>OY986439.1:83508205-84865815 GCA_963920525.1 Dichetophora obliterata | reverse complement strand
ATTTGAATGCATTTTACAGTAACTCGTGGATTTTATAGCTTACCTTGATTATTAATTGAAATAAAAAATATCAGGCATTAAATTGCGAGCTTTAGATCAAGTAAGTTTTTTAAGGAGGCAAAAACAACTCTGTATAGATTCAATCACTTAGCTGACTAGACAGTCTGTTTCGGAAATCGCTACATTTTCCTCTTCAGTAGTCTTTGAGTGATTAAGCTGTGATCAACTCACTTTCCAAATTTGTATATGACTTCACACATTTAGGAATGCATTCATTTGAATTATATGACTCTATACAGAGTTATTGTTGTTGTTGCCTTCTTAAAAAACTTACTTGATCTAAAGCTCGCAATTTAATTCATGTAATAATTTAATAGATCACAAAATTAATTAATTAAAAAAAAAATCTTTATGATATTTCATAAACAGTTTTGCAAAAAAGTTGCTTTAAAAAATTAATCAAACAAATTTCTCATGATTTTATTGTTCTAGACAAACTTTAAATATACTTATCAATTGCATTCAATAGTAACAGAAACAAAATCATAAAAACATTTTTTTTAAGATGGGAAACACGTGCTTTGGCTCTAATAGACGCAAATATTATTTCTTATGTTTATTTTTAGGTTTTTTCTTGACACAACTCGCCAGCTGTTTTAAACATGGGCCAATTAAGTTTAAATACGCGAAAAATGGCATATTTTCATGTTTTTTTTTTAGAAATATGAATAACGTTGGTTCATTTATTTCATATATACGTTATAGTATAACATCTGAAGTAGTTTTGGAAAAACTTTCAATAAAAAATATCGATAAACAAGTCCGTGACAGCGAATCTCCGGAAGCGCCTCGAAAAATTTTGGTGAATTTATTATTATAAAATGAAAAAAAAATGGTAAAAAAACTCTGCGTCACTACCAGTTTATTTACACGGAGAAAACTGCTTTTGCAGTTTATAATAACTTAGCAAATATTTGCTTGAATTTAATCAAAATTTTGCTTAGATTAGATTTTTGCTTTATTATAAACTGAAAAAGCAAATTTTTACTTCATTCAAGCAAATATTTGCAAATATTTGTTATTATAAATTGAAATAGCAAATATTGATTAGCTTTTGCTGAAATCTAGCATATTTTTGAAGTGAAATAATTATTAACATTAAATTAAATTGAAAAATTACCACCATCTGGAGATTTGAACCTCGGCTGCGTGAGTGTAAGTGTATGGGCTTATCCATTCGACCATCGCAGTTGTTAACTAATCGCCGCCTAATTTTCTTCATTAAGAATTATCGTGTGCTCGCGTGTTTAGAAGAAATTTGCTTGAATTGAGTAAAAATTTGCTATTTGAGTTTATAATAACTTAGCAAAATTTTTCCTTGAATTAAGTAGAAATTTGCTATTCCAATCTAAAAATTTACTTTTACATTTTATAATAACTTAGCAAAATTTTGCTTGAATTTAATCAAAATTTTCCTTTTTCTTAAATACATGAGGAGTGATTTCGATTTAGCAATCTTTTTCTAAAATCACACCGTGATTGAGCAAAGTTTTGCTGATTTGCTTTTGCGCAAAATATTTGCTTCAGCAAATAAATTTTCTCCGTGTATGTGTAGAAATGGTGTTTAAAATTTCAAAAGGATCGGTCAAGTAGATTTTGAGTTGTAATGTTTACGAATGATTTGTGAGAAAATCGATTTAAAGTTTTTATACTTGAACATCCCAGTATGAGAGCCGGTCGCTTGAAAGTTAGTTTTGCTCCGATTTACTTGAAATTTTGATACTATAATTTAAACATGCTGCAACTTCAGACAAAAAGTAAAATAAAAAACAGTTTTAAAACCTTAGAAACCCCTCCTCCCCCTTAACAAAACTTTCAAATTTGATGAAAGTTCGTTTTGCTAGGTTTTGTTTGTATTAAGTAATTTTCAAATCGATTTTTATAAAAAGTCATAATGTTAAAAATGTCGTTAGTTTTGTTTTTGTGAAAAGATAACATAAGTATAATATATGAAATGGAGAGCAGAAACTTGAGTTAAAAAAAGTTTGTATATATCGAAGTTTTTTGTATAAAAACTTGTATAACAAGTAAAAGTTAGTATATATAATAGTTTTTTTGTAGGTAATTTTTAAGTTTTTGATAATAAATTTATAAAAAGTTGACAATTTTGATCCTAAATTAAGTATATAAAATCCGCTTTTGTTTCTAAAATCTTAAAGTTGCTTATTTGTGAGTATTAAGTAAGCTAAAATATTTTAAAAACTGATATTTTTACAAAAAAAAAAACCTTTACTTAATTTAAGCATAACTTAAAATAATTCTGCATATTTGTTTTCTTTCCAAATGTAAAAATACCAGGAGTTAAAAATAAATACTTGTTTCAATTTGACTTTTTTTCAAGAGCAGTGCTGCCACTGTTTAGGATTTCTACTGAATGTGTAATATTTTTTCTTCACATGAAGTTTTCTGACAATTTTGTGTTTAATGTGGTAAATAATTTCAATTATTTATTTACTTATTTATTTAGTCTATTTTTTTTTACAATTCACTTATAAAAAATAAAAATTAAAAAACGAGATCATACACTTGATTTATACTGTATTGTCAAAATAACGGACAATTACAAATAAATAATTTTATACAAATGGAAATAACTTGATTTTTTTACAGAAATTGTTGTTTCTATTCTCTGAGCTTGTAAAATTAACTAAATATGAGAACGCAAAGTGCGTGCGAAATCTTAAAAATATTTAATTTTTATGCATTTTTAAAGGTTTATTGAAAGCAATAATTCGATCTTAACAGCTATGTTTCAATAAAAAAACACCTATTCTGCCTAAAAAAATCTTGTTTAATTAGTGGGCAAAAGTTTTTAATATTCTGCTTAACCTGGAAAAAAAAATAGTTCCTACCTTTTTAATAAGCTTTAGATAAATTATTATATATATTACAGTGAGTAATGTTTAAAACGACATCGCTTATCGCGAACTATCCGTTATAACGAACCAACATTTAAGTCCCGGCAGAAGTTCATACAAAATAGTAAAATTTTGATATTTTATATAAAACTAAGAAAAAAAAACTAATAAATAGCCAAAAAAAAATAACGATCTATAGCTTATAACGAATAAAGTTATCGGTCACTTGATGTTCGTTGTAAACATTACATACTGTATTTTTCTTATGGTGTCTTTTTTTGATAAAATTGCTTTTAAATTTGTATCGATTTTTTAAAGCCTTTTTTTTTTTTGTTTAGTTTGATTTATGTTTTCAAAGTTTTATTATAGCTTTGTTTGGTAGTTAAAAGATATTTTTAGTGCAACAGGGTCAAGAAAAGAGATAAAATAAATTTTGTTTATTTATTTTGTTGTTTAAATCCCGTACAAACTCATATTAGTAATTAGTACTAAGCAATATTTTTTGTAACAAAAATTTTTTTTCATTTGTACAAATTTTTATTCCAACCAAATTTGAAAATTTTTTTTTAGATCAAAATTTGTTGTTCATATTTTATCAGTTTAAATATGAATTTTATTTTTGCTATTTTGTTTTTTTTAACAAAAATTTATAACAATTTTTCGAAACTACAAAGTTTTTTAATTTTTTTTATTTTTGTATTTTGTTATTCAACGCACAGTGCTAAAAGAAAATAGTTCCAAAAAATAAGCAACACCAAATATTTTTTCATCCTCATTGCAATTGCATTAAAAGTCAAAACGATAGACGATAGAGAAAAACGTAATGCACAGTTGAAAGAGTCGAAATAAAACATTTTTTAGTCATTCACAAAATTGAAAACGATGCATAAAATAAAAGTTGCACTAACAATAAGTAAAAAAAATTACATTAGTTGAGCATTAAAACAACTGAGTTGTTGTTGCTGTATAAAATAATGTTACCTCATTCTTTTAATTTCCATTATATTTAGTTTGGCTTTGTTGTGCGCTAGCATGGAAAACATAAGAAAACTGCTAAAACAACTCACTTGAAATCACACTTGTTCGTGAAAATACACAAATAACACAATTTAAAATGTTTTTTTTTTCTTTATATGTCGTTAGCTGTACATATTAACTGTTAAGTTTAAAGTATACTTTTTGTGCTGGATTGCTGTTGCATATAGATAGATACTTGTTGTTGGTTTTTTTGGCCATAGGCCGTACTGCTGGACGTTTGGTGTTGATTATGTTCCACAGTGATAACTCATCACTGGAGTGGAAAAATTATTATAATAATTCAAAAAAAAGTGTTAAATCATCGTTTTTAAAGACACTGAGAAAATTGTTAAAGTTGTTGTACTATAAGAAGGGAATAAAACTTGGTCAGTACCCGAACCAATAAATCCCAGGATCTAATTCACAAAATAATATAAAAATGTTCAGCAACTATTAATGCAACTGCAATGTAAATGATATTTTTTTACATGATTTTAATTATTAGCTGTTAAGATCAAGTTTTTTAATCGAAATTACCCTGTTCATTTTATCTCTATATACGCTTTGAAAGTCTATTTATTTTAGTTTGTTTTAGTTGTGAATCTTAAAAACTCTGTTTACTAGGCGGTCCAAGCTTTCATAGAATTTTGAAAGCTTACCATTTTGTTTGAATAATAAGTTTTGTTTTGTGAAACTTCTAAGCGTTTATATTTTTATGTTTATAATTAAGTGAAATATATTAAATGATATTTTGAAATACTTTTGGCTATCATTTTGAAATAAATGTTGAAATTTTCTGAAATATAAGAAATCATAACTTTTTATTAAATGAATTTGGCTTATTTTTAAATATATAAAAATTTATCAAATTTCTTTTATTAAAACCGTAAAGATTATGATATTTATTAAAAAAATAATCAAACTATAATAATTATTTTCTAAGTAATTTTTTTCGACCTGTTTAATCAGGTGATATCTATTTTTTTAATCATAAAATGTACAAGTGTATCCCTTAAAAATACAAAATGGGATTTCAGAATTCGACTTTATCTTGCAATTATTGTTGAATTTTTTTTTATATCCTTCTTTGTACATTACTACTGTTACATAACCCTTGCCTGCATTAGTAATTATGATTTCGTGTTGGTGTTGTTTTATAAACTATTGAGTGTTTTTGAATATTTTAAGTTTAAATAACGATAACATTTGGATTTCTATTTTTAATATTAAAAAAGAAAAAATACGCATTTCTTTTTGCTAAAACGCAGAGTTATAAACGGTCACTGCTTTTAATTCAACTAAATCTCTATATTTTTTAATAATTTTGGCATTTCGGGATCCTGAAAAATACCAGGATCACGAATTTCAAATCCGGGGATTCGCTAAAACCCTTCGGGATTAAAAGCGCTAGTGCATTTATAGCTAAGTTTAAAACCCTAGGACGTGTTTACTTATTTCTTGTTATTTAAGTTCTTAAAAGGTGTTGTGGATATAAATATGCAATTTTATGAAAATAAATGCAAAAAACAAAGATAACGTAAAAAAAAATTAACCATTTTTTTAAAAAAACATTAGTAAAATTTGCCGTTTTTTGTGTGAAAGTAATTAACAGTGTGAAAGTAATTAACATTAAAACCTAAGATTCGAGTCATTCATAAATATTAAAAATTAAAGTACATTTTCCATTTGTATTCCCCCTTTATTTCTGCTCAGTGCACAATTGCATTACAAACACCTAACTATTATTATGCATTTTATTAGGTAATCCACGAACACATTACAAGCAGTATTATTTTGACTGCTCAAATACTTTATGACTTTTAGTGGTTAATGCATAAATTTTTTGATTGTAACACAATTCAAAAGCTACAACTTCCTTACGAATATTTGACACGAATACATCTGTATGGCAAGAAATTTATTAAAACGTAATTAGCAAAATACTACGTAACATATCTGCAAACAACAACGTATTTAGTCAGTTTACGCATTAGATGGTAAATAACTTGCTTAATCTTTATTAACGAGGAAGCAGAATATGCAGATTTTCTATGTTCAATATCTGAATATAAAAATATAAATGAATGGAATTCACGGAAAATAAAAATGCATACTAGTAAAGTAAGACTTGGTTCAGATTGTTGAATGGTCGTGACATATTCTCACCCGTAACGGGTCTAACATCTTGAAATTATATGGAATTCTATTACTTTAACAATTGTTCTATGCTACAAAATGCTTTACTGGCCAAACACATTAGCCGCTTTTACGTGATCACTTCATAGTATTAATTTTTTTATTTTAATATATGTTGGAATATTTTGCCACATAAACTCGTTCATACAAATATTTAAATATTTTAAAACCAGAAACCTTGTTCGTTATTTTACTATTTAAACGTCATAGCTTTCTAAATGACATAAACAATTTCCTCAGATTTATACTTACTTGTAACTTATTTCTTCACAGCAAGACCTTTTGTCTTTTATAGCTTTTGACGTTCGAGTCAATTCATTCATAAATTTTTTTTATTTTTGAAAGCCAACCTTGCCAAAGGTCATCAGCTAATCGAGCTATTACATTTTGTTTTGTATTTTTTTTTAATTATAACTACTTCTTCCATAGTTCAACAGTCTGAGTATTTTTTCGTTTTTGTTTTGATTCCATAAAATCGTAATAACATCAAATAAGAAACAACAAAATGTATTTTAATAAATATTATCACCTGTTTTTCTTATCTTATCTTAATTTTGTTTTTTTAAACGTCAAACAATTTCGCAAAACTGTTTGGTGACTCATTGCTCTTTCGTGGTAAATTGAGTTAAATAGATTGTCATCCTTTGAATTTGCGGTCAAAAGTATTTATCTGCATTCATTAGTGGGCTTGTTTAAGCTGATAAGAGTTACCAAAGCAATTAAAACTGTACTAAATTTTAAAAAATTATTAACATATACTGAACAAGTAGGTCAAGATTATGAATAACAACATTTGATTATGGGTTTTGTCTTTGTTTGTTTTTCTATTTTGGTAAACATAATATTAAGCTCAGGTACTGAAATTTCGTTATAATTTTAAAATGTTTTTAAAAGTCTACAAAAAATTAAAAAAAAAACTAGAATCGAAACCTATAGAATTATTAAATGCTTATTAAAAATTGAAATATATGTACAATAATCGTACTTAATTACACAGTTCAACACATACAAAAAATACAGACTTCTATAAATGGACTTAACACTATTTATAATGGTAATTAAGAATAAAATAGTTGAAATTTAAAATTCAGAAAATATCAAATAATATTCAGAAATTTTTTTATAAATTCAGAATAGATCAATAGAAATTTAGAAATTTTGTAACGAATTTATAATGAACTCAAATTCAGACATTGCATTAAGAATTAACAATTAAAGAACTGAAATTCATACATTAAATTTTTAATTCAGAAAAGATTAATTCCATATTAAAATTTCCTTGAAATTCAAAAAAGATCAATTAAAAATCAGAAAAAATGAATGGAAATTCCAAAAAGAAATCAGGATTCAGATAAATTGAAACTTAGAAAAGATCAATTATAGTTCAGACAATTGATTACCAATACCATTACCATAACCATTACCATTACAATAACCATTACAATTACCGCTGCATTACCATTAGCATTAGTTTGACATTAGCATTAGCATTAAGATTAGCATTTGGATTTTACCTTACATTACCCTTACCACTACCACTACCGCTACCAATACCATTACCATTACCATTAGCATAAGCATAAGCATAAGCATAAGCATAAGCATAAGCATAAGCATAAGCATAAGCATAAGCATAAGCATAAGCATAAGCATAACCATAAGCATAACCATAAGCATAAGCATAAGCATAAGCATAAGCATAAGCATAAGCATAAGCATAAGCATTAGCATTAGCATTACCATAAGTTTGGCATTAGCATTAGCATTAGGATTACCATTACCCTTACCATAACCATAACCATAAGCATAACCATAACCATAACCATAACCATAACCATAACCATAACCATAACCATAACCATAACCATAACCATAACCATAACCATAACCATAACCATAACCATAACCATAACCATAACCATAACCATAACCATAACCATAACCATAACCATAACCATAACCATAACCATAACCATAACCATAACCATAACCATAACCATAACCATAACCATAACCATAACCATAACCATAACCATAACCATAACCATAACCATAACCATAACCATAACCATAACCATAACCATAACCATAACCATAACCATAACCATAACCATAACCATAACCATAACCATAACCATAACCATAACCATAACCATAACCATAACCATAACCATAACCATAACCATAACCATAACCATAACCATAACCATAACCATAACCATAACCATAACCATAACCATAACCATAACCATAACCATAACCATAACCATAACCATAACCATAACCATAACCATAACCATAACCATAACCATAACCATAACCATAACCATAACCATAACCATAACCATAACCATAACCATAACCATAACCATAACCATAACCATAACCATAACCATAACCATAACCATAACCATAACCATAACCATAACCATAACCATAACCATAACCATAACCATAACCATAACCATAACCATAACCATAACCATAACCATAACCATAACCATAACCATAACCATAACCATAACCATAACCATAACCATAACCATAACCATAACCATAACCATAACCATAACCATAACCATAACCATAACCATAACCATAACCATAACCATAACCATAACCATAACCATAACCATAACCATAACCATAACCATAACCATAACCATAACCATAACCATAACCATAACCATAACCATAACCATAACCATAACCATAACCATAACCATAACCATAACCATAACCATAACCATAACCATAACCATAACCATAACCATAACCATAACCATAACCATAACCATAACCATAACCATAACCATAACCATAACCATAACCATAACCATAACCATAACCATAACCATAACCATAACCATAACCATAACCATAACCATAACCATAACCATAACCATAACCATAACCATAACCATAACCATAACCATAACCATAACCATAACCATAACCATAACCATAACCATAACCATAACCATAACCATAACCATAACCATAACCATAACCATAACCATAACCATAACCATAACCATAACCATAACCATAACCATAACCATAACCATAACCATAACCATAACCATAACCATAACCATAACCATAACCATAACCATAACCATAACCATAACCATAACCATAACCATAACCATAACCATAACCATAACCATAACCATAACCATAACCATAACCATAACCATAACCATAACCATAACCATAACCATAACCATAACCATAACCATAACCATAACCATAACCATAACCATAACCATAACCATAACCATAACCATAACCATAACCATAACCATAACCATAACCATAACCATAACCATAACCATAACCATAACCATAACCATAACCATAACCATAACCATAACCATAACCATAACCATAACCATAACCATAACCATAACCATAACCATAACCATAACCATAACCATAACCATAACCATAACCATAACCATAACCATAACCATAACCATAACCATAACCATAACCATAACCATAACCATAACCATAACCATAACCATAACCATAACCATAACCATAACCATAACCATAACCATAACCATAACCATAACCATAACCATAACCTGTGGTTGCAATATAATTATAATATCATTATCAAAATCATTAAGGTGTACGGGAAATTTAATTTTTTTAACACCAGTATATTTTTTCAATTTCTATTAGTCTTTTCTGGATTTCAATTGATCTTTTCTAAACATCAATTTTTCAATTCTGATTGTAAAATGGAATTTTATAATTTCAGCTGATCATTTCTGAATTTCCAATGAAATTGGTTTAATAGAATAAACAAAGAAAAATTTTTGACTGTACTCAAGGTTTGTTTTTACCCTCGTTATAGCGTTTATTAAGTTTTACTTACGGCAATGAATACAATTAAGCAAAATATCAAACTATTTTAACATTAGCTTATTGTGGGTACCAGGGCATAAGGGCATTCGAGAAAACAAAAAAGTAGACGAGCTTGCTAGAAACATTACCTAGAGGACATCAGTGAGTAAAGCTGCTTATTAGTCCTATTTCATCGTTATGAACCAGTTATAATGTTAATTTATGTATTAAATAAGCAATTATTGAGGCTTGTCTTATCAACAAATATTATTTCATCATATATTATCTATCAAACCTATCTATCTGTTTATATAATAGAATTTAAACTGTTTTTAAAATAAAAAGCAAAACAATACTAACTCTTAAGGCAGTCAGAGCAGTAGATAAAGTTTCTCAAATAGTTTTAAATTTGTTAAGGATTCGCCTTCGTAAATTAAGAATTCGTATCATAAATACGACAGTTTTTCGATTTTTAATAAATTTTTAAAAGTTTTTTTTTAATATATAATTTATAAATAAAAACATTCGATAAAAGAGGTTATATGTGTCGAATTTTTTGAAACAAACATCATAACAGTGCAGAGTACTCCAAAAACTCAAGAATTACTGAGTAGAAATTGGTAAAAGCTAATTGAAAACTTTTTTGCAGACCCTCACGCTTAAACTTAATCTAGCAGGAAAGAGTTCCGCTCATTAATCTTTTTGGACGATAACTTAAACGTCGCAATAATCATCGTACCAGACAAGTAGGTAGCACATGAAAGTACATGCTTATAATATGATTAAAAAAGTGCGCAGAAAGTAATGCCAATGGCAGGAAAACCAAAAAATGGTTAGCTTACAACAATATTTATAAACCGTTCATTGACATGTGTTAACAACTTAGTCATGGTTTATTTTTGTTACAGAGTGTTATTTTGACTTTTTTATGAAAATCAAGGAAATTGTATAAAACTTTTCATCAGTAACTGGATTAGGAAAGGGCTAAAGTCAAGATATGTCAAGGAAATACAACGAAAATGATTAAACTCTTTTCTTCAGTACACAACATTTCAGAACTCAAATCTTCGTGTGGGTCTTTTTCAATTTTGCTCCACTCAGAGTTCACATGAATTTATAATGCGCCACAACAGCGCAGTTAGAAAAAATTTTCATCATTATATTGTACAAATTATACTTGTTTATTAACATTTTTGTTTACGTATTACTTTTTATTAATTTTCTTTATATTTTTCCTAGAAAAATCTTATTTGTATAAACAAATTCATCTCTTGCTTATTTCTCGAGACATGTGATGAACCAACGTATTTTATGCCATAAACAGTGTAATTTTGGCAACGGCTGCTGCAAATTTAAGTGTTTATGTATGTATGTACGTTTTTCAGGAAAACTCAAAACAAAATTTTCCACTCATAATTTTTACCATTTTGCGCCTTAATTTTTTTTTTGTGTGAATTTCCCAATGTCGTCTTATTCACAGCAGTGCAAATGCGGAGGCGTTTATTTTCCTTTGCGAATACTACATTAAATTTAATTATATATTTTTTACAATTTTCTAAAGTTGTATTTTCTAGACTTTGGGTCTATATCTCTATGTCATTATACTGTCAACGTCTCTGTGTCAGTCAGTCTGTGTGTGGTTGTCAATCTGTCCAATGTCCAATGTCTGCCATTTCTGTAGTCTTCTGTTTCTTTGCGCACGTTTATTTTCAGATATTATGTTTAATAAAATAAATTTACGTCTGACAAAAGCGAGTAGCCGCTAGTGCGTTAAGAGTTCAATATTCTTAAATACGTTTTTCTTTATATATTTTATATTTTTAGTAACAGGAAATAAGTATTTTTGATTATTTTCATTAATGTCTTTAATGAACTCTTTTGCTTTCGTTTTTACGCACCCTTTAGATAAATCGAAAATCTGTTAGATGCTATCCTTCTGCCCAATATTTTATATATTGTTACTTGGACATTTTTTATTGAAGTGTAATTTTTTGTATTACATATTAAAAGCTTAAATAGATTTAATTCTATTTGTAAAAACTATTTGCCTCATGTACGATATACAACAAAATCTAATTTGCTGAAGAATAACTGAAAATTAAGTATTGCTAGTGTATTAACTTCAAAAATTGCAGAATATATTACTATAACTATTGATAATTTTCACTCAAGAACATTGACACAACAGTATATAAATCATAACCCAAACCATTCCAGACAGATTTTTTCAATTAAACTAAATTTAAAACAAAGGAATTAAGAGTACTTTATGACATCTGGAATATACTTTCTCGATATTGGAATATTGTTTTTGGTCTCTCTGTTTTGGTTTTTTTATGTCCTGTAAAATGAATGAATGTGGCGGCCGTAGCCTAGTGGGTAGAGTGCGTGGCTCCTAAGCTAAAGAACTGCGGTAGCCCGGGTTCAATTCCAGCTCAGACAGAAAGTTTTTTCAATTGAATTAATTTTTCTGTTCGGTCGTCACCTCTCTGCAGACAATGGCAAACCTCAGAGAGTAAAAATTGCCATGTAAAGCTTCTTGAGAACATAAGCCGTTCGGAGTCGGCATTAAGCACGTGTAGGTCCAGTTCTCGGTCATTTGTGATCAAACATTTAACAACACGCACAACACAATTGATCAATAGATGCTAGGTCAAAGTCCTTCCAAGGGCTGAAATGGCCAGTTTATTTTTTTTTTTTGTAAAATGAAAATCTCAAAGTTTACCGAAAATATACGCTATTTTTTTTTGTTTAATTTTATTAACTCTTCCCACAAATGAAAATGTGTGCACTTAGTTTAAAGTATTCTTATTTTATTAAAAAAAGCTCATTTTTAACTTTAAATCAAATGTATGGAATAATTTTCAGTTTTATTTTCTTAATCTTTATATTTCCGAATCATTTTTAATGAGAAATAACTTATTTGGCTGTTAAAATTTAGGGCCAGCAATACATGAATATTTTTTTGAAAATTGAAATTTTGATATATCGATTAATTATTTCAGAAAGATATTGGAAATATATTGTTAACATTTTAAAGCAGAATACGAAGCCGTTTGAAAGTGAAAGCTTTAAAAGTTTAAAAACAGCAACCAGCTTCCATCAAAACTTTGAACGTGTTTTTCACATAACTGCATTCTTATAAAAAGCGTGCATCATAACTCAAAGAAATTTCAACCAATCAATTCGAAATTTTGCACACATAAACTTTACAATATTTGCAATTGTAAAAAATTGCTCAATCCAAGAAACCTTGCCTTAAGACTTCGGTATATTGTTCTTGATTCTACTCAAGTATTTTTTTGAAATGATAATAATACGGTGTGACAAGAAAAACTAAGCATTTTCGAAATGACCTAGTATAGGTTGTTGGCCTGATCGAGTAAAATATAAAAGTCGAAACAAAAGTTGTCTAACACCCTTAAAATTTAGACTTCTCGTAAAAAACCGGTTCTGTATTTCTTCACGCACTATTACCCAGCGTCTACACGGGACAGTGCAAGTCCGAAAAACTCAATACATTTAAACATTTTTACTAATACACTCACATTTGATTCACTGTCCGCGTTACACCGTTACTTATATAAAAATATTTATTAAATAAAACTGCAATTTGCTAATTGACATCTTGCTAATCAAATTGCACTTGCAGTAGTCATCGCTTGCAACTTGCAGATAATTTCGAGTTTTTTCGAATTTTTTCGGAGACAATATGTATTCTTTCTTTCGAACTTCCACTGTCCCGTGTCGACGCAGGGTTAACCAGTTACTTAATCAGATATCAGCCAATTCGAAGTTTTATTTCTGTTTTAAGCAGGTTCAATAAAAAATGTCGAAATTTTTACAATAAGTATATTTACATAATTAAAGTGTTAAATATTCCAAACTTCGATTAATTAAAAACTACCCTTTCATTTAATTTTATTTACTTTTTCTTTAACAAAATGTGTACCTAAAAATACAGTAATAAAATAAATTTATGCATATGTACAACAAAATCAAAAACGCATATCGGTACTGACTACTTCGTCAGAATCACTACAAACAATAAAAGGATCATTGGCAAATTCTATAAACTTCTCAACTACTTCATCAATAATTTCCTTTAGTTTTCATTTCGTTGTTCTTTTGGATGATAGGAGAGACTCAGTACGTCTAGGTCGATTTTTTCAAAATACCTTGCGCATTGCTCTTCAGAAACTATTAAATAACTACACATACGTGTATTAGAACTTTATGAACACTGCTCGGCATATATAATACCAGCCATATAAACTTAGAAGCAACTGTGTTTTCGTCGATGAAGACCTATACCCTGGCTTCGATTTGTTCGAAGAGATGCACCCAGAGACCCATTTTCCTTTTGAACTCAGCTTGATTTCTTTTTTGTTGAGCTACCAATTCTTAATTTTTTTTTACCTTGTAAATACTTGCCAAATCTTAATTTAAAGTCGGTAGTTGATTGATTGAGAAAATTCACAATTTTTCGCAAAAACAAACATTTTGAAACTTTCTTGTTTATGAAAAGGTGCAGATAAAATATTTTAGAAATCAAAAGTCAATACTTCAAATATAATTACAAAAAGTTTCAGCAAAATGCAATAATTATTTTTTTTTTTTGTTTTTTTAAGGCAAAGCAATTTGTTTTTACAAATATATATTTACTCAAACAAGTTAATAACATGAGCATATACAATTTAAAATACTCAACAAAAATATTCTTCATATAACAAGTAATAGCATGGGCGTAGCCAGGATTTTATTTAGGGGAGACGGCCAATTATTCGCGGAGAAAACTGTTTGCAAAATTTGTATTGTGGTTAGGCAAAACTTGCGCTTGAATCTCAGCCACTTCAAAATTATGCTAGATTTCAGCAAAAACTAATCAAAATTTGCCAATACAGTTTATAATATCTTAATATATTTCTTAATATATAAAAGGCAAACACGCTGCTCCGTGCCCAATATCTCTCAAACTGTTCTCAAAAATGTTCAGCCTGAAAGTATGCACTGAAAATATATTTGATGCTTAGTGACAATAGTGGGTTTTTACAAAAGTACGTTTTTGATCTAACTACCTCTTCTTTTCATCCTTTTATAAAAAACTTATGGCGAATTTAATGAAATTATTTTGATTCGATTTGCTACGTATATGATGTTTGCAAGGACAGTTTGTAAAGTTGTGTATGAACATGATTGTTACTAAACTCGACGTTTTGCAGTTTTACACTTAAACTAATTTTTCAACTCTGCTTTAATACTTAAAGTGTTATTTAAAGTGGTACAATTGTATATTGAAAAATCAAGTGAATACAAGATCAAGCTTTAAAAAGAGAAAAAAGTGTTTTCGGCAAATGGCTCCAAAAAAGAAGCGTCGTAGGACAGGTTTTTATACTAGTTTTATTATAAACTGCATTAAAAATAAACGTGTGCTCGTATGATTGAAAGAAATTTTCTTGAATTTAGTAAAAATTTGTTTTTTAGTTTATAAAAACATAGCATATATTTGCATGAGTTTATTATAAATTTGGTGTTTGATCTTATAATAACTTAGCAAGTATTTGCTTGAGTTTAGTATAAATGTGCTAATGAGTTAATATTGATATGAGCAAATATTTGCTATGTTATTATTAACTCAAATATTTGCTTGAGTTTAGTAAAAATTTGCTACTTGAGTTTATAATAACTTGCTTGAGTTTAGTATATATTTGCTATCAGTTCATAATAATTTTGGAAATATTTGCTTAAATTTAATATAATTTTGCTTTTTCCTAAATATATGAGAAGTGATTTCAATTTAGCAATCTTTTTCTAAAATCACAACGTGACTGAGCAAAGTTTTGCTGATTTGCTTTTAAGCGAAACATTTGCTTGATTCACGCAAAATAATTATCTCCATGTTGTTTCATGTAGCTGATAAATAAAATAGTTTTTTAAATATTGGTTTTATTGAGAAAAATATAATATTGTATTCGAAACAATATTGAATTAAAAAAAGCGATTTAAAAAAAACGGAAATTAAAATATTGATCGGCACCAAGCAAAGCGGTTTAAAAAATCATCATTCAGCTTATTTTTTATCTTGCACCAAATTTCTGTGCACACTTTAAAGGCTAAAAATGCTGTTTAATGATTATTTTAATGAGTTTCGGTATGGTACGAACAGCTAGCTACATCTTCCTATATTCAAAAGTTAATGTTGCTGGATGATTGGTAAATTGATTTTAACGAACCGGAAAGTCGTGAGATCCACAAAAAACTACATATAACCGAAATAATTTAAAACGGCTTGAACGTTTTTAGGTGGAAAGAGGATACAGTACAAGCATATGTTAGTGCACCTTTTAACTTTTTTGAGTATATTAACCATGGTTTGCATTGGTTTGTAGCCAACTTTGAAAAAATTTAAGTTTGGGTCCAATCGTGGTACCCTTATCCAATCTTATAATCATAGATTTGAGGAGGAACGCAAGGGCATTTGAGTATTTAAAATTTCTAAGATGAAACCAAAAATGTTCTTATGTATCCATTTATTAAAATAATTATAAATTAAAAAATGCATAAATAAATCCAATAAGAAATTTCAATTTGAACAGCTGATTTGGTTTCGTTAGTTATGACAACGAACGCTAGTGTTGCTGAAAAATCAACTATCGAATTGTGCATGTCAGATACATATGTATATATCAGAGTCAAATCAATTTAAATAAGTCTTGTGCGAGTATCTCGATCTTCGAGCAACTCGGCACGATTCGAGTCGAGTAACTCGAATCGAAACTCGTATCGAAAAACTCGATTTTTCGAATAACTCGATGTTTTTCGAGTGTTTTGAGTTTTTTTAGTTCCCGTTAATGATATTGATCGCAATCAGTGTTGTGACATACTTCTTTTGAAAGTAATATGTTACTTATTACATTTAACCGACTTCTAAATTTAATAATATTATATTGCATATTACTTCAAAATATAAGTAATTAGTTACTTATTACTACATATTACCTTTTGAATTAAATTGTAACAAATATAAAAATACGTTACTAAAAACCAATTATGTTTTTCTTTTTTATTATTGTAAATAAATAACAAGCCAAAAAGTAGTAACACTTCTGGATGTTATTACTTCCCGCTGGAAATAATAAGTTATATTACCGCTTTAGGGACAAAGACATAATATTGCCTAACATATTATATTACCTTGCGTTACAGTCACAAAACTGATCTCAATGTATGTGAGTGATTTCACTCATTTGTGGAAACACCCAGTCCCAGTATATCTAGGCGAATTAGCAGTATTATATTGTGATGTACTGAAGCGGCGTTTTTGTTATAAGCCTTGATTTTTCCAAATGTAAAACCGTTAAGGTAATAACACAGCCAAACTTTTAGGTTTGGGGATCAAACCAAATATGTATACCATATGGCCATTTCCATAGTGGCGCACGTAACGGTCGAATAAATTTCATGTTACTAAAAATTAAGAAAGCAAGAAAAATTGAAACTTTGTTGGTCCTGTTTTGATTTTTGGATAGTACTCTAATATCATGAGCAACAAAAAACAAAAAAGTTAAAATTACAAGAGCCATTCGTAAAAATTCTCAAAGAATTACATTTTGAGAGTCCATCGCACTTGGTCTGATCTCTCAATATCATCACAACTTTTTTAATTGATTTTAAAAGTTTAAGTGTTCGAGTTTTTTAGCGCCGCCATTCTTTGATGTTTAACAGCCATTTGACTTATTAGAAATGAAAAACAAGATTCATTAAGGCCTTTTCCATACTTGGTCAACGCAATACCAACGAAACATCAACGCAAAAGCGAAAAAGTTGAAAAGCAATTCAACTATAAACCGAATGCTTTCTGACTTGCTTCAAAAGTCATGCAACATATATTTATAATTTAATATTTAACACTTGCTCATTCATCCTGCAAACTATTTCTTCTTCTTTAAGATTCTATTAATGAAAAAAAGAACTAAATAAAATTAACTTATTCACCTTAATTAATACTGCACTACAAACAATTCACAAAACAAACAAACTGATAAAACAAGTCGCTGATGAAAATTGCGGAAAGCCGCGTTGCGTTGAACAGGTTGAGAACGTGTCGACAACTTTTTTCGTGCAAGTTGCTTAATCTGAAGGTTCCGGGAAGGAACAACACAGGCTAGCAACTTGAGTTGGAGTTGCATTGACCAAGTGTGGAAAAGGCCTAATACTCAGTAGAATTGAACTTAGAATATGATTGTGTAAAAATAAATCTAAAACAAACAAAACGTAGCGTGTAGCAAAGCCAGTCCTGGTTTTTTTTTTTATAAATTTTTCAAAAAATATTTGTTATTCTATCAATTTTAATTAAATAATACGACATGAACAAGTTTTTTTTCATGAAACTAAACTGGTCTTAAAAATACCTTTCCATTAAATCCAAGAATATAGACTTGCATTTTCGTTTCATCTTGAACCCTTGCATGGGTTTCGATATTGCATGTTTTGGGAATATATTTCCATTTCCTATTGGGTTAAAATACTTAGAACGCTCATGAGTCATGACTCATAGCTTATCACAGTGGAATGGTTTTTTAAAAAATCACATATATATATTTATTGAGTGTAGTAATTCTAATAATATAATTAAAATTTTAAGCAATGTTAATACCAATATTCCATTGGTATATTCCAAATGTTAATACCAATAGAATATAATGGAGTTCTTATAAATAATTAAAATTTAATTAAAATAAGAACCACATAGTTAGGGCTACACTCTCAGCTTTTATATACATATATGAACCTTCAAAGTGTTTCGAAGTTATAAACATTTAATAAAAAGCATGAAAGTTTTGGGTTAAGTTTTCTCTATTGAATTAACAGTGAAAACGTCGTAGTACAATTAACTTTTAATTCAAATAAGCTTTATATATTATACACGTATTTAATTTATATTCTCGTGTCTGCATGTTTGACACACTGTATGGTGCGTTCAAGGTTAACTATAAAACGACTCATTGAATAGACTAACGTTACTCAGTTCTTTCTGAACAGAGTTGCCATGTTTCATTTGAAGCACTATTTTTTACCTAATGAATATAATCAGATTTCACTAATTTTTAAATTTTTCTCTTTATTCGAAAAATAGGGGACTTAAAATTTAAAGGATTTCATTTCAGTAAAAGTGGCACTGGGAGAATGCTGTTCGAGGTTGTTTTAGTATATTTTTATAATGTGTAACAACGTCAATGAAATTTTATTGATGAATTTAGAAAACACCAATGCGGCCCATGAAGATTGAAACGATCAATTGGATTTTGTGAATGAGAAACGGTCATCTCTTATAGCACAAACCAAGTTTATAGATTGTTACTTCATTTGTAGGGTCGATTTAGCAATGAAAAATCATGATAAAATTCATATGCACAAATGAAGTTGTATTTATCTTTCTTTATCTTTCTCTCTCTCTCTCTCTTATTCTTTTGACTACTTGACTTAATAGACTTCTTGGGAAAAAATAGTTTCTTTCAACCCAACTTATCTTTACAAAATAAAAAGTATTCTAAGAGAAGTGGCAGCCCTGTTTAGAGCAGTGCTGATCATTTCATAGAACAATTGTTTGCGCTCAAATCACATGTATTCTTACGCTCTTGCTTTTAGTCGTCACTGAACCAGCGCCGAATGAACATCAAGCGGACGTATGCTTATTTTGTCTGTTTTTTTTCTTTTTTTTTATTATAATGCACTGAAAAAAATTAATAGCAATGTACGACAAGTATTTTATGATTATAAATGCGTATGGTAATCCCCAATGCCTTATTTGTTATAAAACATTTAAAGAAAATAATTTAAATGTTTGTAAACGACATTTTCACTCTTTTCATGACAATTTTAATGAATTAAATGAAAATGAAAAAGAAAAGCAGTTTGCTTCAAACAAACTAATTTTTATTGAAAAATTAAAAGAATGGTTAATCAATTTGGAAACCAATAAACCGAGATCGACAAATAAAAATGTAAAAAAAGATATATCAAGCTTAATAAGCTTGGACATAGTTAAACACGGCAGGCCGTTTTCAGATGGAAAATTTGTAAAACAAATGTTTGAAAAAGTTTTTGAAAAGCTTAATTGCAATTTAAGTTTAATAAAATCCATTCCTTTGTCCCGTTATACCGTAGTTAGACGTACTATGGAAATGGGAGTTTATGCTGAGTCTGTTATTAGGCAAACTCTTGAAAATTGTGTTTTTTTTTTCTTTTTGCTTGGACGAAAGCACAGACATAAACGGTCTGTGCCAACTAATTATTTGCGTTCGTTGCGTTGATGCAAACTCAAATGTTTTTGAAACAATGTTTTCACTTGAAACGTTTGACGCAAACGTGACAGGGAAAGTGCTGTTTGATGTTGTCAGCAATAAATTATTATCTTTAGTAGATCCTAGAAAACTTACTGGTGTCTGTACGGACGGGGCAAATGTCATGACAGGAAAAAACGAAGGATTAGTTGGACAATTGAAAAAACATGGCTTTTCAGTTCAAAACTTTCACTGCATTATCCATCAAGCCGCTCTTGCGTCCAAATTCCTATCTGAGTGCACTGCCATGAAATCTGCGGAGCAAATAATTAACAAGATTCGCGGTGGACATAACCATCTTACCCACAGGAAGTTTAAAAAATTTTTAAAAAGTAAGAATGCTTCCCACAGTGATTTAAAAATGTTTTCCGAAGTCCGGTGGTTAAGCCGTGGTTTATGCCTTAATAGAGTTTTTGACCTAAAAGAAGAAATTACAGAGTTTTTTGAAATTGAAAGCATGGAAGAGTATTATTTTTTAAAAGACGATGAATTTATTTTAGATCTTGCGTTTTTAGCAGACACAACTTCATATCTTAATGAATTTAATTTAGAGCTTCAAGGAAAGGGAAAAAATATATCTGAATTGTACAAAACTCTTTTCAATTTTAAAACAAAATTATATTTGCTACTGCTCCAAATCCAGTTCGACGATTTTTCAAATTTCCCAAAAACTTTACAAATATGTGGCAATAAAAATAATTTTAGAAAATATGAACATTTAGTTATATTTGAAACCCTTTTTTATAATTTTTAGGATAGGTTTCAAGATCTGCAAAATATAAAACAATTACTAGATCTCTTCGAGAATCCGTTTTCATGTGAAGTTAGCAACTACGAGTATCAAGTACAAGTAGAACTAATAATACTTCGAAGTGAGGTGCAAGCACCAAGCAGAACGGAAATTATAGATTTTTGGAAAAGTTTAAATCACGCCATATATCCTGAACTAAAAACAATTTCACTAAAAATATTATCGTTTTTCCCAACAACCTACCTTTGTGAACAAATTTTTTCAGATTTAAAATTTATTTGTTCTAAACAACGTAACGCATTAAGCTCTGTAAATTTAAAAAATATCTTACTAGTACGCAATTGTCACGAAAGCGTAAATATAGAAAAATTTATTTCTGGGTAATGTATTTAATAATGCATTACCTTGTAATATATAAGGCTCATTCTATATTGAATCGATACCAATTTCGACATGGAAAGGTTTCAATAAAAAAATTTGCTAAATATGCAACAATTTTTTTAACTCATAATTGGACAACATAATAAATCCAACAGATTAAATATATTTTAATAATATGTAAATACAATGAAATCATTAATATTGATTGAAAAAATCTATTATTTTTTGTTTTTTATAGAATAAAAAAGCCACCCTAATGTATATATGTATTTACTTTTTTCCTTTTAAAAATTGAATTACTGTTCAATTTTTATTTCTTAAAACGGTGTAGTATTTATTTATTTTTTCCGATAGTACTTAACTTTTTACATAAAACATTCACATTATCATATTTTAAATATAATATAAATTCATACAGAAACTAATATTCCTACCAACCCGTTCAACATTTCTTACAGTGCAATTCTCTTTTTCTCACCAACACAACTACATTTCAACTTTTGATCAGCACTGGTTTAGAGTGAAGTTGAGAACATAATGAGAATAAAAATAACAAGCATTGAGTAGAAAAATATTTGAAATTATACTCCAATGAGTAACTCCAAAATATCACGAGTTACTCGACAATTTCTCGATTAATTTCGAGTTAATTGAAATACCGAGTTACTCGAATCGAAATTCAAGTCGAGTTGAATTGTGAGACTCGACTCGAACTCGAAGCTACTCGCACAGGCCTAATTTAAATTATAACTTTTCATAAATTTTTTAATCAATAATATAAGTGTCAGCACTAAGTTTGCAATAAAAAATAAATTAAGCTTTAACAAATATTAAAAACTTCAATACTTTTTTTATTATATGAAAACATGTTTTGAAATTCTTGCTTTAAAACTAAAAAATATTTTTCTTATATTTAGGTGGTGGGGGAAATGGTCCTGCCTCCTTCGCTACGCCCATGAGTAATAGTCTTCAGTAAAAATCTTTTGAATTTTATATAACTGAATAGTTTGGTTCTATGTTTTGTACTTTTTTTAAAACATAAAACAGTATTTTTTTTTCATTTTCGTACCCATTCTTCAATTATGTAGCTGCCAAGAATTGCTTAATCGTGTTCTTTTGCCTTTGTGTTGCGAGAGTTTCAATAAACTTCATGTTGCTCTCTACTGCTCTCTTTTTTGCTTCTCGAAGGAAAAGCAGATGAGCCTGTTGCTGCCTCGAGCAAGGCAGAAAGGTTGATACATATAAATGCAGTGCTGCGCTCCAAAACAACATAAAACAAAAGAAGAAATGATTTACTTTCACCTTAATTCAATCATTAATTGAATATTACGTATTCCCGTTGCCTTTGAAATTGTCACGGCTTTATTACAGCTGACTTTTGTACAGTAAATTTTTATTGATTTTGCAAATTTTACATTGCAGTAATAATTTCATAAAATCATTTTCAATTTAAATTTAAAAATAAGTTATAAGTTTACAGAAATCTATATAACAAACAATTATTACCCTCCATGCTCGGATAGTTAATACGTTAAGTTTACGGCAAAAAATTACATACCTACATATTTATTTTAAAATTATAAAATTCATATTGTAAATAAAATATACAATCATTAGTTTTTCATGTAAGGCGGAGATAACCAGTAAAATTCGACTCGTTAAAGATATCCATAGGCAAACAAATTTGCCCTTAGTTGCTCTTTTAAAATCATGTAGAAAGGTAAAAACGAATTAAATTACAAGGGTTAAGTTCTTCAAACCAGCTCCACCTAGTGAAAAATAACCAGAAGCAAGCATAGCAAGTTGAAGCTACCTTGAAATGTCGTCAGACGAAAGCTTTTCGTGCTAAGATTTTAATGTTTATATGAAACGCAATAAAAATGAAACACCTCGCATTATAAAATTTAGTGCATTGCATTTTATTCTCTTCGAAATCGTAGAAGCGTACGGTTATGCTTAGTCCGGAGCAATTGTTTGAAATCATATAAGAGAAAAATAAATATACGACTACAAAGAGAATAGAAAAATTTCTTTACCAGAGAGCTTATATTTAAGACTTATATCTTCTTTGAATTTAATAAAAATATTTAACTCTGTCGGAATGTCCTATACTAATGCGCTAAAGCGACGTCAAGAGCGGGCCGCAGGTGATACAATTCGTTAAAATCTTAATATAAGAGCCAATTTCACAAAAAGAAAATGTGAATAGTAAACATTTTAAATCTTCCTAAAAATGTGAAAAGTGTAGAAAATTAAGCCAAAAGTATAAAGAGAGGGGACGAGTATTTTTGGCTCACGCTGCCCTCAATGTAAAAAAATTTCGCTACTGTTCTAATAAATGTGAAATAGCCGTCGGCACAAAACAGTGTGTTGATATTAATCGTGTTTTAGTTTATTTTTGTTGTTGTGTTTATAGTATGTATATTCTTGTGAAATTCTTTTTTTTAAAATACATTTTCTTTTCGACGTTTCTTAGACAGTGTACAAAAGTTGATTAAAATGGCTCATCAAGTTGTTCAAATTATCGAACGATGTGAAAATGCTTTGAATGGCGATCATTTGGGTAAAACCAATATTTGTATTATGCATTACTTATTCTTGCTATTTTTAATATTTTTCTTAATTAAATTTATTACATTGTAAAAATATCTTATGGGTAACTTTTGTGTCTTCTAACTGCCGAAACAAAAATTTTCAAAACAGTCAAAAAAGCTTTCTGCGAACAAAATTTGTAATCATTGTTGTCACTTGAAAATTTTGATTAGCACTGGATTGATGCCAAAAAGAGTGGTAGATTTTGAAAAAGGGGGAAGTGTTTTGATTGCTGTACAAAATTTTATTCACTGCATTATAGTGCGAATAAAATTAACTATATTGAACTTTTTTAACAATATAACAACATATCTCAAAAACATAATATAATTTACATGATGACATTTGGAAAGTTTTTGTTATATGCTTAAAATTATAAATATTGGAATTATTAACCTTAAGAGCATTTAGTATAATAATTTAGTATAATCAATAATTGATATAAATTTTAACTGATATAAAAAACTGACACACAACATAAATCTACCACAATTAGGGTAAAGTGGCAACACTGTTTGTCATAAGTTTGTTTCATATTAATATCGTACCATAATAATTTCCAGCTTTGTGGGAAATTTTAATTGCTGTGGGAATTTTTAATTCTTGTGGGATTTTTTTCTCACACATTATTTTTGTTTCCTCATATATAATAACACAACACGGTTTCATAAAATTGACTCAACTGCTTAAACTTCTGAAATGATCTAGTGTATGTTGTAGCTGGTCCAGTTTAACATAAAATCGCGCATAAAAATTGTCAAACACCCTCAAAATTTTGAATTACCGTAAAAAACCCAGTTTTGCGCTGCTTCAAGCTTTTATTATCCAGTTACTCAATCAGTTATAAGCCAATTCAAGAGCTGATAGTTTTAGTTCGGTTAAATAAAGATCTTTCAAATGATATATAATTCTTTGTGGAATTTCCGTATGTAAAGTAACTATTAAATTTTTGAGATTTTTTAGACTTTTTTACCTTTGCTGATGTTTTTTGACACAGTTTCTTCAAAAAACAAAGCAAAAAAACAAATTGTTTTTTCTATATAGCTTTAGAAGATACACTTTATGTGTATCTTTACTACATCAAAAGATGATTGTAGCTTTGTTGTATTTTTTGAGTGTAATTTTTTAACATTTACACTTTTCCTTGTATTTATAGTTACAATTACAAACAGTACACATAATACACAAAAGAGCGAATACCACTATTATGTGTAATTTAGTGTTATACACTCCAAATACCTATATTCTACGGTCCTTTATTAAATATTATAAAATATACTTTACTCGAATTTCAAACGATCAATGATCAAGAGATAGTTATTTTTCTTTTAATCTCAATACTGATGTCGTTGCTTGAGCTTATGCTGGACACCAAGTATTTCATCTTATCTGCATTCACTGCCAAACCCATTCGACTTGACTCTCTTTCTATTCTAGAGAATGCTGCACTGACTGCGCGCGTATTATGGCCAATAATATCGATGTCATCAGCATACGCAAACAGCATAACACTCTTGTAGAATATTGAGCCACTACATCTCAGATCAGCAGCTCGGATGATCTTCTCCACCATTAGGTTGAAAAAGAGGCATGATTAGGAATAATCTTGTCTAAAACCTCGTTTGGTAACAAATTGTGGGGAGAGGTCCTTCCCAATTTTAACTACGCTACTGGTGTTGCTCAGTGTCATACAGCAAAGTCGTATTAGTTTTACAAGAATACCAAATTCAGACATGGTGAAGTATAGGTGCTTCCTTATTGGGCTGTCGAAGGTACCTTGTTAATCGACAAGAAGATGGTGGTTGTCGACTTGTTTTTCATGGGTCTTCTCCAAGATTTGTCGTAGAGTTAAGATCTGGTCAATGGTGGACTTTCCAGGTCTGAAACCACATGGCTTCACATAAAGCGCACGACAGGACCTAATATGAGATATTCAAAAGACTTAATCCACGGTAATTGACACAAATGGATGGATCGCCTTACTTGTGGATTGGGCAGGGCAAACTGAGGTTCCAATCGTTCGGAATGCATTCTTCCGACCATATTTGCATAGAAGCTCGTGAATCCATTTAAATAAGGCTTCGTCTCCGTTCTTAAACAGCTCAACAGGTAAGCCATCAGCTCCCGCGAATTTGTTATTTTTAAGCCGAGCTATAGTTGTCAGAACTTCATCATAGTTGGGCAGCGGAACCTCGACGCTGTCATCCGTAACTAGGGTTTCCGGTATTTCATCTCTATATGGAAGGGATTGTTGTCAGCGTCGCCATTTCGAAGCTTAGAGAATTGTTCTCTCCATATCGCCAGTAAACTCTGGATATCTGTCACTAGGTTCCCGTTTTCATCTTTGCAGGAGGAGGCCCCGGTCTTAAAACCATCGGCAAGGCGCCTTATTTTTTCCAAAAATTTTCGGTCCTCATTCCTGTCGCCATACAATCTTCTCATGCTTATGCTTTTTTGCCTCTTTTTTCCCGCCTGACAAAATGTCTCAATTCCCTCCTCTTCTCTTTGTATCGCTCCTTAGCAGCGCACGTTGCAACCGACTGCAGGGTGGTTTTGTAGGCGGCGTCTTTATCTGCAGTGGCGTCGTGACACTCCTGGACGTACCACTGATTTTGACGAGGGCGGTGGTAGCCAATTACCTCTTCAGCAGCCGCACGCATGAAGTTGAAAACGTGTGTCCAGTGCGCGCATATATCATCGATTGGAGGAGTGCTTTAAAGCAGAAGTGAGAGTCGATTGGTGAAATCTTCGGGTGTCTATTTTGGTTGCAGCACAGTGCATTCTAAAATTCTTTATTAAACATTATGAAAATTTTTTAAACTTCACTGAAATTAATCGAGATAAAATGCATTTAAAAGTCAATATATTCAACTGTTAAAACTAAGTGATTTTTTTATTTTCTTCTAAACAATGCATTTATTAAATATATTTTTGTGTTGTACTCAAATAATTAAATTCATAGCTATTAGCTTTTTAAAGGATTAGTATTAAACATTTAAAAAAAAATTAAAAGTATTTATTTTTTTCAGCATGAAAGGATTTAAAAAACTTGTGTTTTCTTCTTTTATTTTATAAATATAAAAATAAGTTAGTAAAATTACCTTTCAGTTGCAGTAGAATAACACTGATAATGTAATGTTCACTGGGTTGTCAAAAACGAAAAAGGTTTGTTTTTTCTAATGCTTAGCCTTAGCTTCACAAATATGAAAATTTTTTAAAAATCTAACAATCATCATATTAACAATAAAAAGTGGTTAAGAAAAAAATTCGGAACGCTTTCAAATGTATAGCAGTTTTTATAAGTCGATTAAAACTGACTGAGTAATAGCACTCTAAATAAAGATTTTAATGAAATTTTTTAAGTTTTTTAGGAAAATTAAAATAAAAGCCATTACTTTTAAAAAACAAAAAAATGTAATTAATAATCATGAGATGAACTAAATACAATAAAATTTTTCAGGTCTAAAATATATTTCTATACGTTTTTCGTAATAAAGCTTATTATGAAAAAGCGAAATTTGCAATTTTTTCGCAAACGCTCCCTAGAAAAAAAAGAAACCCCAAATTCATTAATGTCTAATATGGTTTGGTTAATTTAATGTCTAGTGTTTTAAATGAACAAAATTTAAAATGAAAAATCTACAGGTAGAAGGTAAAAATATTTATATTGTATAGTTTTTCGTTATTTTTTGTTGCTTTTGATGTTAAATGTCTCATATTGCGTTCTTCGTGGGATAGTAAAGCAAAAAATGCTAGAAATCGGACTACGATTTTCCCAGGCAGAGTCAGTTGAGTGAAATTAAAGACAATTTCACTATTTTGAGATAATCTTTCCTACTTAAACTGAGTTTCAAAATCTCTATCATTCTTATATCAAATATCGAACTTCGATTTCTTTAATTTCTTTCAGGCGAATTTAATTGGCCTTTATTCAAAAATAGCGAAGTCCAAGAATTCAAAAATTTAGAAAATTAAATATTTTGGAAACATTTTTTTCTACCTTTTTGATATGTATAAAAAATTTCAGGCAAAACAAAAATTATTAACAAAAGTTTTTATAGCGTTTTGGTTCAAAACTGGTCAAGTTCAACAGACTTTATAGGATCATGAAAAATTATAAGTTCAAAACTGATAAAGTTTAACAAGTGTTGTTTTAAAAGCAGCAAGTCTTTATTTATTTTGAAGAGTTACTAAACCGCTCTAATGAGTTATAAAACTGCCTAAGTTCAAAAAGTGTTTACAATTACTCTGCTTTTATCAAACAATTTTGACTATGTCTTGTTTTTTACAAATGTTTAATTTATTCTATAAAAATTATCACAACATTTCTTTTTATAAGCTACAATGAAACTATTCTTGTTTATAAGTTTTCTATGTTTTTCTCAAAAAAATAAAAAGTGCACTTGGCCAATTTCGAATCTAAGCGTGTCAAATGACAAAAATTCGTTTTCTACTGCTTTTTTTTCTCTCATTTTAATCTTTACAAGTTACATAAAATTTATAATTATTAAAAGAAAACTGTTTTAAATATTTTTTTATTTTTTCCTTTCTTTCAGATCTATCTGAGTGCGAATTAATGCAAATACCAGATGCTGTTTATCATTTGATGAGAAATACCGAATTAAAGACCTGCGATCTTAGCGGAAATGTCATCAAAAAGATTGCACCAAAATTTGCAGCAAAATTCAGTCTTATAACAGGTATAAAAAAAAGCATTTTATGAGTTGAATGAGTGAAGAATTAGTGTTAAAATAGTTTTTTTTCTAACTGTAATGGAAATTTTTTTAAACAGATCTCAATCTCTCACACAATCAACTGGCAAAATTGCCCGATGAATTGGCGGATCTAAAGGCACTCACGCGCCTTAATATCTCGCATAACTCATTTATAGTGTTGCCTCCTGTAGTGTTTAAAATGCCAAAACTACGTGAACTCAATGCCAGCAACAATGCCATCATCGGTGAGTAACAAAGATTCAAAATAGTCCTATTAATCCGCCATTAGTTTGGTGGAAAAATTCACGCTTTTATGAATGAAATACCCCAAAAGTTGTATATATATTACAAAAAAAATTTTACCGAAAAAGTTCAGATCGCTCTGATTTCTAGATTGATTTACTGTTAAAAAAAAATTATATTTTTAATGTGTTGTAATTTAAAGAAAAAAAAAAGTTTTATTAAAACTTATAAATACTACAAAGAAGATACTGAAGGAAAAAAGGTTTCTGGGGTATGCCATACCCCACCACACTAACGGCGGGTTTACTAGTTACTCAAGTTATAGCCTATGTTTATTTTGCATTTGTTGAATAAAAATTTACAATTTAACTTTTCTAATAACCTTTTTACAGAAATTAACACTGACCATATGATCACCAGCGATAGTTTAGAGTTGGTCGATTTGAAAAACAATCCTTTGGGTCGTTCTTGTCACAAGAAATTGAAAAATGCCACTACATCCTTTCGCATCGAAATCTCCGAATACAACGAAGACGAAGACTGGTAGTAGATGCAAATATGCTAAAGGCTCTGTTCAAAGAGACATACGATGACAATAGTAGTCCATACGAAGCACTTATCTATTTTAGACATTATAACACACATAACCTAAACATAGATGTAGAATATTGCACTTTTTATACCCAAAACACATATCATCAAACATAGACTTGAAGTTTTAATATAAGCTTGAGCTATATATTTATATATACTAAAAAAGCAGATGTTTTTATATTGCCTTAAGTACGAGCTCCTCGTAGCTCTAAGAAGCGTTTAACTAAGA
This sequence comes from Dichetophora obliterata, assembly GCA_963920525.1. NCBI lineage: Eukaryota > Metazoa > Arthropoda > Insecta > Diptera > Sciomyzidae > Dichetophora > Dichetophora obliterata. Next base: position 84,835,978 of record OY986439.1, on the reverse strand, counting down.
TATTTATCTACAAAAATGATCCAAAGATTTTCTTAACAAAGAATTTATTTCTTATCTTTATAATTTTTATGACAAAATATTAGTATTGTTAACATGAACTACAATGTAAGTTTTGTTAGCTGTGATGTAAACGCAATAAAAAGTTATTTCAAAACTAGAATATTATGGAATAAATAAAAATAAGTGCTCTTTATTATAACGTTTAATATTAATAGCCGTGATATAAGTTTTGATTATGTACCTTTATTCTATTTTATTATATTTGGCATACCCTGTGTCTTATTGCAGAAAGTACCTAAAAGCTCCAAGGGTTTGAGACTACACTAAAAGCAGAGACGCATATTTAAGAGAGTAGTAGAAATTCCGAGCTCTTATATTTGTCTATATTTGTAAAAAAAAAAAAATATTAATGATTAAGTTAACTGATTCTAAAACATGTTATTTTTTTTCATTTTAAAAATGATCCTAGTCAAGTGCTTAGTTTATAAATTTTGCTTATGAATCAACTGCCTATTCTCATTGTTACAATTATTTATATATATAATTAAGTCATAATTTGCATATATGTATGTTATCTAAAATAAATCTCAATATTTTGAAGCTAGTTATTTAAGTTAAACATATTTGATATTTAATAAAACTAAATCCTCTTTTAGTGAAAAGAGTTGGAAAAAATTAAATGTTTTCATTTTAACCCTCCGTTACTAACGCAGGGTGGATTACACCCATAAGTTATGAAATATGGAAAAAATTTATTGATAGGTTAATGGTGCGAACATTTTATCAAATTTAATCTCTTATTGTATATTTTTCTATATTTTCAAACAAAATTTAGTACCGTTTTTAAACTAAATTATAAAAATTACTCATTTCAAAAAGTGTCTGGGTGTTTTACACCCACGTTAGTAATCATGTTATATTATTTACTATTAACGTGTGATTTGTTTCTCAAGTAAAATAAAAAAGGTTTTAAATAAAAAACCTCTCCTGACCAACACAGGAAATTCAAATTTAAGATTTTAACATTTGCTCGACTTAAACAGCTTCTACGATGTCATCACGTTATGTAAATCATTATAAAAAATTTTTAAGAATGCGGACGTGTTTGTGCTTGCAAGATCTCATCTCATCTTTCTCAACACTGTGAATTTAGATTTAGCCCAGTGAAAATGGTCGAATTTCTCGTTGTCATTTTAACGGAACATTTAATATTGTTCTATTGTATTTGACTAGCCATTTGACAAAAAATTTGAACATTTGAACATTTGAACAATGTTTTTGTCATAATATGCAATTATTGCATCATTCAATTACTTTTGTAATGGTCCAATTAGACATGGCTTAACAAGTGTGACATAGAAATCTGTTTAAAGGGATTTACGTGTATCTGATTATGTACAACATGGCAATGCATGGCAATGCTCAGATAAAAACAGAAAAGCATCTCTAGATAAATAAACATAGAAGTTCTATTTAATTTTGATTTCAGCGTATTCTTCAACGCATTTGACGATTTGGCAAAACAAATGTGAAATTGTATAATTCTTTGGCAAAGAATTCCTTTGATTGTTTTATTTTGACTATGTGACTAAGTCTTGCATAATCGACATTTATTCTATGTTCTAGCCTCTTATTTGCGATGCTTGCGCTGCTGTGCTATGAGAGGCTAATGTTTCAATTATAACGAATGTTTAGAGGTGATTATTTTAACACGTTAACTGCCATGATGCATACGGTATGCCTCAATAAAATGTCCACGTAGGCTCTGAGGCACAGCGTATGTGCCTCAGTATTTGATTACACAATACAGTTCATGGTTTAAAATTAGTACCTCGAAATGCAAATCTGTAAACGTAGTTCAATTCCGCATGGCCTGGCATACCTAAACCTATCTTTAGCGCATAATTTTTTTACCCCACGATTAAAAAACCCCTTTTACTGGGGTATATTAATTTTGTCACTCCGTTTGTAACGCCCATAAGGAAGCGTGGTAGGTATAGAAAAGTATATATATTCTTGATCAGCATCATCACCCGAGTCGATTTAGCCATATCATCTGTCCGTCCGTATGTCTTTCCTTCGGTCTGTGGTCATGATTGCAGCCGTTATTTTCAAGCTATCGTCACGAAAATCAACATTTAAGCTTTTATCTAAAAAATAAAGGTCAAGTTCGAAAATTAGCCAAATCGGTACAAAACCACGCCTACCTCTTACATAAAGTGACTTTATCAAAACGGTAAATTAGGCCGCGAGGTACATATGTCGTGCCTCAATAAAATATTTCAAAATTTCACAGAAATATAAAAAAAAAATTTATTTATATTTTTTGGATATTTTGTTCGGATTTTCTGATACCAAAATACACTAGATCTGTAAAAAAAATGGCCCGGAGGACCCGATGTTTTTTTGTATGGTGGCAGTTAAAGTGTTAAAAAATTTTCATTGCAAAAAAATTTTTTAGAGATAATTTTTTTTTCATACATCTTTTAGCTTTTCAAATTGGCCCTCTCGAAGATCGTGGCAAATAATTTGACCTCGGAATGTGAAATTTTTTTTAGTTCTCTAATTAACGGTATTTTGATATATTTTTATTAAAATCAAATATTAATTAGACTGGACGAATTTTATGTTTAATAGAATAATAAAATATACGAAATTAAAAAAAGCAGAACCGTTTTACTGTTTTAGCGTTATTTTTTCAAACTAATGAATTAAAATTTATGGGTGGATTACACCCAGGTTAGTAATGACGTTACTCCGAATAGCTTTAGTAACGGAGGGTTAATGAAATAAATGAATTAATTGTTGGTGTTAAACGAAGTTTATTTTCTCAAATTACATTTATGATCTATACGATTGGATACAGAATGAATTAAACTGAACAATATTTTACATTTTTACTGGTTAAATAATTTTCATAAAATAACAAAACTCCTATAATTTAACCCATTTTAAGCACAATTGGCGGTATTCCATCAGAAGCTTTGTTTATGTTGTGATTTGTAAGGAGCGTTTTAACTGCTATCGTTCAAAAGTAAATTCTTTAATTGCAGAAGATCTACCCTCAAAAAAGGGGATTAACTGATTGCTATCCGAGAGAGTGGAACTTTTTTGCAAACGAGCGAGCCAATCACCCCTATCACGAATTTTCGCATAGAAATTCTCCCAAATTTTGTGTACCCTTATTGCAAATTTCGCACGGATTGCATTGCATGTTCGAAAAAATCCCCTTATTGCGAACGCTTTTTTTCTTGTGGAAGTGAACAGTTTTTTGGCGGATCTTCTCACATCAAATTTGCTGGCGAGCAAAAGTTAAAATCGAAAATTAAAAACACAAAATTGTATAAATCAGCATTTTTATTAATTACAAACAAAGTTTAATTCACAGACTACAATTTAAGACACTTTTTAAACAATTTTATTAAATTCCAGCATCGCTATATGCTTACCAAAAGAGGCTCTCTTAGCACTGGTGAAAACTGTTTTTCTTGTTTAAGTGATGTAAGATTATTTTCGTTTATTGAATTAAAAAATGAAATTGTAGGATGTGTAAAGCAATATTTATGCCTTTTTTAATTAAAATATTTATAGTTAAAATTGTAATACTCGATTCGACTTTAACTTCGAACAGCTGTTAGCAGCACAAACTTACCAAAAAAGTGTTGCCAATTATTTAAAAATAAACTAGTTTTGTGGTAGTTTTTCACTTCCGTGGATTAAAAAAATTCCCTCGGCATCTTTTGGCTTTTGTTAGGTTAAGAAAATGTTTATATCCCTTGGAATTATTGAAATTTTTTTCACAATTGTGCCAATTTTTTGGTTAGATCTATTGGTCTGGCAATTTTAAGTTAGTACTCCTATGAAAACTTGTGTGGTGATTTTATAATGGTTTTGTGGGAAAGGACTTTAAGAGGAAATAGAGTAATGGCAGCTTTGGTTCTTCACCATGCCATGTTCGAAAATTTTTAGGGAAAATCAATCCGAACGAGATTCATGATAGGGGTAAAAAACTCGTGCGAGAAGAAGATTTCCGCATGGGAGCAAATCCGTGGGAGATTCATGATAGAGGTGAATAAGTTCGCAGTAAAGATTTGGTCATCATTTAAAAGAGTTCAAAATCGATGACAAAATCTGATTCTTTACTCTTTCAACAAATATTTAAAAATTTTTGCTCACTTTGGAGCAGAGAAAAAACTTTTTTCCAAAGTTAGAATTTAAATAAAAAACTGTTCACTAACAGCCCTATTCTGGCAAATAAACAAATTGTTAACCAGTACTTTGAATATTTCAAAACAAAATTTAAAGCTTAAAAATCAAAAATTATTAAAAAATAAAAAGTTTTTTTATTTGTATAAAAAGAATTTTTATACAAATATTAATTTAATAGTAAAGTTTTGTTACACAGAAAAAAAGGAATTGGTGAAATCAAAGAATTACAATTCTTTGGGCAAAAATTCTTAATATGATATAAACTTTTCTCTGATATTTCGAATTAAAATAAAAAATCAAAGATCATCATTCTTTGATTTGAACAATTTAGATTATATGATTTTTCGAATTAGCAGTTTCATTGATTCTGCAAAAGTTTTCTATGAAATGAGGAAAAAAATAGTCATTTCTTGAATAATTTAAAATATAGATAAAATTTGTTGTTTCAACAAATTAGTAAATGTACATGGAACTCAATATAGAAACTAATATTCTGTTGTTTATCATAAATTAATTTTGTGACTTCTCAATTCATTAACTTTATAAGAAATTTGTTCATATTCATATTCGTACATGTAAATGATCAGTTGAATCACTTATCGAGTTCGGTCAAGTAAATCTTTTGAAAAGATTTTTGAAAAATAATTGTGTGTTGATTTGCTTAGTAAATTCGGTATAAAAAGTTATTAATACTACAATTTTGAAAAACAGTGATATTGTGAAAAACAGTGATAATTGCCACATTATAATTATATCAATGTCCGTTATTTTTCTGATAAAAATTACCGCTAATTTACACTGCTTATGAAAAAAAACAAACTATATAGCAATGAAACAATTCATTGATCTTCCTCATTGCATATAAAGAATTACTCAAATCAACAAATTCATTCTTTGATTTTTACAATTGTGATATTATTGTCCCGTTTGGTAGTGAAAAAAAAACTATATAACAAAGAAACAATTCATTGATCTTCCTCATTGCATATAAAGAATTACTCAAATCAACAAATTCATTCTTTGATTTTTACAATTGTGATATTATTGTCCCGTTATTAAGCTTTTGGTAGTGGAATTGAATTGGCGTTGGCGTTCATATTCGTATACAGTTGAAGTGAAGCACTTATCGAGTTCGGTCAAGTTAATTTTTATTAAAGGTTTTTGAAAAAATTGTGTGTTGATTTGCTTCGTAAATTCGGTGTAAAGAGTTATTAACACTACAATTGTGGAAAACAGTGATATTGTGCGATCCAAAAATATTGGAGAATCGTTTTTTTGATGAATTATACAATTGCCACATTATATGAGGAGCCGCAAAACAAAACGTACTTTTTTGCATTTTTTGACAAATTGATATTTTTAAATTTTTGTAGTATTTGGGTTGAAATCTACCAAAAAAAAAATCTAATAAGCATATTTGATTTTTTATTTTAACCAAGAAAATAGATTCTTAAAAAATTGGTGCATAACTAAACGTATTTTTTTCACCATAGCTTTTGTCACTTTTTCTTTGTCACTTTTGATTCAATGAAAGATGTAATTCCTGTATCAATGAAACTACAAAAAATGAACCTAAACAGATGTCAAACCATAAACTCTACTTTTTGACTATTTTTGTATTATTTTGTTTTCATAACATTTCTTATTAAAATACAATCTCCGAAAAATTTTAAATAAACAAAAAAGTACAGTTTGTTCTGCGGCTCCTCATATATCAGTGTTCTTCTGATAAAAATTTCCGTAATTTACACTACTTATGAATATAAAAAAAACTATGGACCAAAGAAACAATTCATTGATCTTCCTCATTGCACATAAACAATTATTCAAATCAATAAATTCATTCTTTGATTTTTAGAATTGTGATATAGGCTAAAATTCTAAAAATCAAAGAAAAAATTAGTTTAATTGAATAACTCCTTAGGTGCCATTAGAAAAATCAAAGAATTTTTTCTTAGTTATTACAAAATTAATATATCATTTTAATTAGTAATTTCTCTAAAATATAAATTTTTAAAAAAATCGTTTAAAGCGAAAAATATGAGTTCGCAAGATATATTTACGCAGAATAACGACAACATCGAAATTATAACCTTACCAGGCAACCAGGTCGAGTCAATTGAAACCAATGTTGTATTGGTTCCTGAACAACAACAACTTTTAATTTACTGGGGATGTGAAGATCTTTTATCGGACTTTATTGAAAAAGGCATCGATGTAGAATGTTTCAAAGAAATGACTGAACTTGATATTCAAAATTTAATACCAAGTGCAAAATACGGGCTTCGTATTAAATTTCGGAGTCGCCTTTTAAATTGGCGAAAAGAAAACGTAAGAAAATTTTTAATCTTGGTTTGTATAAGCGTGCTTTATATTAATAATCTGTAATGTATTTAGGGATTTCCCTTGATTGCTCTATCTGATACACTATCTATGGGTTCCAGTGTACCTACTTGGATATCTTCATCAAGTATTAGTGAAAATTTGGAGTCGTCGCCAACATCTTCCCTCCAAAATTTATTTGAAATTCAGCCAACTGACATTACATTAACCGACAATAAAGCTAAGGTGAGAATTTTAGAATAATTTTTGTCTTTAAATGATTAGTACCTTTCATGTTTAAGACTTTGGAACAAATTTTGCAAACTACAATTGTTGGAAATTCTATATTGGATATTTCAAAGAAAAACGAAACATTATCATTTAAATCTCGCAATGATTTATGCGAACTAATAGCTCATTTTTGGATCATCAATGACTTTCAACATGTGTTGTCTTCACAATATTGTCGTGAACTTGTGGACTCTATCTTGAAATTATTTCCAATAGAAGATAAGGTAAATTATATATGTTGTATAGAATATTTGTACTTCATTTAAGTTTTAATGATAATATAATTTTTTTCCTATAAGAGCAAGTTAATATTACTCTTTAAAACATTTTTTGATACTTAAATCTACACTAATATATTCAAACAATTTATACCTCTATTTATTAGGAATACTATATAAGTACAAATAAAAAGCGGAAGGGAAAACTGGCAGAAAAGTATTATAGTTTATTGAGAAAGTACAGGGAAAAAGGAGTTATTGAAAGTCGATATCAGTTGAAACGACAAAAAAAAATCACATTAACAACAGCGAAAATATTAAAAGCCCGGAAAAAGACCAGGAAACTGAAGATACTGAAATTTTTGACAATCAAATTGGCAATCAACTATGGCTTAAAAGTAATAAACAACCTGAAGCTCTTGTTGTAGAAAAGTGGCGAAGCACATTTGATTTGCGTTTAAAACATATCCGAGACGAAAAAGATATTTTTTTCGAATGGCCAATACTAAAACAGCAAATTGGAATATCCCTGGTAAGATTTTATTTGTTTATATTATGTATTTATAATTATTTCAACTAAGAAGACAATTGCATAATTATATAATTTTGTAAATACTTTCTTACAGATTGAAGTTGATTTTGATAAATTGTATCCCAATAAGAGTCAACTTTTGTTTTCGAAGTGGGATGAATTCAAAACTAAAATCAACAATATTTACAAAAAAAATATTAAGGACAGTACTTCAAAATATTATTTAAATCTTATGGTTACTGGAACAAATATTGGTAAGAAATTAAATGAATCAACAATAAATACTAATATCATATATATATATAGATATATATATATCTAATAATATTTTCTTTTATTTCTAAAACTCTGAAGATTATCTTTTGTGCATATTGTTGAATTCTATTCTTATTCCAAATGGTATACACACTAAAAAAGATGGAAAAAAAATTTCTGGAAGCCTTCAATATTAGAAGGTCAGGAATTCATGGCAATTCAAGTTCAGGTAATTTAATTATTTTTGTATTTCATAAAAAGATTCTAAATATTAATATCATCTCAGACCGAAAATGACATTGGAAATATTGTGAAGCAACCTAGAGAAAAGTTGAAGGAAAAAGGATTGACAAACCAACCCTTACTAATCGTCATTGGAGAACTTACAAAACTGGAAAAATTTTATGTTAACCTGCAGGATTATTTCTATGAATGTCACAGTTTTAAGAAGAGTTTATCCGTTATTATTCAAATTTTCTATGTCCTTAATTTGAAATTTCCATGTCCTTGCCAGCAAGCGTATGAATTTTTCATGTTATATTTTTATGACATAACACTGGAGACAAGAATATCTAATAAACTTATTCAACTTTTGGCTGAACTAAAAATATAAACATGTTCTCATGCTTTGTTTGCCGTAAAAAAATATCAGAGGTAAAAATATATATAACACACTTAAAATTATTTCACAAATTATCATGTCATAGTTCATTTTTCCAATGTACAATTTGTCCGCAGTCCTTTCAAAATATTTATGCATTTCGTCGACATTTTATAAGACACTCAGAAAAAAAAATTTAGAGCAAAATGAAGTTCATTTTGAACATAATAAAAATCAAGTATTTACTGATGAAAATGTATCATCAAACTCTGAGCCAGATTTGAGTATTGAAACAAATTTATCTCATGTTATTTTCGAATTTATTTTAAAATTGTATGGAAATATGTCACTTAATCGAAAAACTGTTGTTGAGATAATTAAAAATTGTGAAGATATATTTATGCTTTTTCAAAATAGTATTGATACATTGACTGACGCCTTCATTATTAAAAATAAGTTCAAAATTTTTAAGAACCAATTTTCAGAACTTAATACAGAATACAAATTTTTAAAAATGTTGAAAAATAAAAATTTGTTCACAGACCCCGAGGAATTCTTAATAAATAGTTGCGTAACAGTCGAAAACTTTAATGTAAAGCCATCTAAAGGCGTTATGTTACCTATCGAGGATAATATAATAAATTTCATGCAAGTTAATAACAATTTAGCATATATGATTAACAAAGCTAAAGAGCTTGAGAATAGCTCTAAAATCTCTAATATTATTAATGGTTCTGTGTGGAAAGAAAAGATCAAACTTTTTAAAAACAAATTATGCATACCCTACTTATTAGACCAGGACGATTTTGAGCTCGACAATCCTCTAGGATCAAAAGCTGGCGTTGATAAAACTTCAGCATTTTATATGAGTTTTCCCTTGTTATCTGATTCTGAAATATCTAAGCTACACAATATCCTCTCTTGTTGCTATATAAAATCGTCGGATTCTTCATATGGAAATGAGGCTAACTTAATGCCATTGGTTACAAAATTAAAAGAACTAGAAGAAAGTGGAATAAATGTTCCTTCTAGAAACGGGACGGTTCATGTACATTTAATATTAGCAGCAATAACAGCAGATAATTTAGGTCTCAATTCTATTTTGGGCTTTACTAAATCATTTTCTGCAAATCATTTTTGCAGAATTTGTAATTGTAATAAATCTGTAACGCAAAAACTAGTCATGAAAGATTGTACTAAGTTTAGAACTATTGAAAACTATAATAAGGCTCTTCTTTCAAATGATATTCTCACCACAGGTATCAAGGAAAATTGCGTTTTTAATATAATAAAATCTTTCAATGTTATTGATAATGTTACTTGTGATATGATGCACGATATTCTAGAAGGCATAGCACATTATGAGTTATGTGATATTCTAAATTATTTCATTATCGAAAAAAAATATTTTAGTTTATCTGTTCTCAATTCTAGAAAATATGCTTTTGATTATGGTCCCACAGATAGTAAAAATAAAACGGTAGATGTAAAAATAAAGCATATAACAAACAAACGCTTACGTATGTCAGCTTCAGAAATGAAAAGTTTTTTGCATTTTTTGCCTTTCATAATTGGGGACTTTGTACCAATAAATGATAAAGTTTGGGGATTACTCAGATTACTCATAAGATTAGTAGAAAATGCGTCTTTACCTAACTTTACAATTGAAACTTTAGTTAAATTCAGAGCCTTAATAGCTGAACACCACCAGTTATATTTAAATATTTTTGATGGCCACTTAATGCCGAAACACCACTTCATAACGCATTACATAAGTGCGATAAAAAAATTAGGTCCCATGAAAAAATTGTGGACCATGAGATTTGAAGCAAAACACAAAGCAAATAAGACTTATGCTGGTACAACTACTTCGCGAAAAAATATATTGCTAAGCTTAGCTATAAAATCTAACTACCACTTTGCTCATACAATCTATTCTAAAATACAAAATGAAATCGATCAAAATACAATTTGTAGCTCTGGTAATTTTATTAATTTTACAGATAATTATGCTTGGCCGTACATTCGAGACAAAAGAAAAGACCCACACATTTTTACGAACATATTTTCTGTGCAAGAAATTTCAATTAACTGCACAAATTACAAAGTGGGAAATATTCTCCCAACTTTAAGTAGTCAAAATGAAATATCAGTATTTCAAATTAAATACATACTTATAGAAAAAAAAAACACAAAACAATTATTTGTTTGTCAGGAGTTCCAAAATCTTCAAATAGATTCGCATTTAGACTGTTACGTTGTTGACCTTAAAAATAATAGCAATACTGATGTATATGAAATAATTGATGTGTGTGATGTAAATTTTCCTCCTTTACATTTAATAATGTTACCTAATAAAAAAACCGTTATAAAATTAAAGATACCTTTTAATTATCATAATGTATTTGTTCTTCATTTGAACTATAATTTTTGACTTTTATGATAAGAACTAATTGTAATTTAATGTAAATTTTTCATATTGTTTACTCACTTTTGGTAGCTAATTTTGGACCTAGTTTCAATGAAACCGCCACAGACGGATGAAATGAAGAGATTTTTGTTGTGTTTTTTTTTTTATTGTAGGGCAAGTAATTGTGAATAAAAAAAAAAACAAATTGTATGTATGTATGTATTTTTTAAGTATATCATTTTATATTCTTATTATACACAAACACATATAATAATAAAAAATATGACTATGTATATTATCTAAAATAAATTAAAATACTTACTTATAAGCAAATGATAAGATACAACTACTTGTAATTACTTATAGATTCAAATAAATAAATTTAAAAACGATATAAAAAAATATTTTTTTTTCAATTTATTTTACTGGATTTTTTTCAGTGGCAGGTTCTATTAAACACTGAATCAATTGGTTAAATTGAACAATATTTTCTATGATTTCAAGAATATAACTTTTGTATAATCAGAGAATAAATTATTTGAATCAAGGAATTTTCCAATCGTCGTTCATACAATAAATTTTATAATTTGAAGAATTTTTTCTTCAATTTTACGAATTAAAAAGTGGTAAAATCGGCGAAACAATTATATAATATATCAAATTTCAATTTAATTAATTATATGATATACCAAATCTTTTCCTTAAATTAACTAATGAATTAGGTATTTCAACCAATTTTAAATAGTAAAAATCAAAGAAAAAATTCTACAAACCAAAGACTCACCTCAAAAATTTATATAAATAAACTTATTTTTTAGTTATTTATTGTATTCGTTTTATCATATTTTTTTCTCTGAAACAAAGAAAACATTTGCAGGATCAACGAAAGTTTCTTTCTCATAAACAACGAATTATAATTAGTTATATCATATAATTTCACTCTATGACCAAAAATCATAGTAAAAATTCACTGAAATCAAGTCCGAAATTCCATGAAATCAACGAATCTGTTTTTTCAGTGTAGTTTTTTAATAAAAAATTAAAATTTTTTATCGCATCGGGCACACCTGTGACTATATTCATTTCAAAGCACATTGTCTAAGCTTCATTTTTTAGTATGTGTCATTCCACTGAAGTGTAAACAACATATATTTTTTTCTCTGTGAACATGTCGACTTTCGTTCCAACAAAACGCAATTTGCGGGAAGGTTTACTTTTGTGCTTCCATTTGAAGAAAAAAGCGGTTGAAGCACAACGCACGCTTACTGAGGCTTACGGGGACTATGCTCCATCGATTTCTACTTGTGAGTACTGGTTCCGTCGGTTTAAAAGTGGTGATTTTGATACGGAAGACAAAGAGCGTCCGGGCCAGCTGAAAAAGTTTGAAGATGAGGAATTGGAGGCTTTGCTCGATGAAGACCCGTGTCAAACCCTTCAAGAATTGTCAGAATCATTGGGAGTCGACTTATCAACGGTCGGCAAACGCTTGAAGGCCATGGGAATGATTCAAAAGCAAGGAAATTGGGTGCCGTACCAGTTGAAGCCGAGAGACGTTGAACGGCGATTTTGCATGTGCGAACAACTGCTTCAACGGCATAAAAGGAAGAGTTTTTTGCATCGTATTGTCACTGGCGATGAAAAGTGGATCCATTACCATAATCCTAAGCGAAAAAGTACTATGTCGTGTACTATGAGCTGCTAAAACCTAACGAAACCATCACTGGGGAACGCTACCAACAACAATTGATGCAATTGAGCCGAGCATTAAAGGTTAAACGGCCGGAATATGCCAAAAGACACGACAAAGTGGTTTTTCAACATGACAACGCACGGCCACATGTTGCAAGAACCGTCCAGGAAACGTTGGAGGCGCTGAATTGGGATGTGCTACCCCACCCGCCTTATAGCCCAGACATAGCCCCTTCCGACTACCACCTATTCAGATCGATGACGCATGGCTTGGCTGAGCAGCGCTTCACTTCTTACGAGGATACCAAAAAATGGGTCGATTCGTGGATTGCCTCAAAAGACGAATCGTTCTTCCGGCGCGGAATCCATATGCTGCCAGAAAGATGGGAAAATGTTGTAGCTAACGATGGACAATACTTTGAATAATATACATTGTACCGTTGTTTCTAAATAAATGCTCAAAAACCGAAAAAAAACCATTAAAATTAATTCCAACCCCCAATAATTTTGTTTTATTAAAGTTTTTTCTAAATAGCCTTGTTATTCATTACGTTGATTTGTATGATGTATATACAAATTCTAAATGTTTGATAGTTTAAATCACACTTGATATATAAATATCAAATATAAATATCACACTTTATACACAAATTCTAGTTTTTTGAAAGTTTAAAATCGTTTATCGTGCTTTAGGTCAAAGCTAGAAAAATTTGTTGTTCTAACGAATCTCTCCAAAAAAACAACAACAACAATGTTTTTTCAATATGAAAAGAAAAAAATTACAAGCTGATTAATTGTTCTAACTTTGACCTAAAGCTCAATTAACGATTTTAAACTATCAAACAACTAGAATTTGTATTTAAAATCAAGAATGATTATACTATCAAACATTAAGAATTTGTATTTAAATCGTACAAAATCAACAATTTCGTTTTATTTTTTAACTTTATTTCGTTTTATTTTTTCCAATAGCTAATGCGTCATGAACTGAAGAAGCCGCAGCACTGCCTTGGTTTTCATAATCTATCTCTATTTCTTCAAAAGGCACTTTAGTACGAGTCAAATAGTTATGCAGCAAACAAGCATTTATAATAATCCCGGCCTCAGGTGGGCTGTAAAACAGAGCTCTTTCTTTCGAAAGACAGCAGAATCGCGTAGATCTGCTAATAACATAAATTTTGTTATTATGGATTCAAAACTTCACTTCAATCTCCACGTTAATATGGTGATAAATAAGGCAAAATGAGTCCTTGGTTTCATTAAAAGACGGGCTAAAGAATTCAGTGATCTCTTTACTACTAAATTATTATATACCACTCTCGTAATGGAATATGCCTCAGTTATATGGAACCCACAATATAATGTCTACATCGACGCCATAGAATCCGTTCAAAAACAGTTTTTACTTTTTGCTTTACGTCATAGTTGTTGGAATCCCAATATTATGCTTCCATCGTATGAAATACGCCTTAAGATTATTTTACTACCTTCCCTAAGAAGCAGAAGAATGATGCTTAATGTTACGTTTCTGTATAAATTACTTCGTGGCGGGACTAATTCGGAATATCTCATCTCAGCTCTAAATTTTAACATCCCAATGAGAGGAACTAGACATTTTCTGTTTTTCAAGTTGAGTCAGTGCAATTCTAATTACGCTCTTCCTGAACCTTTACGATGTATGTGCAGTGATTTCAATAATAACTTCAACATGATTAATTTTTCTGATTTGGTAGACGTCTTAAAACAGAAAATTATATTACATTTAAATAATGAAATCAATTTAAATTCATCCATTTATGCCTAATACCAAAAGCAGCTGAGTTGAAGTTTTTTAAGTAAATGCGTGACTGCATAATCAACACGAAACTATCTACATGCAATCTGCCATTTGCTACGGCCACCCTGCGTTGCGTTACGCGAACATAATTGGATCATTACAATGTTTACGGGTCATTTACAAGCATAGATGAGAACATATTAATGTACATTTTACATACATATTAATAATAACAACAAAAGCAGCATAATAACAAACGGCACGAAACCAACAACCACAACAACAATCAAACCAACAATGATAACAACAGCATAAGCAGCTACTGAAGCAGCTTGTGTGTAACTTTTCTCATACGAATGTACGAATTTCTTCTTCTTAGATTTTGCGTTTTTGTAACCTAATTTAAGAAGTGACACAACCCAAAGTTAGATATTCGTTTCATTCGTACTCTAACTTATATTTTGTCATGAAAAAAGTTGTGAAAATTAAACCCCATACAAACCACGCTATAAGACGTAATTCTATGTCAAAAAGATTGCTGCATTGATAAAAACTCCATGTAATAAAAATACTTGTGACTTCTAATGGCCAAATTTCTGCCCAGTATACTTCCGACTACTTAAATGCATTTCCCATTAAATTTGAAAATATTTTTATTTATTAAAAATTATAGTGTTTGATTCAAGTTGCATTAATTACAATACTTTATAAATAAATTTTTGTAGTAAATATATTATAGATATCTTTGATAGTTCTCAATGGTAAAGAATTGAAATAAAACAAGAGTACACTAAATGCGTTAAAATGCAAAATGGTGTCAATAACATGTAGTTATTTTAAGTCTAAATTACATAATAGAAACATTTACATGTTAGAATATAAACTAAGACTATGTATAATAAAAGAGAAGTTTTGCTTAATTTGAGCTTTTGTGACAAACGTTGTTGGAAATTTAAAAGAAAAACTGTGATTACAATTTAATTGTTCATAGCTATGAAATTTGATAAGGGACTGATAAGTTTGATAAAATTGTATGAAGTTTAATTAATATTTTTTAAATTTTAATTAATTTATTCTGAATTTTAATTGATCTTTTCTGAATTCTAAATGGAATTCCTGAAATTCAACTAGAATATTTAACAGACATGTCATTGAATTCGACTCGTTTTTGCTTGAATCGTAATTGCAAAACCGATTAATATTTTTTCAAATTTTAATAAAATAATTAAAAAGTCTCAGAAAAATAAGCGCTGGCGTTTTGAATTTTTCATTGCTGCAAGAAAAACTCCCTGAAACAATAAAACGCCAAATTCTAAGAGATCAAAGCAATCCAAGATCTCAAAAATATACATAACATCCCGCCATAAGAGCGCAGAAATGGAAATCTACTGCGCAGCCTACGTCACATGTGAAAATACATCCACGCAAAAGCAAAACATATACAACAAACGAAACTACCCAGTAGTTCAAGCCTGAAAGAAATCTGGAATGAATCATGCACGATTTTTCTTCAGCTGTAACGAAACATGCTGATTTGTTTATACATTTCATTGACGAAAATCTCATACAAAAGTTTCAAATTCGTGCACTGTTTTAAAGCTCTCTGTTTTCGATGAACTTAAACAAGACAGATTTCTTAAAAAATTGTCGACAAATGTAACTCACGCAGTAAGTTTCTTTAAGAAATAATCAGGACACATTCGTGAACGATGCCTTGGACTGCAGGGTAACCAAGAATCTAATTAATTTTATGGGTAAGAAGCAGTCAAACTGCTCTCACAATAAATCGAGCGACAAAGTTGCTGTTTTGTGAAGGGGTCAGTCAGCACGACATAAAAAAATGAGATTTTGAAATTGAATCCACCTATAAAAAATTTTGAATAAAACTTTTTCAGTCAGTTTGACACCTCTTCCTTGTCACAATTGACGTCACATTCATGTTTTCACAAAGATGACGGACATGCGCATGGAGAAATGTTATTATATATTATTCTTGACAGCAATCCCTTGGAGCTGCCGGATGCGCCGTAAGAACAAACTATCTGACAGGTACGAGAATGAAAATTTGTATAGCTCTTTTGTCCATTTACAGATTTGTAGGCCAGTATCGCTTAAGCAAAGAAGCTTTTGCAAGTATTGGATACAATAGAAACACACTTACGTCTGTCGTCGACTTCTTCCAGTGCTGCAATTAGCTGGAACGCTTCGATTTTTATCAGAAGGTTCGTATCAGCGCTCAGTTGGCAACGATGCAAACATAAGCATGGGAAGAAGCACTTTATCAGAGGTGCTAACACAAATGATACCTGTTTTGGAATGGTTTATTTATCACCAGTGGATAAACCTGGAAATGGACTCGAATGATGTTTAGTTGTTCTATTATACCTTTTTGCAACCATTCGCGTCTTTATTCGGCGGACCCGCGCTATTTAGCGAAACGGCGAGCTGCTGCCAAACGGACTTCACTAGCGGCTTGTCTTTTTTGGTAAGCCGTTTGGCAATGTGCGGGTGGTTTTTCATAAATTGGACTAAAATTTTAATCTGTGCCTTATTTTTGTGTATGAATAAAAATCAAATTTTCTTCAAAAAATTTTCAACTAAAGGCTCAAACATAATAGGCACGAGCTGGCTGCAGCTTATATAAAAAATCAGCGAAAAGCTAGCTCATGTTCAACCAAATACTTAATTTGACCAAAATGACTTGAGTGAGCTCGTCTTTAAGTCATAGTAAAAATTCGCTTAATTGTATATAAATTCGTTTTGTTTGGTTTGTTTAGTTAAATTTGTAATAAGAAAAATGAGTCGCGGAAATAAGTTAATGTTAATTTAATTTAAGCTCGTTTGAAAGGAAAACACAGCTGATTCCTTGCGGAAAATTCGATTTGAATCGCTTTCGCAGCAGCCGAATCAAGTTAACGAAACTTAACGAAAAAGCTGGCTTGAGCAATTATGGTTTGTACGCATCACTTCTATGTATTCGTATAAAATTTGATATTAGCTACAGCCAGCTTAAGCCTATTATGATTGGGCCTTTACATTTTTGACAAAAATTCTAACGAAACAGAAAGGATAGCAATCAGCTGGCCGGTTTGTTTCCGATAGACAAATCGATAAACCGGTTTTTGCAACACCTAAATCCGACATCAAATCCTATTCGAACATAAGACCGATAAGATCGGATTGCAAGACACCAAAGTGAAATTAAAGTTGGTTTTTAGTCCGATTCCGACAATAATCGGATTCCACGACATGCATGTAAATTTAAATTGAACTACTCTGAATATAAAATTAAATTTCGATTGATTTTTTTTTTAATAAAATTTGGAAATGGTGTAGTTTGAGACAAAAAATTAAAGTTAAAGGTTTTCAGAAGGTGGCTAGGTATTACAAAACGGACATAGACACATGATGTGGTTAAACAAAATAAACGATATATTTAAGGGACGGAAGAAAGGAGAGATTCACAGCGCATCTTTTCAACTTTTCTGATAAATTTGCATGCCTTAAAAATCGAAATGTTATACAAAATCTTGAATTCCTATTTAACAGATTATAACTTATCATATAGTTATGTATTTTTTTGTTGAAATTTATGCAGTAAACTATAACAACTACTAACACAAACGGCGAGAAATTTTAACAGTTTTTGAAATAAATAATAAAAAAGAGCACTGAAGAGTAAAGACAAAATTAAATAATTATAACTACAGCAGAAGCAGCTATCACATCAACTTCACTCAAAGTATTTAGTTATCAGTACCTCTTGACCAAAATTGTTGTACAAATTTTTAGAAAATTGATTTGAAAATAATTATTCCAAAGTTTCTTTTTTGATTTATGTTAATTTTACACTTATAAGCATAGAACACTTAAGAAACCTTTAATTATATTTTCGGTTTTTTTTTAACTTTTTCACAGAAAATTTCTTCCTTGCGCAAGATTTCTAAAAGTTGCTTTTTATTAAGCCTATTAATAAATGTGGGTTAGTTTGTATAGCTTTCTGATAAGCTTGCAAGTACATTAATATTATTTTAATATACATATATATATATATGTGTGTATATATATTATTTTTTTCAAAACCGCATAAATTCTCTTTTATCAAATCTAATATTTGTCAACATTTTTAAATATTTTTCTGCATAAAGTTTAACATTAGCTTTAATATTTCTTTGAACATGCTCATATCTTAAAGTACGCTGTCAGATTTTTGCCAACACATTTCACAGTTGAACACAGTTTTTTACACATTGAAAGTGCAAATTGCTCCACTGTTTTGTGTTGTTTTGGGTTTTCATAAAAATTTTGACGTGTGTTCCTCTAATTTTGAAGTGTCTTTTTATTATTTTGCTGTTGAAATCTCTTTAACTGCTGAGTCAACATCAGCTGAAAGTCCACCATTTGTGGCTGTGGCAACTCTAGATCGTCGTCTAGATTAGAATTATTGTCATCATTGTCCAGCAATTTACGTTTCTCCAGCAGCTGGTTGCCAAAAGGTATTTCGACTTCGTCTTCACCGCATTCTACTCGGCCAGGGTATGCATTTTTGGGTCATTCTTGGAGTACAGCATCCGGCTGACAGAGTGGAAACTGTATGTCCATCGATTGCTGCTTCTTAGTGAGTGATAGAGGCGTCGGTGTCTGCAAATGATTGCTGCCACTTGCGGCGCTAAAGGAATGCATATGAAAGTGGGAATGAGTTCCTGTGAGCTTGGCTAGCGGTATGCGATAGACACGCAGCGGCTTAAGACGATCGGGCGAGCTACTGTGAGGTTCTGATGAGTTACCGCTTGCAGCGCTACTACTGCTGGCCACATTAAAGAGGTTGCGGTACTTGGAGTTTCGCTTAGTTGGTGACATTGGCGATATGTTGGCCAAGGACTGTGGATGCTGATGATGATTCCTATTGTTGCTGTCGTTACCATTACCGTTGCTGATAGCATTACGCGGTGAGTTGGGCGGCACGTTAGGCTGTTGTTGCTGTGCACCAGCATCCGTGAACTTTCCCTCCGAGTTGTAGGATTCGCCACAAGAGTTGCTCTTGGCTATGATCGGCTTCGCCTCGTTAGTGTTATGCGTCTTCTGCAGTGATCTTGCCCGCTGTATTGTTGGCATGTGACCTGCGGCAATTGGTATTCCAAGCAAATTTGTCAGCTCCTGCTCTGGGTTAATGTGTAGACCTCGCGTTGCTGCGTTGAGCTGCTGTATTTCGAAGCCCGATTGGGTCTCCTCATTCGAGGAGGTCTCACTCGGTGTGGTCACTAGACGGCGCTCTGGTGTCAATTCATTTAGCTGCAACCCCTTTATGTGCAAATCTTTGGATATAAACTCGGGTGTCGTTGTGACAAAGAAGATGTCGCGCTTAGAGGTGATCAGCTGCAGCTCAGGCATAATAGAAGTGTGTACCAAATTGCCGTTTACCAGCAGCCGTATTTCAATGGAGTCCGCAGTAAAGCCCAAAATGTAGGGAAACGCACAAACCACAGCGGTGGGTGAAGTGTTCCAATGAAAATCAAAATCATTAGAGCTGACGTCCTTGTCGTTGAGTTTCTGGAAGTGACAGGTATCTGGCAGGAAAGAAAGGTTGTTTAAAAAAATGACTTCTTATCTAAAATAGCCTTAACCTACGATTATAGCACAAAAGCAGTTCCGTTTCCAGACCATCGCATAATTCAATGGCAGCCGTCAGCTGAGTCTGATTACGTTTGGCTGCCTCCACTTCATGCAGACGCGTTGTGGTTCCCGTTTGATCACAGACAATTTCGTAGTGGTACCTTTGGCAAAAGATAATTAAATGAATAGATTCTAAAGACTTAAAATATTATAATATTTGTTAAGTAAATGTATAGTTTTGGGTTCCAAACAATGTAGTGCACTGTAACATTTGTCAACTTTCAATTTTGCCTTCTTGTTGGCCAACCTTATCCACATAAGCAATGCAACCGAATGCCAGTTAACCAACCCTTGTAGGAGTTTACTCGAAAATATTTCGATGTTTAAAAAGGTTTGATAGTTAGTGAGCTACATACTTGCTAAAAGTAGTAGTCGTTGAACGCAAATAAAAACCTCGGAATACTAATTCAAAAGTTAACAACCGTCAGATTTTGACAGCTGACGTCAAAAAATATTACTCTAAAATGCGTCTTCTATGTGAGTGTCTTATGAGTGTTCATCCAAAAGAGTCATAAAAGAGTCTTTTTCGATGCGTTTTTTATTAGTGTTCATAAATAGGACTAATAATAGATTCTTTTTTATGTGCGTTCTATGAGTGTTCATAAAAAGGAGTCATAAAAGAATACTTTCTATGCGTGTTTTATAAGTGCTCATAAAAATTACTCATAAAATAATCCTTTTTATGCATATTTTATGAGTGTTCGTAAAATGGAGTCATAATAGAATACTTTTTAGGCGTGTTTTATGGTGCTTATAAAAAGAACTCATAAAAAAATCCTTTTTGTGCACGTTTTATGAGTGTTCATAAAAATAACTCAAAAAAGAATCCTTTTTATGCATGTTTTATGAGTGTTCATAAAAAAGATTCTTAAAAGAATACTTTTTAGTTTCTTATGAGTTCTTATAAAAAAAGACTCATAAAAGAATCCTTTCTATGCACTTTTTATGAGTGTTCATAAAAATAACTCACAAAAGAATCCTTTTTATGCATGTTTTATGTGTGTTTATAAAATGGAGTCGTAAAATAATACTTTTTATGCGTGTTTTATGAGTGCTCATGAAATGGAGTCATAAAGGTATACTTTTTAAGCGTGTTTCATGAGTTCTTATAAAAAGGATTCATAAAATACTACTTTTAATGCATGTTGTATGAGTGCTCATAAAAAGGACTCATAAAAGATTAATTTTTATGCGTTCCTGTTAGTGTAATTCCTTTATAAAGCGGGCACTTCCTATGCTGGCGCCAAAATTCAGGGAATTCCATTCTTGCTGCGATCAGCTTGTTGCGGGTTTGGTGCGCAGCAAGTAGTTTAAACAGAATTGAAATATTTATTTTGAGTTTAAACGTTGGAGTGCGTGAAAGTGATTTCATTTTTAACTATAGTACACTTTAATTCACCATTTCTAAGTCCGTTATTTTTTGAATCAAACATCGTTTTCAATTTTGAAATCCAACTGGATATACAAGAGTTAGATTATGAAATGTAAATGTTCCTACCAAAATACGGTTTTTTTACTATAAATTCAGATTTTGAGGGTGTATGCGAAAAACCAAGCATACATAAATTTGATGTTTTTCATATCTACGACGTCTACCATGTCTTAAGCCAAAAGTAAGTTCTTACAAATTGTTCACGATTTGTCACGAATAATTATGACAAGAAAATAGTGCAAGGAAGAGTCTTCGGAAATAATTAACTTTAAAAAAAAAAATCGTTTAGGGGTAGAGATGACAGAAAATAGTGAAGAATATGAGGAATCAAATGAGGAGGTTTTCAATTATCGAACTCCAGATAATAATTTTCCGGCAACCATTTAGTCCTTATTGGGCAGTGGACAAACAAAAATTAGAAAGCAATTAGCGACATATAAAGTTTTAAACAATAATTTGAATCTTTATTTTGAAAGTGTTAAAAAAAGTCTATTTAAGTTATAAAAGAGTCTATGATATTTCCACCAAGGGCTATAAGGGTCTGAAAATAGTTTTTTTTATGAGTCTTAAAAGAGTCTTAAATATGAGTCTTAAAAGAGTCTTTAATATGAGCCTTAAAAGAGTCTTTAATATGAGTTCTAAAAGATTCATTTATGTGAGTCATAAAAGATTATTTAATGTAAGGGTTTAAACAGGGTTTTTAGGTTGTCTTTAATATAAGTCTTAAAAGATTATTTAATTAGAGTCAAAAATTAATCTTTTTTTTTGCGTTATAAAAGAATCACTGAATGGAGTTATATCGGGGTGCCTTCAACCTACGACAAATGACTCAAAAAGAGTCTTTTTTGAGCGCATAATGATGATAAAGCCAAAAAAGAGTCTTAAAAGAGCCTTAATGTTTGCTGGGTAGTTATAGGGCGTTTATAGAGAGTTTAAGTACACTAAACGCACTACTTTTCAGTAAATTAAGAAATAGACAAACAATTCTTCAAAATAATGTGTTGGAAGGTTATTTTTAACGAATTTAATTCTTCAAAGAATTCTTTTTGCAAATTCAAAGAGGTGAATAATTTTTCATTTATCTATTTTTGTCTTACTGTTTTGTTGAGTAGAGATAAAAATCCTACTTTCGCCACTTTGCATTGAGTAAGGTGAAATGAATCTGTGTGTAAAGGGAATGGAAAAAACGAAGACAGCTTCGAAATTATTTCTAAAGCTGGACATGGAATATTAAAAGATGTAGTTTCTGACGGTTCTTAAATTCGAACATTGCTAAATTATGCAAAGTTTGTACCGGTTGTTCAAAATTTTCTTGGCAACTTTAAAGCACAAAATCTTGGTGGAAAATATCCCTACAGTGTAAGTAACTAGTAGAAATGTAAACAGTCTGACATATAGTGCAAAACTGATCAGTACTGATTCAAAAACTATTTTTTTTTCATAATGCTAATTGGTACTTGACCATGGCAGTTCACTATTATCCCAAATCAAAATTAAATAAAAATATCATAAATTAGCCATTTGAAAACTAGAAAGGACCTTAAGCGAGCTTCTATTGATCAATTGTGTTTAACTGATTCAAACTGTTAATATAATTACATCTTAGCATTTTAATATTGAAGTTGAAACATCTGTATCTTTCTATTTAAATTAAGTATTTAAGGTTAAGTTAAAGTCTGTAAGGGTAAAACCCGGTAGACGTATGAAATAAATAAAAAAATAAATAAATAAAAAACTGGATCTAAGAGTTTAATGCTGACTCAGAACGGCTTATGTTCTCACAAAGCTTTACATTGCAGTTTTTTACTCTCTGAGGTTTTACCATTGTCTATTCACAGTCTATCCACTAAGCTACGGCCGCAACTCAAATCAAAATAAATTGACCAAAATTCTAAAAATTTGGCTAAGGGGTTTCGGGTTTGCTTGTCTCGAATTTAAACTTAGTTTTTGGAAAACAATATGATAGATCTAGTATTTCAGAGAAATAAAAAACTGTCTAATTTATGTAAGTATTTATGTAATCATCATTAATGTTATCAGCATGATAATGACAATGCAGTTTTTCGTCTAATATTTTATTTATATTTTTAAAGTTATTTTTACTGAAATTAAATAACTTCATTATTAATTATGAGATCCTCACTATGAAAAAATCTTTGGAAATATTTTGAGTGCTTTTATTGATTTTTGGTAAGAAATTATTAAATTAAAATGTTTCATACGTTTTAAATATATCACCTAAATTATTAATTATAAAATAAATTAATTGTAATAAATTATACTGAAAAAATATTGAAATAAATTAAAGAAATAGAAGTAATGAAGTTATTTGAGTTTTGAAAAATTTTGTATGGAAACATAATAAGAAAATATCAAAAATGTGCATGAAATGAAACAGTGTCATTTTTAATCTGATTGCAAGCATTTATAATTTTTTTGATGCAGATTGGAAGAGCTGCTACCGGTCTATAATTTCTGACAGTTAATTTTTTAAACAATTGTTACACTAGCCAATATTTTTACAAAAAACTCGATTTTTGTAGGTTATTTAAAACAATTCCAGCTCACGGATAGCTATCGCTAAAGTTGAAATATTTGGGGAATAATCATAACATAAACCAAGGATTATTTTGAGCATTTGTGCCAAACAAATTTTTTTCTCTATAGAGCGTGAGGCGCATTAATGCAAATAACTAGTATGCATTGCGTATTAAATATATATTAAAAAATTACGATTGTTTTGAGGAGAATTGAACTAGGGTACCTTCACTTTGAACATAGAAACTTTACTTATTAGCTAATTTGCTTGTTGGGTTTATTCAATATTCAATGGAATGGAATTCAATGGAATAAATACATTGCAAAATATATCTGAAAGCCCTTCCCTATTAATGCTGATTTATTTCATAGAAACCATAGTGTAATAATACAAGTAGTAGCGACAGTTCTAGCTGCGGTCAACGAATGTCAAACAAAAGAAAATCAAAACGACAGCATGCTATGGTTGCTATGGCAGCTAATGCAAAATAAAGATATAAATATTTTAATTTTAATTGCTTGACATATGCTGACCGCAGCTCATGAGAAAATAGGTAGTTGTCAAGGCTGCCTAATAGATTGTTTTGTCATGATAGAAACTTTTTTGAAATATTATTAAATTAAAGTTTTCAAGCACTCTGAAGATGATTGTTCAACGGGGAGCTTCATGTAAAATACTGTTTTTAAATATTGTAGAAAGCAATAAGAGCATAAATTATATCTGTATAAAATATATGATAATATTGACGATTAAGTCTGAAAATTTAAATTTGGTGGCGGAATAGGTTTTCGAACTTGCTTTCTTTAAATTACGTCCGAGAAATTCCAGATACTTATACGTTAATTGACTTGTAAAAGTAGAATTATTCGATGTTAATCAGATTACAACTCTGAAGAACATCTTTTGTCACCTTTTAAAAAGATCGGTATTGTTTGATTCTAACAGTTTTAAGAATTTTGTACCCATAATTTTATGGTGCACTCAGTCAAAAGCTACAAAGTGATTGAAATAAGACAAAAAAGCATATTTGGTTTTCTGTAAGAAAACGATATGCAATAATAACATTGCGAGAGAATATGCCCTCAAAGGCTGAAAAAAAACTCATGCTTTGCGCAGCAATGTAAAGTTTATATAATTGAGTTACAAAATTCTCACCTAAAACCCACGCAGATTAGACCGCCGGATTTTGTGTTTGTCGGTCCTTCAAGCGGCGTCAATATCGATGGAGACTCGCTCAGTGTGATTTCCTTTTGATATATAAAGCCTTCCGAAGTTTCGGTATCGTTTTCCGGACACCATGAGGCCCATGCTGCCGTATGTTTCCATTGGAACAGTTGCAGCTTACGACCCACTGCAACAACCAGACGCAAGTGTCCACCACTGACTCGCGTGCTTGCATACAAATGACAGCCCCGAGTACGGTCGATGCGGCGATCTTTGACGTCATTGCGGCTGCGACACTTTAACTGCACCTCCTCTAAAGCTGCCTTTGGCAGCTCAAATTCACGCAAACGAAATACGTACATGCGATGAGAGTCTCGATTGGACAGTGAGCCGCCGCGTATAAGAAGTAAACCATGCTCTTCCAGTACACTAAGTTGACGTACATAAAAGGATTTGTCAAATATCAGCTGATGGGACTGATCCTCTGTGAATAAAAATAAAGGAAAGAATAGTATTTAAAATGAAAACTTGACAAATGTGGCACATACCCTTCATCAGAAAGGTTCCATCATCGGTTGCAATAAATAAGCAATCATCACTGCGTCCGAATGAGTCGCCAGCCAACGTGCCACGATGTGGAAATGTCGGATAAAAACAGTGCGGTTCCCACGGTGGTTTCTTGAATATCGTACAAGGACTTGCCGATGCAATACTTGTGGGTGCATCACCCCGCACGATTGCCTCTAACTTGAGTGCCTGGCCAATGCGCACAAATTCTATTTGTCTGGCATCTTCCTTGAGTTTCGATGTTCTTGGCACATCGTAGAGTACCTCAGAAAAGGCGCGCCTATTTAGCATATTCTACAAGTTAATAAAGGAAAGTGAGTGGGTGTGTGTATTAACATTTACATTCGAGTGTGTTTTCAACATATGCGAGGACATAAATTCACAAACATCTACAAATTTCAGTTGTAGAAAGTTCTTAGCTTTATAGGAAGAATCTTTAAACTTGTTCCAAACCTTAACTAGTCGAAGCAAGTTAAAAATCGATTAATTTGATAAACGAGGAGTGCAGTCATGCCAGTCATATACACTGGCCGGTCATATAGTTTGGTCCTTTTTTGTATCAATTTGAATAAATGAAATCAAAACAGATTACCGTTGGAGCCAAACTTAAAAGCTAAAATTGACCCAAATGAAAGCCTTGCCTTATGACACATTATAAATACCTTTGATATAGACTCAAAACATGATAGTTTTATCAGAAACATGTTAAAACTTTAAGAAATACATCTGAAATAAAATTATTAACAACTTTACTACCACAAAGCAAAACGTGACCTACAGAGGATATCGGCATCGCAACTATGTTCAATACATTTGGTTAAGAGGTATATTTATGTGTTTTTTATATATCAAAAATAAATTTAAATTTAAATTTAAAATTATAATAATAGTTGTAAGCATATGTGTAACAAATTGTTCCTTTTTTTATACATCGAACCCTATCAACAAAAGGGGCATGTCCAAACTTTGGCTTTTTCTTGTAAAGCAATTTGTAAAGATCAAATACATCAGCTTTCCAAATTTCGTACACATATTCATACTCTCTAATTAAAGAAAAATCGTTTTGTCTCTTTGTTTTGTATGGTTTCAAAAAATTTCAGTTGAGACAGACACTTTTGTAGTTAGGGTGCGATATGTTTATTAATTTTTTGAAATACGTAAGCTGTTACACATATTTCGAGATTTGGCAACGACAATGTCATTTCAGTGAAACTGACGTTTCCATTGCAAGTTTGACATTTTGTTTGCTTATAAACGTACTCACAACATTTTGGTGTACGAGTGCTTATTGTGTGGTTTACAGTGCTGCTAAAACTAAATTTCAGCAAAAAAAGTGAAATAAACTCGTGAACACTTTCGTGCAAATTTTTTTTACAACTTTCGACGTGAGTCATTTAAAAAAGAGTTTTTGAAGAATTTCGTGAAAAATTTCGTGAACATTGATGCTGTGCGTGAACAAATAATGCTTGATCGTCTTGTGACATACCGTTAGATTGAGGCATCCCTCGGCATTATTTCCTTCAGCATACATACTATTTTACACGAACACATATTTGTGAAAAAGATTTGTTCATGTTGGATTGCACATAATTTGAAAATCACACAAAAAAGGGTAGTGTTAATAGATGCACATACATGCTCAAGACATCCAATTGCGGTGCTTCAAAAAGCATTTATCAAGATCTTGACTAGTGACAAATCAACGATCTATGCGTATGAGCCGAGAGAAAACAGCAGTCAACTGTGTGGGTCTTTCAAAATTAATCAAATCGAACAAAAGTTGTTCGGGCTCTAGGCACTGTGAAGTGGTCATGTGGCCACGGTGCCACTAGAGATTATGTTAAACCGAACATTCGGAATGGTACACAACCATTTGTTAGCCAGAAGTTCTATGTCAAATAAGGAAAACAAACAAGCGCCGACAAGTCAATCTTCTTCAATACAATGCGAGCTACAACACATTAACAGGCACCTAATGACTTATTTTTGTCTTGGAGGTGTCTCAAGTGGAATGAGATACATGTTATGACAAATGAAACGAACGCATGCCAAAATATATTAATCATAAAGGAGAATATTTCGAAAAACAATAAACCTGTTTTAAATACAAAGAATACATTCGGTCTTCAAATTTTTTCAAAAATATATCGTATTAAGAGAGCTTATCCCACGTTAATTAGGGTAATAAATAGTGGGGCCGCCTTTTTTGTGGATTGGGCAAAGCGTACTGAATTTCTAATCATTCGGAATGCATTTCTTT
The DNA here is from genome assembly GCA_963920525.1 of Dichetophora obliterata. Lineage (NCBI taxonomy): Eukaryota > Metazoa > Arthropoda > Insecta > Diptera > Sciomyzidae > Dichetophora > Dichetophora obliterata. The sequence goes on along the minus strand of OY986439.1, from coordinate 84,808,039 downwards.
GACCATATTCTGCCTGGATTTAATTTTAGTGGCGCAGCGAAACCTTGAAGCTATCATCCGTAATTGGGGTTTCCGCGTTATCATCTCTATAAACAGCGGCCAGGCGAATTATCTTTTCGAACCTCATTTATTTCGCCATGCATCTCAATCAACAATTCCGCTTTTTAGTCTCTCTTTCCGCCTGAAAATACCTCTCTTTTCCCTCCTCTTCTCACTGTATCACTCCTTAACAGCTCGGTACAACCGACTGCAGAGGGCTCTGTAGGCGCCGACTTCTCTGCAGTCTCTGCTTGTCTTCTGTCGGAGCGTACGCAGATAATAGGTTTATGTAAAAGAATTTAGCCTTCATGCGGATTTTAGCAAGTCGTTCGTTCACAGGTTCGAATCGCACTGTGAACTGGAGATTTGCAACCAAACACATGCTTCTTCGCATTGCCGCTTGCCGCTATAGTAGAAGGCTTGCCATAAGAAACCCTATTCGTTCCATTGTATTTCTTTGATATCAGTGATATCAGTTTTTATCTCTCCAAGATATAAATCAGTTGAATAGAGTCACCTTTCCAATAAAGAGTTCGGACATTTCAAATGCATTTTCGTAAATCATTACCACTTTTTTGTTTGCCCTAGTCATCATCAGATTTGGGGATAATTTTTCTCATGTTCTATGTTTGTTTCATTGAAATGGGTTGTTACGGGTAGGTCAAAAAAATTATCTTGACTTTTGATTGACTTTGATAGTTTTGATCAAAAATAAAAGTTAAAATTGGACTTCAATTTTTTTGATAAAAAAAAATTGGTCAAAAAATAACGATTATGTATTGACTTTTTTAAGAAAATCAGAAAAATTAAAATCATTAAAGATTATTATTCCTTAGCTAGGAAGTATCACATTGTTATATTCAAATATCGAATAGACTTACTATTTCCATTTGACTTTTTGAATAGAAATTTCGGAAATAACTGTTATTTTCGATATTTTTTTTTAAATTAGACTTTTAGTTTTTCTATCAATAGTAAAAGTCATATTTTAATTCTTATATCATCTGCTTGTAGCCACTGTCTTAGTCGTTTGTGAAATGAATGAAAACACAATGTGCAATGATTAGCATATAAGCGATGTCAATTAAATAACGACGTGCAACGATATGAATATCGATAGTAATAGATAGATCAAGGTTCAAAAAACTTTTGTAGAATAAATATAAAAGTAAATCTCAATCGATAGTAATGTTTTTTATCTCTTTTTTTAAAATGTTACGATAAGGTAAACATAATGATAATTAATTAATATATAATTAAATAATAATTCAATAAAATGTTTACTGGTAAGGATAAAAATAAAAATTATTTCTTATTTCAATGGAACAGTCATATTGATTTTTTTGCATCAAAAAAATAAAAGTAAAATTTTAACATTTATTATTGATTGAAAAAATAAAAGTAAAGTTTTAACTTTTATTTTTGATTGAAAAATATAATTTAAGTCTTAACAGTTATATTTTTTGATCGAAAAAAAGTCAAATTTTAACTTTTATGTTTAATCCAAAAAATTAAAGTAAAATTTTAACTTATAATTTGGACTGAAAAATAAAAGTCAAATTTTAACTTATATTTTTGATCAAAAAAAATATAAGTCAAATTTTAACTTTTATTTTTGATCAAAAAAATAAAAGTAAAATTTAAACTTTTATTTCTGATCGGAATAAAATCGGGCAAAAAATAACGATTATTTGTTGACTTTATGGAAAAAAATCATAACCATTACGGTCCCTGTTGATGGCTGATCAGAGCCAGACAACTTTCCCAACACATCTTTACCCTATTTGAGTTTTTGATAAAGTCGATTCATCGTAAGCCTTCTGTAATATTTTCAGTGATTGGACACATGAAATTCCATTTGCATTGGAAACTTTGAAACAAATTCTTTGTTCGATGTTTTAATCAATTGTAATAATCGCTCAACACCCTTGAGATGAATTGACAATAACGAGAACTTCAAACAAACTAAACAACATATCGTGTCCAAACTACATGTCAGCATAGAAGACAGTTGTACTAGCTTAGCGACAAAAATATTTTTAACAATCCCATTAAGTGGGTTTTTTAAATTTTTAATTCCCGTTACTTTATCACAGAATATTACCTATTTAGCAGCTTTACCTCCTGAGTCAATATAATCATTTCCGTCTGCTGTTTGTCTATACATCTATCCGTTTGTTCATCTGCACTCAGAAAAAAAAAATAGTAATTTTTGTAACTATTTCAATAGTCATTCATTGAAATTCTTCGAAATTTGTGGATTAACTATTTTTAATCAAAAATTTGTTGAAAATAGTTATAAATAGTTATAAAGTAGTTACAAAATATTATCTACTATACAGAGTAGTCAATTATGATAATTATGATAGTCAAGCTGCATAAAAAATAGTAGGTATACAAAATTTTCCAAATAACTATCAAATAATCGTTTTTGACTACTTAATAATAAATTTTTGACTTTAAAAAAGTCAAAACCTCAATAAAAAGCTTTTTAACTATTGTACTTGTTACAAACAACAACGAAATAGTCGAAATTGGTTATTGCATAGTTATTTTATGACTATTATACTTGTTACAAACAACAATAAAATAGTGAAAAAATGACTATTGCATAGTTATTAAAAAATATTCGAGCATAATATATAGAAAAATATGTTCGTTTCAAGTACAACGCTCATTGACCAGTGTATGTAAGTCGTGTGCAGATCTTTATTCTTTGCTGTTCGTTTGAGACAAAACGCTCATTGAACAGTGAATGTTAGTCGCGTGAAGATCTTTTTCCTTTGTTGTGTTGTAAGTGTTTTAAAGTTATAAAAAGTATACATTAAAAACTACAATGAGTGACGATTTTATAACTAATCGAAGTGATAATCAGGCTATTGAAAACGTCCATGTATTGGAAGTCAATGGACAGCAAATAAGAGTTGTTAATATAGAGCCAACTAATCAAGATATTCTTCAAGACAGGGATGCATTCGAGACAAACTTCGACCAACAGCTTTATGCTATTTTATTGTCCTGGGAACTCGAAGAATTGTACAACAATTTCATTGGTAAGTTTTATTTATTGAAAGTTATGTCTCTTTAACTGAAAGTCGATTAAAATACATATGTTTTTAAGAACTGGGTCTTGATTTTAAAAAGCTTAAACTTCTAAACAACGACGACATAAAAGAAATTGTGGGCAGTGACAGAAAGTCTTATGGATTGTACGTTCAACTAAGAGAAAGTTTGTTGGAGTGGAAAAAATCTCAGGTAACTCTGCGTCAACATTATTTACTTTTGAAATACCTTATTAATTAAATTTCATTTATAGGGATTTCGAACACATTCAATTACTAGTGCTTCCACGGTGGATGAAAGTATTACTTCATTTGAAACTGACCCTGAAGCAGGTCCTTCATCATCCATAAGATCAAATAGCACAAGTAGTGCTACATTAATATTTACAGAAAACTACGTAAGAAACAAATATTTGCTGTTTATTTAAATAAGTTTAACTTTGCATAAATTATAACTAGACACTTGAAGAAATATTAAATTGTACTATCGGAAAAACCATTCAAGATTATTATGAATTTAATAAGTCTTTAAACGATTTAAACAGAAATATACTAGTTAATCTTATATTAGAAACAGTTTTTCTTAAAAACTATACCTTGAAAATAAACGAAATAGAACTCTTGTCGACTTTGATAGTACTTAAATTTTCCACAGAAAATAAGGTATATGTTGCTGTCGTTAACGTAGTTTTTCACTTTAAAATCAACTAAGTGTTAATGTATTTTACAGAGTTTGTATTTTACACCTCGTCAAAGTGGAATTCCACCAGGTGGAATATTATACCATCGATATAACAATCGCTTAAAGCTTCTACGTAAGAAAAATGAGTACCAAAGGTCAGCCAAAAAGAGGAGAACATCTCATAATTCTGAAACTACTTTATGTGAAGAGGACTCTTCAGTTTGCTCATTAACCGGTATTGAATTGAATTATACGAGTGTATAAGTTAATATTTGAAAATCATATTTCCTAAATTTTTTAAAAACTAGATATTGAAATTGAAAACGCAAAAGTGTTTTTAAAGTACAATCAATTCGACTGGAATGCTTGCGTTATGAAGTGGCAGCAACTCTTTTTATACAGGAAGAAATACTTGGCCGAAAAAACTGATATTAATTTAGAAACAATTGTACAGGATTGGCCAATTGTCAGACACTCGTTGGGACATACTTTAGTAATTAATTTATTTTATTACCGATATCTGTCATTATTAATTATTTTCATTTTATTAGATAAATAAAGATTTTACTCGTTCCTTTGGCGAAGAAAGATCACTGGCTCTTTTTGAAAACTGGTCAGATTTTGTGCTGAAATTTCCACGCCTGTTGCCACGTATAAAAGACAGTTACAACAAGAAATTGTACAACGATATAAATGAAGACACATCATCAGGTAAAAGTTTAAAGTTTTTTTAAAAATGTAACATAAAAAATGTCGATAAATTTAGACTCAAGAGACGTTACATTAATATTGTTGCTGCATTACATTTTACAACCAGTAGTTCTTATCAAGCTCAAAGGGCAAAAAAGACCATGGCGTCCAAGCTGTGCTGCTTCTCAAGAAAGTTTTATAATCCACATCACTTCTGCAAGCGAAATTATACCCACAACAGAAAGACGTTCAAAAATGTACTTGGAAATGGGCCTTAATTGTCAACCATATATTATAGTAGTTGGTAAAACTCTTGGTGAGTTAACAGGCTTTTTTGTTATTTTAGATAACATTTTGTACAAGTTCGATAGTTTCTTAAATGCACTTGATTCTTGTTTTAAAATTTATTTCGTATTTAATTTAAAATACTCTTTAGAAAGCGAATTAGTTTGGAAATTCATTGAAACTTTCTTCTACAAAATTGATAAAAATAAGAAAAACCAAACGTCCATTTTGCGAATTATTGAAGTTTTTAAAAACTAATCATAAATATATATTTAGCTTTTTTATATTATTCAACTTAAGTGCTTAAAACAAAAACTGCAAACATATTTTTAAGTGCTGTAATAAATTGTCCTTGCTAAAACAACTTTTTATCAATATCAGTGGTGGAGAAAAAATTGTATTGAAAATGTTTGTTTGCTATTTGTGTCATAAAACTCACAAAGATTCAGAGAATCTTATTAATCACCTTAAGTATATTAATAGTTTAACTGCAAGAAATCGTTTCGTATGTGCTCAAGGAAAGTTTCCACACGTTTTCAATAATCTCAGTTCTTTTCGAAAACACATACATAATTGCAACATAGAATTGTAATAACCCAATTATTTTTAATAATCATGTTCATGTATCCAATGAATTAATAATAAAAGGTACATTGTATAAAAAAAATTTTTGTGCAGCAGTTTCTGATCCTAATTTACGTTTTTTTTTAAATAGATTTAATTGTTATTGACTTCATGAAGGACATTTATTTTGTATGCTATGAATTAGAAAATAAGAGTTTTAATGAACATTTTGAAGCCTATGCCATTGGCTCAGAAAATAAAAACCCATACTTTTAAATATATCAAAAGTAAATACTCCACCACTGCACATACATTATACTCCATCTAAAGAATCATTTATAAGATTAAAATATTTTATCTCAAGCATGTAAATCGGTAAAATTTATGAATAAATAATTTTTATAAATAAATACAATTGTTTTCTTATAACACTTTGGTAAACTTGAAAAAAAGGGATATATCAAAGGTACATACAACTATTGCAATAGTTATGTAAGTACTATTTGCGTAGTTAAAACCAACTTCTAAAATAGTTTTTTCGCAACTATGTTCATAGTTAAACTAGCTATATAATAGTTATGCAATTACTACGTACATAGTTAAAAACAACTATTCTTATAGTCAAAACTAATTACAGAATAGTTGCTTTTCACAAAAAAAAAAACAACTACGTGCATAGTTAAAAACAACTACAAAAAAGTTATTAAACAACAACGTACATAGTTAAAAACAACTATTCTTATAATCAAAATTGATTACAGAATAGTTGTTTTTTCACAAAAAAATAAATTACTATTTAAATAGTCATTATAACTATTTGCAACTATTTTTAATAGTAGGCATGATTCGGACTATTAAAATAGTCAAAAAATAGTCATAAATGACTACTTTTTTCTCTGTGTGTGTACATTTGCGATCACGATAAAACCCGTGATTTTAAAGCAATCATAATGAAGTTCAATAAATAGGTTTCTGCTTGAAAAAATAAAGACCATGATCAAAAATGAGCGGGATCGGATTAAAGCTACGTCCACCTTTCATACAAACTGACACTATGCAAACGAGCTTATCTCTTCAAATTCTACAAAAATTAATCTTATGACGTGAAATTTAATTTTTTCCAAAATCCAAAATCGGATGATATCCACGCCTACATACCAAATAAAGTGACGTAATTTAAATACAAATTGAATGGCACGAAAGCTTGGATCCATTTGATTTGGGTCATTTTCGAACTTGGTCTTTAGATTTTTATTACTTGTAAATGAAAAGTTAACTTTAAATTCTGACTGTAATATTAATCACAAGTATACATGGATTGTTGCATATCATCTTACATAATGCTTTTGATTTCAAACAACACCTCAACGATTGCTGACACGCAACTGATTACTTACCAATTTGCTATCGCTCACATAATCTTCATGTAAATCTTTAATCAGCATTTCCAGAGTTCTTTCACGTTTCAGTGCAAATGTTGGAGTCTGAAAAGTTGCCTTCTCGGCATTTATCAGCTTTACCAACAGAAACTCACGAAACATTGCAATATCCTGAAATTAAAGGTAAGACAGAAAAAATATGATTTTAAAAACGTTAAAATTTAATTTATAATTAAGGATTTACAATTTAGAAGGAGTATAGCAGAACACTGACGTAGGATGAAGTTAATACAATTAAAAGCTTTCGTCAGCTAAGTATGAGATGAAGGACTAAGTAGAGATTATTAAGTACCGTTACTCTATACGATACTCGTGACATAGATATATACTGGACGAATAAGATCTAATCGAGAAACGTGGCGATGTTTCGATAAAAGAATAATGATTTGTAATCTTAATCTTAAGTGCCGATGATAAAATTTTGTTAAGATACGAATGCCTTACAGCATACTAAAGACTTTTTTGTGTAAAATCACAACTATTGAAAAAAGGCTTGGTGGAAGTTAAGCGTTTTCATTAAACCTATAGATGACATTTTATTATTTGAATGGGATTAATTGATGAATTCCATTTATTTTATATTACTTTCATATGGCACAAAAACTTTCCTCTTAACATTACTTCCTCATCATCGGCGGACTAGTTAATTGCGGACTAGTAATTATTCATATTTTGGCTTCTAATATATAGAGGTATGTATGTTTATAACAACGTCTAAGGAAATAAAAGAAATTATACGCGTATCAACTTTAAAAATTTAATGTCTTTAAAAATTATTATGCAATTTTTATTAAGGGTACAGGAGACCTCACTTTATTAAAAATACTAAACTACTAAGAATACTTGCTTTTGCAAATAATTATTAAAATGTAACTTATTACAAAAAATAAAGTTAAATTTTAAAATGTTTCGGGATACGAGCAAGATTTTTGTCTCATCTATAAAATGTATTTGAGTTCCTAAGTGTACAAGCGTTTGTCAAACGGTATAGTGTGCGTATCATGTTAACAAAATTAGAATGTCAGAAAATGGAATTCTATATGTTACATTTTCTTTATGCGCATTCTAGACTGCTTTATTTCTTTGAACCCCCTCCCCCCTAGAATAAATCCTGCGGACGCCCATTCCAAAATGTATTTAATATTATTCTAAGTTTTATTAAAATAATTTCTAATTTTTTGAAGAATTTAAATTCTAATAAAATTTGGGGGGGATAAATAAAATTTGATATTATGCTTAAAAATAGATAAGTATATTATTCAAGCGTTTTTAAAGCTTGTGCGCTCCTGGTGAAGCAGCTCCTGGTTAAAGGGAATAAACATTGTGATTTTGTTAAAATGATCGAATTTTCACGATTTTTTTTCTCTGACTGTATGTATAAAAGAAAACAATTTGAAATTTTGACATGTGAAAGTACATGTATTGATATTTTTGAAATAAGGTGTCATCTGAAATAAAAAATCCAAATTTTTACTTATATACGAATACTTCAGTTAAGCCTAGGATCCGGCCATTTCTAGCGAAATGGTAGCACTTTAAAATTCGGAATTTTTTTGTTTGACTGGTTTCCGTTAAGCGTTGAACGTTCTGCAAAATTTTCGAGTCATTTGGTAGAATATTGAGCTTTTTAGCAGCACGGCCAGCAAGAAGAATTTAGTTTCGAGAGAAAATGCTTTGAAAGTAAAAGTGATATTAAACGGGCACTGCGCTAAAAAAAGAGTTGTCATTCTTTTACCTTATCGAATTTCGTTATAATATTTTAACACATCATTCACAGTGCTTTTCTCCCTTAAACCGATTGAAAATTTTAATAAATAATAATAGTTTGCCACAACTCTTTGTAAAATAAACTCAAATTCAAAACTATACATGGCTTGTTGAATTTCTTAAGTGGGTCTTTATTCGTCTATATTTAAAAGAATTGTTGGATTATTTGCAATACTTTGGCGTAGCTGTTTTAACAAAAATCTAAATTCATAGTTTCATAATTTTGTCTACTGTTCGGACGCTTCTTCACATACACAAATTTTATGCATTGTTCACAGTTCTTACAATACTGTCTCGAATAAGCCCCCTGAAACTATCGAAATTGGGCGAAATTGAGCAAATAGATAGTTGAACAGGTGTTGTTCTTGCAACGAATCTGTAACGTATTATTTCTTATGTTTCTTGGTTGTATGACTAATAATTACAATTTTTTACAATTTGTATAGTTCTCCTAATTGTATTGAGGATTCAATAATATCACAGGAAATTCTCAAGTTAAGTACCTGGCGTACGAAAACTACTTTTTTAATTCTTTTATTTTAATTGATTGTGACTTTATTGAAACCATGAAAGCAATTAGAGATTTGAATTTGACATAAGTAAATGGATCTGATAATGTCTTAGCACATTTTGTACAAAAATATAAAGCAGCACTCACTACTTTTCGAGCCAATTTTGTCAGATCTACAAATTATTCCGAAGAATTAAAAATAAGGTCAATACTCTTCATTTATAAAAGCTGTAGCAAAGAGTTTTGTTCAAATTATAGACCTTTTACTAAGCCCAGTATTATTGATAAAATATTTCATCTTTTTGAGAAGGCTGAATAAATTTATGGCAAATAATAACATAATTAATGTTAACCAGTTCGGGCTTACAGAAAATTCAAACACTCTACCTGCTTGTATTGGGGGTTGGAATTAGTTTTAAAGGTTTTCTAAGAGATGGCGTAACTATCAGTAGATCGCATCGGGCACACCTGTGACTATATTCATTTCAAAGCACATTGTCTAAGCTTCATTTTTCAGTATGTATCATTCCACTGAAGTGTAAACAACATATATTTTTTTCTCTGTGAACATGTCGACTTTCGTTCCAACAAAATGCAATTTGCGGGAAGGTTTACTTTTGTGCTTCCATTTGAAGAAAAAAGCGGTTGAAGCACAACGCACGCTTACTGAGGCTTACGGGGACTATGCTCCATCGATTTCTACTTGTGAGTACTGGTTCTGTCGGTTTAAAAGTGGTGATTTTGATATGGAAGACAAAGAGCGTCCGGGCCAGCCGAAAAAGTTTGAAGATGAGGAATTGGAGGCTTTGCTCGATGAAGACCCGTGTCAAACCCTTCAAGAATTGTCAGAATCATTGGGAGTCGACTTATCAACGGTCGGCAAACGCTTGAAGGCCATGGGAATGATTCAAAAGCAAGGAAATTGGGTGCCGTACCAGTTGAAGCCGAGAGACGTTGAACGGCGATTTTGCATGTGCGAACAACTGCTTCAACGGCATAAAGGGAAGAGTTTTTTGCATCGTATTGTCACTGGCGATGAAAAGTGGATCCATTACAATAATCCTAAGCGAAAAAAATCGTGGGGACCACCCGGCCATGCATCAACATTGAGGGCCAAGCCGAATATTCATGGCGCCAAGCTTATGCTGTGTATTTGGTGGGATCAGAAGGGTGTCGTGTACTATGAGCTGCTAAAACCTAACGAAACCATCACTGGGGAACGCTACCAACAACAATTGATGCAATTGAGCCGAGCATTAAAGGTTAAACGGCCGGAATATGCCAAAAGACACGACAAAGTGGTTTTTCAACATGACAACGCACGGCCACATGTTGCAAGAACCGTCAAGGAAACGTTGGAGGCGCTGAATTGGGATGTGCTACCCCACCCGCCTTATAGCCCAGACATAGCCCCTTCCGACTACCACCTATTCAGATCGATGACGCATGGCTTGGCTGAGCAGCGCTTCACTTCTTACGAGGATACCAAAAAATGGGTCGATTCGTGGATTGCCTCAAAAGACGAATCGTTCTTCCGGCGCGGAATCCATATGCTGCCAGAAAGATGGGAAAATGTTGTAGCTAACGATGGACAATACTTTGAATAATATACATTGTACCGTTGTTTCTAAATAAATGCTCAAAAACCGAAAAAAACCTTTAAAATTAATTCCAACCCCCAATATAAATCGCACTAAATTTATCTACAAAAATTACGATAGAAAAATTATGTGGCATTTCTGGAGAGGATTTATTAAAGCTTCAAAGATTTATAAAAAAACTCAGTTATTTTTTAAATTTTTACTATTAGTAAACTAGAGAAACTTTGCTTAACACGAAATGTAATCAAACTCTATGAAATCTTCTTGTTAAGTAGGAAGTAATATGTAGAAAATAATAAAATAAAAAGCTCCTAGAATATAATTAATGTAGGAATACCCAGGTATGTATACTTGTTACTTCTTTTTTTTGTTACCTAAAAATGGATTTTTTAGCTTGAAATTAATGGATATCCCACAGTTTTATGCTAATGATGGAAAATGTAAGTATTCTACGTTTCTGAAGAGCTTTTATTTTGTATTCAATTAGACCTAAATACAATCTCAAAATGGTGTAACTAGAAATTTATTTGTTTTACTTGGTAGTAGTAATGATTTTTAAGTTTAATTGTACCTTTTTTGGTACATTTATGTAAAATTTCTTAAAAAAAAAAATTATAAATTTGCAGTGAAAGCAAAATAGTTTTTTCTTCGAACAATTTATGTAAAACATTTAATTGCATTTTTCTCAAAATTATAAAAAAGCTTAATTTCATAGGCTAACGGCGGATATACCCCCCCGTAGCTAGGCCCCTGATTTCAACGATTAGATCAAAATTTGACCAAGATTTATGACCATGTAAGAATACTTGAACTAAGAAGGAACAGAAAAATTTTTTAGTAAAGTACGTATTACTTTAGGCGCTATAAGGTTTATGACGACCTTTAATAGGCATTTTTTACCAGGGATTGCAAATAAACTGTACGAAAAAACTAACTCTACATCTGCTAAATCTGCGAAAGCAAACAGTTTCACTATCTGCTTAGGTTTGGATCTTTGCTACAAACAGAAATGCGTACCAAAGCGAACAGAGAGAGAGAGAGAGAGAGAGAAAACTATTGTTTGTGTTCTACGAAAACAACAAGTATTTCGTTTTTTAGATTTTGTTGTCACGATCGCAACCTCAACAAGTAACAAATGTTGTCTTCGTTTTACTACGGAAGTTCGACAAAAGAATTTCGTCATGTTTTAAGCAGCATTTTTTCAGCTTGCTTCGGTTTCAGAGAATTAACTATCAAAAAGTGCACATTATTTATAATTTTGATAATTTGTTCATTTTTAAACACTCCTATTGTTTCAAATTCAAATTATTCAATTCAAATATTGAACAAATTCAATAATAGCAAACAAAACTAAGAAAAATTCCAACGCAATAACTTTTTCAACACAAAAAAAAGTCGCATCATAAACGAAACGAACAAACATTGCAGTTCTCTCTTCGGATTTTGGTGCTTCCAGCAACCAACAGGAGATCGCTAAAGATTGTTTTTGTGCACGCGATTCAAAAGCATAACAGTGAGAGCATGGCAGAATTAGAGAAGGTATATGCATTTTGGAGAGGGAGACTGCCGCAACTGTCAAAACGAAGTTGACAGCTCATACAAAATCTGAAAACGATGAGAATGCGATAAGAAAGCGAAAATACGCAAGAATAGCAAAATGCTTGAGTTTGACAATTTTGGCTATGAGAAAGAGAGCGCAGTCTGAAATGCATATACCTTCTCTAATTCTGCCATGAGTGAGAGGAAGTTTTTTCTATTCGAAAAAAGAAACATTTCATCATACTTTTCTCTCTCATCTCTACTTGCTTCGGTTTGTGCTACTTTTTGAATCGGAGAGAAAAAACTAAACAAACCAAAATACTTGTTGTGATCTTCAGAAGAAACAAACAGAACAGAAAAATACTTTTCTTTAGAGTTTGTTTGCGAGCCCTGTTTTTTACTAAATATTTCAAAAAATTTTTTGTCAGTATTTGTTATGATATAAGGTAAGTGCCATATAAGGCCCAACTTGCACATTTTTCATTACAGCGCACAAAATATAGATAATAAGAACCCTAAATGTTTTTGTGTCATGTTATTTGATGAGTTAGTTTTTTATACAAAAACAAAAAATACGCCATTAAAAAACTTATTGGTAAACCTCGTAAAATGCGATTAAAAAAAATTTTTTTTTGGCCTTTCGAGGAACATTACGTCACCTAAAACGCAAGAAGACTTAATAAAAAAAAATTTTAAATCGACTTTTTAATTGATTGTGATGCACCGTATAAAAATACATGTTCCTACAAAATTTTACATTCCTTCAACTAAAAATTACGTTTTTATTAACAAAATTCTAAAAGTCCTCAGTGCAATCGCTTGAGAAATTTAGAAAGTTCTTTGCTTCTACTGTAAAATCTTAAAAAGTGTTCTTTCGCCTTTTGCATTTTAGGTGACGATGTGTATTTTTAACGTATTCCTTGTCTAAAATAGTGAACCAAAAATTACATTAATTTTTTTTAAAAGCTTTACTCGTTGATTTTATTGAAAAATGTAGTAACTTAAATGAATATAAAAACAAAATTATGCTCTTTTAAAAACAAAAAAAAAATTAATGCTACAACATCAATTAATGCTTTTTTTTATTAAGAATAAACAAATTAAACGTTAATGATTAAGGATTAAAAAATATATGTCTTTCCATTGTGAAAGGAGTAAGGATGTTGTGAAAGCAAACATTTTTTCTCTACCAAAAATCCCTCATCGCGCCTAAGAATTTTATACAAAAATCTTATGTTTTTGTTGTTGATTATCTAAAAATGGAAAAAATTATGTGTCAATTTTACTTTTAACATTTGTGAAGGTAGGCATTTTGGTTCATCATTTGAGACAAGGAATACGTTAAAAGTACACAATGCACCTAAAATGCAAATAGGCGAAAGCACACTTTTAAAGATTTTACAGTAGAAGGAAAGAACTTTCTAAATTTCTCAAGCGATTGCACTGAGGGCTTTTAGAATTTCATTGTTTAAAACCTTTTTTTTAAAAGTAAGAATTTAAGTCTAAATTACACATTTTATTGCAATACATATTTTATAACAAGAAAAGAAATGTAAATAAGTTAGGAAGTAAGTTAATACAATTTTTTAAGAATTGTTAAAAAGTGGTCGGGTCACGTTCATTGTTGATAAGTAAAAGTAATAAGTAAGGAAGTTAGTCAATACAATATTTTAGGAATTGTTAAAAAGTAAGCGGGACACATCCATTTTTGATTAACGCATTGATTTTGATCTCAGTTTTAAAAAAAGTATCTATCTAGCTCTTATATAATCTGTTTATGACGTTTGACCGTCAGTTGGCGTATTAAGCCCATTTTTTGCACTCACGATTGTTTTGATATTACAAACGTACACACTACAGTCTGTTCTGTAGCTAAAATATAGACCATTTTTTGGCAATTACCATATTGGGTGAGCATATTTATTGTCCAATTTTGTTTATTCATTGCCACAATGTATACTCAAATTCTAAATTTTGTTAAAAGTCTGAGTTATGACGATTTCAGTTTTTGATTACTTTGTTAGATGGGTGTGGTCGTTACGCCCATTTTTTTTCTCTCAAAAATACTCTGCACTAAATTTCGTTGCTATAACACCATTATTTCTATGTATTTCTGGGGGCTCGACACTGTGCAGCGTACTTCTTTGTTTTTTTAACTTTGCCTTAAGAGATGTATCGCTTTATTTTGTTTAATGAAAATACCAACGGCAAGCAAGATACGATAATCAATACTTTTTCTATACAAAATTCTATTGCTTCTCGTGTCTTGCAACGGCCAAGTTGGTTTGTTTTGAAAATATGGAACATTTTTATAGAATATTTGAATCCTCTGCGACTATTTCTGTACTTTTTTAATCTTTGGTTTAAAAGGTTAATGGTATAAAGTTTAAAGGGTAATATATTCCTCACACATTTGTTCTAAAGATCCGTTAATACAACAACTATTTTAAAAGCGTCTATTTATAAGTTTATTTATAAGTTTTTTAGGTCTTACTGCATCTTTATGTAAAACGAAACGAAGGTTGAACGTGGTGCGAGACACGGTAAGCAATACACTTTTCCATATCAAAAAATACTGCTGCTCGTTTCTTTCACGACGTTCAGCGCTCATTTTGTTAAACAAAAAGAAGCAGTTAGTATTAGTACATAACTAAATTGAGTAGTTAAAAAAGAACTTTTATTAAATATTACTTGAACCATTAACTTTCAAAACGCCAATACACAAATTATTTATTTTTAGCTCAGCCAAAATCCGTTGATAGATGTCTTTACTTTTTATGATTATTTAACTGTACATAAAACGCAAAGAAATAAATCATTCCCCACATTTCTTTTCATTTTTTCCAATGTGGATATATTTGTCATGTGTGTCGTTAAGTAAGAGTACGGAAAAGTCTAACATATTGGTGATCAATATTCATTAATGAAGCTTTTAATATTGTAGTTTCATTAAAAATTGTTTGTATGTATTTTAGGCTGGGTCGGTTTGCATGGAGGTAAAAAACCGATGTTGCCAGGGCGATTTTCGGTTCGGGCATGAAAAATTATTAAAAAAAAAGTTAAAAAGGGAGCTGTGGGTGGTCTTTACCCTATCACACCTTCAATTTTGTGAAATTTTTCTTTAAGTATTTTAAATAGATGAAACCTGCACAGCTAGAGCAAAACTTATGCCACAAATGAAATCAGGTTCAACCTAAAAACGATTTAACATTTATAAGTTTTTATACAAAAATTTCAAATCGTTACAAATTTGCAAAGAAAATTCAAAAATTCAAGGTATAATATTTTACAGAAATCGTGTTATCATTTATATTTTTGATATTTATAATCCGATTAAATTGAAATATTTTTGCAGTTTCATTACAGATTTATAGCAGAAAATAAACTTTGCAATTTCAATGACACGAATTCAATAAAATATTATACCTTGTATTTTGTAAATTTTTCTTTCAATTTTTATGATAATTTATTGTATAAAAACGCATTCATTTTAGACCGTTTATAGGTTCAATGGAGTGCAAAGATTACTAAAGGAAAAAATTCACAAAATTGAAATTGTGATAGAATTAAATGCACCCCACTTCCCGTTTTTTTAATTTCTTTTCATGCCCGAAAATTGCCCAGGCAACATCGGTTTTCAAATCGATCCAGCCTAATGTATTTAATTTATAAAAAAAAAATCTTAGACATTTGTTAATGGATAATAAGAGCATAATTCAGCTCTACGCAACTCAACTCAATTCTAAGAAAGTATCAAAGTTTAAAAGGTCTTCGATGAATTGCATTTTTATATCAAATCAACTCAAATTCACTGCAACATCAATCAATACATAAGAATTTCATTGTTCTTGGCAAACGAATCGAGTGAGAATCAAAAGTTATTCTTTCTTAAATGCTACGTTTATCTTAATGTAAATGTGTGTGCTTGATTACTGTTTTACATACTTGAATGCACTCACATATATACATTCAACAACAAATACCCCAGTGGGCAATTTAGCTAGTGCTACGCAAAAGAAGGCGAAGAAAAGATTGTTGGCGTCTATGTACCTTCCATAATCGCTGTATTGATGAGTGCTTTCGTAAGGCCTACCTTTTCAAGGTTCCAAGTCTTTACATATTATCATATCATATGAAAAAATTTTTAAAAAAATTAATAATAAATTTTAAGTGAACAGAACCATTTATTTTTGTATGAAGAATTTTATATGAAAAAATCTAGATTCTAAAAAAAATGCAAAACAAAATATTTTTTGTCTGAGCTGGGTCTTGAACCCGCGTTCTCGAAAGCTTACTTGCATTTGTAATGATGCAAAGTAAGTGAAACTTTGTTAACAACATCACATGAGCGAGTTCAAACCTGGAAATTCTCAGTCATTTATTATTTTAAGCTGATATTTATATTGCTTTTTTGAAGCGAAGGTTTTTACCCATCGTTTTGTGATTTGCTGAAGTAAGATCTCAAAAACTTTACTTGTTTTCGACACCGTTTTTCGTAATTTTTCGGACGTTTTTTCCGACTACCGTCTTCGAAATGTTTCGTTTTGCTTGCGTCTATTACAATATTGTATTAGCTGCGTTCAATTAGTCAGTGCTCAACTCACTTGTGAAGAAAGGCTACTCATTTAGCTTTCACTTGATCAATAGTTGGCAGCACTTTTGTGTTTGACAGATCACTTTGAAGTCTGCCAATAAGATAAATTGAAAATGAAGCAAAAAAACAAAACAAGAAACAGCTCACTGCTTGAAGAAAATCGATTTTGTTTTTGTACTCCCATCGCATTTTGACAGAATCTATTACATTTTACCTAATCCCGTACACAAACCAACTAAAAAATAAGAACTTGGCAACGCAACTTTACTTTACTCAATCTGCAATTGGCCTATTCTATGCTCAACTATCTGAAGACTTCGTTGTTGTTTTCACATACAAATTTTGAAATAAGAATATTAAAATAAAAATATTTTTTATACACTGTTTTATACACTCATACTCTTTGATTGACACGCTGATCCAAACCCTATCGATACGTTCAATGGTTTATTTAATATTAAGTTTTATGTGAAGCTGTGTGAAGCCTGATCACAATAACCTATGACGATTGTGAATTGACTTATTTAGCAACTATTAAACAAAAAAAAAAGTTTTGCTTATATTTACCACCAGTAGGTGTTTTTTTGTTGTTGATGTGAATGCGTTTGTGTTGTTGTTGGTACATAATTTTTTGTTTTTTTTGTTTTGTTTGTTTTTTGTAATAAATGGAATTAATAGCTGCGTTTGTAGAAATAAAATTACTCAACATGTTGAGTAAATGATTAGTATCAGTTTCCGCTACTTTGTGTGCCTGCTGAACATTAAGTGTGTTTCCGTACTCATCGAGAAACCTTAACAATTTATATATCATCATGGGAAGGCGAAATGATTTTTCTAATGTTTCTTTAATTCGAGAATTTTAAAGATTATCTCTTAACAAATTAGAAACAAAATGTTTTACTATTTAAAACTTTAATCAGAGAGCAATCAATTATTTTCTTTAATCACTTTAAATTGTCAGTCTCCATGCGCATTCTCAATATATTACCGATTCTATCTGTTAATTTATATTTTTGTTATAAACGAAAATGCAATACAATGAAAGTATCGATATCATTAATTTCACTTGTTTATCTCAGCTTCAAAGAAATAGTTGCCGTTCTGGAGGAGTTGCAATTTATCATAATGATAATAAAGATACGTACAATGTAGTCACAAGGAATATTTCAATATATTTAAGAAGACTGTACATTTTACTGCTGATATTTCAAAAATTGTAGAAGTATATTCTGCAGAAATGACACGTCCTAATGAACAACATATTTTGATGATTTCGATTTATATTTTACCCCACCAACACGACCAAAAAAACAAAATCGATAGCATTATCAAAATTATTCACAGATAACTTTTATGTTATACACGAGCAATTTCCATTGAACTGGCTGAAAATTATCACAAAATGCCAAACAATTCCTTTTTGATAAATTTAATTTACGAATGATAGCGATCAAATATTTTTACAAAATGATTAGGAACAACTATTGATGCAGTATTTGGTAGATATATTGATAACTTCTTCAATATACGTTCGCTATTTCAGTTATCATAAAACTCACGGGTTTGATTCCCGCCGGCATCACAAAAATTTCTGATGAAGCCTGTAGTAGGGCCGAAATTGCTATAAAATTAGCTAGAGATGTTTTCCTTTTCATAATGAAAATGTAGTTGTTGTTTCTTTGGAAAAATTCGTTAGAGCAATTAATTGTTCTAACCTGACCTAAGGCTCAATAAACGATTTTAAATTATCAAACCAGAATTTGTATGTAAAATCAAGTATGATTTAAACTATCAATCATTTAGAATTTGCATTTAAATCATATAAAATCAACATAACAAACCCATAATTTCATTAATAAATTCCTTCATAGTAATTGAAAACATTTACAAATATAAAAACATTTAAAATGAATTCAAACATGTAATAAAATAATTTGATAACTATATGTAATAAAATAACTGTTGTGATTATTAACAAGTGTTTTTTTAATAAGCTTTATATAATTTGAAATTTTTTAATTTAAAAATTATGTTATTATTTTATTTGCCCTGCTTTTGTCTACTGGGACTCAGATGTGTAGCGAACGTTGTGTGGATGTTAATTTCAGGTTTAAGAATATTAAAATAATATTAAGCAGTATAATTAAAAAATAATAAAGAAATTGAATATTTCAGAGTGTGTAGAGTATATTTGTATGTGTAGCAAGCATTATTTACTTAAAATTTTTAAAGTAACTGAACGCAGTTCTCATTGTTGTAGATTTATTACACAGATCTGCAAAAAGTCAAAAAAATCAACATACAGAAATAAAAGAAGTCTCTCTAAAAATGTTTTTGGTATTATGTTTTTAAAAAAAATAATTGACATATATTTTTATTTATTTGTACTTATTTCTTAAGATACTTTATTTAAGATATGTGTATACTAGGACTTTCAGTCCCGAAGGGTTTTGACAAATCCCGGGATCTCGGCTAATCAAAAAATGGCTAATTTTTATTTTTTATTTTTAAAATAAATATCTAAACTTATTCATACTTAAAATATTCAAAAACACTCAAAAGTGATAAGACAACACTAAGCCGAAATCATAATTGCTAATACAGGCAAAAGTAATGTACAAAGAAGAAAACAATTAAAAAATTCAACAATACCTTGAAGAAAAAGTCGAATTTTGAAATCTGATTTGTGTTTTGACAGGAAAGACTTGTAAATTTTATAATTGAAAAGATAAACATCACCTTATTAAATCAGATCGAAAAAAAAATAAATTAAAAAATTAAGGTTATGGTATTATGATTTTTTTTATTGAAAATCGTAACCTTTACGGTACTTGATTAAAGATATTTTCTACATTATTAAATATTTAAATTATATTATAAGTTTATTTGATAAGAAACGTAATGATTTTTTTTATAAATGTCTTCTAAATCCTTAAAAAATAATGCATCAAAAGGATTTTTTAAAATTCGAATAATTTTTGGAGTTACAGAGATATATATGTATACATACACTTGCGCCGAAGTGCAGTAATAAAACTTTAAATGCGTTTTTCTCGAAATTACTTTTTCAAACTGGGGTGTCGTTTTTCTCGAGAACCAGAAGTTGAATGAAGATGCGGCGGGCGGCATTTTGGAGGTAATCACCGCAGGCAGATCCTGAACTAGGATCATTGGGCTAATTCTGCTACCGATGGAGGGGTGGGGCAGAAACCCCAAAAAACAGCTAATTTTTAATTTTTTTTAAATTCACACCATTTTGTCAATTCTATATATTTTGGATATATCCTAGTACAGGACCTGCCTGACGTGATTACCAGGAAAATGTCGCCCGCAGAATTTCGATACAACATCTGATTACAAGTAAAACGACACCCCGTTTGCCTTCTCATTTTTACGTACCCATATATATCGCTCTGGGAGGGGTGATAAAAAAACATCGAAACATAAAAAAGTACGAAAAAAGTTAGAAAATTACGTCTACTTTCACATAAAAAACCCAAAGTTTAAAAATTGAAAAATGACTGAGCTACAGCAATTTTAAACAACGTTATTTTTGTGGGCTTCAACCGCAGGTCATACTTTAAGAATGAAAACCCAAAATATTTAATACTAGCAATACCCACTGCTTCGCCTGCGATAAAAATATTAAATACCATGTAAAAGTTTTAAAACTTAAAATGAAAGTATTTAGTTGTATTAAAACAAATTCAAAATATAAAAATTACTGTGTTTGTTTTGTTTGATTATGAAAAAATGGTATATATATCAAGAAATTATTTATTTAATTTGAATACCTGGCTTTCTTTTTTTTACTTTTGAAAAAGTCCTGCATAACAGCGTTATGAAAAAATTTGGGTAAAAAATTTTTAAAATTTGTAATCAAAAATATAATTTTTTACATATATTCTGAAAATAAATATATTCTTCTTAAATTCTTTTAGTTAATCGGCCTTCTTTACTTATTAATTGTTGTTATCGGGCTTCGGCCAAACAACAACTCTTCTTAAATTTAAAAAAAACCGTTATAATGACATCAAACTTTTGGCGATATCTCAAAAACTATAGACTTTCTCAATGCATAACAATGCATTTTTGTATGGACAGTCGTTGATTAATAAAATTAGCGGTAATTTTCTTTTCTCTTCGGGAATAATTTGAACGGATATTAGGTATGTTTTAAAAAAATCTGTTATTATGACATTAAAATTCTTGCTATATCTCAAAAGAATGGATTTTCTCAGTATAACTCATAAGCTTCAGAATGAGAAAAAACGATTGAAATTTCATGTTTTGACTCAGCAAGCAAACATTTCCGCCATTTTCAAATCGATTTTCATCCAATTTTCTTTGTTTGAAAGTTCAATTAAGTAAATTGGGAAAATGAAAAAACGCTTACCGTTACCTCACCAATGAAATGTTTTATATTGTTTTAAAAAACCTCTAAAATATCCAACTTGTACTAAACAATAAGCCAAGAGTTGTTTTTGTTGTACATATTTTTTAATTTTACTTTTTTTTAATTTTAATTTTCCTTATTCTTTCATGTAACATAATTTACCTGCAAAAATTGTTCTATTTTGACACAAACAGTTTCTATCATTAAAAATCATGGGACACCTACCACCCCCCCCCCTCCTTATGATTTTTTGATGGAATCTAATTTGATAAAATGTTTTTATATTTTTTGCAATGTGCTACAGCCTAAAAACTAATTTATGTGAAAACATTTTCAAATATAGCTTAAAAAGTAATTCTGTGAAAAATATTTCAAATATTTCAAACTATTCCAAAGTTATATACATAAATCTATGTTTTAATCTATTTCTTTATCTATATATTCATACTTAACGTTATAGTTATAGTAAAATTTGTCCTGACCCAATTCAATGAATTTTTTATGATCGTTTTATGAATTTGTAAAAGTGTAAATTGACCTTCGAACAAAGCACATGCTAGACGTTTTCGTTTGAAACATCAATGCATGACGATCAGAATTTTCTTATATATACAGCATTCTTATTGATGTATAGTACTGCCCGGCAGACGTTGTCCTGCAGCAGACCACCTAACTGCTTTATACGAATTTTCATGGTGTTCGGAAAAGAAAAATTTATATATTCGCCATTTTTAGTACAGTTGCCGAAAATAGCTGTATGAACTAAATTATCAAATTTTAGTATAATACAATCAAATCCGTTCGAAGTATAACATTTTTTTCACTTCAAAATTTTTTCACTTAAACCATCTCATACTCAAAACAATGGAATGCCAGAATTTCAGCTCAATTGAGCTTAAACCTAGTGCGCTTTGCTTTACTCCAAGCTTATCCCCCGAAAAGTGGACTTAACTAAAGTGGGTCATGCCCATTTTTAGTAAAGTTAGCGAAAGTAAAAAGATTACCAAATTCTAGTCTCATACCATGAACCAATAAGAGAAGATCACGCAAAGAGCAGTGCGAGAAAAAAGTAATTTTTCGTGCAACGTCATCGGTCACAAGCATGCTATGAAACTGTCAATTTGCATACGATTTGCATGCAAAACATGTGAAAACTCATATAAAAGTGAAAATTATAAAATTAATAAGTTTAATTCGCGAAAAAAGTGTTTGAATACTTTGTTTGTTTATATTTCCATGCAGTAACTAAATGTAAAGAACGCTGTAAAAAGAAAAACTGCAAATAAATAGAATACAAAATTGGATGTTCACTTTGTTTTTATTATTGAACTGTTTTGTTCAATTTTCTTTTCCTCTGCATCGAATTGTTCACAATTTCTTTATTTAATAATCTTATTTTAAAAAACATTCGTGCGCGGAAAAACATTTTTTTTATTTTGTTGTCACAAATAACATGCTCTGC
Organism: Dichetophora obliterata; assembly: GCA_963920525.1. NCBI lineage: Eukaryota > Metazoa > Arthropoda > Insecta > Diptera > Sciomyzidae > Dichetophora > Dichetophora obliterata. The sequence goes on along the minus strand of OY986439.1, from coordinate 84,785,408 downwards.
ACTTGTAATGTGCGTCTGCAAATAATTTTTGCTTATTAGCAGCCCGTCGCCATTTACGTCGTTGAACACTTTTTCCAACGTAGTCATATGCGCCATGAGCTCTTCCGTTGGCTTGGCGAACCGCCTTCGCTTAAATGATCTACCTAACTAAGTGATGCTGCCGCTTCTTCTTCCAGCCTTATGTTCGGAACGTCTTTGTGCAATTTGTGGCAGATGTATCACGCGAGGTTTTCCAAACCGCTGTTCACTCCAAGAAAAAGATTAAAAATATTGAATTCATAAAATTGTTAAATTTTACTTACACTTGCGAATATAGCTGCCGTATTTTCGTTTGAAGTAACTGCTCTGAAGAGCGGTTAGAAATAGAAGCGTCCCTGTTTAGTTTTTCTATTTCCTCTACAGGAAAAACTTCTCCATGACCAACGACTCCTGAAGCAGAGCACTTACGATTTTTTTGTTTTAGCGCTTTAAAATTCGCTGACATCGTTCTGCATTTGCTGACTGCACCTCCTTGGTCATAACTGTTGGGACAGCGCCCGGCTTTAAGCGCATAGCTTTGCCAAAACCTATCGTAACATTTGTTAAAAGAATATTTACGTGGAAATGTAAAAGTACTTACCCATTTGAACTTGGACCCTTCTTTCGAAGTCTTCAGGCAGAAAATGATCTCCATAGATTCTTGCCATTGCAGTGTCGACATATAGCCGACAAAAAATCTCCCATTGCTTACAAGCAATTTTTTCCTTGAGGAAACGGTAGAAACCAAAGTATTTGTTTTTTTGCTGTTGCAATTAATGCATGTCGCTACAGCACACTTCGTTTTAATATAAAAACACATTACATTTATATGATAATTCTTTAAAATTTTAACAAATAACATTCAACATCCAATCACTAATCGTAAACAAAAGGTTTTGTGACCGATGACGTCAGACCTATCAGCTGTTTTTGTTTACAATATGGCGGCTCTTTTCTTTGCATGATCTTTATTTCTTGGTTCATGGTCTCATACTACCAAAATCGTCTGATATATAGTATTTTTTGCAAAAAGTGGGCATGGAAAGTAAACGTGGCAAATCTAACATAGTATATTACGATAAAGTTGAATATCGTTTGATATCTATGTATATCGTGTTAATCGGTTCAGTGGTTCTTGCGTGATTGTCAAGCATCCGTGCAGTGTCACAATGCTTTTATATATTCGTGTAGATAAACTAACACAATCTCAAGTGGGGAAAAGCTGGCTGGCAAATCTGCAAAGCATAATTAATGCTGACAACTCAATTCTGGTAACTCTTCTCAATACATTAACAAAGAAAATTAATTAACACTGTATGAAAGCAAGAATCTCCCTGAAAGTAAAGCTGGATTCACTGATCACCTTCAGAATGTTTAGAAAGTTTTTTTCATATGAAGTTTTCGTTCAGAGAGAAAAATTTCTGCACGCTCTCAACTTTATTAACATTATTTTAAATCACACAAAAACATGCTGAAGGTTATCAGCTAAAGGTCTCTGCCCACTTACGGCGCGTAACGAAACGACTGTAAACCGGCTTCGAAAAGGCAACGTAATGTTCAATGCACACTTAACGAAACGGCAACAAAAATTTTAATTAAACAAATCAATAAGCGCATAATTCTCTAGTACACAATTAGCTTAAATAGCTTTGCTATTAGATGACGATGTAGAAAACTTATAAAATCATAGATTTAAGATTGATTTTATGCTTTAAAAACGACATATCGATGTCGAATTTTTACTTTGCACAATAAACTGTTGGAATCCATTGTAATTTTTGTAAACAAAGAGAACGACAAGCCGGTCAGAATTCTTTGAAACGATCTCCACCGGCTTTTTCGTCGGCGTCAACAGTCGTTGCCGTTTCATTGTCGCTTAGTGAGCATGTATACATAAGAACACATGGTAGTTAAATTTAGTAGTTTCGTGTCGTTTCGTTACGTGCCGCAAGTGGGCAGAGACCTTAATTCAGCTGAACTACACAACATGACTGTCGTGTTATATTGAGAGAAGCTCTCTCGACAAAGAGAGCAAAGCTTTGTTTGCTGTTATATTGTGCTGTTGGTTGAATGTAGGCATCAAATAAAATGCGTGATTTTGCAATAATTAAAGAATACATTTTTCGAAAACCTTGGTAAGCTATAAGAATCTATATCATCATAGGAATCGAATAAAAAAAGAATTGTCAAAATCGGTTCAGCGGTTGCTGAACTTATTCTGGATTACATTTCTAGTTTGAAGTGGATTACTTCATAAAACGTGAGTCTCCTTTTATATAATAGTATAGGTAGATATAGATATCAAATAATATTTCACTTTATTATAAACATAAAACTATGCATGTTAATAAGTTAAACACAAAAAAAACAACATAAATTTATCTTTTGAAAAATTTTAAAAGAAAATAAAATTTATTCAAATAAACTAGTCAGCTGTTTGTAAAAAGTATGATGTGAGTAAAATATTAAATTTATTGTAAAAAAAACATAGTATAGTAATAAAACTATTCAAATTCCATGAAAGTGGAACAGCCTAGTAAACAGAGTCTTTTAATGTAGCAATCAAAACAAACTAAAAATAAACTTTCAAAGTGTGTAGAGAGATAAAAAAAGAACACTGTGATTTCGATATTAAAAAAAACCATCGTTTACATTGCAGCCCATTTGGAGTTGCTGAAAATTTTTATATATTTTCTTATGAATAAAATCCCGGGATTTCGGAACTCGGGATCCCGGGTTTGAAAGCCTTAGTGTACACATTAATGTATAAAATTAGCAGATTGTCAAAATAAATTTTTCGACGAAAAAAAAAATTTACAAATATGCCCAAAACAACCATTTAAAAAAAAATCCGACGCTATCTTGGCTTAGGGACACTTAAGGGACAAGGGATAGTTAAGAAGTCGTTTACTGAGTTCCGTTGTCGTCGTATCAGCGCAAGTGACGATGAACCTACAGATCGCCCAAAAGTGGTCATCACGACATAAATCGTTGATAAATTTCATTGAATCCAATGATATTGGGCGATCGGAGATTGAAAGTGCTTGAGGTAGGTGTACATTACATTTTGCATGAACATTTTGATATGCAAAAGCTATCCACACGATGGGTGCCGCGACTGCTCACACTCGATCAAAAGAGCAGACTTGTGACTACTTCAAATGTGTGTTTGGCAATGTTCAACAGCAATCCGAAAGAGCGTTTGCGCCGTAAACAAAACATGGATACACCACAACACACCATAGACAAAAAAACTGTCGATTAGCTTGAAAAGTGAAAAACGATTACAGGCGAATATTATTCGCAGCTGTTGGACAGATTTGACATTGATTTTAACCGTTGAAAGCTAATCTTTATCGAATTGACATTTACATGTATAATTTTCATGAATAAAACTCAAGATTGCTGAATATTGTTAAAGCAAATGCTAAATTTTAGCTTTTTAAAAGCCAAGTAATTAAATAAATGTATTAAATAATTTCATTAATTCATTAAATCATTTCATTAATCAGACAATCTTCGTCGAATCTACAAACTTTAGCTTTGGTTTAGCAATAACGATCGCATTTGGCGAAGAAAAAAGGGACGACGCACCAGCGCACACATCTGCAGTCGCCATGGCAAAAATTCTTAAATTTGGCTACGAATTGCTACTCTACCAACCATATTCTTTAGATTTAGTCCCCTGCGACTATTTCCAAAGAGGTCATCACTGAAGCAAATGGCTGTTTAGGGGACCTGTATAAAACCAAGGAGACTATGTTGAAAAATAAAACTGATTTTTGCCAAAAAATACCTTTTATTCAAAACGTCACTGTCTTATCAAATGGTCTTCTTAATGGATTATATCCACAATATCGGCAATTTTTGGCTTCTAAAGACAATGTTTTTTGCAAAAAAGTCATCAACAAAAATTTTTTTTGAGTTTTTTGATTTTTTTTTATGCAATCTTTTCTTATCTCTTTGGATACGAAATTTGCTTTGAAAGGAACAAAATAACTTTTAAAAAATAAATAAAATTAAACTATAATTTAATTTAAAAAATAAACTATTATTTATTAAAATATCTTATAATATAAAAATAAGAAAGAAAAAAAAATTAAAATTAGTTTTGCACTAAGTACATACATAGATGGCTCATTCTATTGTTACTCCAAAAACAGTCTCAGTCTCATAAAGTTGACTTTTTTGGATATTACCTAGGCTTGCATGAGTTTTAGAATAGTACTAATTACCTGCTCTTAAGCTCTTAAGTTACAAAATTAATTCCATAGTTTTTTCTTTCCTCGTTTGGAGACCAATTTTAGCCAAACCATGATTCAATTATTATAGGTTGTCCATTCGTTTGACAACACCCGTAAATTTGTAAAAAAAAATATGTTCTCTCTCAAATATAAATGACAACCAGGGTTTTGTGGTCTTCTATGAAAAAAAGTTATGTTTCAGTGTTTTGTTGTGTATTTTTTTAAAAAAAGTAGTTATTCTATATTTTGCTGTTAGCAGGAAAAAAATAGTGTGCATTGCGTTTATAATAATTATTGCTCTGATAATTATTATTGAAAATTGTTTTCAAATTTTGTTGCGTGTCGTTTTTTTTTCTTTTGAAATATAAATCGCTACTATTAAGTTGTAATTGTTAAAATAACATGCGGTATTTGCAAAACAGTGTATTTTGGTGATAAAATTCGAAAATATAATGTGCCAGGATCCAATAAGCCGTCAGCGATGTGAATAGATTTGCACAACAAACTATTATAATTAGTTTTTTAAAAACTCACTTAAATTTTCTATCAAAACAAACAATCAGTGCAGGACGTAGTAGAAAAAGCAGCAGTGAAATGTATACTTAGGTATTTAGTACTGCGAAAAAGTATAATATCCCTGATTACTTTCATGGCATTAAAAAATCACTCTTTTGCTCTCCTCTTCAATTTTACGGGTGTACATCTTCATTCTTGTGAGTAAACGTCAAATGAATGGACAACCTATAGTTATTGAATCATGAGCCAAACCACATTTCATCAATTTTTTGGTTTTCTTATAGGTTATTATTGAATTATGTCACAGCTGTCACCAAAATGAATAAAATGTGGTAACTGAAAAAAATTATGCCGCAATAATCTATGAAAAGATGAAATTATAAAGGAAAGTATAAAGGTGGAATTTATCAACGTTAACAAAGGCCAATTGGTTACAAATCAAACCGGCTGAAGGGATAATAAAAAGGGATCTATAAAATTTGTTGTCAAAAAGCTTACACTAAATTCACATCCCTATTCTGGCAAAGTAACAATTGTTACCCAGTATTTTTAATATTTCAATGAGTTTGTTGCAATTTTTGTTTTCAAAACAAAATTTGAAGGTCAAAAACAACATTTTTTATAAAATTGTCACTATCTGAAAAGCCAGTGACAATTTTTATCAAAATTTATTATTTTTGAGCTTGAAATTTTGTTTGAAATCAAAAAATTACAACAAACACATAGAAATATTAAAAATACTGGGTAACAATTGTTACTTTGCAAGAATAGTTACTTTGCCGAAAAATGAGTATTATGACTTTTGGCAAGACCTTTTGTGTTATTTTGTACAGTTTTAGAAAAGTTTTTATTTAAAAATTTTTTAAAAACACATCAATTTGAATTTTTTTGTAGGAATATTTTAGAATTTTTGTTTTCGCAGATTTTATACCTTGCAATCCCGGGAATGTCAGGACTAAGAAATATCCGGGATTGGATGCCCTAATCCCAGCTGCACGCCTATTCGTTGGCTTTTGACGCGTTTCCCAGTAGAAAAAGTAAGGAGTAAGGAGCAATTGCAGAAGCACTTCTTAGGCAGGTAGAGGGCCTTACCATCTGGTTTCTTTTCTTAATTATTTTTTATATGAAACGAGCCAACATGCAAGGCATTGCACTCTCCCTTCTCCAAAAAGAGCTTATATAAGTTGTTATGTGCAAGGGCTTCAGGAATGTCTTTGCGAGAACAATTTCCATAAAGCGTTTTAAAGAACAGCACTCAGAAGTGGTTATATTCAAGCACTTCTATAACAAGTTACACAGAAGTACTTACATAAGAGGTTATATGGAATCTATTCAAAAACACCTGCTTTCATCGCACTAAAACACACTGTTGTAAAGTAAATGTTTGATATTATAATAAAATTATTATAATTTATGTAATTTTTCAATGTTTTCAAAAGTAAAGTTTTCAAATATGTATATGGATAATGGTTAACAATGAAAGATTAGGAAGGATTACATTTAAATTTTCACCGCATGAATTTACTGGGTTTTCAGACACAACACTTTCACTTATAATATCAATTTTATTTTTAACACATTCTTTTAATTTCTTCTGTAGTTCTCTTTTTTCCTTTAATATTTTTTTATTAATATCACTTTTACTTATTCCTCTTCTACTCATATTTAATTTAAATTTTTTATTTAACTTTCACGCACAATGAAATTTACAACTGCTGTCTTCAACACGTGTTCAGTTGTTTACTGTTATACAGTAGCCATGTTTTTTAAAAATCTTTCTTTTGTTGCGCTCTTTCTTTGCCATTTGCTTTTAGATAAGCAAGAAATGTGTTCGACCCATTCTCTGCTCACTTCTTTTTTTAAATTTAGAAGGAGTTCCAAAATCAATGCAAATGGAGTGATTATAAGACTTGTGGAGTGGTTGCTTTGAAGCAGTTATATCAGTGCTTCTGATAAGAGGGCTTGACAATTATTCTACTGGGTTGTTTTGCGAAAGTTTCAATAAACTCCATGTTGCTCTATTTTTCTCTTTCTATTCGTGCTCAGATAGCACAGCAAAACAAAAAAAAAAAAAACTGATGAACCTCGAGTTAGGCGAAAAGTGAGATACATATAAATGCAGAGCTGCGCTCCAAAAAAAAAAAAAAAAAAAACAAGACACAGGAAAAAAGATCATTTTTTATTTATTTGATATGTACAGTGTTGCCGTTTTTGCTGTTTATAGCCATAATGGCTATTTTTTTTCTCGGTCAGTTTTTTGCTATTTGACGATTTTACTTTTCATTTGGTTATATTTTTTGTTCTGACGAAAATTAATTTTTTGTTTAACAACTAAATGATTTAAAATTTGTCCACGAGGGTGACAAATCTCTCTTCATGTAAACACGACCTATTAGTGATGCCAATCGTTAAGCACACGGCAAGAATATGAGCCCGAACAGAACCAAAGCGGATGTCGGTTTTCGGATTCGCCATGCAACAAAATACATGAAAATAAATAAATACAAAGCAGCAAAAAATGACCCCGCCGTAGAAATGCGCAACGGGAATACGCCAGAATAGAATCTATTCTAATTTTTCTTTGACGGCTGGCGGATCTCTCTCTGAGTGACGTTAATGTTGCCATATTTTTGTTAAGGATTGGGTGCGTTCAGTGTTATTTTCTTAGTTTTAACTATGATCTGACATTCCGTTTTTATGTCTGTGTTGCATTCATGTGAATTCAAAGCGAAATATAAAATAATTAATATATTAATATTTTTTATAAAAAATCAAGCTATCAAAAAGTTTATGTTTAATGTTTAAAAGTTAATGTTTAAGAATAGATTTGGATCAATCGATTTTAGTTCATGTCTTGAGGTTGTGTTATATTTCAAATTTAAAAACATTTTTTCTTAATAAAAGTTAATGAACTTAGCGAATAGATTTGGTTACAGCAAGCTGAGACATAAATGTCAAATAAACAAATTCATTCAAATGTGCTTACGCAAGACTCGAGGGCTTAGTTCAATCCTGTAAAGTTTTCAAGGTATGTTCGAAATATTTGAGCTACTCTGAATAAAATTCGGTGTCGTTTTACAGTATTCATTACAATGCCAAAGAGAGGATAAGCCAGTATGGGATTATTGACGATTTAACGTCATTTTGATGATTTTTGGCACCAATTATGAGGAGACGATTTTCTTTCATTTTTATGCCTAAAATGACGATTTTAAGTTGACATTTTTGTTTAATATTAAAAATTTAAGTTGGCAATAGATTCAAGTTCAGATTCATTTTTATTTCAACTTAACTTAGGTCGTGAAAGCGTACTGCATTGTTACTTTTTCTGTCAAACTGTAACAATAATGAAGTATGTATGTGTGGTCTTTTATGTTTTCTTTTCTTTCTTTCTTTCTTTGTTTTTTGCTTTTTGCCGCCAAGCGCAGTTCAATTGGATTAAATAGCAGTTCAAATAAAGCATTATATTCTGCAAAAAGAAACTTTATTTTCAATCTTCATATAAAATTACTATTAAAAATAGAACCTAGAAATCAAATTCTAATTAGAATTTTTTATAAATTTCAAACTCTAATTAAATCTAAAAATGTTTACCTTTTTTAATAAATCTATTCAATTTTATATTAAAGTCATTAAATTTTTAAAGATATTATTTAATTATTTATTTAAACCTGAGTATACTTATATAAATAAATAAATATGATTTTGAAGAAAAACTTATTGTGTTGTAGTACTTATTTGTAGTACATGACGATTTGACGATTTTCATGGTGTGAAAATGACGATATTTTTTTTTCATCCCATCCCTGGGAAGAGCTACTTCGAAGTCAGTTGAATGCGTGGCGAGATACTTGACGTGCAAACCATGAGTTAGAATTCATAATCGCTTATGAAGAGTTACAATCAAAGAGTTGTTTTCGAATACGGGAAGTGTTTATAGGTGCGGGGATTGCTTTGGCTTTATCTGTTTTGCTATATCTTTACCATTACAAGAATCTGTGAGAATTCATGAATCAGTTTGCAATGTCATCTCACATATTGACCATGAAAGTTGGTTAACAGATAATACCTCTTTGAAATACAGACCCGCCGATGAGCAATAAAATGAGATTTGCAGTCAAAAAGCTAACTTCCGGAAAGTGGAGAACAACATCTACCGGGCCAGCTAGTATTTAAATATTTTCAAAGAGCAAAAAAAAACTCTTTGCAAACACTAGTCCCGAAATTTTTAAAAAATTCAAGAGCTAAAGTTGTTGTTGAAGGTCATCTATATTATGAGCCGCAATAAAATTGATATTTTTTAAAAAACGCTATTTTTGGCACCTTGCTTCATTTCAAATACATTTTTTTAAAATTATAAACCAGAATAAACGACAAAATTTAACAAATCTAATCTTGTCGAATCAATTAATGTAATGAACATTTTTATATTGACTTAATTACAGAGTAAATTATTTAAGCACTTAAAGTTTAAGACTTTTAGACGATCTGAATTCTACAGTACGTGGCGTCGCACCTTTTTGTTTGTGATATTTTTATTATGTTATTTTTAAGCCATTTATTTTTAAACCAATTTATTTGAAATAAGGTCTATTTTTGGGAATGACCATTGTTGTGGTTAAGCTTGTAAGCGAACTGTAAAACACATAATTGATTTTAATGTATTGTAAATAACTGTGTGTTTATTAACGTTACAAAACTTTAGGGTTTCTTAGAAAAACCATTCACAGAAGAACGGAAAAACATTTTAATTTTTATATAATGTTTGCTGCCATTTAAGTAACGCATGTTAAAGAATGAATTAAAATTTCAATTTGCGATGATTATGTATAACATTTGCGTTAATTACATTCGAATGCGTTTAAAGCGTGTAAATGTTAATCTGCCTGTTTGTTCTGTCTCAGTTTGTTGTTTATTTGTAGTGTGTTTGTTTAAAAATGAATGCAGGTATTTAATGGGAACGTGATATGATATGATAAGATGAGGAAACCTTAGCTACATATTTAGCTGGCATAAATTTATCTTAATCCTTCAAATCTTTTATTTAATATCTTTTATTAAAAGCTCACTTTAGTTTCTTGAGTTCTTGCTGGAACGCCAAAAGTGGACTAAATTGAGTATTTTTTCATCATTTTTGGCAAAGGATTTTTAATTTTGAATAAACAAAGTTATTAAATTTTTTTTAAGATGAAGACATATTCGCAAGACTTGCAAAAGCATTCTTTTTTAGAAACGTTATAATAAAGGTGCAACGTTTTAACAAGAGCGTCATATACAAATCTCTTAGTTTTAATGCGCAGACTAAGTTTTGATTTGATTCCAATGGTTCTTTATTTTAAGTTTAGATAATTTTAAACGTTTGTCACATTTTTGCCATACCTTCGCCTTTTTGATAAAATTAACTGACTTATGTGTAATCTTCCACTATAAAAAAATAGCTAAAAGCAACAAACTTATGCTATCATATATTCTATGGGTCATTTCAGATAAAATAACTAATTGTCTAAAAACATAAACCATTCTTGGATGTTGTGATTTCTTATATTAGATATATTATATCAATAGAAAAATATTTCCAAAAAAATGGTTTATCTTAAAAGCTTTAAAGATTTAAAAAATAATTTTGTTTTGGATCTCAAAACATAGTCTTGTTAGATTAGGATACAATATAATTTTAAATTTAGAAATATTTATTCCAAAGTGTGTCCACATTGATTTTTTAGTACCAATAAAAAAAGTTGCGCTTGCGTTACAATGAAAGTGTATAAATATTTGAAATGAAGTGTTAATATATTTAATTTAAGTTACCTCCAAATTCAAATTTAATTTTTCCATATTGATTTCAATTATTCCAATTTAAATTTAATTTTATGTAGTTAAAATAAAGTGTCTTATTCTTTAATTTAAAAGGCACTCATATTCGATTATAAATTAAAATATGTATTAAGTTAAAATAAAGTGTTTCATATTAAATTTATTATTTCACGTATCAAGTTTGTTCATATTTATTTTTCTCTGGGTGTACCTTTACCAAAATATGGTACCTTAATTATATTGTAAAAAAACTAAAAGCATTATAAGAAAACATTTTTGTTTCGCCCTGTATTTATAGAATTCTTTTAGTTAATTTTTTAACGAGAGATGATTAAATAACTTCATTTTCTGAATGGATCTGCTGGTTGCACCATGTGGCGCCACCATTTGTGTTTTATTTTTTTTTTGTGTGCTATTTTTTCGTTTTTTTATTGGCAGCTACTAATGCTATTATGACAATCGCATTTAATTCAATACAAACAATTTAAATAGATGTGAAATTAAGTTTATCGGTGAGTTAGTATTTTGCCAATACAATGCAAGGTCAATACAAATTAATATTTGGTTAGTAGCTAATTTGAAGAAAATTTTGGTGTATATATTAACAAATGTGCTTTGCAAAGACATATTTTACATATTGTCGATAAGCTAAGAATTTGTTTGAAATTTTTGTTGAAAATAATACGGACAACACATTTTGTCAAATTAACAAAAAGATATTTTTAAAAGTAAAAAATTCATAAAAAAAATTTGTACTTGAATGAAAAATTAATTCATTTGTTGTTAATTTTAATAACATATGAATTGTTTTTTAAAACAATTAATTGACAAATTAATTTAGAAACATGTACTTTGATTTATAAATATTAAGGCTGCACCTACTTTGATTTTTTTTGTTTTGAACAAACATTTTAATAATTTTCAAATAATATTTCCTTTACCCATTTACCTCCTCTTCTAAGGATGAAAATCTATGAAATGTTTACTATTAAATTTTTTCTTATCTGTTAAGGTTTGGTCTGAGAGGGGAACAAATATGATCCATCTGGAACTGTTTATATTCAAACAAACATCAAAAAGGAATATCGAATTATATAGTAGGGAGGAACCCCTACTCCGAGTAACAATCTTGACGCGATGTAGGGGCTTAAGTTGCAATGACACAATACTGCCGGTTGGAGTAGTTCCTCCCTGTAGGGCATAACCCTACAGCTCAGCAGAGCCTGCATCTTTTGTGAAGCGACAACTAAAAGTTACTCCCCCCTAATCCAGGGTGTCATGCGCACCGTGCCCATTGGATGGTTTGCAGTCAGGGGGTATACCGACTGTATTGGAACGGAGCCTTCATGATAACAGGCCGTCTCATGAAGTAACTGTGGCCTTACCATGGTATGCGGGCTCTGGCATGGTCGACCACCCTTTCCCAGCCATAAAACATAGACTGCGATGCTTTTGTCCTCGGACACGAGCTACCGGTCGAACCCAAAATATGAGTACAACAAAAAAAACAAAACACAACAAACAGGAAGACTTGCGGGGAGTCACCGCAAGCAGAGCAGCAGACGTCATGGAACAGAGATTCCAAGAGGAAGGTCAACGGCAAGGCACCAAACCTAGGAGAAATCCTCCTCCGCCAGCCAGAACACAAGTCAATAGGACTGTACGCAGCAATGATCAGGTGGAGCATAGAATCCATAATGATCACAGACACTGCAGCACACAGATGAGGAGGCACCAGTACGGCAAAGATCGAGTGGAGCATACCATCCACAGCGGTCAAAGGCCTAGTACCAGCCACCAAAGAAAAACTGCGAGCCCCAGGAGATCACATCCTGTCAAAATTCCCCCGGAAGAACACCGGGATGATACGACGTCGGCTCCAAAAAGTACCCCAATCACGGAAACTGCGTCAACATCCAAGGATGCGGCACAGAAAAGGGAATTCGAAGAAAGGCAAAAACACAAGCCCTTTCACAGTAAACGTCGCCGTGTCCACCTCCCTCAGCGCGGGGAGCCAGGAGGGCTAGACGACCCACTAAGAGTCGGCCTTAGTGGAGCAGGCGTAAGATGGTATCTGCGCTATCTGGAACAGGGCATGGCACCCGAAGTAGCTCATGAAAGAGCGGTAGAGCATCGGGGTAAAGCTGGCAAAGCACCGGTACCAGAGGCAACGAAGAGGAGCTGCAGCGAGATAACGCCTCCTCAACGTCCAGAGAGCAAGAAGGCCAGAATAGCTCCTGGAAGCAACAGTAGGTCAGTGCCAGGGGCTAAGGTACCCGAGCCAGAACCGCAGAAAAATAGGAAAAGCTATGCAAGCATAACTAAGGGCATCCAAATAGCGGTTTTGCCCAAAGAATACCCCCGGCAAATGCTAAGTCCGGATGAGCTCTCGGAGCTAGAAGAAGCCATACTGAGCGAAGTAGTGAAGGGCTGGTCCACCAAGCTACAGTTTGAGGGAATTCACTTTCGTCCGGGCATGTTACTGGTCGACTGTTCGAATCCCTCAACAGCAGAATGGCTGCGAGCAGCAGCACCAAAGCTCGAGCAATGGAAAGGGCTAGAACTTATGGCTTGCCTAGGGGAGGAGGTCCCAAAAGGGCATACTGTTAGAATGTTCTTGCCAAGAAGTTCAAGCACGGAGATCAATAGATCGATGGGACTAATTGCCGCCCAGAACGATGGTCTCAATACAAAGTATTGGAAGATATTGAGCTCCAAGGATGAGGGAAGTGGGCATATGCTCACGTTCTCAATAGATAGGGAGTCACTTGAGACTATCAAGTCAAGGGGCTCCACCATCAGCTTCCGCTTTGGAACCATTCCGGTGTTGGGCACAAAATCGCCACCAACGACCAAACCGGTCAAAGCAGCAACATCCACAGCTGCAGCGCCCACAGCTGTAACGTCAACAGTGGTAACGTCCACAGAAGCCACATCTGCGACTCACAATGAAGGAAAAGACGCAACGCCACCAATACAACTAACTGGTGAAGTTGTTACGGAGAAGTTCGCCTCCGTCTCGGTCATCACCGCAACACCTTCAATCGGAGATCAGGCAGAGGGCATGAACCTCGCCGCTCTCTCGATTGACGGTTGTAAAAGCGAGACTTCAACTGAGGTAGTAGCAACGCTGCCTGAAGAAGATCGGGGCAGCAGCCCAGTGCTATGACGATCGGCACAGTAACCAGCACGAAATTTGCCCAGGTAAACCTCCACCATGCAAAAGCTGCCTCGGCAGTTATTGCTCGGAGGTTTACCACAGAACAACTGGGCTTCGTGCTGATCCAAGAACCCTGGTGCTACAGGGGAAAAGTCAGTGGCCTCTACTGCAAAGAGGGTCAGGTAACTTGCGATCAGAGAACAATCAATCCCAGAGCATGTATTCTAATGCAGAAAAATATTAATTATATTTGTCTTTCAGAATTTATGACGCGGGACCTTTCAGTTATCGAGACTCACATCGAAACTGATGGCAAGCATCGCGCCATAGTGATCGCATCCGCTTACTTTCCTGGGGACGATCTCAACATTCCCCCAGCGGAGATAAAAAGACTCGTGGAGCATTGCAGGAAAGAGCACCTTCCACTAATCATCGGCTGTGACGCCAACGCGCACCACACAATTTGGGGAAGCACCGACGTCAACACCAGAGGTGAGTACCTTTTAGAATTTCTTTTAAGTAGTAATCTACACTTTTTCAATGTGGGGGTAACACCTACCTTTGTAACTAGGGCTAGAGAAGAGGTCTTAGATCTCACTATAGGAAGCCCAGATGTGGGGGGTATGATTAGGGAATGGAGGGTATCAATGGAACCTTCAATGTCTGACCATAGAATAATAGAGTTTAGATTTGGGGCGAAATGTCAAGAGACAGAACCCAAAAGAAACCCAAGAAATACCAGTTGGGACACATACACCAACAACCTGAAAGAAAACCTACAGAACGTAAAAGCTAGGAGTAGTATTAGTAACATCCTAGAACTTGAATGCTATGTAGAGCAAGTAAACAATGCAGTATATAATGCCTACGAATCTAGCTGTCCAACAGGGCACAAGGCAAGAACAAAACATACTCCTTGGTGGAGCGCTGAGCTGACCAGACTCCGGAAGAAGGTGCGATGCAGCTTTAATGCCGCAAAGCGCAACGGAGAATGGCACAACTACACGGCGACTCTGACGGAGTATAATAAAGAAATCAGGAAAGCCAAAAGACAGAGCTTTAGAACCTTCTGTGAAGACATTTCTTCCACGCCAGCAGCAGCCAGGATACACAAAGCAATGGCTAAAGGCAGAGTGGAGACAAGAATGTCACTTCTATTGCCAGACGGAAGCTATTCGCTTAGAGAAGAGCAACGAGACAGTCACCTTCTAGAAACTCATTTCCCGGGCAGTACACCGGTAACTGAGTATGAGACAGCAGACAGGCAGATTACTCCAAATCAAGAAGAATGGAAACTTGCAACGAGCATTTGTACTAAAGCTCGTCTAGATTGGACACTCAGAACCTTTCAACCATTCAAATCAGCAGGTGTAGACGGCATCTTTCCTGCACTTCTACAAAAAGGTGCAGAAACTATATTGCCTCACCTAGTCAAAATAACTAGAAGCAGCCTTGTGCTGGGCTATATCCCAAGGAAATGGAGAAGGGCGATAGTCACCTTCATACCAAAAGTAGGGAAAATAGACTACACGCTACCAAAGTCGTTTAGACCCATTAGCCTTACCTCATTTGTACTTAAAACAATGGAAAAGGTAATAGATAACTATATAAGAACTGAGATTCTGGAGAAGGCACCAATGCACCCCTGTCAACACGCGTATAGGGCGGGCAGGTCTACAGAATCTGCGCTATACCAGTTGGCAAGCAACATCCAGTCAGCTTTCAAAAACAAAGAAACCGTACTCTGTGCCTTTCTAGACATAGAGGGAGCCTTTGATAATACTTCTCACGAGGCTGTGAAGAAGTCTTTACACAAAAAAGGAGTAAATGATATGCTCAGCAGATGGATATGCCAAATGCTTAGCACTAGAACTGCAGAAACAAAAGTGGGAAACACCACTATAAGAATCAAAACAACAAAAGGCTGCCCACAAGGCGGAGTCCTTTCTCCACTGCTGTGGAGTCTTGTTGTGGACAAATTATTAACGATGCTAACCGAGAATGGCATAAAATGTCAGGGTTACGCAGACGACATCGCCTTAATAGCGAGAGGGAAGTTCGAGGATACACTCTGTAACCTGATACAGAGAGGACTGTCAGTAACAAAGGAGTGGTGCAACACAGTGGGATTAAGTATCAACCCAGCGAAAACCACCATAGTACCTTTTACTAACAAAAGAAGCCTGCCCAACCTCAGAACAATGAGAATGGATGGCACTGAAATTCCCTTCAAAGGAGAAGTAAAGTATCTGGGACTTACACTAGATTCAAAGCTTCTCTGGAGAAGACATGCAGAGGTAACTATAAACAAAGCAACGCGCGCACTCATGGTATGTAGGAGCCTGGCGGGGAAAAGCTGGGGTTGTAACCCAACAATTCTCCGCTGGATGTATACCATGATGGTGAGACCCATCCTCACCTATGGTGAAATAGCATGGACTGAGAGAACCAAGTTAACCACAATGAGGAATATGCTAACAAAGGTGCAGAGACTGGCCTGTGTATGCATCACAGGGGCCATGAGGACATGCCCTACAGCAGCACTAGAAGTAATTCTGGACCTAACACCCTTACACCTTGTCATAGAGGGAGTAGCCAAGCGAACTCTGTTGTGCATTGCAAAAGAGGGGACAGGTTTAGGTAAAACTATCAGCAGTAGAGAGAAGGAGGATATTGCAAAGCACACTCCCTACATCGATCTACCAAGAGACGATATAGTAAAAAGGTATAACTTCGAAAAACACTTCGGAATGAAGCTTAGTACCAAGATAGAGTGGGACAGCGAGATGATATCGCAAGTCAAGAAACCACACAGTATAGCATGGTATACAGATGGGTCCAAGACATTGGAAGGTATAGGCGCAGGGGTGTACGGGCCAAGAACCAAGCACTTTGAACCTATGGGGACAACACCCAGTATCTTCCAAGCGGAAATCCTAGCAATACAGCTGTGTGTACAATTCAATCTGGACCGTAAATACAAAGGTCAAGATATAGTTGTGATGTCAGACAGCCAAGCAGCAATCAAAGCATTAGTTTCCTATGAGATATCATCGATAATAACATGGGAATGCCTAACAAAACTCAACGAACTAGGCAAGAATAACAATGTTACTATACTTTGGGTCCCAGGACACAAAGGAATACAGGGTAACGAAGAAGCCGATGGTCTAGCGCGACAGGGTGCAGCCACAAAATTTATAGGACCAGAACCATTCTGCGGATTGGGCACACATTCTATAAAAGAAGAACTAAGAAGGGAGGAGAGGCATAAACGTTCAAACCTTTGGAAAAGCCACCCAAGGCTAAGACAATCCAAATTGCTCCTCAGAGATTTTAACACTCGGAGAGCAAAATTGTGCATAAGCTTAGGCAAACCGAATCTTAGGATTCTAACGGGGTTCCTTACAGGACACTGTAAACTCAAATACCACCTGATGAAATTGGGCATAGAGACCGATAGTAACTGCCGTTTCTGTGAAGAAGCAGAGGAGACTCCAATACACCTACTTACAAACTGCGACGCCGTGGCTCGCAGACGTAAATTAGCACTGGGGAATTATGAGCTGAGTCTAGAGCAGGTTTCATCCCTTGAACCTAAGAATATTCTCAAATTCATTAGAGAAATAGGGCTGGATGAAATTCTGTAATCCGCAAACCCAGCGGAGCTTTGAGAAGGAGGTACAATAGATCTCATTTAGGTCGCAGTACGCATCTCCACCACACAACATTAACATTAACAATATTGAATTCATCCACACCAAAGTGCAAAAAATAATCATGACAACAAACCTGATGCATTACATACTCAGAGATTAAAAATTTCTAAAAAAAGTGGCAACATCTTAATGATCTCAAGTCCCTCACACCAGAAGCATGCTATGCTTTTTATACGAATTTAGCCTATAAAAATACGCAATTTTTTTTGTTAATTACTTTATATATTTTATTAGTTATAAATACTTAAAAAATAAAAAAAAAATTATATGAATACAACTAAATTTTATATAAAATCTATTTCTTGAACATTGCCAAACCATTTCTTTAACTTGACTTACACCCTTTACGCTTTCAGAAAAAAACTAATCCTGAAGGTATCATTACATTTTCGGATAGGGAAAAAATAAGCAATTTTCTAGAATTAATAATTTGGGCCCTTTATATCTTATAAGATATTAATATAAATTTTTTCTTAAAAATTGAAGAAATTAAGATTAAAAATAAATAAAAAAATAATTTTCATAATTTGTATGACTTAAAAATGTCACCAAAGTGAAGTGCTCTTTGGTGTCTATAAGGCGAACAGGTGATCTCTGGAATGGGACGCCTGCAACAAAAAATCAAAAAAGATTCTTAAAGAAGGATGCTTTCCGCTCGTCCATCTACCATAATACTTGAAAAGTTGAAGAAAGAAAAAAATGGGCAGTATTTTTTTAAAAAACGACCTTTTACTTTAGCTTATTTTAATTATTTTTAAGATTTTTTGGTAGATTGCCTTAGAGAATATGTCAGTAAAGAAAATAAAATAAGGTTTTTCTAGATCGGCCCAGCCAATCCTGAGATTAACTGTCCGCCAGTTGAAAAAATGATTTTACGTGAAAGGCGTAAGTAAGTAATACAAAAATTGGAGATTTATCTTCTTAAAAAATAAGCATTAAAAAAAAATTTCATTCTATAATCAAAAATAAGCTTAACCTGAAAAAATGTTGAAAAAATTTGGTTTATTTTTCAATTTAGAACGTTTTTTACTTCTCCTGTAAAATATATTATTTGTAACTAAAAGGCTTTTCTTATATCATATGACAATAAATTTGCCACAAAGTATTGCCACCATGCAAGGACGTAGGCAGGATGAAAATGAATCCAACATTTTGTGTTGTAACTTCAAAAGATTTATTACGATTTTAACAAAACTCAAATAGTAAAAAAGATAATTTCAGATTATTATTAATTAAACAATTGGTTCTAATTCTTTCATACAGAATAAGCAAATTTTCGTACTTTAGATTTTATGTTTTTCATTAAAGTTTGCACAGAGGCTCTGTTAAGTTCGGTGGATGCTTTAGTCTAAAAATATCTAATAGTTGTTACATCTTTTGTGTAACATGAGCCCAGTATCTTTCTATAGGACGAAGTTGTGGGTTTACGTTCATTGAGACGAAATTTACATTATCGTACCACATACCACTTCAAGGGTGAGTTTTCCATAGTAACAAGTGACCAAACCAGGCCAAAACAGTGGTGTTCTTCTACGACACTTTGTTAATGGTAATAATCGCTTTTGAATGCAGTTCTGGACATAAACTTCCTAGTTTATTGACCCTGATCCAACAAAAACTGGACTTTTAAGCCCACATTGGCAAATGCTTGCCAAATTATATATTTTTTTGGGAATTTATCAAATTTCTGTTGCTTAAGTTTTGAATGAACACAGCCTCTCTTTTTTGCTCAATAAAATTGTTGACCTGTGATCTGCCTTAGATCGGCTTTGACGTATGTTTCATCGTCCATTATTACACAAGAATATTTTTGAAGCACTTTGTACGAAAGTATGCTATTTATTTTACGCACTTTTTGTACAAAAGCTGCGGACACTGCATGTTTGCTAGCCACTTACTTATCTTATGGATAGGTTGAACTCAAATTTAACAGCTTTTGCCTTTTCCTTAAATACAAACCCATGTTTTCGACCGCTTCCATGCCGCCGTTTTATTGAACTAGTCTCAGCAAACGTTTATATTACCATTAATTTTGGGATTTTAAATAATTTTGTACCTGATGTTTTTATATATAATCGAGTTAAATGCGAAAAATATTTTCAACATTGATATATCAAACAAACGCAAGCCATGAGATCAAATGCAGCTACATTTATTCAGAATTCAGGCTAAATTAATTTTAAAATATGTTATTGATTATAAATTTATTTAAAAAAAATCAACAAAATTTTACAAAAACTCAAACTAAGAAAAACTCAACAAAATAATACCAAACATTCAAGTAAAGTAATAAAACGGGAATTCTGTGTCAATAAGCAAATTCGGACTTAAGACCGAACCAAAGATTATATAGTATAAAGATGTGCCACGTAGAACATTAAAAAGTAAGAAATATTTTCCAGATCAATACGTAAGCTTTTGTGAGCGCCATGAAAAAGCTTTCTTGAGAGAAAATTTTCCAATCCTTGCATGCACATTCTCTCTGCAATGCTCTTTCACTCTTCACTCCACAATGCTTCACAGCATAGATCACCACCATGATACAATTATTTGACAAGGTAGCCGTGACAGTTTTTTGGCGATTGGTAGTTGTCAAAAATAGCTAAAGAATGTTGTAGTTTGCTGCTGTTGACTAGCAATGTGCTTATTTTTAACTTATCTTTGATTCATTAAATTTATTCGCGAAGTTGATTGAAATGTTTTTAGTTTATTGCGGTTGACTAGCTATGCTTGATTTGTCGCTTATTTTTCACTTTTCTTTGATTAATTGCATAAACAGCTAATTTTGACAACTACCCATCGCCGCTCGTGAGAAAAAAGCCAGTCTACGCGGCTACCTTGTCAAATAATTGTATCATGGATCACCACTTTATGGTTTCTCATAGCTAGCGAGAGTCGTGAAATTTAATGTTTTAATTTTTTTTTCCGTTGTTGTTGGAATCAAGCAGCTGTGATCTCTGCTTGACAGCAAAAAATGTTTTTGTTTGTTTGCAATATTTTCATGATGATTTCCTTATTTTCTGCGAAGCAGATTTCCTTATTTTGTGCGAAGCTGATTTTTCTTATTCCCTGCTTGCTATTTATATTGACTATTTTTGATTGACTCAGCCAGAGCAGTAAAATCTGCGTATATATTCAGAATCTTAAGGAAAGCTGAATAACGACACACAAATCCATCCAATGAATTAAAAATTGTTTATAAATAAAATTTTGAATTCACATTGAATTTTAAAAAATTGATTAGTAATTAATTTCAAGTATTTTTTTTTCGTTATTCAAAGTAATTAATTATTTTTTTATTCATATGAATGCTTTTATAAAAGAATGCAATTCAAAATTAATTTCAAGTCTTTCAATAGCTAATTTTTTTGTACATTATTATTTTTTGAGTCATTGATGATTATTCATGTGGTATTCATTATTAGTCATAGTCATTATTAAATTTTTATTTATTATAATTTTAATTCATTATTCAAAAGTGAATAACAAGATTTTTTTCATTTTATATATTATACAAAAGTGAATGAAAAATTAGAAGTGAAAACGAAATTTATAATGAATAAAAAAATTATAATCAATAAAAAATTAATAATGAATAAAAAATTAATAAAAAAATTAATATCGAACATAAAATTCATAAAATAGTAGTGAATAACAAAATTGTTTATTCATTGTATTTTTCATTTAAAAGTGAATAACAAATTAATAACAGTGGTAAACAATTTGTAAAAAAGTTTGCGCAACGAAAACAACATTGCTAGTTCGATTGAGTATTTTTTCTAGATAATAAAAATCATTAAAACTTTTCCAGGTGGAATTTTTTTAGAAGAATTTTTCGACTTTTTTGAGTTTTGAAAAATATTCCCCAGTTATGATCCTATAACTCAAAAAGTATTATTTTATTTTACAAGTTTTATAAATATCTACAAAAGAGACATTTATACCTTTTATTTATACGATTATTTGTACAATTTTTGTTGACAGTTTCTGAATACTACATTTGTGAAAGAGTTTAAAATATACCGTTTATTTAACATTTCCCCAATATTAAAGTGCGCAAAAATATGACTTTGATATATAATTTGGTTTTATTTTTACTTTGTTGTTAAAAAAATATTTCAACAAAAATATTAAGGTAAAAAGTATAATTGTAGCAGGTTGGATATTTACGTATTTCAGTTTAAGTAAAAATACTCAAAATTACTTGCATCAAAGTGGACGTGGTGAGTTCGTACTAAACAAATTCTTCAGACTTTAAAATCCCCATTATCATATATTTAACTAAAGATTTTGTTTACACACAATATGTTAATCGTTTTAAGATGAATTTAAAAGTCCCTAACCGCAACTTTACTTTATAATAGGATTTGCAACACTGTAAACTCTTTGAAATCAGTAAAATAACAGAAACAACGTTGACAAAGATACGTCAAAAATAAATCAAAACAAAACAACGAAATCTTCGCGCTGGTATAAATAACTAGCTGAAACACTGCGTGTGAAACGGCACGAGTAAATTGTGGTCGAGTACCGAATTCCGAGGCTGTGCGGCCACCTATAACTCCAAAGATATTCAATATCAAAAATTTCGGTTGTGTGAGAGGGGTCACGCCCCCTTACCTAACGCCCATAAAATGTTATCAGTGAAATGTGTAAATTGTAGTGGAATACCGAATTCCGTGGCTATGTGGCCTATAACTCCAAAGCAATTCGATATCACAAATTTAGGTGGTGTAGAAGATGCCACGCCCCTTGCCCAACGCCCATAACATCAGGAAAACGCTACTTGTAAATTGTGGTCGAATACCGAATTCTGAGGCTTTGCAAAATATAATTATAAAGCAATCCGATATCACATATTTGGCCTGTATAGAAGGTAATTTTATAGAAGGTAGGTAATTTATAAAAAAATCGTTAGATCAATACAAATGAAAGATATAAACAACTTATTTGCAAACATGTATAAATTTTGTAATATGAAAAAATACTTTTGAAATTATTGGATCATAACTGGGGACATATTTTTCAAAACTTAAAAAAGTCGAAAAAATTTTTGAAAATTCTTAAATTTTTTCGAATTGCATTCGTTCTACAATGCTCATACAATTTAACACAAAGTCTATATTAATAAAACTTATTTTCTGGTTTGTTTGTTTAATTGACATTTATACAAATCTAAATGGCTTAACGACCTTCGCTCAACGTAAGTACACATATTGTGTGCATCCTAGATTAGATTGTAACATACTTCGTTTTGATCACGCTCATTCCACCCATTTTCACTTACGTAAATTTTGATATTGAAAATCTTTCTTGAAAAAAATTTTTCGCAAATTAAATTTAAAAAATTTCAGTAATTTTAATACCAAAAACATTCACATATCTTTAGAATTTCAGACATTTTTGGTACAACGACTTTTTCATAAAACATCGATCCAGAAGAATGAGAAAAAACGACATGAAAATCAAAACTTTGACTTCCGATGCAAATATATCCGCTATTTTTAAATGTATTTAATTGAAATTTTTTTGATCAAAGTTTTAATAAAAGCACTTTGAAAAAATAGTTTCAACTGTAACGTTAGGTCAGCGAATATATTCTTTAATTTTTTCAAAATTTTTTTCAAAAACGGTCCAAAATATAGAATTTTTACTCAAAAAATGACTCAAAAAATGTTTTTGTTGTATAAATAAGAACAATTGAAAATTGCATTTCTGAGTACTTTTCATATAATTAAGCATGTATTTGCAATAATATAATAAAAATATATAAAAGTAGTTAAATAAAAAATTTTTCCGCAAAAAAAACAACTTAAAAAATATTGCTTACAACATTATTCGCTGCTAAGCTTCAACTGATGGAATCGCCCTTACAATATAACACTAAAAATATCATGTGGCAAAACGGCAAAAAAAAAAACCAAGTCAACACACAAAATATATCTAAATTTTGTCATCTTTATGATATTATATTCTTGAAATTATGTAACAAAAAGATAAGAGATAATGCAAAAAATATAATAGCTTTAAATTATATAATGTTCGTTTTGTAGTTTAGTAAAAAAATTGCTACATTTTTTAAGTAAAACCTAATGAAATTCTGCTACATTTTGTTGGCAGCTACATCGTTTATTCAGATGTTGCGTGCATCAAATCTTTACATTTTATTTCTATTGCTTTTCAATATTATGCTCACATTTGCTCACATTGTCGCTTACTTATACTCTCGCTCTCAAAAGCTTTAAAGCGTTCGCTCGCTGACTCTCATAAAGCTTTTGTGTGGATTTATGATAAATCCACATTCAAATTTTACTGTGCCACTTGCTTGTATGGCGGTGGTACATCTTTCTATTATATTATTTGTGACCGAACTAAGTTATTGATGGCGATTGAAAACTTTGAAGCAAGATTTCTTGAAACTTTGAAATCAGACTAAAGCCGTTATTGCTTATTGCTGATATTGATTACACAGAATTAAGGCGCAAAAACACAAACTACGAAATACCAAGCACACTGCTCCAACTCACAGAGTTAGCGCTGACTGCTAACCATATGGCAGCTCTCGTCAACTTGAAATGTCACTCTGGCTGTATTTTAAAATGAACAGGTTGCTACGATTCACGTACCACTGGCAAAAATTTGTATCTTTTTCTTGTGTGATCCGATATAGAGCCGAAAACATACGCAGAAAATATTTTAAAGAACTTCGATATTGGCAATTTCCAGATTTTTTCGGTTACTACCGATACTCAAACCTCCAACACAAACGGTATTAAAAAAAGTCTTTATACAAAAACAAAAAAATAAATAAAAATGTTCATAGTGCACTGCAGGTAAATTTTCAACTATTGAATAGAAACGAAAAAACGTCGGGAAACGTGAACTTAATTTTCGGTAGTAGAATTTAGTGACATACTCAGTTTTTCCAAATCTGATCAAAATCTCGAGATATTCAGATTTTTAATATTTGACCTTCATTTGAACTCCATTTAAAAAAATTTTTGTAGTTTTTTAACAATTAATTTTAATTGTCTTTTCAAAAATACTCCAACGTGAAAATGAAGTTAGTTTTTTTTAATCTGTGATTTTTTTAAAAGTTAAGCAACTTCGCTTTTTCTTCCATTTTAACCAAATTTTAATGTGGAATGTAAAATTTTAAAGAAAAGTTTTTTGAACAAATTATGTTTTTGTCTTATAAGCAGATTAAATTCAGATTTCACATAATTACACTTAAATTGTTGCATAGTGTTTTTCCACCACAGGTCGGAACATTTATGCAAAATTGACAAACACACTACATATTGATTTTTATTTTTTATCTTTATTTATTATTTGTTTGTTTATTTTTATCTATTTTTTATTTATATTTAATTTTAATAATATAAATTATTAAAATTTTTATATAAATATAAATATTATAATATATAAATATTATATAAATATTATAATATTATATATAATTTTTACATATTTCTTAATCCTTACAATTTTCTTCATCTTCTTGAAAATCGATTTGCGCGACTGCAGTTACAAACAGGTAAAAATTTAGACTTACCATAGCAAAAAAAAGTTTATTTTGACAAAAGTGTAAATTCACATATATGATAGTCTGCTAAGTTTTATCTATTTTTCGCTAGCGTACAGAATTCTAGGTCAGTAGTCGATTTTTCGGCCACTAGATATAAATGAGTTAAAACAGTTAATTTTGATTTCATTTTTCTTTTTTCATTGCGACTAAAGAATTGTTCGTGTTTAATTTATTAAAAACAAACTTAAAAATTCATGTATTGAATTCAAACTCTTAAATAAAAAATTAATTAAAATTGAAGAGCCATTAAAAATTTTCTGTTTCTGTTGTAATATTAAATACGATCTCTTTAAAAGTGTTTGTTTGCGTTAAAGTAGTAAGAATAGTGAAGATATATTATGCGGTGAAATCGTTATGATTTTTTTGAAGTTATATTTTTGGAAAATATTTTTCAACTTTTAAGCTTTTAAATTAATTTTCAATAAGAGCAAAAGTAACTACGAGTAGTTTTGAATTGATTTAGTTTAAGCCAATTATCAGCTAATTTAAAATCAGCTTATTTTCAGGTAGTTGGATGTATATGCAGACGAAGGTCAATTGACTTATCAAGCGAACATCGCCATACAAAATATGTTAGTTCATTCTATGGAAAAAGGGCAGAATTTCAACCAGTTGTGGTTGACAAGAAACTACTTTTCCAACTACTTTTAAATAAGTTGATTTTCCTATAGGGAAGTTATGTTTTTGCTGTGTATGAATAAATATGCTATATGTTTATTACTAAATTTTATTTATTGCAAATGAAATAACTCTAATTTGAGTTTACTTAATCAACTTACCGTAAATTCTGGTGGATTGGGTAGTGTTGGACCAAACGGCGGAACATTTTCATCACAAAACATGGCCAATCTATAGGTTTGATCAGTTTTGGTGACAACAGCAAAAATATCTAGAGTTATTGTGGTCGAAGCAACAACAAGTTAATGAAAACAAAGTTACAGATGAAAACATACTAATTTTTTCATATATTAAAATTGTAATTAACAGGGTTTTATATAAAAACATAGTAAATAAAAACAATGAAGTTGGTAAAGCATGATAAATACTATAGTATTTTCGCAGAAAAAGGATACGTGTAAATTGGCTCTTAATCCATGTCGGATCGAACATGGTTGGCAACACCTTTTCAAATTGATTGCCAGCAACAGCTGCAGTTGAGGCTGAATTTTGCTCAATAAAAACAATGTTGACGATGTCGTTGCCTATGTGACGCTTGCGTTCGACCTGCGAAAAAATTTTAAAAAATATATAAAAAAAAATACAAAGCTCCATAAATTTGCTACAATTTCACGCTACGCTGATTTAGCGGAAATGAATTTTTCAATGAATTTAATATAAAACACAAGGAAATTTGCGCAAAATTTTGAAAAACATTTAATACTCGTTCATTTATGACACTATTAACTCTGATAGCGCTTTTGAGGAATCGGTTTTTTACATATTATGTATTATTTTTGAATAATTAATTAAACATAATTTACTTTAGGTAAATACTAGCATTATTCGTACTTCGCTTGCTGTTGCTACTGACCTGTTGTCGGTTTCCTCTGGAAAAGGGCAACAATGTTGAAACATGAAACATTATTTCATGTCCTTCATACAATGTATACACAGAATACTTTCCGGTCATATCGCCTGCGTCATCAGAGTAAATAAAGCACAATAAATCATTATTTTTAATCAACCAACATTAAAGTGACCCCTCACAGCAATACATGACATTACGACCGACATACCTTTAACATCCAGACCACCTCGAAAACGATCCCAACCTTTTAAACGTACACGTTCGCCAAGCACATCAAGAAAATCTTCAAAATCCTGGCTAGATTCTTCTACAGTACATGTTTAAATTGAAAAAAAAAACAAAATTAGAAAAAGCGGTGAGTGGTCAACAATTTTAAAGTGCTTAAAAAATTTTTAAATTTTTAAAGAATATTTAAAGAATAATCTCTTATTTTAAATTGCGACATCAACCGTTATCTGGTTGCTAATATGCACAATGTAGGTATTTATTTAAATAGCAACACAATGAAACAGGGCCGTAGCCAGGATTTACCCATGGGGGGAGGTTTTGATGAACATTCTTTTTATTCAAAATTAAAAAATTAAAACATGCATGTTTTTGTTGTATCTCATTTTCAAGTTAGGTTTTTTATATATATTATATATGTAAGTAAATATATTAAAGTGACTCGACTTCCGTTAGAAAAAAATTCCATTTGTACAACTCTAAAACTTAACCTAGCTCAATTTTATAACGATTCCCAAAATATTTTAACTGTTACGATAGCCGCCAGTAAGCTAAAACATTTTGCAAAAACCTAAAATTTCACGACATTTTTTGGTGATTTTGTAAAAAAGTCACGCTATGCAGCAATTTTTTTCCATTCTGTCTGAAAATTAGCGTCTTTTTCCAAAATATGAATATTTAGTATACTTTTCACGCTATTTCAGCGTGTTTTCGCTCTGAGAGTCCAAAGACTTGATTACCCAAACGTAAGGTCACGTAACGCGACATTGCCAACTGTTAAGTTCAAATCTGTTTAATGATAAATGTGTACAGTTCGTAACCGAAATCGTAATGTGGCGCGACGCAGAGTAGAAGTCTGTAGAAAATAGAATGCTACACCACGTTACGACTTTTGACAGTTCGACATCTGTGGAACAAGCGAAAAATTTTGTTTAACTTCACAAAATTGTAAATTTTAATAAAGAAAGGATGAAATCTTTTATTGAAGAGGAGAAGTTAATAAGCCTACTAGAAAAAAGATTGCTTTTATAAGAAACTTTTTGCGGGCTACAAATCGGCGCCAGAACTGCGTTGGACAACGATTTCGGTAATCGTTTATCCTCGAGGCAACGTCGCATTACGCTACTTCCAGCTGCGCCACCTCACGTTACGCTTGGGTAATCAAGCCTTTAAGATATGTATATTCTCTCTACTTTTCATGCTATTTCAGCGTATTTTCGCTCAGAGAGTCTTAAAATATGTACATTTTCTACTTTTCACGCTATTTCGGCGTGTTTTCGCTGAGAGTTCTAAAATATGTATATTCTCTCTACTCTTCACGCTACTTCTGAGTTTTCTCGCTCAGATAATCCTAAAAACGCTCCATCAGCGGTATTTAACGCTATTGGATCGGGTGTTACGCTTGACCTTAAATAAACACTTCTGCATTAACGTCATATGATTTCAAAGAGTTTATTTGAACAAGTGTCAAATTATATAAAACTTAGACAGTAGATTCGTCACAGATTAATTACTCAAGTCCAAGGTTTATTTATAAGGCTGTGGCACTTGAAAGAAATGCACTCTTTTCCCGCCTTTGCTTGAACTGTCACCGTGTTTTTCTTTGCTCTATGTATTCATTTTCTTGATTTCTTTTCATCCATTCTGACACTTCGACCGAGCTCGCTCTGAAGTGCCGCAATCTTATAAATGAGCCTTGCTCAAGTATACTTAAGTTGGAGAGAGTAGCGACTTCTGCTGAGTTGTTATTCTTCTATACAGAGTTGTTGTTGTTGTTGCCTTGTTCAATACTTACTTCAGAGACTTCACGCAATTCTAGCGTTTATTTATAAGCGAAGACAAGATTGAAAGAGATAATTTTAGAAGAGAGTTTTTACGAGAGCGCGAAAGAGATAATTGTAGGTGAGAGGATTCACGCATTTCTAGCGTGAAGTATTTATAATTTTGCTCGATGGGATTTAACGACAATAAATGTAGCCAATCAGTTGCCAGCAGCTTATGTAGCTCATTCTTGTGAATTTTTGTTAGAGTGTAGAGCAGTTGCAAAAAAACAATAAACTGTCAGATATTAAAGACCGGAAAAGGCTCTTCCAATCTGCATCAAATAATTTTAAATTTTTGCAATATCTTTAAAGATAATGCTGCTTTTCGTGCCTTTTTTTAATTTTTTCTAATTTATTTTCACTTAAATTGAAATAACTTCATTAGTTTTAATGCAATCCCCACTCTTAAGTTATGGTTAGAAAGGTTTTGAGTGCTTGTATTCATTCATGCTAAAATTTCAAAAATTTATACATAATAAAGCTAAAATATTAATTATAAAATAAACAACTTCTGAAAAAATTTTGCAAGAAATAAAAAAAAAATAAAAATTTAGTTGTTTGAATTTGGAAAGATTTAGATTTTTGTAAAGAAATAAAATAAAAAAGAAATCAAAAATTAAGTTTTTTTTTTGCAAATTCTACCAACACGTTCTGTTCTGTTATTGTGCGATCACTGTGTATGCTAAGGAATTCTTTCAAACGGATCTCGCCCATTGAATTATGGAGGTACAGGGTAGCCCATTCGAAGCGCCCATCTGGCAACACTATAACTTTCCGCAGTGATGCCAAATCGACTAATGACATACCGCGTTTGAAGCGTCAGTCCAAGCAAATGTTTTCAATGGAACAGTACATGCCACGCGAACGCTCTAAAATTGTTGAAATTTACATTCAACAAAACAAGTCAATAGTGAAAACTCAACGTGCTTTCAAAAAAATAAATAAAGTGAAAAGTGCGCCTTCCAAGAAAACAATTTATCGTTTGTATGAAAGATTTACAACTGGTAATACTCTTGGTAACCCAAAGAGGCCAAATAAAAAGCGACCAAGGCGATCGGATGAGAATATTGCAGCCGTACGAGCCAGTATTGAGCAGTCACCAACAACATCCCAAAATCGCCGTTCTCAGCAGCTCGGCATTCCCCGATCCACTTTACAGCGCATTTTACGTGTTGATTTGAATTTGTTTCCGTACAAAATTCAATTGGTAAACAAATTGTTGCCTACCGATAAGCCACGTCGATTGGAATGGGCCCAAAGAGTCATCGAAATGGCTGAAGAAGACGAGCAATTTTGGCATAAAATTATCATGAGCGATGAAGCTCATTTTCAGTTGAACGGAACGGTAAACAAACAAAATTGCCGTATTTATGCCACTGAAAATCCACAAGAGATTCAAGAGGTACCTCTTCACGATGCAAAAGTCACTGTTTGGTGCGGCGTTTGTGCTAAAATGCTCATTGGGCCGTTCTTTTTCGAAGATGATAATGGCCACAGAGTTACTATCAATCAGGAGCGTTATCGCGATATGATAAACAATTTTTTCATGCCAATCGTTCGTCGAAAGCGTATCAGGCACTACTGGTTTCAACAAGACGGCGCGCCACCACACACAAGCCGCACTACAATCGATTTTTTTAAGCAATTGTTCCCTGGCCGTTTGATGTCAAAAAATGGTGATTTCGATTGGCCGCCAAGATCACTAGATTTAACGCCTCTAGACTTCTTTTTGTGGGGTTATTTGAAATCAAAGGTTTACGTCAACAAGCCAAAGACCCTAGAAAAGCTGAAAACCAACATCCGTCAAGAAATAACCGCCATTCCCATCGAAATGTTGAAGAAAACCATGGAAAATGCTGCAAAACGGGCACAATATGTCGTAGAGGCCAATGGCGACCATTTACGAGATATCATATTCAAGAAATAATGTAAGCAAATCTACTTGAACCCAATTAAATGATATTCATGACGAATAGACAAAAAATTGTGGTTTCTTTGATTTATTTAAAAATAAAATTCTAATATGGGCAACCATATTCGAATATGGGCAACCCGTATGTTTTAAGAAATTTTAGGGATGAAATTTAAGAGACAGAAATGTAAGTCAACTTTTTATAACTCATGAGTGACTTCAAACATGTCTCAAAAATTTTATCAGGTTTAGACTCATATCTTTATTTCGAAAGTTAATTGTCTAAAAACTCTTGACTATAAAAGGGTCATAAAAATTTATTTAATAAAAACCTGTTTTGTGCCGTAAATTACGAAGAGATTGTGATACTATGCCGCCATTAGCAGAGCTAAAGAAAACGAAGAACTTTCAATAAGTTCCATTTGCATATTTTGTGTAAGCGACAAAACCATGGATGCTAAAATTTAAATTTTTGAGAAGTATTTTTAAAATCTTTCTAGGCTGTTCAAATTAGAAAGGTTTTTTCAGTATATATGACATATATTATATGTGTATGCCATTCTTGTTGGCTTGACTGTTATCATCAATACCATCATCTACAACTGCCGATGTCAAAGGTAGTGAAAACAATAGTGATGGTAATTTTGAATGTAAGTATGTATCACGTTTGATCTGATAAATCACGATGCATGATTTTCACTAATGTTGTTTACACGATTCAACTCATAACAAAGACTTTTACACGTAAATGAAACTTCAGTATATGATTTGTTAAGTTTTTTTGGAACATATTAAAGTGGTTCAATGAAGTAATTATTTAAATGCATTCATTT
Source organism: Dichetophora obliterata (assembly GCA_963920525.1). Taxonomy (NCBI): domain Eukaryota; kingdom Metazoa; phylum Arthropoda; class Insecta; order Diptera; family Sciomyzidae; genus Dichetophora; species Dichetophora obliterata. Next base: position 84,754,028 of record OY986439.1, on the reverse strand, counting down.
TTATTAAAATGTCGATCCTTTGAACCCCGAAAAATCCCCCTTGGCTACGGCCTTGCAATGAAATATAAACCATCCATGCATAAGATGGGTTAATTTGAAAAATTGCAAATATTAACAAAACCTGCATTCATCGCAACATTTTTTTCTTTTGTTAAATTTTTTCTCTTTTTTTGTAAGATACTCATTTGTTTTTCTTACCATTACTAAGCATTTCATCATCACAGTTCTGCCCTGGCTTCATGTAAACAACGCCAAATTTAAAATTAACCGAACCCTCCTGCTCTTCTAACAGTAGCAAATCCTTTTGTATGTCAGCAGCAAAAATTTCCTTGGGATTCTTTGTACTCGATGCATCCATACCGGTAAAATGCGTCAGGATATTTTTGACCGTCAGCTTCTGGTTGGCCTGATAAGGAAGGGCAATCTTTTGTGCACCCTGAACATAAGGAAAAAACAAAAAAAGCGTAATACATTATCAATGTAATCATTTTATCTAGAAGGTAATTTTATCGAAGTTTACTTGTGTGTTGAATTTGTAATAAGGAAACATTTTCTGCTGAGAAATAAAAATGAGTATTTATTTATATAAGTTGTTCATCAATAAATAAAATTTTTTAGTTTCGGAATTGTAAAGAAGTTCTTTCGTTAGTTTAAAAAAAAAGTATAGCAGTGAGAGGACTGCCGAACGAAGCGAAAACCTATATATAAATATTAGTATTCCCTGGAAGACGTTGTCCTGCCACGGACCGCCTTACTGCTATATAAGAATTTTCATGCTAATAGGGGGTTTCAACTATCCTACATGTTGGATGGATTTGACACGTCGGACGGACATGTATTATGTGCGAAAGCTCATACTGCAGCCCGTCCTACATGTAGGATGAAAATCAAATAGTTCTAAAGTTCCGCTATGATCTTGTTCTTCTCTGTGCGTCCTTGTTTGTAGATATCCTTGGCAATTGTTGTTGGCGCAGTAAGCTGGAAATTTTTTGTAGACGTTGTGAATTCTAATTGTGTAGCTACAGTCGGCATATGAAAATAGAATTATTTTTGTTAAGAGCTTATAGCAATTTATTAAATTTTTTATATATTACTGAAACTATTTCTTTTAAGCAAAAGTGTTACCATATCAAAAATACATATAATTAAAGTAATTTATTTAAATTATTTCATCATTGAATTAATATAAAAAATTAAAGCTTATTTATATCTATTTATATCATAACACTAACACAATATACATGTTCACCATATCTATATTGCGTTGTGTATTAAAAATAGAATATTCTAAAATTAAGAAATATCTATAGCATATAAATTATACATAATTCATATAAGAAATTGATGCCAAACCGTTTAAAAAATAGAATGCTTAGGATGAGCAGACTTTAGTTATCCAATTACTACTGAAAATATTAATTATTTTGCAGGTTTATTACGTAATTGTTATTATATAAATATACATAAATACTCTTTAAATTTCCTCAATGAGCTAAATTGTTCATATATATTGAATATATATTTCCAATACGGTAACACTTTTACTAAAAACAAATAGTTTTACCAATATTATATATACTCTTTAATTCATATGTATAAACTGTTTTCTAAAATAGTTAGATGTTATATGCTGACTGTAGCTACAAATAAACATCTACAAAAAATTAAAGCTTACTGTACAACAATAACTACCAAGTAAATCTACAACAAGAACGCAGCGTTGCGCAGCGTTAGAATTGATGAACCAAATTGGCGGCGGAAAATATACAGCACTTTGCCTGCTATATTTTCTGTTTGCCTGCTCTTATCTAAAAAAAATCAGTTGTCATATGCCGACTGTGGCTACAAAAAAAGTCTAAAAAAAGTCCAACTAACTGTACAACAACAATTACATTTCCAATCCACATCAACAACGCAGTGAGAATGGAAAGGTTCACAGCGGTTGCGCAACGTTAGAGGGGATGAACGAATCGGTGTCAGAAAATAAACCGCATTTTACTTTCTATGTACTGTGTTTTTTGTTTGCCTGGTAGCAAAATCTCAAGTGGTGGAATGGCAAAATTAGGTAGTATTAGGGCGGAGAGCCTGTGACCGAAACTGTCAAAACGAAGTTGACATTTCACACAAAATCTGCAGCCAATGAGAATGCAATATGAAAGCAAAAATTGGCCAAAATACCAAAATGGCTGAGATTGACAGTTATGGTCACTAAGAAAGCGAACGCATTCAGCCCTAACACTACCTTATCTAGTTTTACTATGAGTAGTGGTATCAAAAAAGACTTCACGGCCAGTCAAACAAAAACCAAATATCAAAAATTTTAAATTAATTTTATTTTAACCTAAAGCATCTCTACATATACATTGAAAAGCAGTATCATTCAAAGTTTCGCAGCGGAGCAAAGGCAGGGGAAAAAACGATGTGTCAGCAGAGGAACTTATTGATGGTTGCTTGCTACATTTGCTGAGCGCCTTGTAGTCAAGATCCAAGAGCGTCATTTAAAAAACTACTCGCTGTCTGTATTGATGAAGAGAGTTACTCGCAAAATGACGATGACGATAGCGCAAACCAAAGATTTACCCTCTACCAAAATCGTTCAACGCGCCTAAAGAAGTTTTCACTTTAAAAAAAATAACGATAATAATACGATATAAATAATTTATTCAATGCACGCCGGAGTGTAATGGCAGAAATTTGCCTCTGCGCTTGAGACATGCTGAAATGGTGCTTCAAAAATATTGGAGAGTTGACCAGTCAATTGAATTGTGCTGCACTTGCTGGTGCTGCTTGTGATGGCACTTGGAGGATGTTGGCTAGCAACAAATTTTGCACTGCACTTGGTGGTGGTGGCACTTGGAGGACGTTCGCCAGCACAGAAAGCCAATTTTACTTTGCTGCACTTGCTGATGCACCGGGAGATCGTTTGCCCACACACACGCACACAAAAACTCAAGCACTTTCGTTATTTTTTTATTATTTTGTTAGTTTTTAAGTTTTTCAAATTTACAATATTTCAAGTTTACGAAATAAGTTGCAAGTACCAGCACTCGAATGAAATATGTCGCAAAGTGAATAAAATGCAATGTAAATAAAATATTTGCGCTAAGACACGATAGAAATGTGTAACGTCAACATTTGCAATTGTCAAAATTTCATCGTCCATGACACAGCAAACAAGACAAATTTATTTCAACACACACAAATTTTATTCAACCTGATATTTTCTATCCTACCACGACTGAAAAGTTTTCTTTTGACACTTACCCTTTACACGGAGGTTACACGAGACAGTACTGTTAAGACAGTCACAACACATTCACAAATTTTTACCCACACACGCTAACTTTTGCTACTGTCTGCTCTACTGTCTTAAGTTTTTTGTAGACAGTTGGCGGGACAGTAGCTAGGAAAGTAGAATGATATTTAGCATATCAAGTGGAATTAAAGGAATTAAAGGAAAATTTGCAATACTTTGGCGTACTCGTAGTTTTAACAAAAATTTTCTTCATAAAATAGAATTTTTTACTATTTTGTCTACTGTCTTGCCAACTGTCTTACCAACTGTCTGTACTCTTTTTCACAGACACAAAGTTTGACAATTAAAACGTATTTTTCATTATCTTAACAGTACTGTCTCGTGTAACCCCCGTGTTATGAAAAAATTTATTAACAAAACAATGATAGTTGGCCACTCTAAAAATAAAATGCCGCAGTGGTGAAAATAAAAAGCCACTTACAAATACAAGTGTGAAAATTGTCAAACTTTGTTTGATGATATATAATAAAATAAGAGTATGCATGTAATTATTTGAATGTTCAACATATTCCTTTATCACAACTTAAAGATTAAAATGTTAAAACACTCAATCCATACATTATTTTTTCTTGTTTGCAAACGAAGTTCCAGCAGAAAAAGAAGATCGCTCCATTTTTAAATCTCACCATGCATAGCAGCTGTTTAAGTAAAAGCAAACTTTTCAAAAATGTTGACAAATACAACAACTGAAGAAATTTTCAAACTTTAAAAGCATATATAGACCAATATAAAGCGAATTAATAATAAGTTTTGGTTGCAAACATCTTATTGCAACCTAACTTAAGTATTTATATACTAACAAACAGATTATATGCATTAATTTCTTTGTGAGCTTGCGGCCGATTAAGAACAAGAGTGACGATAATTGTTGATATTTTTATGCACAAATACATGTAAACATTTTTTGAGGTTGTTTTTTAATTTTCCTATCTTGTTATCTGTATGTATTGATGACAAAGTTCCTCGGAAAAATACGATGACGGAAACCAAAGATTTACCCTCTACCAAAATCGTTCAACGCGCCTAAAGAAGTTTTCACTTCAAAAAACCCAATATGAAATATATTGTCTATTTTAAATAAGTCATATTTCACATCTCATGAATTGTTTCTTTCAATTCTTGTAATATTATAAATATAAAAATGTTACTTTAAGGTATTTAAAAAGGACCTATATTTGGAAAAAATTTAAAAAAAATTTAAAATAAAAACGTATCCATAAAAATTATTTTTTACAATTTTTGTGTTTAGGGACCCCAAATCTATAAGGAAAATACAGAGGGATGCCGTGTACAAAAACAGTGGTGCAAAGTATTGTTTTTAGACCAAATTTGACCCTTGTACGGCCGTGCGGCTCATGTTTGACCGCTGTTCGCCTACTTTCTTCGATAATGGTTAAGACGCAAGCCAGGCGGCTGAAAAAGTGAAGAGTGTTAATGGTCCTGATACTATTACAGCTAATCACGAGTGCTTTTGATTACATCGATTCCCTTCCGGTAATTTTGATGTGAAAGATGCATCTTGCTTTATAAGGCCAATTGTAAAAAAAGTCGATAAGATCATGAAAATCTATGAGTTCGACCATTATGTAAGCACTGTTACGATTGATCAAAAGCTAAATATTGCACAAAAAATCGTTTGGAATCACTTGAATAAGGTTAGATGCAAAAAGAAGCTTGGGTGCCGAATTTTCATCTGCGAACCACTGCTGAATCGCAACAAAATCGAACCATTTCTGAAACGGATGGTGACTGGTGAAGAAAAATGTATCACTTACAATAACGTCAAGAGAAAACGGTCGTGGTCGAATCGCGGTAAGCCGGCGCAAATGATGGCCAAGCCAGGATTAACTGTCAGTAAGGTTTTGATGCATGTTTGGTGGGATTGTCACAGAAGTATCTACTATGAGCTGCTCCTCTAGGCCATACTTTTAATTCGGACCTGTTCTGCCAACAATTGGACGGTTTGAAGGAAGCAATCGTCTAGAAGCGAAAAGCTTTGGCCAATAGGAGAGGAATTGTATTCCAATAGGACAATTCCAGGCCACACACATCGATAGTAACTCGCCAGAAGCTCCGAGAGCTTGGTTGGGAGGTTCTTATACATCTTATACACATTTTTGTCCGGTGATTACCAAGTAATTACTACCTGCACCTGTGATGTGTTCCTCAAGAGAAACTTGAGAAAATCAACTGTCCCAGTTTTTTGCTAATAGGGACAAAAGTTTTTATGAGTGAGGCGTAGTGAAATTATCTTTAAATGGTAACAAGTAATCGAACAAAACAGAAAATATTTTGACTTAATGGAATCATTCTAACTATGCTAAGATGGTATGCTTTTACATGCAAATAATGCATTTCTTTTAACTACTCCTGTAGGTATATAATTTGGACAAACTGGTAATCTGGAAAACAAACTTTTTTCTTATTGTGACTTTATAATCCGGACACTGCATCATATATTAACCTCAAAAAATGAGACATTTCTTTTTTAAATCATTTTAGTCATGCTTCTAGTTCTACATTCACATCATTTGAATTAATTTTTATTAAATTTTTATGCAAAATACATTTCATTTAGCTCTAGTGCTTTCATAAATATACCAAAATCTATCTCCTGCTTCATTTGCTTTTCCGATTTCCGCACAAGCTGATTAAAATGAAAATGGGAAATTTGGAAGTAGCATTTTTTCTATATCTAGTATTGTGTATTGTGCCACACGCAACATTTAAATATACATATAAATTAGAAATATGTATACATCATATTGTTACCGGAAATCAATTTAAATATCCGGCATGCAAGTATCTATCAAAATTTTTAATGCCAAAACAGGTCAGTAGTTTATATTACTTACGCAAACAAATTGTGTAAATGAAGAAAACGTTAACAATCCCCAGAAAGTATCTCTGGCTGCCAAGTTCAATGTGAACTTTTTAACTGAAGTGGACAAGACCAAAGAAAACTCGCATATTGGATCACGGAGACTGACATTTAATTTGTTCTGCTTTTTCTAACTTTTCGTGCCTTAACCTAAGGCATCTGACATCGCGTGTTTTGGATACATTTTTTTTATCGTCCCATTCAATGGTGTGTAAGAATGGTGGGAGCATAAAGGGTGGTAGCAGTAGTAGTAACTGTTAATGGCCTGCTGGCAATAATTATCGAAAAGTTCATTTTATATTATTTTACATCAGTAAACAGTATTTCCATTGTTTACTTGAGGCACTTCAATTGTGTGTTTACGGGTTATGTCTAATCATAGGACCACAAAACTTGTTGTAAGTCCGTCTTTAATTAACACGTCAGGATGTTGCGTGTTATCGTAGCTATTGTGTTTTAGTGCTCGGTCTTCATTAAATTTAGATCTAAGATTGCCTTAAAATAAATGCTACTATTTAACTGTTCAAAAGACTTTGCTGAGTGGTGTTCTGGGTGTTGAATGCTAAAATGACTATTAAATAGTTGTTTTTGGTACATTCGTTCATTTAAAATTCAACTTTTTTGTATTAAGTTTTAAACTCGTTGTGATTTCAAGGTTTGCAATATTAGAATTTACATTGTAATTTTGAGATAAAACATGAGCCACAAAGCTACCGTTGGAAAATATTTATATATGTTTTTTTTTTTAAGCTACAGCCTTCTATAATGATATCAATTGTTGCTTATTAACTCATCTTTTAGCGAGAACTTTTTAAATTAAAAAAATATTTTTTTAAATCTAAAAATATATATATTGTTAATACAATATGTCAGTTTCTCAAAGCATATCAAAGCAAAATTAAATTTAAGTTGGATTGTCAATTGCACGTAAAAATATACAACTAATGTGCACCTACAGAAAATGAGCAGAAGTTTTGAATAGTTTTGGACATTTCGATGAATCGAGTATTAACTTTGACACTTGCCTGTGAGAGTCAGTCCAGAAGTTTTTTTTTTTTTTTTTTTTTTTTTATAAACATTGCTTGGGCCAGTGGCTACAAAACCTTATCATTCCTTTTTTTTTTTTTTATAATTAGAGTCTAATCTTGAAATCTCGAACACTTGTTTATTCGGAGAATACTGGACACCATATGTTTTTTACTACACTCTTAAAAATAATTGTAAAGCTACTATTATTATCATTGTAACTTTTTTTTTAAGTTCTTTCTGATGTGTAATTTTATTTATCATTAAACACATTGATTTCTGCTGCAATATTCATTACAAAATTTTGTATTACTACATAAATTTAATTAAAATTAAACATAAGTGAATTTTCAACATCATACTCATTCGAGTCTGCTTGTCAATGTGTAAGGATCATTATTTAAAAGATATTGGATTTTTAATTAAAAATGTGTAAAAGAATACGTTTTACGTAAGTAAAAGATTATTAAATGTTGTGTTGCTAATGGTTTAATGTGAACAATCCAGCGGTAAGCAATTTTAACACCTGATGAAATCTGGTGTGAAATAAGATCTATTTTGCTTTGAAAATTCGGTAATGATATTATTACTGATTTTATAATAGGCATTTTCATTCAAGCTTTCTGAAAACTTCCCTGAAATTGTCCAATCAGTGAACATTTTGTTTTGTTTCGATCTCAGACCGAAATATGCCCCTGATTTTAGAAGCGAAGGTGTAATACAACAAACGTTTATGAGTGCTTTCAGTTAGCCGAAGCCTGAATCGCACCTGAGCGATGGTTGAGATTAGAAGTGAAGTGGTAATAGCACCAAATAACTTTGGGAATTAAAAATAAAAATCTTACAATGCGAAGTATTCGAAGCATATTTTTCATTCTTACAAATTTAAAAAAGGAAAACTTAAAAAAAATAATTAAAATAAAAATATGTGAATGCAAAATTTTTAAATGAAAAAAAAATATTGTATGGATATATGTATGTATATAAATATAATACTATAGATAATTTTAAGAAGAAAAAAAGGTTTACCTGCTTTTTCGTTTAAAAATTCAATCCAGAGTATTTACTACCTGATAGAAGGCCTGATTTTTTAGCGTTCCCTGAAGCCTGATATTTCTAAGTACTTTTTTTTTGGGTATATTCAGGCCTTAGTTTACGCTATACCATTTCAGGTGTAACGTAAGTATGACATTTTTGTGGGAAAATAAGTCAAGTGGTGTCTTGAATACTCAGGCCTTATCATTGCAGGTTTGAAAGAATGTATTGTTTCAGACCTATTTTAACTGCTGGGAATGTGTAAATAAATACATAACAACTTATACAAAAACAAAAAAGATTGTCCTTGTTTCTGTAAATATTTGGGGCTAAGCTTCATAATTATTTTATTTAAAATATTGCAGAGGTTTTGGACCATTCCTTTTTAAATGTCAAATGAAAATGCATTTTTTTGCGACATTTCATGACATGTTTGGTGACATCTGCAGGGTGATTTAAGAATTTTTATTGCCTATTTACTGAAAAGTAAATATAAAAAAGTATAGCAGTGAGGGGACTGCCGACCGAAGCGAAAACCTATATAAAAAAATATTAGTATTCCCTGGAAGACTTTATCCTGCCACGGACCGTTTTACTGCTTTATAAAAATTTTCATGCTAATCGGAAAATTTTTTTATATTTTCACCTGATTATATCTTTCAAAATATTTTTTATTCAGATAGCATTTTTATTTTATAATTACACCAAACTATATTATTACATTTAAATTGAATATTGTTGATATTAAAATAAAATACAGGATGCACTATTGAATGAAAAATAATCCTCATAAAATAAAATAAATTTTCTATTTTTTATATATGATATTTTGTTTGATTCGTCTTGAAGTATCTTTTAATGCCTGCGTTTGAGATTTTGCTACAAGGAAAACAGAAAATATAGCAAGCAAAGTGCAGTTTGTTTTCTGCCCCTGATTCGGTTCATCCGTACATCCGCTTCATCATAAAAGCACATTAACTATTTTCGTCTTTTATCATTTCATTATATATTAAATTATGGGTATTAATATAAAAAAAACAGAGTAAGACATAAACAAAAATATAAATTAAACTTATTTGAATAATTAATATAAACATAAAATACGTATACATATAATTTGTATTTACATAAATTTCATTGAATTTCATTTACATTATTTTCACTGTTTGCGTTAATAATTGAATTATATTCTAAAAAAGATACTATAGGCATATGGTAGCTGAAATAAGAAACAAACAATTTTTGGACGATGCAGTCCCAGTCATGATAAAATTATTATTAAGTAGCCTTGACAACTACTTATTTTCTCACGAGTTGCGACCATCGAACAAAAGAAAACAATATAAAGTTAGTGTGTCACACACATTGCCAGTTTTCAGCGGAGTCAATAGTTGGCAACTGTTTTTTTTTTTTAATTTGAGTGAGAAACCTTTGCAATAAAATGATCCATTCACAACAGGTGACTCGACATTCGATGGTTGAAACACGAAATGCCACTCCTACCTATTACTTATTATACCATGGTTCCAGTCAGAGAATATGCTGGCGACATTTATAAAACCACAAATTTTTTTATGTTGGTCATGAAACTCAAACACACGCTCTTGGATATTGGCTACCAGGCGCTCAGCTTTTTTCGTTTGACATGATTTTGACAGAATTGTAGGTATTGGCGAAAAGGAACCAAAACAAACACAGAATATAAGGGGTACTTTTTAAAGTCTCTCCGTATCGAGCCTACCTAGGGCCGAATTACAGCATCCGTGATCGAGCAAAATTACGAAGATCACGACGAAACAAGTGCCTATCAATCTTGTACAATTTTGCTGGATCACGGATGCTGTAACTCGGCCCTGGTTAATATGCCTTGCTGAGCGCCTGGTAGTCAAGATCCAAAAGCGTAATTTAAAAACCTACTCGCTGTCATGGCAGAATAACCAGGTAGGGCCGGCTCGCTTAGTACCCTCATGCGTTAAGGGCCAAATAGACTACACAGACTGTTTGGGCAAACAAGACTTTTTTTCTCGTCATAGCGACGACCATACAATACACAGACTTTGTTTGCGCAGACTTGATTTTTTAGTTCAAATTCTATTAAATTTTTGTTTTCTGCTTCCATTTTTATATATTTTCCTTCACGCATGTCTTCACTCTATAAAACTTTCGGGATTATGGCAAGTCGGTGTGATTTTTACTACTATTCAAACAGACGGTTTGAGCAAACAACCAAAAATTAAAATATTTTAATTTTTGCGCACACATCTGCATAAACCTAAAACAGCCTAATACACTGTCGGTTGAAAAAAGAATATTATGTTTTCAAATTGTAAATAGTGCGGGCTCGTGTGTTCAGTTTGTGTTAATTTGAATGAAAATATTATAAAAACAGTGTAAATAAAACTAAAAAATGCCGAGGAAGAGTTCAATTTGCAAAAAAGCAAAAAATAAATTTATCCAAAAATCAACAGCAAAACATGAACATAAAGAAACTCGAGATGAACCGCTGATTTTGACAACTAGCTCGCTTTTCTCTGCTTTCTACTTCATTCCTCTCCGAGTCGGCCCTACCTGGTTATTCGGCCATGCTCGCTGTCTGTATTGATGACGAGAGTTACTCGGAAAATCACGATGACGCAAACCAAAGATTTACCCTCTACTAAAATCATTCAACGCGCCTAAAGAAGTTTTCACTTCAAAAAATTAATCAAAACATATCTCTGAACGTACCGTCAAAACTGTGAAGTTGAATGAAATAATATATTAAATTGTGTTTAATATATGGCGCATTCTACGAGAAGCGGATCACAAAACAAATGATTTTTTTCCTGTCTTGGTTACTGAGTTCTAGGCTTCTAAGGATTGGAGTTGTTGAAAAAAGTTAAAAAACAAATATTTGTTTATGGATTTTTATAGAAAACTTATTTAAATTTCGAAATCTGGGAGTTGTTGAAAAAAATTAAGAACTAAAATATTTGTTTTTATGTATTTTTAGAGAAAATTTATTTTATTTTCGAATTCCGTGATCAAATTTAGAATTCGTAAATTTTTTCCATCTCAAGAGCAGAAGTTCGAATTAAGGGCATGTGTTAATTGGCTACTTTTACAGCCGACTCTGTAAATTTCGACAGTTTTGAGGTGAATTTCACCTTTCAAAATTTGTAGTAGCCCTAGGGGCTAGTATAAATTTTGACAATAGGAAATATAAACAAAAATATTTCATTTCAGTAAGTATTTAATTTTCATTAAACTTCTGATATATTGCTGATAAGAAAAACCCTTGTTATGCCAGATCACAATACATTCGCGTCGACCGTCGGCACCATATCCAGCAGCAAATTTTTGTTTAATTTATCCGGGCGTATCGCTTCAAACACAAGCAGCATTAACAAGATGGAATCACAGCAAAAAAAGCAAAAAAAGAACTATATTACATGTAAGTCCTGCGCCGACAATATCGGCCATAGACGATTTAAGGTTCCTTCATGTCTGACTTCATGTTTGTTTCAATTACTCAGGGAGCAATTGTGACCGAATGGCGACCATTGAAAAAAAGAATTGAAATGGATCACTTATTTACTGGAAAAAAGTCAATACGAATGAAGCATGGAGGTAAGTAGGTTTTATTATTTATTGATTTTTAAACGAGAGTTCAGAAATGCCTGCTGCTTAAAATTGTAAAAAAAAGTCTTGTATGATAGGATTTATCAAACGCTGGGTGAAAGAATTTAAAAAGAGTGATTACAACTGCAACATTATATTAAAAAAACAATGCCATTGTTGCAGAAAGAATTGCGAAAGAATGATCCATTATAAATTAAGGCAACGAAATCAGCTAATTTTTTCAAGTTTTAATATTATATGTCAAAATTTGAACATTCCCTATTGGCACAACATAATCGTAAAATATTTTCCCCACTACGTAAATTATTTCACCACACCTCACCTCGTTGTAAAAGTAGCCAATTAACACACGCCCTAAGAATCAAAATTTGAAGAATTTCGCTACTTTTGGGATTTTTTTAACATTGTTAAACTGAAGCCTTAAATATGCTGATAATACACAAAAAGTTTCACAATGGCTTAGAAGTTATGAATAAGGTATTTCGTAATACTTCGCACTAGCCAGCACTCGCCAGCGAAACAATGTTTTTGCTGAAAAACACAATTTTTTAAAAATCATTTTATAGGTAAAAAATTACAAAAAATATTTGTTAATGTATTTACATAGAAAATTGATTGTATTTTCGAAATTTGTGATCAAATTTGAAATTTGAAAAATTTTTGATTTAGTATTTGGAATCAATAGAGTTTTGCCATTTTTGGGATTTTTTTAACATTTTAAATTCATGCCTGAAACTTGTAAATAATGCACAAGAAGTTTCATAGTGGGATTAGCAATGGCTTGGAAGTTATGAATTTTCAAATACATGCTTCTCGTGCATGTTGTAGTACTTCACATTAGCCAGCAATCGCCAGTACTTCAATGCATAAAATAGTAAAATGGACATACTTAATCCTAAATAATTTTTTATTCGCTTCATTCCCGAAAAAGATCTTTCGGAAGAACAGTTTGATGCAAAAAGGCACAGATGCATTCGGAATGTAATGTTTAAATTTGGAAAAGTGCTTTAAGCGTGATTGGTCTGGATAAGATGTGCCATGTTATCAACCATATCTTATACGTAACGATTTAACATGTTTTTCGGACTTTTTACAAGCTTGCTCTTGCGTACATTTCTTTTATTTAACCCTTAAATGCACCACGTATCTTTAAAGATACAACCATTAAAAAAATTCCTACGGCTATAGTTTTGGCTCAATTTATTTTATATCAGTTCTATATTATTAAGAATATCATAGGACTTTAAAAAAATATTGTTTGCTTCTATTTGTCATACTTTTAGAGAAATTTATATTCAAAATCAAAAAATTTTTTTTTTTAAATTAAATAAACACGATTTTTAGCGGTGTAAATTCTAGGAACAGAAAAAAAATTTTGAACAGAAAAAAATACTGATTGCTTCCAAAACATGTCCTTTAGTGATTTTAAGTGGTTTGAAAAAAATTCGATCTTTCGGCACCTCACTAAGTCACTTCAATTGGTTGTGTCCTTAAAGATACAGTGTGCACTCCCTGCATGCTTTTGATTTCCGTTAAACATAACTTTTTGTGCTACGCTTCAGTGCATTTTCATTTACATTTTGTTCTTTGCGAGAGCAAGTTCACTTGTTTAGAGCTTAAGAATAAATTTACTGTTTAACATGAATGTCCATTGTTTAAATTACAAATTTTAAATAAAATTCATTATACGTAAACGACCATTTGATAAACTGTTAGCCATGGCGTCATTAATTCGAGTTGGAGGAGTTATGATGACTGAAGATGATGTCTGTGAATTGCTTTGTAATAGCGAATTTGGGGGTGATGACAGCGTCGATGATATTTATGACGAAAGCGACGATTTAACTGAGGAGAAGTGCGAAGGGATGGGGAATAGTTCTCAAAGAGCAGGGCTTTTGGAGATGATTACTGATGAAGATAATATCGATCAGAATGAAATTGACCTCAATGCATCCATTCAGGACTTCTTTCTTGACATGATCAATGATAATACTTATCAGGAAGATTTGATTGACTTGGAATCGAATAATATCGAACATCTTGATTCTGAGCCATCGACATCATCTGGTAATATTCCATCAACCTGACTTACAAATATTTGGAAAGAATTTCCCTCAGAATTTCGAAATGTAAAAATAAATTGTAAGTCTTCTGAATTCGAGAAAGTTATATGGAAGAAAGGTAACTTACAGTTTAATGACCAGCAAGTAAGATTTAGAGGTGACAATAGTTTACCACAAAACATTATGGATTTGGAAACACCATATCAAGTTTGGAGCTTTTTGTTTCCTGAGACTTTGGAACAACATATAGTTGACGAGACAATAAGATATGCTGGAATTGAGGAAGCATTTCATTTCGATATATTTGAATTACGACAATATATTGGAATACTTTTTTACATGACATATCACAACCTACCCAATGTAAGAGATTATTGGTCAGACAAAATTGACCATGCTGTAAATGTAGTGAAAAGGCAAATGAGCGTTACGCGTTTCGAAAAAATTCGGAAATTTCTTCATTTCAATGATAAAACAAATCAACCATCCCGTGAAGATCCTAATCGAGACTAATCCTAATATAATTAGACCTGTTATTGAAACCCTCAATACTACTAAGATTGATTGTGTGTTGATGAACAAATGTGTTCTACCAAAATTGAGAGTTACAGGAAGCAGTATTTACCTAACAAACCGAAAAAATGGGGCTTCAAGCTTTTCGTCTTGTGTGATACTACAGGATATGGATATAAATTTGAAATATATAGTGGAGCCCCGTAAACACTAGGTCTTGGTGAACCGAATCTTCAACCTTCGGCGAATATTGTGGTCCGACTGGAAAGAGAAGTACCGAGATTTCAAAACCACATAATATATTTCGACAACTATTACACTACCGTGGCATTAGTAGTGTATTTGCGAACACTAGGCATTCTTTCAGTTGGTACCATTCGATGTAACAGAATAAAAAATTGTACGCTTCCCGACGAAAAAGTAATGCTAAGATACGAGCGTAGTACTAGTCAAGAGTTTGTATGTAATATTCATGGAATTGATGTATCTTCTCTGTCTTGGAAAGACAACAGGATTGTCAACTTATTATCTACCTATGTTGGAGTAAAACCGGTATCAGCCAGCGGTAGAAATGAAGCGAAGGAACCACAAACCATTTAAAGATTTGACAAAAAGGACAAAACCGTCAAAATGATTCCATGTCCTCAAGTTATAAAAGAATATAATCGACACATGAGTGGTGTCGATTTAATGGACAGCTCCATGGGCCGTCATAAGGTAGCTATGAAAAGCCGTAAGTGGACTAATAGAGTGTTCTATCACCTTTTGGATATGACAGTTGTAAATTCCTGGCTCTTATACAAACGAATAAATAAAAATCGTGAAAGGTTTAAGGCTCTGAGATTGATTGATTTTAAATCAATGATAGCTGATACCCTATTCTCCTTTAAATCGGTACAACCTCAAGCTCGCGGACGTCCTCGTATTGAAGCACAAATTCAAGAAAAACGCCTCAAACCTAATTACCATATGCCGCCTCCAAAGGACACCAGATTGGACAGGATTGATCATTGGACAACGATTGATAAGAAGGGTAGATGCAAATTTCCTAACTGCTCAGGACAAACACGTATGTATTGTACCAAATGTAAAATAAACTTTTGTTTGACTGCAGAAAAAAATTGTTTTTATAATTATCACAGCTCGTAAAAAGTGTAATTTAATGTTTTATTTGCTATTATATACCTATGTATACAAATGAATTTAAAAAATGTATATTTATTATTTTGATTTTTTTTGGTGTTTTTGCTCATTATTTTAGTTTTTAGTGTTCTCTTAATAAAAATGTACTAAATTCAATGTGAATGCACATTGTATCTTTAAAGATACAACCACTTTTTTTGAAATAACTAAAAAAAAAAATTTTTTAGAACTAAAAACGCAGCTTTTATTTTTATTTAAATTTACATAATATAGATTTTTTTTTTGTCAAAATCGGTGACCTTATGCATTTAAGGGTTAAGCATTTTAAAGCTGTGTGCTAATCGGAAACTTTTCGGTATTTTTGGCATTTGTGAGGTGAATATAATTGTCAAAATTTGTGCTAGCCCCTGGGGGCTACTACAAATTTTGACAATCGAAATTGAATTTCTGACACTCAACAATAAAGAAAAAAAAAACAACACATCAATTTCCGCGACGTATTGGATTCGAGTGCTTGTACTTGCAACTTATTTCGTAAACTTGTATTATTGTAAGCTTAAAAAACTTAAAAAATAATAAAATAATAAAAATAAAAAAATTAAAGTGCTTGAGATTGTGTTTGAGAGTGTGGTGGCCAACGATCTTCCGGTACATCAGCAAGTCCAGCAAAGTTAAATTGGATTTCTTTGCTGGCGAACGTCCTTCAAGTGCCACCACCAGCAGCACAAGCAATTGCAGTGCAAAATTTGTTGCTAGCCAACATCCTCCAAGTGCCACCACCAGCAGCACAAGCAAGAACAGTGCAAAATTTCTTTCTAACCAACATCCTCCAAGTGCTATCACCAGCAGCACAAGTAAATGAAGCTCAAATTCTCCGCTTTCAATTTATTTAATTCACGGCTTGAGACATGCTGAAATGGTGCTTCAGAAATATTGGAGAGTTTACCAGTCAATTCTGCTCGTGGCGACTCTTGGAGAACGTTGGCAAGTAAAAGAATCAGGTAATTTGAGCTCCACTTGCTTGTGCTGCTGGTGATGGCACTTGGAAGATGTTGGCTAGCAACAAATTTTGCACTTCACTTGCTGGAGGTGGCACTTGGAGGACGTTCGCCAGCAAAGAAAGCCAATTTAACTTTGCTGCACTTTCTGATGTACCGGGAAATCGTTGGCTAACACACGCACACACAAACTCAAGCACTTTCTTTTTTTTATTATTATTATTTTTTTAATTTTACAATATTGCAAGTTTACGAAATAAGTTGCAAGTACAAGCACTAGAATTAAATATGTCGCGTATTGAATGAAATGCAAATTAAATAAAATATTTGCGCTAAAACACGACCGAAATGTGAAACGTCAAAATTTGTAACTGTCAATATTTCATCGTCCATTTGATAAATGGACAAATGGATGAAAAGAGACAAATTTATTTCAACACACACAAATTTTATTCAACCTGATATTTTCTATCCTACCACTACTGAAAAGTTTTCTTTTGACACACAGCCTAAGATTTCAAAATTTCCGGCGCTTATGTTAAAATAAATAAAATAGTTTTTGAAATTAATTTTTTCCTTAATCTAAGCGATAAAACAAAATGCACTATGAAAAATTATTAATTTTTCAAAATTTTCCGCCCCAAAAACTTGCCGCCATGGTCTGGCGTTCACTTGGGCCATGTGTTAAAGCCACCACTACTTATGATATTTTAAAATATATTTGAGCAGAAAACTGTTCGAATAAATAATCTTCTATTACTAATTCTTTCATTCTAAATATTCAATTGATATCTGCTTTATTCGATTCTTGAAAAATAATTGCTGGAAAATAATTTAATAAATCAACAAGAAAAATTTTACTAGTGCGGCGAAATCGATGCATGAGAGGATGAAATAACTAAATATAATTAAAAAAGTTACTTTTTCTTAACGAAGGTTATTTATATTCATTTAATAAGTTTATGGTCACTGCCAAACGCGATAACCTGCGTGGACCGTAGGACGAAGAACCTTAGGAGACCCCGGGCTTAATCTGGCACAGAAACTTTTTTATATTGGAAATAATTTTTTATCGGTCTTCTAAGTTCACAGAGTAAAAAATGTCATGACCTTCTTCTTAAAAACACTATTAACTCTATTAGTCCTTTAGAGTCTGCATTAAAGTTGTAGAACCAGTTCTTGATAATTTTTGTACAACTATTAATAATCTGTAAAACACAATTGATCATAAAAAGCCCAGCAAAAGTAATTTTAATGGCTAAAGAGACCCATTTGCAGAAAGGTTTTTAAATAAAGAGAAATATATTTAGCAAAACTAGTTTATAAAAATATTTGTGACTAGCTGAAACCCAGTTCGTTGCTGCCACGCCCACGGTGTCAAACGCCCATAAAATATTATCAGTAACGGCACGTATAAATTGTGGTCGAATACTGAATGCCGAGGCTATGCCGAATGCCGAAGTTATTCGATATCACAAATTTGGGTTGTATGGGAGGAACCACACCCCCTTGTCCAACGACGCCCAGGAAATGTTATCAATGAAACGGCATATTTAAATTTAGGTCGAATACTAAATTCCGAGTGCGTGCGAACAAAAATTCCAAAGCTATTCAATATCGCAAATTTAAGTTGCATGGGAGGTGCCACTCTTCCTTGCACAAAGCTCAAAAATTTTATCAGTTAAACGGCATGCATAAATTGTGGTCTAATACTTAAATCCGAGTCTGTGGGAAGTGCCACGCCCCTTTTTCAATGCAAAAACTCTCTTTTGTATGTGTTTATCAACTTCCAAAGGCTTCATGAAAAATCAGTTCATTGATTTATGGGCTGTAAAAGTGGGCGTGGAAACATTTAATTATATATTAACCGCCACTTGGAGCACCTGCATACCAAGTTTCACTATAAAAACGTGTACGATTCCGGAGTTGGCATGATTTCAAAAAAGTGGTCGTATGAATACTGCGACCATGAAAATTTTTTACAGTTTTCAACAGTAAGCAACAGTATTAAATTTTAGTTTTTTTCGATCAAAATCGTGTGATATATACTTAGCTTCTTTTTTTTGCGGGCGATATTAGAAATTTGACTTGTATGGGATGTACCACGCTCCCTTGTTCAATTGACGCCAAACTTCAAAGGAACACTCTCAAGATGTTGTTTCAGTTTTCCTTAAAATTTCATAAAGAAAGATTCAGCAGTTTTGAAGTTTATTCTTGATATACAAACATACAAACATACCCACATACACACGGTTAACACTGATTGAGGTATGTTTCTTCACTAAATTTTTATTGTGGTTAAGCAAAGTATGCGCTTGAATCTCAGCTATTCAAAATTATGCTAGATTTCAGCTAAAACTTATCAAAATTTGCTATTCTAGTTTATAATAACTTAGCAAAATTTTGACTAAATTCAAGCAAAACTTTGTTAAGTTATTATAAACTGGAATAGCAAATTTTGATAAGTTTTTGCTGAAATCTAGCATAATTTTGAAGTGGCTGAGATTCAAGCGCATATTTTGCTTAACCACAATAAAAATTTAGTGAAGACACATACCACAATCAGTGTTATTGCAAAAGCAAATTTCTACTTAATTCAAGCAAATATATCTAAGTTATTATAAATTGGATTATCCAAGTTTGATTAGTTTTTGCTGAAATTCAGCATATTTCTGAAGTTAAATAATTATTAACATTAAATTTAATTGAAAAATTACCATTATCCGGTGTCTTGAACCTCGGGCGCGTGAGTGTAAAAGCATTGGCTTATCCATTCGACCATCGCAGTTGTTAACTAATCGTCGCTTGATTTTCTTCATTAAGCATAAACGTGTGCTCATGTGTTTTAAAGAAATTTTCTTGAATTAAGTAAAAATTGGCTATTTCAGTTTATAATAATTTAGCAAATATTCGCTTGTATTAAGTAGAAATTTTCTTTTGCAGTTTATAATAACTTAACAAAATGTTGCTTGAATTTAATCAAACAATAATAAATAATTTACGCATGGTTCCAATAAATTCCTCTTAATAATCTATTCCTTTCCTTTTAGGTTAAAGACCAAACCTTGTTTGTATAAGGCGCATGCCTTGGTTCTTTATTTTTTTTTTTTAAAAACTGAAATAGCAAATTTTTATTAGTTTTTTCTGAAATCTACACTGGTGCGTAACAAAATTGTATTTTTCGTGGTGCATAACAATAAGAACAATATGACTAATTTTATTATAAACAAAACTAGACTATTTTAAAGTATACAAAGAAAAAAAATTTTTGCTTTTGAATAATGTTTTGGTTCTCCAAATTGTTGAATTAGTTCAAAAATTCAACTAGGCATATAAATTATAAGATCCTGTAGCTGACTTAGTTCAAATGACTCCCACTCAATGACAGCAACTTTAAGTCCTGAAAGAGTGTTGTATTGAGTGTTTTTGGCGTAAACACAGGATTCATGTCCGGAGAACATGCAGGCCAGTTTAAGCAATTGACTTTTTGGTTTTCATCCAACTTCGTGTCTCTTGACTATTGTTTACGGACGCGTTGTCCTGCTGAAAAATCCATTTTGAGTTTCTCTTTTTTCAAAGAAAAGGTAAAAGATTCATTTGCAACGTCTGAATGTACTCAGTAGAATTCATTCGAGTGCTCGGGAAAGCTAATTCCAGGTTCCTTCAAAGCTGAAAGCTCCCCATGAGAGAGCCACCCCCAAAATTTCTTTTGGAAAAAAATCGTGGCTATCAAGTAAGTCTTGAATACATCAGAACCATCCAAATTGAGATTTTTTCATCCAAAAAAATAACCTTTAACGACGGAAGAAGATGTCATGGATTATTAAAGCACTTTAAAGTGCGTGCTCACCTTTTTCCAGTCCGTTTTGACATGTTATTTCTCGCTAATTCGAGACGAGCTTTCTTGTGTTGCTCAAGCAACCTCGGCGCTGTCTTAAAAACTTGTGTTATGATAGTTCCAGACTGTTTTAGTGCTCGAGTGCCTTGATATTTTGCTAGCGCTCTTCATTGAATTGATTACTTACTTACTTACTTAGTTGGCGCTACAACCGTATGTCGGTCTTGGCCTCATCTAAGAATTTGCGCCAGCCAATTCTGCTTCGCCAGGTTGTCCTCTACTTGGTCTTTCCAACGAAGATGCGGTCGTCCTCTTCTGCGTTGACTGCCGCTGGGTACCGAATCGAATGTTTTCTTCACTGGAGCATCGTCTTTCATGCGCTGAACATGACCAAGCCAGCGAAGCCGCTCGATTTTAATGCGCTTGACTATGTCGATGTCAGCGTACAGCTCATACAGTTCATCATTCCACCGTATTCGGTACTCGCCATTGACGCAGATTGGTCCGTAGATCTTACGAAGAATCTTTCTCTCGAATGCTCCTAAAGTCTTTTCATCTAAACTGCTCAGCGTCCAGGTTTGTGATGCGTAAAGTAGGACGGGCATGATGAGCGATTTATAGAGCGTGATTTTCGTTCGTCGAGAGAGGGCTCTGCTTTTCAATTGCCTACTGAGCCCAAAGTAACACCTGTTGGCAAGAGTTATTCTTCGTTTGATCTCAATGCTGATGTCGTTGGTTGAATTAATGCTGGATCCCAGATAAACGAAGTTCTTCACAACCTCGAAGGAGGGATTGTCAACGGTAACGTGGGTTCCAAGACGCTGGGACTGTTTGTTTATTGACACTAAGTATTTCGTCTTATCTGCATTCACTGACAGACCCATTCGACTTGACTCTCTTTATAATCTGGAAAATGCTGCACTGACTTCGCGCGTATTATGGCCAATAATATCTATGTCATCAGCATACGCAAGCAGCATAACACTCTTGTAGAATATTGTGCCACTACGTCTCAGATCAGCAGCTCGGATGATCTTTTCCATCATTAGGTTGAAAAAGTCGCACGATAAGGAATCACCTTGTCTGAAACCTCGTTTGGTAATAAATGGTGGGGGAGAGGTCCTTCCTGATTTTAACTGCGCTGCTGGTGTTGCTCAGTGCCATCCTGCAAAGTCGTATTAGTTTTGCAGGAATACCAAATTCAGACATGGTGGAGTACAGGTGCTTCCTTATTGGGCTGTCGAAGGCGGCTTTGTAGTCGACAAAAATATGGTGGGTGTCGACTTGTTTTTCTTGAGTCTTCTCCAAGATTTTTCGTAGCGTGAAAATCTGGTCGATGGTGGGCTTTCCAGGTCTGAAGCCACACTGATAAGGTCCGATCAGTTTGTTTACAATGGGCTTCAATCTTTCACATAAAACGCTCGACAGGACCTTATATGCGATATTAAGAAGGCTTATCCCACGGTAATTGGCACAGATAGTGGGATCGCCTTTCTTGTGGATTGGGCAGAGCACACTGAGATTCCAATCGTTCGGAATGCATTCTTCCGACCATACTCTGCATAGAAGCTCGTGAATGCATTTAAGTAGGGCTTCGCCTACGTTCTTAAACAGCTCAGCAGGTAAGCCATCAGCTCCCGCGGCTTTGTTATTTTTAAGCCGAGCTACAGCTGTCAGAACTTCATCATAGTCGGGCAGCGGAACCTCAACGCTGTCATCCGAAATTGGGGTTTCCGGAATATCATCTCTATTGGCGGGATTGTTGTCAGCGTCGCCATTTAGAAGCTTAGAGAAGTGTTCCCTCCATACGTCAGTGTACTCTGGACATCTGTCACTAGATTCCCGTTTTCATCCTTGCAGGAAGAGGCCCCGGTTTTAAAACCATCGGCAAGGCGTCTTATTTTTTCGAAAAATTTTCGGGTCTCATTCCTGTCACCATACATCTCAATCTTCTCCTGCTCGCGCTTTTCTGCCTCTCTTTTTTTCCGCCTGAAAATATGTCTCTCTTCCCTCCTCTTTTCTTTGTATCGCTCCTTAGCAGCGCGCGTTACAACCGACTGCAGGCGGCGTCTTTCTCTGCAGTGGCGTCGCGACATTCCTGGTCGTACCACTGGTTTCGGCGAGGGCGTTGGTAGCCAATCACCTCTTCAGCAGCCGCACGCATGGAGTTGGAAATGTGTGTCCACTGCGCGCATATATCATCGATTGGAGTAGTGCTTTGAAGCAGGAGTGAGAGTCGAGTGGCGAAAGCATCGGCTGTCTGTTTTGATTGCAGCTTGTCGACGTCTAGCTTTCTCTGTGTAGGGTTGCGTGTATTCTTAGCTGCGCACAGACGTGTACGGATCTTGGCTGCAACAAGATAGTGATCCGAGTCAATGTTTGCACCACGGATCGTGCGTACATCCAATACACTGGAAGAGTGCCTTCCGTCGATCAAAACGTGATCAATTTGATTTTTTGTTTTTTGATCAGGGGACATCCAGGTGGCTTTATGAATATTGAGATGCTTGAACCTAGTGCTACTTTTTGAATTGATTGCCGATTGCATAATTCGACACTTATCCCGCAAACTTATCTTGGGCTTTGGTCCTTCTCTTTTATTTTTACCATATTCATTATTTTTTTTGTAAAAAATTCCGCACAACTGTAATGGAGCATTTTACTTTTCTTGCAATTTCTCGCAACGAGTGTCCTTCAGTTTGAAAAGCATATATTTGCCCTTTTTCCATTTCAGAAAGGTATTTACCACGTGGCATTATATATTTTTTATTGTCACAATAAAAAAAAAACAACTCGTCTTTAGAGTCGACTGCACGCATCTGATCTATAATTATTCTTAAAGTTATGCTCCACTCAAAAAAAAAAAAAAACGATTTTCGTCTTACCGAAAACGCCACTTGTTATTGTTGTTGTTGTTTTTTTCTGAAAACATATTTTTAATTCTCTTTCATTCCTGGAGCGTAGTTTTTTCCAATTTTTTTCATATGGCCGTTAAATTTCAAAAACGAGCTGATTTTATAGTTATGCACAACAGTGTAGCATAATTTTAAAGTGGCTGAGAGTCAAGCGCAAATTTTGTTTAAACACAATACAAATTTAGCAAACAGTTTTCTCCATGAACCAAAAACATTCTCATATCTTGAAAACTATAAAAGCCCTTGCACAATAAATTTTTGAATAAATTTTGAATCTTATTTCAAAAAAGACCCAACAAATTTCTGTTACTTCCAAAAACGGTGCAAAAGTTGTTTTTGTCGTCAAAACATTAATAACTCAAAATTGCATTTTGAATACTCTTTTATATGACGTATCATTTTTGAGAAAAAAACTGTTTCTTTTGACACAAAATATGATGCTCTATTAAGAAAAATGTAATGATACCCTTTTGGTTTTTGTAACGATTTGAATTTTTTTAACATTTTGTTTTTATAAGTATTAAAAAATGCTTAGCCTTCAAGAATAGTTTCTGGTATTTTTCGTTTGCAGGACCCCATCCGCGGAAAACTAATTAAAACTATTATAAATTTTTATTACTCAAATCAAAGAAATATATTTTTCTTAAAATAAATATTTTTTTCATTTTATAACACGTTCCTACAAACCCTCCCTATTATTAAAGACAATTCAAATAAAAACCGCAAAAATAAAATATTTTTAAAAATATTAACATTCCAGAGTAGCCACGGGCTAATATCAGCTAGTTTTAAATAATATTAAATTGAATTTTTTGGAGTTACGTTACAATTTCTGGTTACATAACAATATTTTAAACTCCTCCCCCCCTACCGTTACTTATCGTAGTGCATTTCAAAACTCCTCCCCTCTCCCAATCTGGTGACGTAGCTTATGAACGACCCCTAAGGAGTGATTTAAATTTAGCATTATTTTTCTAAAATCACACCGTGATTGAACAAAGTTTTGCTGATTCGCTTTTAAGCAAAACATATGCTTGATTCTAGCAAAATAATTATCTCCGTGCATACATACACTTTATTATACATTGATATCAAATAACCCAACTCGAAAAACTTATTTTTTGAATAACCAGAATTAATTGTTTAAATAAAACCGAAACTGCAAAAACCAAAAAATTAAGGAAGAACTGATTCAGGTTTCTCAAATAACCTGAAGCCGATATTGACTTTATTGAATTTACGTTAAAAAAGCACATTTAATAAACTTTTGTAATACTATTATTTGTCAAAAAACAAATCATATTTGAAGGTTTTTACTAACAGAAAAGTACAAATGATGACATTTTTGTTAATTCATTTACGTACAAAAAAGTGCTGATGTGGTGGAGTGTGTAAAAGGCATCATAACATAAAGTGTACACCGAAGAGACATAAATAAATATCAGTCTGCAACACTAAACAACCAAGTTGAACCTTATCTAACCACGTACATATTTTAATATTTTCCACGTTTAGGCTATAGACTTTTATGTTTACAATAAATAGTATATTAAATTCAATAAATCATACAAGTAAAACACATAAAAATGAAATATTTCTTATACTCCTAACCAATTACTAAATATGACAATATTACAAAGAGGGATAAGTACAAGAAGAAAAAATATGTCCCCACTTGTTAACATTTATATGATGATTTTAACTTTAAAAAGCAAAATAATATACATATATATATATATATATATATGTAGCTTTGTATCTTGTTAAATCTAACCTCAATCTTAATAACTACAAAGAAATGACTTGTTGTTTCCTCAAGTTTTTTTCTATTTTTCAATTTTTAAATGTCTGTTTGTTCCGCTAAAATAAACACAAAGAATTTGAAGGAAAAATCTTAGGACACTATAGAAAATAGAAATATCTAATGGTTGGTGTGTGTTGGTGTTTATTGTAGAATCTGTGTGTATCTGGGGTTGTGTTAGTTTGATTTTTTAGCTGTTGTTTTTTTTTTGCTTCATGAAACTTGAAAGCTACACAACTTACCTGCTTACGAAACAATATGGCGCGATACATGGGCGCACCTTGATTACCCGAGTCCTGCGATACCACAGATAAAAAATATGGATTCTTTTCAGCGTCGATGCCGACATAGTTTTGGTGTACTAGAATGTTCATGTTGTTTTGATTGTTGTTGTTGTTGTTTTGTTATATTATTATTGTCGGTTTCCACGTGCGTTTTGTTGAAAGAGAAAAGAAAAACAAGAATTATTCGACAAATTTTTTTGTATTTTTCTTATATTTCGTTTTGCTCATGTAGTGAAAGGAAATAAATGCTTCATCATAAAAATCTATTGAATTCACATATAAACACTGAGCAAAAAACTTCAAGGTATTTCTTAGTATTCTACAGCATAGACGTCGTCAGCCAGTAACTCACGCTTAGATAAATGAAATTCAATAAAAATTATGGACATCTTTTATGGTGAACGTAAATTATATTGATAATAATGAAGATGTTTTTAATGAAGATGCTGATAATGAAGATACTGATGACAATGTTGCCAAGAAACTGCTTGTTGCTGGTATTAAACGTTAGATTCTTTGGGGACATTTAATCTTATTTTGTTGTTGTTGAGCATACGGCGATATTTAATGGATTCTATTTTTGTTTCTATTTGAAGGACTATTCTGCGCTTAAGACTTAGCTGAAACTTTCTAGCGAAAACATTTCCGGCATTTCAAGTGCTCTTTTAAACATTCTAAAAGTACACTTTATAGCTTAATAAAAAAAAAAGAAATTGCGTTTAATACAATTACGAAGAATAGCTATTTGAATTTATAACAAAAATTGCTGCGGAATTGTCGTATTATAAAATTAATAAAAAAGAATATGTTCTATCATAATTGTTGTAAAATTAACAGGAATTTATTAGTTTAAAAAGGTAATTAAAGAAATGTTTTAAGTGGTTTGATAGGTTTCGAATTTGATTTAGAAAAGGTATACGAAAAAAGACAAAATAATAGAAAAGATCAGAGTTAAAAAAGATAGATATAAACTAAAAAAAAAAATTCAAAGTTAGGAAAAGTGTTCGAAGATTAAATACTTTTAGATCATTTTATTAGAAACGATTCTTACAAAAACCTATACTGTGTATTTTGGAAGTGATTATTGTGTTAATAAAAATTTATTTCCAGATCTCTTGACAGTTTTATTATAACACTTTATAAGTTTGAAAAAAAAAACTACAGCTCTTGTTAGTTCCATATCTTAACAAAATGCTTTTTGATATGTAAAACTCACTTGCTACAGTTATAACTGAGCACTTTCCTCTACCAGAAGTATCTTCTTGCATTTTTTTTCTTAATTAAATTTGAAATAGCAAAACACTTTAAGGTTCTGCAGTTTTATTAATAATTATCAATACAATCAATCAAAGTTTTAAATTAATTGAAAATAATAAAAAAGTTTTGATATATTGAATGTCACTTACATTTTCCCAAAAAGTATTTAAAGTACCAACGCGTCTGATGCTCTGGATTTTCCAGTATCGGTGTGCTTGGTGAACCGAAAACCTGTAAATAATAAGAAAAAAATTAATAAATAATATACAATAAAATAAATTTATTAAATAGTGTCTTCATGTGTCTGAGTTAGTTTTTTATTTGGAACGAGCTTTACCACGCTATTCTAAGTGTTGCTAGGAAGGTGGACTTGTTTCCAGTTTTCCAAAGAAACAAATGGGCTTTGGACATGCTTATCGGTATCTCTACTTTGTATTTACCTTGCCACAAGTATCTTAGTTGCTTCTCCCTTGATTTCGGTGCTAATCTTGAGAATCTTAACACAAAGGCAAACTAATAAAACTTTTTGTAAGATCAAACGTTTATAATTGACTTGCTGAAACATACCCGACACCGTTTGAATCTTGTATTGGTTTTTAGGGGTGTGGCCCATATTCAACCCTACTTAATTTGTTTTGTTGCTAGTTTCAGATTACATTTACTCATAAATATTTCTTAATTTAGTGCCAAGATACCGCCACATAATTGTGGAAGTTTTGTAATCAGTAATTTATTTGGTTCTTTTTTTTTATGATCAAAGAACCAAGGCATGCGCCTTATACAAACAACGTTTAGTCTTTGACCTGAAAGGAAAGGAAAAGATGATTAGAGGAAGAATTGATTGAAACTATACGTGAATTATCGATTAGGCTGAACAAACTTGAAAGACAATTTGAATTGCTTATAGCAGAGGCTAGTATTATGCCTTAATCTCGGCAAGCATTTCAAGCCCTCAGTTGTTCCTGCCCTTTAATTTCTTTTATTGTTTCAATTGTTTTAATAATTCTTAAATGTAGTAAAGAACAAAGAAAGCGAAAAGAACCATGCCCGAAACCGGATTCGCACCGGGAACATCTAAGTTGGTAGTCTAGCGCTCTCTTCACTAGACTACAAAGGCCTACTACAAAGGTTATGATGATGAACTTTATTATACAGCAAAGAAGAAAGTCTAAGTTGCGCCTAAACTTAAACAAAAAAGTGCCCAAGTTTGCAAATCAAAATATTTGATTTGGCAGCAAATTGTTTTTCACTACTGCTTCAGATCAACAAAAATATTTATGTCAAAGAGCGCTTACAGAAGCGTCTGCTGCCCATGGAACTCCTTTACAAGGATCCGGTAATATTTTGGCCAGAAACTAGCAACCTGTAATTATGGTAAATAATCATGAACTTTTTAAAGCAATTGGGGTCAAAGTTTTAGCGGAAAATGCAAATCCTCAAAATTTCTCTGAATTTCGTTGAATTGAAAAATAACGGGCTATAATGAAAAGAGAATTGCCACAAACAAAACACCTCAGATCACCCGAAGAGACTTGCAGCGCCTAATGGCATGTGTTTACTCAAAGTTACGGTCTTTCGCATACACTTAATATTCGCATAATCAATTAACCCACAAATGTTTGTCACAAGTTTGCAAAATATTTATGAATTTTTTTTTTGTATAAATTCAGTTATGCTACCATGGGTGTAGCGAGGATAGGACAGGATCCTAAACCTAAGAAAATATTTTTTTTTAGTATTAAAGTAAGAAATTAAAAACAATTTTTCTTATAATTAAAAAAGTTTTGAAGTTTTTAATATTTATTTATGCTTAAAAGCTTCGGGCTGAAGTTGTTGCTAAGAAATGTTTATGAAAAGCTTTACTTTAAATTGATTGATAACTCTTACAGCAACACTAAAGTTCGTAAAACGAAATCAGCTGTTCAAATTTAAATTTCTGATTGGATTTATAAGTTTAATAAATAATAAATTAGTTCAATATAAACGTTTTTTGTGGTACGTTTATATTACGTTACTGCAAACTAAAAGGTATAAGTCAATAAACATTATTGGGATTGTAACGGCCCATCAGAAATCTTTTACAAAATGAATATGTATTTTTTTGGATCTCACTTCGGAGGACTTGGACTTGTTAAATTGCGTCTAATTCAATATTGTTTTGAATTTAATTTAATTTTTTTCTTAATAAACCCAATATATAAAAAAATTCATTTGATTTATCAGTTACATGAAAAAATAGTTGGCTGGGCACCCCCTGAATAAAATCCTGGCTACGCCTATGTATGCCACCTATTTCTTGCCGACCATTTTTTTCGTTCAAGTATGTTTTAGGTCAAGTAATATTTTTAGAGTAGGATAAGACAGTGTTGCGATCAATATGTTGGGAGGTAAACATAACCAGTTTGATCACTGAAGGGATAACATAAATAATAGTTGGATGATGATAAAAAGGCAGCCTTTAAAATGGCAGCAAAAAGATTACAAAGGCTACATTCATTACTAGCTTTACACGGATTAAACGGAACGTTGATTTTAAAAATAAGAATTGTTGCTTTGCACACTTTGTAAAACACTAAAGAGTTTCGTGGTCATTTGTCATATGCTACTGAACGATTAAAAGCAAATTTGATAAATTTTACATTAACACTCAATTGTTCACCCTGAGTCTATGGGACTCACTTTGAACATTTTCTTTTATCTATTTTCTAAGATTTTTGTTTTCTGTAATTACAAAATTCAATTTTCGTTTAAGTTACTTTAACATATGGACTAAATTATATAAAACGGGTCGTGATGTGTAATAATTTAAAATATGTTGTATTATTTTTCAAAAAATAAAGTGTGATTCCTGGGGACGCAGGGTGGGCATTTATGGGATTATAAAGAGGGTGGATAATTGGGAGTTTATTTCATTTTTAACTTATTTTAATTGGTCTCTATAACCCGCAAAATGTCGTCGATGTTATAAAATTATCTTTATTTAAAGCAAAACTCTAAAATTCAGTGTTTTACCAACTAACGGTTGGTTCTTTGGGTTTCATTGAACATTTATTCTCTACAAGGCAGAAAAGAAAAGTTGTATGAGTTGTAACAACTTCAGTTAAAGCGTTTAAGCTAAACAATCTAGTCATTTGTATTTCTGTGTAGAGGTAAGAATTATTAGATCGGACGAAAAATTCTTAGATATTAATGTCTGTGTAAATAAATATTCTGCGCATTTGTGTTATGATGCTAATAAAAGTTTTTGCTGAGTAATGCAATAAGGTTTATGTAAAGAAATTATATAAACTTTTGCAATTAGTAGATGTAGTAGAACTTTTATAAGCAATGTTAATAAATAATAGATCCCTAGGTAAAAGAAACTACGTATCATTTGTGTTATTTAAGCTTATATTACGAGTATGTATGTGTGATTGATGCTCAAGTCCGCTATGGTTTGTGAGGACAAACAAACGCAGCCACAAAAAATGCTAAGTTTTCGGAACTAATAATGAACAATACAAATGCTTAATTGCATATGTGGAAAAGTAATTTACGTTTAGATTAAAGAAAACTACGAAACGAAACAATAATCAGGTACACAAAATATAGCATATAGAACAGCTCATTAATATTCAATATTTGTTACGAAAATGTAACACATGTTGCTGATTCAAAATTTCATAATCGAGCATAAGTGTAACCAGCAAGGGTTTTCGTTATAAAGACTGAAATTGTTAAAACTTTACCATTTTTAATACATATTTTATTTATAAAAACATACATAAGCTTTTAAAAACTTAAACCAGCATTAAAATCATAAATGCCAAGAAATAAAGTATCAAAAAATATTAAATTTTTGGTTTTTGTCTTGGCGTTTGGGTTATTTTAAGCAATCATACTACCATCCGTTATTTCAATGTCAGTTTAAGTATTTTTTGGGAAAAAAGCTCGTTAAGAAAGTTTTGAGCCTCTACAGGTAAAGGAAATAGAGTAAACTGGTGAAGCCTTGAAACCTATAATGTTTGTCAGTATTTTTTATTTAAATATCTCAATCAAACTGGTAAAACTTATTTTTACTTTGTCCTGCCACATGGATTTTGTTGTTATATTTTACTTTAATAAGTGGTTGTAAATATTAAAAAAAAAAATATTTTCTACAAGTATGTTATCCTCTTAAATCATTTAAAACATAACAAAAACTATATTCTTATAATCAAAAAATAAAGATCAAGAGCGAGAATGAGCTAAATCGGATTAAAACCACTCCTGAACAAATTACACAAAAAACTTTAATGTAATCACTTGATTGATAAGCTTTGGTTGCAAAAATTCACCATATCTTTGAAATTTGTCAAAATCGAATCAAAACCACGCCTATCTCCCAAACAAAGTGACATTAACAAAATGCTAAAACCTCTTTTAATGCTTCAAAAACTAATGTAATGATTTGAAATTTTGCGCATCAACTTCGGTCTCAAATATTAACCATATATTTCAAATTTGCGAAAATGGCATAAAAACCACGTCTACATCCCATAAAAAGTAACTGTATGAAAACGGTTTAGTCTCTAAAAATTCCGCAAAAATTTATTTCACGAATTGTAGAATTCTATGCATTGAATATTTAAATTAACTTTGAGTTTAAAATTTGGAAAAATCGTATAAGAACTCGACCAATTTCCCATACAAAGTGACGTCATCAAAGTAGTATAACTTTAATAAATTTCACAAAAATGTGTGTATGAACAGAATATGGACATTTCCACAAAAAAGTCTACCGTGGCCAAAAAATTAAAACTTATTAAAAACTTATTACTTATGATATTATCTAAGAGAAACATTTTAATTTTAATAATTTAAGCAATTTATTCATAAACTCATGATGATATGATGAAAAAATCATCGGCACTATTTTACGAATGTAGTTTTTCTTTTTCGTAAATGTTTAGTAAATGTTTCTTAAATTTTTTGTTTTATTAAAAATGGAACTTAGCTTACAAATTTTTATAAACTTCTTCATACTTCCAAAAGTTGGCAATAAAGTAAAGCCCTTATTATGAGCTGCGTTCGATCTTCGACTGTAGTCGAAAAGCCTGATCGAACGAATTTGAATTTGGTATTATAACGTGCTTTCGACAAAGAGTAGCGCTATTGTGAATTTCGTTCATATTGTTTGTTCACGGTAATATATTTCTATCAGGTGATCGTTGTTTTATTTCAACTAAATATTTACAATTGGTTTGAAAGTTGATTGCAAAAAATAAGACAAAAATGTTATAACTATGACGAAAATAATTTCTATAATATTCGACGCTTCGTCAGAAGAGGGTGAAAGCTTGACGGAACTGGCTAGAAGTAGAAAACTGTTGACCAATGTTTTTTTTAGCTAATCTTAAGCCACTTTGCTGTTGTTCTAACTGGTGGTCCTAAGGAATTTAATTCTGGCGTGAGTTCTTCCCATTTCTTTTTCGCCTGAACTTTGGAACAAATATCCTTTGCAGTCAAAGTTTGCCTCCATCAATGAGACCAGTTTTTCTAACTGCGATTTGTTGCTTAGATCTGCATTAAATTTACAAAAACAGTTCAATATTAGTTCTTCGTCTTTAAAAATAAAAATACAATCACAAAATTCTTAAATTCTTAACAATCTTTGCTCAGCACGCGTCGCATCGAAAGCATAATCCTATTCGACTGAAATTTCGATGAGCAACTAAAATTTCGATAGGGTTGCACTGCTCATAACAAGAATTTAACGTTCGATACTCATTGTTCGATAACCAGCGAAGATCGAACGTCGAAAGCATCTCATAATAAGGGCCTAAATTCAATATCGCTTTTTTACGATATTTTGAGTTTAGTCATTATTCCTTGTGACCACAGATTTAATGAAGGCAGATATGTTGCTGGTGATGGTAAACTTTAGTTCATTGTAATACACTATATTGTAAATAACAGTGATTTTAACTAATAGTTAGCAAAAGTAATCCTTGTAATTAATTACTGCAATCCAATTACAGTCATTGTAATTCCGACTTTTTCAAAATTATGATTGCTGCAATCGTTATCTAAAATGGTTCGAAGAACGATTTGCCGCAATCCTAATATAAAAAATTTTAAAATTGGGATTTATATAATCGTAATTCTTACCGCAATCAATTACACAAGTAATTCTCATCGCCCAGCTCTGGTTTATATGCATCTTCTGGTGATAATTATGAAAAAGTTGCACACGCATTTTTTTAATAGTTTAGAACTCTTTAATCCTCCGTCATGATCTGGAGAGGCTCTAAAAGAGGTAACTACTTCACATTTTTTTGTCCAGGGATATTTTTCAATCGGATATTTCTTTTATGATAGTTGTTTTTTCCATCTCGATTGTCCATATAAAATGTAACATAAAAAGACGCAAAATTTGGTGTAACCCAGCTGAAGTCCAAGTAACAGGACAACGACTTATAAATCGGCACAGATTTTGAAGAAATAAGTATGTTAGGTTTTTTGTTATTTATAATACACACTTAATTGTTTTTGTTACATAAATTAAAAATGATAAAAACAAATTTATGCGTTTTATTATGTTTGTTGGTTAATACTTAAGAAAAGATAAGTTTACTTAAACTGTATTTAATTTTAAAGGAGCGATTGAGGATGACGATTGATTTTTACCTATTTAAGTAAGTATTTAGTTAACTGAACACTTAATACGAATTTTTCTTTGGTTTCAACAAATTTTGCTAAATAGGAAAACGTAACAATTAGGTATTTTGTTAACGCTCGATTTCACTCTCCTATATAATTTTCATACTTCGTGCTATATGTGAAATCGATTCTAAAAGAGTAAACTTACAAATTTTTTTGGTTCATTGGTATATCAACTTTTCAGAACACCCTGGTTCAATTTTTTACATATTTTTCACAAAAAGTTTTTAATAAAAAAATTCTGGTGGAAGAAATAATCACCCTTATTCTTGAACTCGCGCTCGCTCTCAAAACTACACCGAAACAAAATTGTTTCATTCAGAAGTGATTGTTCACTCAATTATTGAGCAAATGTCGTCGAACAAATATTTAAATTTCTGTTCGTCAAAAATTGTGTAGTGGATTTTAATCAATACAAAAGTAGAGTTAATCATGTACAACTATACAAATAATTTGGAATTAAAACCTAAATAAATAATCATATGTGGGTTCAAGACGCAGACAACAAGAATGCAGTTCAAACTGTTGGTGATGATTACTACAGATTTCACTCGAGGTTCAACCAAAAGGCCAATCGAAAAACGGAATGCCCTTTGGTAGGACCTTGTTGACAAATTAAACGCATGTGGGCCACTTACAAGAGACATGGCAGGAAGAAAGATGGTAAGAATTTAGTTTTTATAGTTGCTTTCACAGCTTGAAAGGCAGAAGGTATGGCATCAACCTGAAAAAGTTGCCATTTAGTATGGTTCGGTTGAACGTTTATGTTCCCACC
Source organism: Dichetophora obliterata (assembly GCA_963920525.1). Taxonomy (NCBI): domain Eukaryota; kingdom Metazoa; phylum Arthropoda; class Insecta; order Diptera; family Sciomyzidae; genus Dichetophora; species Dichetophora obliterata. The sequence goes on along the minus strand of OY986439.1, from coordinate 84,719,881 downwards.
TACACCAATAGACAAGTTTTGATATCGGCTCTTTGCTACATTATCTGCGAGCGCTCAGATTTTTCCAGACTTTGTTGGTTCTGCTGCATGGCGATGCTCGTAAGCTTCGAGTTTTTAATTTCATCAAAACGTGAATTTTGATCAAACTTAAGTGCCTAACTCACTAAGGTCTTGGTCTATCTACTCTTGTAGCTATTATTTTAGATTTGATGGTCTAAAAAATAATTGTTCTTCAAAGTAGTGATCCGCTGTATCCATGTTAGAACACAAAGACGATTATTTATATGACGATTTAAACAAAAATAAAATTTTTCATACTGTTAACCATGTACTTTTCAGTAAATAATGCCGATGCTTTGCAACGATGTGCTGGTGCACTAAAAGAACACTTTGATGAAAGTTTATTAGTCTGTTGTTTAATTTAATTTAATATATTTTTTAAGTTTAAATGACAAGCCTTAGTGAAATTCTATTGTCGGAATTGAAACTTTTCGTCGAAATGATGTTCGACGGCTCTTCATTGGTGAAAGTGAGCTCTCAACGCGTACATTTACTCGACGCGGATTTAAAAATAAGGGCAAATTTTTGAAATATACATGACAGTGGCCGCTCAAAACTTTTTTCGAAAACTTAATGGGCTCTTTACTTAACCCATTTTTCGCCGACCGACGCGGGGTAAGTATAATTACCAGCACTTTTACTATTCGTAACTGACAAATAAAAATATTTTTATTCAGTATACTTATTTTATCAATTATTTAGGGTAATGGTTTCTTTATTTTAAACTCAGTTTATGTCCTGTCGCGGCATAAATTATTTTTTTAATGAATTTATTATAAATTTGACTGCTTTTAGGAATAAGTTAATAAAGGTCATCAAAATATGTGGAGATAAGGTGCCAAGATCTAATCATATCTAACAACCACGAATTTAATTATAACAGAAAATTTATATTTTTGTTTTTAGAGTCATATTTAGCACAAATAATATATTAACGACTTAATTCATTTTGAATAATGTGTTGATCAAACAAAAACACAAATGAAATTGATTTTGACGAACAATATTTTTAATAATCTTTGCAATTTAACTCGTTGTATATCTCGTATTGTTGTACAAAGCTTAATCTTTCTTACGATATAACATACTGCACATCACAACATAAAAAAAAATTAAAATTAAAAAATTAAAAACACTACTAATATTTATTTCTCTTTAAATATATTTTTTAAAAATATGATTTTTTGAAATGTTTTTAAAATTTTTTCTATGCCTATCAATCACTTGCAGTAAATATTGTTTTTGCTCTTTTGCAATATTTTTTCTGCCCTTTTTGGAAATTCTGCCGACTTAAGAAAAAAAAATTACCTCTACAATTGAATCGTGTTCTTTTCTCCAAAATGTTGACCTCGGAGTCAACAAAATGGCGGAGGCAATACAAAATAAACCAGGAAGTGAAAAGTCGTTAAAAAGGATTCAAGTAAACTAGTGCATTTAAATGTAAATTTGTATGATTTTGTTACAATCAACACAAGATTGTTTTCAAAAAAACTTAACATTTCTACTGAGTTTTTGACCATGCTGAGTTGCTTAATAACAGCGCATACGTTAGTGGTCTTCAAATGGTCACTCAGCTCAATGTTATCAACGATTCGGCATAGAAAAAAAATTTTAAAAACATTACAAAAAATCATATTTTAAAAAAATAAATATCCAGAAAAATAAATGCTAACAGTGTTCTTATTTTTGTTTTTACATATTTTGGCTCAAAAATGTGCATTATGTTATATCGGAAAAAACCTTAAGCTTTGTCCAAAAATACAAAATCACAAACATAATGGCGCTGCAACAAAATAAGGAAAAAATTTTATGTGGAAAAACTATAATTTTTGTTTACGAGTTAAATTGCATATTTAAAATTCCGCCAAAAAATTTCAGATGCATATTTAAAAAAAAAACGTATAGAAGCTAAGTTTATTATAAACGATTTTTCGTCAAAATATTCCATATTATTCAAATATGGTTTAAGTCGTAAATAACTCCAAAATGACCTTAAAACAATTTGCGCAATATATAAAGTTAACATTTTTTTGGGTCTTAAGGTATTTTTGTTCTCATTAGGAATGGAACTTTATATAAATGGACGCGCACGTACAAAGAAGAGACCTATTATTTTCCTCATATAGTTTTGAACTGGTCTAATATGCATATTTATTTTGTTATCAGAAGCAGAAAAAAGCATGCTATTGCTATAATAACGGTTTATGTGTGCAAATTTTGTGTAGAATTTACAAAACATTTGGTAGCCAACTTTTTACATCAGTTGAATATTTTATTTTTTATGCAACACATCTGGAATTTCGGTCGGATATCGCTAGAGCTCTACTTGTTTGCGAGAATAGAAACGGGCAGCGAATGGAAGCAGAGGAGCCTATATCAAAACGCACCAACGTGACGCAACACATTATTGTAAAACAAAGGGATGGCAAAAACGCCAGTGCATGCAATGCCACAGCCACACTCCCTTTATGAGTAAGCATACCAAATGTTTGGAATTTTATCATAATATAAGTATTTTTTATCATTGAATGAAATACTTTTTTTACCCTTGAAAATCTCATACGTGTATACATTTCCGACGATGGTGATTATAACTACCACACATTTTCTGGGAAACTGGGATCACCACTAACTCCAAAGCTCAAAATTTTCTTATTTAGCATTAAAATAGGTTCGAAAAAAATTTTTATGCAAATCAGTCAATAGGATTTTGGTTCGGCGAAAAAAGGGTTAAAGACTTTAGGTGAGCTTTATTCTGACTAGTTTCATTTTTTTTTATATTTTACCATTCATTTTAAAAATCCAAAAATAGAAGCATTCTAAATAAATCTAGTAATATTTTTTAACACTTTGAAATAATACACACAAAAAAAAATTGAGCGATAAAGTTGAAGAACATAGGCACTATACAGTTTTTAGCAATAAGTACAATTTTTTAAATGATCAAATTTGGGTATTTTTACAAAAAAAAAAAGTCCAAAAAATGCAAGGTTTTGAGCTATATTTTATAAAAAATCAGAATCTAAAACATTCCAAAGTTAGAGATTTTCAAACTTGCCCTTTTTTCAAATCCTTCAAAATGCCCATTTCTGGCCTATCGAACACAAAAAAATACAAAAGAAATGGTAAAACATATGTGTCTTACTCGAAATGGCTTTTATAATTTTTTATATTTTATTTTTTGTTTGTGTGCAAATAAATTTTAAAATGCCAGGGCTGCCCAGATACCAGTCTCTTTTTTAAGGGTAAAAAATAATAAAATATCCACAAAAATCCATAGCTTGAAATTTTAAAGAAGTTTTTGATACGAAATTGCAATCTATGAAGCAGGTGCTCCAAGTGTTTTTATTAAACACGCATTTGCAACGTTTATGGAACGCAATTTGCGATTGATTTGATGATTAAATTTTGATAAAATCCACCCACATTCCCGAAATGGTGTTAAGGATTGCATTCGGAAATGTAAAAAAATTATACGTAGAATGCCGAGATATACATAAAAATTCAAATTCACCGTATGAAAAGTAACGAATAAAGGAAAATGGTTTTCGTGAAAAGATCAAACATTTCATATTTAAAATTGCATTCGAAACGATTAAAATCCATGAAGACAAGAATTTTCTATTCAGGAATGCAAAACGGCCTACAAAAAACAAGACTAATTTCAAAAAATTTATAAAATAATTTCGAGTAAGATACATATTAGACCATCCCACTTTTTTTCTTTTTCAAAAAGTGGAATACACATATTTTCCCATTTTGTTTGGATTTTTTTTGTTCGGTCAGAAATGGCCACTTTGAGGGATTTGGAAAAAAAAGTCAAGTTTGAACATGTGTAACTTTCGCACCAGAGTTTTGGTTTTTTAAAATTTTGGTACAAAATATCTCAAAACTGTGCCATAACTTCACGTAATATTTTTTTTTAAATTTTGCATTTTTGGAATTTTGAGATTTTTTTTTAAAATACCCAATGTTGATGTTTTTGAAGAATTTCACTTTTTACTAAAGATTGCATAGCGGATGGGTTCTTCAACGTAATTGCTCAATTTTTTATGTGTATAGAAAAAATATCCACAAGATTTATGTGGAATACATTCGTATTTCAAATTTTGCGATTTTTTTTAAATATCAAGAAGAAAACAAAACTACTCAAAATAAAGCTAAACTAAGTACAATAAAGCTTATTCTGATCGTTCTGCAATTTTTACCCGTTTGGTTTTGGGCACAACCGCACACTTTAAGTAAAGAGCCCATTAAATTTTCGCATTTGCATTTTCTCCAATACATTTGGCGGCCATTCTAATGTACATACATATTTATCGTGCAATTTTATTGTAAATCTGTGAACGTAACAACGTCGCAGAAGGCAAATTTTCGGAACGTTTTTACTCTTTCTTTTAGTAAATTTATTTCAAATTTGAAACCTTTTCAAATGTTGCTCACACTTAAGATTCTTTAACTGATGCGCGTTTAGCTTTTTACACGAATCTTTTCTATTCTTTAATCGAAGTTATTATTTTATGCAATTGTGTAATAACAAGAAAAATATGAATAAATTTAAAGCTATTTTTTAATTTCTCAACTTATCTAAAAAAAATATTATTAAACATTTGCGCTGTAGATATTAAATTTATTCATTATAAATCTATTGTTGAAAACAGTCATTAAAAGCTTTTAGTTAAAAATAATTAAATTTTCCTTACCATGGCTTCAGTCACAAGCTTGTACTTTAAAGTGCATAAATTATTATCAATTATTGTAATTTTCAATTGGTTTCCTTGTGCTAGGCGTGGAATATTTTAGATCCATTGCTAAGAAGTTGATCAAATTTTACCCTAGAGTAATTTACAAATTAACATAATTTCAGTCGGAGTTCTTAACTGAAAAACACTTAATAACAGCAACGTAGGAAAATACGACGTAACTTTTTGAACGAAGTAGCTTGGTTACGAATATATTGATATTCATAAAATAGCAACATACACAAATTAAGATTAACCATACAGCTTGAAATTGCTGACAACCATATTTTATAACGTCAAACTTTTGAATTTATTATATGACTCGTTCGTACACATAAATACATACATGCATACATAAGTTCCAAAACATCTTTTAGCATGGAAAAACATTGAGTAGATGTCAGGAACATGAAAACAACCCGACCAAGTAGCGCAATACCACGAAAGAATCGAAGCAGATTATTATTGCCCTAATGGTTTTTTTTTATAACATTTAAGTATTACCTTGTGTAATTATTTTGTATCTTGTTTTTTTTTTTTAATTAAGATATTCAATCGGTTCCCAAGAAACTTTAGATTTTAAATTATGTCTGTCCGTTATGCCAAGGCGCATGCCACACGTTCGTCAAAATGTCACTTTCAGTTGTTAACGCTAAATTGTTGGTATTGTTGATTGACACACCATCTCTGCGCTCTTGGGTGTGTTGATTACTTTTTAAGCAGGAGTGTGTGTGTATATGTGTGTGTATATGTGTGTGTGTGTGATTGTGTTTGGCTACGTGTTTTTTTGGTTGTTGATCGGATTGTTATATAATGTAAAATATCTCTTCTTGGCGGTACGTACCTCATCCTTTTCCGCTAGCGAGTCACCGTTTTCCACACGAAATCGTTTAAAATTTGGATCAATTCCATCCAACTCTGTCTGCGGTAACTGAAAACAAATGCAAAAACACAATATATTAAAGTTAACTTTATGCATAGAACGAATGGAATGAAGTGGAAAATAATGGGTGCATATGTAAGTACATTTAATGTATTGTGACATGTTTTTAGCATTTCTATATATATCTGCTTTTAACACAAAAATTATACTATATTCTTTAAAATCTTGTCAAAAACATTTCACTTAATCAGTCACTCAATACTGTGGACACCACCAGGGTCATAATAGTCGAAGTTCGTTTCAAATTTAAGTTGCCACCGTTATTTTTGGTATATTCTTTGATACCAAAAACTATTTTCAATATGCCGTAAAAATTAAAATGTATTAAAATTGTTGGATTTAATATTAGATGCCATGACACATAAAACGCAATCTTTAACAATCCGAAGTGCTATAGTTTTAAATACCAATTTTAATTTTTCCTTTCCGCTTGCCAAAATTTGTCAGATTGACATATTATTGCACAACTTTAAACAGGATGTGACAAAATCTCATTCATTGTTCAAACAACAGTTTGACTTCATTCGTCTGTGTAGCAACATCGTGTTTTCTAAAAGAAAGTTTTGCAGTGAAGTGTGTTTGTGAAATCTATAATCTTTATGTGGTTAACCAGAACAAATTTTTATACATTTACAAATTTTTTCTGTTGACTATTAATGTTTTTAACTGATGTACCCCAAAAAAACATTTAAGATCTTACTGTACTAATTCTTAATTTCAATAAATAAATTTATATAAAAATCTATATATATGAAATAACAAATTAACAAATCGTTAATTCTGAAATACTTAAAAGAAAAAATTAAAAAATCCGTTAATTGAATTGTGAATATATTTAGGATTGTTCCTATGAAAATGCAATTTTGTATGCTTAATAAGTTTTAGTCAATTAAGAAAAATTTGAAAAATTATCGAAATCGGTTAGACCCAAGGGGGCCTTGGACCTATATTAATTTTATACTTGATTTTGTATGGGAGGTACATACAAAGGTTGGCTGATCTTAACAACAATTCGTTAGATGGAAAGCCAAATAAAGTTATAGGTGTGTACTGAAAATGATCTAAATCGGTTAGACCTTAGAAGTACCTCCTTTGGACCAATATTAATTTTTTAATTGATTTTATATGGGAGGTACATACAGAAGTTGACGGTTTTAAAAAAAAATCGTCAGAATGGAAGTCAAATAGAGTAATAGATGTGAGCTGAAAATGGTTTTAATCGCTTAAGCCCTAGGAGTACTTCCCTTACACCTATATTAATTTTTTTTGCACTCATAAAAATGCGGCAACGTAAAATTACCGTTTTGTTATGTTGTTTCCAATTTAAATCAGAAAACGTTGATTTTACGGTTAAAGATGTTGAGTTGACATGTTTAATGTTGGATTGATAAGAATAATATCAAATTGATAATATAATATTTACGTTGCAATATCAATTCTTAATTTTAAAATTAAATTAAAAATGTTTTTGCATATAACATTGTTTTACTCTACAATTGATTGAATTATAAATGTAGATTGTCAACAAGTTGCTTAGATCAATTTATTACAATCGCTTGTTTTTTAGCAGCTTGCAGTTTCAACCATTCGACGAATCGTGAATTGGTGCAGCCATTGTTTAGGGTAGAAGTCCCTCAATAGTGGAACGTCACGCATAATGCATAAGGGGTACATTAACTTTGGGTCTATTCGGAAATGCAACATGATGCACAACTGCTTTTGCAGCACAAGTAGAATGTTCGGAAAAGACCAATTTTGCATCACTCATCGTTTTCATTAAAGAAATTCAGGCTGCAATTGTTTTCGAAGAACTATTCAATTGGATAATATTTTGGTTACATAAGTCATATTTTCATAAAATAAATTTTAATGAATAAAAAATAATTAAAAGAAATTTTTTAGCGTTTTATTTATCATTTTCCTTACCTAGTTCAACATTTATACAGGTAGAATTAATATGAGCATCATATCAAAATGACATTGATAATATATCAATTTTACATTTTAACACTAATTTCTCATATCAATTGCACAGTTTTAATGTAATAAGTATATTAATCCAAGGATGCTTTTTGATTTTTTAAATGTAAAAATAACATTATTATCTTATCAGTTATTCATTTATCGATGTAAGTTTCATGATGTAAAAATTTCATTAGTATTATATCAATTTTAACATTTTTTAATGGGTATATACAATCTATAAAAAGTTATCCTAATTTTATTCGGTCCCACGTTCCAATCCCATCAGAATTATGCGTTCCATCAACGTCTTCAACTAGGGCTGCCACTTCCCTAAAAATGAGCATAAAAATGTGCGTCCCGCGAAGGACGCCAAATGTCCCGGTTTCTTGAAAAACAATTTTATTTTGTAATATTTTCACTATTTTTTAAAAATACTTCCTGCGTTTTTATTTCTTCAAGACTAAATTTGTACAGATTTTTTTGTACGCCACTAATTAAATGCACCGAATCGCATACTTTTCAAGCAACTTAACAGTGCGTGAAATAAAGAAAAAGGGAGCGAATAAAACAATACCATCATTCTTTGCGGATATTGTTAATTTTGATTTGCTTATTTTCACCCACGATGTTCGTTAAGTTCAACATATCGCATCATTTTCTAGCAATCAAACATAGCATGAACGAAAGAAAACAAAACGAAAAAACAATAAGTGCATTATGTAAAATACATTATAAAATACAAATTTTGAATTTTCAGATATTAATATGGGTTAGTAAAAATATAAGTTCATTTTGTTTCTATATTCATTTATTTGAGTTCTCTGTCACTGACTTTTGTTTAAAATATAAAATTTATTTTATTTTAAAGTTACATACAACTCGAAAAAATCGATGTTCAGTTAACATATTTAAAGTTTTTTTTGTTATTCTAAGCGTACTGGACGATTGCACTTAGCGATTGTAGACTCTAAATCTAGCTGACATATGTAGTGATGGCCGATTTATCATGTCTCGTCTTCGTGACCAGCGTTTACAGGGTTGCCAATATTCGAAGCGCCCATCTGGCAACACTGTAACTTTCCGCAGTGATGCCAAATCGACTAATGACATACCGCGTTTGAAGCGTCATTCCAAGCGAATGTTTACAATGGAACAGTACACGCCACGCGAACGCTCTAAAATTGTTCAAATTTACATTCAACAAAAAAAGTCAATAGTGAAAACTCAACGTGCTTTCAAAAAATGAGCGATGAAGCTCATTTTCAGTTGAACGGAACGGTAAACAAACAAAATTGCCGTATTTATGCCACTGAAAATCCACAAGAGATTCAAGAGGTACCTCTTCACGATGCAAAAGTCACTGTTTGGTGCGGCGTTTGTGCTAAAATGCTCATTGGGCCGTTCTTTTTCGAAGATGATAATGGCCACAGAGTTACTGTCAATCAGGAGCGTTATCGCGATATGATAAACAATTTTTTCATGCCAATCGTTCGTCGAAAGCGTATCAGGCACTACTGGTTTCAACAAGACGGCGCGCCACCACACACAAGCCGCACTACAATCGATTTTTTGAAGCAATTGTTCCCTGGCCTCTTGATGTCAAAAAATGGTGATTTCGATTGGCCGCCAAGATCACCAGATTTAACGCCTCCAGACTTCTTTTTGTGGGGTTATTTGAAATCGAAAGTTTACGAAAACAAGCCAAAGACCCTAGAAGAGCTGAAAACCAACATCCGTCAAGAAATAACCGTCATTCCCATCGAAATGTTGAAGAAAACCATGGAAAATGCTGCAAAACGGGCACAATATGTCGTAGAGGCCAATGGCGACCATTTACGAGATATCATATTCAAGAAATAATGTAAGCAAATCTACTTAAACTTAATTAAATGATATTCATGACGAACAGACAAAAGAATGTGGTTTCTTTGATTTATTTGAAAATAAAATGGGTGCTTCGAATATTGGCAACCCTGTATATGGTAATGTCCTCTTCTACCTGGCATACCTATATAACAAATCGGATTCTATTTGTATAGATGGTATAACTTAAACAAGTGTTATGGTTTCGATACATCAAGAAGGTCTTCCAACGAAGCCAGAAGATTTGAAGAAAATTTTTATAAACTACGGTAAAAGCTTCAACTTATCCCCAAAATATGTTGAAAATGATCTCTCTGCATTAGCATCGCATATACATTCAAAGTTAACACAAAAAAGTACTATTGCGCCTAGCTCTCCACGACTTCTTTCTCCAAAACCAGCCTAACCCGTCAAGTGCTTTAAACTTATTCTACCATAACTGTGGTGGTATGAGAGGTAAACTTAGTAAAATTTTTGTTGATCTAAATCTTATCGCTTCAATGTTCTTGTCTTAACGGAAACGTGGTTAAATGATATATTAAAAAAATGAGGAAATTCTTGATTGTAATTGAACAATATACCGTATTGATAGAGATTATACAAAAATAGGTCTTTCTCGTGGTGAAGGAGTTTTCACCACACACAATGCCATATCTAGTGAGCTAATTGCAACATCCTCTCATAATTGCCTTGAACTCCGAGTAATACTAAATCTTAGTCGTTATATCTATATTTTTTTATTTATTTATAAACTATCGAAAAAAATTTTTAACAGTCTATTTTGCATCTTATATTACACTAAAACAATAATTATAATGGAATTATCATAAGAATATAAAATTATGGATTTATACAATACTCAATACAGTTTGCTTAAATGCCTCTCTATTTTGAGTGAAATCTTTACGAGCACTTACACTGTTATAGACAGTGCACATGTTAAAAATCGGATCACTCCGGCCATAGTTAGTTCTATGGTGCGGAATGTAAAAAAAATCTCTTTGCCTAAAGTGTCTTTCCGGAGCATAAATATTGAGACGGGCGAGGATTGGCGCACAGTTAATATTATTCATTAAAAGATCTCGAACAAAAGTTATAAGAAAATATTTTCTTCTAGAACTCAATGATTTAAGCCCAATAAGTGCACATCGGGAGCTATACTCTGGCATAAAATTCCAATTTAGTTTTTTCACAACAAAACGAGTAAAACGTTTTTGGACTTTTTCCAATCTTGTACTATGCGACTCATAAAATGGGTCCCATATAACACACCCATACTCAAGTATTGATCTTATAATGGAAATGAAAAGAGTCTTTAAGGTATACGGGTCAGCAAACTCTCTAGTGTTGCGTATAACGAATCCCATCATAGCATTAGCCCTGCTGATAATGTTGTCATAATGACCTGAAAATTACATCTTTTTATCACAGAGTACACCTCGATAAGATTTAAAATCTACTCTTATCAAGGCGTTGCATAAAATTAAGTAATCAAAAAACATTGGAGATCTTATCATATAAAATGACATTATGTTGCATTTTGACAAATTTAAATTCAGTTTATTTAGCATACCATGAGTGCAGACTATTGTTGCAATATATATTCGTCCTTCCAATTAATCTTCCATCCCATCCCTAACCAGAATAGACGGTGGTTAGATTTAATTCTTACTAACTCATACGACGAAGTCAACGTAACTCCAACCTGTGAAGCAGAGCATTTATTCTCAAATACCCTTCACCATACTGCATTTACAGTTCAATTACTTTCTTCCCGTATAGTTTATAGACCATATTTTAATAATTCTTTAGTGTATGATTTTCTTAACACTGATTATCTTAATATATAAAAACGTTTGTGCGTATGTATGTCCAAGCGTCACGACCGAACCACTGAAAATTTTCAATTTGAATTCACACCGTATATTCGTGTGGTGCTCCGGATGGTTTTTGTTTATGTTGGATACCCCTAGGTGGCGCTGGGGTCTAAAATTCCTATGTATGGACATATTTAGCCCAAATTCACACCATTTATTTTTTAACCCCTCTGTTACCTCAAGAAAAACTCACGCATGTGACTCTAAGGTCACAAAATGACCTGATACATATCTTATTGAAAGTTATATGGAAATTTACATCATGTGATAATTTTTACGATATTTTAAGGCTTTAGATAGTTATAAGGCACTTTATTTATTTATGAGAAACTTATTTATTTATGATAATTTTTACGATATTTTTAGGCTTTAGGTAGTTATAAGGCACTTTATTTATTTATGTGAATAGTTATTAATATTTACTGAGAATTAATTCGGTATGTTCATGACAATACGTTGTTGATATGTAATTATCGTACGTTGTTGCGGACATACCGGCTTCTTGCAAACGGTGCTCTGTTCAAATGTTTTGCAGAAAATTGATGATGGACAGACAGCTCGTTGGCTGACTTTTTTTTTGTTTTTTGTACAGCACCTGTAGAGGTAGTGGGTTTTTCGGCTTCTGCTCGCACTGATCGACACAACATCTGCAGCCGCTTGAGTTCATGGTAATCGCTCTCTTCGTCGAATGAATTCCAGAATAAGATCACTTCCAAGCTGTTCAAGGTATATTCTGCGTTTGACAGTCTTTGAGAAACTTAAATTTGGGAAAAAAATTATCCGTTGTAATATTCCGTCTACTATACTCTCCTACAAGGTCTAGCATGACTCTTTGGCCTTAATTTCGCTCCGGTAGTGCAGATGCGCATTCTTTCTCCAAACAAATTTGAAAATTGAGACAAAATTTGTTTTGCATATCTGCAGCTACCCATGCCTTCATTCCGTGTTTGCTTGGCTTACTTGGCATGTACACCAAGAACGGACATCTACCTCTGAATGGAATGAGCCTCTCATCAATAGTAAAATTTTCGTATGGAGAAAATATAAGTTGAAGGTTCGCAGCCCATTTGTCCTACAAATCGATAATCGAAGCTAGTTTATCGTTGCCTCAACTAACACTGCAATTATCTCTGTAATCAAATCTTAAAACACGATTTATTTCCAAAAATCTTCGAAGTGAAATAACAGCACGAAATAATGGTCGACCATGAGCTTCATCCCAAAGACTGCGGACACATTATCCATGATATGCTCCTGCAATCGAATTCATTTATACATATATGAATATATAAAGGAATGGAAAAATATTCAAGTACTTGCAAAAATTCGAATTTCCAGATATCCATTCAATTCTATTTCGTCCAAATGTTTGAAGCTATCGCCAATTTTTTAACTCTTTCTATGTTAGTGAACTGGATGATAATTGTTTTCATTTGCGTTGTAAAACACAAGTCGAATCAGTGTCTGATGTTGGATATACGATGAGCAGCATAAGTTGTTATTCCAGACCGGCTACGTATTAATTTTTCTGTCCTTGTTCTTGAATGAGAGGTGCTTGTTGGTTTTGTTGACTATACAATATCTTCATCTTAATTCAAATAACTTGGCATTGGGATTTCATTCATTTCAAGACCTCCATCAATATACCTCTCAATACTCCCTTCAGAGCTTTCATAGTCCAAAAACTCCTCTGCCACAAAGTCCTTATCGCCATCGTCAGAAAAATCGTCATATTCATCTTCCTCAATAATTTTCTGAATCTGGCTCTGGGTGAGCCGCTGCGACGACCACTTTTATAAAGCCAAAAAATCCATTTCTTAGCAAAATTCCACAAAAATACCAAATACTTACCAAAAGGCGTTCGTTTTCCATTTTGCAATTAATTTTAATTGAAAAGTTTACACACAAAACGGCGCAAAATATATTATGATTATCAGCTGACGTTAAGGTGTGTTTACGTATGTTTTGGGGTAGCCACCCCACCTGAAAATGTTAAAAGTTTTTTTGCTGTTTTTAGATGGGAATTTTTATAGTGAAGGATATCATGAAAGGAAATTTGGTAAAACAAATTTTTTATAAGATATCAGTGCTTCAATGAAAAAAAGGCACGAAATGACCTTAAGGTAACAGAAGGGTTAAATAAAATATTAGTCCTTGACAAAATTTGGCCCACTATGCATAAAATCGTTCGTGCGGGTTGGTGTCCCTCCAGATCTCAGTAACACCAAAGGGCATACAATTTACAAAATTTGTTGCCAAGACCCATGTCTCAAATAATAAAAAAAAGCCACACCCCTTATCACCGCCCACAAATTAATAAAAACGCTACATTTCAAACGAATTCGGTTTAATTGGACTATAATTTTGTAATTTAGTTCGTATTGTCACTATCGGAAACTAAATAAATGGGCGTGGTCGAACTATAACTACGTCCACTGTTCAGAAATTATTATAATTCCAGAGTTGTTTGTGTTTTTATAGTGAAACTTAGTGTATGTGCTATGAGACCAAGTGGTGGTCACTAACTATATAAATGGTGCCCCGGCTACTTTTACCGCCCTTATATATTTATATGCAATGTGGTGTCTCTTAAGAGCTCTGGAAAGGTAACACCTAAGAACACCAAATTTAAAATATCTCTTATTAAGGGTAATATCTCGCTTAGTAAAAAAAAGCCTCACCTACTTTTACTGCCCACAATTAATTAAAAGTTTTTTATTTCAGACGGTTTTGATCCTCACGAGTTGAAGTTTTAAAAGGAAACGTCTGGCATGTATTGCTCGAATGGCAATTTGTTTGGACACTTCCTCCCTTTTTACAAAATGTTCACAAACAAATTAGTTGAATTGGGGCAGGACAACGTCTGTCGGGCCCGCTAGTAATAATATAAGAAATGAACTGAATTATTTGAACTGCGACCAACTATCAGTCTTGGGTTTGGACGATGCTGTTTCGTTTTTTTATTAGAGTATCTTTTCCTTTCCAAAAAGAAAAAAAAAAGAAATATACTATCTGAACCGTGGCTTGATCAAAATCTTAGGCAACTCAGAAATCAAAGTAATAGTCTCAACAAACTCATTAAAAACACCGACATTGCCAGTGATGAAGTAAAGGCAAGATATGCAGAGCTGTCTAAAGAGTTTTCAATAAAGTCTGAAGTAGCATATAAATCTTACACCAACTTGATTAGTGAAAGAATTATTAATGACCCGAAAAAATTTGTAAACGTCAAGCATAAATCGACTGGATATCTAACAACTATGTTTAGAGGTAATGTTTCTTCTTCCAACCCAAAAGTGATCTGTAATCTCTATGCAGATCACTTCAAAGAAGTATTTCTTCCACCTTTAACCCCAATTCGAGACCCGCTCATATATCCCAGCATCGGTTTACGATGGTTTATGGTTTATTGGTTTGCACAGTCAATATTACATAATAGGGCATAATTAATTCTGTAAATGAATTAGATTCATACAAGTCTCCCGGTCCAGACTACCAATCCTCCTAGTTCAGTGCCTAGTTCAATAAATTACACCAGCACATATTATTTTTAATAAGTCTTTGCAAACAGATTTTTTTCCATCTTTTTGGAAGTCATCTCATCTTACACCTATTTATAAGAATGGCGATAAGAGAGCGATCGAAAACTACAGAGGTATTGCGTTATTGTCAACTATTCCTAAGCTTTTTGAAAAAATAATAAGTTCTAAGCTTACAGAAATAGTTAATCTATACTTAAATGACAACAACACGGATTTCGTGAAGGACGATCAACCACAACAAATCTGACAATAATGGTATCAGATGTTCTTAACAATATGGAAAAAGGTCATCAGATAGACGCAATATATACCGATTTTAGTAAGGAACTTGATCGAGTTGATGACGTTATATTAACCAAAAAATTAGAAAAATTCGGTATATCAGGTTTTTTGTTGAAATGCCTTATATCCTATCTCAGTGGAAGATCCCAAAATGTTAAACTTCAGGGTACTCTATCAAATAAGATTATTGTCTCATCAGGCGTACCTCAAGGAAGTCACCTTGGCCCACTCCTCTTTAACATATTTATTGCAGATATATCTGAAGTTTTGTACGATATCCCACTTCTCTTGCATGCAGACAACTTAAAAATGTACTATGTCATTAAATCTGAAGTGGATACAGTTTTCTTACAGCAAATTTTTTATTTTATACCTGGAAAATTGGTGTAATCAAAATAGTATTTTCCTAAATGAAAATAAATGCTATGTTAAAAGTTTTTCCCGTAAAAAAAAACGTTACAGTACTAAACTATGAACTAAAAAGGATCAATCACGTAGCAGATCTTGGGGTTATCCTAGATTTTAGACTGCGCTCTAATATTCACCTCGATCATATTACATCCAGGGCAAAAGACGTGCAAACGAATTCAGGAACGTCTGGGTAACTAAAAACTTATATTTTACGCTAGTGCGTTCAATTCTTGAATATTGTTGCACAGTATAGAACCCAAGTTTCGAAGTGCATAGTGATAGAATAAAATCTATCCAAAAACAATTCTTACTTTTTGCCTTGAGAGACACGTATGACCCTCGGGACTATAGAAACCTGCCACCATATGTTCACAGACTGAAAGCCATTAACATAATACCGTTGTCAACAAGAATATTGCTACTCTGTTCATGTTTTACATTCTATGGCATTGCCCGAAACATTGACAGCGAATATATTTCCAACAAAGTAACAACACAATAAGAAGAACTAGACATACAAGATTTCTAAGTGAATCACAGCACCACACCACGTACGCTTGCAACGAACCCATTAATAGATGTTGTTTGATATTTAATACTATCAGCGAGCACTACCTACCACCTATGCCTAAATACGTATTCAAGCGTTCCCTATTCAAACACCTCTTTCCACCCTAAAAAACATCTATCCTTATCACGATCACCATACACCATCCATGCTTCTTTAATTGTTTCCTATTTTTTATTATTATTATTATTATTCTTTATTCAGTCTTTGGACAATAGTTCTCTCCCTTTCTTTTTGACATATTCTTGAATTCATGTCATTCAGGTTTGCAGATTACGCCCACTTCGATTAGCATATCTTGTACACAAAAGCAAGGAAGAGGTGAGAAAGGAAAAAAATAAAAAAAAACCTGTAAGAATAAATATATTGCCTTGATGGGCCAATTAAATAAATAAATATACTAGTAGATTGAAAAATGACACTTGATTTAATAGGTTTTGTTTTTATTTACATCGAAATTTGTCACTTGTGAAATGAAATGAAATGAAATTTGAAATGAAATGAATTCTCAGCAAGAACGAAAATTAACTTTTTACAAGTATCAGTCAAATTTTCAGTCAGCCTAAAACCTGTATCAATCAGTCAAACGGTTAAAAACGTGTAGCCTGCCTAGTAGCAAATAATTCATAAGGTAGTAATTTCAGCATAAAAGTACTTTTATTATATCTTAAATTTCCGGCGTATCGATTTGCCAGAGTAATCAGTTTCAATCCAAAAAGATCAACAATGTTTTCATTAATACACTCTATAAGCAAATGAATGAGCTTCTGCATTAAGTTCACAGATCTTCGTGGATTTTAAACACCGATAATTAAGTATAGAAAATTATTTATTTATTCCAATATTTCGGATGTTAAAATTCCTAAGAGTTATACATTTATACTGAATTCATCATTTGATTATCATTTATAATTTTACATACTTTTTTGGTGCAGAAAAGTAGACAAATATGTTTAATTTTATTAACTTCAAGTGTAGAAATATAGATTTAATCTTTACGTTACGATTGACAAAATTGCAATGATCAACCTTCAAATGTTCGTTTACCTCTTAACTGCGTTACATCACCTCATTATTTTGAGCATATATTAATCTCTACGCTCAGTGAGCTAATGGAGGTTGCTTTGGGAAAACTCAGTGTCTGGGCTGCCAGGTGCGGCCTAGGAGTTAACCCTAGCAAGACGGAACTGATGTTATTCACCACAAAAACCAAAGTGCCACAATTTGTCCTTCCAAAGCTCAACAACCAACCTCTTACACTATACAGTAGCGAAAAATATCTAGGTGTCATTCTGGATCCTAAGCTAAGCTGAAAAACTAACATCGAACAAAGGCTCAAGAAGGCTTGCATAGCCTTCTACGCCTGCAAAAAAACCTTTGGTAGAAAATGGGGTCTTCAACCAAAAATGCTCTTTTGGCTATACACAGCGGTAGTGCGACCTATCTTGGCATATGGTGCACTAGTATGGTGGCCTGCACTGAATAAAGCATACAACACAACAAAACTAGCTCGGATCCAGCGATCCGCATGCATAGGTATCACAGGGGGTATCCGCTCATGCCCCACTGATGCACTTAATGTCCTGACACATTTACTCCCCATAGATTTACACATTAAGCTTACTGCAACAAACAGTGCAGTCAGACTCAGAGAGTCGTACAACTGGCGAAATAGACCATATGGACACAGCAACATTCTAAATCCGCTACCTCGGGAACTGATTCCTGGAAAAACGGACTACGACACTCCCAAACTCGACTTCACGAAATCCTTTACAACCAAGTTTCCCACCAGGGTGGAATGGCGCAATGGGGGAATTGATCTAGCCTTCGATGTGTCCTTTTACACGGATGGCTCCAAGATGGAGTGCGGAGTGGGAGCGGGCATATACTCTGAGAAACTGGGGGTGGCGGACTCTTTTCGTCTACCAATCTCAGCCAGCGTCTTTCAGGCCGAGCTTTTTGCGATAAGAGAAGCTTGTCGCACCTTAAGGAGAGCTAACACCAACCACCTTAACGCAGCTATTCTGACGAATAGCCAAGCTGCCGTTAAATCTTTAGCTGCGATCAGTACCAACTCCAAACTGGTAAGGCAGTGTAAGGATGAACTGGCCAGGCAAAGTCACCAACTTAGCATTACGATAATCTGGGTTCCCGGCCATAGGAACATTTATGGTAATGAAAAGGCGGATGAATTGGCCAGGCGGGGTTCTTCCCTTGACGTTTCCAGAGCGGAACCAGTCGAAGTTCCACTGAGCACAGTCAAGGGAGGAATTCGTTCCTACTACTTAACCTTAGCCGGTCGTAGATGGAGATAACTACCAACCTGCAACACATCAAGAAAAATATGGCCCCTTTACAACATAGGCAGATCTCAACAGATGCTCTCAAAGCCCCGGAACAACATAGCCAGATTAACGGCTATTATTACGGATCACTGGTGCATCGGAGTTCATGCCGAGAGAATTGGACTACCTTTCAACACCCACTGTCGCAGCTGCGATGACCCAAATGAAAAAGAAACACTAACACACTTTCTGTGCACCTGCCCGGCCCTGGCCAGGTCCAGACTTACAATGCTTGGCAGGCCCTTCTCAGCAACCTAGAGGAACTCTCAACAACAAAAATCAACAATCTCCTAACGTTCATCAATCGCACCGGATGGTTATAACCTAGCAGTGCGCTACCCAGTCAACCAACAGAAACACGAGGTTATGGTATCAAAACGGCTCACTAGAGCTACTTGGACCCTACTTGCATGTAGAATCACCATCAAAACCAACCAACCTCTACAAATGTATAAGTATGAACAGTTAGGTAAATCTTAGGAAAATTTTAAGTTTTGATAAATACATAAAAGAATAAAGAATACAACAGAAATAAGGCAGTGGTGGTAACACACTCCATTAAAATTAAATTAATACATAACTAAAATATTTGATAAAACTTAGATGTTTACAGATCGACTCAACATCACAAAAAGTAGGCAGTAGGAAAGTAGTAATAAATGCTTGCAATGGCCATCAGTCAGAAAAGTCACGTGCAAGCGATAAATCAGTCAAATATCTCAGGGAGAGTAAAAGAGAGTAAAAAACGCGATATGCTTCAGTTAATTTCACTGGCATTTAAATTGCCCCATTACTCACTCCTCGAACTAACAGCTTGAACAGAATGAAGTTACCGCAGCGTCAGCGTTAAAAAACTACGATGCAATGATGTTTAAGATTGCTTACTCAGAATTGTGTAATGGATATAAAAACAATATAATTTTTAGTGGTATTCAATGAACGCCTTATAAGCGAGTTAATAGCGTATGTTCAGTAAGTTTATATCAGCGTAATTTACAATAACAAAATTGTATGAGATTAAACTTACTAAGCTTACGGCACAAAAACGTTGTGTATACAGTACGTATAATGCGTATTATGCGACCGTGGTTTAATTTTGATGTTGAGAAGCAGTGTTTCAATTTAAATTAACAATTTTAAAATGCACTCATCATGAATGGATCAAATATTTCTGTAAAGTTTAAAATAATTTTGTGATTTCAATTTCTTTTAAATACAATTACGCAATTTACTCGATTTTTATTCAGGGTGGGTTCGTGGAAGCGCTTAGCGTAAACTTATAGCTATACGCTTTCAGTGTATGTACGTCGTTCATTGAATACCATTATTATCATATGTGATCGTTGTGGAATAAAATGCAGCTTTATTTGATTAGATTAAGATCGATAATTGAATTTTTGCTGTGAAAACTTTGTGTAGACGAAAATTTTTGCTTTCACGACAGCCATACTCATTAGACGACACCTACAGATTAAGAAAAATTCCATATTTAAGATGGTTTTAGTCGTATGTGAGTAAAATTTGGTAGTTTAGTTTTTGTGGTTACTGTCGACAACTGAATTAAAATAGGGCGTCTTACTACATCTGCGCCCACTTTTCAGAAATAATTCTTGAATTGTACATGATTTGATACTAACATTTGGCATGTACTTGGAAAAAACTGTTTGCTAAATTTGTATTGTGGTTAAGAAAAACTTGCGCTTGAATCTCAGCCACTTCATAATTATGTTAGATTTCAGCAAAGGATAATCAGAATTTGCTATTCCAGTTCCAAAAAAAAAAAAACTAAGAACAATTTTGATTAAATTCAAGCAAAATTTTGCTAAGTTATTATAAACTGCAAAAGAAAATTTCTGCTTAACTCAAGCAAATATTTGCTAAGTTGTTATAAATTGTAATAGCAAATTTTGATTAGTTTTTGCTGAAATCTAGCATATTTTTGAAGTGAAATAATTATTAACATTAAATTAATTTGAAAAATTACCACCATCTGGAGATTTGAACCTCGGCCGCGTGAGTGTAAGTGCATAGGCTTATACATTCGACCATCGCAGTTGTTAACCAATTGTCGCCTAATTTTTTTCAATAACCCTGGAAGGATTATACCTACATATATGTCATAATGTTTCAAAATCACTTGTTTTTGATTATGTAGAATAAATAAAAACAACAATTTATTAAATATATGTATAATATGTTTTAATAAAAATAATAATTTTTTACACATTGAGTTAATTTAGATTGTTTTACAAAAGGTACACTTCAAAAAAGAAAATAATAATAACTTAAGGCACATATTTTACATCAAATGTGTTTTTATCTTAAAAATAATGTACTTAGTTTGAATGAAATCATATTTTGATTAGGTTGAGAATATATTATAGGCAAGAGGTAAAAGCTGTATTTTATGCTTCCCACACAAGCTTATAAGGCGTTTTGAGCACTATGAATTGGTTATGCGACGGTTGGACAAAGAGCACATATTTTTCTCTTTTTTTTAGAATTTAATTCTGGAGGGTTTCGATTATTTTTCAGCCATACACTATTGATGCTGTTTCGCACCGCTATTGGCAAAGTTGGAATCCGTATCCTATTATATAATGAACTTTGTTGAAAAGTGAAAGGTGTTAAGTTTCATTAAGCCGACACGATTGAAGGTATTTTGATTTGTTTGGAATATGTTGCTCGCATAGATAATAAAGCATTAATGAAAACCATATTTCGAAAAGCACATAACGCTGCATATTTGATCAAATATATCGACGCCTCCTAAAGCAAGCGGTACATCGTCTTCGTCCAAGATATTTGAATCCTCTGACGAGCTTTAATCTTCAAAGCTTTTATTGAAAGGGTCCTCTTGACAAGTCTCCTCATTATTGTTGTAGGGCTCATCGTCCAAGTCGTTGTTCAGATTTTTTTGAGAGTCCTCTGTACCTAATCTATCGTTGTTGCAATCCAATTCATCGACGAAACATGGCCTTCCATGGTTAAGAATAAACGTGTGCTCGTGAGTTTAGAAGAAATTTGCTTGAATTTAGTAAAAATTTGCTTTTTGAGTTTATAATAACTAAGCAAATTTTTGCATGAGTTTAGTAAAATTTTGCTATTTGCTTGAATTAAGTAGAAATTTGTTTTTGCAGCTTATAATAACTTAGAAACTTCGCTTGAATATAATCAAAAATTTGCTTTTTGTTTAATACATGAGGAGTAATTACAATTTAGCAATCTTTTTCTAAAATCACACCGTGATTGAGTAAAGTTTTGCTGATTTGCTTTTAAGCAAAACATTTGCTTGATTCAAGCAAAATAATTATCTCCGTGTAGGTGCAATAGGTCCAAGTGGCGGTCACTTTATAAATAAATGTTGCCATGCCTACTTTTAACGGCTGTTGAATGACAACTTTGTGTGTTTGTTTGTTCGTCTTTTATGTGCTGCAATACCGATCATACGATTGCGATAAAACTTTTTCAATTGCTTGCCTTTTCGAAAAAAATAAAGGCATAGTAAAAATTTGCCGCACCCACTTTAATAGCCCTCGTGAGGCTCGTATTAGACTTACATTTTATAGTTACGTTTGTGTGGTTGCGGTTGAAAACAGTACTAAAAATAGATATGGTCGCACTATAAACATATACTTAGGGTATTCACAAGGTGTGCTATCATGTCATAATGTCATATTGTCCTAAGATTTTACACTAGTTTAAACATTTTATTGTAGCCTTTCATATAAAAAAGTACTAATATAATACAACTCTGAAAGCTATGTTTATTGAAGAGTCGTAATCAAATAGCAGTTTCTTATTTGCATTTATTTTGCTTGTAAATTTTAGTTGTAAAATTTTAGGACAATATGACATTATGCCATGATAGCACACCTTGTGAATACCCCAACTATAACATATTATCATATACGCACTATAAACATGTACGCCCTTTTTCAAAAATCATTATAATTCTTGAGTTGTTATGGGTCAAAGGGGAGGTAACTTTATAAATAAATGTTCCGCACCAAAAAATATAAATAAAAATGAAAACTTCTTTAGGTGCGTTAAAAAACAACTGCTATATAATAGATTTTAGTTTTCACTTCGGTCGGCAATCCGAACAATTTTTTTTGTTTCAAAATTTTTTGTCATAATAGCTGGATATGGGGATTTGTTTATGGCTTTGCGGTAGGAGGATCAAACTTTACAAGCTCGATTTGTTGAAATCGTAACCAAATTAAATGGTTAGCGTGATAATTTGATAAAAAACGTTGGTAATAATACAATAACTACAAGCTAGAAGTGACATTTCGTACTCCGACCACCGAATGACAAAAAAACACCGACGACGAAACACTGTGGCTCGATACCTTATAAAACGGCTGTATAAGCGGAAATAACGTAGACTACATAATTTTGAAAGATAAAAAAAAATCATTTCAAAAAAATTCAAGACCACCGTAGGGTTTATCTTTTCTTTTTGCTGTAGCTAACATTTGAAGAGGTATCATTTAGTATCATCTTTACCGAAAGTTGCATTAAATCATTGTGTAAATCTTAAAGTGATTGTTTTTATGTTGGAAAAACTACAATATTCCACGTACCATCCAGAAATCCTTCGGCTTCTTAAATTAACTTTCTCATGGGACTCATTCAAAATCCTCCCTGCCCATAAGAGATTATAATTGTTACGATGTAAAAAGGTTTGTCAAATTTTAAGTAGCTATTTCTATTGTTTTATTTGGTATCTTTTTTATTATCTATTTTCTAAAGCTATTTTTGTTTTTTTCCTTTTCATCGCATCTGCAATGTCAACACGTGTCTCAGTTTAGGTTCGTAAAGGAATGGTGGAAGTAATACTTTTTGAGGCAGAAACCTTCTCACAATAAAAATAGGATTTTGCAGCATTCGATATCAATGGAAAATATTAGGATACTCTTTGAGTTCATGCTGGACAGACTCTAATTAAGCATTTAAAACTAGACAAAAAAAAAGGATAAGTTTTTGTTATTCTGCCTAGTAAAATTTTTGAAGGTCATGATATCCTCTTTAAAATAAACATCCAGCTTAAAACTTTTTGCAAGGTTCTGTTAATATTAGATATATTTGTTTTTGTATACATTTTGCTTTCTTTTGTTCATTTGGTATTCATGGAATCTGCATTATTGGATGGCACAATAATTCATTATAATTTTATATGACGGTTTTATTCTATTTTATTGTCTTAGTGAAAGCAGCGCAGCTTGCACTTAATAATAATCTGCTCTCCAAACAATTTTAACCCATCAGCAGCTTCATTAATTATTGTTACCAAGAACGGTGCCTGAAGTAGGGTCAGTAGGCAAACAGGCAGCAATGTCCTTGGGAATTCAACCTATGGTTCAGTGCAGCAACATAAACTCATTCACTGACAGACATCGTCATAACAGTGTTGCATTGAATTATGCCCTAACTGAAGAGAATGGGGTTGGCAGTCGTGAGCCACTGAAAACCACAAAACTATGTTGAAAACACCCTTCAGTGTTCCATTTGCACTGAACTTTTGTTGAACACTATGATGAGCTTTGTATTTATGTAGCGTGAATTTAGCAATAAAGACAATGGTTAGGTAAACAAAAAATGTAGTGGATACACTTTAAGGCGTATTAAGCAGGCAGTCTAGATTATTTCCCCACCTTCATATATATCCTTATCAGTGTTGCATTTTTTTGCAAACTAGAGTCAAGGAGTGCGAGTAGTAGTTTTTCATCTCTCAGAAAATGCAAAATATTAAATTTTAAGTAGTAATAAAAAAAACTTGCTTTAAAGAGTTGTTATTGTTGTTGCCTTCTTAAAATGTTACTTGATCTAAAGCTCAAAAAATAAATTCATGTAATAATTGAAGCAAAATAATTTTATATTTTCTCTACAATTTGCCGGGGCAAAGCAAAGTCAATACTTTTGGAAGATATTTAGATGAATTGTCTTTCTATCGAGTATTAAGCAATTAGCTTTTCTTACTCATCAAAATAATACTGTTTTCTCTCCTCTTGTCTTTTGTAAAATGAGGCAAATTACTAAGGTATATTTTTTAATACTTAAAAATATAAAAAATTATTTCAGTTCCAGATAGGCTCAAACTTACAAAAATGTCATAGTAGCACAACCGTTTATCACGTTTGACCATGTTTTTTTTGTAAATGAATTACTTATAAAAATTATCACCTTATTTTACCCTTTCAATGGCTAGGCTTATTACCTTTTTTAGGTAATATTCCTATCATTTAGGTCCTAAAAAGATGAAAAAATATACCTTTGATTTTTATCTGCGCTACTTAAGTTTTTCTTGTACAAAGAAAAAATTGTTTTGCTACTGTTCGGCACAAAATTTTTTATTTTGTAATCTCTTAAAGGTTTTTCATCACCTTAAAGATTTGTTTTTTTAACCGTCTTAATTTTCTTAGCAATAAAGCCATAAAAAACATTAATTTGATTTTTGTCCGGTTGATTTTTTCTTATGAATGGGCTAACAATTTTTTTTGCTTTTCTTCGGCCCAAAATCGAAAATCTGACTTACTTTAATGACAAATATCTCTCTAAATTTATTTTTATTATGTTGTCTTTTCCTAGAACCAAACGTGTCCAATATATTGGGCAAATTGGAAAGTGTTAACATAAAATATATATTTTTATCAAAGAGCCATAGCCAAAGGGGAATATTGATCTTAGGTTAAAACTAGGCCTTTGCGAGTAACTTTCAGCTCGATTTGAAACTACGAGTTACTAAAGGAATTATTAAGTTTTTTCTTTGGCTTTATCTCGAAAAAATATAGATTTTCTCAGTACAATGCATTTTTTATGAAAAGTTGTTGGTTAATAAAAATAACGGTAAACGAAACATTTTTTGAAAATATTTTTTGCGTTTATCTGGCATATTGAAAAACTTCCCCTTATTATATCATCAATATTATTTACCGTTATTATTTCGATATCTTGAAAACTACAGATTATATCAATATAACACATTATCCTCATTAGCCTAATTTCCTTTGTCTGAAAGGTCAATTAAGTGAACTTGGAGAAATGAGAAAAGATAAACCGTTACTTTACCAGTTCAATGTTTTATATTGTTTTCACAAAATTTCTAAAATGTTATATATGCGCTCAAAAAAAAAGACCAAAAGTTCCTTTTGTTGTAAATTTTTTGTTGTAAGTACATATCATTTATCCACATAAATTGCTTATTTTGATAAAAAAATCAATAAACAGTTTTAATCGAAAAAATCATGGGCTACCAATTTTTTTTTTTTTTTTGATAAAATTTTATTTTTTCAAAATGTTATTATATTTTTTACAATACATAAATAATAATTTCTGTGAAAAATTTGTTCACATATTTCAAACTGTTCCATATAGAATAAAGTTTCGAATATACATATATCTATATTTTCAGTAATTTTATTATCTATTCTCCGAAAGACGCAGGAGCCACAGACTCCAAAAGACAGATATATGAATTTTGTATGTTATATGGAAAAAAAATTTTATACATATTTTCACCATTTTTCTTGTAGCTGCCGAAAGCAAGCAAATGAACTGAATTACCAACTTTAGTCTAATGAGACAAAAACCGTCCGAAATCAAAGCATTTTTTATGATTTGTGGGCTGTAATGAGGGTGTGTTTATCCCCTGTAAAGTGGGCGTAACTAAAGTGGAACACTTCCATTTCTAGTACACTTGCCGAGAATAATCATATAAACTAAATTACAAAATTTTAGTTTAATACGACCCGAACCGTCTTCACTCAACGCTTATCCTACGAAAAGTGGGCGTAAATAAAGTGGGACATGCAAATTTTTAGTATAGTTGTAAAAAGTAACCGTGCGAACTAAATTACGAAATTTTTGTCGTATACTACGTTAAGATTTTGAAATTAAAAAAGTTAAGAAATGATTCAATTTAGCCCATTCAGGCAAATGAGATATGAAGTCATCTCATTTCCTATACAAATTCTCAGTTGAAATTAAACTCATTTAAAATAAATTTATGAGACTGGATACGTTCTTAAAACTTATTACAAAATATTTCGAACTAAGACACTAAAAACAAAGAAAAACGCCAAACAACAAAGCATTTTGTATGCGTGTATCATCATCAATATCAACTAGTAAAAACATATGTAAGCACTTTTAAATGACTGATTCCAAATGAGTCATTTGGCTCAATTTAAACGTAGTATAATACGACCGAAACCGTTTCGTGTTATATTGAGAGAAGCTCTCGCGACAAAGAAAGTAAACCTTTGTTTGCTGTTGTGTTGTGCTGCTTGTTGAATATAAGCATCAAATAAAACACGTGAATTTTGTAATAATTAAGGATAAGACTTTTCGAAAAATTTATTAAGCTTTGACACTGGAAATTATCATGGAATTGAATAAACAAAGAGTTATAAAAACCGATTTTTTTTATTAGTTGTATTTAAATTTATTCTAGAAAAAGCTTTCTCAGTGCATGCCTTCCTATACGGAAGAGAAAAATAAATAATATAAAATTTTTAAATTTTTATAAACATTTTACTTGTTTCTTAAAAATTGCATATTTAATACATGATGCCAAAAATTGAGCACATTTTGTTTTACACAAACACACATATCGATCTCTCACGCCGATTTTATAAGAAATCGTTTTTAAGATAGGTTTTTCCAAGATACTCGAAAGATGTAAATTTATTTCGTTAAACAAGACTACGTTAAAGTAAATTTAGTAAAAAAACGGAAAATAAAGTAAGTATGTAAATGCACAAACCAATTTATATTTCAAGTTCATATTTCAAATTTCAACAAAGAGGTTTTTTGTCGGTCTGACAAACCGATGCCTAGCAGATAAATCAAATGACGCTGGACGGAAAACAAATTACGTTTAAGCTTACAGCAAACTTAAGTACACAGCAGAAATCTGCAACGAATCACATTTTTGAATCAATATTCAAAAATGAGTATGAAGAACTATAAGTAGTTTCCAAAGTAGTACTCATATGTTATTGATTCTCAAATAAAGTAAATCTCATTTTTGAATCATGAGACACTTACACAGAAATGAGTATGGATATGTATAAGTAGTTTCAAACGTAGTACTCATATGTTATTGATTCGAAAAAAAGTGAAACACATTTTTGAATCATGAGCCACTTACCCGAAAATGAGTATAAATAAGTATAAGTAGTTTCCAAAGTAGTACTCATATGTTATTGACTCGAAAAAAAGTGAATCACATTTTTGAATCATGACCCACTTACACAAAAATTAGTGTGAATGAGAATAAGGCGTTTCCAAAGTAGTACTCATATGTGATTTATTCAAAACAAAGTAAATCAAATAAGTATAGAATGAATTAAATGTTAAGGAATGCCACCAAATAATATGTACTTTTAAGAATTCTAACCATCATTCAAAAGTATTATTGGATCGCTGATTTCGAATCTAAATTCAGAATTTTAAAATTCAATATGGTTAATTGCATTGCCACATTAACTTTTTTTATTTGTACGAATTCGGTGCTGGCGTGAACACTAGGTATAAATGGGTCGCTGAAGTCGAATCCATTGTCAGAATTTAAAAATGATGTAATCTATTTATAAAAGGGTGGCCACCTATTAACCACACTGTTAAATCATATTTAAAACTCTTAAAAATTCATATTATTATTGATTGTTTTGAATCAATACATATGAGTACTACTTTGGAAACTACTTATACTTATTCATACTCATTTTTGAGTAAATGGCTCATGATTCAAAACTGTGATTCATAGCAAATATCTGATTTGTATTACTGAGTTGTGAATGAATAGAACTCGAGTACTTCTCATTTTTAAGGATTCGTTGCAGATCTCTAATACACAGGCTAATTTAAATAGTCATAAAATGAAATTATAACTCAAGACTACGCAGATAATTAAAAAAAAAAATAAAAAGAAGATGTTAAAAAATTCATAACATAATTTGTTGATTTTGTGACAAAATTACCCTTTTTGCAAAAAAACGCCGTCAACCACATTTTACCAGTTTTCAAAAGTGTTACTTCCGTTTTCCCTTTTGGGTTAAAAGTTCCCTCAAATCGGGTAAAATTCCCTTTTCTGGCAGCACTGGTGTCAATAGCGACTAAACGAGAAAGCATTAGAATCAGTGCTCAGACTTAAAAAAAATTTTTA
Source organism: Dichetophora obliterata (assembly GCA_963920525.1). Lineage (NCBI taxonomy): Eukaryota > Metazoa > Arthropoda > Insecta > Diptera > Sciomyzidae > Dichetophora > Dichetophora obliterata. The sequence continues at coordinate 84,691,106 of OY986439.1, read as the reverse complement.
GTAGTAGATTTAACACAAAAAGTGCGGTAGATTGAAATAAAATGTGACAGATTTAATATTTCGTATATGAGCTATATAATATATCTTTAATTAAAGAAAAAAATATACATAACACACTTTACAATAGCAAAAATAGAAGGTATATATATATTCAATATAAAAAAACAAAAATTAATTAAAAACTAACAAACTTTCAGTCAATAAAACAAAAAACAAAACAATAGCCGCGTTTTTTCCAACATCCAAATCCGACTTCCATAAAAAAAAATACTTCTATGGATGTAGATTTTGTGAACTTGTAGTTTTAAACATAACAGCTAGGTGGCGTATAATGAAGTAAGCGAACGAAACAATCATTAGGGGGTTTCGGACGATCCGACTTGCCATCCGACATGTCCGACGACAAATTAACAAAGCAAATTTTTTTGAGTTTTCGAACAGTCCGACATGTACGACGACTTTATTCCATTGCAGTCTCTCAAACAGAACACATCGGCATAATAGCTAAGCAATTTTTAGATGCCCTTATAATTTATCAGTAATTTTCCAAACTTTAGAGAAATTTTAATTAATTATATCTATAATTCAATGTTTCTAACGTTGTTCATATTAATTTTCTATAATATTTTTCCGCTTCGTCGGTGTTCACCCGCTGACGCTTTTATTGAAATGAAAAAAATGCAGCAAGTCGGACCGACTTGCGTTCACATGCCCAACAAGTCAGTCCGACCGGTAGAAAAATCAAAACTTTTTGATTTTCGTCCGACATGTCGGTCCGACTGTCTTATTTGCTTTCGAATGATCCGACTTGTAGTCAAGCAACTCATATCTGTCCAACATGTCGGATCGTCCGAAACCCCCTATTGGCCGCATACAGCGCAGACAACTGTTGTGAACTGCAATGGTAGCGCTACCTTAGTACGCAATGTTTTTCTTTGAATGTGTTGCTTCTCTACACGTCAGAAGTTAGTTTCAATTTATTTACAATATATATAATTTTTATGTAAATTTTATTCAATTGCAAAGGTTTATCACTTAAATTTGCTGCGTCCTTTCTGTGTTTATTAAATTAAAAGCGTCAGTAGCAGCATCTGACAGCTAACCAAACAGTTGTGTTCATGTAGCATAGAATTTGTTCGCTCGATTAAAAGGCATTCGCTACCAAATCAGTTTTAGTTAGCGCTCCAAAATTCGACCATTCAGATAATTTTCACACAACAGTTGCCTACTGTTGTCTGCGCTGAATGCGGCCATTGTTGACAATCTTATGTTTGAATTCAACGCCGTCTAGATGTCAAATACTTTTCATAAGCAGCAAAGGCCCAATTTCTTCACAGTCCGCTAAAAGTTGCCGTACCGGTAAACTCATAACTCGTAGGAAATGGAGGTATGATTTTCCAGCAAGTTGTAAGTTTACTGGGACGGTAATTTTGATCGATTCGTGCCGCGTTTAAGTTTCCCGCGCAAACGTTTTGTTAACAGCTGACAGTCAACTTCAAAAATGTCGTTTGCAATAACTGGCTTATTGCAAAATCTAATGCTATTCGCAATAGAGCTTTCTAGTGATGTGTTTATTAAAAGTTTTTTATAGAAAACAAACTGTTAAAAAAATTTTATGATGGTGGAAACAGTGGTAGATCTTAAGCCTTCGGTGTTATATGTAGTATCTATTAAAATTTTGAAAAAAATGTGGTAGATCTACCACAATAGTGGTAAAGTCCGTGCCCAGATCAGAATACTTGTGAAACGAGAGTGCTTTTAAGAGTTCATGGCAGTGTTGCCATAGCATGAGTTTTCGCCAATACTACAGGATTTTTAAACATCAAAAATGCGCGCGGGATTTTGAGCCTAAAAATAGGATTTTCACTCATAGTAGGTTTTCTTACTTGTTTTTATTATCAAATATGCTATATTGATAATTGGGAAATTCACAGTTAATTGTAATGTTTTAATATATTAATATTTTAATGTACTAATTTTTTACAACTGTGAGCACAACTTAATTGAAAGTGTTGATATGCAGTTTCAAAACAGCGCTGGAATCTTAAATATGCAGCTCAGATGTTTTGGATTCTATTAAAAGTAAAATTTAGTTAAAATTATTGAAAACTTCATCAAAATTATTTACCAGACAACTCTTCTTTATTCACGTAAAGCAGCTGTTCACGAAATAACACATTTACACTCTACAAAAGCATACCTAGGGCATGTACAAAAGTGGCAACATTTAATACACCGGTTTAATTTGTGTTTACATGCAAAACAAAAACAAAAATTTAACAGGCAAGAAAGCACATTTCAGAACTAGTACATTAAACCTTAATTAGCATGAACTGTGAATTGCCTAAATAAAAACCCTATTTTATGCAACCCTGTTTAAAATTTAACTGAAAAGTGTCATTGTGAATTGTTTAAAGAGAAAAGGCTCGTTCGTTTTGATCCATTATTGATCAAATCGCTCATCAAACGATTTGACAAACAGAAATTTATATGGATTTGATGGCAATTTGACTGATGTGAACACTCAACAAATCGTACGTCAAATCATTTGATGAAAATCAAAATATTTTTATTAGACCAACGATTTGACCAATGTGAACTGTTGTCAAATTCTGTAGAACGCTTTTGTTAGTTTTCAACCTGAACACAAAAAAGTTTTCAACCTGAACACATCGCGACAAAAAAAGGAGCGGAAGAATATTTTTAGATTGACTTTGTATACAGACATTTTTTGGACATATCAAGAACTGCGGCAAATAATTTATAATAATTTTAAAAATGATTTTCTTCTTCCAATACGATTTTGCTTATTTTGATGTTAAAACAAAATTGCAATTTGATGAAAAATTTGATTAGTGTGAACACTTTTGTGGTCAACCGATTTGACAAATGATTTGACGAAAATTTAAAATGTGAACAGGCTATAAGAAAAATAAGCTTAAACAACTTCGAAAATAACACTGTTCCTTTACCCGACATCTCGATAGGCAATAATCCATTGCATAGAATCTGTCAAACAACAAATATTGCCAATTAAGACCACTCAATTGCCATAAGCCACCGAAGCTAGCACATTGCGATGACGAAAAATTTTTAGTAGCACTTGTTATTAAAATCGTATTGGAAGAAAAAGAAATTTTTTATTAATTATTATTAATTATTTGCCACAGTTATTTATTTATTTTTAGGTTCAGGTTGATAACTTTTTTAAACTGACGAAATCGTTTAACAGAATCGTTTAACAGAAATCAGCACAAAAATCAAAGCATTTTGATTTTCCTCAAACGATTTGATGACTTAATGAATTTCTAGGCTAATAAATAAATTTGAATATATTTTTTTAACGTCTTTGCACGAACATAAATTTCAGATCAAAATCTTGTTATGAAGTGAATACTTAATCTAGATTTTAGCATATATTAGTGTTGGTTTTCTTGTTACAAAAACTGCAGCTAAAATATTTGTAATTGGTTTTTTAAATATTTAACGTTTTAGGTAATTGGTTTGAGTTTAGATTCAAATTCATACTCAGTGAGTTTTTAAATTTGGGAACATGCACTTGCAGAGTAATAAAAATCCGTGGTTTAAGAAAACACAGTGATAAGCTAAAAAAGCATATTCATTCCTTCTCCTAATTTTTAAACAAAAACTTGTTGCATTAAATCATAAATTTCCTGTCATCCATTTATTTCTATTAATAAATACATAATGTAAAGACAGTTTTAAAGACACTTCTTTTTAATAGAAGTATAAAATAAGCTACGCGGAAACTTCTTAAGAAATTTCCGTTTAATGATAATAAAAATTTTTTAGCTTAATGGTGACTCTACCATGATGAGTGCCACTTCGAAGCAACCATTACTTTGATATTTTCAGCTATTTCAATAACCGTTATTATTTTAAAACTTCTTAATATAAATTAAGTATTTTTGTTGCTGTATTGGATAAGCTTAACTTTGATATCATTTCTTTTTAACGACTGTATGGGAGCATGAGCCTGTTGGTAGCTCCTTTTATCCTTTAAATGCTATTTGTTACGGTAAAGCTGTATTTCCTTCAGCTATGCCGACAACATTTGGCATGTTTTGGCCAATTTAATAAAACAAATACTGATTTATTTGCAATTATTTCCTTACCCTAAATTTCAAAAATTAGGTTCATATAAAAAATTACAAACACACAACCAAACAATAACAAAATCCTAATTGGAAAATATAGCCGCGTTGAGTGTCAAAGAAAGAAACACTGATAACGATGGAAAATTTTATAATGACCCACTCAACATTCTGCCTAGGACAAGCTGGGTCCTTTGAAATTCACAGCGCTATACCAGCTGTTGCTTTTATATGTCCAATAAAAAACAATTAATATGTTTTAAGATTCCTTAATGTTTAGGTTAGAACAATTTTCGACAATCAACAATTTTGACATTCTCAATAAACTGAAAAAAATAAATAAATTTCCAACAACTTTTGATGAAAATCAACAAAACAAGCATCGAAAAAAACAGCATGCGCATAAAATAGCCTTGGCAAATTTTCTCGATTTTGTTTTTGTTAGCTACATGTTTCCAAATTTTATTTGACTTTAAAATGGTTCGCGCCACTTTTTCTTATTTGAACATGTTATTCAAAACTTCTCTTGTATTTGTTCTGTAAACTGTGAAAACCAAACAAGAAACATTAGACCTTAAAACTTTTTATCTTGTCACAATTAATCATAATTCTAGAATCCCAACGGTAGTTGTTGCGAATAGACCTAAAGTGGGTGGGTGTGAAATGTTGGAATGTGGGTGGGTGTGAATTGGAAGACTAATGCTTCGTTTTTATGTTGAAATGGCTGCAGGCTTAGATGTCTTATGTTTAAAGCAACTATTGTACTCATGGGTTTTAACGTCAAGCTCTTTTGTAATAGTTTTTCTGTTATAACTCGTGGGTTTTTCTTTAATCATATTATATATGACTAAGTATAAGTAAAACCGAAATCAATACCAGGATAGTAAAAAAGCATTTCAAATGTATCAAGTCGTTTTAAAAAATGAACAAAATAAATTCTTCTTATTTGATTTGTTTTTATAACCCTTAACTCTTAATATTGTCTTAAAAAAAATTACGCAAGTACTTACACGAGAAACAATTTCATATTTTTTGTCAATAAAGTATCTGATATATGTCCGGTGACCATGTCGGTAAATGTCCGACCTCTGCACTGAAAGAAGTGCTAGTTTTGGAACACCTTGGGCAGGCACAATGTCCGAACGAAGACCGATTCGGTCGCTCGTTTTTGAGCAATTTATTTACATAACTCAGACTTACTACGGTACTATTTCAGGCGACTTTCGAGGTACTTGTTCGGTATGTTTCGGGCACATTATAGTTTAGACTCGGGCCGGTTTCGATACATATCAAGTACTTTGACACGATATATGAATTTTGTTCTCGGGTCCTGTTCGCAAAAACTTCGCAGTTTTTCATTACTACTCGTAGCTTTTAAAAATAAAATTGAGACCGATACTCTGGACTTTTGTGCCTGAGTAGTTTGGTACGGACACAAATTGTTTCTTGGGTTATGTTGTGTGGTCTGTGTGGATCACAAGCATTTTGTTGTTTAATAAGATTTATTCATATATGTTTAGAAAATTATAAATTACTAGTCATTTAGTTTAACAATAAAAAGAAGAAATACAATTTGTATGCTTGGATGAACTAATCTTATTTAGTTTTTCAAATCGATCAAGTTGATAGTGAATGATTTTGTGTTTTTCAAACACAAAAAATTTGCTTTTGATTTTTATTTTTTAACAAAAACAATCCAAATTATCAAAAAATAAGTGTATTTTCAATATTGATTGAACTGCAAGGTTTTCTTCAGTGAATATTTTAGCATCTATTTTTATATAAAAAAAACAAGATTGTCACCAAGCTGTATAGAAAAAGAAACATTTCTTTAAGAACTATGAAGGCATTATATTTATAAATGTTGACAGTAAATGTTGCAAATATTCTTACTAATTTGCAAACAAATAAGTTCTGTTTCCGTCTTTTTACTTCAAGACAAGTTCGAGTAATAGAGAGTTACTTGATTATCTGTCAAAATAAGAATATTTATCAAAAACGACTTCAAGTAAGTTTCAAGCATAACAGCTGTTCATGCTTTTTTGCTACAGAAAACAACTTGATTTTTGTTTGTAATTATTAGTTTATTCTTTTTAAAAACACTTTTTAGAAAATATAAAAACAATAATAGTTGAATTTCATGATAAGAATAATTTTAATTTCACAAAACAATAAGAAATATTGATCTTGTAGTATTACGATCAGCTGTTTTTAGCTAAAAACTCGTGCTCGAAGAAATTTTTAAGTAAAGTTCGAGTAATTGCTAAAGAATATGGAGTGACATTTAGCTTGCTTTTCTTCTCTCTCGAGCTTTAATCAATCAGTAAAGAAACGCTTTAAAGTAGCTGGAAGTTATCAGTGGAATAATATTGCTACACATTCATAATTGTTTCGCTAAAAAAATATTTTTTAATTGTTTTTGTACAAAACATGTTATGATACGTAACGTGACAGATTTTTCTCTTCAAAGAAGTACAAATAATTTTTGGTATTATTTATTTAATTGAACTAGAAAAACATTTAAAGTGTTACTAATTTGTTCACAATCGAAAACTGAAAAAGATTTAATTAACTTTTATACGAGTATTTATTATACTCGTACTTATAAAATTAGAACATTCGTTAAATTTTTCAACTTTTGGCATTATTTTTCATTTTTTGTTGCCATTCATCATGTTTGCTGCCATTTTTAAAGATTCAAATTGAGATCAACTCTCAGTGCTCTAAAAATATAAATTTAAATATTTTTTATTTATTATGGTGGCTTAAAAGGATCTTAAGTAACATTGAATTTTTCAGTCGCGATAGACCTTTTGGCGGAAATGCTCGTATATAGGAATGTAAAAACTAAAGTAATAATCCAAAAAAATACAGTATATCGTGTAAATTTAGCTAATTTTTGACACCATTTCACATGTTTTTATAAAGTTTTGTCCAACCCACAGTGAATCGTGTAGAACATGCTAGCTGGACAAAAATGATTTTCTCTTTTTGAGAAAATAACTGTAGAAGTTGATGAGTAATGATCTAAAAGACATGGTATTAACAATTTTTTGTTTTTGTCAATGGAAGATATGTATTGTGTAATAAGCAGTGTAAAACAGATACTTAGTTTTTATAATTTTATTTTGATTATCAGTTGAAATAAGTGCAGTTCTTACGACGCAAGTGCATTTTTCTACAATATTTTTTTTTAAATGTTTGCAATGGAATTTCAAGTCGAAGGTATGATATATATTATCTTAATAAAAACAAGTGTAAAAATTGATACAAACATTGAAAATTTTCAAAACTGTCAGAAGCGCTATTTCTGCGCTATTTGTTTTTATTTTTAAATTTCCAGAAGGTGGGACTTATTTGATACCGATTGACACCAGGCTGATTTTTCAGTATATGTTGAATATTTGTTTATTCATTATTTTAAAACCAATTTGGGGTGTCGCACATGCTCGCTTCTATTTAATTTCCTTTTTTTTAGAGTACACATTCTCCATCACTATATGAGAATAGTATGAAATGTGGTTGCAAATTTTCGAAGAACAAAATAAACGAAAATCTATGTAAGTTCGTTGAATCAAAATTTTTTCTTGGCGATGCTGGTACGGAGTCTTTGAGATCCACTAAAAATAAGCTCACAAGTTTTTCTAGCAAAATACTAATAATGTGGCGCACTTGTGGGAACAAGAAAGAACGTTTGATATAAAAAATTTTTGAACTTTTGAAGGAAGAAGTAATCTGCATTGTTTGAAATAATTTTTGATTTTATTTAATTAGTTTAATTTTAATTTTGTAAAGTGTGATAGAAAAACAAAATAAATTTTTAATGCATTAGTTTCCTTTTTTTAACACTTCGTGTAACAATGTTTGATATTGTCAATTGGGAAAATATGTTAAGGGAGGTTTTATGCAAACAATTTTTTAAAAAATTTTTTTAATTGATTTTTGTTCACCAATATGTATACTGTTCAAGAATATGCAAAAAAATATCAAATCAATCCCGCTTATAATACAGGTTCTGCGGTTTGGCGCTTAAAACCCCGAGCGCCAAGGTACCTTAAACCAACCAGAGTATCTGTAAACGCGTTTTTCTCGAAACATACTTTTTCAAAACGGGCCACACTACTGCAAACAAACTAAACAACCAATTTTAATTTACTTTTTTAGTCTTTGTAAAATTTTTCTAATTTTTACATGCATGCATATTTTACAATATGGTAAAAAATATTGCAAATTTTTCAGCTTTTTTTTTCAACGCTTCATAATTTTTTTTTATTTTTCATATTTTCTTTTAATTTTGGTATGAAATGTGCATTGAAGAGTCCATTTTTGAAAGCATTTTTCTCTTTTTTTTTTTGTGCTGACGATCTGGAACCGAGCTATGATGTGACCCGATTTTGACCTTTCTTAAGCACACCAACTTCAGCGCCATCTTTATACATGAAAAGTATATGTTAAAAAAAAAGAAAACATTTTTTTCTACTTGCACTGATGATACAAAATTTACACTCAAATAAAATTTTTAGTATAAACAATAAACTTTTTAGAAAACACCTTCTCAAGTATGCCTTTATTCCAGCCCTATTTGCCTTAAACCTCCCTTAACAATCACGCTTAATCATATTTAACACAAATTAATAGAATTGTATAGCTACGGCTTTGATAACCAAAAGTTTTACATTTAAAAATAAACATATCAAACAGGGGCACCGTAGGCACAGATGCCATACAAAGCACACTTTAGGTGTGGGAGGTATCTAAGTTTAGGATGTGCCTCAAACTAAAATTTTTAAACATTAGAATAATCGTTTTGCATGTACTAATGAAAAAATTCAAGAACATAATTTTGTCCAGCTAGCATGTTCTACACGATTCCCTGTGCAACCCTACGAAGTCACATCACTCTCATATATTTTAGACTTTTTAGGTTATTTGCCATTTTATCAATTTGTAATGAAACATTCATAGTTCACGTTATATTTATTATAACTTTCGTCATGTTATATGTTAATATATCATTATTAAAAAAAGAAACAATTTTTATTCTCGAAAAACCTTGCTAATATGTCTGTAGAATGGAATGAAAAATGGCTAGAAATATTGAGAAAAATCTAAATTATAAAAAATATTGAAAAATGTTTAAAAATTCTGTAAAAAATGTTCAAACCAAAAAAAAAATATTTCTTTACGTCACCCACTACCAACCCACCTTGTCCCAAATGCCACATTTCATTACAAATGCTTCTTAAGCCTAATTTGTGATTTGCTTATAGTGAAATCTCAAAAACGAAACTTTTTTCCATACACCTTTTCCTTAGAATTGTTGTTGATTTTTGCTTGCGTCAATTACAACAAAGAATTTTAAATTCAAACTATTTCCAGACAGCAGTGAGAATCGAACCTGCATCCTTTCGGTTAATAGTTCAGCACGCTACCATCAAATCCAAACACCGTCTTTAAGATAGATGGTTCATTCAATATTAAGTAGTAACTGAAACTATGTTGCAGTATATGACGAGAATATATTAAAAGGATTGTGCATTAGCTATCCTACATATTCTATTGTGAATGCGTGAAGCTACACGCAGAGAAAAAACATAGTTGCAACAACCATGTTTTAAGAGGATCACAGTATGATTTGGATTATGATTGTTGCTAACATGTTCTTAAACATGTAATGTTTCATTTGATCACGATAAAATGATTACAGCAACCATATTTAGAAAAGGAACTTTTTTGCAGGAACCAAAATACTATTGAAACAATCATTATTCTCTTATTGGGTCAAAAATAGAATGATTGCAACAACTATATTATGAATTTCTTTTAGGGATCCAGAATATTATTGAAAAAATAATTATATTTATTTTTATTTTCATGCACTCCAATTTCCACAGCTATTAATTAAGATATCTCCAAAGTTTGCCATTGACGAGGCTGAACAGAAATATTAATTCAATTGAAAAATTTTTTTGATAAAATTTTCTGTCCGAGCTGGGGTTTGAACCGCGGCTTTTTCGCTTACGAGCCACGCACACTACCAGTACGCCACAGCCACTACTACCGCTCGCCTGACTAATGCCATTCATAAACATGGTACATTAAGTGCATTGTCACGAAAATAGCAATATTTGTGGTTTACAAAATATGCTCAGAATCGCGAAATTTGTTTACGGTAAATAGAAACGTGTTAGCTACAATTAAAGTCGAAAATGTCACTTTTCTGCGTACTGTTTTTAGGATAAGGCGATTTAAAACAAAAAACAATAGTTGAAAAGTTGACAAACGAAACGGCACATAGCCAGGAATCGATGAAACTTATTGTGTCTGAATGAAGTGAAAGGTTTTCCTGCAAACTGTTCAGACACAATAAATTCTTTCGATTTTTGGTTATGTTCTGCTTCGTTTGCCAACAAGCAAGGAATAATTCAGACAAACATTCAAAATTCTAATATGTTTGTCTCTATAATAATATTCACATATATCATGATTGACAGAACTACAACATTTTTGTTGCAACTAATAGTTGAGGCAATCATAGTATGTTGACGATTTCAATGATGTTTTGATTTCAACTATAATGTTATTTTTGGTACCACTGTTAGTAAATAATGACTTTATTAAGGCAAAAATTTGTGTTTGCAGAAATAATACAATAATTTTAGTAAACAAATTATTATTGCAGTAATCATGTATCAACCATGTCTTTTCTCTGCGTGTATGATGCAGCAAATCTTAATACCCAAATCACAAAGGCGCGTTAAGTCGGTCGCGCTTTAACAGCTGAAGTAGAAACAATCGTGCTTTGTATCGTAAATATTGTCGAATCTTGTAAGAAGGTTTAAGGCACGATCAAAGTGCGACATGCTGAAAAAAGTTGAGAAATGTTCTAGTCTGTCGTGCGTTTGACATTTCCCGATAGCGCAGTCCTGTATTTTTATTACGTATTTGCATGGGATTTGTTATTTTAACAAAATAGTTTGTATTGAATGTGATTTAATTTTGACTTTTTGACAAGGTAAATCATTCATAACATCAGTAGCTGCTTATGTTACGGTTGTTGCTTTGTTTGAAGCTAATAGTTTTCAGTAGCTGTTTGTGTTGTTGTTGATGCTGTTGTTGTTTATGTGTATGTAAATTTGTATGTATATAAATAGATGTCAGTTCCCAATGTGCACAAAAACGGATGCGGATCCGTTACGAACCCGTTACGAGTCCGTCAGTACGCACTACGCTTTCTAATGCTTCGACGGACCCGTTACGAACCCGTTACGAATCCGCCAAAAGAGTCTGAAACGGATTCGTATATGAAGTCCGAAACGGATTCGTATATGAAGTCCGAAACGGATTCGTATCTGAAGTCCGTTACGGATTCGTTTCTGAAGTCCGTTCTGAGTTCGAGGCGGATCCGAAAAAATGGAAAAAGCAATTCGTATTTTTGGGAGGAATTGCTCTTATGTTTTGACGGACCCGTTACGAACCCATTACGAATCCGTCAAAACAAAATACCACAACGTTAACATAAAAGACAGTCTTAAATTTGTTTTGCAATTTCTTATTTTATTTTCAGTGGATTAGGGATACGAAATACAATTGTGTACTTATTTTTATTTTAAACAACTTTTTTATTTCATAAGGCTCGTGCTCCTCAAGCTCTCCTTCAAATCGAAGAAAAGTACTTGTCAGAATTTTTAAATAATTATCATTAGTGATCAAGTTAAATGTGACTATAGGATAGCCGTAGCCATATTTTTCGGAAACTTTTTTAATTGCGTAAATTTTGTACGCTTTGTCATTATAGCAGCAAAAGTTATTGGGATACTTCAATGAAAAATAATGTTAAGCTGTTTGAAGAAACAAGTATGAGCCATCCTGGAACTCACCAACATACTCGTTTATTTGATATTTTGAATTATTTTTTTACCATTTAAACTAGCCTCCACTACTCTCTTATAAATTTGATTACAAAATAATTTTTTGTTTTAATTTACGTTTAATTTCCTGCAAAAAGTTTTCGAATTTGAATGCGTCAAACTTGTTTAGAGAACTTATATTTTTAACATCTGTAGCTAAATGCGTCAAACGAGTCCGTTGCAAGTTCGCATTATTTTTAAAAAAAAGAGTCTGAAACGTCTGTTTCGTATATGAAGTCCGAAATGGATTCGTATCTGAAGTCCGAAACGGATTCGTAACTGAAGTCCGAAACGGATTCGTAACTGAAGTCCGAAACGGATTCGTATCTGAAGTCCGAAACGGATTCGTAACTGAAGTCCGTAACGCAGAGAGGAATTTCATACGAAAAAGGATCGAAAGAATCCGTTTGGGACAAAATGTACGAAGAAGTGAGTTCGTTACGGATTCGTAACAGATCCGTTTGGCACACTGGGTTGCTTTCGATTTTTCTGTTTGCTATGTTTTTGTTAATCTTCAGCAATGTAACATAACAAATAATATAGATGTTTATTTATTATATAAATAATATTAAAACTACTACGATGGTTGGATATGCAAAAGCATTCATTTATTAAACTTAACAAATTGTAATTATTTTCTTGCTGATATTATTTTTACAGCTGATAAGTTCACTGAAATAAAAAAAAAAACAAAAATTTACTACTAATACTTACTTACTTAGGGAAATTGGGGGCGATGGAACAATGTAACATGTCTGACTGTCTCAACCTGGCGAGGCCAGCATAATCTTTGTGAAATCGCCTCAAGTCGACTCAAACCTCCACGTGGTGTTTCCTGGGCAACGTCAAAACTGACAACCGTTAGTTTGGCGGCTAATCTGAGCGGCGGGCCTCCCTAGGCTTAAAATAGGTTGTGCGTCGGGTTTGAAGCCCACCCGTAAAAACCAATTTCAATGAAAACATAAAACAAAAATTTAAAAATCCTTATATACACGCTCAGAAATCTTGGAATTAATTTTAAGCCAAGCGTTGGAATCAAGCATTTTTTAATATATTTTTGATTAAAACTTATACTCTCAAGTATATTAAAAAGTTGATTTGATGTTATCTGTATTAAAGTATAATAAAAATTGTATTATATACAAGTTATAATACAAATTGTCTTAAAATATAATACAACTATCTATCAAGCATCTGTCAAATTGTCATTCTGAATCTGAAATCTGACATTGTCAAAATAAAACCTAAATAAATAGTTTTTGTTAACGAAAAACCGTATGTTATTAAAGAAACTTTAAATGAATAAATACTTTGTTATTGGTTGACCAAATATTTTCTTTTTATTTCACTCGGAATTTTGAAAGTAAGTAAACATATAAAAGTTTTTTAGCTTTATTCCATAAATGTTCCATAAATTTATTCCATAAATGTTGATTTTTCCTTTCACCTTTTCAGGACAATATGTATTAAATGTTATACATCTTGTATTACTTAGCTTCTATTCCAATTCTGTATTAGAATTTAGTATTATGGGACTAAAATTCAATTTTAATATTTGACATATATTAGATTCTAATGCAATTCTGGTATGGTCATATATACAATACAGTTTTTATTAGAATTTAATCCAAGATTTCTGAGCGTGTATCCTTAATTAAATTTTGTATATAATATTAATGTTAAATAATATATCATATACTTTATTTATTAAAAGCGGGAGCTATTTTAGTATGATAGCCAAAATGAATAAAGAAATACAGCCATCATGTACTTCCGCCATAAGAATTGTGATTTGGGAACTTCAGACTTTGTGGGATTTTTTTTGGTTTGAATGCGTACAGTGGCATCATTTAAGTTACGGACGCCATAACTCAAAATCAAAATTATAAGGCTGGGCGTTTTGACAGTTAATTCCGTAAAGTTGACCAAAGTACGATCAACCGACCGAACGCGCCTTCGCATTAGCTATCCACACAACAAAAGTAGCAAGGTTTCATTGAAATGGGTGAAAATAATCACTAAATGCCAATTTCTTTATGTGGAGATTTTAATTTCGATTTAAGATATGAATGTTTACAGGCACATAAACAATTTCTTTTTGATAAATTTAATATACAAATAATAAGCGATTTAAATATTTTTACAACACGAGGGCAACTAGTGATGCAGTATTTGCTAAATATATTGACGACATACTTAATATCTGTGACATACGTTTGCTATTTCATCAATAAAATTTCATAATAATAATTGAACTTTATTACAAAAGTAATTCAAAATTAATGTAACATGTAATAAATTAAAATAAAATAATAAAGGTGTGTGTTTTTTAATTCACTTTATGATATTTTAAATTTTTAAATTTTAAAATATTTTATTATTGTATTATAAAAAAACCATTAAATTATCAAATTTATGTTACTATGAAAAAGCTTCGCTTCTCTCGTGTGTCCAACGACGCATCTGCTTTTTTTTCCCTATCTTGAACACCTTTTAAAATTTATATTGATTGATTTTTTTAAGAACTGAAGAAGGAAATATGGAGGAACCATTTTTCGTTTATCCTTCAATGAAACCAAATACCTCTTTTAGTTTAATTATCTTATACAGAAACTGTAACCAAATTAAATTCATCTTGTTAACTATCGAAAAAGGACAAAAAGTCTGCCGGGTCACTTGGACCCTTAAATACTCGCATTATAATTTTTTTTTTAATACTCGTAGTATACTATTATGTTGTAACATTGACCACCAAAAGTCAAGCTACCGGCATGTACACAACTTTGAAACAAGCACTTCGGTTTAGTTTTGGTTTTTTTGAGCTTGTTGCAAAAGTTTAATCGCAGTAGATAAATTTCAAGACCTAAATCTTATATTTGGGCATTAATGTGACAATTCTAAATATTGTGATACCTTTAAATATCTGTTTCTCATTTTTTTTTTTTTTATAAATTTTAAGCTACTCTCCAAATTTCCTTTTTTTTATATTATATAGGAAGTCATTAAATACATTCTTAAGATAACATATCGAACAAACTTTAAAGTTGAATTCAGGTTGTGAACTCTATTCTGGGCATAAAAGTTAACATAAACATTTCTATTTACATTCTTGGTTTTACAAACTTTCCTACATGGTTAGAATCTTGGAATAAATTTTAGTCCCACTAAAATATTACTGCATTCTTTTAAACCTTGCGATTAAAAATTTAATCTTTTCAAATAATCTCGTTTTTAAAACTCTTCTGTACAAGAATTTAAGCCAAAATAAATATAACATCCATTTTAGCTATTTGGCTTAAATGTTAGCTTTTTGGTTTCAATTTAAGCTTTTTTGATTTAAATTTAAGTACAATTCTGTATTACTTTTTGTTTACTAAATTTGGATTAAGACCCGTAAAATTTAGCCGGGCAATGCTGCGACTCAATATTAGGTGACTCGGTTCATACGTTTGTTTATAGCGCTTTTTATGTATAAGCCAATAGCCCGGTGGTTAGAGTAGTGAGTGTACAAACTGAATGTCGTGCGTTCGAATCTCGCGGTTGTTGCTATTTTTTATTTTATATTTTAATCCAAGCCTGTACTCAATTTTAAACAAAAGCTGTATTAAAACCATATTTTAGTATTTTTCAAATACTAGATGTGAAACCAAAGCTGCTGTGGACTTGTATGCAATACAAAAAAGCTTCAATTTAGTTCAAGAATTCTAACCGTGCAGCCGGAATTTTTTACTTTGAGAAATTAATGGGAATACAAGATAGTTACAAGATACTTACTAAAGAAATTTCGGTAAGTTATCAAGATTTTCAAAACGCCTGTAGCACAAAGCTAAATTTTAGATGAAAAGATTTTGAAGTACGTGACAAACTAAATAAAAGTTTCTCTCTAGTTCATCCGAATAAACCACCACACAAGCTGTTGTTTAACAGTTGATGTCGGATATAAATTATTCTCTGTCCGAAAAGAAAATTTTTTTCTTTGTAAGTGAGTAAATATTTATAGACTTCAAAACAAACTTGGATAATAACATTGAGAACTGTGCTAAATCCGTGCCTAGATGTGTGTGTGTGTGTGTGTATGTGTATGAAATTATTTAATGTCAAGGTGTCAGGCAGGTTTTCTGATATGATTCAAATTCAAGGAATTTGTACTCTGCATAGCTGTACAGTAGGGTGTCCCAAAAAATAATTTTTTTTTGCTCAAGTTTTTTTTTAAAGCTTATGAGGTCAAGAATTTTTGAGATTTTTTGTAGATTTCTTGGAATAGGTTTAGTGGTGGCGCTAATCGCTTTTTCCCTTAAAATAAGGTTTTCTTAGATTTTTCGATCTCCAAGCAAAAGTTGGTAAATAACATACATTTTCTAAGTTTTTGAGTCGTCATTTCGAAAGACAAATGTCCAAACTTTACTTTAATGTGCATAAATGAGAAGTTTTGGCAAATTTTTATGTCATTTGGGTGTCATATATTGCATGTTTTCGTAAAATTTGCCTAAATTTTTTAAAAAACGCTTCATTGCATTTAAGATTTCTATCAAAATGAAAAAATGTAGTGATGCAGTTTGAATAATGGTAAAATTCTTAGCAATTTAAAAATAAATATTTTTGATATTACTCCTGCCGTTTCAAAGTTAAAGCTTTTAAAACTTTTTTCGTTGCCTGGAAACTTTTCGAATTTTAACAAAGCATTTTATTTCATTCAACAAAAATATTTAAGTATCGGTAAGTAACAATATTATAAACTAGTTCAAAAAACTATTTGGGACCTTCATTTTACAGTAGATTTGCCGTCGTTAAAAATGATAAACGTATGGCTTGTGGGTAAAATGATTGATGCATTAATGCAAACTGCATCATTACATTTTTTCATTTTGATGGAATTTTTGAAAGTTATAAACCGGTTTTTTAAAAATGTTCGATAATTTTACGAAAAAATGCAATATGTGACATCCAAATGACAATAAAATTTGCCAAAACTTCTGATTTATGTACATTAAAGTGAAGTTTGAACAATTGTTTTTCAAAATGACTCAAAGTCTTAAAAAATGTCTGTTTTTGACCAACTTTTTTTTTTAATTCGAAAAATCTCCGAAAACCACCTCCATACCTCTTATAAAAAATCTGAAAAAATCTGAAAATAATTTTTAGTGTCCACTTAAATTCTAAGGTTTAACAGTTATGCAAAAGTGCCCGAACACCTTGGTTACGATAATAAAACTGTTCAACAATTTACATACTTTTTAAAAACTCCGCCCACATGCTGATCACGAATATGTTATTATTTTTGTTGGGAAAATTCTAGTTTGGTTCCTAAAGTACATTGTAATTTTAAGGAGTTTATTCTTTTAAAAAAAAATTTTCATCAATAAAACCTTGTCCTATCAAAACAAATTTAGTATCAAATTAAAGAGAAAAATAAATAGTTTTAAAAAATACTATAAAATATTTTACTGAATACAAAACTAAGATTTTGGAACATAAAAAATGTATTTTTCATTTGAAAATTCTTTCTATCGTTGAAGTTCTTATTGTTGATAAAATTTAATATATTTTATTCTGTTATTCTACAAAATTTCATTAAAATTGCTTTATCGGTCTATTTACCTAAATTTTTAAAGTTGTTTTTTCCAAAAAGAAAACAATAGTATACTTTACACAGCTGTATGTGCTTTCGTTTTTCCAAGGGTTACAGTAAAAACAAAATTAATTTAGAAATCTTTAAATTATTTATTAAACTTGTCAATTGCTGATAAATTTTAAAATGGTGATTACTTCAACTACCTGCTTTTGAATAGCATTGATTGTAGCACTCCGTTGTAAGCACTAAACTCATAGTTTTATGAACGAACCTTTTAATCCATTCAAAGGCCATTCAGTAAAATGAACGAGTTTTTTAATCGTTTTAACTTTAACTCAATTGTTTACGTAGAAAATAATGATTTTAACCTACATTCGATTGTATGAAAGGAGCTGTTATCCGCTTTGACTTCCACTCGGTTGTATGAATGAACCTGTAAATCATTTTGATTTAAATTTGGTTCAGTGAATGGACCCATTGATCGTTTTTACCTACACACGGTTATTGGTTGTAGGTCATTTTGTAGGTCACAACAATCGACAATATGTTAAAAACATTTTTTATGTACACAAAATATAAGTGAATTTTTCCTTTATTACATAAAATATAAGATAATCACTAAAATTTTAAAAGATAATTTAAAAATCATTAGAGTTCATTACTTACAAAAAGGTTCATTAAATAGGCTGACTTCATAAACGCATTTGTCATTGCACCAGTGTGTTCTATTTTGAATTGGTCCGAAGCTTTTGGAACCGAAACTGTAGTTTTACATATTTTTTCATATGACAAAGAATTTACATATATTTCTAACATCACTTTAACAAGAAAATTTGCACAAACCGTTTTGAACCAATCACTTTGCGGTTAAGGTCAGCTTACTTAACTTTGTATTTGTGATTCACTCGACAAGTCGGGTGGTTTAACAAGCTTTCAGTTGCAAGATTGACTGTTGAGATTGAAGCAACTAAAGGGTTCTGATTAATTTAATAACGAAACTAGACTGCCACGTAAAAATAATGCTATTGACATAACTTACATTGTGGTTGTCAAATTATCTTAGTTTGTTCACTCGCTTCAGTTATTTAATTACTTCAGACAAATTAAGTTTCTTATAATAGCAAGAGGAGTTAAAATAAATAAAATTGCGCGATTCAAGCAACTAACATATCATATTTGCATTTCAACTGAACAAAAATTTGGAAACGATCATTCGCGTTAATTTGAAATCAATCGTGTTTATATCATTCTAGTTACATTAAGCAAATCTCAGTTGTAGGAATCTCCTTCCGATTACCCCAAATAATATTCATTTCCCGTAACCTTACCCCTATGAATTAATTTTCTGAGTGAACATACATACATGAATTGACTGGGTTTGCTATACTACATTCACATTTTTTAACTTTTCTTTTTCCATTCTGATATGATTCAAATTCAAGGAACTTTCTAATAACAAAAACAAAAAAAGATTATAATATAAAAATAATTTTTGTATCATTTTAAAATGTTAAAGCTCCTGTCAACCCTTTTTTTTATGCGAACCTATTTTTTTAATTAGACCTTAGCCGCAAATATTTCAAGTTGTTTTATTTATGTATACAAAATTGTAATAAAACAAAAAATATTTAAAATTTTACTTAGCATCACCAAAAAAATTTTCTGTTCTGTTCCTGCACCATCTTTATCAATAGCCTTTATAAAGCTCTGAGTAGCTCCTTTCTCAAGATCAAGTGAGGAAAAATTAACTGTCTCCCTTAGAAAATGGAATGCGGATGTGGTCATTTGAAGTCTGTGTAATGCTTTTCCCTTTGTCGACGGAGTAAAGATATAACTCGCTCCTTTTAGTGTTTGGTCCGCAGCTATTGTACTCTTGAAAAGACTCTCATTGCAATCTGGTTTTTACGTGCATGATTGCACTAACTGTCTGTGATGTAAGAGATTTTTCACAAAAGAAATATTAAATAGTCTTAAAGGGTGAGGTCAGACGATGATTGTTTGATCGGCGTTCGAAATGTTTTGTTATTGATTTCAATGCAAAACTGTAAGATAACAGTCAGAGCGAGAGCGGATGAACACTATGTAGAGCAATCAAAATTTCTTCATTTTTGAACGCTGTACATGGCAGTAATCATCGTTCAGAATAGTTTTTCAAGGTAGTGAAATAACGAATGTGCTGGCTTTAGTAGGTAAAAAGTACTTTTTTCTCAAAAAGTATTGCTTTTATACTTTAACATAATAAAAAAAGAGTAGCATGAACGCTAATCACGTCACTGCCGTCTGACCGGCCAGCAATCAAAATGTGACAGAGAGTTGATATAGTTAATTTAACACCGATTAAACAATCATCGTCTGCCCTCCCGAGTAAAAATAAAAAAATTTTTAGCTAAGGCCGAATAGCGGCCGTACAAGGTCTAATTTTAAATATTTTTCTCGACCGTACGGGTAGTAAAAGGGTCGTTTGCAGGACTTTTGGCCGTACAGAGGCCGTTTTCAAATAATCTGGGCTATACAACGGCCGTACAGCTGCCCTTCGACCCTTGTACAGCCGTGAGGCCCATGATCAACCACTGATCGGCCGCTGTTCGCCCGCTCATATTTTTACTCAGGCTAACCCAAAGAACACAAAAGAAACAGGTTCTTATATTAAAATTTGAGGTTCTTTTTAATTGCATTTTATTTTTTTACTACTCTTATAACCTTGTTTAACTTTTGCTTGCAATTGCTTCACATAGAAAGAGTGAACTAATTGATAAAGTTTGCACCAATGACGTAATGCACAAAGTAAGTGGAACATATATTTTCATAAAGGAGCTCGAAAAAATCGTTAACCAAATCTAAAAACGCGTTTTCTAAAAAATCATATGTTTTAAACTGGTCTCCACACTATCTCAAGAACTATTAAATTGATTGATTTGTTTTTATTTTAAAGAAGATACAAATTATTGGATCGTAGATCTAAATTCAGATAATATTAGCCAGTTGTTTTTTTTTTAGCACTAAAAACCGCTACTAAAAATTCAAATGTCCGCCACTTTTTTAATTTTCAACTATTTATTGACGTTTTAGGTTCAAGCTCCAGTAAATATAATATAATTTATAAAATTATTTTGTTTTTTGATATCAGATGACATGAACATAATGGCCGTTTGGGTACCTGTCTTTTTAACGTGACGTCTGACGGCGTATTTACACTTTCCATTACACTTTTATCACAAAAAATATTTTCCTACACTTCAAGAATCAATAAATTATTGTCAAAAAACTCAAGGTGTGTTAAATGAACCAAAAAAGAAATAATAAACAAAATTTAGAAGCAAATAATAAAATTAGTAAATATTATAACAGCAATTCCAATTTAAACATACCGGCCTTACGGAATGACCATTTTTGATTTGATTAAAATATTGCATTGAGCATCACTGACAAACATATAAAATTTTTGATTTTTGCGAAGATTTTTGCGAAGTTACAGGGTGAACAAAATTTAAAAAATCGGCAAAAACGTCGAAAATCAATTTTTAGGAAAATTCATATCTCAAACACGTTTCAAACGAATGTTTAGTTTGAACCACCGTTGGAAAGGTAATTAAACGCACTTAAATCTAAAAATAACTTTGGGAAATGTAGGTATTTTGGGGTTCTATCCCTTGCGGTGAGGTTATTGATTTCAAAGCAGGGATTCGAAGAACGCCATTTAAAAATTTAAAATAATTTTTTTCTAAAAGCTGGTAAAATTAACTTTTCAACAATATCAAAATAAGGTTGGGAACTCAATGGGTTAACGAGATATGATTATTGTAACATCTAAACACAAATATTTTTTTTTATTAACAAACGAATTTTATTACCGAATTTCAAGTTTGAACTGCTGTTGAAAGGTAGTTAAACGGATTTTATTCTAAAAATAATTCTGAAAAATTTTGGTGGCTGGGTGTTCCATCCCTTGTGGTAAGAGAATTGATTTCGAAGCACAGGTTTAAGAAATCAAATTAATTTTTTTAAGCTATCAAAATTACCATTTCAAAAATATATAACTTAGGGTTTGGACTCAATGTTTTTTGTAAATTCCGCGAAAGATTACGCCAATTTTTTTTCCTCCAAATTAAGTTTTTTTACTTTCGTCAGTGATCTTCCATGCAAAATTGGACGCAAATCGTAAATGGTCATTGCTGATTAAATTGACAGATGGAATTACTGATTAAGAAATTTTTAGGTTTAAATTGGCATTTTTTCGCTTAGTATGTTGTTCTTAAGAATTTTTTTTTTGCTCTTTAATTTGATACTAAATTTTTTATGATAGGATAAGAGTTTTTGCTTATGTTAAACGAAAGCTGAGCATCCTGAAAGAAACAAGCAATACTAATATTTTTTGATACACTCAAAAATATTTGTGTGTAAATATTACTAATTACTGCGTCCATTCTATGCATTTTATTCGTAGTTTTCAGCAACGAATAGGTGATTAGAACATATTATGAATATTTTATTTGTATTCGTACAAAAACAAATGTATATTGTACGAATACATATGTTACATTTACGAATTATCTTAATATCTAATAACGAAAAAAAACTTTCTCTCTGAGCTGGAGTTTGAACCTCCGTGGCTTACGGGCCACGTACTCTTCCAGTAGGCTACAGTCACTTTACAATCATGCATTTCTTTATATTCTATAGTTGTTCGAAAAACTCGGCTGAACGATTTCGGTTTTAAATTTTTCAAACTCAACTAATAATTAATACATTATACGCATAATTCTTTAACTTGGGGTCACGCACTCTACCAGTAGGCCTGTAAAGTGACTGTAACTTTACAAACATAAGGTTCCTTATGTTCTGTAGATGTTCGATAAGCAAGGCTGAAAGATTTCGGTTTCCAATTTTTTAAATTCTACTAATAATTCGTACGTTCTACTAATAATTCGTACGGTCAGCCTACGAATGAATTTTTTCTATCAATATTATTTTTCATTCGTAAATAGTTCGAAAGCATTAGTAAATACTTTGAATATAATGGAAGAAATTACGAAGTTATTCGTACGAGAAATTAACGAATATTTTTATTTATATGTGCACAATCATTAGTACAATACACTAATAAGAATTGTTTTTTTTTTGTTTACGAGTATCATTAGTATCCCTGTAGGAAAATCAACTAATTTAAAAGTAGTTGAAAGAGTAGTTTTTTGTCAACCACAACTAGTTCAAATTCTGACTTTTTTCCATAGAACGAACTAACATATTTTGTATGGTGATGTTCGCTAAATAAGTCAATTGTCTTTCTTCTGCATATGTTTTCAACTACTTGTTAAATAAGTTGAATTAAAATAATTTTTTTAACTTTTTTAAAATAAATCAATTGAAAACCGCATATATTTTCAACTAATTGTTGAATTAGTTCAATTTAAATTATTTTTTTAATCACTTTAAATAAATCAATAGAAAACATGTTAATATTCCACTTGCTAGAAGATGAATTTAAAAGCATAAAAATTTTATATTTCTATACATCAAAGAAATAATTTATTTTATTGTTTAAAAAAAAAGACATAAATTCATATTAGTGAAAGCCTAAAGTTAATAATATTTGATGAAATAGCATGGTTAAATATATATAAACTTGTAATCTAATAAAAATTTGCAATACTAACATGTCAAAATCAGAGTAGTCGCAGCCTTAATATAATTCAAAGTAGTTCATAAACTAGTTTATTTTAAATTAGTTTTTTTATTAGTTGTTTTTAAAAACAAGTTTGTTCCTATAGGGATATAAAATGAATATATTCAAAGATATGAAATCAGGTATAAGTAACACTTTACGAATGAATCTGTGGAAATTTTATTAATGAAAGCTTTGAGTGTATGGAAAAATTTATTGCTTGCCCTATCATATATCATTCCCGTTTTAAACCATGTACGGGCCCTTGGGCACACTAAAACTTGGGTCCTCTATTCAAATAACGAAATCTGTGAATGATAAAAAAAATTACTTAAATATTTTAAATATATTCATAAAATCTCCCTTAAGTACAATAAAATGAAGAAAGCAGTCTTAATAAAAAGTATAGCAAAAGAAGAACTACTTTAAAAAAAAGCCGCAGCAAAAGACTGAAATTATACTTTTTTTTGAGAAAACTGCACAACCCCTCTTGTCATTAATATCAGGGAGGGAATATGTGTTTGTTTACATAAATTAAGGATATGTCAAATACATACTTAACCATATTCTAATTGAATTATGCGAATGACGATATATTGGGCCTATATTCTTTCATCTCAATCTTTCAGTTCGTTGACAATCGCTTTTAAAACTTTTAGTCCCATTTTATTAATAAATTCATTGCATATATTTGCAAATTAATATGATGTACTTTCTTTTCCACAAGTTCCATACTTTTGCATGTGGTCAGCAAGAAAAGCGTACAATTCACTAATTACAATAGTTCTAAGAATCCCAAATAATTTCCGTTATTTTGAGACCCAAATATTTCATTATCACCACGAAACCCAAGTGCCCTGGAACCCAAAAGTTTGAAACTGCAACGAACTCATGCTCCATAAATAAGTTACTTATATTGTTTCAATCTTTATATCTATTTGGCGAACTCAAGTTATGACCTGAACCAGAAGTAGTTTAAATAGACGGCAGCAAAAGCAATATACAGATTTCTTCAACGGCGAATACAGGAACCATTTTCTTTCTACATACTCACCATTCGTCAATTTGCTGGTGAAAATATTTTTAGACAAATATTTAGTTTTTGTCTTACCGCTTGAATCAGGAAAACTTGTGGAACTTTCGAAAGCATCACAATTTTTATTTTGGAAAGTCTCTGGACTTTTGCGAGTCCAAATATCGCGTACTTCTTCCCTAAAAATTTCATCACTGCATGAAGCAGGGTCTTAGATACATTTTCGAAACGTGTAGCTGGTATGTAACTACCCAATGTGCACAAAAACGGATGCGGATCCGTTACGAACCCGTTACGATTCCGTCAGTACGCACTACGCTTTCTTATGTTTCGACGGACCCGTTACGAACCCGTTACAAATCCGCCAAAAGAGTCTGAAACGGATTCGTATATGAAGTCCGAAACGGATTCGTATCTGAAGTATGTTACGGATTTGTTTCTGAAGTCCGTTCTGAGCTCGAGGCGGATCCGAAAAAATGGAAAACGCAATTCGTATTTTTGAGAGGAATCGCTCTTATGTTTTGATGGACCCGTTACGAACTCGTTACGAATCCGTCAAAAAAATTACCACAACGTTAACATAAAAGACAGTCTTAAATTTGTTTTACAATTTCTTATTTTATTTTCAGTGGATTAGGGATACGAAATACAATTGTGTACTTATTTTTATTTTAAACAACTTTTTTATTTTATTAGGCTCGTGCTCCTCAAGCTCTCCTTCAAATCGAAGAAAAGTACTTGTTAGAATTTTTAAATAATTATCATTAGTGATCAAGTTAAATGTGACTATAGGATAGCCAGCCGTACACAAGATATTTTTCGGAAACTTTTTAATTGCGTGAATTTTGTACGCTTTGTCATTATAGCAGTAAAAGTTATTGGGATGCTTCAATGAAAAATAATGTTTAGCTGTTTGAAGAAACAAGTATGAGCCATCCTGGAACTCACCAACATTGTACTCGTTTATTTGATATTTTGAATTATTTTTTTACCATTTAAACTAGCCTCCACTACTCTCTTATAAATTTGATTACAAAATAATTTTTTTTTGTTCTAATTTACGTTTAATTTCCTGCAAAAAGTTTTCGAATTTGAATGCGTCAAACTTGTTTAGAGAACCTATATTTTTAACATCTGTAGCTAAATGCGTCAAACGAGTCCGTTGCGAGTTCGCATTATTTAAAAAAAAGAGTCTGAAACGTCTGTTTCGTATATGAAGTCCGAAATGGATTCGTATCTGAAGCCCAAAACGGTTTCGTATCTGAAGTCCGAAACGGATTCGTATCTGAAGTCCGAAACGGATTCGTAACTGAAGTCCGAAACGGATTCGTAACTGAAGTCCGTAACGGAGAGAGGAATTTCATACGAAAAAGGATCCGTTCCGGATGCGAAACGCAATCCGTTTCGGACAAAATGTACGAAGAAGTGAGTTCGTTACGGATTCGTAACAGATCCGTTTGGCACACTGGGTAAAAGTGAAAGATCCAGCTTCTGATGTATGTGTGACTGACTTTACATCTCTGGAAGTGCTGAACTAATCATCACACTAAAATAATCGTTTTTGTCAATAGTGGATAAATTATTTAGCTTTGAAATTAAGAGGAAACTTTATCTTGAGATGATGAGCTCGAAGGATCAGGATGTCTGATATTTTTTTCAACCGTGAAAAATTTGGTAGGCTTAGGTAATTTTTTGAAATTTTCATTTTTAGCTGCTATTTTTTTCCTATTTTAGGAACCACTTAAATATGTTCTTTTCGACATCGTTAATTATATTATATAACGATAAATGTATATGTGTTATACAACCCTTCAAAACTTTTATAATTGTGGGTACTCGTGTGTCCAACAACAACTATAGCTGTAAAAATGTGTGAAAAAGTGGGCATTCAAATTAAGATAATCTGTTTGTCACACACGCGATAAAGGAAGAGAGCTATAACAAGAGCTTGTTTAATGGAGAAAATGAGAATTTTTTGCCAACATATGAGTTCGCCGATGTGTAAACCTCATTATTAAAATGTTAAACACTGTTGCTAATGGTTTAAAAAATATTAAACGACCTGACCTAATTTCTAATTTACAATTCAATGTTGAAATAACATCAATTCTTAGTTTAAAAAAAAAATACAATATACAATGAGATCCTATTTTTTTAGTAATAATTACGAATATGTCAGTATTTCGGGGCCCCTGTGAGGCCCTAGGCCAGTGCCCTGTGTGCCCTTATGGTGAAGACGGAACTGTATATAATATTCATTTTACATAAACATGCACTAAGGTCTTTCAAATTACAAAGTCAAATAGGGACCAAAATAGAGGTTGCCCGAAAAAATAATTACATATTCGTGATTAGCCTACACCAGAAAATAAATATCGATGAGAAAGTGGGAGAAGTTTTATTTGTGTTGAACTGTGTTATCAATTTAGTTCCAACTGCTTATCTGGGAAATGAAAAAGTGTCATTAAATCTGCTAAACTTTTTTCATCTTAGCTAAGATATGCTTAAACAATCAGCACAATACAGAGGACTCCTTGAATTAAAGTGGAAAATTATCAGATTCCAAGCATTATTAAATCTGTCTCTCCAGACAGCAGATGTCACACTTTCTTACTTAAATTCCTCTTCATTGCACTCAAACACACTCACACACACACAGCCAACGACACATCAGTATCACTACCAATTTTAAGTGAATTTATCTTGCTGTTCTTCCTTGACATGGTGCTTAATAGTGCGACAAAAAAAAATAGTTGATATTCTTATAAATGTACATAAATCTGATGGCTTCAACCTGGTGAAGGCATCAACATCGTTGCTTTCCAACACCACAAGAATAATTTAACCGCTGCGCAAAACGCAAAAGAAACAAAAACACAACCCACACAGATACTATACACAGTACAACAAAAAGCTAGAGTAGCATTCAGCTCACTCTTTTTGCTGTTTATCAATAATGTTGAAAAATGCTTATTCATACGTCGCTGCAACATGTGTCTGTAAATTAATAATTTTTTTTTATAAATTCTGTGTAAGTAAGGAACAACCACCAAAAGCTATTCATGCCATTATGGCCTTAATAATGTCTAAATAATGCTTGATATGCTGTATATAAGAACATAAGTATAAAAAATTTATATTAGGTTAGGTTGAAATCCTAGGGCCGAAGCTAGGATTTTTCAAGAGAGGAGAGAAGTTTTGATTACAAAAATTTGTCGGCACTAATACGATACATAAAGATATAATATGAAACTTTTTCTACTTATATATATTGTAGACAAATTGCAAACTATAAATTTTTTTTTTTTTCAGTTGATCTCTTATATTAGTTGGTGTCGGTTGTGTTATATAGTGTTATGTAAAAGCCTTTGTTTTGTTATATTTCGTGAGTGTATTAAAACAGTTTCATCAGCTTTTTTTAATTAAATATTATATTATACTTACTAATATCATTAATATACAACTATTTTATTAAATAATAATTGTGCATTTAAGTTGTGTAAGTTTAATTCTTGCATATTAACTTTGTTTAACTTGTTTAGTTAATGCAGTGTTGTTGTTTTTGCATGCTTACTGTGTTTTAGTTTCTTCTTTGTGCAGTGATTTGTTTATCTTCAGCTCAGTGAGTGTTGTTTTTGTTTTTTAGTTTCTACTAAACTGTGCACAAACTACCTGAATATAATAACCCTAAAAGCACATTTTGCATCTGCTCATTTTTTAAAAATTAAACATGGATTATTTTTCTGCAGAAAATATCGTTGCTTGTTCTTTAGACGAACTTTGCAAAAGCCAAAACATTCTGAACCCCATGTTCAGCTGTTCTGGTCCATGTGAGCAAATGTTTCATGCATCTTGTGCCGGTATTTCCAAGTCATGCCTTGACGACTTAAAATCTCTGCGATCAGGTCTTCGCTGGTACTGTGCTTCGTGTAGGGCACTTTCCCCAGATGAACTTTATTCAAAAATTAAGCTTTTTGGGGAAAGTCTTAACTCGTTAAACAACAATTTTCGAGAAATTGTAACATTTTTTAGTGAAGTTAGGGCCGCACCCAGTACTAGCGTCTATGATGAAAATTCCATTTCGGAAAATATCCCGCTTGCTTTGTCACAGACTGTTTCTTCCGGGACACAAACAATCCTTTCATCAGAAGACCATATTATCTCAAATAGAAAGAGAAAAAATAAAAAAACCAATAAGAAGCGAAAATCATCTGGATCTACTTCTCAGGCCAAGCAGCCCTCAGCACCGCTTTTGAACAGGAACACTCCAGTTACTTCCTCGTCACCTTCTAACCGTCCTTCTTTGACTAATAGTTCAGTTTTGACTCCTATTGAGCCTAGAAATCTATCAAGCTTAAGGGCAGTGTCGAGGAAAAAAAATTTATTTATTTCACGTCTTCAGCCCGACACAACTGTTGAAAATGTATTGACTTTTATCAAACATAATAAATTGTTGAGTCAAAATGCATTTTGCTCATGCAAAAAAATAGGTAATAAACCTTCCCATGCTTCCTTTATTCTCACAGTTCCTGCTGAAGAGTTTGCAACTGTTCTAAACTCTAATTTGTGGACTGATAATATACTCGTTACAGAGTTTCAGCCTAAGAATAAGCCTAGAGGGACGACTCAAGCCGCTCGTCAATCCCAAAAAAACTGAATAGGTTATCCCTTTACTATCAAAATGTAAGGGGACTACGCTCTAAGACGCGAGACATATTTTTAATGTCTCAGAATTTCTCTGAGGATATTATCGCACTGACTGAAACTTGGTTAAACGGAAGCATTACTGACTTAGAATTGTTTGATAACAGTTTTGAAGTTTATAGAAGAGATAGACATGCTGACAATACTTCTGCTGTCGGTGGAGGTGTCTTATTAGCTGTAAGGAACTCCTTAGTTAGTTCCATTATTGTTATTCCCTGCTCTGCTAACATCGAACTTATATGCGTCAAGGTTGTACATTGCAATTCTAATGTATATCTTATTAATGCATACGTTCCTCCTAAGAGCAGTGTAGAAGTTTATGCAAGCCTTGCGGATTGCATAGAATATGTCATAAGCATAATTGACGTTAATGACGACATTTTATTGTTAGGTGATTTTAATCTGCCTGACTTGAAATGGGAATCTTCTGACGATGATACATATTTTTGTGCATCTAATTCGAAGACTCGCCAAGAGCATATATTTGTTGATAATATATGTTCTGACTTACAACAAGTGAGTTGTATTTATAATAGTCGTGAAAGACTTCTTGACCTGGTCTTAACTACAGATAGTAACAATGTGATTGTTGAGAGGGCCCCTCATGTTTTGACTGCTGTTGATGAATACCATCCACCATTGAGAATATGGTACAAATCAGACAGGGAAAATATAGTTAAGTCTAACTCAATAGATAAAGTTTATGAATTCAATTTTAAAAAAGCTGACTTTTTGAAGTTGAATCATTTACTTCAAAGTAAGCTTCATGTTATTTTAGAATATGTTAATAATAACACTCTTGATGATTCAATTAATTTTTTTTATATGGAAATCTTTGCTATGTTTTCTCTGTCCGTGCCATATAGCCTCAAATTTACGAAAAATTGTTCTTACCCCTGGTACACAAAGGAGTTAAAGATTCTTCGCAACAGCAGGAATAGGGCATGGAAAAAATATGTCTGTAGCTTGGACTTGAATGACCTAGAAATCTACAAGCGTTTGTTTCTGGACTTTGAAAATTGCTCAGCTACCTTATATCAAAATTATTTAGACAGTACTAAGCTGAGAATATTGTCTGATCCGAAGAAATTCTGGGGTTTCATAAACACCAAAAAAAAATCTGATGGATTCCCTTCATCATTTAAAACCTCTGACGGATTTACTGACGATCCTGTCGTAATTTGTGGTCTATTTGCCAATCTCTTTAAAGAGTCATTTTGTTCAGACTCTTTTAATCCTGATGAAGAGTACTTTGAATATATGAACTCTACACCCAGGGTTTCGTTGGATTCTATATCCTTTACTTCAGAGGATATTTTAAAGTATATTGGATTGATCGATGAGGATTTTAATGCTGGACCTGACGGAATTCCTGCCGCAGTGTTAACACGATGTGGTTCCGTTCTAAGTCAACCACTGTCCATGTTATTCAATAAATCAATTAGCGATAGTATTTTTCCACTTTTTTGGAAAAAATCTTTTATAGGTCCTATCTATAAAAAAGGTTGTAAGAACGATATAAATAACTACAGGCCTATCGCGAAACTCTCGTCGATTCCAAAACTTTTTGAGCGCCTCGTGTATGATCGTGTGAAAATTCACTGTGGGAAGGTCATGACAACTCGTCAGCATGGATTTGTTACTGGCAGATCCACTGTGTCTAATCTCCTCGATTTTACAACGTTTTGCTTAAATTCATTTTATTCAGGTAACCAGGTCGACTGTATTTACACTGATTTTAGTAAAGCATTTGATAAACTGCCCCACAACTTAATTCTATTTAAACTTAAGTTAATGGGTTTTCCACA
The DNA here is from genome assembly GCA_963920525.1 of Dichetophora obliterata. Lineage (NCBI taxonomy): Eukaryota > Metazoa > Arthropoda > Insecta > Diptera > Sciomyzidae > Dichetophora > Dichetophora obliterata. The sequence continues at coordinate 84,660,302 of OY986439.1, read as the reverse complement.
ATTTTTTGTAAGCTGGATTCAATCGTATCTGACAGAGCGATCTTATCAAATACGATTTCGAGGCGTATTGTCAGCTGAATTTATTGCTGAATCAGGTGTTCCTCAAGGTAGCCACCTTGGTCCACTTCTGTTTATTTTAGCCATTAATGATGTAACCCACATCATCAAACACTCTCATCTACTTATCTATGCAGATGACATGAAAATATACAGAACAATAGATGCTAAAGACAATTCAGATCTGCTCCAGTCTGATTTGAAATCCTTTGAAATTTGGTGTTCTAAAAACAATATGTTTCTAAATCCAGATAAATGCCAAACTATGACCTTCTCGCGAAAAAGGAATAATTTAGTTTTTGAGTACAAGATAAAAGATACTGCATTAAGTCGTGTAGATGCTGTCAAAGATCTGGGTGTATGCATGGATTCTAAGCTATCGTTTAACGTTCATATTGATTATATTTGTAAAAAAGCATCTTCTATGCTCGGGTTTATGAAACGCTGGGCAAAAGAATTTAATAGTATGATCACAACTACAACACTGTATTATGCAATTGTGCGACCTCACTTAGAGTATGCAAGTCAAGTTTGGTCCCCAAGTTACAATGTACATGTTGAACGTATAGAGAGAATCCAAAAACGTTTTGTTCGGTTTGCTCTAAGGGGCTTAAGTGCAACTGACACTTTAAACCTTCCTCCTTATGAGGATCGTTTAAAACTATTAAAAATGCAATCTTTGAACGAGAGAAGGAAGTCTGCAGATATCGTCTATTTACACCAACTCATAACTGGTGTATTCGATTCACCAGAACTCCTAACTCTTATAAATTTTAACACTAACCGTAGAAGCAGTAGAAATGCTAACAATTTAATTTACTTACCTTTTAGTAGAACAAATTATATGGCTACTGCTCCTTTACATCGCATGAGTACCTTTGTTAACAACTGTAGCTTTTTTGATGTTAACTTATCGAAAGGTCAACTCAAAAGTAGATTGAAAACTAATGTATGATTAGATCTATGTAAACGCATGGTTAGTTGTTATGTCTTGTGTTGTCCTTGAGCCCAACCCATATTATGGTGGGTAAATTTTTCTCACTTTGGATTGTTTTGGACCACTCTTATCAGTATCATTAAGGCTATTCACGGTTTGAGCGTACTTTTAACAAATCATATTTATAGCATTTGTTATTGTTCAAACTGTGAGCACCTCGCCATGTGACTGTCGTATAAAAAGATTGTTCAACCTTGTGATGTATGTGATTATGCGGCTGTAGACAGAGCATAAAAATACGAGGTACAAAGAGCACGTCCAAGGGCTGCTTTTATTTACGCGTGCCTGCGTATTTGCATTTGTATGCAAAACAACAACGAAGCAAAATACGTTTTCGTAAATTGGCGAACAAATAGCAGATCCAACAAATGGCAGACCAGCGTATTCGAACTGTGAATGGCCTTATTGAGATGTTTTAATGATATTTGGGCTGGTTCTTAAGATGATCTAATGCGGAGAAAGTGCGAAAAAGCTGTAGTAGCTGAACTCTATTGTTATTGCATGTTAAAAAATGTAATTGAAAATTATATCAAGGTTTTTCCTTGTTTCTAAAATATTTTTTAAGAGAAAAATGCAACATAACTAAAGTTTTATTTAAGGTGAAGTTCTATTTAACATTTTTTCCCAATCAAATGATTTTTAAGAGAAATATTTTTTATTTTCAAAGCAAATTAAAAACAAAAATTAGTGCAACTACTTGGAAAAATGTTTAATTCAATCAATCAATAAAAAAAATTATATAAAAAATTCAAATAACATTTTTTTACTATTTATTTACTATGAGCAGTCAAAATTTTTTGAAAAAAATATTTTTGTAATTTAGTTTAGAACGCGAAATATCTAAATCTATATTCCATCTATATTCTATATTCTTATCCAGATCCGAATCTATATTCCAACGTTTGGGGTCACTGTTTGAAGAACACTTAAAAATAAACTATTGTTACTATCAGTAACAGCAAAACTAGTCATTTTATAAACCAACTTTGTCTAAAAGGTTTTTAAAGGCTAGAATTTTAAGAAGATTTTTATGAATTTTAGCTCCATACCGATTAAAACCAAAAACTGTTTCGTAATAAAGTAAAGTCTGTTGTCTTTTAAAAGTTTGATTGTGTGGTTCGTGTTTAGAAAAAAACAAAAACGCTCCAGCCAGTGGCAGATTAAGGCATTCTAGGCCCTATAATAGCGCCACCTCTAACATATCAAATTTTAATTTTTACAATCAAACAAAATTATTAAAATTGTATATTTAATTTTTTACATACAATAGTAGTTTATACAAAATATTAAAAATATAGTTTTATTATGTGGTCGCGCGACATCATTTATTGCGTCCTCATAACTAAGTTTTTGTACTAAATCTCTCTCAATATTTAATAAGGCCAGTACATTTAATTGCTTCTCATTCATAGTTTCCCGTAAATAGTTTTGAATTAACTTTTATGTAAGAAATGGACGTTTTCCTGAACAGTTTTTCCCTTCTTTTTTTCAATCTTCATGAAAAGTGGGCATTTTTGAATAAGTATGAATAACAAATGTAGTTCTCAAACGAATGGATTCGGTTATATGTCAATGAAAGAAGGCTGTTTATAAAAACCAGAAACAATGTTGGCAGTAGAACTAAACCCTGCGGTACTCCTGCGTTGATATTGTGCTCTTCGGACGAAATATCTTCAACTAATACACGAATCGTTCTGTCCTTGAGGAAATACGTGGTCCATCAAGCAGAACTACCACCAAAACCATACGGAATTAGTTTTGACACGAGTGCTTTATGCCACACTCGATCAAACTTCTTTAAAATATCCAGCGCAACAACCTTTTTCCCTCCGAAAAAGTGATCGCATGGGTTCAATTTTTCAGTTAAGAACGCTATAAGATCCACTATATACAGGAACGCTATAATTACTGAGTAGTTGGTTGTGCTAAAAAGTTCATAATGTTGAAGTTTATTACGCTATCCTTAGGTTTGAAAAGAGTAGAGCATATCGCATATGGGTCGGTAGCTTGCAGGGTTCGCGGCAACGCCCTTTTTAGGTAATGGCTGGCCATTTGCGACCTTCCCTTCCAACAAGATGGAAATACTCGTGTTCTGTTCGAGATGCTGAAAAGGTATCACAAAGGCCGAGCCAGCGAAGAAGCACACATTTTATGTACAATTGCTGATATTCCATCATGACCAGAAGTTTTGTTTCTGTTGAGATTTTTAAGGAGCCTTTTAACTGCTCTTGTTTGAAAGTAAATGTCTTGCATTGCAGAAGATCTAGCCTTAAAACAGGTTAAGGTTTTCCAACAAACATCAACAGTCCAACCAATAAGTTCGCTTTATCAGCCGAGTCAGTGAAGATTTGGTCTTCTTTTAACAGATTTGGAATCGATGACATTTTCTGATTCTTTAATATTTTAGCAAATGTTCAACAATTTTTGATCACTTTCTCATTAAACCGTGAGTGATCTTTTGGTTTAGTGTTTCTCATTTTATTTGGAATAAAAGACGCATACCTAATAAAACATTTCTTGTACCATGACATTCACATTTCTGTCAGCGAAACATAATTTCCAATTGAAGTTGTTATAAAAATTATTTAACGCAGTTCAATTTGTATTTCCATAAAACCACTCAGTTCTCTTCGAAAGTTGTAACAGGAATACTTAAAAAAATTCACAATGATGTTTCTACATTTGTATATACACATCGCAAAGATCACGAAGATGAAATATATTATTTATTTTTAACGCAGAATGTTTATTTTGTGTTTCTTCTGGCAATAATATTTGAAGAAAAATTTTTAAATATACGAAATATTTTCGTAACTTAAAATTACTTTTTAAATAAAATACAATATTGTCTTATCGTCTTTTATATTTTTCGGCCCTCCAAATATACTCAACAAAAAATTTAAAATATTTTTCATCTCATTAACCTTAGACAAAAAATGCATTAATTTCATTATATTATTCATATATTATTATAATTTCCATGTTAAAGTTATACTTTTTGTAAACCAAAAAATGACCGATTGTACGAATTTTTACTGGTTAGTTTTCCTTAAACATTTATCGCTCATTATTTGGTCTTCCAAAACTTTACAACACTCGTCAAACTAGTCTATTGATTAATTTTGAGTTTCTTTATAAATTACCATAAAATTACATTTTGACAGATTACTTTTTTCACAAAACAGTATTGGTTTCTTTTTTTGTGATTTTCTACAATCCAGCTACATAAGCAAGCTACATGCAAGCTACATGCAAGCTTCATATAAAAAATGAGACTTTAAAATTTATATCCGTCTTATTATGTATTTCAGAAATATTTCTTTTCTCATGTTAACAAATGTCCAATTTCGTAATTATATATATATATATGTATGAGCGTCTACAGGAGCAAGTGCCCCACCAAGGCTGTGAAAATTTGTTATATATCTTCATATTAAATCAAAAAAGCCGTTAGTTTAAATTAAATAATTTTATGAAAAAAGCAAAAAACTATCTAAATTTTAAGTTGCGCTTTAACTTAGGGCTTTAACCCACCGTTAGTGTGGTGGGGTATGACATACACCAGAGACCTTGTTTCCTTCAATATCTTTTTACTTTACTTTTACTTTTGGGGTATGTTATACCCCACCACACTGATGGCGTGACTTTTTTCCACCAGACTAACGGCGGGTTAAGAACTTTAGTTATAAAAACGTCGTTTTTAGTTGTAGAAGTGTTAAAAGTTGCGGAACATGTATTGTGATAAGGTGCGTCATAATCAATCAAAAAGTAAATTTTGAGTTTTTTGTAACTTACGGCTTTTTTGATTTTATACGACGATATGTTCATTATGTTTTTAATATATTTTGAAGAGAATGCAAAATACTTTTTTTGGTTTATATATAAATAAAGCTGAGCAAAACCATGTACTTTTAAATAGTATGTTGTACATATTGCTGTAAGGTCGTGTTCATATTACGCGTTTTTGTCGCGATTGCGACACCGCTCTCACGTTTTATTTTTTGTCGTAAACGCGGCTGAAAAATACTGAATTTTGCATGCTTTAATTTATTTAATGTATTTAATCATTTAAATAATTCTGTATTTTTTATACGCGTTTGCAAACAAAAATATAGGGTGGCAAGAACGGAAATTATGAACACGGTCTAAAAAGTTACGATACCATTTCATTTACCCTTGTTTCATTTCATTTATGAATAGAATTTGTGGAATGAACGTAGTTTGGTACACTTAACGAATATTTAATTTGTATTCGTAAAAAACGAATTTATATTGTACGAATCATTTACTAGATACGTAATTACTGCAATACCTTGTTACGAAAAAACCCTTCTGGTTCATCTGGAGTTTGAACCGCGGTTCTTTAGTTTATGGGCCACGTATTCTTTCAGTAGGCTACGGCCACCTTGCAATCACACATTTGCTCATATTCGGTACTTGTTCGACAAACAAGTCTGAACGATTTCAGTGTTAAACTTTTTAAGCTCAACTAAGACTTCGTACATTCTACGAATAATGCGTTCGGTCAACCTGAGAATGAATTTTTTTTTAGTAATATTTTTTTAATTCGAAAATATTACGAAACCATTAGTAAATACTATGAATGTAATAAAATCTATTACGAAGTTATTCCTACGAGAAATTGACGAATGTTAAGGAATGATGTCGAAGATAATTTTATTCAATAACGGAAATAAACTTTGACGATAAGCAAATTTATGTTTTAAAGTCATAGCAGTAAGTAAACAAGCAGAAGACAAAGTAATTAAATTTTATAAAAAAATTAATATTTTTCTTAAAGTCGGCTCGTTTTTCTTTTCATGAAGAAGAATTTGGATATTTTTATAATTTTTCCTAAACTAAATAAAATGACAAAAAATCCTTTCAAAAGCGAAAGAAAAAATTAGGAAAATTAATAAAGTAGGTTAATTTTGGTTGAAGGACCAGTTTTTTGAAAAAATCGGATAGCATATTTGTATTAAGCAAACGATTTTTTACGTCAAAATTTATTATAGTCAAAAGCTTTTTATGACTTAAATGTAAATAGGAAACTCCATTTGAAATATGCATTTTATGCTTCCTCAAATTCACGTTATTTAGCGTTATTTTTTCGCGTCACGTGCTTCTATTAAACCAGGATTCAGAATCAAGCCAAAGTTCTGGAATATGTTTAGATAATGTATGAAAACCAAAACCCATCTAATATAAATGTTCCTCTTTAATAATTATTCATACTTTTTGAATAAAAAAAAAATTTTAAATCATTCAGATAATATGTATGTTTCTTTACTTGATTGTAGTAACTTGCAAGCTGCTAGAACTGATTCATGTTGGAAAAAGAAATAAATAGATTGGTGTCAGTGCGGTGTGAAATTCGGTGGAAATTATCTCCCTTAGCATGCGGGGAATTTCAAGAATAGCGACAACTGAAATATTTAATTTTTGCGGATGATATGGATTTTGACCTCCTGAATCCAAATCTGAAAAATTTTAGTCCGCTTGAAATTAGTTGAGGAGGTAAAGGCTTCCAAAGTTAAAAAATGGCCTAAAAATTTATTTTGTTTTTCAGTTTTCCAACAAAAAAAAAAATTCTTTAATATAAGGAAATTTTTGTATTTTTACATTAAAAGCAGCAAACTTGGGGGCTCAATAGCAATTAATGTGATTTAATTTAAGGATAATGGCCTCACATTATTTAATTTATTAAAATATTAAGAATATTTGCTTTAGCAAAAAAACATTTAAATGTATTACATGACAAAAAATAATATTAAAATGGAAAATATTTCTTACATGATACGAGATTTTTACACCATCATTTAAATATATTGGATTTTCACATGTGTACAAGCAAGTGTCAACCGGTGTAGTGTGAGTATTATGTTTACAAAATTAGCAACAAATATCTTAGTAAATAGGATTATAAAGGCTACATTTTGTTTATGCTTACTCTAGATTCCTTTATGCCCTTGACCCCCCTAGAACAAATCCTGCGGACGCCCATATACATATTTATTACCAGTTTTGCAGTACACCCATTGAAATATGCAATGAAGTAAGATTCTTTAATCTTATATCCTTAAAAAGGTTTAACTTAAAATAAATATAATGCCACTGACTTAGCGCTTGCAAAAAGTTTAAGGACAAGTTGTAAAAAACTGGAACCTAGAAAAACGAATTTCCGCACTAAAATATTTCCAAAGAGGTTTGCAAATGAAAAGCGTGCCATTGTATGAACAGACGCAAACTAACTAGTTGAGAATTTTATAGCACTTTTAGTTTTAACAGTTATTTTCATAGCAACAGTTTGAACTTAATAAAAGCAAGACAAAATATAAGTAACAACTAGTAAGTTCGACTGAACTGAAGATGAAATACTCCCACGGCCGAATTTTAGTTTTTTCGAAGTCTTGAATGTTGTATTATTTTGGTGACGTCACTTTTATAGGGCGTGGTTTTTATCCAAATATTTAACATTAGAAACTAAGAATCCTTTTTAGTTATTGAAGCTTATAAAGCTTGATGATTGTTGAATGTATACAATATCAAGTTTAAACATTTATTTTTTTGGAATATATAAGAGTTTTACTATTTTTACGACGTCACTTTGTATGGGAGGTGGGCGGAGTATTAATTTTTTTTATTTCAAATTGCAAACATCGAGGGCAAAGTTAATATTAAAAAAAAATTTGCTAAGTTTGAAGCCATTGCAATAAGTTTTGTGGAATTTAAGGAGATATTACTGGTTTCTTGAATCCCTTTGTATGGGAGGTAGACGTAAGTTTCATTGCATTTTTACAAAATTTCATACTTAAAGTGCATATTACAGGGTAAAGGATATGTGCATAATTTGAAGTCATTATATTAGTTGTTGTGAAATTTAAGAATTTTTACCATTTTGATAATGTCACTTTGTATGGGAGGTAGGAGTGGTTTCCATCCGATTTTGCGTATTTCGAACTTAATATCTATTTTTTAATAAAAAGCTTATATATTGAATTTTGTTACGATAGGTCTAAAATGACGGCTGTTTTCTAAAATTACAGACAGACAGACAGACAGGCAGACTGACATACGAACAGACGGACATTCGGACAAACGAACATTGCTACATAGACCCAGGGGTTCTGCTAATCAAGAATATATGTACTTTTCTATGTCTGCCACGCACAGTGTAACGAGGTCTATGGGATGAGGGACAAAAATAGAAGGAACCACCTTAGGTACATAAAGTTCAGCATGTGTCACTACTTCATAAATATAAAATGCTACACAAATTTTTATCAAGTTTGGAAACGCTCTTCGCTCACTTCCCATACAAAATTAACAATAAAAGTGCAAAATGAAAGTGTAAATACCAAATTAACTAATTTTTTTTATTGATTTTATACACAAAATGACCATTTAAAAATTTCATCTATATTTGCCACGCCCTTCATCCACCTCTCATAAACAATTAAGATTCAAAGTGCGACTCGAGTTGTAGAAATTATTAGAATGAAAAGTTAACTATTTTTTATCAATTTCATTCACATAATTATCATATAAAATTTTCATCAAGATCTGCTAAGCCCTTTGCTCACCTCCCATACAAAATAAAGAATAAAAGTGGAATATATCGAATTCTAAAAAGTATTAGAAAGGAAATTAACTATTGTTTTTAACTACATTCACATAATTATCATATAAAATTTAATCAAGATATGCCATGCCCTTTGCCCACCTCCCATACAAAATGAAGAATAAAAGTGCAATATCTCCAGGAGTGGAAAGAGTATAGAACAAAATTTATTAATTTTTTTTACTCGATTTACATAATATATAAAATAAAAATAAATTCGTAATCCGTTGAGTTACCCGACACAACCCAGCAAAACAAGTGCTTCCAAAAGAAGCTAAAGAGGAAGGAAAATTCTTGAATTCCATCCCTTCCACTTTCATACCCAGAAGACATTCTTTTAACATGTGCATGTTGTTGGGAGGAATGCTTTCCTTAGTCTTCTCTAGAAGTGCTTCCAGAATTTGTTCATGGAAGATTTCTTTGAGCCCTTCAATCAAAGGATTCTAGTAGGTGTTTTTCAGGAGAACTTTAAAAAGGCATTCCATGGAATGGAATGGTTTTTGTGGTTTGGAGGTTACTAAATCCCTAGGAAAATATCCCTTTTCCCGAAAGTCTATCGATTTTAGTGTTGAAAATGAGAAGTATTTGGGCCTTGTTGGGTGTTTAAAAAAATTCCACGTAAAATATCCTTTTTTTCCGATTTTCAAAGCATTTTGGTGTTCGAAGTAGTAAGTTGGTGGGTTTCATTGGGGGTTTAAAAAATCCCACGGAAAATATCTAAGACATATATTATAATTATATATAATTTTTGTACTTTAATTGAATTAAAATGCCATTTGAATGTCTTCCAGAAGTAGTTTATAAAAATGCCTCATGAAAGAACTTCTTTATAAGGCTAAGAAGATGCACAGTTTGATCTATAGAATGTCTTCTGGAAGCAGTGTCCCTAAGAATGCATGGCACATTTGCATCAAAATTTTTGCTGGGAAAGTCAGAAAAATCGAGATCAGAAATGAAATCAATTTTGTCATCATTATTATCAAGATCTTCATTTAAAATGAATTCATTGTTTTCATTATCATTATTCGGTTTTTTTTTAATATATTTCTAAGAGAAGATATAAAATGATCTGATGAAAGCAGTAGCCCACGGAAAAATAGATCTATATTGCATAGTTCTAAACAGTTTTTACGGGTATGATTTAAGCTAATTTTTTAAACCATTTATGACACGCTTCTAAACCAATGCAAATTATATTTTTGCATTTTTATCCTACAACCTTCACTACAATTCTTACCCACGGGGATCTTAATGGTTGAAAGTGACAGCGTAAAGTTAGGAAGAGTAAACTGTAACCAAACTTAATAATTCTAGGGAATGTTGTAGTCAAAACCCTAACAAAAGAATTAAGATGAACTGCAATGAAATCAGATACGTTTAACTTGAGACATCTTCGCCCTGATACTACTTTTTTTCGACACCACCTAGCAAGAAGAAGGTACATAAATATTTAAACAAATTAAAATTTTTAGGATATCGATTTTTGTATTATTTACTTATAAAATTTCAAATCTCTATGCATTATTGTCTTTGCAAATTAAAGCCTTAATTTGAAGTTTTTTTTTTTGTTTCAAGTGTAGAATGTCACCATGTTATGTATTTTTTGGTTTGCAATTGGTGCTCATTTTCGTCAAAACATGCTTTAGAAAAGTGGCCATAAAACCCTAATTTGAAAGTTGCCTTAGACCACATTTTGGGAATGTATTAAGAAAAGCATACTTTAAGGCATATTTAAAAATAAAAACATACAAAAAACTTTATGCTTGTGCTTGAAACTTTATGAAAAATTTGTATAAATTTGTATAAATTTGCGCATAATAAACTATCAAAACTAAAGTTTCGTAAAATTTTCAAGGCAGCATATAAAGACTATAACTACCACAAATGGAAAGATTTCAAATAATCCTTTTAGATTCAGATAATTAAGACTACTAACTATAAATTTGCACCCCATATGCATTTTTATATGCGTGGGGGTATACAAAATTTTGAAAGTAATAGAAAGTCTAATTAAACAAAATACAAAGTAACAAAATTATTCAAATCTGTCTACTATTCTTGTAGTTGTTTGTTTTTCAAGTCACAGTTGATGCTTACTATAAGTAGATTGCTCACTTTTTATGGTAACGTGAGTATTATTCTATTTGTTTTTTGCCATTGAAGTTGTTATAACTTTTTCACTTTCTAAGTGTAGTTGACTTGCAAAAGTGCTGAAAAAGTGGCCATGTTAAGCTGGTTGTTGTGTTTTATATGCATTAAACAAAACACACATCACATACTCATACATGAACCAACGCGTACTTGTAACAGAAACATCTAGAAAAGTGAAGTTAACCACATGCTTAACATGCTGCTCAAACAACCTTGTATTACTTGGATAGTTGTTACATTTTATTTACACTTTTATCAAACAACAACACTTAAGCGGAAATTTTTTTACATTTTTAGCACTTAAACAAAAACATGAAAAACTTTGTTAATGTTACATGATTATGATTGCCCAGAGGGAAATAAATCAGGGACCGTACCGGTTATGGTTTTTATCAAAAAAGTCAGATTTAACAGTTATTATTTAACTTTTATTTTTTCCGACAAAAATACTAGTTATTTAATGCCTTTTATTTTTTCGGTCAAAAGTAACTGTTACTTTTGACTTTTATTTTTTTGGTCAAAATATCAGGCAATTTGAATTTTTTTAAAGGCCACTTGAACGGCAAAAAAAGTTTTATGCAATTTTTATCGTCTCATCAATGCGCACATTTTGAGCTATAAAACTTTTTAGTTTTTCAAGTTTTTTATTCGTCCTTTGAAAAAATACAAATTGCCTGATATTTTTGACCGAAAAAATAAAAGGCACAAAATAACTGTTATTTTTGACCTAAAAAATAAAAGTCAAAAGTAAAAGTTATTTTTGCCCGAAAAAATAAAAGGCAAAAAATAACAGTTAATTTTAATTTTTATAGTAACAGCCAAACATTTAAAAGGCATTTAATATTCGCAAAGCTGCTGCCATTACGATAATAATGGTATATTTAAAAAAGTCCTCCGGACACTTTTTCGTTATGCCTTTTTCATCTGAAAATTGTAAAATAACAGTTATTTTCGGTCCCTGAAATAAATGGCTATTTGCACAATTCTAAAGTTTTGTGTAATTGTTTTTGATAGTGCACAGAAGAATTAATATTTTTTAACTGGCACTTGAATTTATTGTTCATGCGGAACCCCAACTTACAGTAGAAAAAATAAACTAATAAATCATTTCTCTCCTTGGAATGACTTTGATTGAGCTATATGTAATAAATGGTGTTGTAAGTGCATTTAAATGTTTTAACATAAATGATCGAAAACTGGACCATAAACATAAGACAGAAACTTGGCGAAAAATATTCTGTTGGAACTGGAATCAATAATATACATACATATATAAAGTAGAATATCTGTATGCACGTATGTTCTTCACACAAATCTTTATCTTCCAACTGATGTAAACCAAATTAGGCACAGCTAGTCTATGGAGCCAAGTAATTTTGACTGTATTTATAAATTATAAGATAAATTTATAAAAAAACATATAAAGTTTCATCCACACGGCTACTGTCGGCGTTATTGCACTTTAGCCACGCCCATTTTTCAGGACTTATAATAGTTTCATATGCTGCGATGGTGACCCCTTGGTAGTAGGTAAGGGTATATATTTTGGCAATTTGAAGTTTTTTAGTGGATTTTTTTTTAGAGAACAAAAAACAATATAGGAGCATGTGCTTTTTTTCTGTACGATATAAAGCGAAAATGTTTGACTTTTTTTAACATTTTCACAGTTTACATAAAATTTTTAACTTTGGGTGCCATTTAGCTTGTGATTAATAACTTTGTTAAATAATAAAACATTTGCAAATTCCAGTTTCAACGCCAGCTACATGTATGAGCATTAAAATTTCGAGCAATCGGGCAACTGTTTGTAAAGAATTCGTCAACGTGAGTTCAAAAATTATTTAAAAAAAAAATTGCGTCTCAAATGCTTTCAACATTCAAAAACACTTAAGTCTGCCTTTGATCCATGATATTTTCCGCTTTTTTTCCACCTTGTAAACCTTTAAAATAAGTTTTGAAACATTCTTCGATGATATGATATTAAAAGTTTTTGAAGATATTTAGAAGTTATTTAGAAACGGACCGCAGCAGAACGGGTTTTTACAATTTATAAAGGAGTGTAGAAACGGATTTTTTTTGTGGAAAATACTATTTTTTTAAAATCTAATTTATATTTGTTGATTAATCAGAAAAATCTTGAGTACTTTTCAGGAAATCAGTTCAAGTACTTTATGTCTCAAATGAATCCAACAAAAATTGGTTAAGTTCTGCTTCGAGCAGCGGGGCACCTATAAAAAAAGGCTTAGTCCGAAGTGCTCACACCGGCATTTTTTTAATTATGAAAATTGAAAATTGTTTTTGTAAGCTTTAATATATCTATACTATCACGCCACTGTTCTCCGCGGCTTCGCCACTGACGATTTTTTCATCAATCTCCTTCAGACAATACATGTCAAAGAAATAAAGAAAGTGTACTTTTGTTTTGTTTTATTTTAGAGCAGCAATCTGCATTAATATGTATCTCATTTTTCGACTTGCTCGAGGCTCATCTGTTTTTTTGTTGCGCTGTGCTAGATCAAGTGCTGGTCTACACTGGCCTCACTCAACCGACTCACTCAACCTACTCACTTGGACGTCTACAGAAGAGATGAGGAAGTGGGAAGTTGAATGAGTGAGGCAAGAGTATTAAAAATTTTAAAAATTTTGCGACTCACTTTGATTTGACATTCGGTGAGTTGGTTGAGTGAGGCCAGTGTAGACAGGCTCCAAGGTTCATTTATAAGGTTGTGGCACTTGAGAGAAATGCACTCTTTTTCGCCTTTGATTGAACTGTCATTGTGCTTTTCTTTGTTCTATGCATTTTCTTGATTTCTTTTCATCCATTCTGACAGTTCGACCGAGCTCGCTTTCAAGTGCCATAACCTTATAAATGAGCCTTGTGCTAGCTGAGCATCAAAAGAAAACAAAAGAGAGCAACCTGGAGTGAATTGAAACTCTCGCAACAAAAAGCGTGAAAAGAAAACGATTAAGCAATGCGTGGCAGCTGGGATGATTTCTTAAAAAACTTGTAACTTTAATTAAATACACTTATTATTAAAATTTCAAAAGAAAAATACTTTTAAATAAAACACAAATATGATATTTTAAAACTTTTTCTTATAAAAATTGGCCCAGTTTTTTTGGGGTAAAATTGTAACATTCAATTTCTACTTAAATTTTATATACATAATAGTTAGGATAGGTTGATATAGATTTCATATAATAGTATAGATATGAGGAGTTTACATCCAAAACCAGATAAGTAACACAGATCGAATTATGCAGAATTGAGCTCCACAAGAATAGAAATATTATGCGAAAAAATAGCCTCATAGTGCAAAAAAAAAAATAAATGCATATTTTGAATTTCAAATTTGGACTTGTCTGGTTTTGAAAGTTGGAAATAGACAAGTCTGGTTTTGATTGAAAAGTTATGGGACGAATCTGATTTTAATTGAAAAGCTATTGAACATATCTGCTTGAGATTTATAACTTTGTATTTCTAATCCTTTGGACTTAAACGCAGAAGTAGAAGAAGTGGCGAATATAGAAGTGGGTCGACCGCAATCTACTTAAAAACGAAAAATATTTGTGTAATAGAGTGTTACTCACTCAATATAGGATGAGAATACCAAGCATACCGAAGAACATTCAAAAAACGGTGGGCCTTGCATTTCTGGAGAGACTTAAAAAATAGGGTAAAAACCCAAAATCATAAAACAGATGCTAAATTCTTATAGTAATATCTGCCTTTAAGCAATTGCAGACCGATTCTTCCTCAGCTTTTGTACTTGAGGAAGGAGTTTCGGGTAAAATTTATTCCTACCACTCAAAACGACTATCCTCCACTTCTTGACAAGAACCAAACATTGCAGTTATCACTTTGTTAACATCGAGTATTTTCTACCGCGATAAGTCATGGATTAATGAAAGTCATTGAAGATATATGTTGCTTAGAAATTTTTCAGAAACACCTTTTTTGTCTTAATTCAGAAAGGTTTCTGTTTCTTCTTCCACGAGGTAATTTTTCAAACATTTTGCCAAAACATGTGGCTGCCTTGACGTATTTTAAGATTATTATTTTTTATTCACTTAGCATTTGGAGGTTTTTGTAGTAGTTGCTTAGTATTTTCGTATTCAAAATTTGCCAATCCTGACTCAGAAAGCGAACATCTCTGATTTTGTTTTAAATTTCATGATATTCCTCTTTTGTTATTATTGTTTGGTTAATTCTTAGCAGTTTTTATGCTCTACTGAATACTCTTTCGGCTGGTAGGAAGCTGTAACAGCGAACAGCAAAAAAATGTAACTTATTTTAAAGATGTCCTTTTGACTTGCATAAAATGTATGATAATGTAGAGAACAATATTAGTTTTATTTTGCACGATGCACTAAATAGCCTAATAGTCTAAATAGATAGCTCGCTTTCCTCGAAGCTTATCCCTTGTAAGTAATGAAAAAGCGCTGACGAAATTTCCGTGCTTCCCTTGCCTGCTTGCTTCTCGGTCAATGTATTTCTTCAATGCTATTCTTTTAAAATTTTACAAAAACTTTATAATCTGCACACATCTTATTCTGGACTTTTAAATCCGACATTGAAGCTATTAAGGAAAATCTTTAAAAAAAGAGTCTGTTCACTGTACATTTTGTGCAATCTGGTAACGTTTAGACGGCAATATAGATATTTTTTTTGATTTCTTCCGGCTTTCCTGGCTTTAATATTGCAATAAATTTTTCTACATGCGCTACCTTTTCTGCAGACTTGTGGCTTTTCCTGTCGCCGCAGCGATTTTCATGAACAGCTTAAGCTTCCCTCATTAACGTGTTTCATGATGCTGTTGAATCGATTTCTTCCAATCATTGCTACTTCCAAGAAAAATGCTTTGCATACTGGTATTTTCTGTTTGCAAGGTATACTGTTGTTGTTGGTTTCTCCTGGTCTTCTTCTTTTTATACGACTTGTCCAGATGGATGCTACAATTACACTATCTTGCTTTACCTTCTTCGATTCAGCGTTAATCTTTTGGCGGGTATTTTTAACGTTGGCCGGTGTACATTTTTCGCAGGGGAATCTGTTGATGTTATGCTTACAAGCATGGTCTTACGCAGGGGTAAGGGGGCGCTTGCACCCCCCTAGGCGGTGAAAATTTTTTATATATCTTCATATTAAATTAAAAAAAGCCGTTATTATAAATTAAAAAATTTTAATTGATAAGCAAAAGCTTTCTAAATTGTAAGTTGTGCTTAAACTTAAGGCCTTGAGAACTTTGTGAATAAAAACGTCATTGTAAGTTGTAGAAGAGTAAAATTTTGCGAAACATGTATTCTGACAAGGTGCATCATAATCAATCAAAAAGACGATTTTGAATTTTTTGTAATCTACGGCTATTTTGATTTCATATGACGATATGTTCATTATGTATTTAATATATTGTATTTTGATAAGAATGCAAAAATACTTTTTCTTAAATAATTTATAATAAAGCTGAGCTAAACCATTCATTTTCAAATAGTATTTTGTACCCGTTACAGTAAGGCCGTGTTCATTTTACGCGTTTTTGTAGCGATTGCGACACCGCTCTACCGTTTTAATGAAAAATACTGAATTTTGCATGTATTTAAATACATTTATTTATTTCACATATGTAATCATTTAAATACATGAAAAATTTAATAATTTTCAACCGTGTTTGCATAAAAAAAGTGAGAGCGGTGTCGTTATCGTGACAAAAACGCGTAATATGAAAACGGCCTAATAAGTTACGATACCATAAATTAAAAAGTTTTTCCTACGAATTTTATTCGTAATTTTCAGCCACGAATACAATTCGCAGAATTAACGTAGTTTGGTACACATTTCGAATATTTTAATATTATCCGTACAAACATTTACGAATGATCCTAATACCTAGTTTCGAAAAAAACCTCCTGTTGAGCTGGGGTTTGAACCACGGTTCTTTAGCTTATGTGCCACGTACTCTTCCAGTAGGATACGGCCACCTTGCAATCACACATTTCCTTATATTCGCTTATTGTTCGACAAACCAGTCTGAACGATTTCAGTTGTAAATTTTTTAAACTCAACTAAAACTTCGTACCTTCTACGAATAATGAGTACGGTCAACTTACGAATGAATTTTAGTAAATACTACGAACTTAATGAAAGAAATAACGAAGTCATTCCTACGAGAAATTCACGAATGTTAAGGAATGATATCCTTTAGTAGTCGAAGATCATGCTTCTTTGCAACAGATAGCAAGGGGCAATTAATTTAATAATAGATATAAACTTTGACTTTGAGCAAATTTATGTTTTAAAGTCATTGTAAACGAGCAGAAAACAAAGGAAATAAATTTAATAAAAAAATAATGTTTTCCAAATAGTCGTCTTGGTTTTTTATCATAAAGATGATCCAATTTTGATTTTTTTTAGTTTTTCCTAAACTTAATAATATGACAATCCTGCAGCATTTTAATTTAAGAAAGTTGCAGCGATCTAGGCGAAAGCAAAGCTTCTAATTCACAAGCGAAAGAAAAAATAATGGATCGAGGACTAGTTTTTGAAAAAATCTTATATCATATTTAGCAAACGATTTTACATTAGAATTTATTATAGTCAAAAGTTTTTTTAAGACACAAACGTAAATAAGGAACTCGATTTGAAACAACCATTTTATGCTTCTTAAAATTAACGTTTTTTATCGCAGCCCACTCAGTTTGAGAATTTTCTGGACTTTTTTATACGGCACGTGCTTATATTAAGCCAGGATTCAGAATCAAGCCTCGCAGGGAGGTTCTGGAATATGAAACAAATCTAATATCTTTAGTTATTTATTTATACGTTTTTCATTAAAGAAAATCAATTTTTTAAATCACTCAGATAATAGGTATGTTTCCGTACTCGATTGTAAGAACTTGCAAGCAGTTAGAACTGATTCATGTTAGAAAAAAAAAAATAAGTAGATTAGTGTCAATGCAGTGTGAGTTCCGGTGAAAAAGATCCCCCTTAGCATGCGGGGAACATTTTGAGAATAGCGACAACTCAAATTTATAATTTTTTTGAATGATATGGACTTTAACCTCCTAAATCCAAATCTGAAAAATTTCAGTCCACTCAAAATTGGTTTAGGAGTTAAAGGCTTCCAAAGTTAAAAAATGGAATTAAAATAAAAATTTAGTTTGTTTTTTCAGTTATACAAAAAAAAAAAAATATTGTTTAATATTAGAAAATTTTTGTATTCTTATTTTGAAAATTGAAAACTTGGGGGCTGAATAGCAATTAATGCAATTCCATGTCAGGATATGGGCCTCATATTATTAAATTTATTAAACTATTAAGAATATTTGCTTATGCAAAAAATTACTGAAATGTATAACATGAAAATAAATTAAATAAAATTTTTAAATATTTCGGGCATGACACGAGAAAGATTTTTACACGATATATTAGATTTTCTTATGTGTAAAAGCATCTGTCAACCGGTGTAGTGTGCGTATAATGTTTACAAAATGAGTACCAAAAATCCGAGTAAATAGCATTGTATAGGCTACATTTTGTTTATGTTCATTCTAGATTCATTTATGCCTTTAACCTCCCTAGAACAAATGCTGCGGACGCCTATGCTTACAAGGGTTGAAGATTATTGAGCCTTCTTGTTCGGCATATCTTTTAAAGACTCTTTCTTTTAAAGACTTTTCCCTCCTGTCGATCCTTTATTTGCTTGTTAAACTTAAACACTATCAGTTTCATCGTGATCCATTGCAAACATACGAAATTATGCGTTATGTTCATTTTTCGAGAAATTAAATGTGTGTGACAATCTGATTTTGAATGTAAACTGCACAAATGAAAACTTGCTTGAACTAATCTGATTTTGATTGAAAATTTAGAGTGGACTAATCTGCTTTTTATTGTAAAGGAGATTTTTTAATGCATTTTTACCAAAAATGAGTTAAAGAATCGATGCATTTTAGCATTACCTTTACAATGGCATTTCTAACTAAAGTTTTTTTCCTGTGACTATCTGAATTTGAATGTAAACTCCTCACATATACAAAGCAAAACACTGACTGTCTGTGTGATGGCTATAGACTCTAAAACTGCTGGACCGATTGAGATGAAAATTTGGCAATCAAATTTTTTCAGGTACGAGATGGTTTAGGAAAAACAAATTGCTACACCCCTTTACCACCACCAAATCAATAAAAATGCTATATTTTAGGCGGTTTGTATCGTATAAGACTTAATTTTGGTAGTTAAGTTTGTATGGTGATTGTCGGTAACTGTACTAAAAATTGGTTTTCACGCCACCTTTCACGCCACGCCCACAAATCAGTGAAAACGTTATATTTCTGGTGGATTTGGTCTTATCAGACTAAAATTTGGTAATTTAGTTTGTATAGTTACTTTTGGCATATCGTCGGCCTAATTCTAATACGACGTAAGTCAAAATTATCTATTGTTCAGGAGGCAAAGAAAACTGTTTATTATTTGTATGAAGTTCATACGATAATGTATTGTTTCAAACGCTATACCGCCCTTTTTTTCACACAAACATTAAAAACTAAAAAAGGACATAGATGTAGTTTTGACCAATCTGCCTTAACCGCTAATAAGCGTTAATTTTCCCAATTTAGACATACATCCTATTAGAATTAGGGCGACGATATGGGCTTGGTCGCACTATAGATACGCCCACTTCTTAGAAATCATTAAAATTGACTACTGGACTGATTGAGCTAAAATATTGGCTTAGTTTGTATGGTTATTCTCAGCAACTGTACCACGCCCCCTTTTACCACCCACAAAACAATGAAAATGCTTTTTTTAGATGCTTGGGTCGTATAAGAATAAATTTTTGTAATTTAGTTCATATGGTTACATTCGTCAACTACATATACTGAAAATGATGAATATATTTGCTATTTCTTGGCATTTTGTATATGGCAGTAAGGCGGTCTGTTTCATAACAACGTCTGCCGGAGAATACTAGTTTTTTATTTAAACCTAAATGGGTTTTTGATCGCTATTATAGTTAAGACTAAAAATGGATTTTATGCAACTTTTTCACTAAAGCTTTCAACAGATAAAATTCTGGATTTTAGTTATGATCTATTTAGATCAAGTGTGTCTATGTAAAGAGAGATGACAGCCACTTTAACCATATCAAGATAATGTAGGCTATGAAGACAAAAACCACAACAACAATAACCACTCTGTGTAGAGCAGGGACGCCCACATATTTTGTTATTGCAAGCAGTGTCGGTTACAAAGTATTCAATTTATTCCAACATCTTCATTGAGCATAAAACAATTATCACCAAAGATTTCAACCTAGCCGTTTTAAGTCATAACAAGTAACTAATCAGAGATAGTTTATTGTGTAGATTTTCACCTTACTTCGATCGCGCATACAAAAAAAATAAACGAAAAATCAAGCAGTCGCAACCTGATAGCATGAAGTGTAAACAGTTACTAAAAGTTTGTTGCTTTCGTGTCGTTGTTGAACACAACACAAACATAAATCATCACACAAATCAACATAAAATTTGTATGTATAAGTTTTTGCATCCCTGGTATGTAGTCAATCATATAGAAAATTGGACAGACTGTTGTGGAGGACGCTACCCTTTCCATCTTCAATAGTCTTGAGAGATTAAGCTGTGACCAAACTCACTGTTTAAGTTTTTTTATGATTAGGCACTTATTCAAATGCATTTCTTTGTTGGACGAATTTATTTGTTATCAGTCTTAAAATAATATTCTTAACAAAGCAATTAATTTTGAAACTCTCATACCATACCATCATACTAATGTCAAACCATACCATTCTCTGTAAAACATTATATAATATCAAACAAGGTAAGGTAAGGTAAGGTAAGGTAAGGTAAGGTAAGGTAAGGTAAGGTAAGGTAAGGTAAGGTAAGGTAAGGTAAGGTAAGGTAAGGTAAGGTAAGGTAAGGTAAGGTAAGGTAAGGTAAGGTAAGGTAAGGTAAGGTAAGGTAAGGTAAGGTAAGGTAAGGTAAGGTAAGGTAAGGTAAGGTAAGGTAAGGTAAGGTAAGGTAAGGTAAGGTAAGGTAAGGTAAGGTAAGGTAAGGTAAGGTAAGGTAAGGTAAGGTAAGGTAAGGTAAGGTAAGGTAAGGTAAGGTAAGGTAAGGTAAGGTAAGGTAAGGTAAGGTAAGGTAAGGTAAGGTAAGGTAAGGTAAGGTAAGGTAAGGTAAGGTAAGGTAAGGTAAGGTAAGGTAAGGTAAGGTAAGGTAAGGTAAGGTAAGGTAAGGTAAGGTAAGGTAAGGTAAGGTAAGGTAAGGTAAGGTAAGGTAAGGTAAGGTAAGGTAAGGTAAGGTAAGGTAAGGTAAGGTAAGGTAAGGTAAGGTAAGGTAAGGTAAGGTAAGGTAAGGTAAGGTAAGGTAAGGTAAGGTAAGGTAAGTTTATCCTTAAGTTCAGTTAACTTTTGGTTGATTTGCCCAATATATTGGACACGTCAGAAAGTAATTTTTATATTTATTTTGCAACGCTTTTTTTTAATCAAATCGGAAATGAAAAAAAAATGGCCAAACATGATAAAAGTAAGTTTAGAGAGATATTGCACATTAAAGTCAGTTGAATTTTGGATTTTGTGCCGAAGAAGAGCAAAAAAATATTTTTTTTGGCCTATTTAGAAGAAAAAATCGACCGGAAAAAAATCAAATTTATGTTATTTTATCTTTTTGTTTTTTTAATAAAAAGAATACTAAAAGGGTTTAAAAAATAAATATCTGAAGGGTTGAAAAACAGGAGCAAAACAATTGCAATAATTTAACTATTTTATCAAAGTTTTCAACACTTTTATTTTAAAATAGCGGTCAATTGGTTTTATTGCTATGACAGTCAGTCAGTAATGTGACATAATAAGCTAAGAATGCGTTGCATTTTGTTTTTTTTCGAATTGTTGTGCTTTTGCTGAATAAAGCTTAGTTTGCTTTTTATTTTTGAAAATAGATATTACTCCCAAGAAGCGCACTAAAATTGTAACTTTGAGTGAACACACATCGATGACTCAAAGAGATATTGCAAAGGAGTGTGGCGTGAGTTTAGGAGCTGTCAATAAGATTTTGAAGCAGAATAAGGGCACTGGGACGATTGAGATAACAAAAAAGAGAAATGTGGTAGGAAAAGAAAGACAAAAGCAAGAAATGAAGCTTTTTTTAATAAGGGAAAGCAAATTAAACCCAAGAAAAACCAGCCAAGAACTTCAGTAAGACTTCAGTAAAAAACCAGTTATTGACTCCTGCAATGATGAAAAAAAGATATGATTGGGCAAAAAAATATGTGAGCTGGACTGTTGAAGATTGGAGAAAAGTTTTATTCTCAGATGAGAGCCATTTTTTGGTACAAGGACAGCGATCTCGCTTTGTCAGAAAAAGTGACAACGAAAAACCAACGAATGATCATATTGATCAAACAGTTAAACATTATTTAATGAAGATGTTCTAGGGCTGCGTTTCTTATAAAGGTATCGGATGCATTGTGCCTACCAAAGGAATGATGAACTCGCAAAAATACAGAGACTTGCTAGAACAGAAATTGGAAGCTGAACTAAGAAAAGTGGATGCAAATGGCCCAGAAGATCAAGATGAAATATTTTAAGGACAAAAAGATATCATGCCTTTAATGTCAAGAAACTCAACGGACCTAAGTCCTATCGAAAACCTGTGGGCTCTGTTAAAAGCTAGACTTCGCAAAATGTATTGCACAATAAAAATAAATCTAATTGGAGCTGTAATCCATGTATGGTTTCGGGACCAGAAAATCTAAGAAAATTGGAAAAAACTTGTTGGTTCTATGCCAAAACGTGTTGAAATTTTATAAAAGCTAAGGGATGACATATTTCATATTAAAACAATTTAAAATATATATTTTATCTATTTTCTTAATTTTAAAGTAATAAATTACGATTTTTTAAAATTATCACTTGTGTTCACAATAATTCGAACAATACTGTAAAAGCTTCCCTACGCAGGTAAAAATCAAAGGTATGCTTTTTCATCTTTTTAAGACCTAAATGATGGGAATACTACCTCAAAAAAATTATTTTGTTCTTAGTTTAGCCTAGCCATTGAAAGGGTTAAGTTTAAGTATAGGAGAATAAGGTCAAGAAAGATAAGTCTACTTAAGTTAAGGCCAGTAACATAAGTTAAAGTAAAGTAAGGTAAGGTTAAGTAAGTAAAGGTAAAATATTAAAAATGAAAATAAGATAAACATTTGCTTACTTTTTCGTAAACTTTTTTTTATGACTTTTTTTTTTATTTATGAAAAAGTTTTATTTTATTATGTATACAAATACTCATTCCTACTGGGGATTGGTTTAACAAAAGCAAGCAATGAAAAGTATCTTGGTAGTTATTCGTTATGCACACGTTAAGTAATATTAAATTTGTAACAACTTTTTACAGGTCCAATTTTAATGTATTTAAACTTTAATTATTTAAAAAACATAAAGAAAATAAAAGTTTTCATCAAAAACCTGTAAAAAAGAATTGTCAAACTTTAAAAACTTGCCAAACTTTTTCTTTGTTCCCTTAAAGTCTTTGATCAAAGCACTTTTAAAAGTTAACAATAAGTTGAACTTGTCCCAGCATGTTTTTCCCAGCCAACAGAAAAAAATATGACCAAAAATTTTCAATGCTTTACAAGGCAGCTTTTTTTATTCTAATCAAAAGCTACTTACAGCTGCTTTAAGGAAAAAATATTTTGCTGGTAGAATTCAAATAAATTCAACCTAGTGTTTAATAATAATGGCATGATTTTCCCAACACTTTTAAAAATGTAATAAATTTTTATTCAACATTTTGCACATGCTTCTTGTTTCATACATTTCATCGCCTGAATGAATTTATTATGATTTTTTTAATATGTCACACACAAAGGTCAGTCAATAGGCATCTAAGATAGTTTGTCTGCCTCTAACAGACTGTTATAGTAATTGCTTCTAATGGGCCTTTTGTGGATTTAGACAGGATTGATGAGGGAATATTTTTTGTTAAGTAGGCACATGATTTAATTTGAAAATTGCTTGACTGTTTTTTTGTTGAAAAAACATAACTTAAATTTGATCGGAAATGTGTTTAATTTTCATTCAGAGAAAAATGTTTTAACTTTATTACTTTTAAAAAACGTTTGTTGTTACTTTGACGAAATCTGTTATGCAAAATTCGTCCAATGAACAACATAATTCGTCAATTTTAAAAGGTTTGCTTTTCAAGCATAGCATTTTTTTGAATTATATTCAATGCGGAGTGTTATTTGCTTTTTGTCTGGAAGTCACGGTGCTTACCAAATTGATTTGACATCATTGTTTTTGTTTTTAAATAAGCGAATTGTGCTTACAGACATGAAAGAACATTTACGCCAATTTTTAAAGCTTATGTAGTTAACTGAAAGCATTTGTGTAAATACTGTTCTTATACCTTCAAATTTAAGTTGATCTCACTAAAATTATTTATACTACTACAGCATTTAGCACCATTTTTTTGGCATACATTTTATTCGAAAATAATCTGCTATAATAACCTTGAACAGTTTTGATTGTCAATTAAATTAATATTCTGCCACAAACAATTAATTAGTAAGATTTAAAAAATGCCGCTTTAAGGAAACGCTATAAATAGCTGTCACAATTTATTGCTGCCATGTTTTCAATGTTGTTGTCGTCAATGACTACGACATAGTTGCAAAAATTTTGCAATTAAGCACGTTTCCGTTACGAAAAAGTTTCGAGACTTTGCTTTTGGTAGCGGAATAATTGAAACATTTAATGCAATTGCATAAAATATATTCTTTGCGAAAATAATTACAAAATGTTGAACAGTTTTTGTTTTCTTTTTTTATTGCTATGTAAAACTGTTGAATATGATAAGAACATTTTGACGAAACTTTGTCCTTGAAAGAATTTGGATGGTTGTTGGATGAAAAGCATGATATGAGGGTTGATATTTTCTCTTTAATAAAAAGACGTAGCTAATTCAAGTTTTTCATTAAAATGTCAAAAGTGCATCTTACCTGATCTACGGAACCATAATGATGACGTGAAAAGACTCCTCGTCGTGATATAAGTTCGGTAGCTGAAGAGCTGAAAGATGAAAAGGAAAAAAATTAAAGATTTCTTAAAAGTTTTCGTTAGTTAACACAAATGAAAACAGGCCGTTATATTTACAAATGGTTTTTGGGACAAAATTTTTATTTGCTATTATTAGAAACCATATGAATGGAATTTTTTCCTAACAGCAATGTCGGTGCGTATGAGTAACATTATTTATTATTGATATAGTCAATTAAAAATTTATTTTAATCCCAGCATTATATTTTTCACGCTTTTTCTGATTGTGCAAGGTTTTGATTGCATGCAAAGACTTAACTTTTGCAAATTTTAATCATTTACTGCATTTCAACAATTTATAAACTTTTCAAATTTACTAATCAAAAACAGACAAAAAATTCTTAAATTGCTTGATGAAGCGTCCTGAAAACTCATTAAACTTTGAAGTGTTAGCCAACTTTATGGCCGCTAATTTTTGAATATTTAATCTTCTTTTTTTTTGTTGCTAATGGTTTTATTTTTTAGCTGTTAAGAAAATAATTGAAAAAAAATACTTTTGGGTTTAAAGAAAAAATAATTTATATTCATTACTTGTCTACTCATGGAAGTTGAGGATTAACAAGCTTTTAATTAAATCCACCTTAAGTTTAATGACAACAACAATTTTAAGCTGGTGTTGTTGCCGATATTAATGAGGGTTATAAAATATTGTGGCAAGCAACAAACAACAGCAGTCTGCCAAAATAGTTGTGCTTAAAATGTAAAACACATTCGTTTCGTTACTCTTGTCTGGCACACCTCGGTGGTGTCCTTGAAAGATTTTGATTTGCCAACATATGCGTGACTTGATGCCATGCAATAGGCTTGGCCCTGCTTTTTGACGCATTGTGTGCCATATGCAGCCCTTTAATGCACCTGATAGTTTTTTATTTTTATTTTATACTCCATACACTTATTGTAATCGATCCAATAGTTGCCATAATGTTTACCTAAAAAATTAGGTTAAGTCACAAATGCAAACAGAAAAGACTTTTATAAGTTTTGAGCCGGAATAGTTTTGGTAAGCAAGGATTCTTTCAGGAGTTAAGTCGAAGACTCTTAAAAAGCTTAAGAACTGTAAGTAGTGTACCTTAATATTATACCAAAAGCAATCATGAAGAGGTTTAACATTTAATGGTAATAAATTGATTTCGTTTTTTGCTTCAAAAGGACAACTTTAGAAGGTTTGCTTATTGTTTTACTGAAAGAAGCATTTTATATATAACTAGTATAAAAGCCTATTCTACGATAGGTCCTCCACACTCTTCTTTTTTTAGTGCTATTTGCTGAAAGCCTTTTTTTCTCTTTTTAAAGCTTGATTTTTTATTCAATTGATTTGTAACAAATACATATGTACCACTTTAAATAACACTTTACGTATTGAAGCAGTGTTGAAAAATTAGTTCAAGTGTAAAATTGGAAAAATTCGAGTTTGGTAGCAATCATATTTATACAGGTGTAACTCAGGTGTCGTTTCGCGGCTGACACAATTATATTTTTTGGTGCAATCCAGCAAAAGAATTTCATTAAATTCGTCATAAATTTTTTTGAGGTAATTAGATCAAAAACGTACTGTGTTCTGTAAAAACTTATTATTGTCACTGATAAATATCAAATATATTTTATGTGCATACATTCTGGCTGAATATTTTTGAGAACAGTGTGTCTTGAAAAATTACTTTACGGTCAAAAAATAATTACAATTTAAGATATACTGTAAGCGGAGCAGCATTCTTGCCAATTATGTATTAAGATGTGCATTTTTTTTAGGCTGAACAGTTTGAGAGATTTTGGACACGTACGTAATACATACGTTCTCGTCTCGTAACGTGTTCTATTTTAAAAACAAAGAATTTTTGTATTTTTCTTTTCTTTATACTCAAATTAGCAAAGAGTACAAATAGTCCGGCACTGAACGGACATCTGTTTGAAATACCCCGTCAAAACACGGCATCTGTACTTTGTATTAACCTGGCTTCAAATTTCTTATAAGTTTATCACTTCCTCTCGATGTTTCTCTCAAAATTTGCCGTTAACTTTTTAAAAGTATGTTTATATTTTTTTAAAAATTTTGTTTTCATTTGACACCATTTCAATCGTGTTTTTTCTATCATAGGGTAGGATATGCATGGGTGTGGTTCGATAACACAGGTCAACAAAATTAGATAAAATTTCATACCTAGAGACTGGATTATATGTTTCCGTAGTGTTGCATGTAAATATATAATAACATTATTATAATAGTTCTAAGGAAAACGTTGAAGAAACATATTTTCATGAACGACTTCTCCGGAAAAAAGAATATCTAAAAAAATTCTAAGTGTATTTTACAGGGAAAGAGTATTACTTTTAGCTGTCATAACAAGTTTTGGGGAAAAAAGTAAATTCGTTGCATAATATATTCCCAAATATATATAAAAAACCTGTTTTTAGCACTTTTTATTTTTTTTTTTTTATTAGTCAGTGAACAAAAAATTCTTACAGACTACAAAAGATACTTCATATATTATAGAACTATAAATATACTTATAAATACAATTAGATACTTATTAAAATATAAAAGTTTATAATATTTTTACAATTCAATAATAATTATTTAAGGAAGTCTTAAGAGAAATCTTCGAATTAGCAAAATCTATATTGCAGTATAGCATACAATTATTAAACTCCAGCATAGATCTACACATAGGCGTGTTTAAAGTATAATTGGTTCTACACGTACCCAAATAAAACACGTCAAAGTGTCATAAAGTTCTTTGTGTTACATTAAAATTTATCATTTCAAGTAAGTCAGGGCAATCAACCGTACCTTCTACAATATCATATATAAACATAAGCGATAAAATGGTTCTTCTATTTTGAAGACTTTTTAGTTCTAATTCACTGCAACGATCAATATATGACGGAATCAGATCTAGAGAATTATTGGATTTATAAACAAACCTCGTAAACGCTTTTTGTACTCGTTCGAGGCGCAGTGTGTGAGATGCATAGAAAGGATTCCACTCAAAAGAAGCATATTCTATCTTCGATCTCACGATAGAGGCATAGAGACACTTCAACGTTAACGGGTCATTAAAATTTGAAGCATTCCTTTTAACTAACGCAAGTAGAGAATATGCTTTAGGTATAATACTATTTAGATGTGAAATGAAAGTAAATCTAGAATCAAAAATAACTCCAAGAGCTTTTATTTCGCTAACATATTTCAGTGGCTTGTTATCCAAATGATATAATGTTTTTAATGGTACCAATGACTTTGTAAAGGTAGAAAATATACATTTTACGCAGTTAAGAAAGAGAGAGTTTTTATAGCTCCAAGCAATGATGGTATTTAAGTCGGATTGGAATAGCGATGCATCAGACAAGGATTTAACTTTTAGAAAATTTTTTAAATCATCCGCATATAACAGATACTGGGCAGTTATTACATTGAAAGTTATATCGTTGATAAATAAATTAAAAAATTTAGGGGGTCCTAAAATAATTCCTCGAAGAGCACTCGAAGAAGCCACAAACGGCCTTGAGATTTCATTTTCAATGTATACAAAGCCTATTTTAGCTAATTTTTTTAATAATATACTATGTGACACTTTGTCAAAAGCTTTGGAAAGATCCGTGTAAATTGAGTCAACTTGATAACCCTGTTGAAAGGCAAAAATGCAAAATTCAGAAAAAAATGTGGGGTTTGTTATAGTTGATCGACCTGATACAAACCGTGCTAGGAAGGAGAAATTATCCGCTTAACCGCAAAATAAATTTTTACTTTACTATTGATTCAAAAAGCTTGGATACTGTGGTAAGTTTCGATATCAGTCTATAATTTTTAATGTTGTTTTTATTACCGGATTTAAAAATCGGTGGAAATAGATGATACTTTCCAATCTGCAGTAAACAACCCAGAGGAAAGATATTTATTAAAAATAAGTTGAAGTGGTTTTCTATACAACAATGTTTTAACACGATACTTGCTAGTCCATCAGCATCCGGTGTTTTAAGATTTAAAATACCCTTTTCAATGTCTTCTTCTGTTATATGGAATGAACCGAAGTCAAGCGACGAGATAATGTTCTCGGAAAAATCATCAGAAAAAGTAGTTGTTGGTTCAAAATTCGCTTCAAAGAAGTTGGTAAAAAGATTAGCGCTTTCATGAGCACTTTTAGAGACTTTATCTTTAAAGAACATGGCAATAGGAATGCTGGAGCTTTTTTCTTTGAATTAACAAAACTCCAAAAAGCTCTGGGATAAGATTTTATGTTAGTCTCAAAATTATGAATACACTGTTTGTATAAAAATTTATCATGGAAATTGAATTCTCTCATATATTGTTTATATTTAGAAATGAAATCTATATTTTTAGCCCATTTTTTGTAAAATTTATTTCGAAGATTCTTTAACTTCAGTAAACCTGGGGGGCATACCAAGGCAGATTAAAGCTTTTCGTGCGTTTTTTGGGAACGTGCTCACAAAGAATTTTTAAAACAATGGATTAAAATAAAGCAAAAGAGTTCTAAACATCACTATAAACAACTTATGCTTAGCAATAAATTATTCAAGAGATCAAAATTACATATATTAAAATTAAAATTAAATTCGGTTTTACTTTTTGAATTAGAACTGAAGAATTATAAAATTCCAATTCAATATATAATGAAATGTGATGTATATTAGATGGAAATATAGGAAAAATTGACTCGCTCAATGTGAAATTAATATCCTTGCTTACAAAAACAAGATCTAAAATCTTATTAAGTTTGTTAATACGACCATTAATTTGTACTAAGTCAAATTCCAAAAAACTGTCCACAACAAATAGCTCTAGATCACTGTTGACGTTCGATGACAATAATCCTTCACCTCCAGAAAATTGAGACCTGCTAATTTTACCCAAGTTAAAATCTCCAAAAATGCACACCTGGTGATTATTTTTTAAATTTCGTACGAGATGATCAATATTTTCCACATGTGCTTTATATAATTGGACCTCACTGTTAGGAGGAATGTAGGAGGCACAAATGAGCAACACATCAGATGAACCATGAACAGCAACAAAAAGTTGATCAAGCAAAGAGTTTACGTTTTTCGAGATACAGGTTGATGCTTGAAATCTAGAATTTACAGCTATGAGGACTCCGCAACCACGACTACATCCAGTTTTCTCAGTATCTCTATCTTTGCTAAAGACATTGTAAATATTACGATCAAAAAACTCTTCCACAAAAAAGTCCGAGTTTAGCCAAGTCTCTGTAATCACGTAAACATCGTATTCCTTTTAGGTTAGGATATTTAAAAAACCTGATATAGAAATTCTGCGTACTGAAAAACTTCGGAAATGTATAATGAAGTATCAAGAATGATAGAATAAAATCCTTGCTCTGAAGAAAAGAAAAAGAGTACAACGGAATTGCCGTTCTGCGCATGTACGTCATAATATCAATGCTGCTTTGGCGAGCGTTAAATTTGCATACGATTTCTATAAAGAAATGGAAATGTATGCTATTTTGTATAATACCATATGCTATGGTAGTTTGTAAAATTAAAAAAGAAGTGAGAAGCAGTTTATTCGAACGAGAAGAAGGTAAATTTATTTAGTACTTCTTTGCAAACTTTCTTTTTACTATAATTTTATTGCAGCCAGAAAGCCAGTAACAATTAAATAAAACGATTGTTTTTTGTGTGATTGCAATACGTTTCTCAAAGAAATTATATATTGTGACGTACTCAACTGAACAGCTGTTTGTCAAACTTGGTTAGCAGAAATAACGAATCTCTTATTCTATCATTCTTGATGTAGTGTAAGGGTCTGAAAAATGTTGGACTGTATAATTAACGCAATTCGTTTTGGTCATTAAGTCTGATTTCATTAACCTACATTTCTAAATATCGTGCAAAAATATCACTTTATAAGTGTGAAACTTACATGCGTTATATTGCGTACCGCTATTTAATACTTCACATTTTTGCTTTGGGTATTAATAAATTTTTTTGTTCTTTATTTATTCATTAACATCTACTGGGCTTAGTCCTTACAGGTAATATGTCATCTTATAACTATTTACTTAACAAAAAAAAACTTAAATAACTCCTTTAAAACCATCTATTGTCGTTACAAATAAGGCACAAATCAACAAAAGGTGAACAGTCATATTCACACATCATTTAATTTGGAGCAACATTCACACAAAGCAGAAACAAAACGAATACCATAAACTCAAAAACTTATGGTACGCTGCTTGACATACAAGATAATCCAACCTGGAAACTTGATCGCTGGAAGCAAGCGCGTTTTCAAGATCGAAATCCCCATTTTCACGAAACACACCCATTGCAGGCAGATCACGAATGTCTTCATAAAAAGACATTCACTCACGAAGAACGTGCAACCAGTCTGCACGAACTGCCCCACAATCACACAGTATAAAATTATACGTGACCCTTCTATTCACAGATCCATTCCATCTAGATTGCCATCCAGACCTCACACATTCCTTCAGCAAAGCCTTCCACTCACCTTTATTCATACATCCTTGCATCAGAGTGTGAAACCCACTCAAACCGAAAGGAGGGCACATCTATCTTGATATCGTAAGTAACACAGAGCTGCATTACCACAAGATCAAGAGGAGGTACCCCCAAAAACACTTGTAAGGCATCAGTTGATACCGTACGACACACTGGCATACACCCAATATTGGCTGTCTAACAAGAGAGTATCTTTCGATATTCCTGACCACATGAACCCATGCAGGAGCACCAAAAGTCACGCAAGCAACAAATAGGCCACCTACATGAGAAATACAGCCCGCCTTATAAGGTCCCATTCACTCTTAAGCAAATGATTTTTGTGAATGCTGAGTTGAAGTGTTTTAACGAAATAATAAAATTCATAAGGAAGGAAAATTTTTTTAAAAAGTCGAAATAGGAAAAAAAAAATCGTTGTCTTAAGGTGATGTTGTAAATTGATTTTTTTTTTGACAAAGTGTTGTTCAGAAATATTTGAAGAATCTAAATTAAGGAAATTATCTTCGGTACCACTTCTGGTGCCCGAGGTAAAAAAACTTATATTAATTTTTTTGAAAAAGTTTTCGAATTGCGTTCAAGTATGCATTTCTTAAAAACAAGAAATTTTAATTCACCAAATTTAAGGAAAACGTCAACACTATAACCAAAATCGGCAAAATTCAGACAATCAAATAGCAATCAAAAGTTCTGTGCTACCTCGAGTGTACCTTCAGATTCGAATATCCTTCACACAGGACTTTGTGAGTAAAAATTGAGAGTGGCATCGTGTTTGGCAGGATATTGTTAGTTAAAGTCTTTATTTACTTTTATTTTAAGACATATTTAGTTTTTCATACAAAAATTAAAGCATTTTGAGACCGTGATATTTTATTTTTTTTTAAAACCACTTTGTCCTTGCGGGAGAGGAAGACATCCTTATTTTTTCCTAAAAATTTTCTTGTGAGATCTTGACCACCCTATGAAACTTTTAAAACCTCTTAGAATACGATCTAAATTTTTGATACGTCCTAGTGATCATATTATTAGAGCCACTTGAATTTTTTCACAAAGACAAAAATGTAACCCCAAGCTCAGAAATGGTTTTCGAACTATAAATTTATATTATTCTGCCCGTGGTCATAAGCCTATGTGAGTCACAAAATTCCTAAATGAGAAAAAATTCCATGTTCTTGACTGGACCGGCAATTCTACGTATCCCAACTCTATGGAGTACCTTTGGGAAGCGTGAAATTTCAAAGAAATTCGTGACCAAAAAACGCCAACTAATAGAGTGTTTGATTGAAATTTGGCATCGAAATTAATCCATAAAAATAAACCGCACCAAGTGCATAGAATCTATGCCTAAACGAACAGCTGAAGTTATTGCCGCAAAAGGTGGAGGTACCAAATATTGACATTAAAATTTTTTTAATATATTTTTCTTCAGTTATAAAAGCTTAATATTAATGTGAATTTTGCTAATAAAATAATTGTGATGCAAAAACATCGATTATAATGCTTTCATTCCACCCAACACTAAGAAAATTATTTTTTTTAAGGTGGCTCTTATAATATGATCACCCACTGTATATCTTAATATATAAAAACTTTGGTGCGTATGTATGTCTGACAAAAAATAATAGTGTTTAGAGAACAAATCATCACGCCTCTGGCATTCACAATCATCGTATCTAAATTAATTACAAACATACATACATATGCATATCAACGTAAGTCGCTCAAATGATCATGAGTCTGTCTTTCGAAATTGGTTAGTTTTAGAATCTCTTATACGAATAATGCTCATTTGTTGTTGTAAATTATTATAACGCTTACTGTATTAAAAGCTAATTCGGCTAAGAGCCAACAAAAAAGCTTGTTGGCGCAACATTGGTGACCCCGACGTGATCTTCAAAATATCACGATCACTTTTGTACACATACACACAGTTAACTATTTAGTTACTAACCAGGCGCTTGTTAGTGCAATACATTTTGCAACGTTTGCAATAACAAAAAACTCCGTTGGTTTTTATTGCACATTGCCGCTAGATTCTCCGCATGGTGTGATGTCAAACCCAACGTTTAACAAGCGGAAGGCTTTGTCGATTGGCAAACAATTAAAAGATATTAAGTTGGAATTAACTTTATCGCATTTGCAGTCTCTCGACGAAAGTTATATTCAGCCGCGACTTGAGTTTATTGAGCGTTTGTTTCAACAATTTGATGAGGCACAGTCCAAACTTGAAGAGGAGGATCACGATGAATTCGATAGTGGTGCTCGAGCAGAAGTTGCTTCGGTGTTTCTTGAAATTAAATCGTTGCTTTATAGAGAACTCAATGCACGCCGTTCCGCAGACTCAGCGCATTCTTCGACCGTTCGACATTTCTCGCCAGAAGAGTCTCATCCCTCATTTATAGTAGCACAGCCGAAGCCGCGACTACCTGCGTTGCAAATTCCAACATTTAGTGGTGGCTACACAGAGTGGCCTGACTTTATTTCAATGTTTGAATCTGTCGTCGGGAAAGATGCTGATTTGAGCAAAATTGAAAAGTTCCAGCACTTGCGATCGAGTTTAAAGGGATCTGCATTGGATACGGTTCGCTCCTTGGAAATCACTGAAAATAATTACGATCAGGCTATAACTTTATTAAAGCATAGATTTGATAATAAACGTTTAACATTTCAGGCACACATCCGTGAAATTTTCGGCCTAAAAATAGTGGAAACTGGCTCAGTGATTAAACTTCGTGAGCTAAGCGATAAGGTAAACGCTCATTTACGAGCTCTACAAACCATGGGCAACAAGGAACAGATTGCAGATTGTGTGCTCATTCACCTAATTGGAAGCAAGCTTGACAGTGTAACTCAGAGTAAATGGGAAGAAAAAACACCTATAAATCAAATACCAACTTTGGACTCAATGTCGACGTTTTTGGAACATAGATGCAGGATCCTCGAAAATGTGGAAAGTGCTTTGGTATCCAAAACACCAGGTAAACAGGTGGGAAAAGTTTTGCATCAAAACTTTAATAATACTCGTAGAGCTTTAGTTGCATCTACTTCTTCGTCATATAACTGTTCATTGTGCAAATCCAATGAACATTCGCTAACAGGTTGCACAACGTTTTTAAACCTATCGCCTGCCCTTCGCCTTAAAGAGGCAAAAAAATTGAAAATTTGTTTGAATTGTTTAAAGAGGGGACATTGGCTAAATGCATGTAAATCTATTCGTTGTCATTATTGCTCTTCAAAGCATCATACTCTACTTCACATAAGCCCACTTACAGTTCCCATTGTGCAGACGTCTCTTAATGATGATGAGTCTTTAGCATTGAACATGTCACAAACAGCTTCGGGTTCATTTAGCCAACACACAGCTTCTAACATACAATCACCTCTTATTGCAAACGTGCCACCAGCTGCGGAAAATTCGAAAGCAGCTTTAGTTTCTATGTCAGCTTCTCGTCGCGCTGAAGCGAACCCTCAACTCGATAGCTTCGTTCTACTAGCCACTGCTGTTGTTTTCGTTAAAAACCGAGTGGGGTCTTTAGTACCTGGTCGTATCATTTTGGATTCGGCGTCTCAGCTAAACTTCGTTACCTCTCGTTTCGCAAATCAACTTCAACTTAGGAGAACCAAGTCGCCTACCGTTATATCTGGAATCGGAGAGTCCGATTTTGTAGCAGATAGCATCGTTGATTTATTCATGCAGTCTCAAATTGGAGATTATTCAACAACAATTGTAGCTGTCGTTACACCAACCATAACTGATCAGCAACCAAGTTTTAATATAAACACGTCTGATTGGAATATACCCACTAACATTAAGCTTGCTGATCCGTTGTTTTATAAATCGCAGCGTGTTGATGCCTTGGTAGGAGCAAGTCTGTTTTTTGATCTTATTTGCATTGGGCAAATTAGAATCCGTGATGATTTACCACTAATGCAGAAAACTAGATTAGGTTGGGTGGTTTCTGGCGTAGGACAACATATAAATGCAAAGCATTCAGCGTTAGCTGTTATCGATAAAACTCCAATAGAGAACGATTCCGACTATTTTTTGCATGATATTGTTAAGAAATTCTGGGAAGTTGAAGATGTCGTTCATAGTGAATTGAAAAGGTCAAAGGAAGAACTTGAATGTGAAAGTCATTTTAAAAGTAATTATAAACGAATAGTTACAGGTGAATATTCCGTGCGTTTGCCACTAAAATTCAATCCAGAGATTCTCGGTGATTCCTATAATCAAGCGATCATCAGGTTTAAAGGTCTTGAGAAAAAATTGGATCGCAACCCAGAACTGAAAAAACAATATTCGTCGTTTATCAAAGAGTATCTTGAGCTAAACCATATGTCCGAGGTAATCAGCGTCGAAGAGGGAGTCAAAACAAACTTCTTACCCCACCACTGTGTTTTGAAAGCAGAAAGTTCGACAACGAAGTTAAGAGTAGTGTTTGATGGTTCTGCTGCTTCTTCTAATGGTCGTTCACTCAACGATATTTTAATGGCAGGCCCTTGCATTCAACCAAAACTTTTTGATATTTTATTACGCTTTCGCTCGTTTAAAATCGCACTCACTGGAGACATTTGCAAGATGTATCGATGTGTGAGAGTTCATCAACCAGATAACTACTTGCAGTGCATATTATGGAGAGATAATCCACACGAAAATCTAAAGATGTTCAAATTAGATACAGTGACCTACGGAACAAAGCCAGCATCATTCTTAGCGATCCGCGCTATGCAGCAATTAGCTCAAGATGAAAAAATGGAGTACCCACTTGCTGCGGAAATCGTCTGCAGAGATTTTTACGTGGATGACATGATAACTGGAGAGAATTCAGAGGAGAAGGCTCGCGAAATCATGCAACAAACAACTGAGCTGTTAAGTCGAGGAAATTTTAAAATAAGGAAATGGTGTTCGAATAGTGCTCAGCTATTACATGGAGTTTCAGAAAAGGATAAAGAAACATTTCTTAGATTTGGTGACGGCACTGATATCACTAAGATCCTGGGCCTTATTTGGAATCCTCACAGTGACAAGTTTTTATTCTCTTTTTCATCTCCTCCAGTAGCCAGAGTCACTAAGCGATCTGTTTTATCAACTATAGCTCGGTTTTACGATCCGTTAGGTTTAATAGGACCTGTGATTACTAAGGCAAAGATATTTCTTCAGATTTTATGGAAAAACAAGTTTGAATGGGATGAGAGTCTTCCCAAGTTTTGCATTCGGCATGGACAGAACTGCTGTCTGAACTCACTGATGTTGGCAAGCCTAGCTTTCCTCGTCTTGTGCTTTTTCCATTTTCCAAATTAGAGGTGCATGCCTTTTGCGATGCGAGTTCAGTAGCATATGGAGCTTGCATATATGTGAGATCAGAGTATAAGGGAAACAGAAGTACGAATTTACTGTGCTCCAAGTCTAGGGTTGCTCCACTGAAAACACTTACTATTCCGAAATTAGAATTGTCTGCTGCTTTGCTGTTGGCAGAGCTTGTTAGTGTGATTACAAAACTAGGAATATTTAATTGCGATTTTCATTGTTGGACTGACTCAATGGTTGTTTTGTCATGGCTGAGAGAGGAACAGTCAAATTTTAATATTTTTGTAGCTAACCGAGTTAGCAACATTCAACAGCTAACTGCTGACATGAATTGGCATTATGTTCCAACATTACAAAACCCAGCAGATATTTTGTCAAGGGGTTCTTCACCACGAAATCTGATTGACTCGAAACTCTGGAAACATGGTCCGGTTTTCTTACAAGGCTCTTGTGATGGTTGGCCAGCATTTCCCGGCCTGGTTCATGATTTGCCAGAACGTCGAAAAAGGGTTCTGATTGTTAGTTCGAATTCTAAGGATTTGTCATTAGATTGCAAGTTTATAAATTCTTTTGGGAAAATGCAGCGCATTTATGCATACATCTATAAGTTCGGTAAAAGAGGAACATCGCGATTTGGCATGCTTACCGCAGTAGATATCAAGCTTGGTACAAATTTACTAATTCGAATGGTGCAGCGAGCATCATTTTTTGAAGAATTCAAAGCTCTTGGAAAAAACCAGCAGGTGTCATCTTCAAGCAAACTTTGTTCTCTATCACCGTTTTTGGACTCATTTGGCTTGTTACGCGTTGGCGGGCGGTTAAAGCATTCGTTACTGGATTTTGATGCTCGTCATCCAATTATTTTACCAAAGGAGCATCCACTTACAAAATCATTAGTTGATTTTTATCATAAAAAATTTATGCACGCTGGCCCACAGTCTCTTTTGGCTTCTTTACGGCTTCAATATTGGCCCATTGGTGGTCGCAAAACGGTTAACCGGATTGTCAGCAAGTGCGTTCGATGTTTTCATACTCGACCTCGAGTAGCGGAACATATTATGGGCGATCTACCAGCGGAACGCGTTCAGGCAAACAGAGCTTTTATCATAACAGGAGTCGATTTTTGCGGCCCTTTTTATTATCAATCAGAAGTCCGAAATAGACCGCCAATCAAGTGTTATATATGCCTATTTATATGTTTCTCAACCAAGGCGGTTCATATGGAACTTGTCAAGGATCTGTCGACCCCATCGTTTTTAGCAGCATTAACGCGTTTTATTTGCACGCGTGGAAAGCCAAGGCGTATTTGGTCTGATAACGCGACGAATTTTGTAGGAGCTAAAAATGAATTAGCTGAGCTCAGAAGATTGTTTTCAAGCAATACGCACCAGGATGCAGTGAAAAAGCAATGCCTCGAAGATTACATCGATTGGAAATGTATTCCGCCTAGATCGCCTCATTTCGGAGGACTCTGGGAAGCTTCAGTTAAGTTGGCAAAATATCATTTTTATCGAGTAGTTGGTCTTTCAACTTTGAATTTTGAGGAATTACGAACACTAGTCTGTCAAATATCAGCTATTATTAATTCACGCCCTTTATGCCCTCTCACAGAGAATGTTAATGACCTGGAGGTACTGACACCAGCCCACTTCTTGGTTGGGGCTCCTTTTACATCCATCGTCGAACCTGATGTGACTCAATTAGACATAAATCGTCTGGGACGTTGGCAGCGGATTTGCTGTATGCAGCAACATTTCTGGAGAAAGTGGAGCACCGAGTATCTTACCCTGTTACAGCAGCGAAACAAATGGTGCTTATCTCAAGATAATTTAAAGGTCGGAACAATGGTTTTATTAACTGACGAAAATCTTCCACCACTAAAATGGCAAATGGGCAGGGTATTAGAAACAATCAGCGGTGATGATGGAGTGGTCCGGGTAGCAGTTGTGAAAACCAGTAGTGGCACAGTCAAACGCGCAACTGGAAGACTTTGCATTATGCCCAATGAAAATGGTGGTGTTGAAAGCGTAAACCTTCCAACGGGGTGAGGATGTTTAGAGAACAAATCATCACGCCTCTGGCATGCACAATCATCGTATCTAAATTAATTACAAACATACATACATATGCATATCAACGTAAGTAGCTCAAATGATCATGAGTCTGTCTTTCGAAATTGGTTAGTTTTAGAATCTCTTATACGAATAATGCTCATTTGTTGTTGTAAATTATTATAACGCTTACTGTATTAAAAGCTAAAATTGTTCATGCCGAGCCTATGACATATGTTTTCTAATTCTTAATCTTCACTTGTAAATCGACAGTCAATAAAGTAAAACACTAAATCTTTAATACTTAGTAAAATAAAAATAATTCGATTTTTATTATTCGGCTAAGAGCCAACAAAAAAGCTTGTTGGCGCAACAAATAGCTTTGCATTAAATCTGATTTTAGTTTTGAAGTCAGCGACTCCAAATTAACTTAAATTTTAAACCAAACTCATGAAGATTAGTCCACACCTTCTCTTTTTTGCATCTTTTGTATGGGCTTAGTCCACTGTGCGGCACTCCTAAGCTAAACAAAACAAAATAAAACAAAAGAAAAGAAGAGAAGACATTTTTTATTTCTTTGACATGTATTGTCGTAAGTATTCGTGGTAAAGCCACGTGCAGCATTGACCTGCTAGTATTGAATAAAATTTGGATAACAGTTCAGTAAATTCGTTCCTAAGTTCATTTTTTACCCCTCTTTCATGAAAACATGCATATCTTAAACAGACTTTTACTTAAAATATGTGACAAAAATCTTAACTTCTTCGAACTATTAATTCTATGCACATATATATATTTATTTACATAAAAAGTTTTGGCATCTACTCTAACTCTTCGCATATGGAGTCACATTCTTGCTATTGTTTTGCTCTTTATATAACCAAAATAGTTAAGATAAGATTGGAAAGTGACATATATAAAAGCCTTTCAATTAAAAAAAATCTGCTACGAAATGGAAAGAGGTCAACGTAGACAACAACGAAAACTAAAACAAAAACGTGATGATAAAACTAATGAAATCAATATTCTTGTTTATGTTTCACTTGTTGGTGCTGTCGATATCGATGAAGTTGTGTTTGATTTTGTTTTTGACTTTATCTCATGTTTCATCTACAGACCACGAAGGATTAAGGAAAACATGAACTCAGACAACAAGGACAAGCAAACACTTGATAAAATAAACATAAACATCGTAGAGTGACGCTCTAGCATGAATACGCATATCCTAGTTTATGTCGTTGTCGGTGTAATTTTGTTGTTATTGTTGTTTTTAGTACTGTACTTATTACACTCTTGGATACAGTGATCCATGATGAAATAAATATCTTTATTTATCAGATTAAATAAGCTAAAAATGCGTTAAATTTCTTAGTTCAGAAAGTTAAATGTATAGTACGAATCTCTATAACTGAAGAGAATGTAAGAAGACTTACCAACAAAAAATACTTAATGCTATAAATAACACAAACTATTACGTAGCTCTAATACAAATTAACTAATTAGCCTTATCTCTATCACTCAATAAGATTAATGTCTTATTTATAAATTAAGTCAAAGGGGACTTTCGGGATTCAAACCCCTTCGAACGTACACAAAAAAATTTGTACATATAAGACAAATATTCAAGCAAAATTTTTATATTTATTTTTAAAACAACTTTAAAAAAATATCTCAAAGTATCTGAAAATAAGTTTTTACACTTTTTTTTAGAACAAAAAGTTCACAATTTTTAATGCAACATTTTTAAGAAATCGGTTTTTCAATGAAAAGTTTTTCAATGAAATTATCAAGGATCTAATACAAGCTAAAAATAGGAATCTCAACACATTTGATTAATTGCAGAATATTAAATAAGCCATTTTTTGATACAAATTTGGAAATCGACAAAAAAACAAAAAAAAAAAAATGTTTATTAATTAATAATGTTAAATCTCTTAAAATATTTATAAACTACTAATTCAATAGAAAAGGTTGATAAAATTTTTTTTAAAGTCTTTAGTTACATAAATGTTTTAAATTGAAAAGTCGAAATATTTCCTTAATATAAAATAATTTTTTTAAGCAATTGTGTTTATAATCATAGTTTTACATACATTAATTGTAATTTTTCATAAAAAAACATTGATAGCTAATAATTTTATTTATTTTAACATTATTTGTATAATAAGAACAAGTTTTTTTATAATACATTATAGTTTGGAAGGTAAAAAAGGAAGCGTATAAACTTAAATCTAAACTTAAAAATCTAACAAAGTTTAATGCTTATAAAATAAAAACTTAAAGCTAAAAAAAAGTCAACTTAAAGTAAAGAAAAACAAGGGGGGAAAAAGCGTAAGGAAAAAGGATAGAGGGAAAATATAGGAGACATAGGAAGATATAAAGTAATAAAACCAGAAAAAGGTGAGAAAATGTTTACAAAGTATATTAATTTGAAAAATAGGAAAAAAATTACATGTCTAAACATTCTTACTTCAGGAATAGATTTAATACTACTTGGCAAACTATTCCACAATCTTATGGCATTAACGAAAAATAACCTTGACGAATTCAAATAGTTAAATTTAGGTATCATAAGCATACGACCTCTTTGCAGTTGACTAAACTGTAAGTTTTCATATAAATAGGATGGTGTTCTCGAATGTATGTAATTTCAGTGACATTTTATAAGATGTATGGGAGTGTTTTGTTAAGGAATGTTTTTAATTTAGTTATCGGCTTTATTGGACAAAAATGTATTCCGAAACATTTTTCTTACCCATATCACAAAAATTATATATTATAGTATATTTTTGCTACTAAGATTGCAAGAAAATCAATACAACCAAATATTGTAAATGCTAACTCAATAATAGTAAAATCATTCTTTCGGAGAATAATTTAACTGCAATGAATGCAGAAATTTGAAGCTTTACTACAATTATTGCATTAATTTTGGTCAAATGACGTTTAATTTTACTACTATAGTTGAAGCAATCGGTGTAGCTGACTCCCGCTAGACGTGTGCATGCTCATTCGTGCGCGAACATTCGTAGCGTTGCAGCACGTTCATTTGATTTTATTTGTTATTTAAAAATTTAGCTGTTTTTGTGGTGCTGTAAAAGTTCTGAAATGAATAAAATAATTGTTATAGGAAGTTCTCGTTCGAACTTTATAAAGTGTTCACTTCGCGAATGCGGATATATTGGATCAAATTTTTATGAAATTTATCGTTATGTCCTTAGGCATGAATTCCTGTCGAAAAACATAAATTGCCCAATACCGAATTGTTTGGCAGCAGTTACAAAATAAATATATACACAAAAAAAAACTTATCGTGTGTTTCGAAACAGGAAAAAATTTGAGTATCATTTTGCAATTTTTAGTCATCATCACTTATGTTCCTTGATTTATTTGGCCTTCTGAAAAAGTATAAACAGAAAATTTAATTTTCCTGACTGTTTTCATTGTTTTTTTTTTTAATTAAAGCTAACTTGCAATTAACAACTATTTTTTTTTCCTTTTTTGAAACAGTTTACCATTTAAAATTTATAAAATAATTTTTATAAATGTTTTTAAAAAATTTGCTAATCTAGATGAATTTTCCTACAAAAGTAGTAGTAAAATTATCACACTAGATGAATTTAATATTACTGCAAGAATAGTAGAAAAATTAGTACACGGTCCTTGCATTGTACTGCTATAATGGTAGTGATTTTGTAGAGTTTTACTGTTAAAGTAGAGGTAATCCCAAATTTTTACGTCCAAGCTATTATGGTAGTAAATTTTTATGGCACTTACTTTACTGCTCTTTTGGTAGCAAAACGATTGCCTACTATTACAGCAGTAAATTTCAGCCAATAATTTTAGAGAGCAGTACTAATGGTTTCACTTACAAACACTTACAACCTATCTTCTTTGTATAGATTTGTGGAACCAGAATTGTGTTTTGAGTCGAATTTGACGTATGGCTCGTCATCCATTACCATGCAACTGGTGTTTTTTTTTTTGTTCAAACGCTCGTACAACTTGCGCACTCTTGATTTTCTAACAACCAGTAATTCAGCTGTGGGTTAATAGCCCACATACAAAGTGCGACATACTTTTCGATACAGTCTTTATATATTGTTGAAGCTTGATTTTTATACAAGTCCATTTATGTTATCTTATTTTATTTATTTTTCAAAAAATCTAATCCTTTTGTATTCTTTATTCATATTATTAACCAATTGTTGTTGTCATTTACTTGACCTAATTGCGGCATGCAAAATATTATATGCTAAGTTTTTGGCTTAATAAATTGAAATTGAATTGAAATTCATAGAGTGAAAGCTGTTTTCTTGATTCCAGTTTTTTGTGAGGTAATTTCCAGCGCTTGTATTTTCTATTTCGCTTGTTTACACAGTTTGCATCTCACTTCTTCCTCATATTTATGTATTTATTTCGTAAAATCAATATTTTCATTGTAAATATTTTTCTATTTATTTTTAAAAATTGTGCACCTGCTAATGACCATTTACTGCACTATCCCCGGAGCACACTGAATATACTAATACAACAGAACAGATTCTAATAATAACATTCACTGAAGATTGTGATAAATATATTGTAAGACTATTGAGTAATCGGTCTTTTACTTATTTTTGTTACATTGAACCTAATGAATCCATTCATTGAACTAGGCGCAATTAACTTCTATTCATTGAACTAAGTCCTCGTTAAATTTGAAGCAACAACAAACATAAAATATAAATGTAATAATAAACAGTACACTGCAATTAAATCCGTTCTGTACCAGGCTACATATTTTCATGGTAAGTTAGAAATAGACTAAAAATAATTTTTGCAAATTTTTTTTACGCATTATTTTCCGGAAAATTGCTGGTCGGGATCTCGACCGCTGGGAAAATTAAAGCAATGAAATTTGTGTGAGTAAAATAATATAAAATATAATCAAATACTTGTCAACAAAAATTATTATGAAAACGGCTAACTTACTTTTAAATTAACTTTTGGAAAAAATATTCAAGATTTTTTCATAATCTTTCCGCTTATAACTTGGTATAGTTAAATGGAAATTCA
The DNA here is from genome assembly GCA_963920525.1 of Dichetophora obliterata. Lineage (NCBI taxonomy): Eukaryota > Metazoa > Arthropoda > Insecta > Diptera > Sciomyzidae > Dichetophora > Dichetophora obliterata. The sequence continues at coordinate 84,616,447 of OY986439.1, read as the reverse complement.
GAAAAAAATAAATATGTCAAAGTTCCTCTTATTATGGGAAACACGGGAAGTGTTGAAGCTGTTAAATTCAGGAAAGAGCTAAAAAAAACGACATTTTTTGTACATTTTTGAAAAATCGAAATAAAAAATATATGCAATGCATAATAATACTATTAACGTGAGCAGGCAGCCAAAAGACTAAAATGTAAGAATCAGTAATTATTGAACAACTTAGGTAAATAAACCTATGTTTTACCTGTATGCGTAAATAAGTGGTCGATTTTTCGAACAAAGGACCTTTAAGTATACTTTATTTATGGTATTTTCACACGCGTCACGTTTATACTTTTTTATCCAAAAAAGTAGCTCAACTTGTTGTGTCGTATGCAACTTTTTTTGAAAATACAGTCAAACTTCTTTATAACCAAAATATTTTAAACTAAACAAGGTTTTTAACATGAATTTTCTAGAACGTAAACAAAATACGCAGTTACTTATTACGAAAAAAATTATTGTTGTGAATTACATTTTCAATAACAAGAATCAACTTAACTTTTTGCGCTGAAACGCCAATGCCCAAGTGTAATTTGCTTCTAACTATGATTATAATGTGCCAATAAAGTCTGGTCGCATATATAATCGTACAGAAAAAGAAGTACATCGCCTCAATCGAGTCTGATCTATGTCTATAACGTCAATATAGGTGGAGTCGATTATCACGACAATTCGCTCGAAAATCACCGCATTGGCATTCGAAGTAAGAAGTGGTGGTGGCCATTGTGGGCAAGCGCTATTAGCACTTCGATAGTGAACGCATAGAAGTGGCACTGCCTAGTGGCTAAAATAAACAAACAAAAGCCAATGTCGTAGTTAGAGTTTAGATCGGAAGTAACAATTAACTCTGATGTAGACAAATCGGAAAGATCGGCAGGACTGCCTCGAGTAAATACGTGAGCACTTGGGAGTCCAATCCCGGTAGCTTTTCTCGATCCTGGGATTATTGGGATTGAAAATGTTAATCCCGGGATTAATTCGGGATTGAAAACTTTAAGAAGCAAATATTTAAAATCTTTTTTAATACAATTTTTAATTATTTATTACTTGAAACTAAAACATGTAAATTAATTCACTTATAAAGCAACAAAAACAAAAGAAAACACATTAAGGGTATTCACAATTGCGTTGTTTTCAGTGTAGTTAAAAAACATTGTGGTATTGATACCACACATTTTATATTTTCGGTTGCCAGTTGCCAGTTATTTCAAAATTTCAAAATTTCAAAAATGGAAAAAGCTCAAAATGCAAGTTAAACTTTTTTATTTGGACTATCATATTAGATAGTTCATTTATTTGCATAGTAACAAAAAGCTACAGTGGGATGTTCCCAACCACAAATTTTATTTTAAAGGATGCTCATTATTGTGGTTTTTAACTATGGTAAAAAACGACAATACCACGATACCGTACAATTGTGAATACCCATATTGCTATTAACCCAAAAAAACTTAAATAATATTAATAACTAGCGAATTGTATTAATTTAAAGAAGAAAAAAAAATATAAAAAATAAAACACAGAACAGTTTAAGGTATTATTATATAAATGTAAAACATTTTTTTTTCGACACCGTGTTCATTTTTTTTTTGTAATTAAGGCAAATTAAGTTTGGAAAAGACTTTTTAATACTAAGTTTTTTGTTTTTATTATTTTTAATGTAATACATTAAGCTGATCAACGCATCTTATTTTTCATTAGAGGGTTTTGTTCGGATATTATTACAAATATAACGCGCTGATGAGGAGTACCGTTCTGATTCTATTCTAGTTGGAGAAATAGTTGTGCGATAGTCGTAAGCAAGTAAGTTTCGATCACGATTGTCTTTACCACAAAAAAAATTATTTCCTGAGTCAGAATATCTGACAATTATGAAATACATAGCTGACTTCCTGATCTTGCAAATTCTTTTAAAATTCTTTGCTCCAGCAATTCACACTCACCGTCCTAACAATCTTTTTAAGCCTCATTAAAAGGTTTTTCTTTGCTCCAGCAATTCACACCCACCGTCCTAACAGTCTTTTTAAGCCTCATTAAAAGGTTTTTATAATTCAATATTCATATCAACTTAAATTAAAATTGTTTCATTTACATGAATATTTGTAATAGAAAGGTTTTATTTTGAAATCCCGGGATCCCAGAGAGAAAATCTCGGGATTTAAAGGGGCTTAAATCGTCCGGGATCCCGGGATTGACTTCCCTAGTAAGCACGTAGTAGAAAATCAACTAGGGAAGAAGGCTCGCAGATGCATTGTATGTCATAAGCTGTTGCTACACTAAAATGTCCATGAACTTATAATGTGGGACTTCGCATGTTTTCAATGTGGGATCCACTGTGCGTGCATAAAACATACTAAATACCAGATGTTACCCGGTATCTAGAAAAGATTAACGTGAAATTTGATGTTATTTCGGAAGTTAATAATGCAGAATTGATGAATTGTTTTCTTGGAATTGTGACTAGGACTAAGACATAAAATGAAGTGAATCCGAAGAATAATGTCAATTACATTCATGTTAAAGATCAACTGAATAAATAAAAACTCATAATTTAAAGTTTTCACTTCAATGACTTTACGCTTTCTGTGGTTTTATTGAATTTATGATACAGTACCACACTTGAAATCAAAAAATGTTTGGAGCCGATCTTAAGCCTTTTCGATTTTTTAAAAAATACAATGAAGTTTTTACAGAAAACTATAAACTCTATTAGGCAAAAAGATAGTCGTTTCAAATCCCAATCCAATGATTTATTTGGAACTCGAAAATAATATTCTTAATGTGAAAAATGATGATGAAAAAACAAAACTGGTCCCACTATAGACAATTATCTTTTGTATTAAATGCTATTTTGATTTTTATATCTATATTTATGCATATATATAAAAACTAAGTTTTTTTAGAATTTTGTTTTTTGAATTCTTTTTTAGAAATGTATTCACATTTGGCCGTTGGTCGATTTTTCGACCACCCCGTAGCCGGAAAACATAAAATCGAAAAAGTCTTACACTCTGGAATACATTTTCTTATGTTGATTAATAAAAACAAAGCCAAAAAATTTCATTAGGCAAATAAACGCCTTCTGGTGCCGGTTCAAAATGGGTTAAGATAAGCATATATGAGAACTAATGCTACAGGTAAATAAAAGATTACTAAAAATCTATTTAGTTACTATTTTTATTAATTTTCATTTATTAAATATTTAAAAGCGGGAAGTCAAACAATTTTTGTGATAGGTCTTGAAGCACAAGTGCAGACAGTATGCTTGTTGCATATATTACGTCAGTTAAATTATTCAATTATTTTTCGCAATCGTCATCATCACTTCAACCTTTCCAACCTTTCCCAATATTGACTTGTACTTAAGTTCTTCAGTGCATATCTTGACAAATATTGTGCTGCTATGTTATGTTAAATTATGTAAGTTAATAATTCTCAAAACACTCATAAGAATTTAGTACACTTGCATCTCATAGCTGTTCACAGTGGAATAGTTTACAAATAATTTGATTACATTTTATAAGTGAAAGTTTAAAAAGTTCTCATACAACATAAATAATTCATATCGAATTGCTGCAATTAATTTATTTATTTATTTATTTATTAATTTACTGCCAGGTGATAACAAAATCACTTTAGGCATAATTATAGTAACTGTACAATGTAAAGGTATATTACGACAAAAAAAATAAACTCTTAACTTAAGTTAAAAAAAAAAATCTGCGACATTATTCTTAAATACTTCCATACATAGACATAGATATAGACATAGACATAGAGAAATCTAATGGAATAAGTGGACACAAGTTGTTAAAATTATTTAAAGCTCTAGTGATAGGCTCATTGCCCGCATAATTAGACTTATAAGCTCTGAGATAAAAAGGATTAAAGGAACGCAATGAAGCAGAGATGCACAATCAATAGTACTACATATTAATCCACGAATAATTTCAAGAGACTGAATAGTTCTTGTATCTTTGAGTGAATTTAGATGCAAGAGTTTACAGCGCACACTGTAAGACGGTATTGGCTCAGATAAATTCACAGGCTTCAGCGCAAATTTAAGGAATCGTTTTTGAACATACTCAAGACGATTAGAATAAACTTCATAAAAAGGATTCCAGATGAAAGAGCAGTATTCAAGCTTAGACCTAACATAAGCAGAAAAAAGAAACAACCCAGCAGCGGATGGAATATATTCCGAATATATGAAGCATCAATTACCTTGTAATGACCACTACTTCCGACTATATTACCTACTTCCGACTATATTACTATGCATAAAAGGCCTTACATTTAACATTGAATGAGACAGGAGGTAAGTGATCGCCTCCCTTCAGCATTACCTAGAAGTTATGGAGTAACATACTACTTGTATTAAGTTATTCGGATATTTGCAAAATCACTGCATTACTTTTCCTTGTATGCCACATTACAGGTAATGAGGTATGAGTTAATTACTTCTGCTATATGCAGACGCATTACTTTTTGAAAAAAGTAATGCTTCCTTACCTGGTAATTTATTCTGTATTAGTTCTATGGTAGCCACTGGCAAATCCGCTGCTGGGAACCGCGTATATGGGTCTTTAAAATCATAACTGTTACGTTTTATAAAAAATTGACATATAAATAACCGGAATGCGTAGTTTTTATACACAAAAAATTCTTTAAATAATTAAATTTAAATTTCGTTGCTATGATAATAATGTTTGTTTGTTACACGGAGATATTTATTTTGCTTGAATCAAGCAAATGTTTTGCTTAAAAGCAAATCAGCAAAACTTTGCTCAATCACCGTTTTATTTTAAAAAAAGATTGCTTAATTGAAATCAATATAATTAGGAAAAAGTTATTATATTTCAGATATTATTATTTCCTAAAGTTATTATAAACTGCAAAAGCAAATTTCTACTTAATTCAAGCAAATATTTGCTTAGTTATTATAAACTACAAAATCAAATTTTAACTTTATTCAAGCAGATATTTGCTAAGTTATTATAAACTCAGAAAGCAAATTTTTACTAAATTCAAGCAAATTTCTTCTAAACCCACGAGCACACGTTTATTTTTAACCCTGGAAGGATATGTTTCGTCGAATCGCATGGTCACATTTTATCGTTTTTCTTTTTTTTTTTTTTTTTGTTAGATTTGTTCGACAACAAATTCGAACAATTCGCCGACGAATTGGATTGCAACAACGATAGATTAGGTACAGAGGACTCTCAAAAAAATCTGAACAACGACTTGGACGATGAGCCCTACAACAATAATGAGGAGACTTGTCAAGAGGACCCTTTCAATGAAAGCTTTGAAGATTAAAGCTCGTCAGAGGATTCAAATATCTTGGACGAAGACGATGTACCGCTTGCTTAAGGAGGCGTCGATATATTTGATCAAATATGCAGCGTTATGTGCTTTTCGAAATATGGTTTTCATTAATGCTTTATTATCTATGCGAGCAACATATTCCAAACAAATCAAAATACCTTCAATCGTGTCGGCTTTATGAAACTTAACACTTTTCACTTATCAACAAAGTTCATTACATAATAGGATACGGATTCCAACTTTGCCAATAACGGTGCGAAACAGCATCAATAGTCTATGGCTGAAGAATAATCGAAACCTTACAGAATTAATTTCTGAAAAAAGAGAAAAATATGTGCCCTTTGTCCCCTCACCAACCGCCGCATAACCAATTCATAGTGCTCAAAACGCCATATAAGCTTGTGTGGGAAGCATTATAAAATACAGCTTTTTACCTCTTGCCTATTATATATTCTCAACCTTATCAAAATATGATTTCATTCAAATTTAGTACATTATTTTTAAGATAAAAACACATTTGATGTAAAATATGTGCTTTAAGTTATTATTATTTTCTTTTTTGAAGTGTACCTTTTGTTAAACAATCTAAATTAACTCAATGTGTGAAAATTTATTATTTTTATTAAAAAATTTTATACATATATTAAATAAACTGTTGTTTTTATTTATTCTACATAATCAAAAACAAGTGATTTTGAAACATTATGAATTAATGGTTATTCCATGGTTATTGAAAAAAATTAGGCGACAATTGGTTAACAACTGCGATGGTCGAATGTATAAGCCTATTCACTTACACTCACGCGGCCGAGGTTAAAATCTCCAGATGGTGGTAATTTTTCAATTTAATTTAATGTTAATAATATTTCACTTTAAAAATATGCTAGATTTTAGCAAAAACTAATCAAAACTGGCTATTCCAATTTAAAATAACTTAGCAAATATGTGCTTGAATTAAGTAAAAATTTGCTTTTGCAGTTTTTAATAACTGAGCAAAATTTTGCTTGAATTTAATCAAAAATTTGCTTGGTTATTATAAACTAGAATATCAAATTTTGATTAGTTTTTGCTAAAAACTAGCTGAAACAAGCCATTACTTAATTCTATACTTAAATTAACGTTAAATACTTAATTATATTCTTTAATTATTGTTAACTACTTAATTTTATTCTTAAAATAACTCTAACTACTTCAATTTAACTTTAATTAACTTCAGCTACTTCATGTTAATTTACTTTTCAGTTAAATTTGTTTTTTATGATAGTAGGCAATAATTTCTGTAAGAACCTATAAATAGCCTACATTTCTTAAAATACTATTCATTCATATAAAAATTTTTGGAGAAATACTTCAGACCTGAAGTCAAGGTCGGAGATTTCTTTCAAATTTATTTTTCAATTTAAATAAAATTCAAAAGCAAATTCTGAGAACCCGATTTTATTAATGCTATCGAGAAGTCCTCCTATCAGGACCTTGAGAAGAAGTCAAAGGAACTTCCCCTCCGTTATATAGCATAATTTTGAAGTGGCTGAGAATCAAGCGCAAGTTTTGCTTAACAACAATACAAATTTAGCAAACAGATTTCTCCGTGTAGGTTATCCCTATTAAATCAAACATTAAAAACGTATGTTTACATTTTTTTAATTATGGAAATGACAAATTAATTAGTACATTTAACTTATTTATCTTCTCGTTTTCCTCTTTCCTTTTTTCCAATAAAATAAGGAATATATTTCTTATTTGTAAGATAAAAACCAATATAATAGAAATTGATACTTTACAATCAGTTGCCTCGGATCCTTCTCAACTTAATCAATAAAAATTGTAAATATGCTGCTGCAAAATTGTAAATTATTTCCAAAATTGTTCTTTTATTTCTTGTTGATCTTATCCACCTTATCTAATAATAACTTAACTAAAAATAATCGTTTTTGTTTTGGCCAGAAAATTATTCACTTCAGCTCTAAGTTTTGTTAGGGTCTTAATTTCTGTTGGGTATGTAATATTGCGAGTGAATACAAATAAATTCAAGAAAAAAAACAGATTACTTTGAGTAAAAAAATCGGATATATGCGAAAAAAGAAACTAGTTAGTCGTTAATTTAGAGATACTTAAAAAAAAGAGTTATTCGAATCGAAAATCGACGAGAGTTGTAATATTCGTGCTGTGGGGACAAGGAAATTCTCGAAAGTTCAAATAAACTCGTTACAAAACCACCTTTCGTTTATTCAAAGATGAGTTTTCCCCACATTTATACTACAAATATCAACATAAATTTAATTTCGATATAATACAAGTAAGGTTGTTTTCTTAACTTATATGAAGATGTCCGATAATATTCTGGATGTTATAAAGTTTTTTGAAAAATCCTTGAATAATTCTCATCGGAAAAATTTTGAAAAGTAATGAAGATATTCATGATTATAATCAGTTAAATTTTTTATTAATAAAAATTTACTTTCAAGTGATGTTAGTCTAAATTTGACACTATTTGTGTCAAACAGAAAGAAATGCTTTTGTTTTCTTATATATGTTTCAATTCTCTTCAGTGTAAGGAGCAAGTTTAAATTTTTCTTGACAAAAGAAAATCCCAATAAATGTCAAAAATTCCAAACTGCAAGTGTGCGACAAATTGACTCTTTCACTTTAAAAATTGCATCGACTTTTTCACCAAATATATAAAAATATTAAATTTGCACAGAATTTTATATATCAATAGTTTTATGAAAATCTCAAAATTCGAGTGTTTACAATGAATGAACAAAATTAAAAAAAAAAAATTTAAAGGAAGTCATAAAAATGCGAATCATCAGTAAATTTTAATTATTCGGAGAGTCACACCAAAAAATTCGATAGGTAGAGTCAATAGGTTGAGACAACCAATACGGACAACAACGATAATAGGCTATTACGAAGGGTGTTTTTTATAGAGCAATACAAGTTTAAATTATAATACAACATAGTAATATATTTTTAATATCAATAAAACGAACTTTATTGAACAGAAAATTTTATGACATTAATGTTTAAATATGATATGAGCCACGGCTGGAACGTACAAGGCGCAATCTGGAACACTTATTTTCACAAACTTTTCGCAGCATTTGCGGCCGTATCTCGCCGATAACTCTTCGAATGTTGATTTCCAGGTGTTCAATTGTTTGTGGCTTATTGACGTAGACAAGTGATTTTACATAACCCCAAAGAAAATAATCCAATGGGGTTAAATCACACGATCTTGGGGGCCAGTTAATTGGGCCATTTCGTGAAATTATTTTTTCGTCAAAAGTTTCCCATAGTAAATCAATTGTAGCGCCCGCTGTGTGACATGTGGCTCCATCCTGTTGGAACCACATATCAGCAAGAATAATGCCAGCTAATTGAGGTACGAAAAAACTTCGAATCATGTTCCTATACCGTTTACCATTGACAGTAACATTCTGACCATCATCGTTTTTAAAGACATATGGCCCAATGATTCCGCCAGCCCATAAAGCGCACCAAACAGTCATTTTTTGTGGATGTAATGGTGTTTCGACAAAAGCATGTGGATTCTACTCACTTCAAATATGACAATTCTGTTTATTAACGTACCCATTCAACCAAAAATGGGCTTCATCGGAAAATAAAATTTTCCATGGAAATTCAAAATCAATATCAATATCAATTTGTGCTTCAGCCCATTCACCGAGTTGGCGGCGCATACGATGGTCGTTTGGCTTTAATTCCTGCACAAGTTGAATCTTGAAAGGTTTTGAGCCAAGATCTTTTTGTAAAATCTTCCATAAAGTGGAAGGACACAACCGCAGTTGCTGAGAACGGCGACGAATTGATTGATTAGGATCATCTTCAATGCTTTCCTGTACAGCGGCTACAGATTCTTCAGTGCGCACTGTTTGGCGTCTCACGGGATGCACATTATCAGTAACAGTAAATGTGGTCCGAAAACGATATATTGTTCTTTGAATTAGCAGCTCTGAAGGACGATTATGTACGCCATAAAATGGACAAAATGCACGATAAGTCTGACGAACAGAACCATTATTTTGATTAAAAATTTCCAAAATTTGCACGCTTTGCTCTGGTATAAGTCGATTCATAATAAAATGTCAAAAAGCAACTATCAACTGTTAAATAGGTGGTCAAATAAAGCAGTGATGTCAATTAAAAGTTGTATTACTCTATAAAAAACACGAATGTGTTACTACGAATGTAATGAAAGAAATTACGAAGTTATTCGTACGACAAATTTAAGAATATTATTTTTTATATGTACACAATCATTCGTACAATGCACTTATGCGAATTGATTTATTTTTGTTAACGAATATAATGAGTATATAAAACAAATATATTCGTAGATACTACATCAGGTATTAGAATGATTTTACGAAGAAATTCGTAAAGATATCACAATAATAATACTTTGTATATTGTACGCATATTTGTAGAATGTACGAATATTTTGTTTTACTAATATCATTCGTAGAAATTTTACTTATAAATTTTTTGAGTGTATTCATATACATAATTCAAGAATTCAGTTCTTAAAGCGAGAGAAAAGACAAATGCGTGAAACTTCCACAAAGTGTTTTAATTGGAGCTTTTGAATTCCGGACAAACGAGAATGCTCCCATATTGGACTTAGTTGTATGCGAGTAACCGTTATGGATTCCTTATTTTTAAAGAATACTTTTGTTTGCTAAATACTTTTTTAACGCGACACTGACGCATTTTTCAGTATTTTTCTTTTGTTTTGCTCTCTATTTGTAACTTTCTTAATGTCCTTTCTTGGTTAATTTTTAAATTTTTCTCAGTAATTTATCATTCGTTGTCGGTTATTCTCTTTATGTTCTTCCCATTTTATTTCATTTTGCTTTATTTTTTCACGAAAACGTTTCATACGTTCTTTTCCATCCATTTTCTTTAATCCAAATCAAATAGCACTATTTTTTTGGTGAAATGTTAATCAAACTAAGGCGTCAAAAATAATAAAATAAAAAAATTTACATGGTTTTTTTTTTTTTACTTATCTATCTTTAATAGGTATAAGAAGTAAAAATGTATTTTTTAAAATAAATGAAAATTAAATTTTTTGCATGTTTTTAACCAATGTGCGACACTGATTTAAGTTTTATTACACTAATGATGCTGGGCTAAGAACAAAATGATATTATTTTTTTGCCTGATTAAAACCAGATACCAGAGTAATTTTATGCAATTTAATGTAACGTTTACTTACATAACACTCGATGCACGCCGTTGCAGCACCCTGAGGGCACCGATATCCTTGTGGGGTGGTGCACGTCGTGTTGTTGGCGGTGCACATAAGCTTTGACTGCGGTCACGTACGCTCTCTTCGCGGTAAGATTTAAAAATAGTTGCCAATTTTAGATTGAAACAAAGCATTACGGCTGAGCTGCACTTTCTGTTTCAAAATTTCAATTTTAAAAATATTTTTGGGGTGTTTTTCTCTTTACTACAAATTTGAGCCTTGTACGTTGTTATTGGTTAAAGTGCTTTAAAATAGTTTTATATACGAGTATTTTTTTACTGCTACAATTGGTGTCGTTGTGGTTACAATTAAAGTGTTCGTTGTTTTTTATTTATAATTGATTTAAATTTTTATTTTTCATAACTATGTTATTTCGTTTAAATATCGCTTTAAGTTGCTCTTTTAATTCTCAAAATTAAAATTATGTATGTAATTTTACAAGCTTTTGGATGAAATATATGAAATAACCTTTAAGAGTAAATTTGTAAGTTTAATTATTTATTGAAAAGTTTATTGCGATGAACTTTATCACCTTGACTAAAATCAAAATTTTGTGCCCTTTGTTGTGAATTGAACTCAGATGAATTTCTTGTTTGACCTTGTGTGTATCTGTATGTGTATGATTTTGCAAAGAGTGTTTGTGGTGCAGTATATCGACATCTTCCAAGTAGAAGCAAATATTGTTGGTTTAACAATTAAAATCATTTATGCAGCTTTTGGCTTAAACTGACGCGGAAACTTGGATCTTGAAGCGTGTATCTGAAACCGAAGGAATTAAAATTATTTGAAACATCCTGTCACACGCACTTTAATATATTATCAGCAATGAAGCATATTTTCTGCAGAAAATGGAAATTGTTTAAATCATTCTAATGGTTTGGTTCTTGGTAAATAAAATTTTATTTACTCAAATTCAGTGACATGAAAAACTTTTACATACCAAGTTTTTTCAAAATATGTACGTCGTCTAGATTTAAGGCGCCTTTTATAGAGATCATTCCTTTTTGTGATACGATATTTTTAATCATTCGTTGCAGTTAATTGGTTATTTTTTATATCAATATCTTCAACTCATTTTTACAAACAATGTATAAATTAGTTGGAAGATTATCTTAAAATTTATACATTTTTTCTGCCTTTGATTTGGTTTGGTTATTTTCCCAAAGTAAAAATAAATTTATGGAATTAACACTTATTCCGTATAATTACTGTATCATTGATTGCTAAAATTAACTGATTTTTGCTATTAACTCATCTACATTTCTGGCTGCATAAAATATAATGGGTATATTTTGATTGTATACCCTGTATTTAATTGGAAAATTCTTATCATTTACAGAAATTGCAGAAAAACTAAATAAATGGACAAATTTAACATTATCTAAACAGGCTGAGAACTACTGTAAACTTTATATTGTTTAAAATTAAACAAAACTATAAAAGAGAAACTAAAATCTATTTTTTCCTAAAGAAAACCATTTAAATGCTTAACACAATATACCGGCAGTAGGATTATTTCACATAAATTATACAGCCTTCGATAGTTTCAAAATACTTGCAAAAATTAAAAAATTCCAATCCTCAGAACCTTAAAAATTTTGAATAGTGCTTACCTAACTCATGATTACTGTTACGTAATAAAATACTCACGGCGGGCAAAAGCTATCATAAATTCGTAAATAAAAAGAAAGGTTGCAGTGGTTAATAAATTAACTTTAGAATAAACGATGGCTGAGCTTGTGTGGATATGACTTCGTATAATAGAAAAAATTTACACACACACACACATCATCTAGCCATAAAACCAACATTTTCCAGTTTATGTGCGGGTGAAGTGTCAAATTTGCAATAGCAAATACATAAGCAAAATCAACCAAAATGGATATAGTGTTACGAAAACAGCAACAACAAACATAAACAGAAATATGCAACCGTCAGTGCGTCTATGACTAAAAGGCAATTTAAGAGTTTCGACCAAAAATGTATGTCAAGCCAAGACTGCGTCAACAAAAATAACTGCAGTTAAACTCAAAACAGTTGAGACGAAAATAGAATTCATGTACGCAAAAAGCAAGCTACTACCCAAAAGGGTGAAAGTGAATGATAGGGGTTAGATTGCTATGAGGAGAGGTAAAAGGAGGTTAGCTGCAGCAAATTTAGAGTTGCTGTTATTATTGCTCTATTGCATACAACAAGTGAAGAAGGTAAGTGTAAAATTCTAGTTTATTCCATTTGGCTATAATAGCAGTAATAAATGTTAACAGCCAAATTGGGACATCAAAGTGCTATAAACCAAATAACACACCACCAAAAACACAGTCTGCGAAATTATAACGTTTGGGTTGCTTCCTCAATTAAGACTTAACATTTTGATTTTCATTTTTATTTTAAGGGCTCAAAGATTATCTGCCAAGATAAAATTTTAAGAAAGTATTAAATTAATTTGAGTTTGGGCATTGTTTTTAAAGGTCATAATGATCAAATCCGAGATTAATCCTTTGCATTAAGTATAGTTATAACGTTTACCAAATAAAAGAAAGAATTTATTGTGCTGAAAGCAAAAACAAACTTAATTCGGCTCTAAAATGAAAATGAATAAAGCTTTAGATTGAGAAAATGTTATGCTGTTTCAAAGATAAGGCCACTTAACTCTGCGAATACGTAATAAGCAATCCGTACCATACTGGAGCGATTCAAAGTTACATGGAGGATTTTTTTTTTCTTAAGTTATAGAGCGTAACTCCCCCAAGAAATAATAATCCAACGGGTATAAAAATATGTTTTGAAAAAAGAAAGATGGAGACTCGGATAATAGAAAGGCACATGCCCTCAAATTACTCTATGTGATTTATATAGAGAAAAGGTGTATTTTTGGTGTTCAAACCCCCTAAAGGGTCGTCCGCAGGTATAAAATAAAAATCTATCCAAATATTTCAAATGAAAGGCTTATTGCAATAACGTGATAAGCATCATGATCTAAAAAATTTATTTTTTAGGCTAAATACATTACTCAAAGCATTGCCAATAGAAGAGATTTTGGCTATTTCTTGCTAATTTTCTAACCCATTTGTAAAAGTTTCCGTGTTCAATTTCATTTCTTCATACAAAAATACAATTTTTTAAAACTTTAGAGTCGATTATTTCAAAATATTTTTCATGTGGCTTATCGTGTTCCTGCAATAAGCTCTTCAAATATAAAATCATTTTTAAAAAAATCTTCTGATACATACATAGAAACAATTTTTTTTTAATCAATAATTCACCATTTCCAATAAAAAACTATAATCTTTCGAAAGAAAATTAAATTTCAAAAAGTTTCATATACGAAAGTGGGGACCCCATCATTTGTTTCATTTATCCCACACAGTAAAAAATTTGAGGGTAAGTTTTATCTTTTTTATAACATTTGTGTGGTATAAACTTTTTTATTCCAAATAATTTATAGATTTTATACCACTCAATATTATAAAAATAATAAAACAAATATAATTTAAAAATTTTACACGGATATCATGTGTAAATCAAAATATATTCTGGTTCGAAGGGAAAAAAATCACCGAAATCGGGAAATTTAAAAATATAGTGGTTTCGATTGGTCTGACGAGAAAAATGGTTTGGAAAAAATAATAAGATTTGCCGGTATAAATTTTAAAACTTTTTTGGTTTCGATTTATATGTATACAAAATAGTATAAAATTTATGCTCATATTTTTTACTGTGCAGGAAGAGTGATATACAAAAATGAATTTAAATCCATGTAAGAAGAATATCAGACAAGAACGAAGACAACTGTAACAAATGATGACGTAAACTCAGTATGAAATTGTCTTTTTGCAAGAAAAAAAGTCCGATGACGTCAAAATTTGACAAGAGTAAAATTGTCATCGTTTTGAAATTTTTTAGCGGGAAAATGAAGGTTACTACCTGAAAAGTTTAATTTTATTTTAATATTCAAGGATAAATAGTTTTTTCATAAGGCATTTTAATGATATTGGTAATATTAGCCAATATTTAATAAAAAAAACAACAGCAGCAGCAACGGTAAAGGCAGCAATAGGTGGCAAAAAGTCGAAGGTTGTCATTAGCAGTAAAATTCCAACATCGAGTGAACATCAACTGTGCAACAATAATTGCAAACCTACGCTGGCTCCACGGGCAGTGGTAATATTTATTGCAGCAATAGCAGCAATAACAGTAACAATCGTATCACAGCAAAATTAAACAAACAATAATCGAATAAAAAAAAAACGCAGACGATGTAAGAAACAAGTCAACATATAACATACGTGCTTCAATAATTAAAACCACAACATAAAAATATATGCTTCCAATAAAAATAACATTTTTAGTAATTTACACATAATCCGGAACTTCTACAATTTGGTAATACTGCTTTTTGCCAAGTACTCACGTTGAGAGTATTTGAGTAACGTAAGCAACGTAATTGTAAACGACGACGAAAGAAAAAAATACATCAAGTCGATGTTGTCCAACCTTAAAACGAAGGCTAAGTTTTATACAAAGTTGCTAATAGTCATAAATTTTATTTCAAAATAATGGAATTTTTTTCACAATATACTATCGGTAAGAAATTTCATCCTCCCAATATATATTCCCTTGTTACGTAAAAAATGCTTGTTGTAGGGTATCCGTAAAAAATAGAAAAATATTTTTTGTACATCTCAGCAATATCTAAAATTTCCGCTTACACCGTGTTCTTCCATCTCTTAAAGATAGCCGAGCTTAATATACGAAATTATCTTTAAACGCTCATATTTCAGGTCAAAGGTTAAATAAAATATTCAGTGCACTCCTTCTCTCTACTTTTATTAATTTAAAAGAAAAATTATCTACATCTGTTGAGAAACACGGGAGGAGATGGTACCGAACTGTTTATCCCACGCCTATCTATACTCTTATATAAACTTGAAGTGACAATTTCAAGTAATGACTTTACTCCAAAAGTACTGGGCTGATTTTTATGAAAAATTTTTTAAAATATTATATTTGTGCTACAGATTTATTTAGGGTTATTTTTCTTTCGAAATTTTAACAACAAGTACAATATATTAAATTAATGTATTCAGTTTTTTCAGAAATGATCACAGCTGCCAAGCAATGCTTATTCGTTGTCTTTCAACACGTTTGTGTTGCGAGAGTTTCAATAAACTCCATGTTGTTCTCTATTTTTCTCTTTGGGGCATGTCACACGTAGTGGACACGGACAAATTTGTTGTTGTTTTCACGGGTAAAAGAAGCTCTCTCAATTTCCAGTTTTTTATTTTACCCGCGAAAACAACAACAAATTTGTTGGTGTCCGCGCTAGTGTGACATGCCCCTTTCTCTTCGTGCTCAGCTAGCACAGCGTTCCAAACAGGCTTGCCAACTCTGGGGGAATTTCTCCATTTGGATGGGGGAATGAGTTCATTTTGGGGGAATTGATATAATTTTTTTTTCTTAACTTAATAAAAAATCTTATTATTACAAAATTTTCCGTATTTTTCATATGAAAAATTACCCAAGACGAATTGGACTATTTTGCATTTTAGTTGGGTGGAGTTTCGTTGTTGGATTCTATATGATTTAAATTCAAATTCTAAATGTTTGATAGTTTAAATCATTCTTGATTTTAAATAGAAATTCAGTATAAATTATTGCCCTTATTGTAGAACAGAAGTTAATGGCAGTGGAAAATTTTTTCTATAAGAAAACATTTTATTTATTGTAAAACCTTATTTTTTTATATTGAACACTTTTTATTTGTTTATTTTTTACAAAACATTATTTTGAGCAATACATTTTCAATTTCTTTTTTATAATAAAACAAGATTTTAGCGTTCGACCTCTTAGCAAAATATGTGCAAAATACTGAAGAAGAAATTTCTTTTTTTTTCGATATAATGAATTATCTATAACTTCACATTGTTAAAATAGTATGTTCGTATGAAATTTTCAAAAATGGTACAACAAATTTTGAGAGTTCAACTTTTATAGAAAATGATTCAAAATGTAGATTAAAAATTTTGAGTTGGCATGGACTACACACAAAAATTCAATTTAAAATTTCAGCCTATAAAAATTAAATAACTTGTCAAATGACTCATTAAGAAAAATTTGCGTTACCTGTTAATTTTGTTATAAGTGCAGTTGCAATCTCGAAAATTGAAGATTTTAAAATAGTCTACAACCTATTCAAACTATATTCCACATATCATTAAATTCTGTTGAAACGTGAAAGACGGACAAACAGACAACTTTTCTTCTTTTTTTATATTAGTAAGGGTTAGCATTGAGTATGTGTTTTCTGAAAAGCTAGACTCGCACAATTTTAATGTTCAATTTTTGAAAATAGCATACGGTTATGCTAACAAACATTGCAAGATAAAAAAAATTTTATCTACTCTCTCTTTCAAGTCTTTTTTGAAGAATTTGCTACAATTCATTTATTTTTAATCATGTCTTAAGAATGCTTTAGATCTCATTTTTTATTCATTTATCAGTATATATCCTAAAATCTAATAGAGAAAGAAAAAAATTGGTGCCAGTTTCGGAATCAGCGATCATAAATCTATTAATCACTCCGTGATTTTTAAGGATATTTTCGAAAAGAAAGATATTTTTATATCGCGATCAAATGTTGAATATCCAATTTTCTATCTTATAATTATTGATCCTTATCATGTTTACTGCAGTACAAATAATTTTTAGAAATATGCTATTTAAAAGGGCACTCTGAAATTTTTATGTGCTTAGTCTATCCTATTATCAATTGATTTGGCCCTAATTTTTAACGTTTTTTATGATTTAAAAAAAATGTGCCATTTCAAAGGACAATCTGGAATAAGAATATGACATTGTGTCGGAATAAAATTTCAGTAAATCAATATTTGAGTTAGAACCTAGTACGTCATCTAAAATCATTGCAATATAATTTTTTTATAATTTATTTAATTTTTGAAGATATCTTAAAGCAGGAAGATGTGATCAGAACAGAACGAAATTTTGTGTAGCTCCTTTTCATGTTTGTACTAACCGAACCACTTCTTAAGATTTTTCATACAATTAGTTTCTAAAAAATATTTTGAGTTTTAGGACAAACCGAAGCAGGAACACGCAATCAGATCGAAATTTAATTTTGTTGCTCACATGTTAGTACAATGTTAATGAAGCAATGTCCATATACAATTAAAATTTTTTAAGTTTTCCGTAAACAAAAAAGAGTTGAGACTTGGCAGGATTGCAATAAGTTGGTTAATTATGTATTTAAAATTGACCTTTTCAACATGTTTTATTTTGTCATCATAAGCAATTTATTTAAGCAATACACTTTTTGTTACACTCTTCATAGATTTTTTGCATATATGCAAATATCGATCCCAATACCAGCAGAAATGTAACAAACTGTTTTTTCTACTTATTTTCCATCATTAAAGGATGCATTTAATATAAAGCACTAAATTCTTGCTGGTGTAAAATTATATGATGAAGAATATCTGTAGTAATTTTATTACGAATAAAATAGGCAGTGAAGCTTTCCAGTAGATTAATGCCTCAATTTATTTTCAAAAGTAATCTTTGACATAAATTGACCAAAACGAAATGCTTTTTTTATTAGTCTGCGCTTAGTCCTGACTCCAGCGTGCTTCAAGTTCTTAAGTCTGGTGTTTTGTGAAATTATAATCAGTAATGCAAAAAAATATGTTGAAATAAATATATCCACAACTAAGGCCTTTTACACATAGAGCAACTGAAACGTAACGCAACTGCAACAAAAGTTGCTAACCAATGTATTTATACCGAAGCCTTCATATGAAGCAATATGAGCACAACAAGTTGGCAATACGTTTGCGACCAGTTAGTTCAATGCAACACAGCTTGCTGCAATTTTAATCGGCGATTTTATGTTGCATATTGTTTTTTGTTTTACATCAGTTTGCTGCCGTTCTTTTGCTGTGACGAATAATCTGCAGTTAATATTGTTCCTTTTGTATGCACCTGAATTCTATTTTGACGGTGAGTTCTTCGAGTATAAAAAAATGGTATAACATCTTCATCACTCGAATCGCTTTAACTACTTTAATTGTTGGTTTCTATTTAACACAGGGTCAATTTAAAAGTATTTGTGTTGTTATGAATTTGTTAATGCTGCGTTGCGACGTGACTTGCTCATCTGAAAGCATAGGTTGCAATTCAGTGTTAAATTGGAGTGGTTTGCAACTTTTGAAGCTATTGCGTTGTAGTTGCATAACTTTTTAATTGATTTATGTCTAAAAGGCCTAAATCTAGCATTATGCATTTATTTTTTTTGTACAAATTTTTGAATTATTTTTTTAAAACTTTTGCCATCAACAGTGATTTAAGAAAATATCTTTAATTTAACGAATCTTTTGGCAAAACTTGACATATCAAAAACATTTGTGTGACGTGACATAGCCAAATGAGAAAAAATTTAAGTTATCCCCATCGATGCTTAACAAAAAACAGAAATGAAGTACACAAGTGTGTGAACTTCTCCATTATCTCAACACCATGTTCGCTAAAGATTTGCAAAAATGTGCTTGTTAGGCTCAACTTTTGAAATAAAAAGGTTTTTCTTTATCCATTTCTATTTAAGACACATGTGGATATTTTTGGTAAACGTGAGCCAGATATAAACGAGCTAGGACCTATTTAGGTTTTTTGTCAAAACGTGCTCTAGTCAACTAACGTGACTAATGGAAATGGACAAAAAGATGTAAATAAAAAAAAACAAAAAAATAGAAGCAAAAACCCAATACTGATATTGAAAATGTCAACACTAAACTGTTTGCAATATGCACAGCAGGAAAAGTAAAAAAAAAAAAACAAAAAGGCGAGAATTCAATTTAGGTACACAGCAGCAGATACAGTATAGTATGAAGGAAAATTTAAAGAATGCACTGAAGCGGGATAAAGAAAAATTGCGTTAAAAATGCATGATTCTGACTTGAATGGTTTGGGTTCAATTCAATTAAATTCAATTTATTGAGGGGTCGTCTATAAAAGTACTGCGGCGGGTTTTGCATAAATTAAAATTGCTTAAATTATTTTTCGGCGTGCCTAAAAGTATGCAAAATATTTTCGTTGCTCTCTCAGCTCTCAAATATTCAGTTTTATAACAGTTGTTAAATATTTTACAACATATTTTAAAATTAAATCCGACACTAAATGGAATGTGGACAGCACACTTAAATTTTGGTCTTCCTTTTTTTTTTGTTTCTTTTTGTGATTGCATATTTCTCGGCTCATATACGTATCGCGTTAGCAGCTCGAAATCGCAATCTTGTGTCTTTATTAATTATGCAACCGCAATTTTCTTTATACATAACAGTGACTGGCTGCGGATTCATGTTTTTACTATAACACTGACGTTCGTTTATTATCGTCTGCTTTAATAAGTTTTTATTTTGCTAGTGATTTATTTTGTTTAATTGTGCAGACATTCTCTTTTCTGTAATTGGTTTATTTGCCTATTCTTTTGTGTGATCATGCATGAACTTTTTATATTTTATTATGCTTTGACATTTAATTCTTTATTTGTATTACACACTTTTTCTTTTAAGCCTCATACTTTCTCTGCAGCAAGGTATGCAAATTTGTTGTTATTTAATACATTCCATTTTTATATTTTGTTATTTCTTCTATTTTCCTCAAACCGCATTTAATTTGAATTTATTTCACTTTAAACTGAACCTCACAGTACGCAGCCATTACAATATCACCCAAGCTTTGCGCTCTCAAATACTTAAGCGCCTAAAAGCAGTTTTAATTTTACCGTCACACACATTATACCGTCACGTTTGCTAGAGAACTGTTTGTTGTTCCGTTGGTGCTACTCGTTGTAAGTGCCAATTTTTATGCTGTCATCGTTGTGTGGAATCTATTGTGACGTCATTGTATTTGTCATGTTGTGCGTTGTTATGTGTCCTAAGCACGTTCGCCCCTAGCAGGTGTATGTATGTCACTGTGTCAGACTCACTTACGATACTATGGATATAAGAGCAATACATAGATAAGTGTTGATTTTCGACCGCGGTAAGTTATTGTTTATTGAGCCGCATGGTGGATGTAGTGTCCTTTGCGCAAGTCCTTGTTTGCATCATCGTTTTACTGCATCATCGTAATGTTTGTGTTTGAATTCGTGTTGTGTTGTATGTAAAGGGGGTTTAAAAGCTGCCGCCTTTACTGTTGCAGCTGAAGTGCTGTTTGGGGTTTTACTTCCAGAAGTCTAGAAAGCTTTTTGAAAAGCTTTTCCTTTGGTGTTTGTATAAGTTTTATTGTAAATTTGTACACTTGCACGTACGATTCAGAGCTTTTGTGAGCTTTTTTACAGTCTTAAACCGAGTGTTGCATATTTGAATAACAACTTTAGGGGTATTCACGAATTGATGCGAATTGCAAGAATGTGGAAATGTACTATAAAGGGTGATTTTATAATCGTTTGATTTTTGAAAATTAAAAAAAAAAAACCGAAAATTTGCAATAATGAATGAATATTTATTTGGAGCGATACATCAATTCCATTTACTTTTTAAAGTATATTTTATGGAAATGTTGCCCGCGGCTACGCCTGAGGTGGTCAATCCGTAAGCTTCAATTTCAGCATATTTTTTCCAGCATTTGGCCGGTGTTTCCCCAATGGCAGCTGTAATGTTGTCTTCCTGGGCTGGAATTGTGACTGGCTTGTCCTCGTACACGAGAAAATTCACAGCTTCAAAAAAAAAAATGCCTAGTGGGGTCAAATCGCATGCTCTTGGCGTGAGATTAATTGCTCACCAAACTCGACTGTAACGTAGCTATTTTCATTATTTTAGAAAAAGTACCGGTCCAATAATGCCGCCGGCCCACAAATAGCACCAAACATTGCATTTTTCAGGGTGCATTGGCAGCTTTTGAACTGCCTAGGACTGCTCTTCAGACCAAATTCTGTATTTCTGTTTGTTGACGTCAGGCCCGTAGCCAGGATTTACCCAAGCGGGGGGTTTTGATAAAAAAAATATCGATCAATAAATCAAAAGGAATTGTTATACGTATATTAAATGTTTGCTCTAAAATAGACCAACTTGTTGACGTCATAGACAAAAAATAGTCGATTTGATAATAAAATAAAACCTTTAAAGTTTCGTGCCGATTGATAGACTTTTAAAACTAGTTCAAGAGACCAATAAATGGAGTAGCGTTTTACAAGAATTCAAAACATCTCTTGAAAAAATTTTTTGAAAAGAAAGGTTAAATTTTACTTTTCGAAAAATGATATTTTATTTCTTGTTTCAATCCAAAATCCATACTTGTGAAATTGCAATGAAATTTTGTTGAAATAATTTCTGAAACACCTGTTAATATAAATGACAGACACTCCTGTTCAAAAGTTCCTATTTCACATTTATGGAAAAGCTGTTTTTACTATAGTTTAGCACTTAAAATATTTAGTCCTATCATTAAAAAACAAAATTAAGAAAATCGTAAATTTTTCAATATTCTTTGCATAAAAGTTTATGTTTCTGTTCAAAAAGGTCTTAATATGCATAACGAAAAAATTGCTTTTGAAGATATTTGAATATAAAAAGGTCAAATTTCCATACAAGGTTTGAATTTTTGTACAATTTGAAATCAAACGGTATATCAAATTTTTTTTAAAGATTCAATTACAAGTTTCCTTTAAGGTAAGAAACTGATTATTTAACGAATGAAAGTCCTCAATGAATCCTCTTTACTACAATGACAAACCGACAAAGAATGTTAAAGTATTGAGCCATTTAGCAACATAAAGCACTTACGTGTTTAGTGAATTAACTATTTCTGTAAAAACATTTTATGTATATTTTATTGTTGTTTTCATTTTATAAAATGCATAAAAACCTTTTCAAAAATGCCTTTTTCTTCAGTAACTGCACAAAAGGACATATTTTTAAATTTGAAATCTCTATAACTTTGAAATCATTAAAATTTTTTGATCCATGCTTCCATATTAGCTGTTTGTCTCAAAATTGATTAAACTAGATTTTTTTTTTAGTTTTTTCCAACATTATACAATGTCGAAATACATTTTTTTGAACAGATACCAAGATTCCAGAATCCCCAAAAATACGAAATATCAAAATGAAACAAAAAAACCACATATCAGGGTGCTATAGCATAGTCTTTAGCTATTTGTTTTCACAAAAAAACAAATAGCTGTTGAAACAAGATGTTTATTCATTTTGTGGTTTTGTGGCATTTCAATTACAAAAATAAAAAACAGTCATAAGAAATTTAAAAAACCATATTTATCATTATTTATCAAATAAATATAAATGTATTTGAAAAATTCTTAATTTATATAAGTCCTTAGAACTTACCAATTTACGTACGCTTATACTATATTGATGAGTAACCTAGAGGGGGGTTCTGCACCTAGAACATACCTACTATATACATTTATGACAAATGTCACTTAAATTTATTTTTTCTTTTTACTTCACGTCTTTTTTAAATTAAAGTTTATTTTTTAAAAATTGTTTTTTACTTTTTATTTCATATTAATTAATACAGTGACTGTGAAGTGTAAAATATTGTTAATTACATATTTTGTAATTGGGGAGTGGCGAACGAAACAGCAGATAACCACAAATCGAAAGAACTTATTGTCTCTGAACAGTTTGCAGGCAAACTCTTTACTTTGTGGAAACGAAAACATCTGGCCCAGGATATCTAGGACAAACGGAACTTCACTTGTGTTGAGTTCATTAGTGGAATTCTTTCCATTATACTGAACTTTAATTTATTTCATTATCAGACACTTCATAAGGCATTACATGTACCGTTTCCATGAAGTGAAGGTTTTTCTTGTGAGGAGTTCAGAGACAGTAATAAGTTTTAATGTGTTGTTTTTTTAAGGACGATTTAAGCCCCTTTAAATTCCAAGATTTTCTTTACGGGATCCCGGGATTTTCAAATTAAAAAC
The DNA here is from genome assembly GCA_963920525.1 of Dichetophora obliterata. NCBI lineage: Eukaryota > Metazoa > Arthropoda > Insecta > Diptera > Sciomyzidae > Dichetophora > Dichetophora obliterata. The sequence continues at coordinate 84,592,850 of OY986439.1, read as the reverse complement.
TTTTATTGCAAATAGTCACGCAAATTCAACTATTTAAATTCAAGTTGATATACAGAATTAGAAAAACCTTTTATTGAGGATGAAAAAAATTTTAAGTATGATGAGTGTGAATCACTGGAGCAAAGACTTTACAAAGTTTTAGAAGAACCTGCAACATCGGGATTGTATTAAAAATTTTCAGATATTCTTACTTAGGAAATTAATTTGTTTTGTGGTGAAGGCAATCGTGATCGAAACTTAAAAATTGCTAACAATTATAGTAAAATTATATCTCCAACTAGCATAGAATCAGAACGTTATATTTGTAATAATATCCGAACAAAACTCTCTGATGAAAAATAACATACGTTGATCAGCTGAATGTATTAATTTAAAAATAATTAAAACAAAAAATTTCATTTTGAAAAATCCTTTCTAAACATAATTTGCCTTAAACATAAAGAAAAAACATGAAGACTGTGTCTCGAAAAAAATATATTTAAATTTATATAATAATACCTTAACCCATTAATACTCACTACCAGAATTCATTGAGTACAGTTTTTGAAATTTTCGGCATAAATTTGTAATATCATAAGATGGAAAATTCTGATGTTTAAAAAAAAAATTTAGAAGAGGAGTGGGAAGCGTATGATCATAAACTCATGAAATGAGATTTATAAGTAGAGAAATAAAAAAAAACTTCAAAAAGTTATAAAATTGAGAAATTGAACAATTTTTATTTCGTATATAACAATATAGCTGACTAAAACAAAATAACTGACTTGAGAGGAATTTTTCACTTTTCTTTGGATAGATTTACGAACTGGCGCCAAAATTAAACAAAAAAACTTTAAATGTAAAGCTTAGAACATTTTTTGGAAAAAGCATTCTTTGAGCTTTCTCGTACTGTTGGAACCAAAAGCTTTACAGTGGCTGCGGATTTTTGAGGTATTTTTGAAAAATGGTTTCATCGTGTGTGATATATCATTCGTCATCATTAATAAAAAAAAACTGCAACACTTCTTTTATTTTGCTGCTGGAAAGGCGATTTTTGGTAGCTTCGTGCCGAATTCGTCCTTTATCCTTTAAGGTAAGTTTTGAATTGCCTTTAGTTGGGGGCTTTACACCATATTTTTTTCCTTTTTTTAGATAATTTCTTATCACACACTCTGAACGTTTTAATAATTTTCCGATTTTTCTGTTTGATTGTCCATCCGCTTTCAAGGAATCGATGACATTCATCTCAGTGGCATTTAAACGCTTACCCGAACCCATTCCTGAAAAAAATAAGCGATGATTTATGGTTTTTTTTATTTATTTATTTTATTTTTTTTTTTTTATTTTTTTTATTTTTATTTTTTTTTTTATTTTATTTTATTTTTTTGTCTATAAGTTAATAAAATCTGCTGGTCATTAATATTATTTAATGGTTTTATGTTTTTTTTTTGGTGTTTTGAAAATTAATTAATTTAAAGTTTTTAGTTTCAAGAAATAAATATTTGTCGGCCTTTGTAGTCTAGTGGAGAGTGCGCTTGACTATCAACCCAGAGGTCCCTGGTTCGAATTCTGGGCTCGGGCTCTTTTCACTTTCTTTGTTCTTTCCTACGTATAAGAATTATGGAAAAACTGAAAAATCCACTACTAAATTGTGGAAAATGTGGAATTAAAGGACAGAACTACGAAGGGCTGGAAATGTTTGCCGAGGTAAAGGCATAACACTAGCCTCAGTTAAAAAGCAATTAAAATTGTCTTTCACGTTTGTTTCGCCTAATCAATAATTCCCGTATGGTTTTAATGAATTCCTCTAAATCTAAATCTATAATTTTCCTTTCAGGTCAAAGACCAAACCTTGTTTGTATAAGGCGCATGCTTTCTTCTTGAACCTAAAAAAAAAATAAAAAAAATAAAAAATTGTATAAAAAAAGTTTTGAAATATTAACTTCTTACAGTTTTCAATCCCGTACTGAAACCGTCAAGAAAAGCAACTGGGATTGGACTCCCTACCACGTACGTTCATTCCGGTCTAATTCACTAAGCCTTTCTATATCAAAATCATGCGATATAAGCTGTATTAGAAACGATTTTTGGGACCTTAAAAAAATTATTGATAAATTGTTCTATAATCCCAAAAGAAATTTTATACTGACTGACACAATGAGTAAAGTGACATACTTGACCTAATTAAAAAAGAAATATTAAAAATTTCTTCCATCATGATAGGTTGTTAGACGTGAATCCATGATACTTATCAATAACTACAGGATGCTGTTATTGAAGCTTTAGACATCGCAACTGAATTTCGCAATACCACAATATCTTCTCTCGTATTTCAAATTGCTATTTATGTGGTCACTGATATATTTTCCGCTACCCTCATTGAGAATCTGTAAAAACTTAGTTCCAACAGAAAAATGTAGTAAGCATAATAATCACAAGTTTAGTAACGTAAGTTGAAGTGTTTAACCGTTATATTTCACTTAGGTTATGTTGTAGAGTTGCTATTTTAAAATAGTTAAAATTACTATCAGCCCTATTCTGAATAATATTTCTCGGGGAATAGAAAAAGGGAGCTTTAATTTTTTAAGAACATTTTGGAAATTTTTAATGCAAATTTGTTAATCAAATGTCAATATTCATGACTGTAACCAAAAAAATGAAATGGCTTTATCTGCTATCTTAAAAATGAAAACTTCTTTTTCCGATTCCCGGGGAAAAATTGTTCAGAATTGGGCTGTATACAGTGGTCGACATTCGTTTGAGCGCAATACAATTATCTCTGTTTAGTATGTTTTTCCTTGGAACTATAACAAAATAGGTTTTGGTGGCAACTCTGTCTATTACAACACTAAGTAGGCAATGTGAATCAAGAACAGTTACTTGAGTTATTGTTTTATTTTTCATAAAATACACGTGTTTCTAAAAAGAAAAGGAGGTTTGATCTGACATTCGTTTGAACGCAAGTGCCTAAAACAACATTTCGCTCGGGAAAGTTAATAAAAATAAATACAAAAAACATCAGATAAGACAAAAAGTAAGGCAAGAAATACAAAAAAAAATAAATAAATAAAAAAAACCATAAATCATCGCTTATTTTTTTCAGGAATGGGTTCGGGTAAGCGTTTAAATGCCACTGAGATGAATGTCATCGATTCCTTGAAAGCGGATGGACAATCAAACAGAAAAATCGGAAAATTATTAAAACGTTCAGAGTGTGTGATAAGAAATTATCTAAAAAAAGGAAAAAAATATGGTGTAAAGCCCCCAACTAAAGGCAATTCAAAACTTACCTTAAAGGATAAAGGACGAATTCGGCACGAAGCTACCAAAAATCGCCTTTCCAGCAGCAAAATAAAAGAAGTGTTGCAGTTGCCTGTAACGACTCGGACAATTTCTCGGTGTTTGAAGAACACCCCATCAATAAGATGGACAAAACTAAAGTCCAAACCACGTTTAACTAAAGTTCACAATGAAAAGAGGCTAAAATTCGCAAAAATGCATATGGCTTGGACAAAGGAATGGCAAAATGTTATATTTTCTGACGAGAAAAAATTCAATTTGGATGGTCCAGATTGTTACAGCTGCTACTGGCATGATGTAAGTAAATCCGAAGTGGTTAGATCAAAGCGGAATTTTGGTGGGAAGTCTTATGGTATGGGGTGCTTTTTCATACGAATGTAAGCTTCCAATTTGTTTTATTTCAACCAAAATGAATTCAGAAATGTATATTGAATTATTAGAAGACGTATTAATAACACATTTAGATGAAAAAGAAGATGAAAACATAATTTTTCAGCAAGATAACGCATCTATCCATGCTTCAAAGCAAACAAAGGCGTGGTTTTCTGATAAAAATATACAGTTATTACCATGGCCAGCTTGTAGTCCAGATTGCAATCCCATCGAAAACTTATGGGGCATTCTCGCAGCAAAAGTTTATGAACGTGGACGACAGTGTTCTACAATAAACGAACTAAAATATACAATAAAGGAATGTTGGTCAGAAATCAGAATAAAAACTATCCAAAATTTGGTATAATCTATGCCAAATCGAATTTTTTCTGTCATTCAGAATAACGGAGAACATACTAAATATTAATTTAATAAGAAAAACAACCTAAAGCCATTTTCTTATTTATTTTTTTCTTTTAAACGAGCTGCGCTCAAACGAATTTCCCACTGTACATTAACTTTTCTTAAATTTTGTCGAAAAAAGTATGAAAAATATTTTTGATTTGTCTGTGATTTGTAATTCCTTAAATAAATAAACCTTTCTGTATAAAAAATTAATTTAAACAGAGTGTTTTCATACTTAAAATTTAAAAAATATGGTATGCGCTCAAACGAATGTCGACCACTGTATACTGAACATATATCGGCTGTATATATATTAGTACTGAAAGTTTCTTAAAACGAAAATCAGCAAATTTTTTTAAAATGATTGAAATAATTTTAAATGATTAATATAGTTTTTTTTTTAATTTTTGATGATTTTTTTTGTGTTTGAAATGCCCACTTTAAAGATTAAAAAAAAAAAAATTAAGTTTCAGCAGCTATAACTTTCTCATCGGAATTTTGATTTTTTACAGACCCCCGAAGAGTTTTTTAAATTCTTATGTAGTTTTTTCTAATTTTGCATTATTGTATTTTTGGGGATTGGATAAAATCACACAATTTTTGTATAAGGTGATTTTATAACAATAACATTTCAATTCAACATTTCATTGCAATTTTTTCAAATCTGGATTCTTACGATTTTTTTTAAAGAAAAAAAAAGAAATAAAATAGCATTTGTTTGAAAAGTAAAATATTTTAACTCTGGTATATTTTAATCCAATTTTTATGTTTGATACCTCATTTTAAGGAAAAATTACAAAAAGAAATGCATACTTTTTAATTTACTTTAAGAGATGTTTTGAACTCTTGTAAACGCTTCTCTATTTATTGGTCTCTTGAGCGAGTTCTAAAAGTCTATCAATCGGCACGGAACCTTATAAATATATTTTTTTAATCCAAAACCTCCTCCCTTGGGTAAGTCTTGGCTATGGGCCTGGTCTGAGCTCAAAAATAAGTAAGTATGTTTTGAAAATGCAGATTAGTTAAAAAATATATTAATGTTTGGAAAAAAAAACAAACGGTGGAAGCGACTCAACCGATTCATGTGAATCTTATGACTAAGGATCATAAAATCCGCGGTTTTGCTAATAATTTCTTGAGCCAGTCCGTATGTTCCGGTCACAAAAGTTGTACTGGACAAACATCATTAACTTTTTCTAAATTCAGAAACTGCATTGCATTTATAACACTTTTGTCAACAATATGTGTTAAAGAAATAATTTGTTCCACCAATAATAAGAAATGAAAAATAAATAGATTAGTAGTCTTATTAATCACTTGAATAGAAATGGTTTGGACTATTTTATATTTCTTTGTCTCAATACTTATGACCAGGGCTCGGATTTTAATGACCTAAAATACTGCAAAATATGACCTTAAAAAATGACAAAAATTACCAAAAACTGCAGAAAATGGCCTAAAAACTGACAAAAAATACCTCAAAAACGAAAAAAATTACATAAAAAATGAACAAAAAATAAAGCTTTGCAAAAAAAATATTACTAAACTTTAAATGTTTTTTTATATAATTTTTATACATAGCGTTACAGCATAATACAAGGTACATTTTTAAGTTATTAAAATTCAAGGAACGTCGATTGTCAGGCAAAATGTTTTTGTAAACAGAAAAACTTCTTTCTACTTCTGCATTGAAGAGGGGAACATTTTTAAAATACGATATATCATCGGATGTAAGTTCCTCTTCTAAATTCATAGTATTAAAATTTGTACCCTCTAATATTTCAGCACAAGAGCATAAAAAAAGAGTTAATAAAAATTAAAACTAACACTTGTTTCATCTTTCTACATACCTTTTCGTCAGTTTCACCACTCGCAGAGCTTTTTTTCATCGTCTTTTTTTTCAAGTCTATAAACAAGGCTACTCCTTTGTCTAGAGGTAATGTTTTTGATTGAATGGACTCTATTGTTAAAGGAATATGTTAAAAATTTGCAAAAAAATGACAAAAAATGAATTAAAAACCGCTAAAAACTACCAACAAAATGCCCTAAAAACTTTTCATATTTGGAATTTAGAAAACATAAATGAACGTTCTAAATAAGCAGGAAATGTCTTAAAAGCAGCAGAAAAAGATGGCATGTCTTCGAAATCCCAGCGCTGCTTATGACTAATTTAGGGCTCAAAGAGAGCTGCAGAACATTTCTCAAACCCACATCGAAAATAACAGGAATATTACAATTGAATTGAACAAAAGTTTTTGATTTATCAAAGATCTGCATGTATACCAAATTTTATCAAAATCAGAGCAATAAAAGATGTTATAAAATAACCAAATTATATATAAATCTTTTAAAATTTAATAATTGCATTCGATCACTCACTGCAATAAACTTTAAATTTTATTTTACAAAATAAATTAGCAAAATTGAACTATTAGTTTACAAGCTAAAAGCTCTCAAAAACTTAAGATTCGATTTTCTCGAAACACAGTATTTTCGCTCACGCCCTTTTTGCACCGAATGCTTCAATTTACTTATAGTTAAAAAGTTCTGCATGAATATAATAACAACGGCCTAGAAAATTTTCAGACATCTTAGGGTTAATGTTTATTTCCATTCCCTGCTTAGAAGGAAATAAACTTCATATCTATGATTAATTGAACCGTTTGCTTTTTATTTAAGAATGCATCCCGGCACTTCTAAGGTACCAACCAAAAAGGTTCACTTTGTAAGGAAGTCTAGTTTGGCGAATCTGTAAAAAAGGTTTAGTTTTGAGTACAGAAAAAATACTTCTTTATCTATTATATCATTTTTATAATGCCTTTAAAACAGAGACAAGCAACAAATTTAACTTTATGCTAAGATTAAGCGAACCAGCATGAAACAGAAACACATAGATAAAAAGTTAGATAGAAAAAAGATTTCAGGTGAATTTTCTAAAAATGAAGCTATTTAACTTAATCTGTTGTTATTGAAATTCAAAACTTAAACTTTTTGTTGGCATATTGATTGCATTCAAAGTAAACATAAACTTTATTTTCTTTATACGAATCTTAAAGCAATTCAACAGAAAATTAAACTTTATCACTATATGTTATCAGAAAAGATATAAATTAAATCTCTTAGGGGCTTTTTAGCTGTTCTTGAATATTTTTCTGACTTTGTTATGATGTATTAAAGCCTGTTCATCAGATTGTTTAAAAAACGATTTAGCTATGTTTGTGTGCATCGAAATCTCTCCACAAATCTATACAACTTACCACTTAGGAAAATATCACTTTTACAGCATTTGTAACATATTGCTTTTAACCACATAACATAAACCATTGAAACCTCGAAGAAGCGCCCATTGCTACTCCCCCAACTTACCTCCTCGCGTTGGCAATTTGTTCATGCACTTCATTGCATTGCAGAATAGCTTTTGTCTTCAAACCGCCAAAACGACGACGACGCTGCTGCAACAAGTCCGTTGATGGGCCAACAGCAGCAGATGTCCATGTATCGCTAGGATTAATGCGCTCCGCTGCAAATACATGGCCAAAACATTGCATTGGCACCATGGATGTACGTTGCTGTTGCTGGTGCTGGTATTGGTTGTGGTTTGGTTGTTGCTGCAGTTGTTGGTGTGTGGTTGAAGATTGCTCCTGCCATGAAGAACTGTTCTCACTAAAACTATATAAATAACGACGCCCAAAAATGTTTTGTTTAAGGTCGTCATTGATTGATTCTTTTTTTCCTCCTGCTGGTATTGCTTTGTTGCCTCGCAAACTATTGCTACGAATGCCATCAAATGATTGGCCAACATGTGCAAATTTTGTCAATTTGTTCTTAGCCAATTTCTTTGGTGAATAAATTTTTGCACTTTTGTCGAAGGACTGATAATTGCCATCCTTTTTCGCAGAATTGTCAGTTTTTTTTGTGCCTGCGGCAGTATTGAGTTTTTCGATATTGTCGCGTATTTCACATTTACTCGAAAATAATTCAACGCGAAGCAGCGACCACTTTGACATTGTTAAGTTGTTTTCTGTTATCTTTTTTACTTGACTTTCATTTTTTATTATTTTGACTGCCAGTTAACTTGTTAATTTAAACATTAGCATTTTTAAGAAATTCTAGGCTGGTTTTGAGTAGAATTTTTTGTTTAGAAAGGATCTATTTTTTCCATTACATTATTGATACATTAACCTATTAAACCGTGCAGTAATTTGTCTAATTCCTAGGCAACACAACAGGCCAACGTTTTCCTTCCGGCTGGACAACCTGTAGCGAACTGATTTTCATTTTATGCAGTCTATGCTGAGTGAATCTCAGAATGGATTCTCTTATAACAAATAAAAGGATACAAGTCGATTAAAGTATTTAACACTGGGAGAAAAATCATATAAGATGGGGTAGAAAGTTTTTACCATAAATGCTTACGAAATTTGTGCTTAAATTAAAGATATAATGAATTTTAATTATATAGTACAGGAATATAAGAGAAAACAGCCTCTATGCGAAAATAAGCTCAGTAAAGTATTTTTCATAGGGACTGTTTTTATGTTGTTAATATTAATATTTTGTCAAAAGTCTATTACAGGATCGTGTTTGCAAAAAAGTTATTGGTGGACAGAGATCACAAAAATTGTTTTCTTAGAAATATCTCGTAAGCTATTGGTCTCACAAAAATTTTATTTATTATACTACTCCACAAGTTTAGGAAAAATTCCACCACAACGAATGACGATAACATTTTCAGAATCCAAATCCGAATATCATAACCAATTTCCTATGTAAATGGCAAAATTAAAAAAAAACTCTTTTGAGAGCAATACTTTACATAAATGCATGTCAAAGCTTTAATTTTCTGCCAATGAATTGTCAGTTATTGTAGCTTGTAGAAGAGAGTCAGAAAAAAACTCAAAGGTATGCAAACAACATGCCAAAAGTGTCAGACAAATTGAAATGGCTGTTATGAATGAATGTAGTTAAAAAAAATTTTCGTTTTTTTAAATAAATTTCAAGTTTCAAGCCAAATATCTCAAAATAGTTTTATGGGTGACAAGTGACAAAAAGTAAGCCATCCTTTCTGATAGAAAATTTTGTTAAAAAAATTTTAAGCATATATCGATGATTCATTATCAATTCGACTAATTTTGAGCAAAATCTGACCTTTGTGTTTCCGATTTTTTTGAAACTTTGTAGGTTAGTAGTGCCTATAAAAATAACTAAAACTGTGTTTTTTTAGCGAACACTTTTTTTTAAAAGTTATACACTGTGAAAATATTAAAAAACTTATAAATACAATTAGTGCATGTATTCAAATAGAAGTAGTTTTGAAACCGTAAGTTGTACAGAAAAAAGTGTTTATATGTTTTAAAAATCTTGAATTTGTCTTTTTGGTGGTATATTTTTTTTGTAGTCTTTTTATGGAAAATTCTTTTTTTTAACCTGAAATTTTTAGTCAAATTTTTCATAGTGTTCGCAATAAATTTTTTATATCTTTAGTGTAGTGCTAAATTCAGGCATCAATTTTAAAGACTAACACACAATTTTAAGTTGGGACTCCAACGATTGCTATTTTTAACGAATTTTTACAAAAATGCCTACAAAATATTTCTTGTTTAACACCGAAAATTCTATATTTTCCAAAATATCAAAATAAAAATGGAAGTTTTTAAAAATATAAAAAAATAAGAAATGTTTGGTTTTACAAATTGTTGGTTTCATTTAAATATTAATGGATTTATTTGAATATAACTTATATCATTTTGGATGTTCAATGGTATTAATATCAAAAAATGGAATTTTCGGTACAAAAATAGGAAATCGTTTGTAGGCTTTTTTTAAAAATGCGTTAAAAATAGCAATCGTTGGAATCCCAACATATAATTTTGTGGTGTCCTTTAAAATTGATGCCTCAACACGACACTATATTAAAGTTATAAAAAATTTGATTTTAATTTTCAGGTTAAAAAAAATTATGTATCATAAAAATGCTACAAAAAAAATACACCATCAAAAAGACACATTCAAGGTCTTTACAACTTTGAGGCTATTTTTTTTTGTACAACTTACGGTTTCAAAGTTACAGCTATTTAGATTTTTTATGGTTTTTTTTATATTTTTTACAGTGTATATCTTTAAAACAAAATTTTAAATCCAAAAAATAGTACGCAGATAGAATACTGTGCAGGAGAACTATCCACCTTGAGAATTTCATAATTTTCGAAAATAGTGATGTCAGAAACATGGCGATTTGACAAGAAATCACCGATGTATGGTTATAACAAAGTCATAATATAAAATACTATAGCATTTTTTAACAACAAAGCAAAAACTGTTTTTGTAAAAATATAATTTTTTGTAGTAAAATAAATTAAATGCATACATGTTAGAGTCTATCGATTTGTATGGAAAAAATTTGACCCCCAATTTCGGTTCCAAATTTAAAAAGTATTTTAAAAATCCATTCAATTGGTATAGTTCTTTTAGGTCTTAACCAATTTTGGCATCCCCCTAATGCATTTGTGCATTTTAGTGCATATTTGAGCAAATTTTGGACTGGAAACCGGGAGTCTGGTTGATTAAAAAGAAAATAAAGCTTATCAATTAGTTCTTTGGATATAAAAAAGTACTGCAAATTTTCATACAATTTGACAAATGCTCTAATGAGATTTGTAGGTTTTGTCAAAAAGAATCTACTTGTTATTTAATTATAATTGTTTGTTTTTTATATGAAAGTATTTTAACACTCTTGGGTTTTTTTTAATGCAAAAGAAAATAACATTATGAAACTGTTAAGGTGTAAGATTCTGTAAAGGACTTAAAATAGATTTTGACGATTCGTTAGCACAAAATTAAAGTTTTGACAAGCATTTATGTAAAGTATTGCTATCAAAAGTGGATTTTGTTTCAAATTTTGCCCTTTAAGCTTAGTATGCTGTAGAAGCGAAAAGAAATCTTCCGTAAGAAATGCATTGCGTTTTTGACAGCGAAAAGGTAGCGAACTTTTTTTTTTTCTTTGGTTAGTACGCTGTTAAACCGAAAAATTTGCCCAATACAGCTAAGTTCACAACCATGATCGGAGAGTTAAAATGTCAAAATTGCGCTGTCTTTTATATGTTCGTACAATTAACTGGCGCGGAAATTTGACATTCAACAAAAATGTTCAACTAACACATTTAACAAACACGTTAAGGTAAGTATGTGTTAGTGTTGGTTCTAAACCAAATTTTCGCGTGTAGAATTAAATGCTTAAAAATTTTCGTTTCTACAGCATACTAAACTTTATATGGCAAATTGGGGCCAATCGAAAAATATCATTATGATATTTGGATTCTACAGAAAATTTTATTATAGAAAATGTTATCGCCATTCGTTGTAGACAATCTTGTTTAGTAGTGCTATTAAATTGTTTCTTACCTTTACAAAAAAGAGTATTAAATATCAATTTTTATCAATTTCCCGACCAACATTTTCACCTCATAGTTGAAAAGTGCATATAATGCCATAAAATGTTTGTACGAAAATAAAAAAAAATTTTTTTGTCTATAATATAATAGAAACTATTTACCGAATAAAATAAGTTTGGCTGCCTTAATCGGTCGAATTCGCCAATGTGCGCTGCTTGCTTCTTTCTGCGTTTAAACATTTAAATACACGAAAAAATTAAACCTACGTACGTAGCAAAAACACAAGTAACAACACGCATAGGCGGCTGCGCTCATATTAAAAACAACATCATCCAAACAGTTATGACCCACGCCTCTCTAAAAAACAGTATGAAAACAATAAAGAATAAATTACCGAGAGCCAAACTAATGATAATAAGAAGCACCAGAAAGCTTAACAAAGGAACGCGAAAAATGAAATGAAACTTTCTCTGAAATGAGACCTAGCTAGATCAATCGCCCCCATAGACCCTTATATTGAAAATTGCATCGAAATCGCTTGGGCCGTTTTTGAGAACTCATTTACAAATCAATATATAAGTCTCTTTAACCCTGTACGATCGTTATTGGGGCATTTTCAACATTGCAAAAGTTTTTTTTTTTAATCAAATCGGTGTGTATACAAATACACATATCTTATTTTTTAGTTTTAGTGTTTTTCAGTGTATGTTTTTAATTTGCAAACGTAGCCTACATCAAGCAACGTCTTTCAAATTGATTCTGCTTCTCATTCAACCATACATCAACATAATGAAACGTAATCAACGTTATTTAATAATAACAAACTGTGGTTAGAAAGAGTGCCTCGAAAAGGGCAACTGCACATTGACATAGGATATGCAGGCAGGATGGCGAATAGACTGTCCGGATGTATTAGTTTAATAGCGCAACAATGCTAATAAACTGTTACGTAAAACGAAGTGTAGGAAAAATTGTAAAATTCATACAACTCATGATATTACTAGTTAAATGAAATAATGGGAAACCTGAAGCAAACGACATTGAAACATTCTACTGTAGCTGGTATTGAAGAAAAATGTGCAGCAATATAAGAATTCAAAAGTTGACTGAACACGTGGGTGCTTCTGTAGAACAACAATAAACTTTTAAAGTTTTATCTGAGCTTAAGCGTGATATAAGAAAAATATAATGAATATTTATAACTAAAGAAATTAACTTAAGCTTAATTTGTAACCTGAAAATAAATAAAGATGCATAACAGTGAAAATTAACTTAGAGCGTACGTTGTAGGTGCATTCGAGCACTAATAAACTGCTTACTTTGTAATTTTAAATTTACGCTCAAAACCTGGACTTAGGTCTAAAAAAATGTTTTTTTTATATCTACATCATCGTCGGTTTTTCTTCTAAGAGACCACCAATAATCAATATCCTAGCAAGCTCACTTTGTTTTGGCCCTAAAATTTTTAAAGTTTTGCATTCGCTTACCTTGCTTGTCGCTGAACTGTCAAAAGTTCTCGGGAAATTTACTTTAAGCTAATAAAGAAAATGTATTTTTATAAACAAATTGCAGCCCAGGCCCGTAGACAAGGAGTGCTCTAGGAGTTAAGACCCCCCCCGTAAGGTTAAGAAAGTATAACAATATTTAATGCATTAGCATTAAGGCAACTACAACGCAACTGCATAAAAAGTTGCAAACCACTTCAATTTTGGACTGAATTGAGACCTACTCTTTCAGATCATAGATAAAATAAGACTTCGGCATAGATTGTGATATTTTTCGGGCAGGGTTTTGATGGTGCGGCTGTCAGGAATGGTACACTACAAGGAGCACAGGCGTATGTGGCGGAAGAAGTGCTTCAGGATGCTGTTATTAAAGCTTAAGACATCGCAACTGAATTTCGAAATACCACAATATCGTCTCTCGCATTTCAACTAATAAAAACAATAATAACTTTTGATTTTAAAATTGCTATTAATGTGATCGCAGTTCCAACTAAATAAATTTGTGATTAAGATTGTCCATTCACATTCTTTGTTGTTTTTTCCCAAAAATGAATAACTAGATCAGAAAAATTAAATAAGCGTATTAATCACTAGCTTAGTAACGTCAATTGAAATGTTTAACAGTTGTATTTTACTTTGGTTATGTTGTAGAGTTGCTATTTTAAAATATTAAAAATTACTATATAAATTTGTACTAAATTTTTTTTTAAAACGAAAATAAGAAATATGTTGTAAAATTATTCAAATCATTTTAAATGATATATTAGTTTTTTTTAAATTTCTTATGATTTATTTTATTTTTGTGTTTGAAATGCCCAAACACAGGTACTTTGAGGATTTTTGAAAAAGTCTCAAGTTTCAACAGCTGAGTGATTACATTGCTTTTCGACAAAAAGAATTAAATTCTCAACCTGATCCATTCCGATTTGGTTCAAACTTTGTTTACACGTAGTTTTGACTACAATTTAGAAAATAAATTGGTAATTTTTATTTTTTTCGAGTGGTTACTGAGTTCCGGGTACTCAAAAATTGAAAAAATTCGGTTTTTTTTCTTGAAGACTGATTTTCATTTGACCATAACTTCGGTTCAGTGTGAGATAGAGCAACGATTTTAGATTCATATTAAAGATATTTTCAAAAGCCTTATTTTGCATAGTAAAACTTTAAAATTTCTCAAATATTTACGTTATTTTTTTTTTTACATAAATGTTAAAAAAAAATATTTTTGTGAAAGTCATTTTTAAAAATTTTGAAAAAATATATATTAATTAATGATAATTTATCTAAGTTCTCTCAAAATTTCAGCCTAGGACGACAATGGGAACACTATTAAAATAATTTTCGAAATAAACTTACTTTAAAATTTATGCTCAACACAGCAGCTTGCGAGAAACCAACAAGAACTGAACACACTAAAGAATGTGTGTTTATGTGCGCAGTGCAACATCGGTGCTTCGGTGTTAGCTAAGCAAAGTTGATAAAATTATTCGAAATAAACTCAGCTATTAACAATTAAAATTGAAAAAGCTCCATTTTTGAAATTGTTTTGTCACATATCTTATTTGTCACATATCTTATGTTTGAGTGCTATGAAGGGAACTTTTTCTACCATCCATTGAGAAACCGAGCGTAAATTGCGCCTTTGAAATTTGTGATCTTTCTCATTAAAAGGATTACAACACAAAACTTTGAAATTAGACATTTTATGTTAATTGAAATTGAAGAAAACACTGACGTCAAAGTTTAATATTGAAGCACTTCACTTGCACTCACAGAGCTGGCGATTATTGGGATTTAAGGACGTTCGGTAATTTTTGTTAGGATTTTTATTTATGTAGGTTTTTTCCTGAATGTGCTGCATGAATAATGTGTTGTGTGAAATTTAATTTTAATTGTTATTAAAAGAGTTTATTTCGAAGAATGTTATCAACTCTGCTTAGCTTATACCGAAACACCGATGACGTACTGTGCACATACACACACATATGGTCTACTTTAGTGTGTTCTGTTCTTGTTGCTTTCTCGCAAGCTGCTGTGTTGAGCATAAGTTTTAAAGTAAGTTTACTTCGAAAATTATTTTAGTAGTGTTCCCATTGTCGTCCCAGACTGAAATTTTGAGAGAACTTAGATAAATTATCATTAATTAATATATATTTTTTTAAAAATTTTTAAAAATGACTTTCACAAAAATATTTTTTTTAAACTTTTATGCAAAAAATAATAACGTAAATATTTGGTTAATTTTAAAATTTTATTATACTTAACTTAAGTTATGATCAAATGAAAATCAGTCCTCAAGAAAAAAAAACCGAATTTTTAAAATTTTTGAGTACCCGTAACTCAGCAACCACTCGAAAAAAATAAAAATTACAAATTGATTTTCTATTATTGTAACCAACACTACGTGATACAAAGTTTAAACCAAATCGGAGAGGGTTGAGAGTGTTGTTGAAAAGCAATGTAATCACCCAGCTATAATTTTTTATCCGAGTGCTTTTTTTAAAAAAATTTTCACAAAATAGCTAAAGACTATGCTATAGCACACCGTTACGTCGTTTTTTTTATTTTGCATTTTCGTATTTTTGGGGATTCTGGGATCTTGGTGTCTGTTCAAAAGAGCTTATTTCGACATTGTATGATATTGAAGAAAACTGAAAAAAAGTCTTGTTTTTGTTGTGCTTACAATTCTGAGACCAACAGCTAATATATGATATAAGCATGGATACAAAAATTTTAATGATTTTAAAGTTATAGAGATTTCGAATTTAAGAATATGTCCTCTTTTGCAGTCACTGAAAAAATAGGTATTTTTGATAAAGTTTTTAAGCATTTTATAAAATAAACAAAACAATAAAATATACTTAAGAAGTTTTCACAGAAATAATTAATTCACTGAACACGTAAGTGGCCTGTGTAGGGCTCAATACGTTCAGATTCTTGCTCGGTTTCTCATTGTAGCAATGAGGATTCATTGTGGACTTTCATTCATTGAATAATCAGTTTCTTACCTGAAAGGGAACTTGTAATTAAGTCTTTAAAAAAATGTGATAAGACCGTTTGATTAAATATTGTACAAAAACTAAAACCTTTTATGGAAATAAGTCCCGTTTGTTCAAATATCTTCAAAAGCAAATTTTTAAGTATGCATATTTTTAGGCCCTTTTGAACAGAAACAAAAACTTTTATGCACAAAATGTTAGAAAAATGTACAATTTTCTTAATTTTTTTTTGTGCAAATGATAGGATTAAATATTTTAAGTGCTAAGACATAGGTAAAACAGTTTTTTTCAAATATGTTAAATAGGAACTCTTGAGCAGACACTCTTCATTTGTATTAAGTGTTGTTTTAGAAAACATTTCAATAACATTTCATTGCAATTTCTCAAATTTGGATTTTTACAATTCTTTTTTTTTATTGAAGCAAGAAATATAATAGCATTTTTTAGAAAGTAAAATATCACATCTGTGGTACTTTAAATCCAATTTTCATGTTTGTTAACTCCTTTAAAAAACAATTACATTAAAATCTAGATACATACCTGGTTTTTAAAAAAATTTACTTCAAGAGATGTTTTGAACTCTTGTAAAACGCTTCTTCATTTATTGGTCTTTTGAGTTAGTTTTAATAGTCTATCAATTGGCGCGAAACTTTAAAGATTTTATTTTTATATCAAATCGACTATATTTAGTCTCTGGCGTCATTAATTTGGTCTATGGGGAGCAAACATTAATTATGCATATAAAAATTAATTTTGATTTATTGTATCAAAAACTATAAATATTTTTTTTTTTAAATTAAAACCCCCTCTTGGGTAAATCCTGGCTACAGACCTATTGCAGCCCATTTTAGAATATGATTACAAAAATTTATCAACGATACTGGCATAATTTGCGAGCGAGTCTCTTATTGCCAAGGCAGTTGATGCAAAAGCTTTCCCAAGTTTTTTTTTCGATTGGACTTAACCGGGGCAAACTCTTTGTCCTTCATAATCGTTCCAAGGAATATTCTTATGAATAAAAATTGTGAAGAATAAATAGGAGTATGTTGGATTGCTGTTTTTAAACCTACTTCGAAAGTTAAAAATGACAAGTGCAGTTGAATATATTAACTTTTGAATGCATTTTTTTATATTCGTGGACTTAAATATTTACATTTTATGACGTATAATATATTTTGAATTTTACCTTGATCGTCGGGTTAACTGTGAAATAGAATATTTAATATGAAACCTAAAAATCGATTTTATTTCAATGCAATTCACAAAATAACTCAGGATTTCAATATCCTAGGGAAGTTTGAGTATATTAATCGATTAAATTTAACAGTACAAATCAAAATCATTAATAACATGGTTTTCTTCTAAATAATGAAATATATTACCATTGATTCTAAAAGTATATTGTAGATTTTGTACAATCAAAAAATTTTATTTATGTCTTTAGCTACTGATGTCTAGTACTCTGGATATGGCTTTGGAAGTGTAGTTATATTATATTAAAAAATTTTTCCATTTGTTTGAGCATGAAATTATCTAACGGTATATGACGCGAGTGTGCATACTTTTTCGAAGAAATATTTTGTATATCAATCAGTTGTTTGCCAACTTTTGTGAAGGCTGTTGCGGAATTTCGTATTTTTTAATTTTAGTCTTTAAAGAAAGTGTCAATAAGTTTATACATCTAAGTTTTAATTTTTTTTTTCTATCTTGCGCACATATAGTAAGTGTATTAAAAAAAAAAAAAAAACAAAATGAAGTTCAGGTAGGTGGAGCAGACACTCTAATGACGCTTTCTTTTCTCGAAAAAATGCTAAATTTTTTCTGCACTCTTCTGCCCTCTTTGAAAACTCTGTATTTTTTTCTACTTTTAAAGTCAACTATTTGTCTGGCGACTTTATATAACTTTTTATAGCTCTATACTTGCTGTAATGACATGTAAGATGTGTCTTTGTTTCGCCGTTTCCAGAAAAAATTGGAAGAAATCGAGAGTGAGCGATAAAATCGTTGCTTTGAAATTAATATCAACGCCACATGACACAATTACTTTTTGCATGGCCCAGCTAAAAAAAAAAAAAGACAACGCCACAAAGACTATAAGAAACTATTGGAACTTGTTGTTTTATTCCTTGGCGGTGATTTGGAAGAGTACAAGTTTAAAGAACTCATACCCATTAGCCACACACGATGTACATATGTCAGATGCAGTTTACTGTATGAAAATATTTATGTACAGAGACTAATTTAAACTGGCAAAATCACGATTAGATGGAATTCGTGATGTATGCGTGTTTATTGGACATCTATACTTAAAACTATTGTATTGGAATTTGGTATATGTGTATTAAAAAACAAAGATCAAGTTCGAGAACGGACAAAATCGGATGATAGCCACGTCTTCTTTATCAAACAACAAAATTTCTAAAAACGCCACGAAAATTTTTGCAGTTACTTGAAGCTTTGAAGTAAAAAATTTAGCATACACAGGGTTGGCCAGTAATGATTACTTTCGTGCATGGGCGTCCGCAGGATTTGTTCTTAGGGAGAGGTACAAAGGAATAAATTAATCTAGAATGAACATAAACAAAATGTAAGCTATATAATGCTATTTACTAGGATTTTTGACACTAATTTTACATTCTACGCATACTACACCGGTTGACACACGTTTTTACACATAAGAAAATATATTCTTCTTTTTCTTTCCTACAGCATACTAAACTTTATAGGATATAAAATTGCAGCAATATAAATATGAATCTGTTAACCAGAACAGCAAGTGCTTTTTCTCCACACAAAAATTATTACTCTACACCAAAATTTCGCGTGTAGAGTTAGTTACATGCCCAAAAATTTTCGTTCCTACAGCGTACTAAGCTTAAAGCAAATATTCTTAATAGTTTAATAAATTCAATAATTTGAGGCGTTTATCCTTATACGGAATTGCATTAATTACTATTGAGCCTCCAGGTTTTTAACTTTTAAAATAAGAATACAAAGTTTTCCTAATATTAAAAAAAATATTTTTTTGTTGTAAAAATGAAAAACAAACTACATTTTTAGACCATTTTTTAAATATGGAAGTCTTTAATTCCTAAACCAATTTCGAGCCGACTGAAATTTTTCAGATTTTGATTAAGGAGGTCAAAATCATATCATTCCCCGCATGCTAAGGGAGATCTTTTTCACCAAATACTGGCATAATTTGCGAGCGAGTCTCTTATTGCCAAGGCAGTTGATGCAAAAGCTTTCCCAAGTTTTTTTTTTCGATTGGACTTAACCGGTGCAAACTCTTTGTCCTTCATAATCGTTCCAAGGAATATTCTTATGAATAAAAATTGTGAAGAATAAATAGGACTATGTTGGATTGCTGTGCTTTTTTTAAACCTACTTCGAAAGTTAAAAATGACAAGTGCAGTTGAATATATTATCTTTTGAATGCATTTTTTTTATATTCGTGGACTTAAATATTTACATTTTATGACGTATAATATATTTTGAATTTTAGCTTGATCGTCGGGTTAACTGTGAAATAAAATATTTAATATGAAACCTAAAAATCGATTTTATTTCAATGCAATTCACAAAATAACTCAGGATTTCAATATCCTAGGGAAGTTTGAGTATATTAATCGATTAAATTTAACAGTACAAATCAAAATCATTAATAACATGGTTTTCTTCTAAATAATAAAATATATTACCTTTGATTCTAAAAGTATATTGTAGTTTTTGTACAATCAAAAAATTTTATTTATGTCTTTAGCTACTGATGTCTAGTACTCTGGATATGGCTTTGGAAGTGTCGTTATATTATATTAAAAATTTTTTCCATTTGTTTGAGCACGAAATTATCTAACGGTATATGACGCGAGTGTGCATACTTTTTCGAAGAAATATTTTGTATATCAATCAGTTGTTTGCCAACTTTTGTGAAGGCTGTTGCGGAATTTCGTATTTTTTAATTTTAGTCTTTAAAGAAAGTGTCAATAAGTTTATACATCTAAGTTTTAATTTTTTTTTTTCTATCTTGCGCACATATAGTAAGTGTATTTAAGAAAAAAAATCAAAATGAAGTTCAGGTAGGTGGAGCAGACACTCTAATGACGCTTTCTTTTCTCGAAAAAATGCAAAATTTTGTCTGCACTCTTCTGCCCTCTTTGAGAACTCTGTATTTTTTTCTACTTTTAAAGTCAACTATTTGTCTGGCGACTTTATATAACTTTTTATAGCTCTATACTTGCTGTAATGACATATAAGATGTGTCTTTATTTCGCCGTTTCCAGAAAAAATTGGAAGAAATCGAGAGTGAGCGATAAAATCGTTGCTTTGAAATTAATATCAACGCCACATGACACAATTACTTTTTGCATGGCCCAGCTAAAAAAAAAAAAAAGACAACGCCACAAAGACTATAAGAAACTATTGGAACTTGTCGTTTTATTCCTTGGCGGTGATTTGGGCGAGTACAAGTTTAAAGAACTCATACCCATTAGCCACACACGATGTACATATGTCAGATGCAATTTACTGTATGAAAATATTTATGTACAGAGACTAATTTAAACTGGCAAAATCACGATTAGATGGAATTCGTGATGTATGCGTGTTTATTGGACGTCTATACTTAAAACTATTGTATTGGAATTTGGTATATGTGTATTAAAAAACAAAGATCAAGTTCGAGAACGGACAAAATCGGATGATAGCCACGTCTTCTTTATCAAACAACAAAATTTCTAAAAACGCCACGAACATTTTTGCAGGTACTTGAAGCTTTGAAGTAAAAAATTTAGCATACACAGGGTTGGCCAGTAATGATTACTTTCGTGCATGGGCGTCCGCAGGATTTGTTCTTAGGGAGAGGTACAAAGGAATAAATTAATCTAGAATGAACATAAACAAAATGTAAGCTAAATAATGCTATTTACTAGGATTTTTGACACTAATTTTACATTCTACGCATACTACACCGGTCGACACACGTTTTTACACATAGGAAAATATATTCTTCTTTTTCTTTCCTACAGCATACTAAACTTTATAGGATATAAAATTGCAGCAATATAAATATGAATCTGTTAACCAGAACAGCAAGTGCTTTTTCTCCACACAAAAATTATTACTCTACACCAAAATTTCGCGTGTAGAGTTAGTTACATTCCCAAATTGTTCCTATAGCGAAAATTGTTCCTATAGCGTACTAAGCTTAAAACAAATATTCTTAATAGTTTAATAAATTCATTAATTTGAGGCCTTTATCCTTATACGTAATTGCATTAATTACTATTGAGCCTCCAGGTTTTTAACTTTAAAAATAAGAATACAAAGTTTTCCTAATATTAAAAAATATTTTTTTGTTGTAAAAATGAAAAACAAACTACATTTTTAGACCATTTTTTAAATATGGAAGTCTTTAATTCCTAAACCAATTTCGAGCCGACTGAAATTTTTTCAGATTTAGATTAAGGAGGTCAAAATCATATCATTCCCCGCATGCTAAGGGAGATCTTTTTCACCAGATCTCTTACTGCACTGACACCAATCTACTTATTTCTTTTTCTAACATGAATTAGATCCACCAGCTTGCAAGTTCCGACAATCGAGTACGGCAACAAATCTATTATCAGAATGATTTAAAAATGTATTCTGTTTCAAATCAAAACGTATAAATAAATAAATAAATAAAGAGGTACATTTATATTAGATTTGTTTTTTGTATCATTAAGGAAAAATGAAAAAAAAAAAAAAAATCCAAATTAAATCATAGATAAAACTAGCCGACTTTTGGGAAAGCATTATTTTTTTTTTAAATGTATTTACTTTGTCTTCTACTTGTTTACAATGACTTTCAAACATAAATTAACATATCGTCAAAGTTTATATACATTATTGAATTCAATGCCCCTTGATATCTGCTGCTACGAAGAATGCTCTTAGACTAATAAGGGTATCGTTCCTTAACATTCGTCAATTTCTCGTAGGAATAACTTCGTATTTATTTCATTACATTCGTAGTATTTACTAAAAAATTCATTCGTAGGTTGACCGTACTAAAAATTCGTAGAAAGTACGAAGTTTTAGTTGAGTTTAAAACATCTGAAATCGTTCAGACTGGTTTGTCGAACAATAACCGAATATAAGGAAATGTGTGATTGCAAGGTGGCCGTAACCTATTGGAAGAGTACGTGGGCCATAAGCTAAAGAACCGTGGTTCAAACCCCGGCTGAACAGAAGGTTTTTTTTTCGTAAGTAGGTACCCGGCAAACCAAACTTGACGACTTTGTCGAAATTCCGACCAATTCGTAATTATTTCGAGCTGTCGTAAAGAATTCGTTACTATTTCGTTACATCAAACTTCGGAACAGTTTGAATCTTGAAACGAATTTATGCCGAGTTTTGATATGTGCTGGCGCTAAATAATAAAAAGGAAACACTGTATATCCATCTCATTCTCTCGCACGCTAATAGCTATAGATATTTCTCTTTTTTTACTGTCGCTTTTTCTTGGTAGAGAAGTTTAAAAAATTTTCACATTTCGTTCCGAATTCGTAACTACATTTCGTTCCGAATTCGTAACTACATTTCGTTCCGAATTCGTAACTACATTTCGTTCCGAATTCGTAACTACATTTCGTTCCGAATTCGTAACTACATTTCGTTCCGAATTCGTAACTGCATATCGTTCCGAATTCGTAACTACTTATCGTTCCGAATTCGTAACTACATTTCGTTTCGTATTCGTAACTACACATCGTTACGAAGTCGTGTCAACCAGTTCATACGATTTTCTTTACTATTTCGCAACGAAATCGGATTCCGAAATCTGAAAGTTCCCGAAATATTCGTAAAGAATTCGTTACGATTTCGGAAAGTTTGGTTTGGTGGGTATTAGGATCATTCGTAAATGTATTCGTACAATATACATTTGTTTTTGTACGAATACGAATAAAATATTCGAAATGTGTAACAAACTACGTCCATTCTACGAGTTTTATTCGTGGCTGAAAATGAAGAAAAAAATTCGTAGAAAAATTTTTTTAATTTAAGAATACGTATTGAAAAGTGTTTGTGAAACAAGGATAAATGAAATGGTAACTTATTAGGCCGTGTTCATATTACGCATTTTTGTCGTGATTGAGACACCGCTACCAATTTTTTTTCGCAAATGCGGCTGAAAAATACTGAATATAAATAAATAAATGTATTTAAATACATACAAAATTCACTATTTTCAACCGATTCTGCGAAAAAAACGTTATAGCGGTATCGCATTCGCGACAAAAACGCGTACTAGGAACACGGAAATTAAAAAATATAAAATTTAAGGAAAACTTTAACACTATAATCAATACCACAAAAATTTAGATAGTCAGATAGCAATTAAAAGTTCTGGTCTATATCGAGTGTACCTTTAGATTCGAATATCCTTTACACAGCACAATGTGGGTAAAAAATGAGAGTGGAATCGTGTTTGGCAAGATATAGTTAATAAATGTGCAATTATATTTGCTTTAGGACATAAGTAGTTTTTCTTACAAAAATCAAAGCATTTTGAGATCGTTATTTTTGACTGTTTTTCTCAAGAAACAACTTTGTCCTTACGGGAGAGGAAGACATTCTTTTTATTTACAAAATTTTTTTTTGGAGTACTTCAGCGCTATGCAACTTTTGAGACCTCTTGGTATGAGAAAAAATTGTAATTCGATACGCCCTACTGTGAATGTCCAAAAATCAAACAATCTTGGGACATGTCATTTCAACATAATTCGAGGACGTTGAATTTAATGGTGTAACCGGTTTTTTATTCCTTCGACCTATTTTCGAGATATTTTCGTTTTAAAGTCAAGTACATGTTAATAAAGTTTTTTTTAGAAAAACTTTTTTTATTAGCTTTGGCGGCTTCATGTCTTCAGGTGAAATATTAACAATTACTTGGGAAATAATTTCGTAGATCAGTTTAAACCTTAAAACATAACCCTAAGCGTCCAAATTGACCACTTAATTTGGAAAAAGCCGCTTTTTCATATAAAAGCATTTTTAAGCAATAATATTACCCTAAAACAACAAAGCTAAGTAAAAGTTGTAAATATGTTGAGCTAATCAGGAACTGATCACTTGCTTCAGTAAGTACTCACTCAATGCAGCCATTAATAACATCAATAAACCCATTTTAATTTATCTTAATACATGCCTATTTTTTATTCTCTATTTTTTATACTTTTGTGAAAATTCATTTTTTTATGGGACCCCGTGAAGGGTTGGCGGCATGGAGTAAAAGTGTTCTAAAGAAATATTAGGGATATAAATATAATGGGACTACTCATAAAGGTTGCTTCCTTAGGAGTGTCTCCTGCGGAGAGGAGTGGAATATTTTACTTTCAGAGAGCATATTTTTTCAAATATATGCTGCATAAAAAGTGGAATATATTTTTGTATTCCAATATTTTGTCTAAATTAACAAAAATTTCTTTTCAAAATGCCAAGAATATTATTTTTAAGCAAACAAGTTAAATCAATTGAAGATATGAGTGGATGAAGGTGATGTATCGCATACATGGATCTAATGGATCGCATACATGGAAGATCTAATGTACATACAAACAATTTTAAGCCTTAAAACAACGAAGTTTGTGGCTATTTTAGAAAAAAAAAAAATTCTTGAAAAAGTTTTATTTTGTATAGATTTTAGTATAAATGCGAAATTTTTTCTCAGTTTTCTCGAAATTAGACATATCACCTTCATCCAACAATTGTTAAGCGACAAAAATAACTGCGAATTAATTATTTTTCTAAAATATGTATTGGATAAAGTTTTAGTAAATGTAATCTTTGAATGCAATAATTTTGATATTGCTAAAATATTAAAGGACTAAGGTTTATCATAAAATTTTATAAGAATTCAATATTTCCTTCTGATATACCAAATTTTGATATTTTTACTTCAAATAAAAATTTCGAATTAATGTAGTATTTACGATTTAAAACTGAAAAAAATTTTGGCAAGCTTGCATATAAATGAATCCGATAAAGCTAGAAATTTCTGGCAAAATTTTTTTTTAAACTTGCTTTTTTTAGTAAAATCTAGAATGCAACACAATATATAAAGATTTAAAAAAAAGATCGATGTATTTTAAGTTCGAAATTTTTAAGGAATATTGCATCAAAAGCAAAAAAAAAAAAGACGAATTATTATCTACCCTGCACCAAAAAACTCGGCAAAGATAGAAAGGTGGTTGAAGTAATTCCGAAACTTAAAACTTGTGGATTCGAAACAGAGGAAAGCACAATTACAATTTAGCAACGCTGAGGTTGAGCGAATTTTTAGATTTACGAAACTTTTAAAACAAAAATAAACTTTTAAATAATTTGGTAACTGTTTAAACTTGGCTACATATTAAAAAAAAGTGCTGCGACAACTACCAAATACCTGATAGCTTAATAAAAAAACAAAATTTTAAAACTATTTTACATGAAAATAACATGAACAAAAATTTTAATATTGACCTCGGTGACGTTGCTTTATTTTAATTTTATACTTGTATTTCAATTTTATATTTATAATTATATATGTAATACAAATTTATATAAAATTTAAGTTGCCTCTATGAAAAAACAGAATTGTTGTTATATAACAGAACTATTAACAATAATTCTTTAAAGTATATTGGGGGTTGGAATTAGTTTTAAAGGTTTTCTAAGAGATGGCGTAACTATCAATAGATCGCATCGGGCACATCTGTGACTATATTCATTTCAAAGCACATTGTCTAAGCTTCATTTTTTAGTATGTGTCATTCCACTGAAGTGTAAACAACATATATTTTTTTCTCTGTGAACATGTAGACTTTCGTTCCAACAAAACGCAATTTACGGGAAGGTTTACTTTTGTGCTTCCATTTGAAGAAAAAAGCGGTTGAAGCACAACGCACGCTTACTGAGGCTTACGGGGACTATGCTCCATCGATTTCTACTTGTGAGTACTGGTTCCGTCGGTTTAAAAGTGGTGATTTTGATACGGAAGACAAAGAGCGTCCGGGCCAGCCGAAAAAGTTTGAAGATGAGGAATTGGAGGCTTTGCTCGATGAAGACCCGTGTCAAACTCTTCAAGAATTGTCAGAATCATTGGGAGTCGACTTATCAACGGTCGGCAAACGCTTGAAGGCCATGGGAATGATTCAAAAGCAAGGAAATTGGGTGCCGTACCAGTTGAAGCCGAGAGACGTTGAACGGCGATTTTGCATGTGCGAACAACTGCTTCAACGGCATAAAAGGAAGAGTTTTTTGCATCGTATTGTCACTGGCGATGAAAAGTGGATCTATTACGATAATCCTAAGCGAAAAAAATCGTGGTGACCACCCGGCCATGCATCAACATCGAGGGCCAAGCCGAATATTCATGGCGCCAAACTTATGCTGTGTATTTGGTGGGATCAGAAGGGTGTCGTGTACTATGATCTGCTAAAACCTAACGAAACCATCACTGTGGAACGCTACCAACAACAAATGATGCAATTGAGCCGAGCATTAAAGGTTAAACGGCCGGAATATGCCAAAAGACACGACAAAGTGGTTTTTCAACATGACAACGCACGGCCACATGTTGCAAGAACCGTCAAGGAAACGTTGGAGGCGCTGAATTGGGATGTGCTACCCCACCCGCCTTATAGCCCAGACATAGCCCCTTCTGACTACCACCTATTCAGATCGATGACGCATGGCTTGGCTGAGCAGCGCTTCACTTCTTACGAGGATACCAAAAAATGGGTCGATTCGTGGATTGCCTCAAAAGACGAATCGTTCTTCCGGCGCGGAATCCATATGCTGCCAGAAAGATGGGAAAATGTTGTAGCTAACGATGGATAATACTTTGAATAATATACATTGTACCGTTGTTTCTAAATAAATGCTCAAAAACCGAAAAAAAAACCTTTAAAATTAATTCCAACCCCCAATAAATATACTGATGTATGACTTTTTTCACATTTTTTAAAAATAATCTTATTAATATTAATTAACGTTTATTGAATTGAAGTGCCACAAGAAATGTCCTTAAACTTGCTTTTGAGTTTCTTTAGTATAAAAATAAAATAAATAAATAAACTGGCCATTTCAGCGCTTGGAAGGACTTTGACCTAGCTTCTATTGATCAATTGTGTTGTGCGTGTTATTAAATGTTTGATCACAAATGACCGAGAACTGGACCTACGTGTTTGATGCCGACTCCGAACGGCTTATGTTCTCAAGAAGCTTTACATGGCAATTTTTTTGCAGAGAGGTGACGACCGAACAGAAAAATTATTTCAATTGAAAAAACTTTCTGTCTGAGCTGGAATTGAACCCGGACTACCGCAGTTCTTTAGCTTAAGGGCCACGCACTCTACCCACTAGGCTACGACCGCCACGTCTTTAGTATGTACTTCTTTAAAATTCAAAGTGGAATATTTTTGCGGAATTTAAACGTTGCAAGTAGAATATTTTAAAATATGTTTTTTTTTTTAAAAAAGCATATTTCTTAAAAAATCTTCTGATCACACTGCTGAGAATTTACAAGCGTTTTTCTTTCCATTAGGGCCTTATCTCGGTCTCACAAATTTCAATGTGTATTTTTGTCAAATTTTATTTTATCTTAACCTCACACAAAATTGTGCTTCGATTTTAAGCAATCGAAAAATAAATTATAAGTTCCACCCTAATGTACAGTAAATTTTATATTGTCAGACTTTCGCTTAAAGAATTTGATTTCATATTAAAATTTTATTTTATAACTTACAAATATGATATTAATCAAATTTCTTAAATAAAATGACGCTCATGTGCTCTAAATCTTAGCTTTGCTGTACACAAAAACTTGCGCTGAATATATACGAGTTATTTAAACAATATTGTGTTTGTTTTTGTCAGTTTCATAGCTTCCTGTATTCACAAATTCATGGCATGGAAAAGTACTTTATTTGATCTATTTTTTTTCATCTATTTTTGCTTATACAGTTAAACAAACATAGAAGTGTGCCATTTTTGATAAAAATTCCACTAAGTTTTGCAGTGGCAAAATATGAAGCCTTTGTTTTTTTAACTCTTGTACAATATCAATCCATTTTTCAATATGTTAATACAAATGGATTGAGAACTCATAGGAAGTCCGATGCTTAGTTTCATTTTAATCCTTACATGTATGCTTATTATAATTCAGAGCTACGCTACGAAGAATATTCAATTCTAATATTAATTTGTTATATTTAAATTTCCACCATCGCACAGCTGACAAATTTTATGCACAAGCCATAACAGTCAACTTAAAGAGTAATAATTCAACCTAAGACAATACTTGATATAATGGCCTCCAAATATTAAAATAAATGAAAGCAACATCATTAAGCAAATTTAAATAAAAAAATAACGAAAAATAAAAACAATACACAAAGGTTTCTTCTAGGCGCACTCACCTGTTCGGCACAATTTTCACACGTTCATCAACCAACTCCCACGATGTAATTTTGATCGGCCACGCTATCTGGCCGAAACTCTCCTTAACCAGCGCCTCCCAGGCTGAGTAGGATGTAGTTGTTGTGGTGGGCGTAGTGCTTGGATTGCTCGAACTTGTTGAGCTGTCTAAAGTGTGCAAGCGTTCCGAACGCTGAAGGCGACCTTTTTTCCTGTGCAACGGCGTGGTAAAGGTTTGCACAAGTGGTGTCAACGGTGTGGTGGGTGTACGAATTGTTGTCGCTCCGGTGTCTATAGCTGCGGTTGCTTGATTTTCTTCTTCTAATGACTTTTCCATGGTGTGTTTTAATTAATTTCTTTCAACACTTTTGCTGTGCTAGCTTTTTCCTTTGTTTTACATTCAGTGTGCCTTAAAGTCTTTCTAGGTTAGTCATTATTTATTTTTTTAAATTTTCGTCTATTTTGATATAATTCGCTTCGCCTGCAACTTTTTGCAAGACGAATTTGAGTCCTTCATTCGAACACCTTCAAAACTTTGAACACTATTGCTGATTGTGAAAAGCTTTTAGCGAATATTTTCTGCATAAGTCCTTTTTGTTTTGTTTTGCTTAAGACCTGCGGGTAGATAATTAAAGACAAAAAAAAATTTGTAAAAAGGTGATGTGAGATTGCTTTGCTGTGAAATAGCCAACATCTTTAAATGTATTAATTAATTAAGAAACTATCTGTTTATTTTTCGAGTATACGGGGTTTTACATAGACAAAATAAATAATTTAGCTTTATTTAGGTTTAAGAAGATGCTGGTAAACAAAATAGAGGAATTAATTTTGAATTTATTTTTACATGCTTATAAAATGTAAGCAGAAAAAACTTGAACTAAAAGTTGGCTAGAAAATTATTAATTTTTAATTCAATGAAAAATGTTTTCATTTCATATATTTTTATAAATATATTTGTAGTTACTTTAACGAAATTTATTGCTAGTTTTATTTTAACCCTTTCGAGCCGAAAAAAAAGCTGGTTATACAGTATTGGCACTGGGTGGACCTTAAAAACTAGGAAAATGGAAAAATTATTACCAAACCAGAATTTCATATTTCCCCACCAGAGGCACTCGGGGTGTTGGAATATTTAGTCCCAATCTGTATTTTTGATTTCAAATTTGGGATATAATGTCCCAGCAGGGCCCCCAATTAAAAACATTCACTACTCGTAGCAAAAAACATAGATGAACTTAAAATGAGCTTTTATTATTTTACTATGAGTAGAGTGCAATAATAAAATCATTGTATGGAGGATTGGGCAAGTGATGCGTTCCTTTATATACTACACAGGCGTTGACTGAAGCTTGAAGAATACCTTTTCCACTACTTTGTGGACTTCCTGTTGAGGAAGTCACTCACCTGAGGACTCAGATAGCACATAGTCGATGTCGACGTCAGTGAGCTTAGCATTCTCTCTGGTCATTTACGCCTATTGTGTCGACAAATTTTAATATGACTTTATAAAACTTATAAACAGTTTAGTTACTCCCACGATATATAAGCCTAAGTTAAAATACTACTGGGACATATAATCTCATGAACAGAAAACATTCATATTGGTGTATTTCCAAACTAAAATTGTAAATCTATATCACAAATTCATGACAAATACGCTTTAAAACAATAATTTTTAACATTTACCACTTATTTCGTAGTTTTTTTATTGTTTTCTGCAGAATTTCACAACACGTGATCACTTTTTTACTGATCACAAGTAATTTCAGCTGTAAAATGTCACACAAGAGTCAATATTTTGTACTTAAGATGTATTGAAGATCATACAAAACGGAGAAATACATTTTCAATCATATTCTTTAGCAAATATTACCTATAAGTGTATTTTAACATTATTGGGATATATTGTATCGACCGAGTAGAAAGGGTTAAACACAAAAATCGTGGAACAAACTGATCATTTCGTTAAATTTAAAACACTTCTTTGTTGCAATGTGAAAACAAGGCAAATTGCTTTATTTAAAGTAGAAGATGGAGAAAGGGCTGTTTCCTGAAGATCTTAATATTTGCATGATAAGGGTTTGCCACTACTCACAGCAAAATCAACACGCCTTTCCTCTTAGTTTGTCAGCAAGAAGTACTAAAAAAGTTTTGTCCGATCAGCTGCGAAAGTGCACCGCTACTGCCTGTTCCTTTGCTACGATGTTCAACAGAGCTGTGTCGCTATTTTTTTTGCTGTTTCTCATTATTCCAATGGGAAAAAATGTATTTACATTCGCTTAGTTTTACATTTTTAATCACAAAATATTCGAAAAAATTTTTATTCTTTAAATCTACTCGAAAAAACCATTCCATCAATATAAGATTTATGTTAATATGTTGACGTTAAATCAGGTAAAATACTTTCTTACCACGCTTACTGCGTAAGAGTTATATTAACTTTGTCACTCCGTTTGTTACTCTGATAAGGAGGCGTAACAAGTATAGAATTGTTTATAAATTCTTGATAAGCATCACTTCCTGTTATCACGACAGCAGCCGTAATTTTAGCCGAAATTTTAGAATTTTAGAGATTAAATTTAAAAATTAGCCAAATCCTATGAAACCACCCTACCTCCCATACAAAGTGGCTTAGCCAAACTCTCTTTAAACTCTACAGAAACTTGTCTAATGACTTCAAATAAAAACATAAGCATTAACCTTTAATATGCACTCTCAGTATGAAATTTGTTAAAATAAAATAAAAACAACGCCTACTTCCCATACAAAAAAACTTTTTGAAAAGGGTAAAATCTCACTAAATTCCACATTAAATTAAATAAGTATAGTGGCTTGAAAATTTGCAAATGGATTTTAATCTTCATTATGCACTCGATGTTTGGAATTTTGTAAAAAAAAACTGAAAACTGAAGACTGAGAGGTGCACAGACCTTTCATACAAAATGACGTCATTATTAAAATAAAACATTTTTAAATTAAAAATATAATGTTTGGACTTGAGATTGTATCTTCACATACAGTTTCAGAATGAAAATGTACTCTGAGTTTCAAATTTGAAATATTTGGATAAAAACCACTGCCTATAAAAGTAACGTCGTCAAAATAATACAACATTCAATTCCAATATTCTAAAAAACGGCTGTGGGTGTATTTTAATTTCGGTCCAGTGAAAAATAATTCCTAACTAGTGTTGTTTGCTTATTTATATATAAATGCAGCTTTATTTAGAAATTTGATAAAAGATATATGGGAAATTCCGCCTAAAGTGCCCATTTACATGTCCTCACAGTTTTGATTGATCAACGTGTGATTAACGTATTCTGTAAAATACGCAGTGCTCAAATTTTTCATGAAAATATTTATAAATATTTAAAATTATTTTATTTGATATGAGGCAAAATTTAATTTTATATAGCTTACAAAGTCAAAGCTTAAAGGTTTTAAAACATATTTTCCCTTCACATTTGCATAAATTAAAACACCTCAATTACAGGTCACTTTTCACATTAATTTCTTTCTTTCAGCTCCATGTATAAGCATCAATGGTCCATCTTTTCTTCTGCCATATTAGACTTTTTACTTTATTCGTTTTACTGCACTACCCACATGTTAATAATTTACTTAAAGTTTGTGCCAATTCGGATAAATTTTTAATAATTAAACAAAAAAAAAAATCACTTTGGATTTTTTTTATTTTTAATTTTCGTAAAAAATTTTCTCAGTGCAGTAAATGTAGTGGTGACCACCATACCCGCTTATAACCGATGCTAGGCTATGCCTAAGCCGCAGCGCGGCAAGCATTTCCAGCCTTCAATTGTTTCTGTCTTTAATTCCTCACTGTCCACAATTAAGCTGTGAATGTTTTGTTTCAATAATGCTTACATGTAGTAAAGAACAACGAAAGCAAAAATAACCATGCCCGAACCCGGATTCGAACCGGGGACCTCTGAGTTGATAGTCTAGCGTACTCTTCACTAAGCTACAAAGGCCGACAAACCGTTTGGAAAGATAAACGATAAATCTTTCAAAATATGTACTTATCTTTAGTGCTTGGCGGCCTCGATAAAGTACTAGGCGGCCGGACCACCTACGTATTGTCCTACGTTTTAAACTTTCTTTCATTATTTCTTATCAAAGAAACTTTAAACATCAATTTACAACGAAAAGTAGTTATAGTTGGTGGTGGTATGAAATTTTTGTGAAGACGAACGCTTAATAACTTGATTTGACTGAGGTCAAGGCATAACACTTGCTTCAGATTTAATATTAAATGTTTCTACAGCTTCTGCCACATTAAGAAAATCCTACACAAAAGTTTCACTTGATTACTCCCTTCTTCCATTCTGCGGTATCACAACGGACCAATATTTTGCTCTAAGTGGGCTGGTCTAAAGACCTGCCGCCACATTAACCTAACCTGACCTAGTACTAGGATAAGAACTTTCGAGTTATAATCGACCAAACCTAACATTTTTTCCTTTTTTCCAATTTTTTTTACTTTAACGATAATTTACTGCCAAAGTTTTGTTAAAACTGCAATAAACGTGAAATTTTCAAATAAAAGATTGGTTGAAAATTTGCTGAGTTGTTGATTGTTAAATGCGTTCAGTACCAAAAAAGTCGGTTTTTTTAACTGAAATATTAAGTTGTGGGGGTAAATGAACAATTTTAAGTATGGTGTCGTATTAAACTCGACTGAATCTACAACTTATGCTATATCACTTCAAGAGTACATGCGATTTTTTGTTTTTGGAGCAAAGTATAGTGATTTTTTTTTTTATTTATGTAGGTACCTATAAAATAATTCATAGCATTTACTAAATGTGTTACATGAATTAAATTGTGAGCTTCAGAAATAAATAAAGAAGCAACTAGAACAGATGGCAACCTTGGTAGAGTTGATGGCGGTGATCTATAAATAGCCTACTGCTTTGAAATGTCATAAGATTAGCAGCCATACAATTCAAAAGAATGAATTCCTATATCTGGCCAGTCATATACTAATTTAAACAGTGAGTTGATCACAGCTTAATCACTCAAAAACTACTGAAGAGGAAAGAGTAGCGATTTCAGAAACAGACTTGTCTAGTCAGTTAAGTGATTGACTCAATACAGAGTTGTTGTTGTTGTTTGTTGCCTTCTTAAAAACTTACTTGATCTAAATAAAGCTCACAATTTAATTCATGTTATAATTTAATAGGATCATTGAATTAATTAACTTAATGTTTTACTTTATAAAATTATTAGTGTCCAACTGAAGGTGAATCTTTAGCTGAAGACCGAAGC
Source organism: Dichetophora obliterata (assembly GCA_963920525.1). Taxonomy (NCBI): domain Eukaryota; kingdom Metazoa; phylum Arthropoda; class Insecta; order Diptera; family Sciomyzidae; genus Dichetophora; species Dichetophora obliterata. The sequence goes on along the minus strand of OY986439.1, from coordinate 84,559,172 downwards.
CGAATGCTAACAACATTTTTACAAGTAAAAAAAAAAAAAAATGATAAAATGTAGTCCTTGCTCTCGTTATATTTTAATTTCCGTACAAAAAACGGCAATCATTAAGTTCGAGTTCAACACTATAGTTCAACTAGATAAAAAATTCATTCAATTCCTTTTTATGTCATTTTGCAGTTATTACACCGTACGACAGCACTTTTCACATACGAAGTAAACCAAAAAATTATAAAAGCTTTTTTGTTGGCAATTAAAAGTAATGGAAATTTATTAACTTTAAAAAAATTGAAAATTATTTCCAGAAATGTTTAAATAAAACATATGTCAATTAAGCTAATCTACATATTTGGTATGGATGTATTGTCTCTTCGTATTTCTGATAAAAGAGATTGTCCTCCTTCATTTGATACACATATTGTCATGTTTTAATGGTTTTAAGTACTTAAAAAAATGTTGTAAAGCATTCCTTTTTGTAGTCCTTTAAAAAAATCCTGTTGTTCTAGAGAAAAATTGAGGAAGCAGTTATACTCCCCTTTGTCTTTAGTTACAAGTGTGTGTGAAAATTTTTTCCCATAATTGCTGTACGGTGTTATCAATTCGGATGATTTTGTCGTTGATTTAGTAATATCAGGATTACGTAGAAAAGAATTGAAACAATTTAATAACAAATTAATAATTAGCCCGATTCTGAATAATTTTTCCCGAGGAATCAGAAAAGAGAGTTTTCATTTTTTATATAAAGTTTAAGAACATTTCCGATGCACAGCTCCTTAAAATCTTCTAACTTTTTTTCTTCAACGACATTTGGTTGTGGCCTTTAGATTATATCTTATTTTTCTGCTGTAACATGACTCCATTTTGTATAAATTTTGTTATTTTTTGTTAAAATTAGATAAAGCTGATTTGACTTATAGTTAAAGTTATTATATATTAAGGTTTTTATACATTATATTTTTTCTAGTGAGTTTAACTTAGTTTCTAATATCATCTTTAACGTTAATGTTTATGCTGCATTATAAAAGAGCCTAGCTCTTTGTGTACTATAACAACTTAAATAAATAAATAAATAAAAGCAAACATTTTTTTAAGTTTTAAATGCAAACAATATTTATGAGTGTTAAACAAAAAAATGTGATTTCTAGGTCAGTTTTCTTAAAAATTAAAACTCCCTTTTCAAATTCCCCGGGAAAAATTATTCAGAATAAGGCTGAAGAAAAATAATAGTAATATACAGCTGCTTAACAACGCTAAAAAGTTGTTCACTAGTCACGCTAGTTAACGGAGCAGATAAATATTCCTCGGCCATTTTTTTAACACTAGAATCGCCTGCGGTCGAAGTTCTACCATATCAAAAGCGATTTATCTTTTGTATTGTTTCGATGTACATTTTGCAGTTACTTAAATTCTCACACTTATTTTTTAAAAAAATTATCAGCACACGTAAGTTGTTTTTTTCATTTACTAAAATACTAATGGCGCAATTTTAGTGAAGTGGACACATTTTAACAAATAAAATAATATATTTTAAAATCTTAATTGATCTGAGGTCGCTTGGTGCAAAAAAAAATTATTTCTGTACAAAATGTTGGTTCTTAAAAATCTTTGAAGGACATGAAAATATCAAAGTTTTGGCTTTGAATATATTTTCAGATCATATAAAGTCCATTTACTAAAAAAATCATAAAAAATTCTCAGTGGCTTAGCGTTTGGTCTAAACGGGATAAAGAACGAACAAAAAACAAACAAACAAACAGTGTTGTCGTTTAACAGCCGTTAAAATTAGTCATGTCAACTTTTTCTAAATAGCACTAACATACCAAATTTATTACATTTTATACATTTTAAATTATTCAACTAAATATAAAATTGGGCTAATACGACTAAAATTGTATGAAATATGGCATTTCTCTTAATTTGTGGATGTCGTGTCATGAGTACAGGTTTCATTATGGTAAAGATTTTCCTCTATACAAAATGACTAAACGCGCCTGAGTAAGTTTTCACTTCTAAAACTCAATTATAAACTCTACATTCGTTGGAAGTCTCGCAGCTTCATTGTAGGCATAAAAGACATAATTGGTTCCGTCAAGTGTTTATTTACCACTGGGTTCATTGAATAAAATTACTTCATTCTGTTCAGGTTATCAGTTCGAGAGAGTAATTAAGAAACAGCAACAACAACAATGCCACACAGCTCTGTTGAAGTGTTCTGAGTTCTGAGTCACTCTCTTCTCTCTCGTGTATGCTACAGCAACGATCCCAGTGGGAAATGGACACATGACTTAACCAGTTATTTCTTAAATACAATGTAGCTGCGAGGCCTCCAAAGCTTGTTTACAATTCTCAATTACATATGTTCAGACATGGCCGCTAAAACACTGATGGCTTTTACCTTACACAGTAAGAGGCGATGGGAGTAGGTATGCACAAGATAGAAGAGAATAAAAAATGACGCACAAAATTTGAGAGTATAAAAACAATTAAACGAAAATCGTATCTACGCCAAAAATACAACGAAAATGAAAGAGAACACACCGAATAAAGAAAACAAAGGCAAATGACGCCACAAATTTTTCAATAATTTTTTCCCAAGAATTTTTACAATTTGATGATCGAATTTATTGCCTTTTATCGAGCATTTCAGAATTTTTTTTTTTAATAACGCTTATTTATTTTATTTGTTCTAGTTTAAACATAAAGATTAATAATTTTGAAAAGCACTTCACTGCAAAACTACCTGCTAGAAAACACGATGTTTCTCCACATACGAGTAAAGTCAAACTGTTGTTTGCACAATGAAAAGAAAATAATTTGAGCACAAACAAGATGTTGTCACGCTCCGCTTACAGTTCTGCATTACAATTTCACCACTGACAAATTTTTGCAAGCGGAATGTTCAGCAGAGCTGTGTTGCTATTGGTTTGCACCGATATACGAAAATACCTTTCCAACGATGTGAGATTTATGTGAATATGCTGACGTTAACGCAGTACCACAATTTCCATAATAATATATAGATTTACAAAATTAGAGAAATGCCAATAATGGCATATATTCCCATTGTGAAGATTTGCTTTACAAAGCAAAAACATTCGGCAAATATTTGGCTATTTCGGGCCGAAGCCGAAGGTTAAAAAATCAGCCGATTATAGGTCCGATTATAGGAAACTAAAAATTATACGAAGTTTTTTATTCTCACATATGTTAAATCTATCTCTAGTTAACGTTTCTACTAACTTTTTGTTTCAAACAGAGATGAGCGATAAGGATTACATAAAAAATTAATGGCAGCAAGGATTAGGATTACTTTAATCCCAATTTAAAATTTTTTAAAATTAGCAATGTGGCAAATCGTCCATCGAACGACCTAGATTACGATTGCAGCAATCGTCATTTTGAAAAAGTCGAAATTACGATTAGAGTATTTGTTATCTTAGCTCATTCGATGAAGGATTAGTTTAGTTGTAATTTCGTTTTTTCTATTACAAGGATTATTGAAATCGTAATCCTTATCGCACAGCTCTGCTTATAAACATGCTCATCAAAAAGACTTGTGTTTTCTTTGCATTAACAATTTGCTTAGAATTCATTTAAATATTTGTTCTATTCTTAAATTAATGGTCACACCATGGTTTCGAAGGTCGTACAAACCTTGGATAAGGTTCATTGCACTCACATGAAATGAGCTTTTTAAGAAATCCAAACACGTTTTTCACTTAACACCAATATCCAATGAAAGTTAGGCTATTTCTTAAGCGCAAGTAAGCAACTTTCTGCAAAATCCAATGCAACTTTTACGCTTATTTTCCCCAACATCTTTTTAACAAGTTAATGTTTTGCCAAGTTTCGTGTGTTTATTAATTAAAATCTTATTAAAATTTTAGATTTCTTGTTATTTTCTTGGGAAGTTTTTGTGTATCATTGTATTAGTGTAAGTTGTACGTGCTTGATTTGTTAGCTTTTTGAACTTCTTTGTCTTAACACACTGAAATGCAAGTTAGTCAGAATTGGAGAAAAAAAAACTTGTGTGGGAGTGGGTGTAACCGAGATTTTATACAGTATTGGCTCAAACATTGATTTCTTTAGTTTTGGCGTGTGAGTATGTGTGTTAAAGCTTGTGGCATTGACTCGAAGTTGACTATAGCCTTTATAGAACTTAACAGATATGGAAACATTTTTCTATTATAAAAATTAAAATATCTAATATTTATAATGCAAAAATATGTACAAAGCAGAAAAGAATTCAGTTATTTGTATCTTTATTATAAATAATAATTACAGTACAAAGCTTTTTATGAAATTCGTCGATTGGTTTTCATTAGAAAATTTCCAGTATCATAGATACTGTTTATTTTTTCTTAATAAAACTCTAAAACCAAACTTTCTGAAGAACGGGTCGCAGCATCTAGTTCTTTTCCGTCCATTCTTGTGGTAGATAAGGAGAAAAAATTTTTTATAAACTTTATTTCTTTTTTCTGCTATATACTTTATTTAATACACGAACTTTTATTTCAAGTAAGCTAATTTATATCGAATTTACAAAGCTTTTAAGTCAACTTTTCAAAATTTTGACAGTGATAAATTGCAATTCTAAATGCATCCGAACGATATCCAGCGTCTATGAGTTCTTTGAAAAAGTAACGCTGAAGTTTAATGACTAATATAATATAAGCAGCACAAAAATATGTGCAGTTCAGGTGGTGCCTTAAATAGCGACGAGGTTAATGGTATTACAATGGTAAGCAGGACTCCAGGGCTTGACCTTGAAAGTTGTCAAGGAAGATGCTTTTTTGCTCCGCTGTCGTGGAGTGAAGTTATATAGCTTTTATGATAAAGTAAGGGGATGGTGGGCTGATAAAATTGTCAAGTTCACAGCAAGTCGCAACAAGAAGCAGCAGATGTTCGAAAAAGCTTTCGTGCAACAATCGCTGTTGAGAGCAAAAACACAGCTTTTTATGCAAGCTTAAAATGAAGTGCGAAAGAGAGAACTTAATGTAAAGAGAATAATGGAAAGAACAAATAGCTTATTTTTTTCGTATGCTCTCCTTACACTAAAATAATACATTATCCCTTAACATGAACTTGAAAACATTTTTTCTTTAACTTTCTATCAACATCCTTGTAAAGACTTATGTTCTGGCTACAGCTAAAATGGGCTTCAACAAGACAAATTTATTGGTAGAAATAAGGTTCCTACATAAATGAAGTCGAAGAATGAAGAGTAAGAGAAAGTTTTTTTGTTATTTTCTTACCAAGAGGCTGAATATAAAACACAAGTATTGAAGTCTTGTGCTAATGTAGGGAGCAAGCAAAGGCTAAGGAAATAATTTTTATTTGAGGCATTTGTTTAATATGTCTCAAGTCAAAAATATGTGGAGTGGGGACGGTGAGAATTTCAATTGAACATTAAAATAAGTTACATGACAAAACCTAATGTAATGTGATGAAACACGTGCAGCCTGATTTAAAGATTAAGAGTTGAGAAGCTTTATATGAATGAGATCTAAAATGGTCGGAGGGGAAGTAAGAGATAAGAAAATCCCTTCTTTGTAAAAAGCGTAAGAAATAGGATTTACGTCAATTTTGTCTGTAATAAGGTAAATAAATTTAAACCATCAAAAGCGAATGCTCAAAGAAAATAATATTCTTATATTAAGTAAATATTTTGTTTGATTAAAGAAAATTTAAAATTAGACCTCATTTGCTCAATTTAAAAATCTAAAGTTAAGAACAAAAATTTTAATGTGAACATTTACTTAAGAAATTGAGTAAAATAAATTATTGCTTGAAACAAGAATAAAATACTTAAATCTAGAACCTGAAACAAGACTAAATAACTAAGTTAGAAATATTCGAGTAATAAGAAAATAGTTTACTTGAATCAAGCAAATTTTTCTCAACTCAAGGAAGCTGTCGCTTGTTCGAACTTTTGATTTTCGCAAAATAATAGAAAAACATTCATTTGTGCAAACAAATGCACAAATAGTTCTGTTTTGATTAAACAAAAGTTGTATAAGGTTATAGAAATGGATAGACTGCAGAGGCTACAGAAGACTACTAAAGAATTGATGTAGCGATCAACGAAACAGCCTGTGTGGTCAGCTTGGTGGTTTGTTCTGCAAAAAACTTGTTGAAATTGCAACCTATTGCTTCATGAACTTAGTTGGCACTAAGCTCAAATATAATTCTCAAAATGTTATATATTTTTAGAACTATAAAAACAATATATCAAGAAAAAAAATTTTCTCAAATCAAGCAAATTTTTTTAGTTTTCAGTAAATTGTTTACTTTTATTAAGTTAATTTTTTCTCAATTCTAGGAAGTTAAATTTCTCAAATCAAGCATATTATTCTTATTTTCAGCACATTGGTAACATAAATCAAAGTTTTCTCAATTTAATTCAATCATAGAATGCTTAATTTTTTTACTTTCCGTGTTCCATAAAATAAAAAGGGATTTTTCTGCTTTTATCTCATTATTGCCGTTGTTAGTGATGACGGCATTGGTAGTGAAGTGGCTTAATGGGCTGTCAACCTGGGACCCCAGTTCGAGCCCCGGCTAGGTCAAGGTCCACATTAATTAACGATAAAAAGTTGTATTTAATATTGGTAGAAAAGTTTGTGGAGAGAATCGTTTAGTGACTTGATTAGATTAAGGCAGAGAACTGCACAAGCCTACTTGAAGTACAAGCCTTTTCAAGTGCTTGAATTCACACTCAAAAATATTTATGTGTAAATATTACTAATAACTGCGTCCATTCTACGAATTTTATTCGTAGTTTTCAGCCACGAATAGGATTCATAGAATCGATTTATATTAGTACATATTACGAATATTTTATTCGTATTCAGCTAATAATTCGTACGGTCAGACTACGAATGAATTGTTTTTACTAATATTATTTTTTATTCGTAAATAGTACAAAATCATTAGTAAATAAAACTAAGAAATGACGAAGTCATTCGTACAAGAAATTAACGATTATTATAATTTATACAATGCACTAATACGAATTGATTTATTTTTGTTTACGAATATCATTAGAATATAAAACAAAAGTATTTGTAGATACTACATCCGGTATTATCACAATAAAAATCTTATATATTCATAGGCAAACATCAAATGTTGTCGTACACTTTTTCGTTATTAATTTTAGAATAAGGGCAATGAAACTTATATCATTCGAAAGGTACTGCGCCCTATATGTGCAGAATCATTTTAGATTTTAAATTTATGACCTCTGACCAAGGTTGCCAGTATTGTGGGAAAAATCCCATTCGTGGTAATTTTTAATTGATCTTGGGAATTTATTTTTTTTGGGAATTCCCATGGTATTTTTAATTCAACGTGGTATTTTTTAATTTTCGTGGGAATTCAGCGTGGTATTTTTTAATTGCATGGGAATTTAGGATGTTTTTTTAAATTTGTTTACTTTATTTAGCTAAATCTTAATCATAGTATTCGATGATCGACGTGTATATACTGAAGAGTAAAGCTATAAGTTTACGCTGTACATTTCTTCGAACTTACCCTTAATATAAACGATTAAATTGCATATTTGTTTTAAGAACAAGTTGACATCACAAAATTGCATAAAAACTAATAGCGCATTCTATTCTAAACAAAATTCTGACCTTAAAATTATGACCTTTTCTGAAAATTCTACATTTCTACATGCAACGTTAAGCTTACAAAAATTATTTTGAAATTCGAAAAATAGTCAAAAAATATCTTGATTGATTTTTGTGGTATGTTTTTTCGTATGGGATTTTTTGTGGGATTTTTAAATGCATATGGAATTTTATATGCTCACATTTTTAAGACGCGTGGTATTTTTAATGAGCGTGGAATTTTTTTGGTATTTTTTAATTGCTGTGAGAATTTTTTTGGGTTTACCATTATCATGGGAATTTTGGTGGTATTTAATTTATGTTACTTTGGGAAAAAGGTAATTTTCGTGGGAATTGTTCCGAATTTTGGCTGGCAACCTTGCCTGTGACCCGAAATATTGACGTTGAAAGTTTTTATTATTTTTAATAAGGAATCTCAGGGCTATGAAGAGGTAGAATAGTGAATGAGGTATCAAATGAAAGCTCTGGCTACACAGTATGATTACATTTTAGATTGGTGACCTTCGGCCTGCAATATGAGCGTAAAAAGAGCATTAATTTAATAAAAGCCAAACTGTAACAAATGGAAAAATATTATGTAAGAGAAAATTTTAGACATTGATAAGGTGTGCAAAAAATACATCCAACATTTTGCGCCATCTCTTACGGATACCCTACAATAAGCATTTTTTTATGTTAAAAGTTTGAATATGCATTGTGATCGTGAAATTTCTTACAAATAGCAAATTATGAAAATTTTCCGTTATTTTGACATGAAAACTATTGTGATAGTTCGAAAACTATAGATGTTTTAAGTACAACGTATTTTTTTTATGTAACGTCGTTGGTTCAGAAATATAACGGTATACGAAAGCTTTTTTGGTAATATTTTTCTCGGATAATATGTAAAAAAAATTCCCGTTATAATGAAATCAAAACTATTGAGATATCTTAAAAAAATGAAGATTTTCTCAGTACAACGTATTTCCTTGAAGCAGGGTCATCGCCTCAGAATGAGAAAAAAACGATTGAAATTTCAAGTTTTAATTTTGCAAGCTAATATCTTAGCCATTTTTCAATCGATTTTCATCAGGCTTTCGTTGGATGAAAGATCAACTAATTGAATTTGGAGAAAAGAAATCTATGTTTTAATCCATTTCGTTATTATATAAAAATAGGCGTAGGAGAAAAAGTTCTTCCGTGTTTCGGAACCGATTTTTATATTTTTTTAAATAAATTAGAGAAGGAGAAGAAGTTCACTGAATATTTATGTGACCTTTGACCTGAAATATGAGCATTGAAGTAATATTTCTGAAGTAAAACCTAAACTATAAGAAATGGAAGAACATGGCGTAGGAGGAAATTTTAGATATTAATACAATGTAGGAAAAACATTTTTCGCTATCTCTTACGGATACCCTACAATGAGCATTTTACTATAGTACATTTTTTATTTTACAAATAGTAAATTCTGAAAAATTTTGATATAAAATTTATGACGATATCTCGAAAACTGTTGCTTTCTCTTGAAACTTAAGATTTTCTTAGTACAACATATTTTCTTAAGGCAAGGTCAATGCCTCAAAATGAGGAAAACGATTGAAATTTCAGAAAGTTGGTCGAATTTCGACTACAGGCGATACTAGTATATACAAATAGGCGTAAAAGAAACAGTTCTCCAGTTTTTCTGAACCGATTTTAATAATTTTTTAAATAAATTAGAATAGGGAAAAGAAGTTCACCGAATAGTTATGTGACATTTGACCTAAAATATGAGCATTGAAAGAATATTTCTGAAGTAAAACCTAAACTATAAGAAATGGAAGAACATGGCGTAGGTGGAAATTTTAGGTATTAATACAATGTAGGAAAAACATTTTTCACTATCTCTTACGGATACCCTACAATAAACATTTTTTATAGTACATTTTTTATTTTACAAATACTAAATTCTAATATAAAAGTTATGATGATATCTCGAAAACTGTTACTTTCTCTCGAAAGTTAAGATTTTCTTAGTACAACACATTTTTTTAAGGCAAGGTCAATGCCTCAGAATGAAAAAAGCGATTGAAATTTCAGAAAGTTGGTCGAATTTCTACCACAGGCGATACTAGTACTTTTTATATTGTACGAATATTTGTAGAATGTACGAATATTTTGTTTACTAATATCATTCGTAGAAATTTTACTAATAAATATTTTGAGTACAAGTATGTATCCAAACTTGAAAAAGCGAGCTTTAGCCAGCTTGCAAAAATAACAAACAGATACAAGTCATATCCATGCTTGCTCGTTGGCTTGGCTTGTTTGGACTTACTTTGTCGGGCAGAAAGTTGAAAAGCTTGAAACGATCGGGAAAAGTCTGTAAGCTTGCAAGTATCCATTAATTGAATTTAAAGCAAGTATCCAAAAACTTCAATGAGCTTTCGTAGAGAAAGCTTAAGCGTAATAGGACTTTTAAAAGTTCTGTGTACTATGTGGTTGGCAGTTTTAAGGGGTAGCTTATTTCGAAATTGATGTCAAAATTTAAAATTAAAGATGGCGGATAGAGTTGCCACCTATATTTTTTATATTTTTGCGAAATCTTGCAATCTTGAAATTCTGACAACGGATTTGATTTTGAATCTAATGTGACAGTTTTAAAACTTAAGATGGAGGTTAGGGTTGCCACCTAAATTTTTGTTACAGTATTGCCACCTAGTAAAATGTATTTTCAAGACTTTAAAACATTATTTAACAGTGTAAAGGGGTCGCTGATTTCGAATCTAAAGTAAAAGTTTTAAAATTCAATATGATGGATAGGGTTGCCACCAACATTTTATTTTTAAGAATTCTGTGCTGGCGTGAACACCAGGTGAAAATGGGTCGTTGAATCCGAAGTCAGAATTTAAAAATTATGAAATTTTTGTATAATAGGGTTGCCACCCAATAATATGTATTTTTAAGAGTTTTAAACATCATTTAACAGTTTTAGGGGCCGCTGATTTCAAATCTGAAGTAAAAATTTTAAAATTCAATGTAGTAGATGGGGTTGCCACCTATTTTTTTACGTATTCGGTACTGACGCGAACATAAAGTAAAAATGGGTCGCTGAATCCGAATCCATTGTCAGAATTTCAAAATTATGTAATTTTTGTGTAATAGGGTTGCCCCTTAATAATATATATTTTCACGAGTCTTAAACTTCAATGAACAGTGTTAGGGGGTCACTGATTTCGAATCTGAAGTCAAAATTTTAAATTTCAATGGACTAAGGTGACAGCATAACGGCCTCAGATTAAATATCACATATTTCTACAGTTTTTTGGCATAAGAAAAACATCCTTCCCAAAAAGTTTTTCTTCATTACTTCTGTATTTTCTTCTGCCGAATTACAATGGAAAAATAATCTAGTCAAAATGGGTCGATCTTGAGACCAGCAGTCGCTTTAAGCTAACCTTTCCTTGTTAATGAAGCGATTGTGCTAAACTTTTAGTTGTAGTTTAACTTAATAGTATTTGTACGCTATAAAGAAAATGGGATTTGTCGGACTAGAACTTAGTCCACCTTCTACACATGCAATATTAAATGTGATTCAACGTATTTTGCTTAGAATTTCGTCTTACAGCGCGGTTTGTATGGTGGTCATTTTGACAACATTTTTCAAGCACATGTACGGATTTAAGTGGAAAATTTTGAGTATACCCACATCCTTTAATATTCATAGTACAAAAAAAAATTTATGTAAATTATCAGTTAAAGTACGAATGAAACGAAAATCTAACTTTGGGTTTTGTCACTTCTCTAATAAAGTCACAAAATAGCAAAATCTAAAAAGAAGAAATTCACATATTCGTATAAGAAAAGTTACCACAAGCTGCTTCAGTAGGTGCTTATGCAGTTGTTACGGTTGTTGGTTTGGCTCTTGTTGTGGTTGTTGTTATGGTTTTTGTTTTTTTTTTTAAGATCAAAGAACCAAGGCATGCGCCTTATACAAACAAGGTTTGGTCTTTGACCTGAATGGAAAGGGATAGATTTATTTAGAGGAATTGATTGGAACCATACTTGAATTATTGATTAGCCGAAATAACCGTGAAAGACAATTTGAATTGTTTTTACCCAAGGCTAATGTTATTCCTTAACCTCGGCAAGCATTTCCAGCCCTTAGTTGTTCCTGTCCTTTAATTCCACAATTTATTTGTGGATTTTTTTTAAGTTCCATAATTCTTAAATGTAGGACAGAACAAAGAAAGTGAAAAAAACCATGCCCGAGCCCGGATTCGAACCAGGGACTTCTGGGTTGATAGTCTAGTGCAGTCTCCACTAGACTACAAAGGCCGACTGTTGATTTGGTTATATAAATACACATCAGCTGCTTTCGTTTTTGTCCTTTGTTATATTGGTTTGGTTTTTTTCAGCAAGATAAATACAATAGTGAATACAGATGCGTTTAGCTACAGAGGCAGTACGTATTCCCAGTAGGCATTGGTAGCGCTGCTAGCAGGCCTTCGTATGGATTTTAGAGTACTGCCGCACTCATATACAATTACACTTGCTTTTTTATATGAAATGGGAAAATTTTTCAGGCCTTCCGCTCTCCTTGCTCAAAAGAGACCTGCCAGAAGCACTCTTTCGAGAAGTCACGTTAGAAGGAAAAGCAATAAAAATATCATCTTCTAATAAAAATCGACGATCAATTTGAGATTTGAACCATGGACATCTCAGTCGGCGGTACGATATCTTACCTACTCGACTACCGTGGTTGTTAAGAATCACTTGCTAATTTTGCATGAATACAAATGAAAGTACGCTTTCGGGAGCCCGGGTTCGATTCCCAACTCGGACAAAAAAAAATTTTTTTTTGTTGTTTTTTTTAAATCTAAATTTTTTTACAAGCTATTCTGTGTATTTAAAAATTTTTTTGGTATTTTTTTATAAATTTTCTTCATACAAAAATATAAGAAAAGACTTTGACTTTTCCATATAAATATTTTCATATAATATAATATGTTATGTGTTAGTTTTCGGGAGCCCGGGTTCGAGACCCAACTCGGGCAAAAAAAAAAAAATTTTTTTTTGTTTTTTTTCACATCTACATTTTTTTACAAACTGTTCTGTGTATTTAAAAATTTTTTTGGAATTTTTTTGTAAATTTTTTCATATAAAATAAAATGAAAAGAATTAGGACCTTCAAAAGGTAGGCCTTACAGAAGTACTCATTAATGCAGTGATCATGGAAGGTGTATTGACGCCAACAATAGCAGTGCTAGCATGCCTCTTTTTGCGTAGCACTCGCTAAAATGCCCACTGGGTTATACAAAAATGTAAAATTTACATATGTAATTATGTAAAATTTACGATAATGAAATGCTTTAAAATAGGTGTTTTATTGTACTATAAAAGTTAAAATAATTTTTGTGTATTACTCTATAAAAAGGAGTTCTACATCTACTCTTACGATACTATTGAAACTGTGTCTTTTTTCTCTAACTTTTACAAATATGACTTTTACAAATCTAACTTTAACAATAAAGACATGAAGTGTGATTCATTCCCAAAATGGCCTTATGCATTCCTGGTCAGCATCATATCCTGAGTCTATTATGCAATATGGCAATTTAATAAAATTTTTTATTGAAAAAAAAAAAATCAAGTTTGAAATGGGACCTAGTCGCATGAAAACCTCGCCAACATACCACTAAGTGAACCGATAGCGGAATATCATGCCACAGCAATAATGTATCAATAGCTGTTCAAGCGCCACTTCATTTCTTCATAGCAAGCTCAATCGCCATTAGTTCACAAGTAAAATTAAACTCCACGCACAGCAAAAATTGTCCAAAATTAATACACGCAATCATGACTGCTAAGTAAATTTAATGAAAAGTGTGTAAAATTCCAGGCAAACATTTACAATAATAACTACAATAAGAATACGACAGCAAAAAACAGTAACAATAACGATGGCAACAAAACTACAGTATATAAAAAAACAATAATAGGAGCAATAACAAAAAAAAAAAAACCAATAATAAACTGTTGTTCTTTGATGGCAACAATTTAAGTAGCTAACATGAAAATTAAGTATAAAATACATTTGAAAAACCTAACGACCTAGAATGTACTATGGCACATTGTGACCGATTCGACCTCTAAAAAAGTTTCAGCCAAAATTCGTAAAAATTCCGAGAGAGGGACATCTTGTGATCATATCGCCACTAGTTCGAACTCTCAATTCCCTTACACTTTTTTTAAAAAAAATCATTTTAAAGTTAAGACGTAAGAATTTTAATATTCCGACTTTCAGCAATTTATTACATATGCTTAGGTTGTGAGAATTAAAAAACCAAATGCAATTTTGTTCAATGAAACTAAACGTAGAATGTTACTGTGCCAAAAGATTTTTGAAAAAAATATACAAAGTGTGTTTATTGCAATGGAGAAATCAATTTTTCATAAATTTTGCACAAATGTTAGCTTTTCTTAATTTTCTGAAAATAAAAACCAACCAAAATAATCTAATGCTATAAAATACCTTTCTAAGAAGTTTTAGATAACTGAAAGCAGTTGAAAATTGGAAAAATGGCAGCAGTTTTAGAGTGTGTTTTAAATTGACAATGACTGATTTTTCTTATATGCGTTCACAGCATACAATACGCTGCCATCAGGGGCGTCCCTTCCAGGCAGGCGAAGCAGACACACGCCTGTGGCGCCAAATGTTAAGGGGCACCAAATCAAAAAAAATTTATGTTTTTTTTTATCTATTTTAACTTTCACAAGGTATTCTTTCATATCGTATCAAAATTCGTAGTAGTAATTATTGTACTTACTCCTAAAAACTGCAACGCTTACTCACATTGTTTGAGAGTTACGATAACAATAATACCATCTCTAATCACACTTTGACAGTGGAAATAATTTTATTTTTTTTTAAACGTTTGTCGTGTAATTTTTTCTTATTGGAAAAGGCAGCCTTAGCAGAGCCTTTATCGGAAAAAGCGCCCTTAGTTAGCAATTTTTTTTTTAATTTTGTGCTGTAATGAGTAAAAAAGGAAAATTGAGCGGTCTAAGACACTTAGGCGTTAAGAGAAAAAGAATATAAGTGTCTTCAAAACTTTCTTTAAAATTTTTTTAAATATGCTCCAAAAAGTGATGTTAAAAACGAAATCGATGGTCAGAGACAGACCCGTAGCTAGGATTAACCCAAGGGGGTTTCTGATAAAAAAAAATATCGATAGTTTTTGATATAAAGAGCCCAATAAATGGAGAAGCGTTTTAAAAGATTTTTTCCTAATATTTTATCAAAGAAGTAATGAAAACATCTCTTGAAGTCAGTTTCTTAAAAAACTGGTATGCATTTCGTTTTAAATGTAATTGTTCTTTAAAATGTGTTATCAAACATAAAAAATCGGATGAAAAGTACCAGAGTTGTCATATTTTAGTTTCCGAAAAAATGTTTTTTCTTTCGTGTTTGTTAAAAATAATCGTCAAAATCCAAATTTGAAAAATTGCAATGAAATGTTGTTGAAATATTTTCTGAAACAAAAGTTGAAATTTTCTGAATTCCTAAAATGTTTTTAAAAAATTGTGATGGAATTGTGAGGTTGGAAACTAGTCGCGGTATAACCACAAGATTTTCATCCGTCGGAATTTTTAAGAATTTTTTCTGAAACTATTTAGCGGTCACAACATGTGGTTAAAGAATCCAAATCCGTGGCGGAAACTATAAAATAAGTTTTGACAAAAACAGTATGTAGGATCAAACCATATATTCCACATAGAGGAAATATACAAAAAAATAAATTCTCCGAATGGAAAAATTGCTACTGTGATCAGATGATAAAAATTATAGTTTTTGCTGATTTTTTTCAATTAAACATTAATAAGGAAGGTGAACAAAAGTTAAATAAAACTCAAATACAGACAACATATGATATCTGTGGTTGCAAGAAATAATGTCTAAACCCAAAGTATTGTAAGAAAAGATATGTTTATTGTACTTACTCCGACCTTTTCTTTTACGTAAAACTACGTCTTACAGCGTAGTTTGTATGGGGGTCATTTACACAAATTTTTTCAAGCACATTTAAGAATTGTAGTTGACACTTTGGAGCAAGGCTGTAGCCAGGATTTGCCGATGGGGGGCTACATAATTTATTTTATTCAAAATAAAAATATCCAAGTTTTTGTTTCATTTCATTTTTAAGTTAAGTTTTTTATATGTTATACAGGGTGTCCCAGATCAACGTTTCAATTCGGCGCTGGTTGATTCCTTGGGTCAAGGTAAAAAAACATTGTAAGGTAAGGGGGTCCTTCTCCCCCTGTTTCGAGGTAAAAGCGGAAGTATAGCAAAAAATGGCATTCATAGGTGTCATCAGTTTTAATGCAATAACTTACAAATTATTACAGGTAAGAACCTCTTTGAAACGGTTTTTTAACCATGCAATAATTTAAAGCAACTTTAATATGAAAAATATGTTTTTAATTTTATTTTTTCATTTTAAGTTCGTTTAACATAAAAAAAGTTCTTATATTATTTTTTTTCTGATGCAGTTTTATTCTCCAAAAAATTTTCTGCAATATTTCAATATGCGGCTTTACCGTACATCCACAAATAAGAGCGCAATTATTATTTTATGAAAACATACACTCAAAAATCACATACCAATTACATGTGAATCTTATTTGATTTTTAAGAAAAGTTAAAAAATATTTAGTATGGTAAAAATGAAAAGATGTGCATTTTTTAATTATGGTTTTATATCTAAAAAACAATTTGTGAAGCAAAGCTTTTCTGTTGCCGTGTTGTATTGTAAGTGCTTTTTGAGTGTATGTTTTCGTAAAATAATTAATTCGGTCTTATTTGTATTGTTACGCCTTCACCTAAGTTCAAATCAAATTACTAAGCAATCCTCTCCACAAACTTTAATACCTCCACTTACTACAAAATTCTGTCATACAATTATGTGTTTAATTGATGTCAAGAATAGAAAGTAAGAGCGTAGGACCATGACATATTTGATCGCGCGCTCTTCCGCTAAACTACCCGGGCTGTCCTTTAAAGTTTTTTCAATAAATTATCTTTGATATAATAGTGCTTAATATCAAAATATCATAATTTAAAAAATAAATACGTTTTAATTTGAGACAAAAAAAGTTACTCTGAAGTAAGAAATCTTATCTGTTTTCATTCAACTTCAACTCGGTTATAATTATGTGGTGGCTTAACTAATAAATTTTTATAAAAGAGTGGGTTAATATTTTAACATACCAATAAATAAGTGATTTGATTTAAGTTAAACGAGCTAGCTACGACTTTAATTGCTAATATTTACTAATAAACCAATTTAATTGTTAATCATTAAAAAAATATGCTAAGACAGACGCCAAATCAATACATGTAGTTCATGAAAGCAAACTCTATGCTTAGTATATCATTGGTGTTGTATTGAAGGTCTCAAAAGCAACTGGATATTGAAACGAATTCTTACCGTTAAATAATTTTCAGTGGTGAAGCTCATTTTTGGCTTATTGGGTAAGTTAATAAGATTAATTAATAGTTTTGAAAAGAGCACGAGGCTCTCGAAATACCTTAAAACCTGAAAAAGTAACTGTTCAATGGGAGTCAGGGAACTTAATTGGCTCATTTTTTTTAAATGTGCGGAAGGAGACAATATTACTCCTAGTGACAAGAGATATAGGAAAATTATTGGCATTTTGTTTTTTTTTCTGCACCAATATCAGAGCTGGATCGTAATGATTCCTTTTTAATTTAATTCCACCTCAATTCCAATTCTTTGGAATTAGGAATTGGTAATTCTGCATCATAATTCATCTCAATTCCTCAGGAATGTAATTGAAAAACTTCACCATTACATTACATAATTGTAATTGGTAATTAGACATCTCAATTCCTCAGGAATGGGATTGGACAAAAATCGTCACTTCCATTACAGGAATTGTAATTGGTAGTTGAACACCTCAATTCCTCGGAATGGAATAATTGTAAGTTCCATTACAGGAATTGTAATGGGTAATCAAACACTTCAATTCCTCAGGAATGGAATTTAAAAAAATTGTAAATTCCATTACTGGAATCGTAACTGGTAATTGAACGCCACAATTTCGTAGGAATAGAATTGGGAAAACATGACTTTGTTTTAAATTAAATTTTGTAATTAAATTTTATACAGGGGTTTGGAAGTTGCGTGCCAAGAACCTTGCAAAAACTCGGCGGGATTGAACAAGGAAGTGCAGTAGCTATATATTTTGTTATAATTTAAAATGTGGTATTAAATGAAAAAATTGTATCTTCGATAATACATTTATTTTTAAATATTTCATTAACTGACTAACAGTAGAAGTCAAATAAAGTTTTGTAATACATAATTAAGTAGTTTTGAGTTAATAAAAAAGTAATTGAAATTTTAACATAAAATTACAATTCCTGTAATAGAATTGACGATTTTTTCCAGTTCCATTGATGGGGAATTGAAGTGTTCAATTACCAATTACAATTCCTGTTATGAAATTGACGATTTTTTTACAATTCTATTCCAAGAAATTGAGGTATTCATTTACCAATTACAGTTCCTGTAATGGAACTGACGATTTTTTCATAATCCATTCCTAAGGAATTGAGGTGTTCAATTACCAATTACAATTCCTGTAAAGGAATTCACCATTTTTTTCCCATCCCATTCTAAGAATTGAGGTGTTCAATTACCAATTACAATTCCTGTAATGGAATTGACGATATTTTCCAATTACATTCCTGAGGAATCCAGATTACCAATTACCAATTCCTATTGTAATGAGTACTTTGTAATGAGCAAAAGTGGTTCGGGAATAACGCAGTAAAAATTAATTCATTGAGTGCAAAATTGATTCTTAAACTAAATTGTTAATTCCAGTGTTCCCAACTTATTGGTTTTTTACCTTAATTTAGGGGAAAAAAAATTGGAATGGGATCTTTTAGGGGTTTTATATTTTTAGGGGTTTTTTAGGGACTTTTTGATATTCTTAAGCATTGGATAATCCAATTAACTACGAAGTTTTTGAATTTTTTCTGATTTTGCTTTGCATTTACTTATCAATTTTTTTCCTTTTTCATTACCTGCTCGTTACTATGGTGCAAAAAACAAGGTGAACGTGATGTCTAAATATATTGCTAAATATGAAAAATTTGTGAAAGAGACAGAAAAGGTGATTTTGTATGCTTTGACAACTCAAGTGTTTGATTTTTACAACAAAAATTTAAAATCGCTTTTACCTTGCTTTGAATGAAAACCGAAGAAATCCAATTTTTTTTTGTAAATATTAAATCAATTATAACTAAAGATTATACCAAAATGTTAATTGATTTTTTTTTGTTTTGGGGGATTTCCAAGTAATTGTAGTGATTTTGGTGGTTTTTGACCAGAGCTTTAGGTATAAATATTTTTAGGAGTTGGTAACACAGGTTAATTCACATTCAGTTTTAAACAAATTATTAATCAGTCATTTTCGTTCTTCAGAAAAATGAATCAATTTTTTTATTCATATTATTATTAAATATTCTTTTCATTTATTTCTTATTTATTGGTTATTTATAATTTATTTTGTATTCATTATTAATTTTCTTTGCATTATTAAATTTTTATTCATTTTTAATCATTATTTATTTTTTATTAATTTGTTATTTTTTAATCATTTGTCAATCTTTATTCGTTTTTTTTACTCAAAATATAACACAAATCCTAGCCCAGGAAACAAAAATTATTGCAGTTATACAATCAAATAAAAATAAATAATATGATGTAAGGAGTGGAAAACAATACCTAAGGTTCTACAATAATTAACACAATCTATAGTAATAAAAATCATTTTCTGTTTGTTTGTTTGTTTGGCGTTTATACAAATCTAAACGGCTCAATGGATTTTGCTCAAACTAGATATACATATACATATTAAGTGCATCCCAACTTAAAATGTAACATACTTAGTTTTTTCCACACCCCCTCCAAAATTATTCAACTATCGATCATTTTGTTATTATAATACTTTTTAGCATCGGAGTTTTATGTGTATTTCATTTTAAAAAATTTCTGTTATTTTGACATCAAAAACACTCACATATATTCACAATTCTAGAAATTTTCAGTTTAACGACTTTTTCATAAAATATCGTCATTAAGAATGAGTAAAAAACGACATGAAAATCAAAGTTTGGTGTTTCGATGCAAAAATCAAGCTGTCCATAAATATATTTCATTCAATTTTATTTGTTCAATAGTTCAATAAAATCACTTCACAAAAATAGTTTGAACTGTACTGTTCAGTCAGTGTATATATGTTTCATGATTATGTGAAAAAGGTCCAAAATATTGACTTTTTACTCAAAAAACGACTCGAAAATTGTTTTTGTTGTAAAAATTAAATTAATTAAAAACTGCACGTATTGGGCTACCTTTCATATGACATAGTTTTTATTTACAAAAATTCTTCCAGCTTAGCGCAAAAACTATTTTAATTTATTTGTCATCTAAACAACAAGGGTACCAGTTGATTTTTTCGCGAAATTTATTTTTCCCAAAATGTTGTTTTTATATTTTTTGCATAAAAATCAAGTCTCAAAAATAATTTATGTAAAAAATTACCCCAATCACTCTTTCCAATCAAAAGTTATAGCTTAAGATCTATTTTTTCATACCAGCCTATTAATAAAACTGAGTTTTGTTTTAAATTTTCTATTTAGTTTGAACGACCCCATCTATCTCTAAGAATGCAGTTGTTTGTCTAGAGTAATTACAAACATTTTGGCTTAAATAAAATCTTCCTTATAGAAATCTTATTAGTTTTTTTTAGCCTCCCTCCTGTTAAATTTGTTTTGTTTTGATGGCTCTATTTTTTCTCAATATTGTGTAACCGTTGTCACTCAGTTCTTTATCAATGGTACTTTAAATGTTGTATATATTGTATATCACCGTTTCATCGAAAAGATGACTGTGAATAAGAATGCTGTAAATGTTCATATTTTCATGTAATCAGTTCCAGCTATATGGCGATATAATAAAACATATGCGCGTCTGGTTAGCACAATTATTTCATTGGTTTTGATTTGTGTTTTAAATTCACAGATAGATGGCGCTGCATTTGTAAGTACAGTGGGTACAAGCTATAACATTGCGGTGAATAGCCGAATAGCCAAAAGTTTCTGCAAATTTAACCCTACACGTTTGGGATTACAGACAGGTGGCACTATTTTCTGCTTACAGAAGAATATCTGTAGTGGAATTCCCAAACGCGTTAACGACGCTTGTAGTTATCGTTAACTGGCCCTTAACTACATTTACTGTTAACTGGTATTCTCAACTTCTTAGCTAGCAATGTTTGTCCTTAGCTTTGACAGTTCGTTAAAGCTATTTATCGTTAATTTAACGTCGACTATTTAGGTGCCGCTAACCCAAACTTAAACAACGTTAAGCAAGTTTTGAGTGAAGTATTTCTGTGTTTAGCTTTAAATAAGCATTTTTTATTAAAGTGTTGGTATAAGAAGCTGAAAACTATTAAAAAAATATTTGTAAAATGGCCTTTGAGTATTTGGCAATGGATGCAGCGTTGTTGAATGACGAAATTTCCATGCGAGAAAGTGCGTCGGAGTGGGCTGTTCTACGAAGGGTAGACAGTCCATTTGATTTAAATGAATCAAAATTTAGATGTTTATACCGTTTAACACCCGATAAAGCTTACAACGTAATCGACTCCATTCGAAGTGACTTGGAAAGAAATACAATCTCAGCTTTATCGGCCGAAAGTCAAGTGAGTAGTAAAACAAATTAGTTCTAACAAGTTATATTCGTCAATTTAACATACCTAGGTCCTGGCTGCTCTTCGGTTTTATGCTACTGGGTGCTACCAGCGACCAGTAGGGAATCAAAAAGGCATCACGATGAGTCAGTCATCTGTAAGCCGTTCAATCCATCGTGTTACAGATGCAATAAATGCAAGAATATCTCGACCGAATGTGCGCTAGCCAGTTACGCACATCGAGCGGGAAGCAGCACGCACGCTATTTCGGACAGCACCTCAGCCATTCGATGGTGCTATTGGAGCGATTGACTGTGCCCATGTCGCCATAATCGGTCCACCAATTCACGAAGAGGCATATTTAAACCATCATGGTTATCACTCAATTAACGTTCAAATGGTGAGTTCTTAATTGAAGGTACATAAAACATTTTTTAAAAAATATTTTCTTAGATAAGCGATCCCAATTTAAAAATTTTGAATGTGAATGCAAGGTACCCTGGCGCTCGACATGATTCCTTTATATGGAGTGCTTGTGCAGTTCGTAACGTCATGCAGAGAGCGTTTGAACGTGGTGACCGACAAACTTTCCTAATAGGTACATTTTTGAAAAGAAATTTTAAAAAAATATTTATAAACACTTATTCCCTTGCAGGCGATTCTGGTTATCCATTAGAACCGTGGCTAATGACTCCTTTGACAAATCAGCCTGAAGATACGCCAAAGTTTCGGTACAATAGGGCATTGTGCAAGTCCCGAAATTGCATAGAAAGAACGTTTGGAGTCCTTAAGGGAAGATTTCGCTGTCTTTTGAACCAGAGAGTGTTGATGTACGAACCTGGGTTTGCTGGTAAGATTGTAAACGCTTGCGCAGTTCTCCACAATATGAGCATTAACACATTGACAGAAAATGAAATCATGGAGCATTTGAGATATATACAACCGATACGAGTTGAAGCTGCAGAAACTGGTAACATAGAAGTTGGGTCTCGTTCATCGATTGCAAAGCGTATTCAAGAACGCTTGATTGCGCAAACATTTTCATAAAAACTAGGACTTGAAATTAATTTAAGCTAATATTTCCTTATTTTATAAAAATATAAACATTTTTAAACATAAAGCTAAGTTTCAAAAAATTTCTTTCCATTTTTATATTTTCATAAACAGTTCATTTGTTTATTTTTTAAACTAAATTAAACACCGATCATTATTTTAAAAAAATGTTAAAAATCTTTATAATCTTACAGTTGTATAGTTGTCTATAGTTGTAATCGTATAGTTGTAAAAAAATTCATAAATAAAAACACTGTATGCATATGAATTCATTTTATGTTTTTAATTTCATTTTCTTTTAACTTTTTATATGTTTTTAAAAATAAATAAAAAATATTGGGGGTTGGAATTAATTTTAAAGGTTTTTTTTCGGTTTTTGAGCATTTATTTAGAAACAACGGTACAATATATATTATTCAAAGTATTGTCCATCGTTAGCTACAACATTTTCCCATCTTTCTGGCAGCATATGGATTCCGCGCCGGAAGAACGATTCGTCTTTTGAGGCAATCCACGAATCGACCCATTTTTTGGTATCCTCGTAAGAAGTGAAGCGTTGCTCAGCCAAGCCATGCGTCATCGATCTGAATAGGTGGTAGTCGGAAGGGGCTATGTCTGGGCTATAAGGCGGGTGGGGTAGCACATCCCAATTCAGCGCCTCCAACGTTTCCTTGACGGTTCTTGCAACATGTGGCCGTGCGTTGTCATATTGAAAAACCACTTTGTCGAGTCTTTTGGCATATTCCGGCCGTTTAACCTTTAATGCTCGGCTCAATTGCATCAATTGTTGTTGGTAGCGTTCCCCAGTGATGCTTTCGTTAGGTTTTAGCAGCTCATAGTACACGACACCCTTCTGATCCCACCAAATACACAGCATAAGCTTGGCGCCATGAATATTCGGCTTGGCCCTCGATGTTGATGCATGGCCGGGTGGTCCCCACGATTTTTTCCGCTTAGGATTATCGTAATGGATCCACTTTTCATCGCCAGTGACAATACGATGCAAAAAACTGTTCCTTTTATGCCGTTGAAGCAGTTGTTCGCACATGCAAAATCGCCGTTCAACGTCTCTCGGCTTCAACTGGTACGGCACCCAATTTCCTTGCTTTTGAATCATTCCCATGGCCTTCAAGCGTTTGCCGACCGTTGATAAGTCGACTCCCAATGATTCTGACAATTCTTGAAGGGTTTGACACGGGTCTTCATCGTGCAAAGCCTCCAATTCCTCATCTTCAAACTTTTTCGGCTGGCCCGGACGCTCTTTGTCTTCCGTATCAAAATCACCACTTTTAAACCGACGGAACCAGTACTCACAAGTAGAAATCGATGGAGCATAGTCCCCGTAAGCCTCAGTAAGCGTGCGTTGTGCTTCAACCGCTTTTTTCTTCAAATGGAAGCACAAAAGTAAACCTTCCCGCAAATTGCGTTTTGTTGGAACGAAAGTCGACATGTTCACAGAGAAAAAAATATATATTGTTTACACTTCAGTGGAATGACACATACTGAAACATGAAGCTTAGACAATGTGCTTTGAAATGAATATAGTCACAGGTGTGCCCGATGCGATCTATTGATAGTTACGCCATCTCTTAGAAAACCTTTAAAACTAATTCCAACCCCCAATATAAAAAAAGTACAAAAACTTAAGACCTAATCAGGCACATTTCAAAAATTCAAGAATAAGGAATAAAGAATGTTTTTCAAAAATAAAAAGGTACTTCAGTTTTAGCAGTCGTTACTTTTTGCTAATTATTATTGTTATTATTATCACTATAGTTGTTATTATTATCACTGTATTATCATTTTTTTTTTTCATTATTGCTGTTGATATTTTTATAATATTTTTTTTATATTTATATTAATATTTAGCGCCAGCTGCTCCCAGGAAGTCGCCAATCGCTCTAAAGCACTGGCTATACGTAGTACAGCTTCAGCCAATAATTTGGACGCATTTGCCTGTATCTGTAAGAACAAGTTTATCAACACAATATATAACGTAAATTTTCTTATGCGAGCCATACACAATGCAGTCCAATTGCCAATTGAGTCTTTCAATTGAATAGATTCTCGACCACACACTGTATAAACTTAACTGAAAGATTGTCTTTCAACTGCCAAATATATATTATTAGTTTAGAAACAATTATTAAATTTTCTTCATAAACGATATCTAAAAATATGTATGTTGATAGCTAATCAAACTATTTGACCATACACAGCACAATGGAATTGAAAGACTTGCCAGGAAACTTGAAAAAATCAAAATCTTTTGATTTTCATCAACCAACTCGGAAACTGCCAAACTGATCCATTGACACAGCCATACACGCTTTGATTTGAGCAACAACCGACTCAGTTGACAATTGGATTGTATTGTTTATAGCTCGCATTACAAATATTTTTACTCACCATGATCGCTTCAGCCTGTTGTTTTGCTTTATCAGCAAATTGGTTTCGCGCAAAGTCCATTTGAGTCCTTTTTGGGACTTTTTTTTTTTGGCGCTCGAGAAGAACAGCTTTTGAGGGTTGCTTTGCCGCTGGCTCTTCCGCTCTTGGCCAATTCTCCTCCGCCTCGCCTACAGCTTCATCCACTTCAATTGGCATTACATTTGGAACTGTTGGGCACTGGTACAAAATATCACTTTCGCCAGTTTCCAAAATAATCTGCAAATGCTATATTAAAAAAACCAATAAGTTAAGTAATGGTATTATAAAAATGAATTTACCTCTTCCTCTGGAAAGCTCTCGGGCCATATGGAGCTACCTTCACTGTAGTTATGTCCAATAACCTCCAATACGCGCATTTCGAGTTCGGTGAGCGCAGAAAGTGTAAGCGGGTTTCCACCCGTCTTCGCCATTTCCTTCCTGCGCTCCCTTGCTTTGACCGATGTCCGGCTTTTGAAGTCACGCCAAGTCTAAGGAAAATAGTGTTAAAATTTAGCATAACAATTTTTATATGAATATAATAATATACTTATAAATATAATGAATTAACTTACCACTTGCCATTGCGCTGCGGTCTTTTCTGCTCCTTTAACGCTGTTGAGAAGCGCAGCGAGCTCCTCCCATTTTTTCCCCGCTTCCTGCCTTCCATGCAAAGAAGCAAACCTTCCTTCTGCCAACCCTTTGTTGGTGGTAAAATAATCGAGCATGATTTTATGCTGCTCATTTGAAGTCCGGGTCGATCTTTTCTTTTTCGTTTCCATTTGTTAAATTTTTCTTATTTGTCTTAAAATTTTTGTTAGTTGTTTTTAATTGTCAAAATGAACAGTGCTGCCATATTATCCATATGTGTTAACGATGTTTGTCGCTTTGATTTTAAAAGTTTTTATTTACTGAAAGTGTCGTTGAGAGTGGTTTTGGGAATACGACAAACGTTACTGCAAACCATGAACGCTGTTAGTTAACGTTAACGTTATGGTGACTTTAATTTTTTGGGAATTCCACTACTGATGTTCTTATGTAGCTAGCAGATAAGTTTTGCGAAACTTTTTGCGAAAATGCTATTGCTAACAAACTTTTAAAATGTTAAATAATGCAGTATTGCTAGTTTTTTCAGTCGCAGTGTCATCTAGCCGTCAATAACGGCTTAGTCTACTTTTACAGTTGCGCTTTGAACACTTAAAAACATAGAATTGGATCAATTTAAATGTCCAGCTTACTTGCTGGATTATTTGTTGTTTTTGCTTTGCTTGCAAATGTGATAATATGATCCTGTTCTCCCATGAAAAAAACGCAGCTAATATAAATTTTAGTACAGCGAATTTTTCATAAAACATTGACAGCTCATAATGAGAAAAAAATTATGTGAAAATCAAAGTTTTTACTTGTAATGCCAATATCTCCGCTGTTTTTAATATATTTCATTAAATATTTTTTTTGTTAAAAAGTTCAATATATTTTTTAATATAAATCGCAAGAGATGGAACTACCAACAACAAAAATTTTAAAAAACTTTTTTGGATTAAAGTTCGTTCAGTTGCCTTTTAACGCTAGCTTAAAAATACAATTCAACATGTTTTTCATTATTCCAGAATTTAAAAAACACTTAATCGAGAAGTGTATATTAAAATGTTTATATAAATGACTCTCGATTAACACCGGGTATATCAGCTAGGTAAACATTAAAGCGTGATTTGCACTGCTCAGAAGAAAAGTTATATTGTTGTTATTCTAAAAATATTTTAATTGCTTCCGTTTCCGTAGTAATCTTTGAACTTTTACCTGAAATAAATCCAATCTATTATTTCCTGCAACTAAACGTGCGAGAAAAAAGTGATTAGTTTGGCTCAACTGCTGTTGCAACACACTTTAACCACGAAAAGCAAATGTACCCTGACACATTTTGTTGCAGTGGTAAATCCTTTTTAATTGAACTTTCATCTTCATGTCAAATATTTTGAAACCATGAACTAATAACTATTTTAGAGAACAAGGTTTCAGCAAAAAACACAAGATTAAAAAAATTGCAATGACATCAGTGTTTTAACCCTAGACTGACATACAGCGGTTTTCTAAACCCCTCAAAATTTTCTCATCCCTGCCGTTTCTATTGTAATACACTAAATAAAACCTGCTAAGCAAACAATTTTGTACTTAATCCCAACAACTTTTATTGGTCACTTCATTCTCAGCGATGGAAAACTTTCGCGATAACAGCGCAAGAGTATTTGATTTATCTACTTCTTTCGATTTTGATTTAATATGCAAGTTGTTGCGCCAACGGTAATAAATGTTACGCCATCCTAAAGATAAAAACTAGTAAGGAATAATCTACAAATGGGTCGAAGTTAAAATATCCCCACAGTATATTTTATGTTATGCATGTTTTCAAAGTCTGATTACTTCACTTCGTATAGAGGATAGGTGTGTTGTTCATTAAATTTTGTCTAAACTCAAAATCAGAACACGTTTAAGATATGGAAGAATACGAGAGGTGCTGTTTATTAATATGCTGTTAATACACAAATATTTTGTGGAATTTAAAAAAATGTATGCTACTTTGATGACGTCTCTTTATATGGGAGATTGGTCAGTTTTTATACGATTTTCTCAAATTTCAAACACAAAATGCATTTAAATATGCTTATGTGCATAATTGTAATTCACAAAATTAATTTGTATGCAATTTTTAGATACTTAACCGTTTTCATCCAGTTACTTTTTTAAGGAGGAAGGCGTGGTTTTTGTACAATTTTGACAAATTAAAAGTATATGGTTAGTGTCTGAGACTAAAGGTTATGTGCAAATTTTCGAGTTATTACATTATTTTTTGTGATATTTTAAAAGATTTACCGATTTGATGAAGTCAGTTCTTATGGGAGGGAGTCGTGGTGTTCATCCAATTTTGACAAATTTTAAATATGTGATAATATTACACTCCAAAGCTTATGTGCAAACTTTCAAGTCAATATATTAATTTTTGTGGCATTGTAAGATATTTTACCGTATTGATAAATTCACTTGGTATGAGAGGTAAACGTGGTTTTCGCCCGATTTTGCTCATTCTCGAACTTGATCTTTCCTTTTTTAATATAAGCACAAATACCCAATTTCAGTACGATAGCTTAAAAATTGCGGATGCAATCATGCCCACAGACGGTCAAAGCTAAATTGATTCAGGAGGCGATACTGATAAAAAATATATATACTTTTCTATACCTAGGGAAATCCCGGGATCCCTGACGATTTAAGTTCCTTTAAATCCCCGGATTTTCTATCCAAAAACCCTGGTATTTAAAAAAAATTCTTAAACAAATATTCATGTATGTAAATGCAACCATTTAAATTTAAGTTGATATGAATATAGAATTAGAAAAATCTTTTATTGAGGCTGAAAAAGATTGTTAGGACGATGAGTGTGATCACTGGTTCAAAGACTTTGCAAAGTTTCAGAAGAATTTTCAACATCGGGAGGTAGGCTATGCATTTAAAAATGGTCAGATACTCCGAATTAGGAAATTATTTTGTTTTGTGGTGAAGGCAATCGTGATCGAAACTTACAAATTGCTTACGATTATCGTACAACTATTTATCCAACTAGCATAGAATCAGAACGGTGCTTCTTATCAGCGGATTATATTTGTAAGGTCATCCGAACGAAACTCTCCAATGAAAAATAAGATGCGTTGATCAGCTTAATGTATTACTATAAAAATAAGTAAAACAAAAAATTTAATTTCGAAAAATATTCTCCAACCTCAATTTGCCTTAAACACAAAAAACATGAAGACGGTGTCAAAAAAAAAAATTGTTTAACATTTATACAATAATACCTTAAACTATTCTGTAATATACTTTTTTATATCTTTTGTTCTTTAAATTAATACAATTTGCTAGTCTTTTATCATTTAAGCTTTTTTATGTTTATTAACAATAAGGTTATTTACAATTGTGTGGCATCTTGGTATTGTGGTTTTTTTGCCATAGCTGAAAACCACAGTTATGAGCACCCTTTAAAAAAGAATTTGTGGTTGGGAATCTTCTACTATAGCCTTTTGTTACTACGCAAATAAATTAACTATCCAATTTGACATATTTTATTAAAATATGGCATTAAAAATTTAACTTGCTTTTTGAGCTACTTTCATTTTTGCAATTGGAAAATAACTTTCAACCGATCAGTTGTTTATGAAACTTTAAGAAACACGTTCGTCAAACATATCATTGTGCTACTTAAAATTACCATACTTTTGGTTAAAAGAAATTTTATGTAAAATAACAAAAAATATAAAATTCTCTCTGTAAAGGTGTGGTATCAATACCACTGGGTTTTTAAACTAACTACACTGAAAACAAAGCAATTGTGAATACCCTTAATGTTTTTTATTTTGTTTTTGTGTCTTTATGAATGAATTTATTTAAATTTTTTTAGTTTCAAGTAATAAATAATAAAAAAATTGTATTAAAAATGCTTTGAATTATTTACTTCTTAAAGTTTTCAATCCCTTGATTGAGAAAAGCTTTCGGGATTAGACTACTGAATACATACCACAATTCCTTATAGCATTACAAACGAAGTGGCAAAGTGACGCAATACACGTACAGGTTGGTAGAAAAGTGTTGAAAACGAAACCTATTAATGCGGCCCATACACACTTCAACCAAAACATTAGTGGAACTGTAACCAGATTACGACTTTTTTAACATATTTGACACACACGCTGCGATGGTTGCAGCAATCCATTGTGCCATACACGCTGCAACGCAGCAACAACGCAGCAAAAAATAGCAACTGCGACCAAAATATTAAACGATTTTAATTTTGCTGCAACCTTAGTTGCAACCGTCAATGAGTTGCGTAACTTCGACACACACTGCGACTTCATCGTATGGGGCCCATAACAAGTAGAATAATTAAAACTTATACGGCATTTTAATATTTCATCTTTCAATTGAACACAAAAAAATTTAGAAAAATTTGATCTTGTGTATTTGTGTATTTTTTTGCAAAAGAAAAAAACCGAATATTGTGCAGTAATAATATTCTTTTTTTTCGAATTTCTATCAGCTACAGAAATTCGTACAAAAATGGTGAAAGTGTTAAAGGAACTTCATTTCCAACTGTCCCAGTGGGAAAAATCGTAAGGTGCTTACTAAATAAAGCATGATTTCCTTTCGATAATTGAGACAGGAATAGAATCATACGAAAGTAAGTATGCTGTTTGTTACATTTAGAGCACCTTAGGGCTTCGCTTACGATTTCAAATTAAAACAGAATGCACGTTTAAGCCGATCGTCTCTTCGTGTCATCATTTCCATACATACATTATTTTTTAATGAAGGAGTCATGCAGCTGCATAATGACATAGGGATTTTTAACGACTGCTTGAAAGAGATG
Source organism: Dichetophora obliterata (assembly GCA_963920525.1). Lineage (NCBI taxonomy): Eukaryota > Metazoa > Arthropoda > Insecta > Diptera > Sciomyzidae > Dichetophora > Dichetophora obliterata. The sequence continues at coordinate 84,528,899 of OY986439.1, read as the reverse complement.
AAGTGTAGAAAAAAGTACAGTGAAATAATTAACTACAAACAAAAAACAAATAATGCATTATGTAACGATGGATTTTCCCACTGGGGTGCATCGTTGGATTTTAGAGTTTATAAGTGGTCGTGCGAGTCGACTCGCATCGTTTCAACGGTGAGGTTGTGAAGTGCAACCAGTCATATATAATTAAAATCGGCCATGTGCGGCTTTTTTAGTTTATACAGTTATATAAATAACAGTTATTGGAAAACTTAGTAAGTTTTTTCTAACAAAAAGTGTTGGGAGACAGTATGAACTTTGGGTTCATGGTTAATTTTTGACGCTTTGATGTTATACATGGCTTGTATAGCATTTTATCAAAAGAAGTTACTTGACGACACGCAAAACGAGTTGAAGTGAATTGGTAATACATATTTCCGCCTAGCCGCCGCAATTGGTTTCAACTGGACAGCTGAATATTTTAGTGATAATTGTGATATGTAATATTAAATATCTAATATTTTGTCTACTTTCAATTTCTGAACGTAAAATGTGTATGATGTCAATATATATGCATTTATTTATCTTTATTTCCAACTTATACACTGGGCTATTGTATATATGAAAGTAACACTTATTGTATATTGTAACAAAAAAGGGTCCGCCATCTAACTTTTTTTTCAACTAGTGCTTATTTCGTGAATGGTAACATTTAGCTCATGTCTGATTCAACAGATAATTAGTTTTATCCTTCCGCTGAACGAATATGGTTGTGTATACGCTTGAACAGCGGTGGGAAATGTTGCGACATTACTTTAAAAATCATGGTAATATTGCAGAATGTGTGCGAAAATTGCGTACGGATTTTGGAAGAAGATAAGCACCGTCAGCTCCGTATGTTCGTTATCTTGTGAAAAAAGTGAAAGAAACTGGCATTCTAATCGATAAACTAAAGCGTGAAAAGCCAAAAGCAGTGCGTACATCCGAGAATATTGCTGCTGTGGCAGAAAGTGTGCGTGAAGCACCATCAACATCAATTCACCGTCGTTCTCAACAATTGAACATTTCGAAGACATCATTGAGACGAATTTTGCATAAAGACCTTGGTATGACGCCATACAAAGTCCAATTGGTTCAGGAGTTGAAGCCAACTGACCATCCAATGCGTTTTCGCTTCGCTAAGTGGGCCTGCGATCAACTTACAGAAGATACCGATTTTGTCAAAAAAATCATCTTTTCAGATGAAGTTCATTTTGATCTTGGCGGGTATGTAAACAATCAAAATTGTCGCATTTGGGGCACAGAAAACCCGCACGCATACATTGAAAAGCCGCTGCACCCAAAACGAGTCACTGTTTGGTGCTGATTTTGGTCCAGAGGCATAATTGGGCCATTTTTCTTGAAAATGAGCAAGGAGTGGCCGTTACAGTCAATGGCGATCGTTATCGGGCCATGTTGAACGAATTTTTGTTCAAAAAAATTGAAAAGGAGGATATTGGCAACATTTGGTTTCAACAGGACGGCGCTACGTGCCACACAGCCGAAGCTACACTCGATGTTTTGCGCCCTGTTTTTGAAGATAGCATTATCAGCCGCAGAGCTGATGTCGTTTGGCCACCTCGGAGCTGCGATTTGACACCGTTGAACTATTATTTGTGGGGTGCCCTCAAAGATAAGTGTTACGCCGACAAGCCAGAGACAATTGACTCTTTAAAGGACAATATTCGTGAAGCCGTTGGTGAAATAGAGCTGCACACAATCGATAATGTGCTTAAAAATTGGACCAATCGTGTAAGCTACTGCATGGCCAGCCGAGGCAGCCATTTGAATGAAATTATTTTCTGTTATTAACCGAAAGGATTATACTTTCAAATAAAAAAAGGAATTTGAGAAAATATCCAGTAGTTTTTGGCTCGCCATGTACATATTTTCGTTGTCTCTTTCAATCCTATGGTTTAGGACAATCGTCAAAAGTAACTGTTGTAATGCTTTTAGAGCAGGAGTAAAATTAGTCTGTATCAGGCCTGTAGCCAGGGGGAAAAGGGGGGAAATGCCCCCTACTGCAACCGTTTGCCCCCTGGCCAAATCAGACAATGAACAACTTTAAATGAATAATTTATATGCATTTTGTTGATATATTTGTTTATTGCTTTAAAATTAGTTTAGTTTAAAATAACAAAAAATATACACATTCTCCTTATTCATGACTTGAATATGTATAAGAAATTTGTTTAACAAAACATTTCAGACAAATTGTTACAATTTTTCAAATTTCTACCTGGTCGCCAGCATACGAAAATGATAACATCATTGTGTTTTTCGATAGTCGATAAATTACTGACATTGCTCTCTGCCGTCACTAGGCTGTCGATTTGTTGTCAAATTTTTTGTGGAAAATTTGAAATCCAAGCAAAATTAAAAAACAAAGCAGAACGTGGTAGTATGTTCGCAAACTTTTGAAGTTAAAGCACAAAACAAGATAATGGAAAAGTGGCACTTAAAATCAGATAAGAAAATCAACGCTCCGGTTGAGCCAGAAATCCCATCGATATTGCAGTCATCTACAGATGGAATTCCAATTAATACTTCAAAACCTTTCAAGGAAAGGGAACTTAAACGAATCGTCCTTTAGTCCTATACAAAATCGGATGGGAGAAGTTTCCGCAGTAAGTGGTTCGAGAGTTTTAATTGGCTGGAATATCATCCAGAAAAGGACACAGCTTTGTGTTACTTCTGTCGTATTTTCGAAAATAATGAAGCCACGAGGAAACATTTTTATCAAAGGTCTACAAGACTTGGAAAAAGGCGCTCGAGAAAGGCAAAGGTTTCTATAGCCACGAATGTTCGCAGACGCATCGTAGGAATGTTTTAAAGCACATCGAACAATCAAAGCGCGTCAACGAAAACAAAAGCGTGTCTACTTTGGTCAACGAAAATGTGTTGTAAAAAAACAGGTACTATATTTCATGCATTTTTGACATTATAAGGTTCATTGTTTCAAGAGAGTTGCCTTTGCGTGTTCGTACGACATAGAGAATCACATTGAGTTTGGAATTTTTCAATCGCTGTTTGTGTATACTCTTAAAAAAAAAATCAGCAGCTTGAAGAGATTGCCAAAACAATTCCAAAAAATGCATCATACTTATCGCCGGAAATTCAAAATGACATTATCGATTTGATGGGTTTTTGTGTAAAAGAGCAAATCGTCTCGAGAGTACGACAAGCAGATGTGGATTTCTTCTCAATAATGGTGGATGGCATGAGAGACAGGAACAACCAAGAAGCTATATCAATTTGCCTGAGATTCGTCAAGGATGGCCGTCCAATGGAATCGATTTTGTGCATTGAGCAAGCAAAGTCTCTGAAAGCCGCATACTGCACTGAGTTGGTTCTAAATGCTCTAGAAACGAATGTTCTGGACCCTAACAAAATTCTCAGCCAATGTTACGATGGTGCTGCGGTCATGTCAGGTGCAGAAGGTGGCATGCAGGGCTTACTACAAAAAAAAAATTACTAAGAAAATACCTCACGTCCATTGCTTCAATCACCAACTGCATCTTATTATGATCGCCGTAGCGTCAGACATATCAGAGACACCTCAGTTTTTTGATTACACTCGTGTTGTACACGATGTTTTCAGTACATTAAAAATTAAGGAGCTGTATGAAGGATCCTCCACATCCAGATTGTTAGAGCAAAGGTGGTCAGGCCATCACAAGATGATAGAAAGTATATATAAAAACTTTGAACACATGCTTTCTACATTATATGTGGCTATTACACAACGTCCAGATAAATTGGATGGCGATGACATCGTGAAATGCCGTGGTTTACGAAACGTTATGAAAACTCCAAAATTCAGATTCATCTTATGTGCATTTTTGAAAATTCTTCACAATATTGCACCAGCTGATGTTTCTTTGAAAAAGGAAAATACGCGGTTAGCAAGCGCATTGCCGATTGTGAAAAGTGTGTTTGAGTGCCTAAAAGAGTACCGCTCCGATGAAGTTTTTGATGATATTTTAGAAGAATCTAAGCATTTAGCGAATAAAGCAGATACCAGCAATGTTCCTGAAAAATTAAAAAGAAAAAAGACAGCTTATCGTTATCTTCATTTTGACTGAAAGCTCCGGAATTTACAGTGAGGATGCATCGGACTCATCACTTAGGCGGCTCTACTTTTCCATGATGGATTTAATTATCAATGAATTTCAAGAACGTTTTTTCCGTAATGACCAGCTTTTTGAAGCGATTGATAGTGTTACTAATTTTAACTTACAACATATTGAATACCTCGACAAAGAATACAGCATTGTTATACCAAAAAAGGAAGAAATAGTTTGCGTAAAAAAATATTTCATCCGAAACAACATTGAAAAAGCAAATGATTTTTCTGAGCTCTACTAGCAAAAAGATGCATTTCGTGACACTTTTTTGATGTTTGAAGCTGTGGCTACGTTTGGATGCAGTTCAGCGCGATGCGAAGCGAGTTTTAGTTTCCTGAATCGTATTTTGAGTCCCTACATAAGAAGCATGACTTTTGCACGAGAAACTAACTTAAACTTGTTGGCTTGTGAAAAAAAACGTTTAATACTATTTCTAATGAAAAACTCTTTCAAGAGTTCAATAAATTATCGATGCGAAAGTTACAATTGTTTTAGAATCAACAGTTACTGTAAAGCATTTTTTATTTTGCTATATTTGCTACCAAAAAATAAGATTTGAATTTTGGTAATTTTTTAATTCAATTTTTTTTTTGTTTAACTTAAAAAATATCTTATGCATATGTTAGCCCATTAAATGAAATTTTTTAGTCATATGAGCAAATTGAACAAATTTTGTAAAAATGTTCACGTTTTTTAACTTTTTGGTGATTTAAACTATTGATTTAAAAAAGTGATATTTTTAAGTCAATAATATTATTTGAATAACAAGAGATATTATTTAAATAAATCTCTTAACAAATTGATCTCATATGTGAATTACTATTTATATAAAAGAAGCTAGTAAGAACATGAATATAAATTAAATTTGAATTTTTTTTTAATTTAAAAATATTTTAACTTTGACGTAGAATTACGTCTTACAGCGCGGTTTGTATGGGGGTCAGTTTCACGAATTTTTTCAAAGCGATTTTTGACACTTTGGGGTATACCTACAGCTTTTAATATTCATCGTACAAAGAAAAACAAAAATATCAGTTTTAGTGGGAATAAAACGAATATATAATAAAATAGCAAAATCTAAGAAGATGAAAAATTCATATATTCGTATGAGAAATGCACAAGCTGCTTAGCTGCAGTAACTGCTTATGCTATTTTTAAGGTTGTTGTTGTTGTGTTTGCTTGTTTGGTTCGTAATTACGTCGTTCGTTGTTGTGCTCGGCTCGGCTGAAAACGGTGTGCACTTTTAAAAGCACTGAAGCGGACCGTTTCGATGTCAGCAAACTATGCATTGTGTGTTTCATACAAGCGTACTATTTATTAAGTTGTATATTAATGTTGATTTTCAATGATTTAAATACAAATTCTAAATGTTTGATAGTTTAAATCATTCTTGATTTTAAATACAAATTCTAGTTGTTTGATAGTTTAAAATCGTTAAAGAAATAAATTTCATAGCATTTAAAATATTCAGTTCAACGGCTTCAAGAAATTCAGTCAGGAGTTTCATTTTTACTAGCACGTTTTTCATAAAAACAAGACTTATAATAAAATCCACAGAAATGAGTTGGTTTGATAGCAAATATGCAGCATTTCGAGTACACTTGTCAAATTTTCAGAGCTTTGGGAATTTTCGTTTAGAACATCAACAATGACATAAAGCGATGCTTTTATAATAAATTAATTTTGAATGCAGATTTAAATATGGTGTTTTTTTTGCCATCATCTCGAGTTTAAAAGTTCCACTTATTTTGCCATCATCTCGAGTTTAAAAGTTAAAACGGACCTTTTTTCAATACTCTGACTAAATCTTTTGAATTCATTACATATTTATTATAATTGTTTTCAAATTAAAATGATTAGTCTATGAAATTACATATTTTACATCAGAGTTATTGAGCTAAAAAATTTCTTTAAATATGTTGGCCGATTTCAATCGTCATTAAATTTTTTATTAAAAATGTTGGGTATTTCTGGATTAAAAATTTCAATCTCAAAAAGTTCTACAAAAATGTAGTAATTAATTTTTGAAAAAGGGAATATGTGTGGCGACTGAGTAAGCCTTTGCTCGTTTCGGCTTGTTTTATTCCACTTATTTTTTTCAACTTTTTGACAAGGTATTTGTATCATGGACTGTTATCTTTAAACTATATCCAAAAACTTAAGCATTAATCATTATTTTATGATTTTCAAGTTTTTGCTCAGATATAAAAATAGTAATCTGATTTTAACTTTTAAATCTTATACAAAAATCATTAATATTTTTTTGGTCAAACAAAAATATCATTTTCGGTTTTTATTTTTGGTCAGGGACACGGTTGCACAATTGAACTAAAAATCGTCCATTTTTTCCATTTGGTCCGTTGCTCTCTTTTACATTACTATGCATTACTATTTCTGTACTTTTTAACAGAATTTATACTACTTTTCTGAACAATTCAGCGCTGATACGACTTAAAATGTGTTGGCCGACTGAACTTTGTTTAAGGTACGACTGAAAGTGAATTGGCCGACTGAAGATAGCTTAAGGTACGACTTAAAATGAGTTAGCCGACTGAAGACAGTTTTGGGTATGAATTAAAATGAAATAGCTGACTAAAGTTGGTTTTTGTTATGAAAATGGCAATAAAAGGTACGACTGGCTTTGATGCGTTCATAAATATTGTTTATAAAAATCAATTTTTTTAAAAAATTTAAGTAAAAAATAACAATTAGGCTGACCTTAAAAATAAGGAGGGTAGCCTACCCCCTTACCCTCGCTAGTTACGCCCCTGGACCTAGTGTGTAAAAAATGGGTTTGGACTTAAGAGTGGATTCTGGCACCTAAAATGGTGTAGAATAAGATGAAATGAGTTAAATTTCTGATAAAAGTTTATTTACCCCATAAAAACGTACAAAATGAACTTGGGAAAATCGATAAAAGCCAGATATAGTAAAATAAAGTAGCTATATTCTATAAAAATAGTTGAAATGAAAGTTTCCAGCAGATTAATTAATGATTGTAATGAATTGATTGATATTTTAATTGAAATTTTAAGCAAAATCTAAATTTAAAGCAAACACACCTGCTGCCACGCACATCTAACCACTTCATTTGTACCAGTATTTTTAAAATTTTTCATCTTATGTTTGGTCTACAGCTAAACATTTATTTCGTAAGAAAAACAATTGGTTTTTAAATAATTTGCCAGGTAGTTTAAACATAAAGTGACACATTTTAAAAATATTTAAATAGTTAAATTAATAATTGGGGAACTTTTTTGATTACTTTTTTGCATGAAAAGTTGTCACGGTTTTGTTTATATTTTGGCTTAGCAGTACATCCATCTCTCTTCTTATGGCGAGAATCAATTCGCACTGGTGAAAAAGTTTTTATGACTTTTGTATGAAGGTTAACATTTTAATTTACTTTTAAAAAAATATCAGCAAAGGTTTAAATTATTCCTTTTTTAACACATTTTTGTTTATGGAAAAGTAATATTTATGATTCATTTCTGAACTTGTTTAATGAGAAATTATTTCTACTGATATGACAAATATATTATTATTTTTTGAACTCATTTAAGAATGCAAAAAAAAATATATATATTATTAGCTTTTGAACTCATTTATGAACAAAAATAGTTAATTTGTGAGGAATTTTAAGCTTCTAAAATGATTTTTTTCGACTTAAAATAAGTTTTTATGAATTTTGCAAAAGAAAAACAGTTTTTCTTTTGAGAATTGTTTTCACGAATTTAATCTTCTATAGCAAGCACTTTTAAGCGACAAAATACAAAAAATCAAAAAGAAAAAAAAATTCTATTCAAAAACGTTCGCAAAACTTCCCCCTTACGCAAAACCTACGCATATGGCTCAGTGGGTAGTAACTTTTTATAAAAAAAAGATAAACGGGAAAAAATTATTTCAAATGAAAAAAACCCTAATTTCAACTACGTCACGTAAGCAGAAAGAAAAGAATTTTGCTCGAATAAACCGATAAAAGCGTTCCTGTTGTCATAATAAAATAAAATATGTTGGCGTAAGAATTTAACTGTTATGCAAAGAATTTATTGTTGGATCAAATGATTTCTTATAACGTTTTTTGAACATTGAAAAGTATTTTTCCTGACAGTGCATAATTTCTTGAATGTACTGTTAAAAGGTATTGTAGTATGCGTAACCCTTGTATTTCGTAAAAGATGACTCAATAGATTTGTAGGATCATATAAATGGAACCCTTTTATACAAATTCCTAATATGTTTAACGAATTTATTAAATATATTGGAAATTGACTGAATTCTCCGTTTCTTACATTTGTTATGCTCTTGTAAGTTTAATCTGATATTTTTCATAAGTATATACATAGAAGTTTGCTTACTCTTCACGTTATTAAATTGCTAATTACAGTGTTAGCCAAGAAACTTTATTATACGAGTATAAGACAGGCATACATTTTCAAAACACCGATACACATGTAATGGTTTTTTTTTGCCTCTCTAGCAGAATCAATTGATAAAACTCGCAATGTATTGTTATTAACCAAACCATTCAAGTTCACTTACCTTCAAAACATAGTTATTTTAACAATTTTATTTTACGTCTCCATAACCTTAGAGCATTTTCAGATGAAGCGAACTTAGCTATTCCAATATCAGACGACTTTCATTAAACATTCACTGCACGCATTAAACAAAGAAAATTGATTTGCAAACTTTTAACACACAAAGTTCCAGAAAGTCAGAGAAAGACACTGCTCTGCATCCACTCAAGAAATTGAACACCAACACTTTTTAAGACTACATACAATGATAATAAAAATGATATTGCCAAAAAGTTGTGCCAATAAACGTTGACAATGAGTAGAAAAACTTGACCATCAATGATGGGAAAAAGCTAAAGGCCTTGTGGTTTGGAAAACTCGTGCTCACGATACAAATTTATCTAAGTCTGGAATTTTTTGAAAACATTTTCTACATGCATAAAGTTTAATGTAGTGAACTTTAGCTTACTTTTGTATGCTTGATAAGCAAACCACGTCTTAAAACGATGTTTCCGTCGAACTATGTTGAACTTCCAAGGTTCAACATAAAATAATGCTTGCTCAAGGTATGTTTAGAATGCTTAAAAATGCCCGAGATAACATAGAATACAATTAAGAATAAAGATGATTATGTCCTCGTAGGTATGCTAATGATTTGTTGATATATTTTTTAGTTTTTCATCAATAATGAAAAAAAAAAACATTCAGAAGAAATTCACAGCATATCATGGGTTCGTCGTTTTTACTGCAAAATTAAAGCGTATTGCTACTTTTCTTCCCCTTTTCTCACCTGATCTCTATTTTCTTTCCTTTTTCCTTTGTGGACTTTGTGATGTGTTTGCTATGCGTTGTCCTCTCTAGAGGGCAATGTTTTTTATTTTAACCTTGTTCTTGAAAGTACAGTGACAGCTACTGTGTTCCATATTTTTCAAGAAAAAGAATGTAGATGCGTGATGCCTCAATCACCTGCCTCACCTTTTTACAAATTTTATGTATGTTTCTAAAAATTCATGAACATTTCAGCGGCTTTTTTTAGCGTGTATTTTATATCCCTCTATTTTTCAACATCACGGAAAATTGAAGCGCATTTTAGCTCATCAAGGTGCCGAAGTGAGCATTAAGTCGTATATTTGTTCCATAAAATTAGTTATTTATTTGAAATGTTTTGTTTTTATTTTCCTTCCGACATAAAATTCCAAAAGACCCATAAAAGAAACATTTTAGCCAATTGCAACAACAGGTAAAATGTTTTAAGCCTTGTGGAGTTCCATAATGAAATTGAAAATTTATGAATATAATACCCCTTTTTCACACAGCAAGTTTTCTTGCCAGCAAGTCGAAAATACAGAGGAAAGAAGAGCACAGCATCAAGGAAAGAATAACACAGAAGAAAACCTTGCCAGTATAAACTTGCCTGTACCGCCGATTTGCTGGCAAGAAAACTTTCCGTGTAGAAAAGGGTCTTAGTGACAGAAAGCAAAAGTCATGATATAAATAGACAAAGTAGTGCTAGGGAGGAGAGCCGGTGACCGAAAATGTCAAAACACAGTTGACAGCTCATACAAAATCTGCAACTAATGAGAATGCAAGAAGAAAGCAAAAATTCTCAAAAATAGCAAAATGACTGAGTTTGACAATTATGGTCACTAAGAAGGAAAGCACATTCAGTCCTAACACTACTTTGTCTAGTTATACCATGGTTCTTGACTTTTTTGTTCACAATATATTAAAAATAATTGTAGCGTATGTTGTAAATCTAAAGAGACACAAATTAGTATGTTATTGAAATATATTTATGTATGTATATTAAATTATATTGAAATAAAATAATCATTCGTTCCCTCGTTGAAAGCTGTCAACAGGCTTATTAACTGTTTATAAGGCAAAATTAATATTTTTCATGAGTGAACACTGTGGCCCGCAATGTATATGTATGGGGTAAATATATGCCCACCGCCTTATAAAGGGATAATTGATACCTTCTAACCCATCAAATTAAAAACCTTTGGACAAGCTATAAAGAAACTAGTTTTGAACTCTTACACTTTTAAGTACTCGCTATGACTTCTATAAAAGCCAAAAGGCGAACTTGTAATTGCTTTTAAAAACATATTTGAATCAATTTATGCTATTGGAAGTGTAGCTTTTACAACACTGCACACAGAAAAAAACATTGTAAAATCAACAGGAAACATAATGATTTTACATGTTTCCCCCTATGATTTTGCTTCATGGAGATCTATTGTAAAATCATTGTGATTTTCATGTAAAAATCGCAACAAATTTTCATGTTGAATCATTATGAAATCATGTAAAAATCATTAGGATGGTCATGTTGAAATCAAGTAAAATCATTATGATGGTCCTGTTGAAGCATTATGAACTCATGTTAAATCATTATAAAGTCCAGCTGAGACCTAACCTCATTTCAAATAAAAAGATTTCCAAGATCTTTAGACTCCAGCTGAGTCCTAAAACAAGAACAAAAGTTGTTTTTTTTTAGTTTTATATTGAAAAATATAAAAAATATGACTTGAAATTACAAAACACACCTTAATTTTTCTTCAACTAAATAACTTTTGTCGAAGACCAATGGGTGGTTAAGCTTACTGTATATCTTCCTTAGATAATTACCTTAAATGTTCTTAGTCAATTGAAGCTCCTTAAAGTAATACAACATTTTTATATTATTTTGTTATAGTCACATACCACATTACTTTTTTCATCTGTGTCGAAGTTTACTTATGGATCCATCTACTCCCACCAGCATTTCACTAGTATTCACTTTTTAGCTAATCCAAACAATTTTACTTTTTGCAACGATGATACTCTTCGCGATAAAAAGTCTTATGTGCAGAAAATTCGCTAGAAACAACGGAACTTCTTCAGCAACCCAAAAACTTTTTTATATGATGCAAAAAGGATTTTACTGTATTTCCAAATGATTCTACATGAAATCATAATGATTTTACATGAAATCATATTGATTAACTTTGTACATGATGCAATAATGATTTTACTGGATTTCATAATGATTCAACATGAAATCATAATGATTCTACTCTGCAAAACTAATGACAATACATGCACACCATCAACTTGTGCATGCGTGTTTTTTTACATGGTGCTGCCGGATCCAATTTTAAGCGTAATCGGTCGTATGAAGCAGTGGATAACGTGGCAAAAGCGCAAAGGTTAGCGGCATGTCAATCTTCGTTGAGCAGCCGACAACCAATCAGTGAGCCTTCAGAGATCAAGTAAAGATCAGGTGGTCAGAGATCACCTGAAAGTAGCGCTGATTGAAACGAATTCAAATAGCCACAAGCGGATTTCGGAGGAGTGGGGCAACATCGAAGCCAAGTTAACCGAGTTGGTCATTGAGCACCATCCTGGCAACAAGGGTGGTGCGCTTCCCTCTTTTGAATCCGCGGAAGTATTGCGAGGATTCCCGGAAATAAAGAGCAAGGATCAATTATCCAAGGAATTCCATGGCGAGTGCGTCTCTAAGATCAGGGACGCATGAGATGGCTTCAGGCTTAAGCTTATATCAGCCAGAGATATAAGCTCAATATAGTTCGAGGAGACCTGAGTTGCCAAAAATGAAGCTTGAGAAGAGCAGGCTCCTTGAAATTCTCCAACTGCACAACCCTGAAATTCCTATGCACGACTGGTTGGTGTTCAAGTGTGAAGACCCCCCAGCGCAAAAGCATGACGTGTTTGCTGCTTATCTCAGATGAGCCCCTGGCCGCTATTGAGAAGGCAGGCAGCTAGCTGTCTGAGATCAACCCCCACCTGGAGATAAAAAAAGGGGGATGTCCGCTTTTATTTTTTTCTGAAAGCCAATAAAATTTACTATAATACTGTGTCAAAACATGCAGCGTCACCTAAATATCGTCATAGAAAAAAAATTAGGGCGCAAAAAGGCAACCTTACTGTTCGAGTAGTCGATTAGCGGTGTAAAAAGAAAATATCATCAAAGTAGACACTTAGGTAAAGTGAAAAGTAAAAGGTAAAGCAATAAAATATTATGATAGATATTATTGTTTTGCCTCTTTAATCTATTCTTAGATGAGAATTGTATGGGTTTTATTTACTTTGGATAGTTGAAATTGAAAAATAAAAAGTATTGTGTTCCGAGGCATTGTCTGTTAGGTGAATAAAAAGCAAAACATGCACGCTTCATTATATATCTCTTTGCCACAATATTTTCTATTGTATATTCATTTGTGCAATGGAATGTGTGTTTCTCATGAGCTGAAATAGTTAGGTATTTATATTTTATTTTTTTGTAATAATTTTCCAAACCTGTGGCATTCCATTCACATCAAAGAAAAAATGTTCAACGTTTTTAATATAAAAACTTCTTTGTTGGGGTTTTTTAATATTTTTTTTTTATTGTTGCTGCGTTGTTTTTTTTTTTGCGTTTGGTGTGTGCGTTGATTTGACTTTGAATGAGTGTATCTAAAGTATTTCTGCTGCTTTGATTTTAATAAAAACAACTGTGAAAATATTTACTTTGTTTATTTTTTAGTATTATATAAAATTTTGTTTAGACACATGTGCTAAGTTGCGTCGTTTTTATGTGTATATAAATAAAAAAAGATAACTTTTTATTTTACGTTTTCAAACTAAATCATGGAATTCAATCTCATTTTAACTGTGAGTTTTGCTGTATTTTATATTATATGCAGTACGATAAGCTATCAAATATGCTTGTGCATGCAAATGGTCTGCCATGAAAAACATCAAATCACATCCAAATCAACTCTTATTTCAAAAGCATTTGTATTTTAATTTTTAGGAAAAGCAAAGTTAATTACAAGTTAAAAAAAGATTAGAGAAGAAAACAAATTTTTGAACATTAGGAAGAAATAAGAATCCTGAATACGTAACAACATGAGTGGTTTGTATCTGCACATGTGTTTGGTTGTGCAACACGTTTAAGTGTCCATAAGTTTCCGGTGTTTTGTGTACACATGTGCATGTCTCTCATTCTGTCTTTCTTCTTTTTATGTTCTTGTATGTTCTATGCAATGCAATGACTATTGAATGGGACACGTGACAAGATTGTTCATACGCCCTGTTGTACATAATTGGAACATTCTTGTCAGAGCCAACACAGGTACACATGAAGCATGTATTGTAATTAAAGCAGTTCGAATGAGGACATGCGTGATGAAACACAAACGCGCGCACACACACACACTTGTATTCAAAAAATTACATATGCGCATTCATGTTCAATTTGGTTACCATCTCAATAAATTCTGCTCAAATTACTATAAAACGTAATCTTAGCCCTTGAACGGGTTGCGTTGCAGATCTGCAACAAATTGCATTAATTCCTAAGCAAAAACTATATGATTTAGTTAAATTCAATAATAATGTTCGCATAAAAGAAAAAAACAATAAAGAATATGATTATGAATATGGAAAACAGCTATTGTTTTTTAGTTAATTGTATTAGGTTCGTTCAGAATAAAAAGTTTAAATTCAATAAATATCACACTTTCCTAGAAGATTAATTTTTGATTGAAAAAAACCAAAAAATAAAATGCATAAGAAATATATCTTAAGTTAAATCCATCATAAAATATTTAAAACATGTAAATTTAATCAACTAGCTAAAAATATATAATTTTATTTTAAATTATATCTGAGCATTATGTCAAATAAGTTCTTAAGCCAACAGATTGCAACAAAAACAAGTTCATTACAGAAAAAACAATCAAGCATACTAAACAGCTGTTTCGTTGATCGCTACATAAACGCTTCAGTAGTCTTCTGTGGCCTATACAGTCCACTCATTTTAAGAAGCTAATAGGCAAAACTTTTGCTTAACCTTCAAACGCTTTTAGTGTCAATTTGACACTATTTTTCAAAAGAAAAACTAATATTTTTTCTTATTTGTGCTCAAATCAACTTGGGATTTTGGCTCAATATAAAAATCATGCCTAAATAATCTTACCACAGAAAAAGTTCCAATTGATGTCGTTGTTAACAAAAATTCTCCTCAAACGACAATACGCTAAGAATATTACGCAAAGAAAAATTAAAAACTATAACTGTAATTTTTTTGTTCATATAAGTTAAATGTAAGTCTGTACAGAACGCGATGTGGTAACTGCGATTCCCAGGTCTGTTCCATTTACTTTTTTAACCTTTGTACAAAATGTGCCCAAACTTAGTATATTTGGTGAATAACAATAAAATTTTTATTTATAACTTTTCACAAATTATTTTTATTTTATATTTCTAGTGTCGCAAGCACATCTAAAACAATTCTTTTTGAGTTTTTTCAAAATAAATATTTTAATATAACACGAATATAAACCGAAAAAATTAGATTTTCAGTGGTACTTAACCTAAATCTTTGGATGTAATGCATAGTGTCAAATTGATACTAAACGTCTTTTACGTTACAAAAAATCAAATGCGTTTGAAGGTTAATCAATGGGGAATTATATATGCTTTTTTGGCTTTTAAAGCAGTATTTTTCTACTTGTATTGTGTAAAATGTAAAAGTAAAAAAAGTGACTACATTAATTTAGCAAAGATTTGTTCTTGTCCTCGTTTCTTATTTTTTTTTTGCGAATTAATCTAGGCCGAGCCATAGCCAAGGAAGGGTTTTAGGGATTAAAACCCTCTCAGAGGATCGAAATTTTAATAAAAATTAATGTTTTGAAATAATTATTTCATTCAATCGCTCTAATATGTTCTAAAAGTTAATAAAACATATACTGAAGTTGCGTTTAAGTGTAAAAGTCTTTGTTTTGAGTTGATTCGCGAAAACAACAATAGTGGAAACAAATGCATCGTTATTTATCGGATCAAACGTGATACATTCAAAATTACCATCACTAATGTTTTCACTGCCCTTGACATCGGCAGTTGTAGATGATGGCAGTAATAATAACAGTGAAGCCAACCAGAATGACATACATGTATACTGAAAAAACTTTTCTAATTCGAACCGCCTAGAAAGATTTTAAAGTATACTTCAGCCAAAGCCTGACTTTAATTTTCCCTCAAGCGGTTCTCGAAAATTTAAATGGTTTAAATGGCACCCATGGTTTTGTCGCTAGAGTTTGTTGGCTTTCTCTAAATCAGTAGCCGTCACCCTGGGCTCTTAAGAGCTCTCTCGTTTCACATATATTCTTTCGCTTTGTCACTATTGAGACAGCAACGAGAGCGCTTTTTGTGACACTCAACAGAGAGAAATTTGATGTATGAAAATGGAAAGTGAAAATGTGTATGACAAATATTTTATGACTTTAAACGCTTTTCAAAGAATGCAATGAGGTTTTTGTTATGTTTCATTCTAAGGAATGAAGAAAAGTTAGTTAAAAGGCATTATGAATTTACTCATAAGATTGTTCAGGAATTTTATGATACAGAAATGCAAAGACATTGTAGAGAGAAAAAGCATTTTCTTTTGAATAAAGTCAAGAATTGTATTTCTGAAATGAGAGAAAACTTTTTTAAAGCGGTGTTGCCAGTTTTTTTCCGCCAAAAACCACCAAAAATTTTTCTTATAATATTTTAACAAAAAAACAAAAAAAAACATGATGTTTACATTACACGGAGAGAAAAAAATTAAGCATTCTAGAATATTTTTTCTAGATTCAAGTCTGATATTTTCTTGGAGTGAAACAAATTTTCTTAATTCGTGTAAACAATTTCCTGAAATTTTTTTTATTTTTTGTTTTTTTAAAAGATCAAAGAACCAAGGCATGCGCCTTATACAAACAATTTTTGGTCTTTGACCTAAAAAGAAAGGGATAGATTTATTTAGATGAATTTATAGAACCATACGTGAATTATTGATTAGGCGAAACAACCGTGAAAGACAATTTGAATTGCTTTTAACCTCGGCACGCATTTTCAGCCCTTAGTTGTTTCTGCCCTTTAATTTCACATTTTCCACAATTTAGTTGTCGATTTTTAGTTTTTCCATAATTCTTAAATGTAGGAAAGAACAAAGGAAGTGAAAATGACCATGCCCCAGCCCGGATTAGAACCTGAAACCTCTGGTTTGATAGTCTATCGAACTATCCATTAGACTACAAAGGCTGACAAGAAGGCTAATGTGCTTGATTTGAGAAATTTACTTTCATTTAATTGGGAAAAACTCGCTTGATTTCATTAAACAATTTACTGAAAATTGGAATATTTTGCTTGATTTAAAATTGTTCTTTTTCATGATTTATTGTTGTTACAATTCTAAATATATGTATGTATTTTTTTAAGTGTTATATTTGAGCTTTATACCAAAATATTTTATGAAGTAACAAGTTGCAACAACACCAAGTTATTTGCAGATCAAACCAAGCAGACTAGACAAGTATTTCGTTGATCAACTCTTTAGTAGTCCTATGTTGTTTCTGCAGTAGATGAATTTCGATAAGCTTATACACACAATTTTGGTTTACTCAAAACAGAAATATCTTGTGCATTCCTTTGCATATTTTACAAAAAGTAAGAGTTAGCAAAAGTGACTGCTTCCTTGAGTTGAGAACAATTTGCTTTCTTTCAGTAGACAATTTTTTTTATACTGGAATGTTTTCAATGAAGTTATTAATTCAATAATATTTTTAATAACCAACTCTGCGTTTGCTTAAATTGAGAAAATATTTTCTTGATTTAAGTCTTATTCAAGGTTAAGGAATCAAGTTTTTATTCATGTTTCAAGCAATCATTTCTTTTACTCAATTTTAGAAATAAATGCTCATTATAAATTTTTTTCTTAACTTTAGTGTTAAATGCTTATTTTGAGTAAATGTGGCTTGATTTTAAATTTTCCTAAATTATTAAAAATATTTGCTTGATATAAGAATATTATTTCTCTTCGTGAAATATATTTATTATATTTGTACATATGACCAAAAACTACAGCTTAAGCTCTTATTTGATGTAGTTAAATATATTTTTGTTAACATGTAAAAACCATTCAAGAAATTAAAACAGGATCCACAGTTAAAATATGTATTAAAAAATAATAAAAAACGACAACGAAAACACAATAAATAAAGTAATGAGTAAAACCTTCATATAGAGAACAAATCTGTAACATTAAAAAATATTGCTGATTTTTAAAATTTTAAGCAAGTTAAGGGTGTTTTTTATGGAGTGATACAAGTTTATATCATAATAAAACATAGTAATATATTCTTAATATCAATGAAACGGCTTTATTGGATAGTTTTATGACATTGATGTTTAAATATGATTTCGGCCATGTGGCCGCTAAGGCTGGCGCGTACAAGGCGCAATCTGGAACACTAATTTTCACAAACTTTTCGCAGCATTTCGTATCACGCCGATAACTCTTCGAATGTTAATTTCCAGGTGTTCAATTGTTTGTGATTTATCGACGTACACACGTGATTTTACATAACCCCAAAGAAAATAATCCAATGGGGTTAAATCACACGATCTTGGGGCCAATTAATTGAGCCATTTCGTGAAAATATTTTTTCGTCAAAAATTTCCTTGAGTAAATCAATTGTAGCGCCCGCTGTGTGGCATGTGGCTCAGTTCTGTTGGAACCACATATTAGCAAGATTAATGCCAGCTAATTGAGGTACGAACAAAACTTCGAATCATGTTCCTATACCGATCACCATTGACAGTAACATTCTGACCATCATCGTTTTTGAAGACATATGGGCCAATGACTCCGCCAGCCCATAAAGCGCACCAAACAGTAATTTTCTGTAGATGTAATGGTGTTTCGACAAAAGCTTGTGGATTCTCCTCGACAGTTCTGTTTATTTACGTACCCATTTAACCAAAAATGGGATTCATCGGAGATTAAAATTTTCCATGGAAATTAAAAATCAATATCAATTTGTGCTTCAGCCCATTCGCCGAATTGGCGGCGCATACGATGGTCGTTTGGCTTTAATTCCTGCACAAGTTGAATCTTGAAAGTTTCTAAGCCAAGATCTTTTCGTAAAATCTTCCATAAAGTGGAAGGACTCAACCCCAGTTGCTGAGAACGGCGACAAATTGATTCATTAGGATCATCTTCAATGCTTTCCTGTACAGCGGTTACAGATTCTTCAGTGCGCACTGTTCGGCGTCGCACGGGATGCACATTATCAGTAACAGTAAATGTGGTCTGAAAACGATCTATTGTTCTTCGAATTATCAGCTCTGAAGGACGATTATGTACGCCATAAAATGGACGAAGTGCACGATAAATTTGACGAACAGAATTATTATTTTGATTAAAAATTTCCACAATTCGCACGCGTTGCTCTGGTGTAAGTCGATTCATAATAAAATGTCAAAATAAACTTAACAAAAAGCAACTATCAGCTGTTAAATGGGTGGTCAAATAAAGCAGTGATGCTAACTCATTATCATTCTATAAAAAACAGCCTTTAATTCTAATTGTTCACTGTCTTCAAGCTTAGAATCTTCTGGTTTTGGGTATATAATTTTTACTTTAAAACGTTTTAACATTTCTGAAAATTGTTAGTATAGATTGATGTTATTAAGAAAGCAAACAGCTCACATTGCATTTTATTTCGTTTCTGGGTTCTTATGTTGGTTCATAATAGAAGAAGTTATTTCTACACATGTATTAGTACTGTCTACTACATCTTAATATAAAACTTCTTATCCTGAACCAAACATGCATTTTTCCAGTCTTTTCTATATTTTCTACTTCCTTTCTTTATTTTTTGGAATTTTGGCGCTTAAACTGAACAAATTTAAGCAATATTAGCTGTAAATAGTGATTTTATGTTTTATGATTTTAAGGATTTGGTCTTTTTTTATGGAATCTAGCTAAAATATCGCCAAAAAAAAAATGTTCAAACCACCACTTTTTCGTCATCTGGCCAAAGCAAAATTCTTCTCGCCTAAGTGATTTTTCAAACCGCCAGTTTTGCGAGATATCGTCATATCTGGCATCACTGGTTGAAAGCAAAGCCAAAAGAAAAACAAATTGAAAACTACATTATGTTAATTAATATGTTTGAAATACTTGCATTTGAATGGATTTTTTTCAGTGCAAAATTTTACCTGCTCACCTGCACACGTTCATTTTAATTTTGACAGGCTCTGCTTAAAATATGCAAATGGAGCTTATCGCAAGTTTTGCGTTTTATTTAGCTCTGCTTTTGGCGCCTTATTAAAAAAAGTTTTTATTAAATAAATTGTTCTGCCCCTTTCACTGTGACTCTTTCATAGTCAAGAGTTTTTAAACAATTAAATTCCGAATTAAAGATATGAGTCTTAACCTGGTTGAATTTTTGAGTAATGTTGAGGAAAGTCAATTGTTTAAGTAATTTTGTGAATTTTTAGGTTTCAAGATTTATGTTAAAGTTTTTCTGTCTTTAAAATTTTATTTACTTGAGATAAATGAGATATTGTTCTTATCCCTTAAATTTCTTAAAACATACTTCCGTAATTCAATGGGCGAGATCAATTTGAGCGGATGTGCAACCTCTAGCATAAACAGTTATTGCACAGTAACAGACGTGTTGGTCTGTAACTGTTGGTAGAATTTGCAAAAAAAAAAGAAGAAGACCAAACATTTTCAAAACTCAAATAACTTAAATATTATTTTTTTTTTATTTTTTACAAAATTTTAAAGGCACGAAAAACAGATTTGAAGAGTGTTTTCCGGCCTTTAATATCTGAAAGTTGTTTTTTCATAATTATTCAACCAGCCAATATATTAACGGAAAACATGATTTTTGGAGGTTTTTGCAGCTTCATGTTCAAATGCTTTAGCTCACTGGATGCTATCATTACAGCCAAAATATTTAGGCCATCGTTATAAAAAAAAAAATCAAGATTAATTTTTAGAGGGATACAAATGGAACTTTTTTCCATTTGCATAAAAAATTTTCATAAAAACCCCTGCATGGGTAAATCCTGGCTACGGCCTTGATCTAAACACCTGCAATTTGTTGGTAAGAAACTGTATCAGAAAAGATATTTACAGGGACTGTACCGGTTATGTTTTTTATCAAAAAAGTTACATATTAACGGTTCCTTTTTTTCCGACAAAAATAATAGTTGATTCCTTTTATTTTTTTGGGCAAAAATAACGGTAACTTTTTATTTTTATTTTATAAGTCAAAAATAACAGTTATTTTGTGCCTTTTCAATTTCGGTCAATAATATCAGGCAATTTTTATGTTTTTAAAGGCCGTCAGGTTAAATTACAGGTAAGCATTTAGTGTTGTGGAACCTATAACAAACGAAACATTTGTTTAAACTAAAAGTCTGAAATATATAATATATATTTTCAATAAGGAAATACCTATTTTTTGCCATAAGTATGTTTTTTAATATCTATAACCAAATTTGGGTTGATAGAAAGAGCCTTTTTTTCAGTGTAAAAATTACTACACTGCTTTGAAATATGCTTTGATATATGGGAATCTTCTGCAATAATCATTGTTCAATTTGCCAAACTAATAGATTGATTCAACCAGTGCACATAATTTGCTGCCAAAGTAAGCTCTACGACAAAATATTGATTTATGATGCGCATAACGCATACTTAACGATGCAGCAACAACAATCAAAACGAGTGAAAAATAATGCATTCGTAGAAACATATTGCAGCTGTAGTTTTTTGTTGCTGCAGACCATAATGAGTGTCGGTTCACACACCAATTGAGCTTTAATTGTTTCCTGTAAGCAGATATTGAAAAACATAAAGTCGTAAATTCCGTCAGAAATAAGTCAAAAGACTTGGGCGTGGTAGAAAGAGGGTTTATTGAACTCAGAACCATTTTGTTTCAGCTAACCTCAGAATTCTTTCTTTTAAATAATTCATTGAGAAATAGGAAAAATTTTGTATCAAAAGGTGCATTCAGAAATATTTTTCCTGAGAAATGTCAGCAGAGAACAGAAGAGACATTGGCATTAGCATATTTCAAATTGGCTCACTCCGTAGCCTTTGGTTCGTAATAAGAAATTAACAAAATATTATTAAAAATTTGTCTGCAATTTATGCATATTAATGTAAAATTTTTAAGAAAAGTTATAAACAATTGTTTAATAGGCTTTAGCCGTAAATGAAAACATTTTGATTTCTTAATAATTTGTATTTTCAATATTTCGACTCTCGCTGAGAGTCAGTCAGGCATTCAATACATTGAATTAAATATATAAATCACTAAAACACCAAAGCAGTCTATGATGACGGAAGTGCTTTTACTAACTCGGCTTCGAAAGTACTACTTTTCATAAATACGTTAAATGTTTTTGAATGTTGTTTATTATCTTAACATATGCGGAATGAAATTTGCACAAATTTAAAAACTGTATTAAAAAAAACTGAAGAAGATAATTTGGTAAATTTTATTTTAAATGAAAAATATGAACTTAAAGTTAATGCAGAAAAAAATTGGACCCAATGCGTGCGGTCTTGTGGAAATTTAGAGCCACTTTTGCCATTGGATCTACAAATGCCGACTCTGATAAACTCCGTTTTTATTTTGGCTATCAAATTTTTCGTGGTTTTGGGCCGAAAGTTATTGGCATATTCTCTTCGTTAAAAATTAGCCCAAAAGTTAATCGATTAGATCAGCGTTTCTTAACCTGGGGTCCGCAAGTATATATATGGGGTCCGCCGTCTAATCTATGGACATTTGAATTAATAATTGTTTTAACTATTAAACAAATTTATGTCCACTCATGAAATACCGAGGGGTAAATGTGTGGCAGCTAGTACCGACGGTGCTTGGGCTATGACCGGTACACGAACAGGACTTCAGGCGCTCGTGAAGAAGATGAATCCATCTATTATCTGGCATCACTGTTGCATTCATAGAGATGCATTAGCTGCTAAGAACATGCCAGAAAAATTAAAAACAGTTTTGGACGACATAGTGCAGGTCATGAATTTTATTAAAGCCAGGCCTCTAAATTCCCGTATTTTCGGTATGATATGTGAAGAAATGGGCAGCATTCACATGCAGTTGTTATTGCATGCTGAGGTGCGTTGGTTGTCTCGTGGCAAAGTCGTGTCGCGTGTTTTTGAGCTGAAAGATGAGATCAGAATATTTTTTTTTAATAATTCTGTTGGCAGCGCCAATAAACATGCTAATCATTTCAATAACTTTGAATGGCTTACAATAGTGGCATATTTGGCTGATATCTTTAGTGCCCTGAACGAGCTGAACTTAAGTCTACAAGGAAGAGATAACAACATCTTCCAAGTTGAAGATAAAATAGAAACTATGATAACAAAACTTGACCTTTGGACTAATCGTACAATTAAAAAAAAAAAATAAAATCATTTTCCTACACTGGTAGCGTTTTTGGAATATTCTGGTTTAGAAATGTTACCAACGCAAGTAGAACAGGAAATGATTAAACACCTCCGCGGTTTGACGTCTTCTTTGGGGATTATTTTTCAGCACCCGATAGAAATAAAAACTGAATAGCAGACCCTTTCAACGCAGATGTTTTAGATATAATCGGCTTGACAACGGTACAGGAAAATCAATTAATAGAAATATCATGTGATTCAGCTTTAAAACGTAATTTGAAAGAATCGTCTTTATCAAGTTTTTGGGTAAATTTAAAAAATGTTTATAAAGAAATCTCAGAAGAAGCACTAAACTATTGACTGCTTTTCTCGTCCACATACCTCTGTGAAAAGGCATTCTCTGCTCTTGTATACACCAAAAACAAATACAGACACAGATTACAATTGGAATCAGATTTGAGATTACAACTCAGTAAAAACATCAACCCAAATATTACTAGTTTAGTTTCAAAAAAGCAGCACCAACCTTCATATTAATACAGAACTTTTGATTTTTATAAAATGTCATTTATTTAGTACTAAAATAATTTGTCCAAAATTTATTCCTCTGTTTTTTTTTAAGGGGGTCCTTGAACTTGTGCGTGATTTTCTAGGGGTCCGCGGAGTGAAAAAGGTTAAGAAGTGCTGGATTAGATGAAGCTTCAGCACGTTGGTAGGGTTATTCTCCTTATGTACATAAGGTAATCAAACCTATCCATAGCTTTTGTCTTTTAATTGCTTGTTGCCGTCAAAATAGTGCTGTCCTTTACCACTCATTACCATCAAATGTGAAATATGACTCGTCACCATAATGCAAAAAATATTTTTAACCAAATTTGTCAAACGGACCTTTTGGGCACATGTTTTGAGCTTCCGACATCATTGGCTTACTTTTTCTTGACCTTTTTTTGGATTCCCATTGATAGAAGATGTTTCTTCACTGTTTTGCCATCACATTGAAATTTTTTGAAAGTTAAAAGAATGACTTGTTTCGAAAAATTGTGTCCTCAATAACGCGCGGATACATGGAGGCTAAAGGGTGTAATTTCCCCACAAGAATTATTATATTAATTTATCAGAAGACAATACCCTGCAAACATTTGGAAGACGATTGGAAGAGAAGGGTATTTTGTGAAGCACTTGCGATTCGCCCAAGGGTTCTTTAGAAGATGGGTCGCTTTTTAATCACCCAGCCAATCGCTCAAGCGATGAATGCGCGATTCAATAAAAATCTTCAAAATCTTCCTTCGCTCATTGCGGCGATCGTTGGAAGATGGATCGCTTTTCAATAGCCCAAGCAATGAATGCCTGACTCAAGAAAAATCTACAAAATCTTCCTTCGCTCATTCCGGTAATCGTTGCAAGATGGAATATGAATCAAGCTATTCTATATACTTCTACTCTAAAAATATTCATCGATAAATTTTAATAAATAAGTTTTTGTTTTAAATTGCCCTATGGAATCTGAAAATATTTATATCAGCATGATTTTCGGTGGGCGATTTTTTTGTTGACCGATTTGACAAGGAATTTTGCCTATAAAACAACTTGTAAAGTTCAACAAAGACGCTTCCCAACAAGACGCTTAGGAACTCTTTAGGCGATTTGTTTGCGAATCTTCCCGGCGTAGCGCTTAAGACCCCTCTCGGTGATTCATTAGAGACTATCCCCAGCGAATCGTTTGCGAATCCTTTAGGCCATTGAGCTCGTTTACGACTCCGACATCTTCCAAGCGAGTCGCTGGCGATTCTTAGGCGATTGAAAATGTTTGCAGGGATAGATAGGGTAATTACAATAACATAAATAGCAACATGATTTAAAAAACGGTATTGCATGTCTTTTACATTAATTAATGCTAAACGAACGTCTTGCGAACGAACATATTATTCATAATAGTTTAATTGTCAATTTCGATTTTGTATACGTTTTTACAGTTTGTCATAATTCTAAATTCGATTGTTTCGATTTTTCACCCAATGCCTCTGCAAATAGATTTCTACGAAAACGCACTTTAGCACTACTTCGTTTTCTGTGTGAGCCTTAAAGCGCTCATTACTACAAACTCAAGATGAGAGATTATAGGTGTTTTGCTGCCCAACACTGACTTACAACTTAGCTGTTGCGTTGGTTTAATAAACAAGGTGAAAGTTACAGTTAAAATTAATGGCTAGATTTGTCAAACTTATGAATGAGTGAATGAAACAGAAAAGATGATTTTGTATGGTTGACAGCTCAAAAGTTGAATTTTGTACGATTTACACTTTTTCCACAACAAGAGGGTTGAAAATGAACAAATCTGTATTTAGATTTAAAATGAACCTAAGTTCAACTATAAGTGCATTTGAGAAAATATCACAATAGAAGGATACTGAAGCTTCAAGCAAAGCATCATTGCTTTTAAAAAGTCTGATGACAAAAAACTGTATTTTGAGTCACAATTTGTAACCATATGTTTACTTTCTGATTTGTTGAAAAAAAATTTCATCGTAGTTATGTCAGCGCTCCAACACCAGAGGACTAACTACTTCCCAATCTCTATATATTACCCTTACCCTTACCCTTATCATTGAATATATAGGGACTTGTTTAAGCAAATAATTTTTTCAAAAACTATATGTCACTTAAACTTTGCCAAAGAAAATGAATAAACACAACAATGAAAACCTCAAAAATGAAGAGTTAATATATCTTAGTAATAATTCCATGTTGTGACGGAAATAAGGAACTAAATTCAATGCAATTTTTGATAATGACATTTTTCCACTAATTTCCAAAACGTTTGCTTTTTTCGCTGCTCTTCCCATCAAAATAGCAAAAACTTAGCGAAGGTTTTCTACACTGCGACGATTAAAAACATAGCTACGTTTAACTATGCAGCAAGAACGATTGAACTCGCATTGTTGCATATTCATACAGATATTCAGGGTTGTTGCAAAATCTGAGTCGGAATTGGTTTGTTATCAGAATGGCAAAACGCTTCCAATATTAAATGATGTTGTGAAATCCGATCGGTTTTTACACTTTTCACACATAAACAAATCCTATGTTCGAATCAACTGTTAATATAAACTGTTTTCTGATGTTTTGTTTTCGATTGCACAATTTTAAACATTTTGCTTGCATGTATTTATATTTATAAATTTATTCATGAAAATAAAAACCAGATGAGGAAAGGAATGAAAAAGTAAAAAGGTGAATTTGAAGGGAACATATCAATCCTCTGGATTTGGAGTTGAATAAATAAAATTTTTAAATAATTCGCTAGTGAATAGCTGGCCGGTTGTTGTCCAACTATCAAACTGATAAAATTGAACTAAAAAGCGGAATGTGTGATACCTTCACCAAATTTCTACTGAAATGAAAGCCGATTCCGATAAATAACGCCCTGTTAATTAATAAGAATTAAATCCCTGATTAAACTAAATATTAACAAATTTATGGATAACGTGGTATGCTCTAATTTTTTTTTTATGAAAACGACTATGCCTTTTTTATTACACATAATTAAAAATGCAATTGTGCAATATTTTTTTGAAACAGGATGGATTTGAAAAATGTTAATAAGCAAATCATAATTACATGCAAAAAGTTTTTTTTACAGTTTTTATTTACTTGATTTCAAAGAAGAGAGACATAAATATATAAATGGAAATGTGCGTCTGCAAAAAACTCAACTAACACAATTCGTTTAATTACAATTCGACAAGTTACGATTAATTTAACTACAATATATTTTTTACGAGAGAGTTCTAGAAGAATTTTTAGAGATGAATTCTTTCAAACGAATTTTAATAAGACGATAAGTAAACAACAAAATTTCCCAAAATCTAAAAAGTGTGTACATTATGTACACAAAATTTTTTTCAGATCCTATTGTGTATCCAATGAATTGGTGTCATTCGTTTTCTTTCTCGTCAGGTCGTAACTCATCTTCTCATTCATCAAGATCATTATCAGTTATTTTAATTCAATTCTGCTTACAGTAATATTTAATTTACCATTCTTTAATTATTGTAATTATAATTTAATAGTTTTGTATGTTTGTTGTATTAAGCATTTTTACAAACCATTTCACTAATTTACTTGTCTAATTATTTTACTAATCTAACTTGTTCCTTTTTAATTAAGTAAATGTCTTCAACAAATTTCTTCAATCAACTTTGAGCCCTCAAAGGATGGTATACAAATTTATTTAAATTTTATATTGAAATCTGCAGGAGCAGACATCCTTAAAAAAGAATATGAAATCTCAAGTGGTATTGTTATTTTTTTATACTTTTCTGAGTTGGATTGGTGAAAATATTTTTCAATTAATTTGTCATTACTTAAACTTTTTCTAAAATCTAACTTTCAAATATTCCTTTACTTTGAATTTAACTAAACGGTTTACTTTTGTTTTTAATCTACAATATTAATTTAAACTATATTAAAATTTATTATTATACTAAGCTATAAGTAAATAATCAAAAAGCTATACTTACATAACAAATTTTTTTTTGTTAAATAAAATAAACTTAACTAAAGTTAAGAAGACTTAAATAACTTAATTATAATTAAAATTAATATTTCAGCAATTTTAATAATTCAAATACTTGCATGATATTACCATACATAAAACTTTACTCATTATGAATTTAATTGAAATTTACAGATGTTGATTGTATCTTATGATTTAAAAATGAAACGATAATTTGTTTTATTAAATTGAAAGCATGACGGGGGCATTTGCTTAAACGGATAATTAAAGTTGCGAACTGGCTTATTGCAAAGTATAGTCAAGCAATAACAATTGACAAATCGTAGATTGTGATGGAGTGGGCTGACCTGGTGTATTTAAAAAACTTGATACACCATCTCGTAATTAAATAATTTGTTTAGTTTTTTTACTTTTATTTTTTTTTATTAAGAAAGTTTTGTATTGTTTTTCAAAAAAATACTTTTTTGTTTCAAAGTTCAAAAGATCCCGGAACCCATACGCCGGGTATTAAGTTAATGTTTCTCTTTTTTTTTTGCTTTGGCCATGCTTTTATAATTTGCGCATTTTTTGCTGCATTTGCTTTAGACAAGCTATATCATCAATGCCAGTTGAAAGACTACTTTTTATAGATACATTTTCTCAGCTCAAACAAAATTAGTCTTAATTAAATAAATTGGTTTATTTCAAATTACTAGCAAAATCTCCTCAAACTAGTGCTTAATTATTAACAATTAAATGCGAACATTCTATGTTCATGTTTATAACGATGTCACTTTGCACGCACACAAAGGCACACGTTTGAGAGCTTGAATCTCATTTTACCACACAAAGCCAAACAAAGCTGTTCCTAAATATACACAATCATACTGATTAAAATGAAAGCTTATAATTTTACTTGTATGTAGGCAACACCGTTCATATTCCCTCAAAATCCCTTACTTTGAGTTTTATTTGTTCCCATACTAAAAAAGGCAGTAAATATTAGAATTTACTGTGTATGACATAAAGGTATTTTCTATTAAAATATTCGCGGAAAAACCGTAAAAATGTTATGCTTTGAAAAATTATTTGTTTTTTATCTGTTGCACAAAATCTGGGCGCATAAAAGTAAAGTTGACCTACAACAATCGGGTTAAAAAAGCTTGCCATGAAAATTTTTAAAAAAATCTAAAAAAAAAAACAATGCCGAAAATTTTTTCAAGGCCATGTGATATACCCATACTTATCGAAAAAAGCACCTAAGAATATTAAATTCAGCAGAACATACAATTATTTTTTTTTTATCTTTATTCCTTCATTCTAGACAGGAAATAAAGGAAGGTGGAAAGGACACTATTTGAAGAAAAACACAAAAAAATAAATGCAGAACATAATGGCTAAAAAACTTTAAACATTTATTTAGGGATTTTTGCAAATAAAGCGAAAATTTAAAACAAAAATGATAACCTAATGGAAATCTTCGTAACGTGATTACTACAAACTAACACATTTCTGTAATAATTATCGGCCTTTGTTTTGATATCATCCGTAAAGCCATTGAAATTTTAATATGTAACATAAATTTATATTTTTATATCCTAAAGAAAATAAGCACCCAAATAAATTGCAAGTCATTTCATTTATCATCAATTGACCACCAGCATAAACTCTTAATTTAGATTTTAAAGAAAAAAACTTTTGTGTATTTAAACGTGTGTTATTAGTACAAGCCGTTACTTAGCAAAATTAATTTTACTAAAGCAGTGGCTTAAAACTATATTCTTTATAAATCATTGAAAAAAAATTTAAAAAAAAAAAATTTTCAAATTTATTTTCGTTTCAACTATACACCTAATCCTGTTTTTGCACGGTACATACGTTCCAGAAAATATCGTATAAAAAAAAATCAAAACGTGTAAATAACGTGTAAAAACAGGATAAGTTTATTTCTGTCGACCGTGTTATTTCAAAATCGTGTAAAAAAAGACCGTGCAAAAACAGGATTAGGTGTACTTCAATTTTGTCCATTATGTATATATAAAACTATCGATTTTCTGTTTGTGGCTAATTTGACGATTTTTCACTCAAAACAACAGTAGTTTTTACATAATATTTTAATATATTGAATGTTAGTGAAAAACAAAGACACTAAAAACAAAGTCGTTACAACATCTACGAAAAAATTTTTACAAATAAATGTGAACCCCCATTATTAGAAACATAAAAATGTATTATATTTTTTTTAGCCTTTGCTCAGAGTGACTAGTCAGTCAGAGTGATTAGAACCAAGAGTGCTTCGTGTCAGTCCAAAACCCATGTCATAAGGGTATAATTTTTCCTTTATATCTTTAATTCTGAGATAGGTTATGACTTAATTTAAAAAAAGTATCGATAAAAAATAGACAATTTTTTAAAAAATATGTTTAGTAACATTAAAATAGCTCAAAGTTTTGCAAAAATATCATAGCATTCAATTAATGAATTTAAGTTTTGAATTTCACAAAATTATTAATTTATGTCTTGTTTTTTGTTTCATTATTCTTTGACATCATTGGAAAAAAAAATTAACATAACTTCAAATTGAAAGTTATATTGAAAAGTTCAAGGAAAAATTTAGTTATAAGTTCCAAAAATACAAAAAGTATTTAGAAATTACCGATAAAAGCTCAAAAAACCTATAAATTAAACTAAATAACGTTAATAACGAAGTAGTACAATGTAACCTTAAATTTAATTTAAAAACACTTTGAGGTACTATTACAGTGTGTAAAAAATTAAGATTAAATTCTTTAATAACCTTTAAGGTCTTAAGAATACGCATTAGAAAAAAAAAACAATTTTAGAAAAAACATCAAATAGAAAAAAGTTATAATATATATTATATTCGTATGTCAGGTGATATTCAAGAACCTTTAAATCTTTAATTGCGTTTTTCTCGAAACAAGGTTTTTCGAAGCGTTTATGTATCACTTTGGCTTTGTCGATCAAGAGACCAATTTTAAATTCAGATTGAATTCTTTATTTGTTTCGTTCCACCAATTTTTCATGTGCTTTTTGGACCTTGCTAAATTTGTAACATTTTTTCATACAAAAATTACAATTTTTTTGCAATAATATGATACTTTAAATAGAATTACAAAAAATTTTCGTCAAAGTCAAAGAATAATTGTTTTTTAGTTCTTTTTCAAGCTTTGTTAAATTTTTAAATATTTTTCCATACAAAATTAACAATTTTTTTCAAACGTTCACTTTTGAAACCTTCATAACTTTCTTGTTTATGAAAGGTGGAAACAAAAAATTAAAAATCAAATAAAATTACAAAAAAATTTCATCAAAACCGAAAAAATCCTTTTTTTATTTTAACTTACAAAAATTCACAAATTTTTGAGTTCTAAGATGTTTTTTTGAAGGTAATGAAAATTGTTTTAACAAAAAATAATTATTAAAAAAAAAATTAGTAACATGATCAAAATACAATTTAATATATTCTTCTATAATGATTTTTTTATTTTGAAAAAACATGCTACATTTTTGAAAATATTACTTTAATTTTAAATTACTTGTTTACTGACAACAAGAAAATAAGGAGGTCTAGTTAAAGGCCTCGCATTTATTTATTATAACAATAATTTTATTTCTTAAAATCTTACTTCTTCGATAAATTTTAAGTCATACAGAATTACTAAGTGTCATTTTTTGCACAAATTTTCAAGAATCTTATGAGATCTTTCTACATGTTTAAAATATTTAAACAATAAACTCGAGTTTATGTCCTACAAATATCCAATCAAATTAATACATAATCTGCCTCATTTATAAAAGCCTCTTAAGATCTATGGGTAATTGTCACTTTAGCAACACAACCTGAACCGTTTGCCACTTCCTGCGCAAACGCTCGAATAAATTGTTTACTGTTTTACGTTGAAAAGTCAACAAGGTCTCATTAAAAAAAACCAATAAAAGTTTTGAGGGTGAGTTTAATTAAGTTTAATTAATAACTGCCAGAGAAAGTGGCTTTCTCTGTATTTAATTAGCTTTTGCGCATATCATTTGTGTTCTATGTGTTATTGAGAGTGCGTTTGTGTGTGTTACACAAAAGAACAACCACAAAAACGTACCAATGTTAATTCACCTCGGGATGTAAGAGATTAAGATGTGCTTAGTTACGGAAAATAAAAGTCACATTCTTGAAATCAGGAATAGCGATTGTGTATTTTGAGGGTGCATTAAAGTTTTTAAGCCCAATAAAAAGCTGTATTAAAAGTTTTTTTTTAAAGCGACTGTTTATTTGGCGCATTTGTTTTTTGACAATATAATTATAAAACTTTTGAAGAACATTGTCAGAACCTAATCATTATATCAATACGCTAAGAACAAAGGTTGTCGTCTTTTTCTGTAAAAAGAGAGAATAAGTTCATCATAAGAGACACAAGAAAAAAGACACAGTTTTGATAGTATCGTAAATATAGATGTAGAGTTCCTATTTATACAGTTATTAAGAAAAATTTTGGTATTTTCTTTTTTATTTTTCAAAACTATTTTAAAGCATTTCATTTAAAATAAAAATTAATTAAAAGCAAAATTTTTTTATATACTACGTTTTTGTTTGATATTTTTTATGATGCGTTTGTTGTTTTTGTTCTTTTTTATGTTGGTTAAACTTTAATGTAATTCAAAGTTTTTTTTTAAAAAAGATCTCAAAGAAAAAAGGCCTCATACAAAAAAGGTTTGGTCTTTGACCTGAAAGGAAAGGGATAGATTATTTAGAGGAACCATACGTGAATTAAAGATTAGGTGAAACAACCATGAAAGACAATTTGAATTGCTTGTAATCGAGGCTAGTGTTATGCCTTAACCTCGGTAAGCAATTCTAGTCCTTAGTTTTTCCTGTTCTTAATTATACATTTTCCACAATTTAGTTGTGGATTTTTGTTTTCCATAATTCTTAAATGTAGGAAAGAACAAAGAAAGTGAAAAGAACCATGCCCGATTCCGGTTTTGAACCAGGGACCTCTGGGTTGATAGTCTAGCTGCTAGACTCTAGCGCACTCTCTACTAGACCACGAAGGCCAACAAGTTATATAGGCATTTTCATAGCTATGCACGTGAAAGTCATATGCAGATAGCTTATTATTGCACTATACAATATTTAACAGTTAAGAATTGTCAAAAGTTCGGCTCTTAGATAGAAGCCACCACAAATAATACGTTACGTGACAAAAAAAATCGATCGAAAGTATTGTACAAAGAAACAAAAAATATCCTGTTACATAACAAAAAGGAGAAGTTGTTTTTGTCTTTATCAATATGAACAAAAAAATCTGCTAAGTGTGCATTAGTTCCTTTATGAAAGTTTTAATAATTGTTTTTTTCATAATTATTTCGTTGAAAAATCTTTTTGAACAATTTTTACACAAACCATAATATGATAATGTACGTGATATACATTACGTGACAGATTTTTCCCTTCAAAGAAGAACAAATATTTTATAGTTTTATTTATTTAATTGAACTAGCAAAACATGTAAAGTGTAAAATTTGTAGTATACGAGTATTTATTATACTTTTTAAATTTCAACTTTCGTCAAAATTTTTCAACTTTTATCACTATTTTCCAACTTTTGATGCCATTCATTGTGTTTGCTGAGATTTTTCAAAATTTTAATTGAGATCAGCTCTCAGTACTCTCTCAATATAAATTTAAGCATTATTTCTCTATTATGGAGGTTTAACCCATTTTCTACAGCGGGTCGGTTATCTGACCAGTGAAAGGACCCGTCATACATGTGCTCATATCTCCGTTTCTATACATGGAATTTTATTGCTTTTTTTTAAATAAAGTTTGGATGTTGTACTTTCTTAAGGGAACGTAAAGTGTAAAATTTTTCAACTAAAGCCAAAGAGTAGTAAAAAGTTGTCAGTTCTGCACAATTGCGTTTGTGCAGACATTTTCAATAAGTGAATATTGGGCAAAAGTGGATGTGAAGGAAGGCGATAAAATTGAAATTTGTCGACTGACTTTGCTCAGCTCTGCTTAGCTGACGTAGCTTTGTGGTTGCGACGCTTAGCGAAGTATGAGCAGTATGAGTGCGTAGAAATAGAAAATAAAAAGCGTGTGATGAAGTGAAAAGAAAAGAGTTTGCTATTGTTTCTTTTCGCTTTGCTTTTTCTTTTTTTGTTTCCTATAAGAATCTTGCACTCATCTGAATCTTTACATTTTTTAGCTAGATTTAATTTGGTAAATTGAATGAATTTACCAATTTGAATCTTTTTAAATGATGAGAACATTTTTATGCCCTTTACCTATAAATTCATTTTAATTCTTGCAGGTACTACGTATTGCAGGTAAGAAATTTTTTAATTTGAAGCTAATTTTTTTACCAATTTCCAGGTACTATGAATTTAGGAAATTTTTTCATTTAAATTTTTTAACTAGATTGTATTTGGCTAATTAAATGAATTTACCAATTTCTAGCTTTTTAAATTATGATAACATTTATATGCCCTTTACCCATAAATTTCTTTTAGTTCTTGCAGGTACAATGTATTTAAGAAATTTTTTTAATTTGAAGCTAAATTTTTTAGCTACATCCCATTTGGTAAATTAAATAAATTTATGATATATTTATTTTAATGATTTTTTAGCTACATAGTATATACACTTATATGAGACGTATATACTTTCTTTATGTAAAAATATATATACAAATTTCTGTCAATTGTTGCAGGTATTTAGAAATTTTTTTAATTTTAAACAAACTCAGAATGTTTACGTAAGTGCTTAAAATATTAAATACCATCTAAAAATTTGAAACATTAAAATTTAAGTATTTTGTAGTGTTTTCAAATCCAAAACTTATTGTGTCTGTTTAATAACGAAAAAATGGTATTAATATTTAAAAATATTTTTTTCATTTTATTTACCTTCTTTAAACAGTTACTGTTATGGTGACACAACGTGCCTTTTTTTTTGTATTTTGATTTTTTATTTAAATTTTGTCTAAAATCTTTTTGTTGAAGGTATTTAAAAAGTTTTGAATGTAAGCAAACAGATTTTTTAATAAATTAATAAAATTATAATATAATAAAGGAAGCCATAAATTCATCTTATTATGAATTATGAATTTATTTATAGATTTTTAATAAATTAATAAATTAATAAACAAAGCAATAAATTCATCTTTTATTCATTTTAAAGGTAAAATATGTGTTACATACATATGAATTTATTTTGCAGTTTTGGTTTTGAATTGTTGGTGTTTTAAAACTTACCTCATTTTATTCTTCCAATTCAATAAAAAATTAAAAAATTTTTTAAACTGGCTCTTATTATTTAATATAATACGGTGCTTAATATATAATTTAATATCTTAAAAACTGAAATGAAATTTTATTACATAATGCAATAATTTAAAACTAAGTGAAAATCTTATTACATAATGTAATAATTTAAACCTAAATGAAAATCTTAATACAGAATGTAATAACTTAAAACTAAACTAAAAACTTATTACATAATGTAATAAATTATCAACTGAGGCAAACACTTTGAATGGATTTTACTAACCTAAGTAATATAATAAAGTATATATTTACAACTTAAAACTACAAAGGTAAAAGTATTAAATGTACTTGCAATATTTACAGAATTTACAATATTTACATATTTACAGATATTTAAATTACATAAAGTAATTTTATAAACGGTTATTGTAACCTCAAAAATGTATGTACAATATTTATATTATAAAATTTAGTTTTACAATATTTACAATAAATATTTGCACAAATGTATTCACAATATTTACAATATATACAAAAACCTTTTGTTAGTCCGGGAAAAAAAGATTAGTAAGCATTTTTTGTGTGTGAAACAAGGAAAGAATTTAATAACCTGAAATAGTAGATAGAAAATTTTGAAAATTATAAATGAGTCTACAGAGCCCAAAGTTGAAAACGGTAATTTTTATAAAAAAAAAGAAGTTTGTAAGCGATGCCA
The DNA here is from genome assembly GCA_963920525.1 of Dichetophora obliterata. Lineage (NCBI taxonomy): Eukaryota > Metazoa > Arthropoda > Insecta > Diptera > Sciomyzidae > Dichetophora > Dichetophora obliterata. The sequence goes on along the minus strand of OY986439.1, from coordinate 84,493,501 downwards.
TAAGAAAGATTTCGAAATATTTTGATCCAATTAGCCTCGCATGGTACAGCAGCGAATGCAACTTATATAAGCAGCTAGTATACAGCAAAAAATTATGGTTATGCAATACGTATGCACTTTACCAATAACCAAATTATATCACCAAAATTTAGACAATCAGAAAACAATTAAAACTTCTGTGCTATCTTGAGTGTACATTTAGGTTCGAATATCCCTTACTCAGGACCTTTTGGGTAAAAACGAAGAGTAGCATCGTGTTCACCAAAACATTGTTAGTTAAGGTTTATATTTACTTTTGCTTAAACGCATATGTAGTTTTTCTTATAAAAATTAAAGCATTTTGAGATCCTGATTTCTTACTGTTTTTCTCAAAAAAAAACTTTGTCCTTGCGGGAGAGGAAGGCATCCTTATTTTTTCTTAAATTATTATTTTTTTAGAGATCCTGACCATCCAATGCAACTTTTGAGACCTCTTAGAATATGAAATTCGAAAAAATTGTAATTCGATACGCCCTAATATTTAGTTGTTTTTTTAAAAAAAAAAAAATTAGAACGTGGTTACTTATTTCCTAGTTGTTCAGTTAAACTTAGTTTATTATTGAAGTGTGAAAATACAATATTAATATAAAACTTCAAATTATTGACGCTTAAAAAAACAACTTTGTCTTAAACTATGGCTACGAGATTTAAAAAAAAATCACCTAGAGGTACAAGGCTAGAAATCTATAGTGAACAGAAACTATGTAGGATGGACGTGACGAACGGTCTTAGAAAAACTCGCGTGTCATAAAAATGTAGCAAAATACCGAGCGCGGCGCAGCTGAGATATAAAAAAGTAACCTAAGGACATCTCGAAGCGCATTCATAAGTGGGTGGGCAGCTGTAACCTACAATCTAGCGTGCCAACCATGCGACATAGCGGTACCTGAAAGACTCGAAGAGGAAGAGAAAAATCTTGTCGACTAGGCAACCGCCATAGCGAAAAGACTTAGAAAATTTTCGTGACTAAAAGACTTAGAAAAATTTTCCAAAAAAAAAAGAGACTTACAAAATTCGTAACGAAACCACCATAGCGAAAAGACTTAGAAATTTGTCGGGGCTAAAAGACTTAGAAAAATTTTTCAAAAAAACTATCTAGAAAATTCTTGACGACCAGGCAAACCTATTTCTCGAGGTACAAGACAAACGTCTTAGTACAGCAAGGCTACGATGCAAGAGTTAAATGAAATTTGATGACTTACCAAAATGGCGGCCGCAGCAAGAATGATTTTTCTTTCGCTGTCGGAACATGTAGCCTGCTAGATTCTTACGCACAGCGTGTGCGTGGTGAGTTGGGCTAAGCTAAGTTTCGCTATTAGGGCCCCTCAAACGAAACTACATGTCCATCCGACCTGTCAAGTCACACACATGTAGTATCACACATGTAGTATCGTTCATGTGCAAAAAATCAAGGCGGATGGACATGTCCGATGCAAGACAAAAATTTTTGCCTTTTTGCTAAGTACGTTCGACATGTAGTTCCGTTTGTGTGCGTGGCCATCCAACTTAGTACATTTTGTCATTTGTTGAAAACTTTTCAGAGGAGCACATCTCGCGGCCAAACTGCCGAACGTAACAAATGTTATATTTTGACGCGAATTTTTTTATCTTTACCTTAAATCATGATGGCTTGGAATATTTAAAGCAAAAAAAAATAAAAATAAATGTTCAAAACAATTAATACTAATCGTTTTAATTGATGTTAACTCTTCGGCAGCTAAAAAATAATGAAGTCTATCCGACGTTTATCCGACATGTGCGATGTGCGTGAGGGCAACGAAAAAGGTCCCGTTACTTTATCGAACTACATGTACGTCCATCATGTAGTACCCTCCAAGAAATGTGAGCATTCCCGGATGTTACCAGGTAACATTCCATGGAATGTAGGAAGCATTCACCTATATTGCACACTCCATTACTTTTTTAACATAGCATGTCATTGGAAACATTCCTCCCCGATGTGTTAAAAAGTCATGTGGAAACATTGCTCTCCGCTGTCCTCAAAAGTGAATTGGAAGCAGTCCTCTCCACTGTTTTAAGAATTAATGTGGAAACATTCCTCTCCCTTGTTATGAAAATGGATTCGGCCAGGATTCGAACCCGGGACCCCTGAGCGACAGTCGAGCGCGCTACCACTAGACTATCGAATTCTACAATAAGCGGCTAGAAAACAATGATATTAATATTTTCTATTGTCATTGCTTGACAATAAATAAAAGTTTCCACATGCATTCTTAAAGAAGCGGTTTGGAAACAATATAAATACAAAACTACCCTTAAGCTTCCAAAAGATACGGTGGGAAAACAATATAAATACAAAACTACCCTTAAGCTTTCAAAAGATACGGTGGGGAATGTTTCTTTATCACTTTTAGATGGAAGCCTTCCGATTTTTCCTGGAGGGTATCGTTTGAGGGCCACTATTCAATCTTGCGTGTGTATTTAACTTGGCCTAGTGTTGGTAACCGATTGAAATAGTCTAGCCTATTGATCGTCCACATGCGAACTGTCAGCTGAGCAATTCGTACTTAAGTTAGTACCCTAGTGTCGAGTAAGGTGATTAATTTATCGATAAAGCTAAAGAATGATAACTCTAGCTTATCCTAGGCCTGATAACGTATAATTAAAAAAAAGTTACGTATAATATGGCTTAGATAAACAAAACGTACATTAATTAATTCATGATTTTTATAAAATAAAATAATAAAAAAAATACCAGCTGTGACGTGTAGGGTGGAAACGATTTCCATCCTCACAAATTAATGTGAATGTAACATATATTTTGTTTTATTGAAGTTATTTTTTGTTATAATGACAGATTTATTAACAAGAAAGGAGTACTGATGACATAAATATTCCGGATTGAAAAAAATAAGTTTTCAAAAAGTTTAAAAATGTTTTGCTTACGCAATTCCTTAATACAATTTTCATTAAACCAGTGATAATTTTTTGGAGTGTATTTTAAAATTTAAAGACAAATTAAAATGAAAAAGATGTGATATTAAATTGAAAATATTTTGTCCATTTGTTTAATTTCATTTGGGCCATTTTGTCGATGAATGTTTGTATTTTATCTCTAAAAAACTCAAGCGCCACCCAAAAAATAAAAATGTTTACTATAATTTGGAAATAAGAAATTTTTCGAGTTTTTAATTTTCTCGTAATAATGTATAATTTATAGCTTAATACATTTATTTAAGTTCCTAGTGTCATGTTGCACTGAAAATTCTAAAAGAAAATAATAAATACTAAAGAAAAACGTATTTAAATTTATTTCAATCAAAATTCATAGTGTAGAAAAAAAAAAACAAATAGCGTACCGACTACAATTATTGGCACCCAAAAATTTGGCGTCAACTATTGGCACCCTTTCCTTGAATAGCATTTATGAAATATCGTTAAATTCTAGTCGGTTATGAATTTTACATTTCAAATTGTGTGGTTTATTTCCTTTCTTTGTTCTTTATTGTATAAAAACATTAAGTACCTCAGTTGTTTGTAAATTTCGGATCTGCAAGGGTGTTTTCATCGTCAATTAAAAAAAGGTTTTTGAGTGTTGATATCATTAGCGAACTGAAATTTGGTGAGTACTGTTTCTTAGTTATTTATGGATTTGTGATATAGACGCGTTTCATTATTTGATTAATTAAACATTAAAGAGTTTATTTTCGTCTTAATATCTTAATTTTTACCGCAATTTTGATATTACTACAATAACTGGCACTGCCAGTCATTATACTTTTATCTAGTGCCAATAATTGAATACTTCGTATTTTCATATAAAAATGCCAAAAGAAAGAGCTCTTACGATGAAAGTATTTTACAAAAATCTCTGTCAGCAATTAAAAATTGCAAAATTTCTACAAAATATTCAGCCAAAAAATATTGAGTACCACGATCCTCACTCCAATTTCGTCTGGGTCCAAAATTTCTAAAATTTGGACAGGTTAACAAACTGTTTTAGAGAAACCTAAAAAGAAGCAATGGTAGATTGTGTGAAAGTCTCCAAGCTGAAAGTGACGTTAAATCAGAAAATTGTGGCATAAGGAGCAATTATTTCTTAACCCTTTCATGCTCGATGTTATCTACAGGCAACATTGCACTTATTGGCTTCAAAGTACCGTTATTTTCATGTTTTTGCCTAGTGGTTTTTGCATCCTGTGGCATTATGTGTTGTGCAAGCTTACAGCTATTTGTTCTATAGAAAACTTTGCACGTGTCATTTAAGTAGCCGTTCTTCGTAGAGTAAAATGGTCAAAATCAAGATCGGGATCGTTTCGCAAAAAAACTGTTTATACAAAAAGTGCTTAAAACATTAAAATAATTATTTAATTGTAAAACCAAGTACACAATAAAAATAAATAAATAAAGATAAGAGAGTTATATACACAAAAAAATCATGAGAAAAGTGGTTAGTTGGTCCAATAACTACCCAACGTTTTAAATAAGCAACATTCTGTAACAGTTCATATTTGAATAAAGACTAACACATATCTCAAAAAATGTGTAGCACAACTCATGTTAATTCGGGAATAAAAGGGTTAAATTCCCTCCAAATGTCTTAAAAAAATAATTGTGTTTATTTACCAAAATTTGTGTGTAAAACATGTCCAAGCTAAGGTCTCACATCAATATTTAAAAGTTGTAGAGCTATATTTATAAATTATTTTAAATTTATCAATCTCTTTTTCTATTCTTAGATGAAATTTTTATGCTAATTTTTTGTGATTTATTTTTAACCTTTATGTACTTAAAAATGGTTCAGTTTAATTTTAAATAAAATTTGCATTAAATAAAATAGGTATGTTGGGAACTATGAAAAATAAGGGATTTGTTTTTATGATTTAGCCAGCTATTATATAATTTTTATAGATATTGGGTGCCAATTATTGCATTTTTATGGGTGCTTATAATTGTAGTAGTATGCCAATAATTATAGTTTTTAAGGAGCCAATAATTGTACTCAAGTGCCAACGATTGTAGTAATCAATGTGCCAATAATTCTATTCACGTGCCAATAATTGTGGTTTTTGAAAGACTTTTTTTATTTTGATTCTCACAAAAAACAGAGAGCTCATATAAATATGTTAAAAAATGCTTTAAGTAAAGAATTTTCCAAAAAATAAAATAAAATTTCAAAAAGAACAATCACTTAAAAACAGAATGAATGCCAGAGGTTGCAAGGTAAAATTTACTTATGGTTGCCAATGATTGTAGTCGGTACGCTAGCGACTCAATATGGCGAGGATGAAGATTTTAGACACTTTTTTCCAAAGTTCTTGCAACTGAATAATTACTTCAATACACAGTTCTTGCAACTAACTAAATATCGAAAGTTACAAATATTTTTTTAAAGTTGTTGCAACTGAATAATAACCTTAATGCAGCATTTACTTACAACAATTTTATTCAAAACTTTTTGCAACTGAATTATAACTCCAATACAACGTTCATCTAACTAGTAACATTATATAAATTGCAATGGTTTTTTTTTAAAGTTCTTGCAACAGAATAATAACCTCAATACATCGTTCTTATATCAAGCAAACTTTTATAAGTTACAATTATGTTTTTATACTTGCATCAACTGAATAATAACCTTAAACAGCACAAGTTCGTAATGATTATTTTCAATGTTCTTGCAATTTAATAGAAACCTCAATTCAACGTTATTTTTCCTAACTTCATTTTTTGAGTTATAATTATGTTTTCTAAAGTTGTAGCAACTGAATAATAACCTAAATACAGCATAAGGTTGCAATGACTATTTCCAATGTTCTTTTAACTGAATAAAAACTTCATTTCAATCTTCTTGCAACAAAATAAATTCTTATAATTTCACAATGATTCGTTGCCATTCAACGAAAAATCTGTTTAATTTGGTAGTCTCGTTGAACGCTGACAATATTTGGCATCTATTTATGTTATTTATGTAAATGAATTTGGTTATTGATTTGTGAAAACTATTTATGTTATTTATGTAAATGAAGTTGGTTATTAATTTGTGAAAACATAAAACGAGAATGGATTACATGGTAGCAGAAGCCTGTACAAAGAAATTGACAAGCAACACAGAATTTTTTGTGAACAATAACATTTATATTTTGCTTATTTAATTTTAGTGCGTCACAGAAAAATTGGAAATATTTAGTTGTAGTGACTTCCCTACATTTTTTGTGGTGCTACAAAAAGAAATGTTGTAATAATGGTAATTTAATGTAAAAATTACTTATTTTTTCAAAACTTTATGAAACATTTTACAACAAGTGTATTTATTCGTAATATTATTAACACCATAGTTTAACTTATTTGCAACAAAACGAATGATTTGTTACAAATTACTTATTTGAAACTTTAATACAACCCACTTGTGACTTAATTTGTTTAAAAAAACTAGAATACCACCAAATTATAACATATTTTTGTTAGAAATCGAAATCTGTGCTAACTGGGCTAAGTAATGCGAGTGGAAATCAATTTGTGATTGATTTCGCAGCCAAAAAAACCACCAGAACTCGGTACTCAATATTAAAACAAGTCAATAAAGCAGTAATATGTAACTTTCTGTAATAAGAATTATATGTAAAAATATATGTTTAATTGTAACTTTCATATTAAATGAGATAGTTTTGAAGTAAAGACTCCAATTTACAAGATTCGTCCCAATGAATGATTTGACTGGCACCAGTAATCAAAGCAATCAAGCAAACACTTAAACCTTGTAAGTTTTTCATCACTCATCTTGTCATGACTCTCACGATGCGGCTGGATTTTTTCGAGGAAAACTGTTCATCACAGTTTTGGCTTAACATTATACTGTTACCCATTCACCCTCTTTCTATACTTGTCAGAACATAGCGCTGTTCATCAATTTCAACAAATTATATTAACAAATAGCTGTGAGCAGAAAAAGAAAATCACATATAAGAAAATAAACAGAATGGAAAATTTGCCCGCAGCGTACCTAATCTCTGCTGTATGGATTGAAAAACAAAAAACAGGAATAAAACTATTAAAAAAAATCACCACTTTTGAACAAGTTTTCTTTAAAATAATTAAAAGCCATGCTCAACGCATAAACAAAGGCTTAGCAGTAAATTTTGTTTTGAACTATATTTTTATCTAAGCCTGTATGGGAAGCTATTGCAATATTTTTGTATTACTCCTTATAACGAATACATGTGTGATAGATAGGTTTTAGTTTTTCAGGGTTCTTTCATGCTACACTGAGAAAAAAGCATACTAAAATCGAAGAAAATTTACTCAATATTTAAGAAAATTTTACTTGTTTTAGCGCCAAGGAGTTTTTTTTCAAATGGAACTTTTTCCTTAAAAGATCAAAATTATTTTCTAAACAAAGTTTTAAATATTTATTTCAAAGAAAAATTTTCATTTGAAAATAAATTCCTTGTCGCCAAAACAAGTAAAATTTTTTTAAATATTGAATAAATTTTCTTTGATTTTAGTATGATTTTTTCTGAGAGTGTTATTGATTTAAAAAAAATATAAAAATCTTAACAAAGAAATGTTTACTTTTAAATCAAATTTTTAAATTTTTTTTAACAAATGCTAGTTCTTTTGTTTCAAAACAAAAGTTCTTTAAAACTAAAGAAGTTTCAGATTTTAAAACTTTTGTTTTTTATTTTAATGTCGATTTTTTTTTTCAGAGTTTAGCTAACTCGTCAGCATTCCCTTAATATTAAAATAACTTGCCAATTTAAATTTTTAAACACAACTATATTTGTACTATTATAAATATTAGTTACATTTCATTAAATAAATAAAATAATTTAGCAATATCTATAGTTTTGTCTAATGCCCTTAACAAAATTGTACTAAAAAAGATATGAAAAACTTTTACCAAAAAAGTTTCAGTTTTATTATTTTTTTTTATTTTTTTTATTTATTATATGAAAAATAAGAATAAATTACTATTTTACAAAGGAAGAAAGGAGCACTAGCTGCCAGGGCTTCCGGCTCAGTTTCAGTTTTAATGGGATTAATATATATTCTCTAAGATAAAAATTTGTTTAAGTATGTTTAAGCTGTTAGCAACTGCAATGCCTGATAAAATCTGGTGTGAAATTAGATCTTTTTTACTTTCAAAATTCTGGAATGACATAATTACTGATTTTAGAGTAAGCATTTTCATTCCAAATCTCTGAAAATTTCCCTGAAATTGTCCATTCTGTGAAAATATTTTTTCAATCTTAGACCGGAAGATGCCCCTGAGTTTAGAAGCGAAAGTGTAATGCTGCCAAACTTTTATGAGTACTTTCAGTCAGACTCGTAATGCCAACAAATACTTTGGGAAATTTAAATAAAAATCTAACAATGAGAAGTAGTCGACGCTTCATCTTTCAGAAAAAAGGGAGAGCGTTGATAAAATTATTTACAATGTTTTAATGAAAAATTTATTTATGCAAAAATTATTCCATACATATTATATTAAATTATAATATATATGCATATACAATAATATATTATATAATGTTGTATTGTATTATGTTATTTTTCCCTGCTTTTTTATTTTAACATTACCTCCAGTATTCAATACCTGATAGAAGGCCTGATTTGTTAGCGTTCCCTGAGGCCTGAATTTTTGGAGGAATATTCTTGGGGATATTCAGGCCTGAGTGTAAGCTATACGATAGCAGGTGTTACGAAGGTATGACATCTTAATGAAAAAAAGAAATCAAGTCCTTACCATTACCGCTCAGACCTGAGAGATTGTATTGTTTTAGGCCTATTTTAACCGCTGAATAAGTGTGTCGATCGAATGATTTTACAGATAAAGTCATTCACATTTCAAAAGAATTACTTTTCTTGATGATGATGATGATGTTTGTCAATTGGAACTGAACTTGTTTTCAAATGAATCAACTTCAATTTATAGCCAACCATCAAATTCACACTTACAAATGAAATAGTCAAAACTTTCTTACTCTATAGAAAATAATAATTAAAAATGTTGTAATTAATTGTGATCTATTCTATGATTTAACATGATTTTAAATAATTTTTAGTTATGAGCTTTTTAGATCAAGTAAGTTTTTGAAGAGGGCAACAACAATAACAACTCTGTATAGAGTTCATCACACAGCAGACTAGACATACTGTTTCGGAAGGCGCTACCCTTTTCATCTTCAGTAGTCTGGAGTGATTAAGCTGTGACCAGCTCACTGTTTAAGTTTTTATGTGATTTGGCACTTGTTCAAAAAATTCCTTTAAAATCGCACGAATTTATTTTCTATCGGCTTTCTTTAATATGACGTTAAAGCAGCTAAGTTAATTTAGATCTATCCTGAAACTTTACCAAAGATTTTGTCTGTTCTAGTTGCCTCTTCTTTTTTAATATTATTCTGTTGAGTTCAACGAATTTGCCAAAATTCTCCAAAGAATTGTGAGATTTCTTTTGCTTTCGCTAGAAAGTTTAGATTATTTAATCAACATAGCATTAATTAAATTATTCTTGTTGTCTTCTTCAAAAATTTTTTTGATCTAGAAGCTCATAGTCAAAAGTCATGTGAAAACAGCACTTTTTATTTTGTTTTCAAAATATCTCAATCTTTAAAATGATGCATGCCATATCTAAGTTCAAATTTTTCTTATTAAAAATTTAGTTTGACTGATTAACGCATTCACTGTCAACTACGAGTTATCTCGAGATAAACAGCAAAAACTTTGCGATTATATTGAACATAATTTCGATATGGCTTATTGAATTACCTTTATTATTTCATTTTGGCACATGGAAAAAGTGCCAAAAAAACAAACAGTAACGGTTTTATCAAATTGGGAATTCCCCAAAAAGTAATGCTTTATTGAAGTTGAATTTTTATACATATAAAATTTAGTCGTGCTTAGATTTTTGAGATTAAAGGTTGTTTGAGTTTCTTAAATAGTATTTGTTTTTAAATAAAATTTTTATCGTGTTGAAATGGAGGATGAAGACATAGAAAAATATTTAGATAGTTTAGAAGTATCTAGTGACAACGGTTTTTCTGCTGATTAAGATGAATATTTGTCAGATGATAATGATGATGAAAGTAGCAGTTCTGACAGTCAAAGTTTTGAGTCTGACAGTGATATTGAAAATATCGCACCTAAAAGAATTTGCGTTGGTGAGAATATAACATCTTCAGATAATGATTGGAGTGAAATAAAACAAGATCCTCCTCAGTTTCCATTTAAAGGGATACCATTTATAAATGTTTCTGAAAATTGTATAACACCTGAGATTATTTTGATTTATTTTTAACAGAAAACTTTTTAACTTACTTGGTTGAACAAACCAACCTTTATGCCAATCAAGAAATTAATAAAGCATCATTGCTGAGATCATCTCGTTTAAAAAATTGGAAAGATACAAGCAATGAAGAGCTTAGAGTGTTTTTTGGATTATTATTACACATGGAGTCTATCACTTTACCAAGTATATCACATTATTGGAACACAAGTAAACTCTATGGTCTGAAATATTTCCGTAACAGAATATCAAGAAATCGGTTTCAAAAGCTTCTTCGATTTCTTCATTTTTCAAACAACGAGCATCAAACTGCCGACCGTTTATTTAAAATAAAGCCAATCCTATAACATTTCAATGATACAATGGATCACATTTACCATCCAAAGCAGGACTTGTGTATCGATGAGTGTCCATGGTTCTTTGGAGAGGCCGATTAATTTTTCGCCAATATATTAAAAACAAAAGACATAAATATGGGATAAAATTATTTGAACTCTGCGAATCAAAAGGAATGATATTGAGGGTAAAAATTTATGAAGGAAAACAAGTTGACGGTTGTAAAAATCATGCCAGTGAGGTTGTGATGAGCCTAATGGAAGGTTTTCTTGACAAAGGATATAATCTTTACATGGATAATTTTTATAATTCCGTGGGTTTAACAAAAACCTTAACCAATAGATCTAAGTATGTGTGTGGTACTTTGAGGGCCAATAGAAAAGAAAATCCGAAAAATGTAATTAAAAAAAAGCTTAAGAAAGGCGAATCAACATGGGCTCGATTAGATTCGGTCGTAGTTTGTAAGTGGAAAGACAAAAGGGACGTACTCACTATATCCAACATACACTATGGAAATATGGTGGAGGTAATGAATAGAAATAAAAAAATCTCCATAAAACCGGATATTTTTCGGGACTACACCTTGGGAATGGCTGAAGTAGATCGTAGCGATCAAAACATTTCATATTATTCATCATTAAGAAAATCTGTACGATGGTACAAAAAACTTGGGTTTCAATTTTTCGAAATGTTTATGCATAATGCTTGGCTACTTTACACCCAAAATAATTCAAACAAAAAACTGTCAATATAACAATTTAGAGAAAAGGCTATTGAACACTTAGCTGGTGAATCTAAAAACATTGATGCTCGCATCGAAACTAAAGACAACTTTCACTACTTGGAATCAATTCCACCAACGGAAAAGAAAAATAACCCAACTAAGCCATGTAGAGTTTGTTATAAAGAAAACAAAAGATGTGAAACGAGGTATATTTGTGCAGAGTGCCCTGAAAAGCCAGCTCTTTGCGTGAACAACTGTTTTAAAATTTATCATCAAAATTAATATACATATATTAAGAAGAATAATAATAACAAAAATTAATTATATTTTGTTTTGTCATGTTTTATTTATTGAAATAAAGTTGAATGCTCTTTTTTTTACATTTTGGTTTGTTTATCTTGAAATGAAATAAGAAATTATGGAAAAAATAAGGTACGATTTATCTCGTAGTTGGCATATCCAAATGAAATTTTGTATAAGTAGGCCAAACTACGAGATATCTCGTATTACTTAAAAATGCCTAAATTTATGTTGGCACCTGACGTTAGATTTATGAAAACGGCCTTGGCAGTGAATGCGTTAACACTTCTGCTAAAATAAGGAAAGTTTTTTGTGATTGAAATGTAAAATTTACTAAGATTAAGGTGTAAAAATACAAGGTAAGAGATAATTTAGACAATTGCCTAATATTTGTTTTCTATTTTAAATAAATAAAAATAACTACACATCATAAAAATTCACAAGCAATGTTTCCGCTTGAAAAGTTTTTATGTTCGTTAAGACGGATTAAATTTACTTTTTTCTTTTATTTTATTCTTATTCTTTATTAAAATATGTAGAGATGTCAAAATTCCGTCAAAATATAATTTTAGCCTTTTTGGAAAATATTGCTTAAAACGTTATAAGCACAGTAAAAAACTGACACAATGTAAGTCACTCATACGTATTTGTGGCTTACTCACTCTACTTAGCTGCAGGAAGTTAGTTCTGTACGATTGAATGACTGCATCCGGTGAGAAAAGAAGATTGAAAGTACGCCAAGCAGACACCAGTTGAAAATGAAACCTGAAGCGGAAATATTTGTAGTTCTATTTTAATTTTTTTTTTTATGTTTTATAAGATCAAAACATATTTTAGAAATACTATGTATTTTATTCTAATAAAATTAAGCAATTTCTTGTTGAAACTATTTCAAAAATGAATTTTTTTTTTCATTAGCTCTTGGTCGATAAGAAACTGAGTAAAAGTTTTTATTTTAAGACTATGGAATCAAATTTTTATAATTTAGTTAAAAAAAATTTTAATAAAAAAACCAATTTTTACAGATAAAAAAATCATTTTTGATAAAATAAAGTAGAGTGAAAAAACATCAACTTGAAAAAGTTTTAATACACCTATCTATAAACCGAATGTTTTGAACGAAAAAAATTTCAATTCAAAGTATTAAGATATTTTTTTTTTTTAAAAAAACAAAAGTATTTTTTAAAAAAGATTTATTTTTAAAGATAATTATTAAGAATGAAAAAATAACCAAAAATTTGATCTAAGGCAAACTTAACGCTAAAAAAGTCAACATAAACGTTATTGTGAAAATTGTTTCCATTGAAGCTTGATCAAATGAGGCGATAAATTGAAACTAAATTTTAAAAATAAGATAATACAGAAATTAAAACTTTTTTTGCTTTGCAATAGAAAATGAATAATTTAAGAAAACATAAACTTAAGCTATGCAGTAGCTTTAAACAAAATATAACAACCAGGCGTAAAATTCATAAGATATGTTTTTAAAAAAAGAAAGAAAGAAAGAAAGAATTTAATAATATATGTTTAAAAGTGTCAATTGTTTAAGCCTGAACAGAATTACTGCAACATGCGTCTTGCAATCCCGGGATCCCGGAGTTTTTCCGGTCTCGACAGTACCGCGATTAAACATTTAAAATGGCGGGATTTTCGGGATCCCGGGATTTGGTTAAATTTTCAACAAATATGTGTACAAAAATATATTTAAATAAAACTATAAAAAAAAAATAAAAATTATTACAAATATAGTTTAAGAACAGTTAACTTTAAAAATTATCTTCATCTTCTAATAATTCATTTACTATCATCACTGCTGCCAAAACCCTAAACATGCTGTCCATTCGAAATTCTTGAGCTTAATGAGGCTAAACAACATGTTGGATCGTGTAGCCGCAAAGTTTAATTTCAAGTTATTTAGCCATCACACAATAAAGTTTTTTGTAACGTTTTATTTTAAATAATATAATGAAATAGTTCCTTTTTTTATAATTATTTTTAAAATTTTATTTAAAACTTGTCAGAAGGCAACCCATTTTTTGTTGTGTTATATTTAAGACTTAATCTGGACTTGTTCCTTTTTGAACAAGTGTATTTGATCAACTTTTTGAATTTTTATAATTCCTTGCACTAGTGCTCAGAATAAATAGTCTGTGTTTTTTATGCAATAAAAAAATTCATTAAATTTTTTCTCCTCCGACGTATTGTGTGGGTTGATTTTTAATACCAAATAAAATTTAACAATCAAACATTAAGCAATAAGAAATTCACTATTTCGTTCAATATTCTTTTCACTGTTAATTTTTATAATATTTTATGCAAAATAAACATTTAAAAAATAATTTTATTGCGTTTCATTGCTATTAAAATTTGTAGAACACCATTTTAGATTCCCAAAAAATTATTCTGTCCGATTCCTTCAAAAACATTTAGTTTAAAATCAATTTCAGATTTTTTTACGTAATTTTATTGTAAAAAACAAGATATTTCAATTGCAAAAAATATTTAAAATTTTTTTCAATACAGTTGCAGTCCCAGGATCAAGGGAAAACAACCCGAAATTGCAAGCCCTAGTTGCAGTGCTCTTGAATACTTGATTATAATGACTGGTGACTATCTGTATTTCATATAAAACATAAACAAACTCTGCAATGTTCGCTTTTATCGTTTGTCAAATTAGAAATAGATCTAAGTCTGCGACAGCAACAATTGTCGTCGCACAGTTTTGTGATGTTTTTATAATTATATCCAAAACAATTATGAGTACATAATTTCAATTTGCACTAATAAGCAATTTTTGTTAGTTTAATTTTTTTAATTCAATAAAGATGGTGGTACACTGATGATGTTGATAAATAGTCAACAAAGCATTGGTACAAATGTATTTAATTGCATTTCAAACACAGATAAAAAAGCCCATCAAATAACGACATAATGGATTATTTTTTTTCAGAAGTTTGTTTTTTAAGTTCTGTCTTAACTTGTCGCGCTCGAATAAGGGAACCCCGAAACGAAAGATTAACTATCTTGCGAAATTATTAAAAATGGTAAAAACAATTCTTTCAATCAGAACGTGAAATAAATAAATTTTATTCGTGCCATAATCTAGACTATTACAAAAAATTAAATCGAGTCTAGATTAACTGGCAAATTAACTTTCTCGAAGATATTCAGAACCTTTCATGCAAAATCTGATACTAGTATCATATGGTACGATATACTTTTTATCAGTATATTTAGAAGTACGATTATTCAAGAAATGTGGGAAAATTTATAAAAAGTGATTGTTATTTCATACAAAAATTAAAGTTAAAATACATTTCTAACTATTGGCGTTTTCGTTTCTCGATCCAAATGCCACCTCATTATATAGCAACATTACGAAAATATTGCCATCCTCCCTGCGAAAACGTTTCTTTTTTCATATGAGAACAGAACAAGAAAAATGCAACTCTGTCAGAAATCAGCTAAATAATAAAATTTGGAATTAACATCCATAAAAACAAAATCCTTATTTAGAAATAACAAACGATACATAAATATCCGCTATTCAACGCTCACTGTTATAGAGTTTTCTTATCTCGTGATAATGTTGCATTCCGCCATTACAGTTTCACAAGGGTAGAAAATATCGCATTCTTGCCGGATCAGAGTACAACATTTTGAGAAAAGAACACGCAGTACTATGAATATGCTGCGAAAATAACACGAAAATTTGACAGCCTCGGTGCAGGGCAGAATAAATGCAACATTATCGCGAGAAAAGAAAACGCCATAAGAAAACCTTCTTTCCCCATTTTATCTGAACACGTTCACCATTCAAATAAACAAGGAAATAAACTTCAGGAGACCTAGTCTGATCTCAAATAAAAAAAAATGTATTTTTCCAAAATAATAAAAATAATTGATTTTTCAATTACCAAAACTATAATTTGGTTTTTAAATATGAATTTTTGCAAATTCTTAGCAGAGCCATGCATAGGAATTTTGTATTTTTTGGGAACTTTTTCAACATCTTTTGAATACATATTCTTGTGAGAGAGTATGCCGATGTTATTACTTATATTTTAACTTGATTTTGGCCCACGATTTGCATAAATGGTCCAAAATCTCTTCAAATTATATTTTATTTTTTAAAATGATCTTTACTTTGGCTCATCTTGATTTTCTTAATTTTTAATTTTGTTAAAGGATTTTTATGAATTTATTACATTTTTACTTGATAGTTGCATTTTCGTTCATGGTCCCCTACTCAAATGACTAATTAAAACAAAATATTAAACAGAACATAATAAAAATTTATAGTTTAATGCAAAGCAAACAAAAATAATTTATAACTATTTTTAATAGAGCTTACATTGATGTTCTTAGCACAATGTCCTTTACGCAGACTTTTATCATGTTAATTGTTTCTTATTTTTTAGAACTTTACGTTGAACTGGTGAAGTTCACATTTTTTTTAAATTTCTGCTACTTAATAATCATCTCTAATGAAAATGGCTACTTTGAATTTCATTAAGATCATTCCTTTTCGCAGATATCGAAAATTCTTTGCTGTATATAGACTTTTGTCCACTATTGTAGGTTGAATTCGAAAAACATAACTGCAAAAACAGAAATTGTTACTTAAAAGGGGTTTCTAAGAACCGATTTCACATAAATATGATTTTTTTAGCACATAATGTTTGTATGTTCTTAAATTTATTATAATTAATTGTGATTTAACATGGCAACAAGAACTAAAGCAACAACTAGTTTATAAACACAGTTACACAGCAGACTAGATAGACTGTTTCGAAAGGCGCTTCCCTTTCATCTTCAGAAGTCTTGAGTGATTAAGCTGTGACCAACACACTGTTTAATGTTTTACTTTTTCTGTCAACTGTTTAAATAAGTACTTATCTTGGGAACTCAAACTTTATATTGGAAATTATATACTACCAAAAAGAATAAAGCGATTGAACATGAAATCAGGAAGTAATATTTAAAAACAACATTTAAAAATAAAACAAAATTTACGTTTTTACGAATTTTTAAATGTGCTAACAAAATGCTGTTTTTTTCTTTGCAGCTAAGATTTAAGATTACTGTGTCAATGTATTATAATTAAATTTCTGAAATTTTTTCCGTGTTTGGTTCGAATATTATCGTAGTTTTTTTGATACCTAGAATGTTTTTGAAGCAATCGTTACAAAAAAATTCTGAAAAATAGCATCCACAGAAAAATACTCATTAAACGTTCTGGAGAATTCAGAAACATAATCCCAAAGGAGTTTTAATAATCTTGGGATTGTTAAAGCCTTCCTTATAAAAATAAATCAAACAAACATAAACATCCTTTATATTAAAGTGTGTTTCAATACTTAAACATAATTTTTTTCAAGAATGATCCACGGCAAAACCTTACAAAAATTTTGAATTTTGTTCTAGTAGATTGACCAAATTGCACACCTGTTTTTATAAATGCGACGTAAGTATTGGCTGTATAGACGTTGCTTGCGGTTATTAAGCATTTGACATAGATTAAACTGAGAGCAGAATAAAAAAGTGGCATGATAGTTCACATTTGTGTTGACATCAAACATGACACCACATCTCAGACATCACATCTCTGACATCTCATCACATTATGTTGGATGGGGGGGAGGGGTGAATAATAAATAAAATTATGCAGCGAAAAGCCTTAGAGTGAATCAAGCATATGAGTGGAACATCCGCAAGCATGTGTAAGTTCATGTTTAATGTTGCCATGCATTATGTGCATGTTTGATTGAATTATCAAGCGTTAAAAGTGTACAATTAATTTATATCTCAAAGTAGAAACATTTTTGAACTGCAACATTTCTTGTCACATTATTTTTTCTGTAAGCAAACAGAAAGATTTTTTTATCATGCTCCTTGCGAAGTCCACAACCGTGACTTATTGAATAATAATTTTTCTTTTAAAAAAAGAGTTTATTACTTTGAATACTTGAGTCCATTCTCCAAATGAGCTAAAAAAAAAATATTGAAATAATTAAATGCTGAAATAATTGGATATAGGACTTTAGTCCTTCAGTGGAGTACAACGAGCGTGTCTAAGTGTAAATTCCCAAAATAGTCTCATTTTTCATATTTGCAGTCAGTTAAGTGTGCTCAATAAATTGAAAAATAATGACAATTCCACAGGATTCCAATGAACTAACGTTGCGTTGTTGTAAACATTTTTCGTAATAATTTCACGCATTCCTGGAATATTGAGACGAAATTTCTAGCGAATGAATGCTCTTAAATCGCTTCTCAACTTACACTAAGCGTTTATCGTTGAAGTGAAAGGAAACCCATTTTTTATAAGTGACTAGCAGATGTGATATGAACAGACACCGGGACATCAACCACCTTACAGTGGTTCAGCCGCTATGGAGGAGCGGTCAAAAATTATTAAGTTGCAAAGTATGGTAGATAAGGCTTATGAATATAATATCTTTAACTAAACCAATTAAGAAGTAAGTCCGTAAATTTAAGTAACTTCTATAAGGCTAAGAAGTTACACATAAAAAGTCACATTTTGGAATCTTCGGCTTGACAGAGCAGTTAGTTTATTTTATTTAATTTTATGAATACCAGAAAAAAGTAATATTTAGAATTAAAATAATTTAGTATTTATTAAATTTAAGCAATAAGTACCACAATGTTTACTTACATGTACGCTAGGCCGGAGCAAGTTAAAAAGTGCAAAGCTTCGATTTGGCTCAGAGCACATTTGACAGGTTTTGTAACAAACATGTTAACTACAACGTTTAATTTTGATCTTATTAAATCTTTCTGGTTTGTTTTGTCATTAAAACTGGGACATTTTTTAAAAAATGAAAAGATATGAAATATCTTAAGGAGTAGTTCGGTTGGTACAAACATGGAGCTACACAAAATTTCGTCCTGTTCTGATCACATCTTCCTGCTCTAAGATATCCTCAAAAATGACATAATATAAAATAAAAAAATTTATTGCAAAGAGTTTATTATGAAGTTATAGGTACTAGCCCAAAATTATATGAAACTTTTTCCTATATAACGTCATCTTCTCATTCCAGAATGTCCTTGAAAATTACATAATTCTTAAAATCATAAAAATCGTTCCAATATAGGGTCAAATCAGCTGATAATAGGATAATCTAGAAACATACAAAATGTCATTACGATCTGACCCCAAATGCCTTCTTCAGATTGTCCTAGGCATTTCCTAAACAGAATAGATTAGAGTTTATTATAGTTTCTAGTCTTATAATGTTTGATAGCATAATCGTATGTTATTTCCGAAAATTTAACAGCAAACGTGTCTGAGTCTAGCTCTTATGAAATGCTAATCTTTACTTAAATAATAAAAAAAAAGTTGTCTGTTTGTTTGTACGTCTTTCACGTTCCAACAGAACTTACGATTAATGAAATTTGGAATATAGGTTTAATAGGTGGTAGGCTATTTTAAAATCTTCAAATCTTGAGATTGCAATAAATACAAATACAATTATAACAAAATTTACAGGTATTGCGAATTTTTACAGGTAAAGAAAATTTTTCTTAATCACTCAGATGACAAGTTATTTCATTTTTAGATTTAATTTTATTTAAAATTTGTTTGTTGTTTTCCTCGTTTCTTATCATTCTTTGCTTTCTTATCCTCACATAGAAGTACCACTTATTCAATGCATGCTTTTCAATAAGTGTGAACAATTACGCAAAGATTTTTCTATCTTTTTATTTAAATTTTCGATCTTACATTTAGAATTTGAGTTCAAATTTTCAGTAATCTTATCGACAAATTGCTGACATTTTTAGGTATTGAGCCAGCTGCAGACAAATAATGTTCAAAAACAAAATTTATTGCAAAACTGCATATTAGCGAAGAGACACTAATATTAATGAGCGCAATATTTCAACCCGAAATTACAAAATTTTTTTTGAATTTTGATATCTAAATATAACAAGAACAAAAACAAATAAAAACAAAAAATTTTTTTAAACAAAGAACTCTTTCAACGAAACACGATTGGCAAGTACATTTCACAACACAAAGAATGCTCTTTTTAGCGGAGATTACTCTAATTTTTTTTTTTAAAACCTGAAATGCATATTTTTAAACGTATATATTTGTCAATATCAGACGAAGTCGGCCGCATTAAAGTTTAAGTGAACAACGAACAACAACAAACAAATTGTTGAAAAAAATACTTTTTTATTCAAACGTATTATTGCTACTTTTTTAACAACATAGAAAATATTTTTAATTTAAATAAAAGAATACATCTTGATTTTGATTATCCATAATAAAGTTTTATTAATATTTTGAAAATTAATTAAAAAGTTTTTTAGCAGTGGTTGAGCGATTTGAATAGCAGCTACTTCAATACCTATATTTTAAGCGCAAATAAACAACAACTGACCAAAGGATTGGTGAAAAGTTGTTGTTTCTTATACATTTGGGTTTATAAGAATAAGAGAAAGTGAGTAAAACAGAGAAAACATATATGATTGTTTTTTGAATTTCGGTCTATGCGCTGAACCACTGTGCACCACTCCCTCCCCCTCAAAACACACACCCACTCAAGCACGTAGACAGAAAAACAATCAAATTTTGAGTGAATTCAAATAAAATACTTCAGGACAGCGCGAAACGATAACAGCTTTAGAGTCTGTGGGCGACTTCTTCACTTTATTTACATCTATACAATGTAGAATATATTCTTATATATAAATGATTGGGTCTGTTTGCCTAGGTTCCTGACCGACCTTTACCATTTCGAGGTCGAGTGCCTTGTGAAGTAATCAATCATAATATTTCAATAGTCTTTGCATTCACCCTTGAGACGCAGCCCATTTGTAGGATAATTAAGGGAATTCGCCGCTGTCCTTGAAATTATGCTTACATTATTAAATATTTCGTGTTCTTAGCGATCAGGTGCTCCGTTCCAGGTCGTTATTAATAATAATTTATAACCTAGAAACACATTGGTGCTAAAATTTACTAAAAATATTTTAGTTTGTCTTATTTCTTTATAAAGAGTGGTAAGACAAACTCATTTTGTGCTGAAAGTTTAAAAAACTTTACTAAATTTATTTGAAAATGGTCTATCCTAAGAGAATGATATTTTATATATGAAAAATTTAACAATGACTTATTCCAATTTATATATGAAAGGATATAGTTAAAATAGCACACTTTTGCCTTAGGTTTTTTTTTTTTTCCTTTCGTCTAAAAATTTTCCTTATTTTCTAATGCATTCACTGTATAAGAAACAGCAATATACATGTTTTAATAATGCTTCAATTTTATATTCAAATATAAAAAACACAGGTGCATCGCCGGACACACGGAAGAAGGGAGAAACAAAGCTATATTTTTATATAAATGTAGGTAGGTACTGGAATGCACTAGTTAAAAAATTTTTTCGATTTGACCGAAGTTAGATTACAGTTTTTCGGTGAATTATTGATCATTTATTCGTTGTTGATTTTGCTTGTGCCTCTTTAATGAGTTTATGTACTCATGACGGAAAAAGCATTAATAAAAATATCAATGGAGTTTTTGTTTTCTTTTTTTTTTATAATTTTGTAAATGTGGCTCTGAATTTTAATTGATAATGATATTAGATAATGATTTTAGCTTAAATTTATTTCATTGCTTTCATATAGTGTTGGAAAATTTTAGATAAAATAGGTTGAATTCAACAAATTTCTTAGTGTTTATTTAAGTATACTACAATTTAAAAAATTTATATTGCAAAAATAGAAACAGCATGTGTGATTAATTACATATTTTAAGGACTTCATTTATTAACTAATAACGCTTCCAATCCTCACATATCAACTTTTATGATCTGAATTTTATTTGCTTAGCTAAGGAAACAAATATTGTTATTTTACATAGTTAATTTGTTAACATTTTGAATAAAATTCTAGCAAATAAAACTCAAAAAAATTTTTAGAAAAAAATTAGATTAAGTACATTTTACTATTATTGTGAGTTGATGATGATTATTTGGTTACATACATTTTAAGCAAAATTTTAACAAAAAAGATTAAATGTTATCAACGGCTACTTGAAAATTAGATATTTTAATATATTAAATGAAATATTTTTTAATTCATCGAAAATATGACCAGTTTAAAAATGCAGTTTAAAACAAGGTTCCTAATTATCAAAAAAAAAAAAAAACAAAACCAAGAATGCAGGTAGGATTTACGTGTTAACGGGAGCTTATTCGGAAACATAATTAAAAAATTATATCGTTAACTCTTTTCGTTGAAACATTTTTATCAGTAAAACATAATACAACCTTTATGTACATACAATAATGTTCTAAAAAATATTTTCAATAAATCTAATAGATTTTTCACAAAATAAGTAAAAAGGTTTTTATTTTTTAATTCCGAAAATATTAGCGAGTTTTTATTTTTTAATTCCAAAAATATTAGAATCTATTAAGAGAAAAGATTCAGTAGATGAACCAAGGATTCTTTTCCTTTCAACTTATTTTTCTCTGCAGTTTCGCAATCGCCTTATTTTGAGTTGTTTTGAGAAGAGGCTCATTATTTTGAGGATATATTTTGTCTGAATGGCTCAAAGAATGTTAATTGAAAAAAGCTTAAAGCTTTCTTTATCTCCTTAGTACGTGTAAGCTGGAGCACACGAACTGTTATAAGAACGAAATTTATTTATCACAAACATTTAAGATTTTCGTATTTTTCCCATTAGAACAACTTTTTAATATCCTTTAAAAGAATACTTTACACTTACTTTTACAATAAAAAGCAATGTACTAATTTCTTAACTTTTTTATCACACAATTATTAATATTGCTTTGCTTACACTAAAATAAAAACATTAACGTATTTTGCTGCGTAGGAATTCAACTCTGTTATTTTTGCAGCAAGAAAAGAAAAAGTAAGGCGCGCTCATTCACGCAGAACAAAATTGTGTAACGCTATTTGACGTATTAAAAGTTTTTGCATTAAACTTTTAAATGTTGGTTAGTTTTTTTTTTTGTTTTTGAGTTTTGTTAACGGAAATGGGAAAACTTTTTTGAATTCGAGTAACTAATAGAGAGAGATTCTTAGCTTAAACTATTTAAATAAGACTTTGAGTTTCAACTCTCTACGACGTAGGAATAATTCGTAGAAGTAAAAAAGATGTAATAGTGCAGCAATATAAGAAATCTTATATTAAAAAAACAAGCCTGAAGAAAAGCAATAAAATTTATATAAATGTTCTTTAAAATTCTTAGAATTCAGCTTGAGAAGTTCATAATTGAGATTTAACTTATTAAGTGGTTAATTATTTCTTTAGGAGATTTCTATATAAATTCGATACTTATATAAAAGTATTTAAAAAATTCACCCTGATAAGGAATTGTAAAAATTTTAAAAATTTTAAAATTTAACAAATATTACATGAATTAAATTGTGAATTTTAGATCAAGTAAGTTTTTAAACAAGGCAACAACAACAACAACAACTCTGTATAGAGTCAATCACTTAGCTGACTAGACACTCTGTTTCGGAAATCGCTATATTTTCCTCCAGTTAGAATAGCCACCTTTCAGTTAGAACACTCTGGCGAAGCAAAAAACTCGTTTTATTTCTATGGTGCATTTCGACAAACTATCAAACACCAATGAATATTGAAATAAATAAAGAAGCAACTAGAACAGATGACAACCTTGATAGAGTTGATGGCGGTGATCTATAAATAGCCTACTGCTTTGAAATGTCATATGATTAGCAGCCATACAATTCAAAATAATGAATTCCAAAATCTACGCACTCATATACTAGTTTAAACAGTGAGTTGATCACAGCTTAATCACTGAAAGACTACTGAAGAGAAAAATGTAGCGATTTACGAAACAGACGGTCTAGTCAGCTTAGTGATTGACTCTGTACAGAGTTGTTGTTGTTGCCTTCTTTAAAAACTTACTTGATCTAAAGCTAACAATTTAATTCATATAATAATTTCATAGATCATAAAACTAATGAACAAATTTAACAAATATTTCAAATAATTTAGCTTTTTCTTCTCTATTTATTTTCATGCACAAATTTTATAAAAAACTACCTTTAAAAAGATATCGGCAAAAGAAGAGCAAATGAATAAAATATATGGGTAATTCCGCCAAAAGTACTGATGTACATGTCTTTACAGTTTTGAGTGATAAAAAAACAATTTGTATTACTAAAAAATACTCCAGCTTCTTAAAAAGTTTCTAAGTAGTAACATGCGATGCAAAACAAGGCATTTAATGTCATTTCTGTAACATATCCTCGATAAAAATTATAACAATTCAAAGACTGTAGCTTCGCAATTTTTATTTCAACATGTTCTAGATGACAAGGTCAAAATATAACGTGTACCATGTGCATTTTCTGCCATTTTAAATAACAACATTATTGTTAATAATTATTTTAATATTTAAAGTTTCATATACAACTTTTTGTCTCTCGATTTTACCACTTTTAGTAAGCAAAACTAAGAAAGAAGTATAGCTTATACGCCCTCTTTGTGTGGCTTTTTACACTACTTATATTCAAGTTTCAACAATGCACCAGTTGTTTTGAGCTCTAGTGCAAAATTAAATTTATTTGTTATATAAGTAACTAGCTCAAACCCGGCGCGTTACTGCAACGTCTCCGTTTCCAAACGCCCATAAAATATTATTAGTGAACTACAAGTGTAAATTGTGGTCAAATACCGAATTCTGAGGCTGTGCGGCCTATAACTCAATAGCTTTTCGATATCGAAAATTTAAGCTGTAAAGGAGGTGCCACACCTCCTTTTCCAATGCAAAAACCCTCCTTGGTACGTGTATAATAACTTCCTTAAGTTTCGTGAAATCGGTTCAGCCATATAAACAAAATTACCAAATTTTAGAATTATTCTATCAAAACCGTCTGATATGTAAAAGATATATTGATTTGTTGGCGGTAAAAGTAGGCGTGGCAACATTTATGTATAGTGACCGCCTTTTGGAGCAGCTACATAACAAGTTCCACTACAAAACTGTGTGCAACTACCGAATTGGCCTGATTTAAAAAAGTGTGCGTAAATATGTTGCGACCACGCCCATTTTAGTATAGTTTCCCACAGTAACCATCTGAACAGAATTACTACATTTTAGTTTTTCCTAAAAATTTCATAAATATCAGTTCAGTGGTTTTTGAGTCTATACGTGATATTTAAACATACCTACATACAGGATGAATGTATATATATATTTTACCGGTTCATTTTGCAAAACTGTTAAAATACTTTGGTACGCCTCAACTTTCTAAAAGCTCAACCTTAAATGAACACAGAAATACCTTCAGACCAAAAGAATTTACCCCTGCCCTTTGCAGAAATCGCTTAAAGGTAATTTTGAAAATATACAGGACCTCAACCACCTTATAAGATATGGTGTCGAAACCAAAACAAATATTAAATTTATTTTAATGGCATATTTTAAGGAATACTTTGGACTTATCTCAATTTTTTTTCTTTTTAAAAAAATGTTCTGATTATTTTTGGTGAAATTTTGATACTGAAATATTTTACTAAAAAATTTTTTTCATTCTTATCATAAATTTTTTTTTCTTATTTTGCTCCACCGATATTTATGTTTGTAATTTTGTATTATTCGGCAAAAATTTAGATTTATTGGGGGTTGGAATTAGTTTTAAAGGTTTTCTAAGAGATGGCGTAACTTTCAATAGATCGCATCGGGCACACCTGTGACTATATTCATTTCAAAGCACATTGTTCATCTTCATTTTTCAGTATGTGTCATTCCACTGAAGTGTAAACAACATATATTTTTTTCTCTGTGAACATGTCGACTTTCGTTCCAAAAAAACGCAATTTGCGGGAAGGTTTACTTTTGTGCTTCCATTTGAAGAAAAAAGCGGTTGAAGCACAACGCACGCTTACTGAGGCTTACGGGGACTATGCTCCATCGATTTCTACTTGTGAGTGGTTAAAAAGTGGTGATTTTGATACGGAAGACAAAGAGCGTCCGGGCCAGCCGAAAAAGTTTGAAGATGAGGAATTGGAGGCTTTGCTCGATGAAGACCCGTGTCAAACCCTTCAAGAATTGTCAGAATCATTGGGAGTCGACTTATCAACGGTCGGCAAACGCTTGAAGGCCATGGGAATGATTCAAAAGCAAGGAAATTGGGTGCCGTACCAGTTGAAGCCGAGAGACGTTGAACGGCGATTTTGCATGTGCGAACAACTGCTTCAACGGCATAAAAGGAAAAGTTTTTTGCATCGTATTGTCACTGGCGATGAAAAGTGGATCCATAACGATAATCCTAAGCGAAAAAAATCGTGGGGACCACCCGGCCATGCATCAACATCGAGGGCCAAGCCGAATATTCATGGCGCCAAGCTTATGCTGTGTATTTGGTGGGATCAGAAGGGTGTCGTGTACTATGACCTGCTAAAACCTAACGCAACCATCACTGGGGAACGCTACCAACAACAATTGATGCAATTGAGCCGAGCATTAAAGGTTAAACGGCCGGAATATGCCAAAAGACACGACAAAGTGGTTTTTCAACATGACAACGCACGGCCACATGTTGCAAGAACCGTCAAGGAAACGTTGGAGGCGCTGAATTGGGATGTGCTACCCCACCCGCCTTATAGCCCAGACATAGCCCCTTCCGACTACCACCTATTCAGATCGATGACGCATGGCTTGGCTGAGCAGCGCTTCACTTCTTACGAGGATACCAAAAAATGGGTCGATTCGTGGATTGCCTCAAAAGACGAATCGTTCTTCCGGCGCGGAATCCATATGCTGCCAGAAAGATGGGAAAATGCTGTAACTAACGATGGACAATACTTTGAATAATAAACATTGTACCGTTGTTTCTAAATAAATGCTCAAAAACCGAAAAAAAACCTTTAAAATTAATTCCAACCCCCAATACTTCAGTATTTCAATTTTTTTTCGATGATCAAGAGTTTTTTAAAAAAATTTAAAACGTAATATATAATTGTTATTCAAATGTTAATTTTTTAAAAATATTAATTTTTTTAATATCTTTTAAAGTTTTCCTGTGATTATCTACCACTTGCAGCAAATATTGTTTCTGGTCCTCATTTGCTGTAATTAAATTGTTGAATTCGGTAATTAAAGTCACAGCTCTCTCATACTCTCAACTTATAAGAAATATTTATTTTTTTTGAAAAAAAGTTGAGTATTCTGTGTGACGAAGTCCTCTAAATTGGCACTCGAATAATTACACAGTGCAACACGAAAAAAATAACCATATACGGACACCACTACGTGATAAAAGACTAAAAATCAAGACCCCTGTCTCCCAGTTTTGCCCAAAGTCCTCCAGGTTTTTTTTATGGGCCCCCAAACATGTGTGGCCTCGGTGTCATTTTTGCAAAAAAATGATCATTTTCTCAAGCTCATATCTTGCAAACCGTTCGGAATTTTGATTTACTCTCTGAGGAAAAGTTGTAGCTCATGTCATAGAGAACAAAAATTGTGAACATATAAAATAAAAACTTTATCTTCAAGGTCAAAATCGCAAAAAAACTTTAAAAAATGAGCGAAAAATGACTCAAAAAACGTTTTTTTTTTTTATTTTCCGCTTTTACAAACAAATTTACTTTATGAAAAATGCGCCAATTTTCTTTGGCCTGGTAGGGCTTACAGCTCTGATTAAAACCCCAAAGTTTTTTAAGGAGGCCGATCCAACTTCTTGAGATATAGGCCTTTATAGCTTGAGATATAATCGCTTATATCTCACCCATTTCTTATCCGATCTGGTTAAGATGAGTATCGTTGAGAAGACCTTTGAAAACGCTCTAAATCTGTATATGAATATGTTAATTTTTATTAACTTATTGGGGCAAATTAAAAAAAAAATTTTTTAACCTCACCTTTTTAATAAAAATCTGGTTTTCTCAAAAAACAGCCCTAGTAAAAAAAACAATTGAAGTGTAAGAAAATAAGCGATTTCTTAAAAAAAAAAGTTGATTTCAAAACTTTGAACGTTAATAATTGTCAGTCAGGAGGCCGAGTGTGTGAGTGCACTGTACCTTCACTGATAGTAAGTGCATTCTAATAAAAATTCTCAAGCTGGTGGGTGAGTTCCCGTGCCCAAACTGTCAAACAACTACCTGGAAGCAAACATCTGCATTGAATTTACATAAAAACAACTCAAAATATACAAAAATACCTGGAAACACATTTTAGCTCTTGTCATAAAGATGAAATTGTGAACATATAAAATCAAAAAAACTTCTATCAAAAAACTACCTGGAAGCAAACATCTGCACTAATTTCACATTGTAGCTTTTGTCATGTTTAATGTCTTGTATGTTTAATTAACGCTCAAAAATTAAATATGCCTGGCCAGAACCATGTCTTTGTCCAAGGGTAAACACCGTTTACGTAGCGCTTAGGTATCACGCAATCACGCACCGACCGCAGCAGCACAGGCAATGCAGTAAGCTCAGCACACGCAACAAGGGACGCAGCACACAATATAAAAGCGACACGACGCTCACAACGAGGCATTACACAGCGCGACGTCAACGAGAGCTCAGCGGTGAAAGTTATAAAGTGAAAGTAAAAAAGTGAAAGTGCTACAGCATAATTCGCACACAACACTGGCAATTTCAATATGCAGTGTGAAAATATTAATTTATTTTGCTACGTTTGCGGTCATCAAATCAGAAAAAAAAGGTCTACAACATTGCAAAAGGATTGGAAAATTGAAGAAAACATATAAGTTGTTTTTCGACGAAGTAGACTTGACCGGTGAAAATTACACACCTAATGCAGTAAGTCGCCAATGTTATAACAATCTCATGGCATGGTTGAGTGGATTTTGAGAAAATCGGCACATCGATGACGTTAAAGCTGCATTTTCTTCATTTTCATTTTGACGATTTTATCAAACAACTCCCCACCGAATCCGATGAGCAAGGAGAACGGTTTCACCAAACCACAATGCCCATGGAAAAACGGTACAAAGGCAAAAAACTCGACGCATTGCTTGCAGAGGTAATATCATTTTTATTGATGCATTGTTTTGCATTCCTTTTTTTATTTCTTTTCTAATTCATTTCAGGTATATTGGTGGAGTCACAACATCACCTTTATGATGTTAATGAAGTGTCTGAAGAAGAAAAAGCTGATGATGGAGGGCAGTCTGGAAGTAAGGTGCCTGTGGACACCATAAGTTCTGAATCAGAGTCAGATTCGGACGACGATTTGGATCCACAACTTAAGAAAGTGCGATTTGCAAGTCCAGCGCCATCAACATTATAAACATAACACGAATATTTTTTTATAATTTTTGTAGTATTGTAGTGCCATCCCTGCTGAGACTACTAATCCCTAGAATACTGAATCATTATTACTAAATATCTATGCTACTACTCTTTGTTACAACCCTAATTCTAAATGTCAAAATCAGTAATAGTATAACAATGAAACCGGTAAAATGCCTTTTCACTTACGGGAGAAGGCTTTATAGTATCTCAATGTTGAAGCAAAGAAAAAACAAATTAAATTAAAAAATTTTCGGGAAATTTTTCACTTTTGCAGCTACATAAGCGCTACCTAAACGGTGTTAAGAATCATTCCTAGGAAGTTCATAGGTTCTAAAAAGTTGTTTATTAAGATGTTAGGTTCATTTTTGTTGTTGATTATTTTCTTGAATTTTGAACGGTTTGCTACCTATGGACCTGAACAGGGGAAAAAGGTAAAAAAATTGAATTTTTTAAAGTTTATTGCGATTTTGACCTTGAAGATGAAGTTTTTTATTTTATGTGTTCACAATTTTTATTCTTTCATCAACTTTGCCTCAGAGAGTAAATCGAAATTCCGAACGGTTTGCTAGATATGAGCTTGAGAAAATGATAATTTTTTTGCAAAAATGACACCAAGGCCCCACATCTTTGGGGGCCCATAAAAAAAACCTGGAGGACTTTGGGCAAAATTGGGAGACAGGGGTCCCTTTTTTTGGTCTTTTATCACGTAGTGATGTCCATATATGGTTATTTTGCCATGACTTAAAAAATTACACACTGTGTTATTTATGGGTAAAGCCTTCCTCAAATGAGTATTGATTGCTTCCTGATCTGATTATTGCCTCTGCCATTTTTTTGTGGGTGTTTGTTGTCAAAGTTTGTGTGGTCAATTCATTAATGAAAAATCGTGATAAAATTCATATGCACAAATGTAGTTGTATTTATCTTTCTTTCTCTCTCTCTCTATCTTATTCTTTTGACTGCTTGACTTAATAGAATTCTAGGGAAAAAATAGTTTTCTTCAACTCAACTTATCTTCACAAATTTATAAGTATTCTAAGAGAAGTGGCAACCCTGTTTAGAGTGAAGTTGAGAACAGCCCGAAGCTATTCGCAGAGGCCTAGTTGAAACAATAGGCATGAAAAACGAAAAACACGGCCGCCTTTACGTTTTCGAATCACGTACTACAAAGGCCGTGCACGCACAAACTCTTATTTTTAAGCACTTCCACGCAAAAACACGCCGCGTCACGCAAAAATCACTGCAAAAACACACCTCTTCTTTACATATACATACCGAAACATTAATAATAATATAATATTATATATAAACTGAAGGGATTTTTTTAAAGTTTTCAAATCATTGTATTTCGCCGTTTATTTTTTTTAGTTTTTTATTTATTTATTTGTTTTTTGTGTTCGGGCGATTTATCGTGTTTTTAAAGTTTATTTGTGTTATGGTCCCCTAAAATTTGTAATATGTTATACCGTAGGAAAGCTAAATCTTTGTCCAAAAACACAAAATTACAAAAAAAAAAAAAAAAATATCGGTGGAGCAAAATAAGAAAAAAAAAGTTGATGATAAAAAATTGTCGATGATGATAAAATTGTCGGCCTTTGTAGTCTAGTGGAGAGTGCGCTAGAAAATCAACCCAGAGGTCCCTGGTTCGAATCCGGGCTCGGGCATGGTTCTTTACTCTTTTTATGTTCTTTCCTACATTTAAGAATTATGGAAAACTAAAAATCCACAACTAAATTGTGGAAAATGTGGAATTAAAGGACAGGAACTACGAAGGGCTGGAAATGCTTGCCGAGGTAAAGGCATAACACTAGAGCCTCGGTTAAAAGTAATTCAAATTGTCTTTCACAGTTGTTTCGCCTAACCAATAATTCACGTATGGCTCCAATCAATTGCTCTAAATAAATATATCCCTTTCCTTCCAGGTCAAAGACCAAACCTTGTTAGTATAAGGCATGCCTTGGTTCTTTGATCTTTAAAAAAATTTTTTTTTTTGTAAAAAATTTCAGGATCAAAATTTCACCAAAAATAATCAGAATGGTTTTTTAAAAAGAAAAAACAAACTAAAATATGTCCAAAATATTCCTTAAAATATGCCATTAAAATAAATTTAATATTTGTTTTGGTTTCGACACCATATTTTATAAGGTGGTTCAGGTCCTGTTTATTTTCAAAATTACCATTAAACGATTTCTGCAAAGCTCAGGGGGTCAAATTTTTTTTGGTCTAAAGGAATTTCTGTATTCATTTAGGGTTGAACTTTTAGAAAGTTGACGCGCACCTACGAATATAAGGTGTTTAATTTTTCCATATAATTTTGAACTGGTCTAATATATATATTTATTAAATAATTAGATTAGACACATAATTTTGTTCAAGTGATATTTTTTTTTTTGTAATTTTGTATTTTTGTGTGAAACTTAGGCTTTCTAAAGGTGCAACATATTTGACAGTTTATTTACCAAAACTTGCGGAACAATTAAAAATACTATATATTAATTATTTCTAATATTTATTTTTTAATGATATAATTTTTTGTAATGCATTTAAATTTTTTATGTTAGTTGTGTTGCACTTCAAGGAAGCCTAAGTCTTACACAAAAATACAAAACTAAAAAAAATGTTGCTAGAACAAAATAAGAAAAAAATGTTGTATGGAAAAACGATAATTTTTCGTTGGGAGTAAAATTGTATGTTTAAAACTTCTCCAAAAATTACCAGATGCATATCAAAAAAAACAAAATAAAATAAGACTGAATTTTTAATAATTGTTTCCTATCAAAATATATTCCAATTATTTTCCATTTAGACACAACATTTTTTAAAATCGCACATAGCTCTAAAATGACCTTCAAACTATTTCCGGAACCCCTAGAGTTCAAATTTTTTTAGGTATTTAAATATTTTTGTGCTTAATAGGGGTTGAACTTTAATAAAATGGACGCGCACTGGAATATTTGAACACTTTTGTAATGTGAACCGGTCTATTGTGCACGCATGAGAAATTCTACTCTGAGAAAAAACATAAAACATAAAAATAAAACAAAAAATTTTAAAATAGAAATTAAACGCATTTGCGTTTCTACAAAACAAAATTTAAGAAAAGCGTGTTTAATTTTTAACTATAAACTCATTTCTGTTTTTTGTATAATTTTCTCTTATTATTTCCTTACAATAACAAAAAAAAAGAACGTCGCTATCAGCGATTAAATTATGCAGCGATTATATGCAGTTGAATCATTGAAAATTATTGCCAGACAACTGAGACCCCGATTTTACATTTGATTGTTTAAAAATATTTTTGAATTAGTCTTACAAATATTGAACATAATAAATAACAACAAATTATTAATTTTGATATTTAAATATTTCAAGCCGCAATAAAACGCAACCTTCATCAAATTAAGTCAAAAAAATTTGTTATTAAGGGGGCCCCAGGGGTCGCTAATCACGAATCTGACTTCGAAAACTGGTAAAAGTTAAAAAATGGCATCGAAAAATGGCGGGTTAATTTATTTGTTTTTAATTTAAAACATTTGTTTTTAGTATTAAAGTTTTTGCATTAAATTTTTCGTTTAAATAAATGAGTTTAAACTAAAAATTTTTACAATGAGAAGTATATTTAAAAACATTGTTTTGAAAAAAAAACTTTTGTTATAAATTAAACTATAAAAACATTTGTATTTAACTTAAATGAAATTGTTTCAAGCTCTATTTCAAAAACAAATTCGTTTAGTATGAACCCAATTTCATTTAATTTTAACACATATTTCAGTGTAAATTCTGTATGTATGTAAGTTTTTTGTATCAGTTCAGAAAAATATATCAATTTCATTTCAGTTTTTTTTTCTATGCACTAATCATTACAGCTTTCAGTCCCGGGATCCCGAATCCCGAAATCCTGTGATCCCGAACCCATATCAAGTTCCGGATACCCAGGATTCGAAGCCCAAATTCCCGAGATTTTATTCACAAGAAAATAAAAATTTTCAGCAACTATAAATGCAACTGCAATGTAAACATTTAACATGCAATGTAAAGGTTTTTTACAATCGAAATCACACTGTTCTTTCTCTCTATACACTCTATCTCTCTATACGTTTTGAAAGTCTATTTTTTAGTTTGTTTTGTTAAGATATTAAAAGACTTTGTTCAGGCTGTCACGGAATTTCGAAATTAGCAATAGTTTTATTATTACATATGGGTAAATCTAGTGTTCGGAAGTCACATTTGCAAACATTTTTTTATAAATTTCGCAAACTCTTTTAACAGTTTTTCAATTAAGATGTATCTGTTGAAATAGTTCTTTATGAGTTTAATTTACAATAATTATAACATCCAGCATCTTACCGCAGTTTACCTAAAATTTGTTATTTTTTCATGCATTTAGTCGTTACAAAAAATGAAAGTTCTTGTGAGACTAACACTCAAACTTAGAGTATTTCTGCATAATGGTCGATCGCACCTCGAAATTCTAAAGAACAAAAATTTTCAAATTTAATAAGTTTAAAAATAGGCAAACATTATCTCAAATATCGTATTTTTGTAGTCACATTTAACAGTTTTAATTTTTTGGACGTTATGTGTCGAGCTACACACATTTTTTCATTGTTGTTTAGTTGGATAATTAAGTAATTAGGTAGTTAAGTAATTATGAAATTTAATAATTAAAAAACAAATTGAATAGATTGTTCTTTTCTTGCCTCAACCATTTTTTTATTATCTTTAGCCAATGTCTTCCAATTTTACTAAACCAAACATTAACTAAACATATACGAAAAGAAAAACTACATATGTGAAACAGTGCAGGTGATTTGATTATCATTGTTAATTAATTTATGTATAAATTGCTTGAATTAAGACAGTTAAAATATTTCTATATCGTAATTCATCACGTCACAAAATAATACGTGTTTAATAAGTTAAAATTTTTTGATCACGGTAGACTTTTTTGCTGATTTGCCCATACGCTCTAGTTTTTTTACTATAAAAGGAATATTTTACTCACTTCATACTTTTTACAAGCAGCTCTTTTAAGTTTTTTTTTATATAAATTTATGTTGCTTGTTTTGTTCAACTTATTTAC
This sequence comes from Dichetophora obliterata, assembly GCA_963920525.1. Taxonomy (NCBI): domain Eukaryota; kingdom Metazoa; phylum Arthropoda; class Insecta; order Diptera; family Sciomyzidae; genus Dichetophora; species Dichetophora obliterata. The sequence continues at coordinate 84,459,462 of OY986439.1, read as the reverse complement.
GTTTAAATTTTTTTGTTTATAATAAAGTGAAATATTATTTGATATTTTTAAATATTTTAGGTTTTCTTTCTGAAATAAATGTTAAAATTTTCTGAAATATAAAAAGAAAACGTTTTTGTTAAATAAACTTAGTATTTATTTTATATAAATTTAGGAAATATCTAAAATTAAGGACCGTAAAGGTTATGATTTTTAATAAGAAAAAATCGTCATACTATAATCGATATTTTTTTGTATAATTTTTTTTTGATCTGGTCTAATCACGTGATTTATATTTTTTAAATATTTTCTGTTAATATTGTTTCGGCTACAAATACAAAATGGGATTTTAGAATTCGACTTTATCTTCCAATTATTTTTCTATGCACACTATAACTGTTTTGTAACCCTTGTCTGCATTACTACTTATGGTTTCGTCTTAGTGTTGTCTTGAAAACTTTTCAGTATTTTTTAATATTTTAAGGATAATGTTTGGATTTCTATTTTAAAAATTAAAAAAAAACAAACATGTATTTTTTTTGCCAAAACGCAGAAATTAAGAGAAAGAGTTATTAACGGCCCCTGCTTTAAATGCAGCTATATGCAATGCAATTATATTGCAATTTAAGCATTACATATAAAGCTACACACAACTCACAAATCAAGGGATTCGCCAAAACCCTTCGAGATTGAAAGCCCTACTTATCATATATAGTTTTTTTTTTGTTCTAATTTTTCAGTATTTGAAGCAATGAACGAATAATATTCACACCTAAAAATGTCTGCTGAAACCACATATTTTAATGTGCAATTAATTAAAATTATTTTAAATGGCCCAATCCTTAAAATTTTCAAACAACCTTAACAGAATAATTTACATTGGCTTATGACCGATATTTATTAATTGCATGTTAATATTAATTAATACCACTCATACGCCAGTCTTAACCATTTTTGTTTAGAATTGCTTTTTAGAATAGTAAAGATTTAGCCATTAAAATAATTTTAATAGATTTTTTCTTATTATTATTAGTATTATTAGAAACAACAAAACGAAATAATTAAAACCCAAATTTTTTAGATCGTTTTCGGCACAGAAAGGCATGTAAAAATGCTAAAAAAAATTGATTTTTGAAGGAAAATATGGACTATACAAATACACTATTCTATAAATTATTTTTTAATCAAAACGTTTCTATGAGAAGGTCTTTATCTATTTCGAAAATTTGAGTACATATTCTGTAAAAGTAAAAACTAACAAGTCCAATATAGGGCTTTTGCCAAAAAAGTTTCAGTAGATTACAGCTTTGATGAATTAAAACTCTTTGCACAACATGCTCATGTTTTTATTTTGTCGGATGTAGTTTGAAAACTCAAGTAGAGTCGAATTTTAACGCTTTACAGTTGTTTGTGTTCACGGTTTATTTTATCTAAATTTATCTCTTATTTATCTTAATACATAAAAGGCAAGAATGCTGCTCCGTGCAAAATATCGCTCAAACTGTAATTATATTTTGCCATTATTACAGTGCTTTTGCAAAATATAATGTCCACAAAAATGTTCAGCCGGAAAGTATGCACAGAAAGTTCTTCTGATATTTATCAGTGACTAGTTGTGGTTTTAACAATGAAACGTTTTTGATCTCACTACTTCTTTTTTTCATCCTATTATAAATTAGTTATGACGAATTTAATAAATTTTTTTACGGATTGTACTAAAAAATATAATTGTATCAGTTGCGACACGACACTTGAAATTCTACGTATATGATGATTTCAAAGCGAGCTTGCAAAGTTTTGTATAAATATGACTGCTACCAAACTCGAATTTTTGTTATCTTACACTTAAACTCATTTTTCAACACTGCGGCAATACCTAAAGTGTTATTTAAACTGGTAGATTTTTATATTTTGCTAAAATCAAGTGAATAAAACATCAAGCTCTAAAAAGAGAACAAGTGCTTTCGGCAAATAGCTCCAAAATGGAAGTGTGCGGAGGACCCGTCCTAGGACGAGCTTTTATACTAGTCTAGACATATATACTTATTCTATTTAAATTCAATTTAGATTCTAATAAATATTTTGAGTTTTTATATTAAAAATGGTGCAATTTTGGTTTCAGAAAAAAAATTTTGCTATCCATCTTGGCTACTAAGTTTACTAACGATAAGTACATGAAAAAGAAATCAAAATGCAGTTAAAAAATTTTACTAAAAACTTTTTACTCATTCTAAACTTAAACAAAACAATTTCTTGAGACAAACAATTTATTTCATTCTATTATGCTTTTTCACCAAGAACTAAATTTATTATGAGAGAATAAGTGGGAGTATTACTAAGAAAAAAAATAAATAAAATAAATAGAATACTTTAAAAAAAAATTTTAGTACTGACTATATTGGAGCCTTTGGCATGAGTCTGCTTAATATCTACAAAGTTATTTAGTGCAAGTTCAGAAAAAAGTTAAGTGAAACCGAACAATATTTCTATCAAAGAGGTACATAAAATTTTAATGAAATTTTTTTACGAAACTTCAAAAAGTTGTAAATACAATAAGTAGGTACTTACATATATTATAACTTTTTTAATTTTTTCGAATGAATAAAGTGAGTAGAAGTGATGATGTGGTAAGAAGACTGTGCTTTATTGGCATGAAAAATATTTGTACGGATATGCTTAAGCCTATCAAGATATGCGTGTGTGCACGCTCTGTAAATATTCATGTAATGGAATTTTTGGCTTTATGACTTGAACTCACGTATTTGCTGGCATGCATATTTCGTTAATTAATTTTTTTTATTTTTTTTTTTACTGTTTCGTTAAGCTTCACAAAAGGTATTTTTGATTCGTTTGTGCACAGAACTACATATTATGAAAAGTATGTGTATGTCATCGGTTCTTGAAACGTGCCAGATTTACATTTATATTTTAATCTTAACAAACGTGACCTTATTGACCTACGATTAAGGTGATTATTGAAAAGAGAGTAAAATTTTATTTGAGTTGTGGCAGTGATTGCAATTTCATTATGAAAATATTAGGGTTACGAGAAATTTAATTTCAAATCTTGTGAAAGTGAACATTGTTCGCTTGTATGTTTACATTTGGAACTTTTGCAACTTGTTTCACGATAAATAATGAATTTATTAATCATATTTTTGCATTTCGTTGTTGGTGCAGCTATATAAGTGTATTTGTAACACGTACCTACTGTCTTCTCCCACATAAATTTGCTTGTGGAAAGTAGCTGATGGAAAAGCAAGTAGTGTTGTTATCGAAATTGAAAAGGATGTACTGCCACTTCAAATGATAGTGTCTACTCGTAAGACAGAAATAAACGTTAATCATCCCATTAGCTAAAAAAGTCAATGCTCTTTAACCGTGTGTTGTCTTACCCAGTAAGTCTTTTATCATCTTTATCAAAAGTATTTGAGTTACTCATGGCTGTGCAAATCTCAGAACACAGCAGAAAATTTACCCCACTTCAATCCGGTTTTCAACCGGGCCACAGCTGCTCTACAGCTATTGTTAAGATCTTAGATGGCATAAGATTATCATTTAATATAGGGCACAGAAGCTTGCCTTGTATGTTAGACTTATCAAAGGCATTTGACTCGATGGACCGTAAAATACTATGGTCAGAACTAAAGCTTAATTTTTGGTTTTTGATCATGGCTATATGTCACGGCATGGTTATATAATTACATAACTGGAATTCTAACATAGTCTCAATGAGTTAGGGCTTAAAATTGTGTGTCTGCTTTCAGTAATATAACCTATAGAGTTCCTCAAGGCTCGGTACTTGGTCTGCTTTTATTTGCAATGTCTTATTATCTATTCAGCAAAGGCTGTAATGATGCCATGCATGGGTATTAGGCCGGAGTAATTTGTTCAAAGTAATCTTTTCAAAGGAAGTGTATAGCATATTCGAATTCTACGACAAAATGCTGAAGAAACTATATCCCAAAAAATAACGTTTGACTATCCCAATTTTTAATATAAAAAAGCAGTACATTATAATTTTTTATGAAAGTTAATTTTCATTTAAAAAATTTTGAGTATTTATTTATATTTTAGAAAAAACTTTGAAAAAATTTAGAAAATCATGTACACAAATTTCAAAGTGTGATCGAATATAATTAATAGTTTTTTGAATTGCGTGGGAATTATTATGTCGTGCACGTAAATTAAAATGTAAATGCATTTTCCTCCAACTTTCATAACATATAAACAATTGACTGCATTTTCCTTTCTGAATCGAAAAATTTAGAAGGATTTCGTTAACTTTGAGATTCCAGTAATGAGCTGATTGTTTAAGATAATAAATACTTCACTTGAGCTTACATACCAAACTCTGTTTTCCTGGGTCAACAAATGCTTTTGGTTGTCTTGTATAAATTTCAGTGTCTAAATCACCATTTAGAAACGCTGTCTTTACAACTAAATATGTGTCGAACAATCAAATTCTTAAAAGATGATATTGCTAAAAGAGTCGTTAGATTGTTATGCTTGACAATTGGTGTGAAAATCTGGTCATTATCCTCCCCATATTTTTGAGAGAAACCTTTTGCGACCAATTGAACTTTATTGCATTACTTACAGTCTACAGTTCTCTTCAGCTTGTAAAACCATTTGCTAATTACCATTTGGTAATTCCACCAAGTTCCATATTTCGTTTTAATGCATAGTTTTAATTTTATCTTGCGTTGCTGCTAACCATTTGTCATTATCTGAAGAATTTGAAGCTTCCTTGAATGTAGCAGGCTCTTTTTCAGCTGTTGTCATCATACCATAACGCTGCTGATGACATTTTGTTAGTCGTGATGAAACCCTTCGTTTAATTAACCCATTAACCGTGGTTTGGTATTTTTTACCAATGCATAAGCTTCTCATATCTTAGGATTGGTAATAGCTAAGTCCTTAATTTTTTTTTTGTTACTTTAAAAAACATAGATCTATGAATTATTTGTATAGTGTGTCAAGAAATTTTTACGTTCAGTACTACATATTCAAACTCAAATGTAATTAGGTTTAAAAATCAAAAAATTTTTGTTATTATCATTTGTAAAAAATGTTATATTTTAAAAAAATGTAAAAGCTCTCCTATCCAATTAACCAACCATATCTGCTATTGATAGAAAATTGACTCCTCAAATGTAAATTTGTGTAAGGTGTAAACTATTTTCGTAATTTTTGTATGGGACCACAGGAGGAGTGGCAAAGAGGGGTAGATATATTGCAAGAAATTACTGGGGTTGAACAAATAAAATGAGCAGCTCATGCATTTGACCCCTCTAAAGGTTACTTTTTTGTAAATCAGCAGTTTGATGTTTGATCTAGAGAAGCCATTTTGCATTTATTTTTCTTTAATGGTTTTTTTTTTATTTCGTTCCTAAATCAAAATATTATAATGGTTTTTGGGATATTTCTAAAATCTTACCAAATACTAATAATTCCAGTACATGTAACTCCTTAAATGTTTGTTTTCTTAATCATTCACATGCACTCAACTTGGGGACACACGATTTAAATTTTTACATATATTGTTAATATATTCAATACACGAAATTCTTGTGTACAATTTAAACAACAACTTTTTGCGCAATTTCACAGCTTATTTCGTATGTGTTTTTAATTCACAAAAACAACTTAAGTGCTCTTGGCCAAACAAAAAACACACACGATGTCTTCATACATGTAAAGACAACACAAACGCACATCGTTAGATGTCAGAGCACTTTGGCGCCAAAAACAATTTTATTTATGTATGCGTGATAACGTTTTTATGTTTAGCTCAATAAAAAATACGCAATATAAAACGCGGCATATATCAAGTATTTCTTTTTGAAAAAATTGTGCTAATACAAAAGTAATAACAGTTAAATTTGTTTTTAAGATATGCACGCGCTGTTGTCAACTTCAAGCGTTCGTTGAGTTCAGTTATTCAATGTAAACTAAAACTTGTTAGCCAACATCAATATCATGATGAAACGGCTAAAAGACGCCCAACAGAAAAAAAAAAATAAAAGAAACAAACGAGCAACAGGATTTCGAAAAAGTTCCTCTGCAAGGACATCAAAGCTCAAAGCTTTACAGAGCGTGGATACGGAACGAGAGAGAGCATCAACAAAAAGCACTTAGGTATTCAAGAAACCTTAAAACAAGTGTTGTTGTAGTTGTTGTCGGTATTGTTCGGCTTGTGCGTCGCATGCGACACTGAGGCTGCCTTGAAAGTATAGCCTGCTTTCAGGCTTCAGCTGCTGAATTGTGAATATTGTGAGAGCGAGCCTCAGTTCAGGGACACGCAAGCGGTTCATTTGAAGAAGACTAACAACTGTTGCAATCCTGGCTGCTTTTCATATTGAAGTATTGCTTACTGCCTGCTGTGATGGCATTGAAAATTTGACTGTCATTGGCTTTGTATATTGTTAACCACCACCAATCACCTTGCTCCACCGCCAAGAACAGCAGTCAACAACAGGCAGCATGTTGCATTAGTTGAGAGAAGATGGAAGGAGGCACACATTATGTGTGTGAGTGCCACCATCATTTAATTTGAAGGCCTTTTCATTTTGTTGGATTTCAATATGTTGCGCATCTTTGAATCTTTTGTTCTGAAAAAACTAATACCCAAGTCCGGCCTAGTGTCTAGGTGTTGGAAGTGATGACACTCAAGTGATTATTGACACAAAAGTGACGTTTTTGACAGCAATCGCATTAACTTTATGTTGTTGGCATTTATAATTATATAAAAAGTGTGTAGAGTTTAAGAAGTGTGTTCAAAATATACGCCAAAACATAAAAATTGGTTTTTTTTTGGCTGAATGACTGGGAATGAAGATTTCTTAACAATGGGCTTTTCAAATTATTGATATTAAAAAGTTGTCAAAACTGATAAACCGATTTTCAATAAAAGACATGTTCTACTTCAAAGTAGAATAAAAATTGTATATACAACTGCGAAAATAAGAAAAAAAAAAATCTTAAAAAAATATGTTGAACTTTTTTCATAGCAAATTAAAATAAAAAATTTATTATTAGGTACTAAGCTCAAATATAATTCTAAAAAACTGCATTGTTTTTGTTATTAATTTTTTTTTTGTTTTGTTTTTTTAGAATTATAAAAAACAATATGCTAGGCGTTCAAGTTGCTGCCAACAAAGAAAACACACGATTTTAGCCAAAATTATTGTTTAATCTTCAACATAGTCCTCTTTCAGCTCAATACACTTATTTCAACGATTTTCTAACAGTGCGAAGCCCTTTGAATGGTAGATAATATTTTATTTATTTATTTATTTATTAAGTGGGATTAAATTCATCAATAAAGTATGTTTTGGCGTTAAAGAGCAGCACTCGAAAGCATTTTTAAAGCGTTTCACAGTTTAAGTTTTTTCAAATCTGGCGTAGCAAAATCCAAAAAAAAAAAAAATAAATCCCTCAGAAATAATTTGTGCAACAAATAGTTAATGAACCGTCTGCACAGTGCAGGAAAATGATTACGGTAGTCGCACTTCTTTTTCTTAATTCGTTATACAAACGTCGCGTCTCGCTAGCTACATTCAATTTAAATTTATTTTAACATATCACAACATGACGTTGAAAGTTTATTTATTTTATTGACAAATTCATATAACAAAACAAACAATGAGTAAAAAATCATCTTTATTTTCTAGCAAAGATACTGACTGACCTGTAAGTAGAATAGAGCTCTTTGATAAATAAAAAGAGCCCCCTAATTGTTCGTTTTTTTGGAAATCTTATACCGAAATAAAATTTCTTGGTATATGAAACATTACTTTGCAAAATTTTAACGAAATTGACTAGTCAAAAAAGAAGTAACAGCACTGTGAATATTAACACAGTGAACGCGGAGATAAATATTTTGCTTGAATCAAGCAAATATTTTGCTTAAAAGCAAATAATCAAAACTTTGCTCAATCACGGTGTGATTTAAGAAAAAGATTGCTCAATTGAAATAACTCCTCATGTATTTAGGAAAAAGCAAAATTATATTGAATTTAAGCAAATATTTCCTAAAATCTTATGAACTGAAAAAGCAAATTTCTACTTAATTAAAGCAAATATTTCCTAATTTATTATAAACTCAATTAGAGAATTTTTACTAAACTCATGCAAATATTTGCTAAGTTATTATAAACTCATATAGCAAATTTTTACTCAATTCAAGCAAATTTCTTCTAAACACACGAGCACACGTTTATTCTTATAGAAAATAAGACAACGATAAGTTAACAACTGCGATGGTCAAATGGATAAGCCCATGCACTTACACTTATGTAGCCGAGGTTCAAGTCTCCGAGTAATGGTAATTTTTCAATTTAATTTCATGTTAATATATATTTTACTACAAAAATATGCTAGACCTCACCAAAAACTAATCAAAATTTGCTATTCCAATTTATAGTAACTTAGAAAATATTTGCTTGAATTAAGTAAAAATTTGCTTTTGAAGTTCATAATAACTTAGCAAAATTTTGCTTGAATTTTATCAAAATTTTGCTAAGTTATTATTAACTGGAATTGTAAATTTTGATAAGTTTTTGCTAAAAACTTGCATAATTTTGAAGTGGCTGAGATTCAAGCGCAAGTTTTGCCTAATTTAGTAAACAGTTTTCTCCGTAAAGTAGTTCGATACAAAACAATTTTTTATACATATGTCAATTTGTACTTTTCATATAACTTTATTGATAAACAGTGCTGTTACTTCAGTTTTGACTGATCGATTTCGAAAAAATTTTGCAAATTAAGATCAGATTTCCAAAAGAACGAATCTTAGGGTAGCTAGAGTACAAAAATATTGGAAATTACATAAAATTAAAAAAAAGGGGGTGGTACGTTTTATTTCACGGTGAAAAAAATATGCCTCTAGAATTCCTTATTCTTTCTCTAATAGGAAAAATTTGCACAAAAATAATTTCATTAAATCGGCTCACTCTAATGCACATACGTAAAAACATTTTATTGTAAGCCAAATCAAATTAAGAATTGGGAGGGGAGAAAGGCATAAGCCCCGTTGTACCGCGGCTTATTTTCACTTATTATAAATGTATTTTTAAAACAATATATTGCTGCATAACAAATTTCAGACCAAAACATTGGAAATATTAATTTTGTTGCGCCAGATTCGGAAAAAATATACTGTGCGCTCGTAGAAAGTTTCTTTTGTCTCATCGTCCTTCTCTTCTGTTTGAGCATACGCCCATATTAGGCTTATGTAAAAGAATTAAGCATCGATGCGGATCCTTGAGTCGTTCATTCACAGGTTCGAATTGCAATGTGAAGCACAAAATTCGCTCCTAAACTCGGTCTTCTCAGCAATGCCGCTATAGTAGATATCACAAGATGCTTGCCGTATGCAACCCTGTCCCTTTCATTGCATTTCTCGGAAAGCAGTAATATAAGTATGCATCTTTCTAAGATATCAATCAGTTGGATATCAGTTTTTCGTTTGCGCTTCGTCGTTTTCAGATTTAAAGATAATTTTTATTATCGTCTAGCTATGTTTGTTTCCTTGAAATGAGTTTATGGGTAGGCTTTAATTCTGCCGCACAACCTGTTTATGCCTAGCGTGCCCGCCAAATTGGCAAATAATCTGGCAAACTAGAATTTCCAGTTTTGACGTTTACCAGAAAATACTGCGTAGAGGTTTGAGTCGATTTGAGACGATTTCACTGCAATGCTTTCCTGGCCATGTTGAGCCGTTCGTTTGATTTGAATGTTACATGTGAAGGTTCCTTTTTTCGCCTAAGATAAATTGGTTTATTTTTTTATCCACTTTAATCAGGGTCGTCGCCAAGATTAACCCATGGAAGGGATTTTGATGAAAATTTTTTTATTCAAAATTAATATATACAAGTTTTGATTTAATTTCATTTTTAAGTTAAATTTTTTATACATTATATATTTAAGTAAATTTATTAAGATGCATCGACTTCTATTAGAAAAAAGGTCCATTTTTACCCCTCTACAAATTAACTTTGGTGTATTTTATAACGACTCCCAAAATATTTTGGCCGCCAAAAAAAAAAAAAAAAATAGCCGCCAGTGAGCTAAAACATTTTGCAAAAACCTCCAAAAATCATGCTTATCGCAAATATAGAGGCTGTTGAGATATTAAAAGCCAAAAAATGCTCTTTCAATAAGCATAAAATAATTTCAAGTTTTTTAATCGCATTAAAGATAATGTTGCTTTTCGTGCCGTTTTTTAATTTTTTTTAAATTCATTTTTTTCTAAAATTGGAATAACTTCATTATTTCTAATGCGATCCAAACTTTAAAGATATCGTTGGGAAGGTAAGTGCTTGCATTAATGCCAGAATTTATAAAATATAAACATATTGAAGCAAAATATAAAACAAATACCTTCTGAAAAACTTTTATAAGAAATTAAAATAAATAAAAATTAATTAATTTGAATTTTTAAAGTTTTTAAATAGAAATAAAATAAAATATTCATATATTATTTAAAAATTCACTAACATGTCCTGTTCTGTTACTGTGCGCTCATTGCTTATGCTAAAGGATGCACATTCGTTCAAACGGATTTCGCCTATTGAACTACGGAGGCATGTTTCAAGAAATTTTAGGTATGAGAACGATATCTCATTTATCTCAAACTAATAAAGTTTTCTAGACAGAAAAACTTAAAAATTCCTTAAAAGATTGACGTAAAACTTCCTCTGGTCAGAATTCTAAAAAAAGTGAGTCAACTTTTTATAATTCATGAGTAACTTCAAACAGGTTTAGACTCATATCTTTAATTCGAAAGTAAATTGTTTACCAACTCTTGGCTATAAATGAGCCACAATGAAATGGGCAGAAAAATTTATTTAAGAAAAATTTTTTGTGCCGTAATTTACGAATAGGCTGTATTGCAATGCCGCCATAAACAGAGCTAAAGAAAACCCAGAACTTAAAATAAGCTTCATTTACATATTTGTAGTAATCCAACCAACTCCAGCGATGAGGGAAAATTAAAATCAGTTTTTGACTAAAGCACGTATAGTGTGAAAATTTTCTAGGCAGTTCGAATGAGATAGGTTTTTTCAGTATACACGCGTGTCTGTCATTCTTGTTGGCTTCACTGTTATCATCACTATCATCATCAACAACTGCCGATGTCAACGGTAGTGAAAACAATAGTGATGGTAATTTTGAATGTATTACGTTTGATCCGATAAATCACGATGCATTGGTTTTCACTTTTGTTGTTTGCATGATTTAACTCATAAAAAAGACTTTAACACATAAACACAACTTCAGTATATGATTTGTTAAGTTTTTTCTGAACATATTATAAGTATTCCATGAAAGAATTATTTAAATACATACATTTTTATTAAAATTTTGAACTTGTTAGGGGTTTTAAACCCCAAAAATTCTCCTTGTACACGGCCCTGACTTCAATTTAAATAGAATTACAGATTCTGAAACGCATACCGATCCTAATATGGATGCCAATACCCATATCTTTTTAAATGCCGGTTCCAATTTTGATGCGTTTCGTTTTTAAAATGAATATTTTAGAACAACCAGAACTATTTTTATCTTTATTTGACATATTTTAAAATTAAACATCGCCCTATATAAAGATGCTCGGAAGAGAATGGACAGATTTCAAAATTCCTATCAGTAACAATAGCAACCCGTTAACAATTCCATAACTTATGTCTGAATTTTTATATAGTACGCTACTTCTGTTTATTTGAAATACTAACTGACCTAGTATTTTTGTGTATTAATAAATTTTTATATTTTTAACTATCTCCTCAATTTATACTCTCCTGAGAACAACGATAGAAACTTTCTTTTATTTAATAATGTCATTAAAAATAAACCTGCTGCACAACCATATTGATTTTTTTCAAAATTATTGAAAACAAATGGTAATATATTCATTAGGGTGGTCCTTATTTTAGAAATTGTTGAGCACCCGGATTTTTATTCCTTTGCATTTAAGAATAATTCCCAATTAATTTTTTAACAACAACAATAACACATGTCACTCAGAGCTTGAAGTTAACACAGAGGCAGTGCAACTGAATGAGCATTACACAATAGTTTTCTCACCCAAATTTCTCAAAATTTTTGGATAAAAGTTCATTTAATTACCTTTGTAACGGTAGTTCAAACATAAGATTCGGTTAAGAAGCGTTTGAAATATAAATTTTAGTAAAAATCGATTTTCGCCATATATGCCAATTTTTGTCAATTTTAAACAAATCAAAATAAACAAATTAATTTTATTATTTCCGTCCATGCAAAATTTCACCCAAATCGGAGATGGTTATTCCGTAAGGCAGGTACGTTCAATATAAAATTTCTGTATCATTTTTTTTTCATAGATAATTTTTAGAACTTCTAGCTCAAGGCGACACTTGTTAATAAAGTTCAATTTTTTTAAAACTTTTTTATGCATTTTTTATATACAGGAACAAAATAGAATGATGCTCAAGAAAAACAAACGATATTTTTTTCTTCATACAAATAACGAGTCTAATAAACATAATTGCATTAAGAACGATAAAGTTTTTCGAATGAAAAAATTCTATAAATTTTAATTGGATATGAAGCTGACATGTAAATTTCTTGAAAAAAAAATTACATCAATACCTTTAGTTTTTAAGTTTTTCCACAGAAATATTACGAACTTAATTTTGGTTTTTCAAGTATTTTTCAATGTAAACCAAAAAAAATGTTTTCATAAAAAAAATTTTAGATTGTTTTTCTCAGTAAGTTTTCTCAGAAAGGAAATTTTGCATGTAATTATTTTAAAACAGAAAACGTTAGAAAATTAAATTGAAAAAGGAAAAATATTAGCAATTAGATTTAGAAATCCAGAAATATAATAAGAGATAACAATTTTTGTTTCCGCATTTTCGTTCTATACAAAATTCCTTTGTAATTCGTTTTTCTACTTAATCCTGTCCTACAACCTTGAAAACAAAAGACTTGATATTGCTTATATCATATATATATATATAAATGAAAATAGTCTGTTTCTGGTTACTAACAATACCCTGCATTAAACAGCATAAAATCTCGATTTAAACAAGCACTTTTATTTCCATTGCAATATTTATATGTACCTACTGTTATACACATCCATGGAATTTGTAGCATATTTTCAGGAAAAAGCTTGCCGTAATTGTAGTCATTAAGGAAAGTGTGCTTGAAGAGCAAAGGAAAGGAATAGAGGAAAAACATGAGCAATATGGCAAACAATAATAAATATACTCACACAACCAGAAAAGACACACATACTAATATATTGGAACAAGACAAATAAATAAAACACAAATATCCATGCACTATGAACACTTAGTGTCAGGTCCGTAGTCAAGGAAAGTGTTGAGGTTGAAACCCTTCGAAGTTGGACTCCAAGGATTTTGTATAAGGTAATATCGTAAACTGGAAGTATAAATACCTCCACAGCAATATTTTAATATATTAGACGTTTAGAATGTTGTATTATTTTGATGACGTCTCTTTTCTAGGTCGTGCTTTTTATCCGAATATTTCAAATTAGATACCCAGATAATATTTTAATTATCAACACTTATACGTAAAATATCAAGCTGAATCATTAATTTTTTTTTAAATTTATGAAGTTTTCACTATTATGAAGACGTCACTTTTTATGGGAGGTGAGCAGGGTTTTAAATTTGTTCACCAAACTCTAATCATTGAATGTATAGTTAAATTCGATTTGACTCATTTTCGAACATGATCGTTATTTTTGAACGCTTTATCTATTTTTTTATAAAGAATTTCGTAACGATACAAAACGTTCTAAGATTACAGCTGTTATCGTGATCACAGACAGACAGACAGACGGACATACCTAAACCGGTTCAGGAGGTGATGATGCTGATCAAGAATAAACATACATTTCTATACCTGCCATGCCTCCTTATCAGAGTTACAAACGAAGTGACAAAGTTTATATGCCCCTAACGCATTTTTATATGCGTGGGGGTATAAAAAGCCATGACGAACAGTTGGTTGCATTTTTGTGTGACACTTTTTGAACACTCTGATATTTTTTAATGAAGAGCTTAAATAACAATTAAAATAATAATAATTTAATAAATGGGTTATAAAAATGTCCCATATCCAATGCCCCCTTCACCCTTATGTAAATTCTTGGCTACGGGCCTGGTAAATACTACGGACTTATGCTCTTTGCTTGTGGTGTGTGTCGGGTGTCTTAATCCAGGCTGGGAAACAGGTTGAGCTTTGCTGCCTTGTTGAATGGTCAAGTTCACTTGAAAATGACAAAACAAAATGATGCTAAGCCCCAATGCTTTATTACATTTGAAACTTTTTTTTTTTTCATTGACCCTTTTAGCTTAAAATTCAAGACTATCAATTTCGTGGAATTTAAAAAGTAAGTAAAATGTTTTCAAATAATTCCAACACTAGCTCCATAATTTAAATTCTTGAGATTTTCAAGTTTCCCCCTTGATCAGGTGTCCTATTTTTTTAAAGGAAATTAACCCATAAAAGTTAAACTTTATCCTAGCAATGTCTTGTAAACTTTTCATTACTATGGGGTTTTTAGGAGTGGGGGGAGGTAAATAGGTAAAAAAATGCCACAAAAAGGAAAGGATTTATTTTTTAATGTTATATGCATTTCTATAAAAAGCACCATTAAAACAACTATAAGCTAATATTAAAGAAATTTTGTTCTATCGCAAATTTTTTTAAAACTTTACCTTTTCTCTACATCATTATGAAAACTGTTTAAACCACAATGTTTCACTTTTATTAGCTATTTTTTAGATAGCAATTACTTTAATTAAAAAAAAACCAATGTTCGTGTAGTACTCAAAGCCAAAATTTTCAATGGGGTAGGGTTTGATTACAAAAATGTATTGCTATGAATATTATATTTATATTTATATCATTTTTCAAATGATTTAAATTGAGAATAATTTAATTGTTTATGTACAAATGGTAGTTGCAAAAAATTTTTACAATTTTTTTTTTATTTATAAAAACTTATAAAAAGTATGTCTAAAACCACAAAATGGATAAAAAGTCAGTTTTTTTGGCATTTTTTCCAATTGAGAAAAGGAAAAAATGATTTGAGTTTAAAAATATTTTTCTTGATCCTCTTTAACGAATCCTTGGACTTTTCGAATTGAAAAATACAATTAAAAAAATTTTACAATTTCTCAGTACATTTCCACTTAAAATCTGCCATATTGCTTAAAACATAAGGTTTTAGTTGATATATTTTTCACGTACCCATACAAGAATGATGTTAAAAAAAGATAGTTAGTTGGAGGGTTGATAGAAAGTAATCAATTGAAATTTTTTGTGTAAAATTTTCTTAGTGTGATATTGATTATGTGGCAATTGTTATGCCTTTGCCTCAGCCAAATTTATTTACTAAGGAATCCTTTGCACAAACTTTTTCTACCACTAACAACTGAAATTTTTTGTATTAAGCTAATGTATTTTAAAGTTATTTTGATTAGAAGTATGGAAAGAAAGGTTAAAGCGTAGGATCACAACCCAGTCAGAATTCGAATCAGGCGCCCTGCGAAATATTAAAGAGTGCTTCCGGCAGACTATCGAGGCCACTAATATATATTGACCAAATAAGAAAGTACTCAATTAATGTTACAAAAATTGAAATTGTCTTAGCATTCTAGCGGAACCACAAAAACTCTCACAATTCATTGGTGCATTTCGGGAAATATGCTATACTCCATAGAAGAATAGTGAAAAAGGAGAGGCATCTAGAACAGACAAAATACCTGGTAGAGTTTCAGGCTTGACCTAAAATATAAACTTTTGCTTTAACGTCGTATGATTTCGAAGAGTTTATTCAAACAAGTGTCAAATCATATAAAACTCAAACAGTAGGCTGATCACAGTTTAATCACGCATGACTACTAAAGATGGGAAGGGTAGCGTCTACCGAAACAGTGAGTCTTGTCTGCTGTGCGATCAATTCTATACTGAGTTGTTGTTGTTACAAAATAATAAATAAAAATACTTTAAATAATAATAGTATACATATAAAAAGTTCTTAATTTTAAATACAATTTCTAGTTCTTTGATAGTTTAAAATTGTTTATTTAACTTTTAAGGTCAGGTTAGAACAATTAATTGATCTAATAAATTTTTTCCAAAGAAAACAACAACAACAACAACATTTTCAATATGAAAAAGAAAACATTCATAGCTGATTTTATTGCAACTTTGGCCCTGCTACAGGCCTCATAAGAAATCTTTGTGATGCCACCACCTATGATCGATCCCGGGCATGGAATGCCGTGCCAGCGCATTAGCGCACTGCACCACAGAGGCGATGAGACTTCAGTGTCATGTATTTTTTATGAAAAATTTATTATTTTGAGAATGTTAAATAGTTACATTTTCATAATTTTTTTTTAGATCTCAAATTTTTTGTTTGGCGGCTAATCTGAGCGGTGGGCGCCCTAGGCTTAAAACAGGTTGTACGTCGGGCTTGAAGCCCATCCGTTAAAACAATTTCAATGAAGACATATAAGAATAGAACAAAAATTATCCCCAATTCTGATGACGATTACCGCAAACGAAAAACTTATAATGATTTACGGATATGGACATGGAATTCCCGAACTCTTAATTGGGAAGGTACATCTATTCAACTGACTGATGTCTTTGAACGATATAAAGCTGATATCACTGCTATCCAAAAAATGCGATGGAAGGGACAGGGTTTCATTCGGCATGCACCCTGTGATATTTACAACTGCACAGTTTACTACCTTTGTAAACCTACTAATTAGAAATTATCAGTGCGACTTCAGACCTGGAAAGTCCACACCTTCGACCAGATTTTCGCACCACGAAAAATCTTGGAGAAGACCCAAGAAAAACAAGTCGACACCCAACATATTTTTGTTGACTACAAAGCCGCCTTCGACAGCCCAATAAGGAAGCACCTGTTCTCCACCGTGTCTGAATTTGGTATTCCTGCAAAATTAATATAACTTTGCAGGATGACACTAAGCAACACCAGCAGCACAGTATTTTACAAGAGTGTTATGCTGCTTGCGTATGCTGATGGCAGCGATATCATTTGCTATAATACGTGCGAAGT
The DNA here is from genome assembly GCA_963920525.1 of Dichetophora obliterata. NCBI lineage: Eukaryota > Metazoa > Arthropoda > Insecta > Diptera > Sciomyzidae > Dichetophora > Dichetophora obliterata. Next base: position 84,442,358 of record OY986439.1, on the reverse strand, counting down.
CAGTGCAGCATTCTCCAGATTAGAAAAAGAGTCAAGTCGAATGGGTCTGGTAGTGAATGCAAATAAGACGAAAAACTTAGTGCCAACAAACAAACAGTCCCAGCGTCTTGGAACCCACTTCACAGTTTACTGCTTACACGTTACTTTTTCTATCTAGGATTCAGTATAAACTCAACAAACGACATCAGCATTGAGATCAAACGAAAAAGAACTCTTGCCAACAAGTGTTACTTTGGGCTCAGTAACAGAACTCAGTAACTCTCGACGAACGAAAATCGCGCTCTATAAATCGCTCATCTTGCCCGTCCTTCTTTATGCATCACAAACCTGGACACTGAGCAGTTCAAATAAAAAGACTTGAGGAGCCTTCGAGAAAAACATTATTCGTAAGATTGACCACTCTGCGTCAATGGCAAGTACCGTATACGGTAAAATGATGAATTGTACGAGCTTCACTGGCTATGTCATGTTCAGCTCATGAAAGACGATGCTTCAGTGAAGAAAATATTCGATTCGGTACCCAGCGGCGGTCAATACAGAAGAGCACGATCGCATCTTCGTTGGAAAGACCAAGTAGAGAACAGCCTTACGAAGCTTGGAATTTCCAACTGGAGCACGCAAACGAGAGACAGAAATGGATGGCGCAAATTCTTAGATGAGGCGAAGACCGGCATACGGTTGTAGCGCCAACAAAGTATGCAAGTAATATAGATATTCTTCATTTCTCTTATAAAAATTCAAATCTTGTCCGAAGTTGAAGCATAATTTAAATAAAAATATTAATTAAGTAAATAAAAAGATTTCTTCTTGCTTTATTTTCTCAGTTGAGCATTTTTCCTAAGAATTTAATTATCTGCACAATTATGATAATTTTTTATATTGTCCTCTTTGTTTGGCGGTCGTGGCTAAATGTGCTTATGTGTAGACATTCTGGCCTAGCCTAACCAAAAAGACATACATGCATATTTAATTTGATTCCAAATAATGATTAAAAATTTAAATAGAAAATAGTTTTATCTGTGGTTGTCACCTTTTCGCATACAATGACAATACAGATAGTAAATTGAAAAGAAAAACTTTATTATATAATGAACTTTTAACACTGTACCACTGTAAAAAAATTAGTTTTGTATGCACTGAACAGATAACATAGCAACAACACGCAAAGCGCTCATTAATTTACGGAAATTTGAACAATGTGGCTGCGTATACAAAGAAAACTTAAATAATTCAGAGCAACAGGCTTACTTTACAAACAAGTCAGCAAAATTTAATGGCAAACGCATTTAGTCTAATTCACCTACTGAAAAAGGATATAGAGATAAAGGTGGTGCATAAAAGCCAATGTCATGGCTGTCAGAACAAAAACACCAGACAAAGAAAAAAATTTCTACCGCACTACTACAACTTTTGATACAAAACGAATGCAAGGATCTTTACTTAGTTAAACGACAATAAAAACTTTGCAACTTTAGTGAAGCTTATTCCTCTGTGCTCCGGCTTGTGTTGTTTTTGGTAGACACTCGAGGCGCACAGAATGTAAATTTAAATAAAATAAATAAAACAAAAACTATAAACAAAAAATCAACCCACTACTAAGCCAAAAGAACGGGACAAAAAAAAACACCAAGTGATATGAATTAGAGTGAGGTTACTTGGCTGACACTGGCTAGGGAGCAACTTTTAAGATATGCAAATAATTTTATTTAATCTAATGCGGTCGGTAGGCAACTCGCTGAAAAAAAAAACTTAAAAAGAAGCTAAAGTAGGTGGAGGGCTGCGTGTTTTGAAGCATTTGTTGTTGTGGAATTAAATAAATCATGATTTATGTAGAAGCTGATAAACATGTACTATACAAAATATTTATACAAAAGCAAAGTTAGTTCCACTAAAATGAAGTTGCAATCAATTGGGTTAAGATATTACTAATAATTATTTTAATTAGTTGTTACCAAGACCAACGGAGAAAATATGTAGCTAAGTATTCAATAAACCAAATAAAACTAAGATAAACTAATACTAAAAATAATATAAGTGCATAAATTCCGGTGGGCTTTAATCAATTTATAACTTATTTTTAAATAACTACACAGTTAAAAATATTTGACTAAATCTTAGTTCAGCTAAAATATTACTGCTTTAATATAAATATTAAAATATTAGACTAAAATCTAGTACATTTGGATACTAAATTTGGATTTTGACCCGAAAAAAGTTATTCTGGCAATTTTCAGACTCAATGTTAGGCGATAAGGTTCATAAATTTTATGATTGCTTTTGTTACGTATATCGCAATAATCCAGTGGTTAAACCAGCGAACTTATAATCTGGATGTCGAGGGTTCGAATATAAAGGTTTTAGTTATTTTATATATTTTTTTTAGATATTTTGATCTAAGAATGTACAAAATTTAAGAACAAAGCTGTTATTTAATTAAAATCAAATTTGAGTATTTTAAAACGTTTTAATTTTGGTACACGATTTCTAACCGTGTACTTAAAGTATATTGATAATTAATAAAATATGTATCTAACTTTATTGAAAACATTCATATTCACATCTGCGGATGTGAATATCATTTATATGCATTCGCATCCTCAATAAAGGGTTTTTATAGATCCGCATCAATACATTATTCTATTCATCAACAATTTTCACGACTCTTTCTGTTGTGTTGTTAACAGTTCCAATTTCATGAAGAAGCGTTGATGCACGATTAAAGTTATAATTACAACTCCATATATCCGCTGGAAAATACGAGAATTTCGTCGCAATGTTAAACCGTTCAAAACAGTTCAATGATATAATATTAATTTAGTTTTTCTAAAAATTCCTGAATTTCTTCAGGTTTTAAAGGAACGCGTTTGACTGCATCGTTAAGTACGTCATTTCCATCTTGATGTTCTTTAACAAAAGTTAAAAATCATTATAATTTGTCACTCATTTTCTGTTTGATGGTCAATTTAGGCTGTTGCGAATTGATCTAAATGCGACCTAAGCTAAATTGTGTCGATAAGGCAGTGCTTTCTAAATAGTTTAGGTAATTCTCAAGCAACCAAAATGCGTCCTATATTAGGAAGCACTACCATAATTTAGTTTATGTCGAATTTAGATCAATTCGCACACAGCTTTAATATTTTCATCAATGATGATACAATTCGATGATAATACAATTTTTTTTTTTTTGCTAAAAACAACAAGTGGTTACTCATTTTCTTTACTGAAATTTGTAAAATCTTTGCTTTAACATTTCGAAAATCATGCATGTTTTATATGAAGCAATAATACAGACCCTCTTCGTCTTGATAACCTGATATATGTTGGTAACTTGGCCTTGTTTGCCTTGAAAACTTAACACTCCAATGCTGTCAGATATAACGTTTTGGTTAAATTCTTTTGGTGTAGAATAACGTCTAACAGCGTTATTTGTATGGAGGTCATTTTCACAAATTTTTTAGGCACATTTAAGGATTTTAGTTGACACTTTGGGGTATACCTTCATCCTTTAATATTTTATTTTGTGGAATAATTTAGTGGGATGTATTTCTTCAGGTGTATCCTACAAAACTTGTTCATCTCTATCGGCAGTTTCTACAGCTTTTTTAGCTGATCCGAATTATCACAATAATAATATAAAATAACATATATCTCTTCATCGGGGAAATATCCCAGTTGGAAAAGGAGCCCTGCTGTATGTCTGCCGGCAACATGCCTCGGAAGGATAGCAGTCATGCTCGCCTCCATACCCGCTTATATCTTTTTTGTATAGGCATGTCTGCCAAATGAACTGCCGTAGCAACAATGCAGCATATATCTTAAGCATAGCCTTGCTGAAATTGTTATTCATAATCATTTTTTTATGCATTGCTTAATTTTGTAAGGTTTGTGTCTAAACAATCGATACTCTTTTACAAAAACGAAGAATTCTTGTACATTTGCAAATCTGTTACTGAAAAAAGTAAACAAAGGTCGAAAATGGAGCTTGACTATGATATAAATATCATATACATCAACCTTAATCGAAAAGACGATAAAACATTTAAGGTTAAGTTTACGCAGCCTTTAAAGGCAGACATGATACTTTATTATGATACAGTTGTTATTATACTTATAAAGGGTCCGCCAAATAACTTTTTTTTTTTTAAAATCCCATTAAAAAAACTACTAGATATTTTCTCAAATTTATTCTTTTGTTTGAAAGTACAATCCTTCCGGTAAATAATGAAAAATAATTTCATTCAAATGGCTGCCTCGGCTGGCCATGCACTAGCCTACACGATAGGTCCAATTTTTAAGCACATTATCGCTTGTGTGCAGCTGTATTTCACCAATGGCTTCACGAATATTGTCCTTTAAAGCGTCAATTGTCTCTGGCTTGTCGGCGTAACACTTATCTTTGAGGGCACCCCACAAATAATAGTCCAACGGTGTCAAATCGCAGCTCCGAGGTGGCCAAACGACATCAGCTCTGCGGCTGATAATGCGATCTTCAAAAACAGGGCGCAAAACATCAAGTGTAGCTTCGGCTGTGTGGCACGTAGCGCCGTCCTGTTGAAACCAAATGTTGCCAATATCCTCCTTTTCAATTTTTTTGAACAAAAATTCGTTCAACAAGGCCCGATAACGATCTCCATTGACTGTAACGGCCACTCCTTGCTCATTTTCGAAGAAAAATGGCCCAATTATGTCTCTGGACCGAAATCTGCACCAAAAAGTTTTGGGTGCAGCGGCTTTTCAATGTATGCGTGCGGGTTTTTTGTGCCCCAAATGCGACAATTTCACTTGTTTACATACCCGCCAAGATCAAAATGAGCTTCATCTGAAAAGATGATTTTTTTGGCAAAATCGGCATCTTCTGTGTGTCGATCGCAGGCCCACTTAGCGAAGCGAAAACGCATTGGATGGTCAGTTGGCTTCAACTTCTGAACCAATTGGACTTTGTATGGCATATATGTATTGTATACCAAGGTCTTTATGCAAAATTCGTCTCAATGATGTCTCCGATGTTGATGGCGCTTCACGCACACTTTCTGCCACAGCAGCAATATTCTCGGATGTACGCACTGCTTTTGGCTTTTTACGCTTTGGTTTATCGATGAGAATGTAAGTTTCTTTCACTTTTTTCACAAGATAACGAACATACGGAGCTGACGGTGCTTCTCTTCTTCCAAAATCCGTACGCAATTTTCGCACACATTCTGCAACATAACCATGATTTTTAAAGTAATGTCGCAATATTTTCCAGCGTTGTTCAAGCGTATGCACAACCATATTCGTTTAGCGGAAGGATAAAACTAATTATCTGTTGAATCAGACATGAGCTAAGTGTTACCATTCACGAAATAAGCACTAGTTTAAAAAAAAAAAAACGTTAGATGGCGGACCCAGCTTTGCACACCTATACTTTCCCATCTTGAGTATGTGTTAATGAGCGCTTTAAAGCTCACACTGAAAGCAAAGTAGTGCTAAAGCGCTTTTTGCAGAAATCTTACTAGGCATTATGGGATATTTTTTTTGCTCGGATTTGTATTATGAATTAAATTAATAAGTAGTGGACGGAATGTCAAAAGGAAACTGACCAACAGACGGATAATGTGAAATACAGACAAGCAGACGGAAATGTAAAAATGCAGGCTAATATTAATTAATTAATTACTATTATTGTGTTTTGCCAAGGCCAAACCGATAGCGTAAGGTGCTTTCATTACACGTATTTGGAGCTGATCACGATATGATGATATGATATGTGAACATGCCACTTTTAAATAATTAATTAACTTCTCCAATGCATGCCCCACAGTTACCTTATATTGGCCATACAAATTATCTTAATGCCTTGTAATACATAATTTTTTTAATTTTACCTCTTTTATGCTGCGCCATGCCGTTATTTTCTAAAAATTGAAAATTTTTTCATGCATACTTCCAAAAATGTTGCTTACATAAAATTTAATACAGTGTAATCTTACGTTATATCTGTGTCAATGAGCAATAACAGCTTAAGTCTTATTTCAAAGTTTCCAGAAATCTTGCTTCAAAGTTTTCAATCGCCATATAAGTTACATGAAAGGGTCTTTTGTTTTTTCGTCATATCTTTGGCTAAGGTAATGCTAGAAGTTCTTGATTTTGTGTGTTCATAATGATGTATACGTGGAACACAACTATATTAATAACTATGTTATGTCTTAAATCGACCTAAGCTTTTATTGCTTATCGACACAGATATAATATTATATATTCAAGGAACACGCAAGCGCAGATGTTATCTGCTTGACATTCGCTTGAACAGTGAAGCTTTGATCGTTTTGTAGGTGAGATGAATACATCCCAATCAGCCATTTAGAAATAGTGATTGGATTAAGCTTACATAAAATGCAAAAACCAAACCAAAAGCACGCTTGTAAAGCACTTGCGTAGGTAATAAATTTTTAAGTTGCTTTGTAGAATTATTGCGTAAAAAACAAAAAGTAAGTATTTTCCAATCATACTTGCAAAGTTTTAGCCAAGGTAATAATTTTGCAACTGTTCAAAGTTTAAATTGCTGTTAATTGCTGGCCTATGTAGTCTAGTGGAGAATGCGCTAGACTATAAATCCAGACGTCCCCGGTTCGAGTCCGGGTTCGGTCGTAGTTCTTTTCACTTTTTTTGCTCTTTACTGCATTTAAAAATTATGGAAACTAAACATAGAAATTCATGAGTTAATTGTGGAAAATATTGAATTAAAAGAACAAGAACCCACAACTAAGGGCTTAAAATGCAACAAGGCAAGTTTTCTTGAAGGCAAGTCAAGTTTGATAGTGAGAAATGAGGACAGTACAGGTTCTCGAACTGGCGAATTTTCTTTTTTTAAATATATTTATACATATAAGTTGCGTATTGAAATAATTATTTCCAATTGTAAAGAAACACTTGGAAAAAGCTTATTCAAATACTAATTTCCAATTGTAAAGAAACACTTGGAAAAAGCTTATTCAAATACAAATTTCCAATTGTAAAGAAACACTTGGAAAAAGCTTATTCAAATACTAATTTCCAATTGTAAATAAACACTTGGATTAAGCTTATTCAAATACTAATTTCTAATTGTAAAGAAACACTTCGATTAAGCTTATAGTAAGGAATATTTTTCCAAGGGATCGTTTTCGTTTATTTTAGAATTACTTGTAAGCATTTTCCCATAGTAATCTAAAGCCTTTTCCAAGCTTAATGCTTACTGTTTAATGCTTACTGTTAATGCTTGTTTAAAGCTTATTCCAAGCTTGTTTGGCTGATTGGGGCATTTTACTGCACACTGTTTTATGGTGTGCTATAAAAAACTTAGTTCTTACTGTTATGATGCTGTTTGTTAATAAATAGTAATAATAATAAAAAGTAAAGAGGAAGTTTTTAGAATTTAAAAATTAGACTCCTTAACTTAGAATCAAAATTATAACCTGACACATTCTTTTCATCGACAGGCCTGCTTTGTTTTTCTTCTGGGATGATACTTTATTATGATACAGTTGTTATTATACTTATATTGAATGTATTTATGTTGTGCTATAAGAAAACTTAGCTCTTACTATACTGATGCTTTTTTTTATAATTAATAATAATAATAATAATGCACATCACTTAAAAGTAAAGAGGATGTTTTTAAAATTAAAAAAAAACCTCTTAGCATTAAAGTTATAGCCTGCCACATGCCTTCCATCGGAAGGCCTGCTTTATTTTTCATCTGGGATGTTCGTTCCATTTTATATGCAAAGTATTACATATTCGTGCCCAATGTTGCTTATAAGCTAATCTTTGTAAGCGGGTATGGGCACTACTACATTTAAAACTTCTGCATTGTTTTGTTCTCTTTGCACTGAGAGAATATATCTCTCTTTGCATCCCATCTAATATATAAAAATTAATGTTTGTTCATATATTATGCGCTGAAATACCGTTCAATCGATAGCGAAAAAATTTTGTCAACTTATTGTTTGCACTTGTACACTTTTGTGTCGCTGCGTTAGCGTTTGCTCTCAATGCTCTCTAGCTTGCTCCATGCCCAAAGCCGCTTATAAACAACATTAAAAAAATAAAAAACTCCCCAGAACACAATCGACTTTGTTGAGCATTAAATGTATTATTAATCGCTGGCCATCCAGTAACGTAATTTTTTTTTAAATTCAAAAGCTAAAAATCTTATGTAAAAACTAATTTAAAAAAGTTCTATTTCCCCGAAATTTACAACACTTCTCATGCAATTAAAAATTGCTGCGCGAATTATACCAAGCGATTGCCGAATGCATAACAAAATTAAAAAAATTAATTCGTTGGAATTTTTGTATAAACATTAACGCTATAGTCGGTCAAATTGAGAAAACTTATACGCAACATTTGGCATTAAAGGATAAAAAAATCTTATTTTTTTTGTTTTGAATATTACTTACTAATGTTTAATTTTACTGCTTGAAATATAAAAACTGGTATAAAGCTGAACAGTATGCGTCCTTTTGAAAAACTATATAACTCTTCTAAGCAAGATACTTACTCATTTCACGTTTCAGTAAAAAAATAGAGTTTCTTAATAATACTTTTCCCTACCTTTTATTAAGAACTCCTAAGACTGACAATTAAATAAAAAATAAGTTCAAAAAACTAAAACCCGACTATTAAAAATCAAGCTCTAAAAAGTATGAAACAAGAAAATATTCTCATCTGAAATTTTTATGTATAAACAATGCAATATTTTTTGTTTATTAATTAAACAACTTACACGTAATATATTTTATTGTATTTAATACATATTCATAGAGATATTCAGAAGATATCTGAAGTCGTATGCGACCGTCCTCGTAATGCACTTTGCTATAAAGCTTATGATCGCTTACTACTGTTACAATGTATTGTTTTGTTAGGGTAGGTGGGTGGCACACGACCACGGATATCTTCTGAATATCACTATGAATATATATTAAATACAATAATATATATTATGTGTAAGTTGTTTATTTAATAAACAAAAAAAATTGAATAGTTTACACATTAAAACTTCAGATGAGAATATTTTCTTGTTTTATACTTTTTAGAGCTTGATTTTTAGTAATCAGGTTTTAGTTTTTTGAATATATTTTTTATTTTAATTATTTTGGCGATATATTTTTTCAAATTATGATAAGAAGCTCAGAAGGAAAGAGTTTAGTTGACTTTATGTCCTCTAGACGGCGCCATATTAAATTTAATGTGACATCACATAACCTATAAAAATATGAGCTGTTTATAACCAGCAGAACAGCAAAACGCTTCCAACGATACATCATTTGTAAAGTGATGATACGTAGTTTAGAAGTTAGGAGTTTATTTGACTTTTTGCCGTCTAGAGGGCACCATATTCACTTCTATGTGACGTCACATGGCCTTTAGCCATCGAATGATAAAAACGCTTTCAACGATCCCCTCATGTGTCAAATTATGATAAGTAGTTAAAAAGTTTATTTCTGTCCTCAAGACTATCTAGCCATATTCAATTTTTGTTACGTCATATAACCAATCACCATCAGACAATCAAAACGCTTACAACCTTCTTTGTAAAAATATGATTAGTAGTTTAGAAGTAAGGGTAGTTTAGAATTTAGGGAATTAGTTAACTTTTTGTCCTCTAGACTGCGCCATATTCAACTTAATTTAACGTCACATAACTTTACTTAACCGGACGATCAAAACGCTTCTAACGATACCTCATTTGCTTGTTTGTTTTCCATGACTTCATGTCCTCTAGAGGGCGCTTTTTTAAATTTAATGTGACGTTACATAGCTTATATTTAGCGGACGATTAAAACGTTTCCAACGATAACTTATTTGTCAAATTGTGATAAGTAGTTTAGATGTAAAAGTGGAACAGATGAACATACATACTTATACACACCGGTCAAACACATATACCGCTCCTTTTGCTTCGCCGAAGTCGGGAAAAAAAAAACTAAATAAATCCAACACTCCATAGTTCGTTAGTAATAATTTTATTTATTTCATGTCAACTAGCTATATAAATTTTATTTAAAGAGCAATTAAAAATTTACAAATAAATTCACAGTATTGAATTAGTATAATAGTAAATTTTACAATACTTATATTATAAAAAATTTTGTTTTAAATGTTACATGAAGAAATATTTTAAGCTTTATGCTTTAAATATGCATTTACAAGTTTTTTTTTAAATAAGAGATTTATCATAATGGACGGTTTAAACTTTAAAAAAAAAACATATAGAATATTATAACGTTAAACTAAAAATTGTTAATTAAGTTAGCAAAGATATTTTTTTTGAGTACAATTAAAAGTTTTCGCTTGAGCAGGTTATTGACATAAACATGCTTGCGTTTATCTTTTATTTTCTTAAATTTATAAATCTTACATACGAATTGGCATGATTTTGGAATACACAAAAGTATATTGAGAATACTACATTGTGAGAGTACAGTACTTAAAATCGACAGTAAAATTTAAAGTTAAGCAATTTAATTGCATTTTAATCCCGCCACCCACAAAGCTTTAAGTTTAAGACAAGGTTGCTCACAAAATTATTTCACTAAAAAATCCAAATCATCAAGATTTTTCAGTTTGAAACTAGCTAATTGAATTACAAATCAGCACTTATCAAAAGGTGAAAAAACTTGACCAAAAGTATTGAAGAATGCAAAAAGCAAGTCAGAAATTAAAAAAAAATTAAAACTTAGTATTTTATCGTTGAAAAGTATTTTGTGTCATTTTGACACATTTCGTAAAATCAAATGCTCACATACTAAATATTTTGCATATGCTCAAGTACACTTGAGATTGAGGCTAAGTGTAAGACCATGTGTACATTTTTTATATATCAAAACAAAAAGTCCAACAGATGTCGTTGTAAGGCTGTGAAAAACTCTTCCTCAAAGGGCGTTAATGTGTCATATTGACACAAGACTAAAAATGCATACTATTACCATTCTGAGATACAATTAGAGTTGTTTGGGACACGTGACAATGAACAAATGTCTCCCAAAACGTCGATATGTTCTTTTTTTTACAATAATTGTTTTTTTTTTGTTTGTGTCTTGTCCATAACTACTACTATGTCTATATGTCTGGCATTAATGATTTGTAAAAGCTTTAATATGCATCAAGACTTTATGTTTAATGACCTTATTTTGTAAAACGAACGCAGTTACTTGCTTTAGATTTTTGTATGTGGCAATATATATTATAAAGAAAATATTCAGTGTGAAAGAGCGGGTTTTTTCTTATTCATATGTCACACAGCCAGGCCTGTTACGAAAGAATTGCTGCGAAAACTCTCAAATAAGCCAATTTCAAGAATTTCGAATATTCCGTTTTCCCCATGGTCTGCTAATCCTACTGTGTCTTATTTGTTTTTGTAGGGTTATTTGAATAAAACAAAACCAAGAAATTTGAATGATTTAAAGCACTGCATTATAAAGATAATTAAGACAATTCCCGCTGCAACCTTATAGGCAGTTATGAGTATGCTTTTGATAAGATGTCGCGTCACCGGGGGTGAAGACTATTAAAATTGAATTAGCTTTACAATCAATTAACCAATTATATTAATAAAAATATATTATTTTTGGAATTAATAAAGAAACAATAAATAACGTGAACTTAACAAAAATTTATTTGAGTTTTTTAATGAAGCAATATTCGTCAGATACCCTGCATGTGCTTTTCAAACAAGAAACATTGAAAATTTCAGGTATGGATTAAAGTTCAGACCTGAATTTCGAACCACGTACAGTGCTCTTTACTCCCAGTTTTTTTATGACATCTAGCGTACATTACTTTAACTCATCTCTTTTGCAGTTTTGCTGAAGCATCAGCTTCATTTCATCAGAATGCACAAATATAGCTAATGAAGCATAAAAATTGTTGTTGCTCTTAGCAGACTTTTGCTTGGGAGAAAGCAAAAAACCCTAAGTCAAAAGTTAAGTGTTATTAATTGTTAGCTTCAGTTTTTGACCACAGTGGCATTTTGTAATATAATTATGAATAAAAGTTTGCATGAGAGGTATGCATTTGAAGTGTTGAAAGTAGAATTGATTTTATGATTTTACCGAAAAACACCAAATCAAAACTAATTCTTATCATCAAAGTCAATATTATCATATTTTTAGGTTTCTGCCCACTGTGCCCCACACAGTTTATCATATTCTCAACAACTGCCTGCCACAAAAGCTTTACCCAAACAAAAAGCTGTAATAAATAAGGAATAAGTGTGATGCTTATTCTACTACACAGCAAGTCGTCTACCCGCAGACTTCTAGGTTGGTTGTGCAATTAACACAATTTTTGGTAGCTAACCAATTAGGAGAAACACGGCAGTGTCAACAAAATGTTGCCAGTTTTCCTTATTTACGAATATCATTTAAGGTTCGTGCCACGTGTAATAAAAAAAAGCAAGCTTCTAACAAGTTTTTGGTCTATACAGGCACACACCATCGTCGAAACCGTCCCTTTTTAACACCCATATCAACTCGCTTTATAATGATAAATGTTTATTTTTTGCACCTGGTTGCGACATTTTGTGGCGAGCACGTGTGCGCTACATTTGACTGGATAAAATTTGCTAAGAGTTTCAATTATTAAATAGCTGCATAGTGAGCTCCTTCAACTAGCCAAAGTTAGTCTAAAAGTTGTTTGGAGCAGCGTTGAAACTTTTGAGTGAGAGTCTCCCAGAGGGACAAAAAATCAAGTTAAAATCATTAGTTTAATTTAAGCATTTATCATTAATAGAATGTGTCTTAAACTTTAAGACCTTAATTTACATTTATATTTTTTGTCTTGCGTCTGGAAAAAATTGTAGAGCAAGTTTTACAGCGGCGATTAAATCTTCTTAAGATTTTAAGTAAGCGATTAAAAGACCCTTCGTTTATTTGTTATCATAGTTTATAAGATTTATAATCAATAAATAGTATCATTTTTAAACGTTCACTCAATTGTTAAGGTATAGTGCAATAAATCTCAAATAAATAAATCCCAAAAAATTTTAAATATTATGCTTAAATGAATGAACTCCCAATAAGTGTTGGCAATGGAGAATCTTCCAAAAAAATTAAGTTGAGATTTTTTTTAATTTTTTCCCAATTAATTTAACAAATAAAATATCATAATTAAGGGTTAGATAATTTCTTGTTAGAAATCATTTCATTAAATTCATGCGGAATTAACGTTTTTTTCAGTATGCCCAAGAATCAGTTTTTTTCCTTGAACGAAAAATGTTTATACATTTTTGAAGATTAAAAGTAAAGTTGTTCTAAAATTGTTATGGCTGTGCTCATTTCGTACAAGACAGAATTGATCTACAACAATGCTAAGAAATTTGAGAGTAGTTTCACTTCTTTTAGGAGTTATTCCATTTAATTGTGATTAATTTCATTGGGAGTTATTTTATTATGTGCTTGGAAGTTATTTCATATATTTTTGTTTCATAATGAAGTAACTACAAAACATTCTGATTTTTACCATGTTCTCTATTGAAACTTTTTTGCCTTCTTGTCGTTGAAAGGATGCTATTTTGTAGGCGCTTTTTTAAGCTTTTAGAGTTAACCGCTTTTTGCATTCTTGTCATTGTTATTTAAAGTTTTTTATAATATAATTCAGTTGTAAGCACTGGAAATTCCTTATTGGCACTTGTGTGTATTTTTTTGTGTTTTATTTTTTTTTAAACGCCATGTTAGCTTAATAATAAATGGCCTACAATCTTTCAGTTTTTTCTTATTTTCTTGCTTATGCTTAAATCTTGTTCTTTGTTTGTAAAAAATTTAACTGACTTATTGACTTTTTTTCTTGATCTTTCTCTTATATTTTTTTAACGTTTTTTTTATGTTTTGTTTTTGTCTGGTAGTAATTATTGATCTTTAAATTTTTTTCTGTTGATCCATCGATATCCTTATTACGGCGGTTCCAGCCGCCAATCATTTTGGCTGATATTGGGCTGGTCTGGTTTTCTTCTACCATTCACGCGGACGTAATTCCTTCTCGGCCACAAAAGAGCTGCGACGTGTTTCGACGTATTCACTCTGTGTCTGGGCAACAATGCGGCCCGCACGTGGTGGTGGTGGCGGCGCTGGAACACGTGGCTGGAATGAGGTCTAAAGAGATGAAAAAGTTTTTAGTTTATTAGCAAAATATATATATCTTAAATGACTTTAAATTGATTTCAATGGATCAAAGAATTATATTTTTAGATTTCCGAACGTATACCCACAATTGAGGAGGTAGATGCACTAAGGGCACGAAGACAGATGTCCCCATTTTTCTTAAAACAGATCTATAAAAGGAACAGCTCCCTTGTGTGCCCTCAAAATATTATATCTCTTAAATGGACTTCTTAACCTTAAAAAAATGTGCAACTCTATATGTGCCCTTCTTCCACGGAACGGCGGAAGTAACAATAGGACCAAAGCGGTATTTTGTTTACAATTGAAAGTTTTCTATATGACCTTGTTATATATTATGTTGATTTTCTATGAATTAAATACGAGTTCTAAATTTTTGAATTAAATACCATTCTGTTGGTATTTTTTTTTATTCAGTGCAATGACAAAAATATTGATTTGTTCTTTGTTTAAACTTATTTTTATCTCCTTACTTTGCAAATAGCGAAAATATAAATGTTTTTTTTTATGACTAAAAATCGTATTAATTTTATTGTAACAATGCTTAAATCGATCAATTCAAACACAATTATTAAAAATTATCATTTGTTTCATAATGCTTTTTTAATACAAAAATATACTTTCTTATGTAACAAATACTACTTTGAAATAAAAAAGATAAATATTTATATAAAACATGTTTTGTGAACTTCTTTGTTTTATGCAATAAGGGTTCATCTCCCGTTGAATTTTTTACCGATTTTGTACAATTTAACTGAAAACATATTTTTAAAATGTACAAATTGGAATGGCAATTATTTATGAGTAACAAGAAATATTAAAACCTTTTGCTGTATACTACAACAATAAAAAAATTATTACACATCAAAAACTTAAAACGCGAATATCTCGGAATACAGTTTTAACAGAAGTGCCCTTATTGCATCTAACTAACTCCTCAATTGTGCGGGAAGCTTTAAGTCTGAATATCCTCACTTCTATTTTACTGCTGTTGAAAAAATTGACACACCGAGAAAAACAGATACAACAGTATTTCGCACTTAAATAAATTTATTAAAAGTTTTGTTATTACAATAAACTTGTTAGGGTAACAAAAATAATGAAGGTGTTAAAATTTTAGCTTTGTAAGTGTAATAAAAAATGTATTGCTTTAACAGTTTAACATTTGTTGATTCATTTAAATTATGAACTTGTCATGGCAACTGCAAAATTGTTCTATAAGTTCCTGTCAAATAAATTGTAAGTATTAAGATAAGATTATGTAAAATATTGATTTGATATATAAATAATAGGGCAAGGAATCTACGCTACTCGTTGGCCTCTACAGCACTTAAATGAGGACTATCTACGCATGGTGCAGGATCTCAAAGATGCTAGTGTAAAATTCGACACTGATATGGTGCTGGCCAATCCTATTTACCCGTCGATGTGCTGAAGAGGTTGTTTCTGGAAACATACGCAACGCCGATCATTCCTTGCCACCGATCAGATATAATTTAATAGGGCAAGGAATCTACGCTACTCGTTGGCCTCTACAGCGCTTAAATGAGGGCTATCTAGGCATGGTGCAGGATCTCAAAGATGCTAGTGTACAATTCGACACTGATACGGTGCTGGCCAATCCTATTTACCCGTCGATGTGCTGAAGAGGTTGTTTTTGGAAACATACGCAACGCCGATCATTTCCTGAGTTTCTTACGCCGCTTTTTGGAATACATAAAGACACGTTTACTTATTACAGAGGGTGTAGATTTCGATCATCATTACGGCCGCGCCGTGCTCATGTTTGGCATTCCCTACGTTTACATTCAGCCGCGCATCCTGAAAGCGTGCCTCGACAGTTTCAAATACGTGAAAATGATTTCCTTTTCCCCAGCGCAATTTGTGGGTCGAGCGCTGCATGGCAAAACCGAATACGGTATCATGACCTTCGCGGGAAAACATTTTTCGAGCCAAGATAAGCGAAGTCGTCTGCCCAAGTGGATACAGGAACATTTAGTAAATAGCTTCTGCAATCTAAGAACAGAGGAAAACGTGCTGCTAGCTCCTCATTGGCCAAGACGCATGGAGCAGCCTTTTTGCGCGAGGATCAGCTGGGAGTTTCATTGCTCACACTAGAGCAGCTGGAGGGTATGGAGAAGGAGAAGCTAGAGCGACAGGTGCAAGGTAAAGAGGAGTTGGTAAGTCCTTACTCTAAGTTCCAACAATTATTAAATTTACGATTTTTGTTTTAGTTATTTTAAATACTTTCATTGTAACACTAACAACTTCTGCTCTTGCAACTACATAACAAATTGTTGGTATTATTAACAAATCGATTGCTGCAAAATTAAGTAACTTTTCTGTTGAGCACAAACCAAACTCTAAAAATACTTAAAATTAGTATTTTTCTGGGTGCATGTATCGATTGCGCTTATTATTGTTTATGTTTGCCTTTCATATTGTTTCGCTATTCGTTTCGACGTTTCCTAGATTTTCACGGAATTTTCGCGTCACATCTATTTTTTTTTTTCAATGAGCAGCGGAAGTTAAATGTGTTTTCATTTATTAAAATACTAATAGCAAAATTTCAGTGCAGTAAACACATTTTAACTTAAAAAATAATATATTTTAAAATCTTAAATCACGTGAGGTTATTTGTTTAAAAACAGTTCTGTTACAGTACAAACTTGCGGTTCTCGAAAATTCTTGAAGGATATGAATGTATCAGAATTTAGGCATTGAATATGTTTTCATTTCATATAAAGACCACTTTCTCCATGATCATAAAAAATTCTCTGTAGCTTAACTTTAGGTCGGAAAAGAAATAAAGACTTCTAAGACTTAAAAAAGTAAACTAAATTAAAAATCAAGCTATTTATTACTGCAAAAATACAATCCTAGGTTCGACTTACTCCAAGGTTCGATTCACTCCAAGGTACGACAAGCACACACAGAACATCTTTACCTGAATTTTGAAAAAATTGCCATTTATTTGATAGATTGTTGCGGTTTTGCAGCAAATGAAGTTTCTTAATATAAATTTAAGGGGGATTATGCACTAAGAACTATTTTTCTTATATTAAATAAACATTTTATTGAGCGTTTTCTTAAAGCCTCAAGTCTCAAGAATATGTTGTTCAAATTTGAAGCCAATTATAAAAAAAAAACAAAGTTAAAGCCTAGTGAGTGAACTGCCTCAAAGAGCTTTGAGAAAGATTTATATTTTTAAACGCGTCTATCTCGAAACCATGTTTTCAAATTCGGTGACCAAAATTTCTCGAAACTCAGTAAACTGATCGTTTTAGTTTTTTGTAGGTTTGTTCACTTGTCGTAGGATTTTTTTCGTTGCTTCGTTTATTATTCTTTCAACGAAAAGTATTAGTTTTTAGAATGTAGTTTTATAATCTTTTTCGTTTTTTGTTTCAGATGAATTTTGGAGGAGCAATCTTGGTCACCGTTTTTCACCTCTGTTTCACAGCGTTCTTTAAAAAATGCTTTATCTACCTTATATTAAATTTTTTTAATAAAAAAAATTAAATATACTCTTGAGTGAATATATTTTTAGGTCCACGAACCCTAATTTAAAAATATTCTTTAAGTTTCCTTAAAAAATTCACTAACATGACCTTTGTTTTCGGTTTCTGGGTATATATTCCCCCTTAAAAGAATTTACCAAGAGAAGCAAAATAGAAATTTTGAATAAGAGCGGAACACTCAATGCTTAACATTATAATTAATAACGAACTTGTACATTTTTGTGATATGCTATGCTGTTTTGTAATATAACTCAAGGTTTTATTGTATTTTGAAGCAAGCCTTGCTTCATGTCATTAGCTTTATTAGCAAATACAACATTACATCTAAAATTGTTTTTTTTTTTTCAAAATACCAAACTGTCCCGTTAAGTTTACAACTTACATTTATATCAAATTTAAAAAGCTTTGCCTGCTCTGAGATTTGAACCCATAACCTCTTGGTTACAAACGTCGACTGACCTATCTCACTTTTGACGTCAATATGGTTAGAAGTAAAACATAACCTTATGGTTGCTAAGCTCATGTGCCGAAAAGAAACTTGTCGATAACCGAGTACAAGTCAGTAGCAGAAGTTTTGTGAACGTATTGGAGCTTCTCCAATATACTTAATTTTCATAATTTCTTAACCGAATTCAACAATTAAAGTTTCAAGAGTTAATGTCATTTTACTTGATATAGTCCAATAATAATTAGTTCAAATTAAATGCAAAACTGTGTCTTCTAAATGATTTTCTAAAAACTTCCTCTTTATCATTTTCAAAACAGTTGACCGGAAACTTTTTGGAAAGTGCAAAATTTTTCTAAATGTACTTGATCTGTCTGTCTGTGTCGCTAACGGATTTACTCTCTGATCAACCATTAAGACTCTGAAGTTATATTCGAAAAATTAAATTCGGTGCATAAACTTAGCTAAAAACTTTTGTAACTTTACTAAAAACCTTGTAAAAAATTTTGACGCTAGTTCATGCTTGAAACATGGATAATTACTACGATAACTTACCGCTTCATTTTGGTTAAAGAAAATGCACACCAACGACAAGAAAGCCTATATCTCTCTCTATTTCTTAGTCAAACTTCTGACACACTTCGATTTGCTCAAATAAGTAAAATTACTTCTTCGAATTTGCTGCTACTTTGTTATTATACCATGTATATATAATTTTTTTTATCCTTTCGAAAGTTCTTATTTTATGTTACTCACCAATTGTTGAGACCGTTTTGATCTGGGCGAACCTTCTGGTGAGGATAAGACCTCTGGCGCAATCCAATGTTCTGTAAATTCGCTGGCCGAACGTGCCAATGATGGATGACTCACCGAACGATGGAATGAACGATGATCTTCATCATCGTAATAGTGCATAGGATAATATGTGCTAGCATCGGATACATTATCCAAATGATCGGGACGCCCAAAGTCCACGGTCACTTCGGACATCGAACGGAAGTCATTGTGATCGGTTTGATAGGATGTACGTGAGGAGCGACGATAACGTTGTGCATTAAAATTACTCAGATGCAGCGGCATCGAGGGATCGTTACGTATGGTGCGCACACTAGAGCCACCATCACTGTCATACTCGTAGAGGGTCGGTAAGGAACTGCGACGTGAGCGAGTATCCCAGGGTTGCGTTTTCTTGCTCCGACGTGGTACGCGCATTTCAATGTCACTATCTTCATCATCCGAAGGTGGAGCTAAGATACGAATAATGACATCCCAAGTTTGCGGCTCAAAGATACGTTCATAACGTGTATCTGAACGAATGCGTTCGAAGTCCTCACGCACCACTGCCTCCGTGAGCATTGTGCGCAGTGATGATTCCGTAGTTATGATCTCCTTCCATTTGGCTTTGTCGTCATAGCTGATGTGCCGTGTAAGGGGATGAACACTTGAATGTACCGAGCTAACATCATCGGGTACCTCGGACATTTCGGGTTCCTCCAGAATTCGGATGAGCACATCCCAGTTGGGCACGGCCACATCAACAGGAGGAAGCTCAATAGGTTTCATGTTGCCTACTAGCTCGGGACTCGTTAGCTTCAACTTATTATCGTGTATCGGCTCGGTTGGTGGTGGCAGTGAGAGTTGTGATCGTTCCATACGTGGTGTCAAGGTCATGCCTGATGCACTTGAAATGTCCGAGAAGTTCTCCCATTGTTGCTGTTCACGTTCAGTCGGGTAGTTGCGAATAGTGACATCCCAAGTTGGATCCGGTATAGGTGGTGGCAGTGGTTTCGCTTTTGTCTTGTACTCAGTGACACGCCGCTTGTGAGACTCAATATCCTCGATGGTCTTCTTTTCGGTAATGGTGCGTAGGAAAACATCATCGACGGTGTGGGCGGTGAGAAGCGGTTTCTTGACAACAATTGGTGGCTCACGAGGTATGTATTCGGCTTCGTAGAAGTGTGTCGAATCGATCATTTCACTAACGGAATGCATGTCTGGGGCTTCCGAGGTCATATCAGTGATTTCGCTAGGAGCAGGACCATCGGTAAAGTCCGACCAAGTTTCCGGACGACCGTCAACAACTTCATTGTGGGTGCGGGTGTAGACAGAAAAGATGGGTTCTTGTGGTGGTGGTGCAGCGACGACAAATGAACGTTTAGGTGCGGAATGTATATCAGGTGCATAGGTAAACTGAGTCCGCACAGTTTCTTCCTGAACTGGCAGTGAATCCATGGTGAGAATGCTTTCACGATCTTCATGAGTTTCCATAATGGTCGAGAGATTGTTACGTTCTTGACGCAGTGTCGCCACACTTTCGGTGTCCGACGTAACTGGCGATGGTGGTGGGGGTGGTGATTTCTTGACGCGCACTTGGACATCGAATTTCGGCGATGATGACTCCTTGACGGCAATTGGCAGGCGTGGCACCGAACTGGCAACTGCATTGGCAGCCTGCAGCTCCTGAGTGTGGCCATAGTGATCGCTGTATATACTAGAGGTTTCCTGAACAAAAGCGCGGTTCTCAAAGCTGCCCGCTGAGCTGAATGGCAGTGATCTGGTCAAAGAATCAAATATTAATTTATTTTCTGTTGATATGAAATCAAGTTATATTCTTACCTCGTGTCGATTTCTTCGATTTCGGAATGTGATTCGCTGGGATAGTCCGAAGGTATCAGGGCGCCCTCGCTGCCCGATGAGCTATGCACTGCAGTCAAAGGAGCATGTGCACGTGGTATCTTGACTCCTTCAAAAGTACTGATGTTACCTAGACTGCTGCCACTTAGTTTGGTTATTTCCGAACCACTACCCATGGACATTGGCAGACGACGAACAACTGGTATGGCACGACTACGCAGACAATAGTACGATACAGCCAGTCCGAGTAGCAGCAGTGTAAGGAACATTATGGCGCAGATGATGAGTAGTATTTGAATACCCTTCAATGGCGGTTGCACCACTGAACCAACAACTGGAGTTGCTCTAAAAAAATTTAAATATTAGTTAGAAACATTTCTTAATGCTAACCGAAACTCAGCACTTACACACGTGGTAGAAGCGCTGGAGGCAGTGATGGTATTGGCGGTGGATAACGGCAGACAATGGTGATTATTTCATCGCCATCCATTTCCAGATTGGCATGGAAACGCACGATGATGTTATTAGTGAACACTCGGGTTGGATTCTAAAAAAAATTTATTCGTTAATTTATTTTCTTGTTTTTCCTTAAGAACTATGTTATTTTGATCTAACTACCTGTACTGTACCGCAGCCTTTAAGTGGCAATTCCAGCCTATAGGTTAAGGCACCTTTGCCACTAACACGGCAGGCACTACTTCGATCATAGTCAGCCTGTATATTGCCGTGGAAGGGCTCGTTAAATTTAAGATCGACCTGTAGAGAAATAATAAAGTATATTGACCTTGTGAACATAACTTTCAAATGCTTGCAATATTTTCAAGTAACTTACTTGCATAGAACCAGCTGCACAATTGAGTGCAGCTTTGGTACGATTAAGGAAGATCAAGGGGCTTATATCGTCTAATTTGGTGACCTAAAAGAAAAAAAAAGAGATATTTTATTCACATTATTTTATTTTCAAATAAGATTTCTGTAAAATATTACAATTGATGTGATGAAGAATCCTTTAATGGACCAGCAAAAGGGGGGGGGGACGTTTTAAGCATTTATTAGCAAAGTTGTTCAAGTTTAACAAAAATATTTTACCTTATTTTTCATAAAAAAGAAAAACGCTATTTGTAATTTTTGGACGAAGCTAATTTTCTTCAAAATTTTTTTATAAATCTAAATAATTTTCTATTTGCTAAAAATGCCTTCACAATTTGAGATCAAAAAATATAATTTAATATACTAATGTAACATTGTGAATTTATAAAAAAATTGATTTTGATTGGACAGCAAACACCTGAATTTTCAAAAAATAAAATTTTTTTATGATTGATTTTTGTTCAAAAGATCTCAAAGAATCTATTTTTAATGATATAAAATTAGAAAATAATTTCTGTGTTAAATGGTGAAGGTTATAATGGCAGAGCATCAAGGCCGTATAATCGGTGTTAAAAACTTTAAAGCGCTTTTTCTAGAAATCACATTTTTTGAGTTGGCGGGCGTTATAAAAAAAAACTACTAAACTGATCGTTCTGAAATTTTAATATGTTATTGAACACATAAATTTCTATAGATTGAACAACGGATAGAAATATCGGTAAAGCATTTATAGTTTTCAAGTTATTTTTTGGTCCAGAAAATCCGCTAATTTCGAAAAAACGCCGCCAATTTCTTAATTTTTGCCAACAAAAATTTATTTAGTTCAATATATAGTTCAATATATATATCAATAGCGGCTTTGGTGCTGATTAAAACCCCATTTTTATTTTTTTTCATGCGTTCTAGTGAGCCAAAATCACACCCGCCGTAATTTTTTTAAGCTATTTTCAAAAACCTGCAGCAGCCAAAAAACATGCTGAAAAAAACAAAAAAAATTTTTTTAATACTATTTTTGCTTTAAAATAAATATGCTAAGTTTCAATAAGATATCTTGTTTCTTTTGAAAAATTCAGGTGTGTACTATCCCCTTAACTAAATAAAATTTAATTAAAAATGCAATTTTGAATTTTTAGTATTTTTACTAAAAAACTAACTTTTGTGTTATGTGTTGATTAATTAATATAACGATATGTTGACAATTTAAAAGTTGTCGTTATTAATTTGATCACCAACTGTATATCGTTAAGCACTGTTAAGCGCACAAAAGTGATAAGTGAAAATCTTAAAATTTCCAGAAACGCCAGGAAAACCAGAAATGTATTAAAATTTAAAAACCAAATAAAATTTTCTAGACATTTAATAATTTTCACTTATCACTTTTGTGAGTCATGTATCTTTTGTTAAGAAACCACGAAATATTAAATAAAAGAAAGAAGGAACATTGTATGAAATATACAAAGCTGTTTCATTTTTTGTAAATTAAAGTCAATCTTGATGTATGCTCTTACAGATATTTATTTTGCTGACGACACAAAGTGCGGATTATTTTCACTATTAATTAATGCTTTGGAAAGCATCATATTACTTATGGTTTTAAAATTGAGTCTGTTTCTTAGTGTTGTTTTTATTAAAGCAAAGTCTTGAAATTTTCTTTCAGCAGCGGCTGAACTGTGAGGAAGTGTCATTAAATTGTTAACAAAATTTGTTAGTTCTATGAAACGGTTTTTTTTCATGCAATTTTTAAAATAAGCTACTTTTTCCTACAAGTCTATAATATCCATATCACTTTTTAGGCTAAACTTAGAAAATCGTAGTGATTTCCATTGCTTTCCCAGCTTATCAGCGTTCTTTTTTCGTAGTAAACAAGATCGATAGCATTTAAAAAATCCGATAATTTTAATACGTTTTTGTATCTTTATCTTTGTATCTTTAGTGTATCTTTTAATGTAGAGTTAAAAAAAATCGTGGATGTTGAACCATGGATGTTGAATTTTAAATTTTCGGGAACCGCTGGAGGAAAAATTAAAATCAATTGTTCGCAGAAGTATACTTTAAAATCTCTCTAGGCGGTGTGAATTAAAAAGGTTTTTCACTATACACACACGATCAAAAATTTGGGTTAAAATTTAAACCCTTGAGGGTTTCTATATTTATCCAAACCCAAAAAGGTTTTAAATATAAACCCAAATTTTTGACCGTGTAAAGTACACAAAATCTAGTCGGTAAATTCAAACGACATTTGTGGTCATTTTACCGTCAATACAATTGTTATTGCACACACGGTCGAAAATTTGGTAATAAATTTAAAACCTTGACAGTTTCTATATTTATCCTAGCCCAAAAAGATTTTAAACTTAAACCCAAATTTAGGGGAAGGCGACCGCCCGTCTTGTCGTATCTCTCACTTACTTATGTATGTAAGGCGAAAGAGAGACGCACTCAGCGACAAGCTAGAAATATCAACTTGTGCTAGGCTCAGTGTATACTTTCCTGTCTTTGCTCTATTTTACTCGTAAGTTCGTAAGAAAAAACACATTTTTAGAAAAGAAGCCGATTTAGTGTAGTCTAATGCAGGCTACTACTAACTATCAAATTTATTGTGCACTCTGCGCTCGTTGTACTGCAGATCGTACAGTTAGTCGGCTTGTCGTATAAGTACGGAATTAATTGACAAACGATTTTACTAAAATCAAAACGATTTATTCTTTTGTCTCATCGTACGATAAATTTGATTGGTAGTATTTGAATGGTAGTATTGGAATCAGATTTCGTCATTGTTATTTGTTCGTCGAAGTGATAAAATCGCTCGTAAGAAAAATGACTTCGAATGAAAAATTGATAAATTTTATACAATAATTATTTAATGTTAATTAATTAATATTTTTATAGAATTTTCATACATAAATAAATTTTTTTTTCAACCCGCATTTTTGTGCGTTTTCTTTTTCTAAGATTCCTTTTGCTCTTTTCTTTAAGAATTTCGCTAAGGATCGTGTCCATTGCGTACGTCTTTACTATTCAAAAGTTGCACAAAAATTATGTTTGATATTGGACACAATTGAAAAAAACTTTTTTAATTATAACTAAATATAAAAGGGCGTCAAATGCATGACTCATGCATGACAGATGTATGTCATTCTTGTTGGCTTCACTGTCATCATCACTACCATCATCTACAGCTGCCGATGTCAACGGTAGTGAAACAATAGTAATGGTAATCTTGAATGCATCACGTTTGATCCGATAAATCACGTTACATTGGTTTTCACTTCTATTGTTTAAACGACTTAACTCATAACAAAGACTTTTACACGCAAAAGCAACTTCAGTATATGATTTGTTTAGTTTTTTAGAAAATATTAATGTGATTCAATGAAATAATTATTTAAATCATTTATTTTTATTACAACTTTGACCCTTTGGGGGAGTTTGAACCCCGCAAAGCCTCCTTTGGTTATGGCCCTGCTGTAAGAGCGCAACAAGTATTAATCTAAGACTTTACAACTTTTCAGTTTGACTAATGAAATAGACTTGCATAATTTAAATGTTATTAACAATTTTCACACAATGTCTATATGCTAAAATGGCGTTTCTGCTGTTTCACAAGCCGGGAGCACTGAGTGGAATGTTCATCAAAATTAATTCTACAATTCTCAATAGAAGCTCAGAATAGATGCTTCACTATAATTAAAATAAATGTTGAGAAAACATTGAGAACAAAACAAAATCACAAAAACAAAAAATAAAAACAAAAATATTAAAAAATGCATTACTAATGCCTGCATTCTTCATTGTTCTCGTTATTCGAGTACACGCTGTATTTGTAGTACTTGTTTATCTCTTTGCATTTATTGTCTGTAATGTGCCATATTCAAGTCAAGACGCCGACTACTTGACGATGCTGTAGCTACAGATGATATTATAAAATCTCTCATGCGGAAGAAAATTCGAAGAAAACAAACAAACAAACAAAAAAATAACTCAAATAAAATAATACTAAAAAACTATGTGGGGAAGTAGTTGAAATGAAAAACTAATGCACTGCAGCATCAGCAGCAACACTGGCTCATAGAGTAGCAGCTTGTTTTCAGTTAAATTTCCGCGCGAAAAGTAACAATACCAGAAATTCGCTTAAAACAGACTCACATAAAAAAGAGAAGAGACCAAACAAGTTGAAAGAGGAAGCAATTTACGAGATTATGTCTAAACTAGGTAGCTATTGTTATCGAACACTAGGTGAAACGGAGACAATAGAGAGACAAAAAAAAAGAAGGGGAAGAAAGTATTAAACGAAATGTATGCAAAATGTGTGCATGGAGCAAATAAAATATTAATGCATGCATCGAACATTGAGTGCAGATAAATCGTTCAATTATTGTATCTGCACTCTTTTCCCTCCAACTGTCTCCTCTTGTGGTCCAGCAAAACATTTTTTTATAAATTTGAAAAAAAAAAATCTGCAGACTGCATTAAATAAAGCCACGTATAAGCAAAAGCCTGCAGTGACTTTTGTGAGGGTGGTTTTGTAAGAAGACGTTGTGGGTAGCTTAGCTAAAGTTGGGAGCATGAGTGGGGGGAGTTTTGAATTCCTATTTTGTGCCATTCTATACACTGTTGTTGGTTGCTGTTTGCCATGAAATCGTGCAACTCTCTGTTACACAAGTTATGAGGCGTTGTGTGTGTGGCACATAATTTTCAATTAGCCATGTTAAAGTGTGCTCTGACATGAATTCTGGTTGTAGTTTTTGTTGTAGCTGTAGTAATTGTTGTTATTGTGGTTTGAGCCAATGTTTGCTGGAATGCTGTTCTATTAGTATGAAAAATTTATTCAAAGAATGTGTTGATGTGTTGGTTAAGACTTTTGTTGTGGGTGTTTACTGATTATCTTAAGTATCTTAAGAATATCAAACTTCTTAGTTTGATCTAAGTTATTTGCCAAATTTTGAACAACTTTTACTGAAAAGACTTCATATTTGCACAGCTGATATTTGGGCTCACTTTAAAATTGCTTTTACAGGAAGAAATTTGTTGTTGCTGTGCAGCTGGGGGAACTTTTCGAAGTAATTTACTAGTACGAATCCGTGGTTTAGGGACTTCACGTCATGCTTGTAAAATATTTGAGATTATGTACTCGAAAAATTGGTTTTTTAGTTATTTTGAGGTTATGTTGCTGTACATAATGTTTGGGTCGTTTTTTCTGGTTTCACCTTTAAGAGCATTATACCTCTTATTAAATAAAGTTACATCTCATTTTCAGTTTTAACGAAACTATTAAGGACGCAAATCACGAAAGGTTTTCACAATCTCAGGATCTTGGAGATTTATTCGAGATTATAAGAACTGAATTTATTTTTTTGTTTAATAAGTTTTTTATGAAATCAATGAGCTTAGTAGAGCAATTGATTCAATAAAATATGCAATGAAAAATAAAATTCAATAATAATCGCACAAAAATTTAATAAGGAAAAAACTAATAAGGAATTATCTTGGCCAAAATTAAAACAACACCACAGTCGTGCTTTTGTACATTCGAAGATATGTTTGTTTTATTATTTTGTTGACGTCATTTTGTGGGGGTTATATATATACAGTGTGGCCAATAATAACTGTCAGTAAATGAACCGTACTGAAAAAAGTTGAGATTTTTAATTTTTTCATAATCTGAGTTTACATTGTTTTTTGCAAATTTAATTCTTAGCAACGGTTCTAATAATTCTGATGATAATTTTTTACATAAATTTCAAACGTGCCACGGAAGCTTAACGTGACTTAATTATCGATTTGTTAAAAAACTACTAATTTGTTATAAACTACTAGGAATAGGTGAAAGATTCATTTATAGGACAATAAAACGATATAAGAAAACGGGAAGCTCGAATATTATAAAAAAATTGGTCGTTTTCGGACTGTGCTAACAAATTCCGTAATAAAAAAAGTAAGAGAACGATTTCGACGAAATCCTACTCAATCGGGCCGTTCTTTAGCAAAGAATATGAAAATATCCAAGTCTTCTATGCAGCTTCTTATCAGAAATGGCCTACAACTTAAGGCCTATAAGAAGCAACGCATACATGGGCTAACAGATAAGCAAAAGCAAGTGCGTATTACAAAAACTAAGGAGTTGCTTGCCTGGAACGGTGGAGATGAGATAATCTTTTTAGATGAAAGACTGTTATTTCTGCAAGACAGCCATAACCAGCAGAATAACCGTGTGTACTCAAGAAGTCTGGCGAGTGCTCCAAATGATAAACTGGCTGTTGAGCGATATCAAAACGTGACCAAAATCATGGTGCAGTATCACAAAAAGGGAAATTATTGTGTCAAAATTGATACCAACTACTACCTCGAACATGTCTTTCAAGACCATATTCTTCCCCACGCTAGAATATTGTACGAAGACGAGTACTTTTGTTTTCAACAAGATTCTGCACATTCCCATAAAACAAAGCGCACTCAAGACTGGTGCCGAGAAAATTTGTCTGATTTTATCTCTGACGAAGAATGGCAGCATCCTCACCGGATCTCAATCCCTTATATTTCTGTGTTTGGGGCTATATGTTAGGTAAAATAGGTTCAACGAAAGGCTGAACAGTTGATGGATTCAAGAAGCATTTGACAAGGATTTGGAATGAAATGGATCAGAATATAGTGCGTGCCGCTTGTGAATCGTTTTTCAAACGTTTACGTCTTGTGATAAAAAAGGGTGAAAGATTTGAGCTTTATCATTAACTTTGAAAATTTTGGAATATTGGTAAGCCTTTGAAATATATACCATAAAATATCGTTGAAAAGTTTTACTTTTATAACACTTTGTTTTACTGAAAGTTATTATTGGACACACGTTACATTTCACTTTTGTGGAACTTATGATGCATGGGTAGATGGTTAAGTTAGTTTTGTACTCAGAGTAATATAAAAAATTATTGGTAATGAGCACCAATTTTTAACCGATTTCGAAAAGGAGGAGGTTCTCAAGCTGGTTGGTTTTTTTTTTTTTTTAATGTATGTACATCGATAACTCCTAAAGTACTTGCCCGATTGCCACATTTTTTTATCAACAGATAGAGATACTAGACGCGGAGGTGCCATCTAAAAAAATGGGCGGTATTCGACACAGGGGCGTGGCAATATAAGAAACACTTTGTATATCGACTAACATTGACACTGGAGTACTGAAATTTAGTACAGGGGTTTGCACAATTATTAAAAGTTATGTTCAAAAAAGTGGGCGTTATTCTATAAAAGGCGTGGCAGCATTAGAAAAACGCTGTAACTCGAATAATATTGACACTAGGATACTGAAATTAGGTACAAAGGTAGGTATAATAATAAAAATTTACTGTGAAGAAAATGGGCGTTTTTTGACAAAAGGGCGTGGCAATATAATAAAAAAACTGTATCTCAGTTAATTTTGACACTAGAGTACTGGAAATTGGTACAGGGTTAGGAAAAGTTATTACAAATTATGGTAAAAAAATTGGGCGTAATTGAATAAAGGGCATGTCAATACAAAAAAAATTGCTGTAACTCGAATAATATTGACACTAGGATACTGAAATTAGGTAAATGGGTAGGCATAATTATAAAAATTTTCTGTGAAGAAAGTGGGCACTGTTGGACAAAAGGGCGTGGCAGTATAAGAAAACTATTGTATCTCAGTTAATATTGACACTAGGGTACTGGAAATCGGTACAAGGGTTGGAACAATTATTACAAATTACGGTTAAAAAGTGCGCGTGGTTCAACAAAGGCGTGGCAATATTAGAAAAATGCCATAACTCGAATAATATTGACACTAGGATACTGAAGTTAGGTACAGGGGTAGGCATAATTATGAAAATTTACGGTCAAGAAAGTGGGCGTTACTGGTCAAAAGGGCATAAGAAAAATATTGTTTTTCAGTTAATGTTGACACTAGGGTATGAAAATTCGTTACAAGAATGGGAAAATTGTTATCATAATATCTAAAAAGGAAGAAATAAAAACTTTTTAACAAAAAAAACCTAACTTCAAAACCACTACAAAGTAAAAACTAACTTTAAATTACTTTTCACATAATTTCTTGGTCAAATTTGTTAATTTATTTAACTATATTATTAAATTGTAAATCTAATTACTATACACTTTTTTTCTATTTTGTATTATTATCTTAAATATATTATTATATTCATGGAGAAATTAATATATTTATGATAATAATACAAAATAGAAAAAAATGTATACTAATTAGATTTTCAATTTATTAATATATTTAAATAAATTAACAAATTTGACCAAGAAATTATGTGAAAAGTAATTTAAAATTATTTTTTACTTTGTAGTGGTTTTGAAGTTTAGTTTTTTTTTTTGATAAAAAGTTTTTATAGTTATTATATTTCGTTTTGTAGAAGTTTAAATGATTTTAGGCGTCGTTTTATCTAATTTAGTTTATATTCGAACTTGATCGGTATACAAAAGCTTATAAATCAAAAAAAATAACGATTGCTTTATAAATACGGCTTTAATTGCGGCTCAGGATGTAATGCTGCTTTATACCTGCCACGCCTATTTTGGGCGTTAAAAACGGTATTCACAAGGTTTATATCTCGTTAGGTGTAAAATAAGTAACTTAGGTTATAAAAATTCTAGAAAGTTAATAAGGATCACTTCTTAACCTGAATAAAACATAAAACTCTAGTTTAAATGTCTCATGTTTTATTTGTCTTATGTTATTTGTATCTTTATTACATAAAGTAGTAAAAAAATGGTTTGTTGCATACTTTTAAAATACATCACACTTATTAGATATACAGTTTTCGTAATACATAGTTTCGGAATATAGCTATATGTAATCGGTAAATTCTACATATTTCAAACAAAATATTATTTCTTATGTCAGAGCATTGAATAATGCATAACTCTGAGAAAAGATTTTGATTTTCTTTTGTTGCATACCAAAAAGTGACAAAATAAAATTTATTCTATAAATTACAGGAATATTAAATTGATAATTTTTCGAGATTTTATTTTGCATCATTTGATATCTCTTTGCCATCCAGAGAAGTTTTTTTTAATAATATTTTGAATTTCTTATGTATGAATCTATTTATAAAAAAAAAAGAAAAATTTTTTTCGAATTTACTAATCTTGCTTTTAGGTTTTTTATTACATTATTGCTAAACTTAAAATTTTTTTTAATGTAAAAGCTGAAGTTGTCTCATATTTGATTGAAGGCCAAAATTTTAATGTTTTAAAACATTTCAACAAATTTTTATTGTAATTTAATCCCGAAATTTCCTTAAAGGATCGCGAGTATTTCAATAAACTTTGAAGAGATTCAATCCCGCGATCTCGAAAGAATCGTTGGGATCTCAGAATTGACGTCCCTCAAAACAATAGATGCAATCAAGAAATAATTTGAGATTTTTTTAATAATATATTGCTAAAGCATGCAAATATATTTTTAACAATATCAATTTTGGCCTAAGTTAAGAAAGAAACCTTTTCCGATGCAAAAGTAAATTTAAATTTGTCAATAAACACAGTTTTGCAAATCGAAGAAGCTTAAATGGGCAGTTCACAATCTTGTGCATTTGAGATTGCAAATTTGTGCAATTATAAAAATTATCCACGAATTGTGAACAACCATTTTCGGTTTACTTTGCAACACTTGTTAAAAAACATAAAATTCACAGCTGATCGATGAAAAGCAAAATTATTTTATTGGAAATTGTGCTTAAACGAATTTAATGTCGAAAAAAAGCTTGAAGGCCTTCTTTATTTTCTATATGAGTCCTTTTCAGTTTTTCTTTTGTCAACTATTAGCTGTCAGTGTACATTTGAGCATTGCAACCCTGTCTATTTTGTTAGTGAAGTGTAAAAATATACTCTACCATTTTGCAAATGCCATGATGCAAGACTATTTGCACAGGATTGTGAACAGCCCTAATGTGATTTAAGTATTCTATTTTAAAAAAAATACCCTTTAACCTTCTTTGAGACTTTAGGTTTCAGAAAATGGTTTGTTTAACAGTTAATTATTTTTATTTAAAGACGCTATCAAACATGCAAATTTTTAAACTTTAAAAAAGTTGTGAATAAAATAAAATTTTTTCTTATTGCTTTAATAAATCGCTTAAATTCCAATATAAAAGCATTCCATTGAAATTTAGTGCAAATATTTTCTTAAGCTATGACAAAAGTGGACATAAAAATTGGTGCAATAATGTTAAATAACCTGGCAATTTCATAATAAATAATTTTTCACAAAATACTGAAACCTATCCAGTTCATAAAAATTTTGTGTCTTAGACATTTCTAGTCTAGCTAAAATTTATGAAAAAAATAATGGCTCAGAAAAAAATGGTATTCCCTTTTCAATCTTGTTTCGGGTACATACGAAAGCAATTTGATAAGTCAGTGACTTTCTGAATAAAAGATAAAAAATCAACTATTATATAAAATAAAAAGAACGTAAAATGTATTAAAATGGTTTGGGAACTGCATTCTTTAAAAAATTATCATTCATTTGAATACATTATTAGCGATTTATTCAAAGCAACAACTAATTAATTATTTGAATCAATAGTAAATATAATATTTAAATAGAATGTGAATTCAAACTTTTAATCTAAAAAAATTTTACATTTATAGACTGCATTCTTTTGTTTATTCACTGATTCAACTTTGTTTAAGTAGAATCAAATTGAATACATTTTTTCAACACTTTACTTTCTTAATATTAAATTTTTTTAATCTAACGAACTGGTTGAACAAAAAATATTTTCAAAAGTAGATGATATAAATTTTCACCGAGCTTCAAGCTCAGAAAAATAAAAATTTAATATCTCACGTTTGACTGACTTTTTTTGATCTTTCTATTAGAATTAGTGTTATGAAGTCTTTCGCCATTATTAAATTGTATATTAATAGTAAAAAGCTATGACACTTTGAGTTTTATTATAAAAATATTTTAATGAAAGACTATTTTCATTGCTGAGCCTTTTGACTTTACTTTGACAAGCAAACAAAAACAAGTAAATGCATTGATTCCCTTCTGCGTAAGTCATAAACTGTGCATACCAAACAGCTTTATACAGTGTTCAGCTATAATAAATAAATCTTGCAACGCTCACGTTTGTTTCTGCAATAAGAGTGTTAGTAAAACTCATCCGACTAGAAAAATCAAAAAGCAGAACTGCAACCAATGAACTGTTGAAATGTAAGCAAAAGTTATTATGTACATTTGATTTATCCATAGTAGTGAGACAAGATAGCAGCAATGTAAATGCATTAATATACAAGTAAAAAATACAGTATTAAACTCACATAAGCACATGCTAAAATAAGAAGTATGTGTTTATCCAATAAGCCAAACGGATTCGAAACGAGTTCGAAAAAAATTCGATAAAAAGCTTAATTTGAATCGTTAATGAATACGAGATTTTTAACCAACTGAATCATTAACGAATCGAATATGGCAACAAGGTAAATCGTTTTCGGTTTATCTAGAACATAATATATTTGTCAATACGTTAGAATTACAAAAGTGTATGTTAACAAAATGATCAAACAAAATAATTCATTTTTAGGTTTTCAATGGCAACAATGAAAAGTTGTAACAATAACCAATTCTGATTTTTGTTTTTTTTTTATTATAAAATAGGAAATAAACAAAAATAATTATTAATAAATCTTTTTAACAAAAAAAAAAAAAAAAACCCAACTTCAAAACCACTACAAAGTAAAAAATAATTTTAAATTACTTTCCACATAATTTCTTGGTGAAATTTGTTAATTTATTTACATATATTATTAAATTGGAAATCTAATTACTATACATTTTTTTCTATTTTGTATTATTATCGTAAATATATTAATTTCTTCATGAATATAAAATCTTTAAAGCCGGAGCGTTTATTTTATAAAAGTCTGATTATATAAGCGCCGACTTTAAAGGTTTTATATTCATGGAGAAATTAATATATTAATGATAATACAAAATAGAAAAAATGTATAGCAATTAGATTTACAATTTAATAATATAGTTAAATAAATTAACAAATTTGACCAGGAAATTATGTGAAAAGTAATTTAAAGTTAGTTTTTACTTTGTAGTGGTTTTGAAGTTAGGTTTTTTTTTGTTAAAAAGTTTTTATTTCTTCCTTTTTAGATATTATGATAACAATTTTCCCATTCTTGTAACGAATTTTCATACCCTAGTGTCAACATTAACTGAAAAACAGTATTTTTCTTATGCCCTTTTGACCAGTAACGCCCACTTTCTTGACCGTAAATTTTCATAATTATGCCTACACCTGTACCTAACTTCAGTATCCTAGTGTCAATATTATTCGAGTTATGGCGTTTTTCTAATATTGCCATGCCTTTTTTTAACCACGTGCACTTTTTAACTGTAATTTGTAATAATTGTTCCAACCCTTGTACTGATTTCCAGTACCCTAGTGCCAATATTAACTAAGATACAGTATTTTTCTTATGTTGTCCAACAGTGTCCACTTTCTTCACAGAAAATTTTTATAATTATGTCTACCCCTGTACCTAATTTCAGTATCCTAGTGTCAATATTATTCGAGTTACAGCGATTTGCGATATTGCCATGCCTTTTATGAATTACGTCCAATTTTTTGACCATAATTTGTAATAACTGTTCCTAACCCTGTACCAATTTCCAGTACTCTAGTGTCAATATTAACTGAGATAAAGTATTTTTCTTATATTGCCACGCCCTTTTGTCCAACAGTGTCCACTTTCTTCACAGTAAATTTTTATAACTATGCCTCACTTTTAATAATTGTGTTAACCCCTGTCTAAATTTCAGTTCTCTAGTGTTAATGTTAGTCGATATACAAAGTGTTTCCTTCCCTGTGTCGAATACCGTCCACTTTTTTAGACGGGCACCTCCGCATCTAGTATCTCTATCTGTTGACAAAAAATTGTGGCAATCGGGGAAGTACTTTAGGAGTTCTCGATATACATACATTAAAAAAAAAAAAGAAAAAAAAAAGAAACCAACCAACTTGAGAAACTCCTCATTTTTGAAGTCGTTTAAAAAAGAAATAATTAATTGTAATAAAATAAATTAAATAATTTTTTAATTTGTTGGACGAACAACAGGCAGCTTATAAAAACACATTTAAAATTTTTTTTATATTTCAAAGTCAGCTTCGTTTAAAATTCGAAAACGAAATCATTATAGAAATCGACATAACTTTGGTATGGCTAATCCGAGATCTCATATTCGTTCCGCTGACTTGTCGATGATAAAAAAAGAGTGCGTGTCAGCTCCGACGCGCACCGAAAGTTGACTTCTTAAGATCGGTTACCTTGGAGTTTGAAATATATATATAATAGAAAAAGGGGGTAGAATGAAGTCATTCTTTATATCACTCAAACGATTTTATACTTTTATTTGTATTTTAAAGTCTATAACATATATTACATAATTATTAAATAAAAGGTAAATTGTTTTCCTTCACAAGTAATATTACCTTAAAAGAAAATATCAATATTGTTAGATATAAATTAAAATAAAAAGTTTTATTTTACTAGATATATTAAATGAAAATAAAAAATTGATGCATTGGGTGCAAATAAGGGCGTGTGAGAAAAAACTGTGTTTCGAGAGAATCGAGCCTTAAGTTTTTAAGAGCTAATAGCTCGTAAACTAATGGCTCAATTATGCTGATTTCCTTTTTAAAATAAATTCTGAAATTTTTTTCAGTGAGTGATCAAATTTTTTTTATAAATATTTAAAGATATATCGTCGTTGCGGGTGCAATACCGCGTATCCGCAGTACGTTTTCATATACGTATACGCAGTATTGCACGCCCAACGACGATGCATTAAAATTTGTTTTTTTTAAAAGTCATGAAACACGCCCTTTTTGAATAAAACACCTGTTATCGCTCCAATTTTGATAATACATATTTTTGATGATAAAAGTGTTAAAATAATTATAAATCTGAGTTTTGAAAAAATTAAAGACGTTGTGTCCAGTACATCTTTTCCGACAGGAAAATACGGATTGGATCAAGAAATTCATTGCAATGCCGCGGATTATTTGAATCTTATTCGTCATATTATTCAGTTGACTCGCTTTCATCGTTTGTTTCTTTTTAAACGAGAATATATTTTTGAGCCAATGTGCATTTTCCTGTAGCATGGAAGCCGTTAGGCACAAAACATCCTTAATTTTTGGTTTTTCTTATACTTCGTTTCCACTTCTCAGTTTTTTTTTTATTATTTCTTACAACCTATTTTTTTAAGATACAAAATCTTCTAATTTTACCAATGTATTGCCCGACAACATTTTCACAATTCAAAATATTTTTAGTTTTATTGCCAGACCAAAATTTCTAAGACATACTTTTTACTTTTAGAGATTTTACCACACAATTACTTTTTTTTCAAGGTAGGAATTCCCTTTTACAATATATTGACCAAATATTCAACTATACCTTGACTACTTTCATTTAAGTATATGTTACCATTTTCTTTCTCATGCACTCATTACATAATTCATATAAAGTTGATGTCTTCATAAAAATAATGTCGATTTTTTGATGTATGAGGTTTCTGGCGAACCCGGCATTTTTCAAAAATTTACGTTTAATAAAAATAAAATTGAATTTTTTTAAGAATTCACTGTGCAGTTGTGTTGCTTTTCTGAAAAAATACCGTATCATATATCTACAAATTATATATCATTTTTGCCGCAAAGTTCCTCAAAATACGAAATTTACATAATCAAAAACTTCTTTTTCATACTCCTGTAAAGTGGGGTACTGCGAATTGAAGTTATCAAATTTTTGAAAAAATTTTAATCAAAATTTCACTTTGCGGAGATTTAAAAAAAAAATAAACTGAACAAAATTCAATTTTTCTTATAGCATAACATGGATAATTTTATTAGCTTTTAAATAAGTATAAATTGATAAAAATGCTTTCATTAGTTTCGTAGTTTTATGCAAAATACTAAAGAAAAAATTAATCACAGTCAAGTGCAATTTGTATGTTGTTTGTTAATTATTAAAGTAAAAATTTTTGTTAGTTAAAAGTGTTGAATGTTGTCCAAGGAAGAGTGCAATAATTTGTAATGTAACGATAATCTAAATAAAAATGAAATCAAAAACACCCCTGATGAAGGAAGAAAGCCGCTTCCAAAACGTTGGGTAAACTACGAAAAATATTTTTTAGATTATATTTTTTGTATAAACAAAGTGACCAAAATAGCCTGAATTTATAATAAACTCCAAACAAAAAATGTCTTGTTTTTTCGACAAAATGAATTTTTAGCCAAAAAACATTTAAGCCGTTTGCGCGACTATTTACTGTTAGCTAATATTAAAGTTTTATATACCAAAATTCATGTTTTAAAGAGAAGAATGAGAAATCAATGTGTTCCGGGAACTTTTTGAAAAAGTAAAAAAAAATGGAACGGTATAATCTACTTACTATCTGAAAGTCAAGCCGCTTCAAAAGCCCTTGATACTGTTGAAATAACATCATAAATAGTTTAAAATTGTCGCAGATCTCTGAATAGATGGCAAAGCTGCTCAAAATTTCTTTATACTGTATTTCCGGGCATAGAAATTTTTTAGGAAACTGGAGTCGTAAGGATATTACAAATTTTTATAATTAAGATCAACGAAAAATGTGAATGTACAAGACGTTAAAACTAGCAAACTGTATATTATTCGCCATCAAATTGTTAATAAAAGTTAACTTTTAATTTTTTTTGAGCATTAAGAATATCAACATTTTTTCATACTTGAATGTACATCGTTTTAGAAATGTCCTGCTGGTTTTACATAAAATTTAGACGTGGTGAAAAAATATCTGAGTACGCCCTCTTGTTTAGAATACGTGATTTATGTAGCATTGACTAACAAGCCACTTTAGCTTTCAGAGCCGTTGTTCTGTGTTATTTATGATAGTCTTTTGTGTATTTATATGCAATTTTAATACACAAAAAATGTGAAATTTTGTTTTCCTTTAGTTAAATTTTTAATTGGTTAAAATAAAAACATTTAAATGTATTTTGATATTGCATTGAAACTATATGACTCTTAATTGGGTGGTTAAAATGGCTTAATTGAAACTTATCGGATTTAGCCAAAAAGACATTCAAGATATCAAGAAAGGAGAACTTGGTTTATCCACGCGTGCTTTTATATAATTTTTTTAATTATCATCAAGTTTTTCATATGCAAGATTTAAAAAAAAAAAAAAAAACTGTTTTTAATGTAAATTCGTTTTAGTTCAAAACAAGTCCGCATCCTGGCGAATGCGAGATATCGTATTCCTTTTGTATTTGAATCGAATCTAACTCAATTTTGTTGTTTATTGGGAAGATTTATATTTACAATTCCACGCACAACATTTAATACAGGGCTTGGTTAATGCTTGTTGACATTTTTTATGAAGCATTCTTAAGTTATGCCTTTAGGAAACTCCTAAGTGCTTAAATGACCAGACATTGAATTAAATGCGAATGTAAATGATGATGTGCGCTCAATGGGATCGTGGTATTAATGCTAAAAAGCTGTTACTAGTGTCAGTTTCAAGAGTGAAATACAAAAAATTAACAATTTAAGAACGTTTTCAAAACTGGCACTAATATTAGCAATTTTATTCCCTTTCAAGTAAATTCTCGAGTTTATTTAATATGCGCAAAACACAAAAAAGACATAACAATGCACCAAAAAGGTTTTGATAATAAATTACGAATGAAAATACCAGTAACTGACAGAAAAGGAAAAAAATTGTACTAATGTAATCTAAGAGAAAAATATAAAAAAAGAATTCTGACTGATTTTTTTAAAATCAGTTGTGTTGTGCAGGTTATAAAATGTACATACACAAATTATCAAGAATTAGAGCTTAACAAAATTACCAAAGTTTGGGATGTAAAAAAAAAATCGGAAAAACCGATTATCATAAAGTTTTCATATTTTCCTTAAAAATATTATTTTTACCTTTAGGAATTTTTTCTGCCAAAATTTTACCAATTTTTTTCCTATTTTATTTATGAGTATCAAAATTTTATCTGCATCTTTTCACAAAAATCAAAATTATGACGATTTTAACATGATTACTTTTGTTAAAAATTTTATAGAAAATCATATTTAAGAGATTTTTAAAAACAACTGAGCCCAGAAAAATTTACTCCCTCATCCATTTGTTTACTTTAATAAATTTTTTTTTAATAAATATTTAATTGTTTAATTGTTTAATATAAAATATAAACGGGCCATTTCAACCCTTGAAAGGACTTTGACACAAATGATGAGAACCTAAGAGCCGACTCCGAACGGCTTATGTTATCAAGAAACTTCACATGGCAATTTTTACTCACTGAGATTTGCCATTTTCTGCAGAGAGTTGGAAGACGAATAGAAATATTAGTTCAATTGAAAAAACATTCTGTCTGAGCTGGGGTTCGAATCGGGGTTCCTGAGCTTACGGGCCATACACTCTACAAGTAGACTACGGCCACCACTCAACAGTAAATTTCAATAGTTTTGTTTAAAAATGTTTGTTAAAAAAATGAAAAAGACTAACCGCCTAATGTTGCAAATCGAAAACGCAAATGACAAGCAAGTCACTAGAAGCAATAGAGTTTCGTATAGAAAAAAGTATTGCCTCTCGTGTCTAACTTGTCGTGCCTTTTCAATTTACAACATTAGGAGGTAAGAATATATATAATAGTGGTATTCAATGAACACCGTATTGGCGATGTAAGCCGCGTGTGTTGGGTAAGTTTACAGCAGCGCAATTGCAATAACAAAATTGTAATCGAAACATACGTATCTTACTGCACAAAACTGTGGTGTATATAGTACGTATTATGCGACCGTGGTTTTATGTTGTTTTTGACAAGCAATTTTTTAATTAAATTTAACCATTTAAAAAAATTAAAAATAAACCTGCCATTAATGGATCTAAAATTTCTGTTAAGTACAAAATAATTTTGTGATGACAATTTTTTTGTAATACAATTACGCAATTTACTCGGTTCTTATTCAGGTGGGTTCGTAGGTTAACGTAAACTTATAGCTAAAAGCTTTCCGTATATATACGTCCTTCATTGAATATCATTGATATTTTTACATTTTTAACAACTAAACTGACTTGAATTAAAATAAAATTAATTTTACTTATGCAGGCAATAATATTTTTTTTATCAAAGTTGCATTTTCAAAAATAGCTATGTTTTAGTTTTTAAATAAAACGGTTCATGTTGTCAAACTTGTTATAGTTCTTATCAAGTTATATCAAGCAAAGAGAGAAAAAGAAAAGCATATCGAGTTTAAATTAAAATTTGTTTAGTTTACAAAATTATATAATTCTTTTCTATTTTACATATACCGTGATAAAGTTACTAAAGTAACTTTTTATAATCTAAAATGCTAATTTCACGTTTGCTTTTACTTGCTTTGTCATCATTCTTGTTACTGTACCCCTAGTACAGGGTACCCCTAGTTTCCAACTGATTGCGGTTATTTTTAGTACACATCTATTATTTTATTTGGCTAGTCTTCTCATCGAGTTTTGTTAATATCGGAAATTTATCTCCCATACAAAATCGTTTTAAAAGTAAATTTTGGTTCATGCGATTTAAACGTAGTTTTGTACTGATTGCGACCATATTATTTGTTATGGATATTCTTTGTATATACCTCCCATACAAACTCACGGGTAGGGTCTAACCGTATTCAGCACACATCTCTTAATTTATTCGTCAAGCTTTTTGACTAAGTTTCTGGTAACTTTTTTATGTACCTCCCATATGAATTCGTTTGTGAAGAATTAATATTGGTCCAAGGGAGCTTTTTTTTTTTGAACCAATGCTCAAGGGATATCCCTATAAATGTGTAAGCATTGTGTTGATTCGGAAGATTGGTGATATTAGTTGGAGGGTGGATAGATGAAGTAGTGTCGGTGAAATTTTTTTTTAAATTTGCACAGCTATAAACTGCCAGGAAACACGATCGCAGGGAGACTATTCCACAACTTTACCATTTAATTATCCAGGTAATGCGTGGTTCTGTTGGACATCGTGGCAATGGTGAAGGGTGGGCTTGGATAGCTGCCTGAGTGAACCAGGGAAACGCACGAGCTGGTGGCGGCAGTGTCTCCCTTAAATATTTCCCATGATAGTACCTATACAGAAGGTTCAGGCAACCAACATTTCGTTGATGCCAAAGGGAGTGCAGAGAGGATGTAAAACTTTCATCCCCTATTAAATACATTGTTCACTGAGGGAAATATGTGTTAAAATTAAATGAAATTGTGTTCATATTAAACGAATTTATTTTTGAAATAGAGCTTGAAACAATTTTATTAAAGTTAAACACAAATGTTTTTAAAGTTTAATTTAAAACAAAAGTTTTTGTTTTCAAAACAATGTTTTTCAATGTACCTTCATTGTAAAATTTTTAAGTTTAAACAAATTTATTTAAACGAAAAATTTAATGCAAAACTTTGATATTTAAAACAAATATTTAAAAGATATTGTTATTAAATTTAAAACAAATAAACTAAACCGCCATATTTTCGATGCCATTTTTTTAACATTTTCGAGTTTTCGAAGTCAGATTCGTTATCAGCGACCCCTGGGACCCCCAAATAAGAAATTTTTTGACTTCATTTGATGAAGTTTGCGTTTCATTGCGGCTTGAAATATTTTTAATATAAAAAAATTAATTAGTTCTTATCTCATCTTATGTTCAATATTTGTAACTGCATTATTCTGTATCACGAAGAAGCACACTAACGATGAGAAAGAAACGAGAAGCAATTCAATATTGTATGGAAAAAAGTATTGCTTCTCGTGTCTTTCTCATCGTTGGTGTGCTTGTTCGTGATACAGAATAATGCAGTAAGACTAATTCAAAAACATTTTCAAACATTCAAATGTAAAATCAGGGTCTTAGTTGTCTGGCAATAATTTTCAATGATTCTACTGTACACAATTTTTTAATTCAATCTCTGATAGCGACGTATTTTCTGTTATTAGAATGAAATAATAAGAAAATAATATACAAAAAAAAAGGAATGAGCTTATAGTTGAAAATTAAACACGCTTGTTTTAAATTTTGTTTTGTAGGAACGCAAATGAGTAAAATTTCTATTTTAAAATTTTTTGTTTAATTTTAAAGTATGTTTTTTTTTTTCAATGTACGACGTTGAATTCTATACAGAAGCTCCAAATCAGACCTCGAAGCCTATGTGAGAATTGTACCAAATTTTTGGCCTGATATATGAGGTGTGGATCATGCGAAGATCAGCTGAAGTGAAATCTTTTTTGCACGGTTTAAAAAAACCAGCACTTGCCCGCTTCCTTCGACACATCGAAAATATGATTATTCCAACGAAGATCAGATTGGATCAATATGCCAAGAACGTCAAGAGCGGCTGATTCCACAAGATCCATACCATTCATAATGAGGGGAGCTAAGGGCAATCCATCCGTTTGTGGGTTAACAGACAGCACTGGGCTGACTTTGGAAAGCGTAGAGCATGTCGGAATGGGTCGGTTGTTTATAGGGTTCGTGGCATCAACTTTTTTAGGTACCAGCTGAACATTTTCCACCTTCCAACAAGATGAAAATACTCCTGTTCTGTAGGAAACGTTGAAAAGTTTTCGCATAGGCCGTGCCAGGGAAGTGTACACCTTTTAAGCACAATTAGCGGTATGCAAATTTTTAAGGACTCTTTTAACTGCTCTCGTTCGAAAGTAAATTTCCTGCATTGCAAAAGATCCTCCCACAACAAAAGGCAGTGTCTGATTGCTATCCGCGAGAGTGGAGTTTTGTGCAAACAATCTAGTCAATAGACCAGCCAAGCCAGTAAAGATTTGGTCATCTTTTATGATTGTTGGAATCGATGACGATGTCTGATTCTTCACTTTTTTAACAAAAATTTGTTTCCCTTTGGAACAGAGAAGAGCCTTTTCTCGAATGCGAGCTTTGTGCACAAACTTTTCGCGTTTTAAAATTGCATCGCAGTGATTTCTTGCCTCAATGTGAAGTCTTTTATTATCAGTATTATCGTTAGAACGCCAATTCTGAAAGACAATGAACGACCTCCTTGAACCTCACTGCAATTCTCCAGGTCTGTTGAAATCATGTGTGACTTTTTTGTTTAATGCTTCTCATCTTATTGGGAATGAAAGATCGCATACCCAATAAAATAATTTCTTGTATCATGAAGCCGCGGCATTAGAATTTCTATCAGCGAAACATAATTTCCAATTGAAGCTGCGATAAAAATAATTTAACGCAGTCCAATTTGCCCTTCCATAAAACCATGTAGTCCTCTTCGGGGCTTTAGGCGTAGAGGTGCAGGGGCTAGAATATGGAAAACAACGGAGATGGTGCAATGGTCCGAGTTACCAAGAGGTGCATTGACACTCACATCACATTTTTCATGAAGCGAAGTCAGAAAAATACCAAGGATATAGGAAAAAGTGGGTTCCTTAACTGGTTGAATCAATTGGTTCGATTCAGCAAATAGCTCAATATATTGCCCAAAAGGTGTCAATAGCCCCGAGCGATGTAACCAAGCCGGGTTTTGGACATTGAAGTCGCCTGCTACAACGACCTCACTGTCAGGAAACAACCCTAAAATATGCGTAATCGAATCAGAGAAAGAATCCAGTTTCTTAAAAGTGGGCTTCCTCCCTATATTTGGACTTCTATAAATACAACAGAGTTGTAGCAAGTGCGAGCTAATTGAGCAAAGCTCTGGATCGGTCATGATCAGACTCCTATCACACTGGTACGCACATCCGTAGATACAATCTTTGTATCAGTTTAACCCCTAGTGTTAAACTAATTTCGACTATTTTCAGTACAGAAATGTAACTTTCTTCAGTCACCTTCTATATTTGTTCAACTTTTGTATGGGATCAACGCAATGTAGGCCGCCTCAATTACTTAATTTGTGCAACATTTACTTACTTTTTACTTAATTTTCAGAAAAGTCACAATATTAAAATAAATTTTCTGCCCAATGCA
The DNA here is from genome assembly GCA_963920525.1 of Dichetophora obliterata. Classification (NCBI taxonomy): domain Eukaryota; kingdom Metazoa; phylum Arthropoda; class Insecta; order Diptera; family Sciomyzidae; genus Dichetophora; species Dichetophora obliterata. Next base: position 84,398,724 of record OY986439.1, on the reverse strand, counting down.
CTCTTTTAAATAAAATATTTTTTAATAATCTTATTAAAAAATAACACATTAAACTTTATATAGTCTAGGTTTTTGTAAAATGAGTCGACCTTGATTAGTCACAGCAGTCCAAAAATGTAATCATTTATTTTAATGTCCAAATATTTGAAATTTTAAATACACTTCGTTAATAACCTCTCGCCTACTACCTCTAAAATCACACAAAAGTTGTAAAGAATGCAGACATTTATTTGTTTGATTATTCTCACTTCTAACCCACCAGCTGCCTCCATTTTTTAAAGGTTTTTTTTATTGCTTTTACACAATAATATTTTTTTTTGTCGACTTTTTTCTTTTATTTAACTTTGTATAAGCATTGCACAAACTTTTATACAAGCATAGTATAGACAGTTATAAATTTATAATGAAATTTATGTATGTAAGAAAAAAAAAATTAGTCTTACCTTGCCATCCAGTGTAGCTTCCTCGGGTAATCCATTCGTTGTATAATTTCCGCTGTCACCCTGTTGCACATAATTCGATTGTGCCAACGTTATGCTTGATTGTGTGACGCACAACAAAAAGCATAAAAATGGCCATAATAAAGTAAAAGCACGCATATTTAAGCTAACGCCTTCTCGCTTGTTGTGTTGATGAACTTTAAACATCTGCAAAAAAGAAATAAAAAACAGAAAATATTTAATAACAATAGAAAAGACTCAAAAAAGCAGACAGGATGAGCATGAAAACAGTAATACAATTATCAGGCACGTACGCAGGGGGTTTTGGGGTTAACCCCCCTCCGCCGAAATGAACGAATTTAACGAGCTTCGAGAGAAGCACTCAGCACAACATGGCAGCCTTTGTGTGTTTATGGTCACGACAAAGATCTTGATCAAAGTAGATCAAAAATAAAAAGACTCAATTTAAAACATTTATTGTAAAAAGACTATAAAATATAGACTTAACATTTTTTTTAAGTACACTGAGGGAATATGTGTTAAAATTTAATGAAACTGTATTCATATTAAATTATTTTGTTTTTGAAATAGAGCCTGATACAATTTCATTTAAGTTAAACTGAAATGTTTGTACAGTTCAATTTAATATAAAAGTTTTTTTTTCAAAACAATGTTTTTTTTACATTCGATTCGCGTCGTTTCAACGTCGAGGTCGTGAAGTGCGACCAGCCAAAGGCATTTTTATTTTGTCCATCCACTGTTGCCCGATTAAAGTACAGTTTTGCAATAGAATCAAAACAATTCGTAATTTTTGATAGCGTTATTAATCTTACGATTTGGTAAAATAATTTCTTCGCCACCGAGGAGTCTTTTTGAGATAGGAAAGCCTAGCTTTCGAAGTAAACCTAAATCTCAAAAACAAACCATGTTTTTAAATATACTATTACTATAAAACATTTAAATTTACAATTTAAAAGCATTTATTTAAACAAAAACTACATTGTTGAAAACAAATATTTAAAACATAATTTTAAAATATTGTTCTTAAATTAAAAACAATAAAATGAAACCGCTATTTTTTCGATGCCATTTTTTTAATTTTTTAAAGTTTTCGAAGTCAAATTCGTAATTAGCAACCCATGGAACCCCTTGAATACCATATATTAACTCCATTTGATGAAGTTTACGTTTAATTGCGGGTCAAAATATTGAAATTTTTTAAATATTAAAAATTAATGTGGTTTTTATTTCATCTAATGTTCATTATTTGTAAAACCAATTTAAAAATATTTTTACACAATCAAATGTAAAATCGGGGTTTTTCTCAGCTTGGTCTCAATTGTCTGGCAATTTATTATTGTCAAAGATTCTACTGCACATAATTTTTCAATTAAATCTCAGATAGCGACGTATTTTTTGTTATTGCAAATAAATAACAAGAGAAACTTATAAAAAAAAATACATGAGTTTATAGTTGAAAATTTAATACGCTTATTTTAAATTTTGTTTTGTAGAATCGTTAAAGTGTTAAATTTCTTTTGTAATATTATTTTTTTAATTTTAAAGTATGTTTTTATTCTCAGTGTAAATAATATAAAAAAATGCCAAAATAAATTTATTATTTGTTTTTAAATGCACCTTCTTCTCGATAGGTGTCATAAAAAAGCAGTCCTTTTCAGCCGGTGTCCAGATATTTGGGTCCTAATTAATCGGAAAAAATTAAAGTGAACTTCAATAAGGTTACTTGTAGCTACAACCTTTACTAGAATTATTAAGTTTGGCCACAATAGGAAAAATCTGGCGCGACTTTTAAAAAAAATGCTGTCATTTTCAATTGTAACAAACCTTTATAATAGTAGTTAAATTTGTCGAAATCTTACTAATATGCACTTTAATTTTTTTTGTTTCCGACAAAATTGAGACCAACTTATCTTGACACGTTTAAAAGCAAACAAAAAATGTGCTTTGAAAATTTTTTGTTTTTATATTATTTACGTAAAAAAATGTTTAAGTCTCTATGTATTGTAGTCTTTTCACAATGAATATCAACACTAGTTGAATTCGTTGAAAAGGTATTTACGCCATAACTTCTGAACCCTTAAAGAACACACTTTCATTTCATATCTTTGGAAAGGTAATGGAACGTAAAAAAAATTAAAATAATAAAAATGAAAAAAATTATAGCTCCTGTTGCTGGTATGGTATTAAACTTTGAAATTAATAATGGGTCGTGTAACTTCTTTTTTAAAAGTTTAATACTTTTCCCTCAAATTGAAATTTCTAATGATACCCTATTTATGAAAATAGCATTTAAATTGACTGAGCTACATTATCTCAAAATTGACCCTATTTTGGAATTCGCATGGCTATGGGTCCGCGAAAAAAAATCTCAAAACCTCTAACTCCGGATTTGGTTTAAGCAAAATTTGGTCTAAGCACAAAATTTAAGCCAAATCGTAGATGGTCAGTGCAACTAATATAACACTTCAATGTGAATTGGCCGACATATTGGAAACAAATTTGTTCCTACTTTGGCGAAATATGTTTAATGCTAATTTTTTTTATAACATATTGTGGTTAAAAACTTGCTTGAAATATTTTTCATGAAAAATCATGAAAAATCATGCATTGATATTAAAGGCATTGTGTTGAATTTAAAAACGTGATGATTTTTCCAGTAAATAAATTGATTTTTGCCCCTATTTTGTGCCCAATATTTGTAAGCACTGCTTGAATCAGACACACTCTCCCCCCGAAATTATTTTCTGGGTACGCGCCTGAAAATCATCATGAAAATGTTTATTATCATCAACAATGTCATCATCATTATCAACAGCGTCGATATCATTTAAAAAAAAGTCTAAGTTAATCAGCCGCTTTTGGACAGACAATTGAATTGAAGTTATTAAAATTTTTATATTGACCACTTTAGCTAACTTTATGCTTTATAAGCTGGAGTACTAAGCTTCTGCTGATTAACTGCTGATAAGAAGCACTAAGCTTCTTTGGTGGTTCTAGTGACGTCCATTACAAGTATTATCCTTTTGAACAGAAACATAAAATTAATGCTTTCAATGAGAATTAAATGCTTTAAATTAAGCCGCTATTAATATAAAAAGCTAACTTAAATAACCGCATTCTTCAGTGGATTTTTTCAATTTCTTTTAATCTCAAAGAGTTTCATGCTAAAGCTGTTTGCATTTTAATGTCGCCTTCGATTTTTATCGCGTTCAACGTGCAACATGGGTCTGACTTGAACCTTACATCTTGTTATCTGTTAGATGCTGCTCGTAAAAAGTAAGACAGCACAACAAAAACAGACAAAAACAGACAAAAATTGTAGAAAAAATTCTGAGTTAAGTATGAGCCACGGTGGTATATTTTTATTGTTCTATCTTGTTGGTTGCTTTTGTAGGTATTTAACTTGAAAGCAAATATTATTTGCTAGTTAATGCTGAAAGTTTTTACATCTTTTGATGTAAGGTCTTAACTAGTTTTCTGCTCATTTAATGTGCGGCTAGATTCTTTAAAAGCTCTTTGTTTACCATATTATTTGCTGATTTCAAACATGGGTTTGTTATATCAAGAAGATAAAGCCATGAAAGGGACATTGGCAGGACATGAGAGCAGGAATGCGTTGTACATTTTAAGAACTAACTGATAAAAAGTTGGCGTGGTAATGTTTTCGTAACAAGAAAAACGTTGATTTTTTTTAGTGGGATTCTTAAATACTTGATACGTTTACATTTGCAAAAAGTCAAATTGGCTTATTTATGACTCTGTTAGAAAGAATAACTTACTGAGCAGCGCAGCATCATGTACCAAGATAAAGCATTTTAAATTATATACGGCATCAAGTTTGAAAAATGTGGGTGATACACAAAATAAGAGGCAGGCTATTAAAGTTTTACATGCAGTCTAATAGCATATTATCATATTAAGATTCATTGTGAACTGTTTTTTAAACAACGTTTGTTTTTATTTCTCATTCAAAACCTGTATACTTCTGTAATATTTTTAAGTTTACATTTGAAAATTTCAGTTCACGGAGAGAAATAATATACTTATATTAAACAAATATTCTGCTTGATTTAAGAAAATTTAAAATTAAGGCTCGCATTATGTATTTTGCATCTTATTGTATCTTAGTCAAAATTTATAGTTAAGATTTTTTTAGGGACCGTAACTGTTATAAGTTTTTAAAAAAGAAAATCCTTAAGTAATAGTTATTTTTCAACTTTTTTTTCTACTAAGTAATAATAGTTAAATTTTAGGTTTTGTTTTGCTCAAAAAATTAAACTTATTTTTCAGTTTTGTTTTTACCCCACAAATAATAGTTATCTTTTAAGTTTAATTTTTTTCTCATGAAATAAAACTAGTTTTCGAGTTCTACTTTTTCCGTCATATATAGTAGTAATTTTTTGAGTTAAATTTTTTTCCTCAAAGTAAAACTCATATTTGAGTTTTATTTTTGCCCTCACAAGTTTTATTTTTTATTTTACTAAAAAAAATTAAACTTATTAAAAATGCTCTTTAATGAAATACAAAATAGTTACAAATTTTGCTAGACTGAAAAGTTATAACTGGAATATAGCTCAAAGTTTTTTTTTGTGATTGAAAACATGAAACTTAAACTTTATCTGCGAAGGAAAAAATAAATATCGAAAAATAAGTATTATTTTGAGAGCAAAAAAATAATAACTGTTACTTGTGGGGGAAAAAATAAAACTCAAATATAAGCTATATTTTGTGAGGAAAAAAATAAAACTTAAAATATAACTGTTATATGTGAGAGAAAAAATAAAACTCGAAAATAAGTTTTATTTTTTGAGGAAAAAATAAAACTTAAAAGATAACTATTATTTGTGAGGGAAAAAATTAAACTCAGAAATATATCAAATATATTAAACTATTTATATTTTTGAATAGTGAAGAGATAAACAAATATTTTGGTGTTTTAACTTGGTGATTAACTTTTAGTGTTTTAAAATAATAATTTTTTTCTTTAAAATTTTAAAAATAACTGTTATTTTCGGTCCCTGTTCTTTTTTAGATAAAGGCATAGAAATGTTTTAAAATCATATGTTAACAAAGTGAAGCTACTGTTAAATTTAACTTGTAAGAATAAATAAATATCAGTGACTTTAAGGAGTATTTCAACTTGCCAACAATTATCTTCATCGACAAGTTCATGATGCAATAACGATTAATTTGTGCAAGCTACTAAGAAACATCTGTATTTTTAATAAATTCTTATGTTAAAAGAATTGTTAAAATATTTTAAGAAAATACTACATGATTTATTAAGTAAATACTCCGTATTTGGATCAATTATTTATATTTTTACGGTTTATAATCCTTAATTAAGCAATTACGTTGGTTTGTTTTCTGTGCAGCTTACTTTATATAAACAAAATACCTATGTGAAAGCTTTCAACTGCCCTAAGGTCTAATAATTGAATTTTCAGCTGTTTCTATTGGTACATGAAGCAGAAGGTCATCCTCATCATCCGAAGAGTTAAAAGGAAGGCTTTTAAAATTTTCGAACTCAGTGAAGAGCTTATACATATTAGTTCGAGCATGGCTCGAAGGCAGCTATGACTTTATGCTCGTAACTTTTAATTAAACGATAACGAAGCTTTTAAGCTTAAGCCCTTCAGATATCTAACACACTCAATGAAAATTGTTGCTGTATAATAAGCTGAGGCAATAATTACATTTCCTTCGCCCCCTACGGCTACAGTTAAGTTCATCAGTAATGCAACTTCGAGCCATAGTCAAAATCATGCATTCCTTTGACTACTACGAGTTTGATAAAACAAGCAACAAGCAAGGATATGGACAAGCATTCATGTAGTAAACATTGTGACAAAGCTTATAAAAGCCGCAATAAAGTGGACATCATACATACGTAAAAGACCAAAGTATGGGCGATGCCAACGAGCTTGACTCGAAACTCTAAAACTAAGCCTCAGGACAAGAAAAATTTTTAGAAACAAAAGCAAAAAAATATACATATACTAATATAAATACTGCAGTAAAGACAAGAAAAAATTAAGTGCTCAACTAGCAGCAACAACAACAACAACAACAACAACAACAACTAAAGTACTGACAAACAACAATAACAACAACAACAACAACAACGGTCTCAAGATATTACACATTGCTTAAGAACGCACACAAACCATTCAAACACATTTTTGTGCCAGGTTTGGAATTTTTTCGCTTCCTTCTGCTTCAGGGCATCAACAATAAATGCGATAAGGCTAAAAGCAGAAGGCGTAGACAAGAGCGGGCAGTGTTCCCAATGTGCCGACGACCTTTACTCAAACAGCTTGTGAGCCAATGTGCTGCACAGTGAGTTGCGCCATGGATAAAGATTAAAAAAATTTGTATGTCTTCAAATTAAAAAAATCTAGATATTTTTCAAAAAAGTAAAAAAAAATTAAGATTTTAGGATATGTAATGAGTTTTGGATAAGCTGAAAATCACGAAAATAGAGACTCTTTTATAACGAAGTTGGATTTTGATCCTTTAAATAATGAATATCTTTATAAAAAAACACTTTAGGAATCGGAAAAAAATTATTTTTTGCCATCGAAACAGTTTTTTGCTTAAATGTAGGTTTTTAAACTGTAAGGTTTTTTGGAATAAAAATTTAAGCAAACATAAAAAACTTAATTTTATTCTTACAACACTTAGAAAAATACATTTCCCTTAACTAAACTAATGAAAGCTTAAATTACAGATATGGATTTTTTTCCATTTTAGATATGATTTTCATTAATATAAAGAATTTTTGCATAGTGAAATCTTATCTTCATATAGCGTTATTGAAGCTATGTAGTCTTAAAGACAAGTTTTTATTTAAAATAAGATTAACATGAATATTTCAAGAAAATTTATAAAAGAAAAATTATACTTAGGTTTCTGAACAAAGAAGCTAACACGTTAATATTTATACTCTGCGGTGGAAGACATTGTTTTTCTAATAAAAAACCAACAATGCGAAACAAAGAATTAAACGAAAAGTCATATAACAAAAAGTGCAACATAAGTACGGTGACAATATTTTTAGAACAAATACAGGACAATCTAAAATTTTAAATTTTCCATATATGGGATGTCTATTGGATATAACAGTATATATTCAGATCAGATTAGCTTATATTACGCTATGCATATTGATTTGCAATTTTGATATTGCTTTTTGAAGGTAATTACATATTATATTATATTAATTTTTCAGATATTACTTGTTCATTAACCTTCAGACGCATTTAATTTTTTGTAACGTAAAGACTTTTAGTGTCAAATCGACACTATGCATTAATACCAAAGATTTTAGTTTTATATCACGGTGATACAAACTTTTTTTGCTGATATTCATGTTAAATAAAAATACTTATTTCAAAAAAACTCAAAAGGAATTTTCCAGAATTGTTTGCCTCATTAGAACTATAAAACTAAAATAATTCATAAAATGTTAAAAATAAAAATTTGTTTTTACACTAACAACAACACTAAGTTTGAGAACATTTCTTACAGGGGGCAAGAAGATGAATTGAAAAATCTGAAGCTGACCAGTAACCAAGAAAGATAATATTTTTATAAAAATTAACAGTTTTTATTTTTTCTTTTCGTTCTTTTCTAAGCTTTGTGTCAATTTGACACTCAACGTCGTTTGTTTACAGCTTCACAACGACATCAATTAAGTTTTTGTTCTTTGGTAAAATCTAAATTTAGGTATGATTCCAGGATTCCAGAAATTCAAAGTGAATTTGAGCTCAAATAAGAAAGATATACTTTCTATATAAAAACAGTGTCAAATTGAAACTAAAAGCATTTGAAGATTAAAAATAAAAAAAATTTAACGCAGTTAATTTTAGTGAATAATTTTAATCTATATCACAGGTTTCTGTTCAATGACGATAGTAAAAAGCTGAATATTAAAATAAAAAAGTAAAATAAAATTTTTTTCAATTACTTATGTGGAATACAGTACAAAAACAGAATAATTTATACAATCAAGGTATTTGCGGTCCATTTTAAAAAACTAGTTCCGTGACTCACGAAACCATCCGGATACCTGACGACCTTCGGATATATCAAGCCTTATTTATGTATGCGGATCTCTGCACAGACGAAAATCCCTTCTCAACTATTTATGGGTGCTATAATGTACAAAAACAGAACAAATAAACAAAAATATAGGAAACACAAAGAGTCAGGATACCCTCAGAAACCGGAGTGTAGTAGTAGTGCTGTTGCTGCTGCGACTCAGATTTCGGCCAAGCCAGAGCTGTAGCAATAGCTCAACTCGAGGCAAAGCCTCTCCTTCTGCCAAAAACGGCTCGTCTAGTCGAGCTAGGAGTTGCTCACAGCAACAAGGCTTCTCGCGCATTTAGAGAAGGAGCTCGGTGCAAAGTCTCTGAAATCGGAGAAGCATCAGGCGTTAGGACAAGCCAGAAAAAGTCTGTCAGTTAAACGACAAAGGTCGGAGGAGGAGAAACCAGCCAAGCAGGTGAAAAACCTGAAGACTGCTGATAACTTTTTTGGCCGACTCTTTAGCGATGTCGTCAGAGGAGGTAAGGTGCTGGCTTTCCTGGATAAAGGGGCGGAGTATTTCGGGATCCCAGTCACTGACCGGAGGTTAGTGGAGGCTAAGCTTGACGCCTATCATCTTCGGCTCATGGTTGAGATTCTGGGTCCTCCTCCCGACTGTGTTGCAATTAGCTGGCAGTGGGGTGGTAGGTATCTATATCTATCACATTATACAAGGCGGCTATCGCCAAGGTAGATGAAGTGTGGCCTGGTCCACTTATACAAGCGGTCTCGAAGGAGGAAATCCCTAGAAGACCGAAGGAACGAGTCTGGATACCGCTGTAACACACAGAGGCAGACAAAATTCTGGAAATTCTAAGAGTCTCTAACCCCTTCCTTCCAGTTCATAACTGGAGAGTTGCTAAAGTTAAAAATCCCAGAGATGGCGTAAGGCAGGCGATCCTTACTCTGAACCAGGCATCTTTGGGTCTTTTAGGAAAATGCGATGCGTGGGGTAGTTTCGGGGTTATACAAAGATATACAAAAAGATAAGCTGGCGGATAACGCAAGCGTGGAGAAAAGCACTCCTCTAAGGAAAGGTGCGGCAGAAGAGCAAGCGGCTAACACGACCGAGATGCTGACCAAGCATAGAAAAGCACTCCTCTGGCGGAGGGTGCGCAAAAAGCAGATCCTGACCAGATGTCGGTAGGATCGTCTGAGTATGGTATTGCTGATAAAAATATTTGAGACAATACAATAACAGAGGACGTGGAGGGTAAACTCCGAACCTTTAGGTTGTTGCAGATCAACCTACATCAATAAAAGGCGGCCAGCGCTGAATTATTAATCCTGCTTAGAAGGAGTGAAGAAGATGTAGTCCTAAATCAAGAACCTTGGACTCATGGAAGCTAGATTTGTTACTTGAAGGCGAATGATTATAAATTGTTCTTCGCTAGTAGCACAGGCATTTCCAGATTGTGTATACTTGCAAAAATAAGCACTAACTTTTTTTTTGCCAATTTTAGTGATCAGGAATAAGTGGTAGTAAGTCTTGAGCTAGGATCGCGCACCTGATAGATTGCTTCGGCGTACCTAGCTCATGACCATTCTAAACCACAACCGGCTGGTATTTTGCGGCATTTGGTCATCAAGGCGGAGATAAAGAAGCGTGGTCTGGTAATCGAAGCCGACGCGAACGTGAACCACACAGTCATGGGCAGTACAGACGTCAATGAAAGAGGAGGGTTCCTGTCTGAATATTTACTCAAAAGTAATTTATATGTTTGTAGCGTTGGGAACGAGCTAACTTTTATAACTCACAGCAGGTGAGAAGTCTTAGACAATACCCTAGCCTCTGACTTCTTTTATAATAGGATCACGAACTGGAAAGTGCTTCAGGAGCACTATTTCTCTAAGAGCGCCCCCAGAAACAAAACAAAACCTCTTTGGTTTCAAGGGAAATGGGTAATCGAAGGTTGCAGTGTAGCACAATTTTTAATGGAATTAAAAAATCGGGTCAAACTCAATGCTGGGAACAGTATAAATCCAGTCTTAAATTTTTAAGAAAGCAAACTTTCAAACTTTATAAGTCTGCTGGGCCTTATAGTATAATTCCGTCCGCTCTTCAGCAAACTGCTCTCATTATCCTTCCATGGCTTCTTGTCATTTTCTGAGGTTGCCTTGTTATGTCATAAAAACCATGGAAATAGAGAAAGGTAAAGGTAAGATTTATCCCTTAGGCGGGTAGGATATCGCAAACGAGTCCGCAGGAACTAAGACACATCATCTATTATCTTTTCTGCTAAAAACACATGAAAGATTGATTAACGCTTATATTTGTTGTATCATCAGCTCAAATTTGCTTTCAGCTTCACAACATGCTTCGTAACTCTGAAATAGGTTAATAGCGATAATCTTATACCATTAATAGTTACAAATTGTATGCCAAGTTATCGTATGCATAGTTATCGTGGTATACTGGTAAGAGTATGCGGCCCGTTTGTCAAAGAACCGTGGTAGCCCGGGTTGAATTCATGTCAATTGAGTTTATATATGTATTTGGCCTTCACCTTTCTGATGATAATGGCAAGCCAAAAAAAAATTGCTCAAATGGCCAATTCTTGTTTTGAAGAAATTTTTATTCATATAAACAGTAGAAAAATTTATTCAAAAGGACTAAAAGTGTTCTACACAATAATGTTCATTATTTAGCGAAATATTTCTTTTATTCTTGAATAATGTGTTTTAAAAATTTACAACATTTGGTACCAATAAGTCAAAAAAAAAATGTGTACTTCGTAAAAAAAATTAAAACGATGCTAAAAAACTATAAATTTATCTTAAATTGGAAGCAGATTCTGTTACTTTTTTGGCTTAGTTATTCGGGTTGAAATATTAACATAATATATCAATTGAGAAAAACAAACGAGTGCTACAAATATCTTTCAAAATTGCTGAATTTAAAAAAATTGTTTAAAATTAAACATTTACCTGATATGAGTACGCACATTCTTACTTCAAACTTTTTTCAAGTTTTTCCAACACAATGCACTCGTATAATATTATAATTTCCGATATAGAATCTTTTCAACAAAATTTGCTAAATCGAGTATTAGGACCATTTCTACCTCGCAGTCAAAGTAACAATATCTAAACAGTTGAATCTCTTTAAATATTACGAAAACTGATTGAGTTGATATAACAAAGGCATTCGATACTGTTGATCACGACATATTACTTGTCAAATTGTATAATTGTGGCTTTAGAGGTTCTATTCACTCGTGGTTTCGATCATATTTAACAAACAGAATGCAAAAAGTTAAAATTAATAGTGAACTTAGTAACTATGTTAATGTGAATATTGGCGTCCCATAGGGCTCTGTTCTGGGACTATTATTTCTTATATTCATAAATTCAATATTTTGTCTGCCATTTACAAGTAAAGTAATGGCATTTGCAGATGATATGGCATGTACTTTTTCTAGCGATTCTGCCTTAAACTTAGCTTCTGAAATTAATCATGACCTTGGCCTCCTGCGCCATTGGTTTTCATCACACAAATTGGTTCTGAGTGATAAAACTAAAATAATGCACTTCAATGTAGCTGAAAACGATATCCATTTACCAAATTTTGTCTTCCACTGTGCAGGCTGCAAAAAATTCACATTTAGCAGTGATATATGTAGTTCTTCATCACACCTAAATACATTTAATGATTCTTGCCAATGCTCTGCAAAATGTTTTTCGATTGGTTGCGTTAAATCATTTAAATACCTTGGCTTACTACTTGATTGGAAATTGTCTTGGCTAGACCATACTGCTGCCCTCAAAAGATATCTCATGGGTGCTATCAGACAGAATATCTATCGCCTAAATTGCTCGAATGCATTTACCATGGTATTTTTCATTCAAAATTTCAATATGGCGTAATCTGCTGGGGAGGTACCTATGCTAATAAAATTAATCCACTACTTTTCGCTCAAAAACATGTTGTTCGTATTATATGTAACAAAAAACGACTAGATAGAAGCTTTCCTCTGTTTAAAAACCTGAATGTCTTGCCACTTAAGCACCTATATTTCTATAGAGTGCTGAAAGAATTTTTTAATTGCTCTGGTTATCTGCTGAACAGATCCACGAATGGTCATGACTTAAGAAGAAATAATCAAATTACTGTTAAAGTTCCTTCACACAATTTACAGCACTTTTTCTACTTCTACTCTTGCACTGCTCCCAGAGTTTTCAATAGATTACCAAATAATGTTCGTCGCATATCTAACAATATCTTGTTTCTCAAAGAAGTGAAATCATGGCTTTTTAATTACGATTTCAATGCTATTGATACCCTTATTTCTGTCTTACTATAATATTACTTTCCACACTGTGGCAAATAATAGTTTTTATCGGATTATACATATATATTTCCAGTTTTGTTAATAATTTCAACTGTGTTTGCATTATGTTTAATAAATTTTGCATTCAAATTTTTCGATGACCCCACAAAAATGAATCAAAAATTAATTAAATTTGTTGTAAGCTTGTAACTGCATTCGCCACTTGTTTATAATGAACAACAGAATGTATCATTTGTTAATCAAATTTGTATTAATGTCTTTTGTATTCGTAGCTTCTAGCCATTAGGAAAATTATTGTTAAATCTTTTGATTGATGAATAAAAACCAAACTTGAACTTGAACAAACAAACTCATTAATTGAATTTGAATTTTGACGAGTAATTACTTAAAAAACTTCGAGTACAACAACATAGACTTGCACCCAAATAATTTCATATATACCAAAATATATATATAAAAAACAATTGGCCATTTAAGCCCTTGAAAGAAAAAATATTCTGTCTGAGTTGGGGATAGAGCCCGGGCTATCACAGTTCTTAAGCTTTCTAAAAACGTATTTTCTTAGACGTAATGGAACAAAGCACAGGGTGGTCAACAATTTTTAAAATATGGACCACCCTAATATGCATACATAACCGAATTTTCTCCAAAGAATTCAACCAGTTCAAAGGATTCAATTAAAAAACAATTGGAACTGATCCAGAGGTCTATTACCTTAGCTTTTTAAATTATATTCTCTTATCTTACCTTGACGTACCCTTTCTTACCTTACCTTACCTTGACATAGCCTTTCTAACCTTTCCTTACATTACCTTACCTCACCTCATCTTACCTTACCTTACCTTACCTTACCTTGCCTTGCCTTACCTTACCTTACCTTACTTTACCTTACCTTACCTTACCTTACCTTACCTCACCTCACTTTACCATTACCATTACCACATTACCTTACCTCACCTCATCTTACCTTACCTTACCTTGCCTTGCCTTACCTTACCTTACCTTACCTTACCTCACCTTACCTTGTCTTACCTAACAATACCTTACCTTACCTTACTTCACCTTACCTTACCTTACCTAACCTTATCTTACCGTGCCTTACCTTGCCTTACCTAACCTTACCTAACCTTGCCTTATCTTACCTTACCTTACCTTACCTTACCTTGCCTTACCTTACCTTACTTTATCTTACCTTACCTTTCCTGGCCTTGCCTTTTCTTTTATTTTCTCTTTTCTTTTCTTTTCTTTTCTTTTCTTTTCTTTTCTTTTCTTTTCTTTTCTTTTCTTTTCTTTTCTTTTCTTTTCTTTTCTTTTCTTTTCTTTTCTTTTCTTTTCTTTTCTTTTCTTTTCTTTTCTTTTCTTTTCTTTTCTTTTCTTTTCTTTTCTTTTCTTTTCTTTTCTTTTCTTTTCTTTTCTTTTCTTTTCTTTTCTTTTCTTTTCTTTTCTTTTCTTTTCTTTTCTTTTCTTTTCTTTTCTTTTCTTTTCTTTTCTTTTCTTTTCTTTTCTTTTCTTTTCTTTTCTTTTCTTTTCTTTTCTTTTCTTTCCTTTCCTTTCCTTTCCTTTCCTTTCCTTTCCTCACCTAACCTAACCTATCCAGACCTCACCTTTCCTTACCTAACCTTACCTTACCTTTCCTTACGTTATCTTGCCAGTGTGAACAGGTAATTCAACAAAAGCTGATTTTAGGCGCAAAGTTAAGATTTTCTTATTCGGAAGTTGTCCATAACCAATCCGAGAGTTTTGCGAATAACAAGAGAAACGCCAATTTTAGGACTTTCGCGGCATTGCAATTTTCTACCTTATCGAAGAATATTTTTGAATAATATTTGGTCTTGAAAAGTTATACTTTATTCATATAAAAAAAATTTTGATCAAAAATAAAACAAAGCTTAAAAAATAAAAAAGTGTCTTTTGTTTTTCGAAATACTCCCGGAAGCCCTCAAGATAGTCTTCTTCCAGGTACATAGCCCTGATTTTCGACGAGTGGGTTTTAATTTAAAACGTGTGTTACTATCAATATAATATATAAAGTAAGGATATGAGACCTCATCCAAAATTGATCACATTGGTATTACTCCTTAATGTAATATTTTTATCAAAAGTAAAAAAATAATGGGGTAAGTCACGATCTGGTAGCATCGTTGCAAATGCGTTTTTGCAAGGGTAGACTTTTGCCAGCACACCTTTTATATAATGATGTTGCAAATGGTTTACAACAGCTGTTTTCTTCTGCTGTTGTTTTGAATTTGAACAGCAAATATAAGAAGATGCAATATAACATGTTTGAAATTATTTCGCATTTCTTGCTTCATTCTTTTTTTGTTGTCATTTTCTCTTTTAAGTTTTTTTTAAAACTTCTTAAATTTCACTTAGACTTGTGCTTTATACTATAAATTTAACTTTATTTTAAAAAATGCAGACAATGAAATCGGTGTGCAAAAAGTATCGGTAGTGGCGTTCGATGCAAAATGAACACATTCATTCAAAACAGCATCATGTAATATTATTGGATTTGCATATGCAACAGCCTTTTGATAAAGCAAATGCATGAATTTTGAAAATGCATATCAATGACTTTTTTTTTTTTAAAGAAGCTCATTTTACATTTGCATCGCTGCAACAAGATCGTGAATTACTCTAATATATTTTAGATTTTTAAAGCACAACATTAATCTATTTTCTTGTCAATTTTTGCCATTCATTACCATTCAGTACCAAATGTTTATGTAAACATCCGACGCCTATTTCTATATATTTTGTCCATCAGTTTTATCGAAACAAACTCACTGTAGGCCGGCAGTAATAGCTGCCAACGAAGAACTTTGTAACGCATTTTTCATGCACTTAGTTTTATGGTTAACTTGGCTGTTATAGTTTTAGTATTTCGCATTTTTGCACTTAGGTCGTCGTTGCTGCTTTGCAAAGGCTAAGAAAGGCAAATATTTAAGAGATTAATAGATAATATATAGCTATAAAAATTTTAAAATATAGTCATTGGCTCTCGATCTTTTTTAGGTTTCAAACTTACTGCAGATAGGATTAATTGCGTTTTAAGAAAAATATTTGCTGATGATGCCAAGAAATGTTCCCATCAACACTTAAGCGAAACTAAAACAAACTATGGAAAAATTCAACCTCTTAGTTTGAATTTATAAGTTTCATGATATAAAAATGGTTTGATTTAAGTTCAACTTAAAGCACTTAATTATGAGAAATTGTTGATAATGCCAACAACTGACAAGTCGGTAACTCATGCCACATTACCAAGTATCAATCGATCAAAAGCGCAGTAATGTTTTTTTCACAAATACTCATATAAATACTGAGATGCAAAGCAACACAAGGAGGTGCAGCAAAAAATCTTATGTGCCAGTCAAAGAAAATGGAAAATTCTAAGAAAATTACAAAATACTCTATAGTTGTATACACATAAGAAAGTAAGTAAAAAAACACATTCTCAAATTTCCACAAAAGAAATAATGAATTTTTTATACCAGTCGCTATGCGGCGCCAATACCAGCTTTTCAAATGGGTTATGAATGACTTATGTTTGACTGGCTGCAAATTCAGATGGCTTTCGATAACCACAGCGAGAAGCAAGTTGAATTGAAAATTAAAAAGTGGAACTCTTAGCCAGCCAGTCATGTAAGCCAGTTGTGCCTTATTCTTGATCAATTAACATAATAGTATTTTTCGATTTTTGTAATTGACACTAACGACATTCTACAGAATTTCATAGTATTTCATTGTGCATTAATTTAGCGCAACAAAAGTTGTCACAAGTTTTATTTACACGTCATTCATTTTTGCGCTGCAGCTGTGCAATGTTGCCAAGTTGCACAGGCTGGTTGTTGTTTTGTCCATAGTATTTTCTATAACATATTGTGGTTAATGCTGTTTCTTGAAAATCGAGGTTAAAAGAAAAATACGTGTGACTTACTTAAAGTTTTGTCGACAATTCTTTTACTTTCAATTTTAAAAGCTTTTAGTTAGGAAAATATTCTCATTCTTATCCTAGCGATTCTTATCCTAAAAAAAAAACTGCAATATATCACATTTATATTACACATGATTGATTACATTTTTTAAATTGCATTTTTATTTTTTTCAATATAATTAATTGCATTAAATCACTGAGAATATT
This sequence comes from Dichetophora obliterata, assembly GCA_963920525.1. NCBI lineage: Eukaryota > Metazoa > Arthropoda > Insecta > Diptera > Sciomyzidae > Dichetophora > Dichetophora obliterata. Next base: position 84,381,739 of record OY986439.1, on the reverse strand, counting down.
TTATTGAAAAGCATATAAAAATTTGACAAATTTTACCCATGTCAGAATTTGCAATGATAAAACCTAGTGAAATTTAATGAAATGTACTCAAAACCATTTTCTTTTTAAATCTTTTCTTTTTAAAATATTCGTGCTAAAAATACCAATTTCGTTCAAGTTCATTTATTATAAAATTTTTTTACTAGTTTTAAGGGGTTTATTAAAAGAGTGCGTAGGGATTTCATTAAGGCTTTCAATCCCGAAGGGTTTTGGCAAATCTAATGATTTAGGGAATTTTAATTCATGATACTGGGAGCCCACGCTGTAGATATGGGGGGTTCAGGGGGTTCAAACCCCCTTAGCAATTAAATATTTTTTATATATTAAATAAAAGCACAGATATTTCAAATTATTTAATTACCATAACATAAGGATAAATTGAAAATTATTCAATGTATATGCTTAGTTTGTTTAGCACACATTAAAATAAATATAGTACAATATTATATATTGTTTTCCTATGTATTATTGCTTACGTACTAGCGTTTACAGAACGTATACATATAAATTGAACAAAATTATTCTAAGCTAGTCTGTGCAACTCAAATGATGATAACCAATGTTTCATTGTTCGCTTAATTAAACTGTAGTTAAATTTTCAACTTTTGAAAAGACACATAAAAACGCTGAGACACGTAAACTTAATTTTCGATAGTAGAATTTAGTGGCATATTCAGTTTTTCCAAATCAGATCAAATTCTCGAGATATTCAGATTTTGGATATTTGTTATTTGACCATCATTTGACCTTCATATAAAACTTTTTTTGTAGTATTTTAACAATTACTTTTTATTATATTTTTGAAAATACCTCTAACGTGAAAATCAAGTTAGTCTTGTGTTCCAAAAAAATTAATGAACTAATTATGTAAGTATCTACAACTATGTTTATTAAGGCGCCTAATGCTCCATAGAAAAGAAAAAAGTAAATCGAGTCTTTCCTTCAAAATAAACCTGAGCTTATGTTATGATGACTCCCCAAATATTTCGACTCTAAATATAGCCATCCGTGAGCTGGAATGGTTTGAAATAACCTCTAAAAATCGATTTTTGTGCAAAACTATTGGCTTTCGTAATAGTTTTAAAAAAATAAACTATCAGAAACTATAGGCCGGAAAAATCTCTTCCAATCTGCATCAAAAAATGTTTGCTATTTTTTTATTTTATTTCCATACAAAAACTTTAAAAATTTACACAACTTCATTACTTTTTTTTAATTTCTTACAATATCTTCTCAGTAGGTGTTTATTTTAGTCTTAATTTTTTTTCAGCTTAAGCAATTCTGGCCAGCAATTCTGAACAGTGAGGATATCATTGAAAATAATTAAATTTTTTGGACTTTAGTAAAACTAACTTAAAAAAAAAATCATAAAAGTGCATGCAAAACATCATTATTTTTAATTCTAATGCAAAAATTTTAATTTTTTTGATTTATATTGGGAGAACTTTTTCAAAAATATTATTTCAGATCATTTCAAAAAAATCGATTTTTAGAGGTTATTTCAAACCATTGCAGCTCAAGGATGGCTATCGCTACAGCCGAAATATTTGGGGAATCATCATAACATAAGCCAAGGATTATTTTGAGGAACTGCACCGGACAACTTTTTTCGTGAGGTGCCTTTATGTACATATATATGTTTTTCTTTTTAAAATGTTTGTTTTCATTATTTTACTTAAATAAATACTTGTTTTCTTGCTCCAAATGAAGCAATTGAATCCATTTTTTTATATATTTTGCTTCAACAATCACCCTCATCCCCCCATCACCCCTCAAAATCTACAGCTTTGTAAACAGCTCACACTAGTTCAAATAGAAATTGAGTAGGGAAATTAACCCCATGGTATCACAATGTGCCTCATTGGCTTAAGTGTATCACTGAAAAGTGACAGCCACTTTAACCTAACCTAACCCCAACCCCCCTTATTATACACCTATCTACGGCGTTGCTAGGATCCTGGGATTTTTTGAGATCCCGAAATGTCAAAAATTTCAAATAATGGCATTTAACTGTATCAAAAGCAGGAATCGTTAATAAATCTTTCTCTTGATATCTGCGTTTTGGCAAAAACAATTTCATTTTTTTTTCTCAAAAACACTTAAAAGTTTATTAGACGAAATCTTTATTACTATGTAATACAGACAAGGTTTACAAAAGAGTTGTAATGAACAAAGAAGAATACAATGAAAAAATCAACAAAATTTTAAATACCAATTTGTATTTTTAGGGGAAACACTTTTAAATTTTGCTATTGAAAAAATATTCATCATCTAGAAAAAAATTAATTAAGAAAGTAACGATTATGATATAATGATTTTTTTAAACAAAAATCATAAACTTTGCAGTACTTAATTAAAAATATTTGCAAAATTTTTGAATAATTAAATTTTATAATAAGTAAATACAAAACGTTATATTATTTCATACTTCAGAAGAGTTAATTATATATTTCAGAATGAAAAAAGCACTTTTAAATGATCAGAAATTATAAACATAAAAATATAAAAAATTAGTTAAACAAAACAAACAACATAAATTTATCTTTTAAATAAAAAATTAACAAGAAAGCAAAACTTCTTATACGAATAAATTATTTAAGGGTTATTAGAAAGTGAATAAAATATTATTCTTGTAGTAAAAAAACTATAATATAGTAATAAAAACATTGCTACTTTCAAAATTCCATAAATGTTGAAAAGCCAAGGAAAAAGTGTCTTTTAAGATCACAACCAAAAAAACAAACTAAAAAATAGTCTTTCAAAAAGTATAGAGAGATAAAAAAGAAGAGGGCGTTTTCGATAAAAAAACATCGTTTACATTGCAGATGCATTTATAGTTGCTGAAAATTTTCTAATAATAAATATATTATACCATATTATAGTCCTAAGTTAAATTAATCTATAAGACACTAGATCTTCACTAGATTTCGCTAGATGATAAGAGTAATTCATAAATTGAGCAAAGATTCGCTTTTTTTTATTTTCTTGAAGATAGAAGAAAGATGAAAAAACAATTAAACTGATTTTGTTTTTCATGCTAGAAGCCGAACACTTCCTTATGACGGCAGTATAAAAACTTCAAAATAGAACAAATGTGTACGCTGTGCATTGTCAGTCACAGTTCGAAATTTAGGTCAAAATTTTCAACCTAAATAAAATTTTGAGGTGTAAAATTTCATTTCCCATTTTTTCTATTCAGAATCATTTTATCAAACGAAACATTTAAAATTTTCATCATTATAACAACAAGACAAAATTTTAAACTTTCATGTTTAATACAATAAATTTGGTGGACTCTTTCTACTTTTCTAGTTGAAAAATTATTTTAACTTTTTTCAACTATTTTGGTTGAGTTTTACATCTTTTTTTGTTAAAAAATTATTTTTGAGAAAACTCCAAAAACAAAAAAATTTCTTCAGACCACCGAAAACAGCCGTAATGATTATTTTCTATAAAATAGCTAAAAAACCATATAAGTTTTTCTAGCATCGGATTAGACATTGTCTCTATTCATGGGCTCAACAACTTTTTGTGTAACTGTTTAATAACAGAAAATAGTAATCCGTTAAAAGAAAAATCCGTAATCCGTTAAACAAAAATAATTCGTCCAATATCAATATTTTCTTTAATGTACTCTTTTGATCTGTTTAAAATTCTAAAGCGTCTTAAAAATTCTAGTTTTGTGGCAATTTTTTTTCTAAATCAATTTTCTTAAAGCAATTTTTTTTTTGCAAAAATCTGCAAACAAAATTCAATTTGAAAAAAATGAGTTAGGGCCTTTCTGTATTAAGGTAGCGATATGTAGGTGCTATGGGTCAATGTTGCGATCACTATATATATATAAATGATACCAAGCCGACTTTAACCGCCCATAAATCAAGTAAAATGCTATATATAAGATCAGATAAGGTTCTGATCGTTACGTATTAAAGTTTCAAAAAGAAACGTCTGGTATTGCTCGAATAACTATTTGTTTAGACACTTCCAAACTTCTCACAAGTTCACAAAAGGATCACAAACACATTCATTGGATTGTGGCAGGACAACGTCTTTCGGGTCCTCTAGTGTATTTATAGGTATGTATTTGTTTTATTTAACTTTATGAATTGACGATATTCATGATAGAAATAATAAAACGTTTTCTTCTCAGCTACTTAAGATTACTCTGTGATAAATAATTTAAGATTTCTTAGCAACATCTATGCTGGTTAGATAATAAACATTTTTATAATGCTTCATTTAAAAAATTAGAAAAGATTTTAGAATATTTTGGTGTCTGATTATTTTTATAGCTTTGTTACATTAAAGTCCTAAGATATCAGTTATTCATATGCATAAGTTCTATTCAAAATACATCTTAGAATACATAAAGATCTTCAGATACTTTAATAATGTTTCATATAAAAAATATTTGCCTAAAAACTTTCGATAGAGTAAAACCAAAATATTGTCTGTTTTTCAATGACTAACAAAAACATCTTCCCCATTCACATGACCACAAAGTGTGCAACCAAAACTGGAATTCAACAGAACGCATTCACTACCAATTCTTATTCAAACTGAACGGAACTTTTATCTATTATTCTTTTTGAGCGGCTATATTTGAAGTTCATTTGTCATTTTTACTTTAACCACATTTTGACTACATTCTGTTTGGCAGTTAGGCCAGTAACCATAGTAAAGTGTGCAATACGAGGTTTTTGCAGCTGCATTCGGTACGGTACAATCGCTTAAGTTTCTGCAGCTGCAGCCAGTCTTTGAAACGCCTACACAAATTAGGACACCGAAACTGAGGCTTAACTATTGCAACCAGCGTTGCAATAAGTGTGCTTCTCCATCGTATCCATAAGCTACAGAATTCCTTTCATTTGCTCGATTTTATCTTATGTCAGGCAAATTGAAAGGTTTTTGGCTTCATCGTGTAGTGCTTCATTTTCGACTCTGACCACACGTGAACTGCCAGCTGCTGTAGCAACATTTGTCGCTCATGGCCAACATGCGACGCTGGGACCAGCGATTGGAATTGGGTTAACTTATTGTTTTCGCTTCGATTGACTGCATTTAATTGCATTTAAGTTCGCTATGTTTTGTTTTTCTTCTGATAGTTGTTTTGATTACTTCATTAGTTCAGTTGAATGCATGAAGCCGTCTTTTGTTTCATTTTTTGCCAATGTTGTGATTAATATGGCAATTGTCTTTAAGTTAGACAGCATCAGCGTATTTGAACTCAGACAGATTTTAAATTTCTTGTAGTTTTTTTAAGCTAAGAAAAACAAGAACTCATATCTTTGTCGAGTTCATTTGACACAAGGCTGACAATAGCGTAGCTCGGTGGTAAGGTGGTTGAATGAGCAGTCACAATGGTCTAAAATGCTGAGGGCTGCAAAATGGTTCTCGGTATTCATTGAAATTTTTGAATAATATTAAAAATCGAAAATTTGATCAGATGAGGGTTTATTGCTTATTTAAACATCTTTATTGATTTTTTGCGAATTTATTCGTTATATCCATTTAATTCCCATTAAAAAGGGCATTGATTAATAAAATTGTGCTCGTACCAATATATAGGTGATATCTATTCCAAGTAAGGATATGGGTCTTTGTTATGCAAAATTGATTGCATTATTATTGTTCGTAAATATGACCTTTTTAAATATATCAGAATAAATGTGGACACCTGGTCGTTTAATTTTTTTTCTCCAGTAAATATTTTGCCCATAACTTTCTGTAAAATTATCTTAATTTAGAATTCTTTTATTTATTTCTGTATGATAAGTATGATGTTATATTTTAAAGTGAAGATACGATTTTAATACGATTTTTTCAATAAAACTAGTCTACAAATTTGGAATTTTCTCGAGAACTGGTTTTAGGCGCTGTTTTTATAACTGATAAATTGGCAGCTTCGAATTTTTCCGCAACTAAGCTAAGAAAATAGATTGCTTTGCGATCGGCATTTCAATCATATCAAGGTTTCTTCCAGCCTGAATTTATTTGGACGCGTTCTTGTTTTTTTCATTACTGAAAAATATGTGCAAGCAACAACAATACAAGCCGCGCTCGATGATATGCATCCGCAATAGGGCGGGTCAATTTGTATGGACGAATTTTTTGGAGGTCTGGCTCAGCGAAATTCGTAAAATACATGTAATTTTAAGACTTTTTCTCCACTACAGCATATACAAATTCTGAAAAAAAGCTGTGCGGACTTTCGTAAATAGATTTTGTTCTCAATTATAAAATATGAATGTATGAATGTATGTGTATGAATCTATTTACGAAAGTCCGCACAGCTTTTTTTCAGAATTTGTATATGCTGTAGTGGAGAAAAAGTCTTGAAATTACATGTATTTTACGAATTTCGCTGAGCCAGAATTTGACCCGCCCTAATCCGCAATAATCTTTTTCGCGATAATGCAAAAATAAAAACGTGTACAAGAAACAACAAAACAAAGTAAATTCGATGACCCATGCACAACACAAAAAAAACCCCTCTCGATGATGTTGATACTGATAACCCGAACGCTATAAGCAAAACCTTTTTTTCAGAAACGAACGTTCCTGAATTTTTCTTCAAACACTCATTTTTAATGAACGATTACAAACGAACGTTTGTTGTTTTTTGTTGTTGTGTGAAAAATTCGATTGAAAATATTTGAAACTGACAAATTTATCAGTGATAAAAAAAACGACGACAGCAAAGTGTTCCTCATTCGTTTGTGAGAATCTTTAAACAATCGTATTTCAAACGATCTCCGCACCTTGGTGTTGACTCATGGTTGATCTTTAGTCGTGCGACTTTTATGGAGTCCTACAGACTTTTTTCGTAACAGGGACGCAAAGTCATTTCTATCTAAGCCATAAGTCGACCATAAGTCATAAATCCTTTCCTTAGAACTTTGAACTGATGTTGTTTTCATTTAAGGGGTATGAACAGTATAAAAATTTCAGGAAATAAAATTATTTTTTTTATAAATTATTAGTTAATACTTCAAGTAATATGTTACTCAAGTTTCAAGTTAAAACTCGTACGTTACCCACTTGTAAAAATTTGTCGGTGATGACATTGTAATGCAGAACTGTAAGCTGGGTGTGACAAAATCTTGTTTGTGCTCAAATTATTTTCTTTTCATTGTTCAAACAAAAGTTTGACTTTACTTGTCTGTGGAGAAACATCGTTTTTCTAGCAGGTAGTTTTGAAGAGAAGTGTGTTTTTCAAAATTATTAATCTTTATGTTTAAACGAGAACAAATAAAATAACTAAGTGTTATTCAACATAAATTCTGAAATGCTCGATAGAAGACAATAAATTCTTTCATCAAATTGTAAAAATTATAAAAATTACAATAATTACTGTAAAGAAATTCTTGAAAAATTTTTGGCTACATTTGCCTTTGTTTGCTTCATTTGGTGTGTTCTCTTTCACGTTTGTTGTATTTCTGGCGTTAAGACGATTTTTGTGCAACTGTTTTTGTTCTCTCAAATTTTGTGCGTAATTTTTTGTTCTCTCCTATCTTGCGCAGCTTACTGTGTATGTTATAAGCCATCAGTGTTTTAGCGGCCATGTCTGAACAAATGTAATTGAGAATTGTAAACAAGCTTTGCAGGCCTTGCAGCTACATTGTATATAAGAAATAACTATTTACGTCATGTGTCCATTTACCACTGGGTTAAGTATTCGAAAAGAGCGCCAAATGCTATCTTGCTCTAAGAGCGCTCTTAGCAGCATAAAACTTTAAACACTGTTTACTCAAACCACTTTTTTTGGCCTGGTTAACAGCATAACTAAGATAGTTTTCGTCCGATCGATTTCATTCAAATTAGGCTTTGTAGAAAAAACGTGTTTCTTCAGGTCGAGGTAGCCGTTTTCTTTTATCTTTTATTTTTATTAACAATTTTCTATTCAAAACCACGAGAAAATGTTTGCTTTTTGTGGAAATGGCCTAAATTATTTTTTCTAAATGGTATGTTCAAAATCCCCTACGTCCAGTCATAGCCAATAATACAGCTCCGTGCAACTAATTAGGGCAATATAAACATAGATTACCTTTATGTAAAAGCCCATTTTTTGATTATTCAACAGTATTTTTGAAAATCTGGAAAAAAAAATCATAAATACATAATCAAATAATTCATGTAAAATAATTAAGGACACTTGAGTTTTTAATATTTTTTATAGTATATTATTATTATTTTGTCAATATTTTGTAGCAAAACCCTTGTTGTCAATTACTGCTTGAAATCTGCGAGGCATAAACTCCACTAAATTTTCACAAACACTGTTATTAAACGCTTCCCAAACTTTTTTTGTTTAATCATACAGCTTATCAAAGTTGTCTACCTTGAGCAAGCTCACTTCCTTTTTCACAACCTGCCATAAGTTCTCAATTGGATTGAGGTCAGGACTGTAAGAAGGCTAGTCCAAAACAGTAACTTCACTATCTGAAAACCACTGCTTGACCAGTCGAGAGGTGTGCTTCGGGTCATTGTCCTGCTGAAATATGCAAGTTACGGGCATATTTTCATTTAAATAAGGCAGCATCTCCTTGTCTAGAATTTTAATATATTGGAACCGGTTCAAAAGACCCTCAATTTTTTTCAGTTAGCCGACACCACGCCATGACATAGCACCCCAAAGCATTATGCTTCCTCCTCGCTCAAGCCTATTCAGATAATATAGGCTTCTTCAGTGAAAACCTTCCCGAAATTCCGGCTTCACGTAAACGTCTCTTAATAGTGTCTACGGATGGTGCTGCTTCCTTTTCACCATAAATAGGCCCTCGTACTTCGATTGCAGATTATTTTTAGATTCCCGGACAATAAGAGTATCTTTTCGACCAGTAGTAATGCGGCTTCTTTGTTTGCCTTGCACCTTTTCTGCAGTCGAATTTTTTTTTAAATACTGAAGAGCATTACCTACCATGGTTTTAGAGACTTTTAAGGCAGCTGCGATATGTCGACATGATCTTCCATCTTGATGCATCTGAATAATGATTTTTCGGGTGCTGACGTCATAAAGTTTAATTTTTACCCATTGCAAACTACCAAAAATAACTCTTATAATAACCTGCAACTATAAATGTATATAAAATCACCTTTTTTATTTTATAAGATTATTAAAAATTTTATTTTGTCACTGTCCCTAATTTGTTTCACGAGGTACTTTTAACAAAATTTCAAATGGCTTCACTGCTGAGAAATAACTGTAAATAAAGTGATGCTTATGTGTTGTTTTCGAAAGTACCAGAGTTGCATTTTCTAAAAAGTATTGCTACTACGAACTTTGTTGCGTTTTTAAAATTGTACGCATTGCTGTACATATAAAAAACCACTGTCCCTAATTAGTTGCACGTAGCTGTATATACTTGATGATCCTCAGATGATCCATGTGAACGGACTGCTGTCAAGGCAACTAAAACCATATTCAAGAGGTGCCGTTTTCAAACGACCGATATCCAAAAATATACCAATAAAACATAAAATAACATTTTTTTAAATACTCATTAATGTTCGTCAGATGTGTTCAAAGTTTGTTGTACAATACAAATACAAAATACATCTAACCGCTTTCTTCTTATAAAATAAGCAAAAAATATCTAAAATTTTGACGATTACACTGTTCACACCCCTTAATGTAGTACGACCGAAGTTTCTTGGAAGCCCATCACTCAAGAATTCTTGATTTCATTACTTTTTACACCTCGTATCACATCACTTTTAATACTACATATTTTATTTCAAGTGTTTATCATTAAATCTTACAGTCAGAGCTTTTGCACACAAAATTGCATAGCATGCATACCGGAAGCAACCAATGCAGAGGCTTTGCACTCGTGCTTAGATGGTATTTACATACAATATTTCACATACTCGCTGTAATTTTACGCAATTCAATCGATTTTAAGCACATCATTAACCACATAGAACCGACACATGCTGATGGTTGGCCATCGCGAGCCAAAATTAATGCCCACAGTGTGAACATCAGCATGTCCGGAATGAAAATGAAAGTGTTTTATGTCCGCAATAAAACCGCAACAAAATCCTACTGAACACGATAGAGTCACGGATATTTTCACTGAAAAATGCATGAAAACAATTAGTAACGATTTGTTGCTTAATTTGATTACATAACTTCGTATGTATGGGATGCAGTAAAAGCAGAAAAACAGGAATTAAAACATGGTACCTATAAAAAAAACATTAAAGAATGTTAATTTAAAATAATGTTTTAACATTCATAAAAGTGAAATTTCACAGGTTATTGAGAGCTGTCATAACAAATTGTTGACTTCAGATTCGTGATCAGCGATCAAAAAACATACAAAAAGGTAAAAAACAAAAGAGTAATAAACTTTTTCCCATAACATTTCTACAATATAGTGTATATTAGAGTTATATGGACATTAGAAAAATGATGGTTATAATTCCAAAGACAAAACATTTCATTTTTTGTAGACCTATTGAGAAAATTTAAAAAATATGACCTAACAAAAACATGTTACATGAAATTGGATAAAATCGAAAAAATATTCAAAAGGGATGAATCGAAAAAATAAAATTTCTTTTATATCACATGGAAGTTTATTATTAGTTAGGGTGGCAATCTCCGATTTGGCTAAAATTTTGCTCTTAGATTGGTTAATTGTGTAGATAACCCATACGGAGTTTAAGATTTTTAGAATTTTTATCGCATACCCTCATCCATGCGAATTTCAAGATAGGGTCTATTTTGAGACATCGTAGCTCAGTCAATTTAAATGCTATTTTCGTAAATAAGAAAATATATAAAACTTTTGAAAAAAATTGCCATTCTCAATTTCAAAGTTTTATACCATAACATAAATTTTTTTAGTTTTCATTTTTTTTTTAAATTCCATTATCTTTTCAACAATATAAAATGATGGTGTGCTCTTGTAGGACTCTGAAGCTATGGCGTAAAACGTGAAGTGTTAATAATTTTCAATACAAATTCAATTAGCGTTCAATTCGAAATTGAGATTTGAACAAATTCGAAAGCGTTGATAGCTACACGGTAAGAAATCTTGGACTTAATTTTAGTTCCAATAAAATATTACTGCATTTTTTAATTCTTCCAGTTCAAAATTTATACTTTTCAAATACTAACTCATATTTATAACTCTTCTGTACTACAATTTAAACCAAACGAAGTATAACAGCTTCCATTTTAGGTTTTGGTTTAATTTTTAGCTTTTTAATTTAAATTTTAGCCTTTTTGGTACAATTCGGTATTACTTTTTGGTTTTAATACAATTTATAACAAAATTATAGTACATTTTAGTTCTAAATTTGGATTCAGACCCGTAAAAAGTCAGCCTGGCAATGCTGCGACTCGGTTGTTATGTATAGGTCAAAAACCGGTGGTTAGATTAGTCAGTTTACAAACTAAATGTCGTGCGTTTGAATCTCGCGGTGATTGTTATTTTCTTATTTTGAATTTTTATATTTTTATCCAAGGCTGTACTAAATTTGAAACCAAGCTGTATTTAAACCAAATTTTAGTATTTTGCAAATACTAAACTTGAAACCAAAGCTGGTGTGGACTTAAATGTAGTACAGAAAAGTTTCAATTTTAGTACAAGATTTCTATCTGTGTAGTTAAGTATCAAAATTAATATTTTAATGACCTATTACTATATAAACTTCAACAAAAAAATTTCTTACAAAAACTTTTCATCACTCAAATCTGTGAGGAAATGTAGATAAGCACTTTTGGCGGAATTGCCGATACACGTGTATATTAAAAATATTTATTAAATTAATTAAAAAAATTACGTTGAAATATAAATATTTAAACAAATAATAAATTGATCTAAGAACAAAATTAATCCACTTTCGAAATAGCTGGCTCATATGTGTATTTCTGTATCTTTATTGATGCTTTATAGTAAGTAACTTAGAAGCCAAATTTTGTAAAACTTATTTCTGAATCACACTAGGATTTGCGATAGTTTTGCTTTCTGTGTCCACATACAATAACGATTAACCTTGCAATTCGATGGACCACCGTACATTTTCATATTATTCAGTATTTCTTATTTGTGTTAGAAGTCACATATGTTTTCCGTCTTTGAGCTGTCTGAGAGCCGTCTTATCTTGCTTATTTTCTCTTGCTTATCTGTAGTTCCAACAATAATTTTCTCACAATCTGTGACATTTCCTTTAATTTTAGTCAATCCAACAAAAAACCTTTACTAAAAATGTCTCAACTTTCAAGAGAATAGGTCATAATTTAATTGGACAGGTGAAAACATGCTCCTCTTGGTTGGGCACGCATAATAGCTTCTTTAACAGCAACAAGAACAAGAAAAACATGCAACACAACACAACACTGCTGCAACAACAATATTTATGTCTAGTGAAACATGCAGGACTCATGTCATTACAATGTTTCTGTACAATTCTTGGCCGCTATCCTTCTACAAAAAAGTTTACCAACTTTTATCTCTAGCTTATTCTCAATATATCTCTGTCTCTGTCTGAATTGCTATTTATGACTGCTATAAGAGTGCTGCAGTGACTAGCCAAGAACTACTTCATATGTTGCCAATGCTCGGAATTATAGTGCTTCTTCTGTCATTTTTGGAATCGCGCATTTATCTTCAAGGGATATAAATTCACATTGAACGTCTGTCTACCCATGCTGCCACCCTGCTAATATTAAAAACAAAAGCAAACCAACCAGACGTTCATCCATACATACATATAACCATTCATCTGTTCATTCCATCCATCCCGCCATTCATCCGTGTGACCAACATCTAAATGTATCTCGTTTGCGGGTTCATAACAGCGTGTTTCGACGTGTGTGCGAAAAAGCATGCAGCAGATTTGTGAGCACAGCAGCAGAACAAGAAAATAGTACCGATTGGTTGTTTGGTTCCCTGGCTCCCTGTTGAGATGAGGTGATGAACATGTAATAAAATATATAAAGCTGGTATGCACGAACTGAGGATACGACGCGACGTGAAAAGCGGCTCGCATGTGAGTTTTTTGAGTGTGTTGTTTATTTATTTCTAGGTTTATCTATCTGAATTGGCCGTAGCGGTAACAAAGGCAACAGCTCAAGGCAGTTATTTCTTTGATCTGGGATTCGCTCTGTAAAACAATTATCACAGCGCAAATTCTTAAGAAATCAATCAATTTAATGACCTACAAAAATCTAGGCTCTATCAAATCTACAGCGAAAAATCAGCTACAAACAATTCATTGCCTAAGCAATGTCGTAGGCACACGAAGGAATCCTGTCAAGAATTTGATGCTAACCGATGTCATGTCACATAGTCAGACAGTAAAATATTTGTGTTGGATGTGTTGACGATCGCTCAATGATATAAGTACAAAAAATGCGTTAAAATTTTTTTTGTTTATTACTATTACTATTCGTATCTGTAATAGTTCAAATGGCCTTAATTATTCATTTTACTAGCATATTTATTTGCTTAAAAATATGATATTTATGAGCTCAAAAATTGTGTACATGGTAAGAAATCTTGGACTAAATTTAAGTCCCACTAAAATATTACTGCATTTTTTAAGCCATGCAGTTTAAAATTTAAACTTTGCACAAACAACAACAATGTTGTTTACCTCTGTACAACAATTTAATTCAAAAAAAAATATATTACAGCATCCATTTTAGCTTTTTGGTTTAAATTTTAGATTTATGGTTTCAATTTTAGCCTTTCTGGCTTAAATTTAATTACAATTCTGTATTAATTTTTGTTTTTAATACAATTTATGTTTAATTCTAGTACATCTGGATACTAAATTTGGTTTGGATTAAGACCCGTAAAAGGATAGCCTGGCAATGCTGCGACTCAAAAGTAGGAGACTCTGCTCATATGTTTGATTATCGCGTTTTTTTTTTTATAGACCAATAGCCCGGTGGTTAGTGTAGTGTATAAACTGTATGTCGTGCGTTCAAATCCCGCGGTATTTGTTATTTTTTCTTTTTGCAATATTTTAGTCCAAGCTTGTACTAAATTTTCAACCAAAGCTATATTAAAACCATTTTTTAGCATTTTGCAAATACTAGATTTGAAACCAAAGCTGGTGTTGAATTATGTATTGTACGGAAAAGTTCGCACGATAATATATCGAAAAATATATCGCACGACATTGAATTCGATTCAGAAGCTCCAAATAAGATCTTGAAGCCCCTGCCTAAATGTGCGAATTGTACTCCATTTTCGGCCTGATAGGTGTAAATCATGCGAAGATCAGCTGAACTGAAATATTTTTGCACCGTTGCAACCTAAGCACTTGCCTGCTTCTTTCGATGCATCGAAAACCTGATCATTCCAACGAAGATCAGATTGGATCGATATGCCCAGAACGTAGAGCGGCTGATTCCACAAGATTCACACCATTCATATTAAGGGGAGCTAAGGGGCAATCCATCCGCTTGTGGTTAAAAAAGTAGCATTAAATCTTTCTTGCATTGAACTCTACTCTATTTGCAAGACCCCACCCGGAGATTTTTTGTAGATCATTAAGAAGTGTGTTATTCATATTTTGCCTTTTTCTCCCAATCTCAATAGAGCTTGGGGGTTTGGCGAATGTCGTCCTCAAACGAAAGTATTGGGTTATGCGTCAACGACAGAAGGTCGTTGATAAAAATTAGAAACAAGGTTGACGATAGAACTGAACCCTGCAGCACTTCTGTGTTAATGGCGTGCTCCTTGGACGAAATACCGTCAACTACGACTCGAATCGTCCTGTACCTGAGGAAACATGTAATCCATCGAACAACGCTCCCACCAAAATCATGTGCTACAAGATTCGATACGAGCGCTTTATGCCACACTCGGTCAAACGCTTTTGAAATATTTAGAGCAACAACTCTGCTCTCGCCGAAAAAAAGAACGCATTGATTCCATTCTTCGGATAAGAACGCCATAAGATCACCAATATAGCGAGCCCTACGGAAACCATATTGACGATTACTAAGCAGTTGGTTGAGCTCCAGATAGTTCATGATGACTATCATGACTTGTTCCAAGGACTTCAGATTTACTTTAAAGGTTATATTGCCTACCTCACCGTGCACATTTTCTTTTTTAGAAATTTTCTTTTTGTTATAAGAAATATCTTCGTAATTCTAAAAATTTATTTTTATTTTATAATTACTTTTTCGTTAATTATTACTATGTATCTACTTTTAAATCATTTCTTCATGGTGGTCAGTAGAAAAAACTGCCTAATTATTTGGCAGTGGCTCCACGGCCGACAAGGGATAGAAAATCAATAATGAAAACGCGTGATATTTGAATTAGCCGTTTTACAGTTATGTTTATTAAAAGGCTTACACATTATGGAATCTGTTCGTCAAACGGCGGCCATGTTCGAACCAATTTGATAGTTAAGAACAGGGAATGAAAAAACCGTTCCTTATACGTAGCGCTACAAAAATAAAAACTCAGCAATCTTTATTCCGCTTTATTTGCATATAGCTTTTCAGTTTAAACACAAGCACAACCCTTAGCAGGCCGAAGAGAGAGATCGAAATATAATGGTACCGTTGTTGTTAAAAGAGCTTATAAAATGATTTGCTTTGTTCTGATTTCTCCTCGCGTCGTAAACAAAAACCGAAACAGTAACAAATAAGCCCCGCTTCACCGATTGCCATTGTTGCTTCTACGACTTCAAAATTAAAATTCTGCAGAACAGCAGCAAAGAAATTTTTTGACGCATGCCACAATTTTTTTTTCTTTTTCAAGACGACGCACAGTGCCACGTGTGCGGACAAAAGTCAAAAAATATTTTTGGTTGCAAATTTAGAAAACTCAATATACAGAATCATAGCTACGAATATCGCCTCCAAAATTTGACTTTGAAATTTTATGAAATTGAATCTTCCAAGTTTAGTATCCTACATTTAAAACAGGACATACATTTAAGTATAATGAATCCGCAAAAAAACTTTAAGCACATATTTCATAGAATACATAGAAGTGCATAGTTTGTTTTTTAAATCGTTAAGCAGAAACAAAATCTGCTATATCAAAAAATGTCCTATTAACTAAAAAGAAATACAAACTTAAGATTCGTAAAAAAACTACACGAAAATTTCTTCATTTATAGAATTCATTGATATCTTAAAACAATGCTTTCTTAACATATTTCTAAAATTTGGTTTGCAACAATTCTCAAACACAGAAGTTATAAGCAATTTTGTAGAGCATGTTTTTGCACACATTTTAAAGTTTTTGTGGAAAATTGCAAAAATTTCAAAAAGTTTAAAACGCCAAACAAAAGATTTTTAGTATTTTTTATCTTTTAGTATGAATAATAGTGGAGTATTTTTCTTAGTATATGAAATATTATTCGAAAAGTTTTTTAAAGCTTTTGAATTATATTTGGAGTATTATTTTAATGTTTTTGAAATGTAATGTTTAAAATGTTATAATGTTGAAATTTTTTGGAAATTTTTGCAATTTCCAATACAAAATTGCCAGAGAATATTATCGTTCAGCAAAAAATATTATCGAAATAAGCAAAATAATAAGTGCATAAAAAAAACTTTAAAAGTATCATTTATGTATTTGCTACGGTAGCGAGGTAACAGAGTGTGTACACAGGTCGAATGCTCAATGCAAAGTGAGCTTAGCAAGAGATGAGTCGATAACAGTTGGTTGAAAAAATATCGCTCTGTGTTATCACAACAATATCCGTGTCCAAGAATACCCTGACTTCCCCTACTCTATTAAGCAACGCTTAAAAAAAATATATAAGCATATATCTAAAAGAACCGAACCAAACCTAACGCTGCATTCTTTTTTTCCACTAAAGTGTTCCCATTTCCATTTGGAATTAAATTTTTTTACAAGTTTTATTTTTATTTTCTTCCACGGAAACTTTTAATATTTTGAAGAATAATAAAAAAAGTATTAAAAAATTCACAATTAAATCAACTAGATTAGCAATTGTCCAACAATTTTGACTGTATTTGCAAGAACTTATTAGGAGATATACACAAATTCGGAAAATTTAAAATTGTTCAAAAATTCTATAACAGTATTAAGTGTTATAATATGTTGTTGTTAATGTTTAGACTTAATATTATTGTTACAGCTTTGAGCTGGGACCTATTGTTACTTATGCAAAAATTATACGATTTGTATTAAGTGCTAAGTTCAAGCAAAACTTTTCAACAGCTGCATGGCAATTCAGCATGACATGTTTTATTATTGCTTTTATCTGTCTTACCAGACATTTGCTTCCAGCCACCTCAACTTGGCTAGCAGTAAGATTGCCATATTGGCCAAGATATGCAGATCGGCTGGAAAAAACGTAGAAACGCTAACTGGTTTCTTTACCATTTTCATTTCTATGTGCAATTTTTTCCCCCTACCTACCCACTTTTTTGCATATTTTTCACTTTTAATGCCTTTTGTGCTGTTATTTTTTTCTTTAAATCTTTTTCTTGTTTTACCATTTCTTTCGACTTCATGTTGGCTGTAGTAAATTTCATCTTAACTAATACTTAATCTATTCAACTGAGTGGAAAGTAAATAATGCTTACTTCACTTAAAGCATTAAGTGTTACAAGAATTATTTTTTCTTATACACATAAAATTAAAAATTTGTGTTTTCAAAATAAGTGCTTTTGAAAGGCTGCCACATAAAATATTTTAACTTGGGTTTTTTTTTTCAAAAAAAGTTGCTTTATGTTGTGTTTGTCGGTTATTAAATAAATCTGGGTAAAATTCCTGTCGCGCCTTAAAGAAGTGCTGTCAACACCCAAGGAAGCTACAACAACAGCAACAAAACATTAGCATTAAAAAAAAACAATTGTAATTAACGTTTAATAGGCTAGAGAAAAAAAAATGTTTTTCTTAATTTTTGCTTTTTTATTGTCCAGACGCGTACGCAGGGGAGGGTTTTGGGGGTTAAAACCCACCCGAAATGAACGACTTTTAACGAGCTTCGAGAGAAACACCCAGTACAACATGGCAGCCGTTGTGTGTTTATGGTCACGACATAGATATTTAGATGACATTGCACATTGAAAAAAAAAAATAATAAAACGACTAAACTTAAAACATTTATTGTGAAAAGACTATAATTTGTAGACTTAAAAATTGTTTTAAGTTCGCTGAGGGAATATGTGTTAAAATTTAATGAAACGGTATTCATATTAAATGAATTTGTTTTTGAAATAGAGCTTGAAACAGTGTCATTTAAGTTACACTCAAATGTTTGTACAGTTCAATTTAATACAAGTTTTTTTAAAACAATATTGGACATCATTCAAATCTTTTCAACCTCATGTCGCATCAACAGTCTCGTTTTTGGCCTGGGCTGCTGTGGTCAAAATTCTGGATGATAAATATAAGAGTACCCATGATGATTTACCATGATGATTTGCCTCCAATTTTGCTTAATACCGTTAAACTGAAACTAGTAAGTAATTCCATAAATCTTGGTTTTCAAATAAATTCATTCCTTGCCTACGATGATCACATCAACTCATGCGTAAAAAAAGTGTATTATATTCTACGTAATCTCAGAATGACATCCGGTTTTGTGCCCGTTGAAAAAAAAAATAAAACTTGTATTGCAGTTGATTATGCTGATCATAACATACTCTGAAGTCGTGTACTACAAACTTGACTATCGGTCATTGCATAATCTCCTGGTAGCTTTTAATAATGCAGCTCGCTATGTATACGGTCGTAGAAAGTTTGATAATATCTCTGTCTATTGTAAAAAATTACTTGGTCGTTACTTACCTACATAGTTACCTTGAAGCTAGAAATTGCATTTTCCTACACCGAATTATCTATACACGTAGTCCTACATATCTTTTTGATAAGTTGAAGTTTGGCAGGAAGTTTTTGAAGATATATGAACCTCATTTTCCCTAGATATAATTTCCTTTAATTGTTTTTCGTCAGTGTCATTAGTGGTGGAATTCATTACCTAATAATATTAAAAGCGTTTCTAATAAAATTCACTTTAAGCATTTAATTTTCAAACACTTCTTTTAACTTCCAATTTCTCTCCTTACTCTTTTCTGTTTTTCTTTTACTCTCTAATTACTTTTTAAGGAATAATGTTTCATTGTTTAAATTTTAGTCTTTTTAAGTGATATCGTTATTGATAGCATTATGTAACATTACTTTGCATTTCGTGTCTTAAATGTTGTTATATCCAAAATAAATTCGGCATGCAAAAGAACTATTCTTTTATGTCAACAAGTTTTAAAAATAAATAAATAAAAAAAAGAAATAAAAATATTTTTAAAAGTACTTTTATAGTAACCATTTACAACTTAAAAAATTTGTTTTAAAAAAATTTTAAATAAAAAATTTAAATGTATTGAAAATATATATTTTCAAACATAATTTTTAAAAATTGTTCTTAACTTAAAAACAATAGAATAAAACTGCCATTTTTTCGATGCCATTTTTTAATTTTTTCGAGTTTTCGACGAACTCCATATTTTAACTCCATTTGGTGAAGTTTGCGCTTATTGCGTTTTAAAATATTGAAATATTTTAAATATTAACATAATGAATTAGTTCTTATTTCATCTAATGTATGTTATTTGTAAGACCAATTTAAAAAATATTTGCACACAATCATATGTAAAATTGGGGTTTTTCTCGGATTGGTCCTAATTGTCTGGCAATTATTTTCCTAGATTCTACTGCACATAATTTTTCAATTCAATTGCAGATAGCGACTTGATTTGAAAAATTGTTGTTACTGCAAGGAAATAATAAGAGAGAAAATTAAAACAAAAATAAATGAGTTTATAGTTGAAAATTTAAAACGCTTATTTTAAATTTGTTTTTGTAGAAACCCAAAAGCGTTAAATTTCTATTTTAAAATAGTTTGTTTAATTTAAAAGTATGTTTTTATTCTCAGTGTAAATAAGATAAAAAAATATAACAAAATAAATGTTTTGTTTGTTTTTAAATGCATCTTCTTCTCGACAATAACATAAAAAAGCAGTTCTTTTCAGCCGATGCAAGATATTTAGGTCCCAATTTATCGGAAACAAAAAAATCAAGGTGCATTTTAATAAGAGTACTTGTAGCTACAACCTCTACTGGAATTATTAAGTTTAGCCCAACAGGAAAAATAAAGCGCGACTTTTTAAAAAATGCTCTCATTTTCAACGCTTTTAATCCTCGTAACGGGTGAAAATTGTAACCAAACCTTATAATATTTGTTAAGGCTATAGTAATTTTATTGATATGCACTTGAATTTTTTTGTTTTTGATGAATTTGGACCAAAATATCTCGACACCGGATGAAAAGGATATTTTTTTTGTGCGACTTAGCGAGGAGACGATGCGCTTAAAAAGAAACAAATTTTTTAAAAACAATTTTTAAGTCTCTATCGGCCAATTTTTCAGTGCGAGCCTTAATTCTAGTCAAATAAAACAGAAGTTAACTATCCAAAATTGGACTTTTACACTCGGTTTAGGCTAAAAATGAACACATTATATGATAATTTAAGTCAATTTAACTTCAAAGAATTCTAAGAGATCAAGTTAAACCGAGTTTAAACGTCAAATTTTGGTGAGTTAAGCTAGGTTTAATTTGACTAAAGCTTAAACTCGTACTGAAAAACTGACCCTATTAATTGTAGTCTTTTCACAACATATATCAACGCTGGCTAGTTGCGTTCGTTAAAAAAACTTTTACGCCATAACTTCTGACCACTTAAAGAACAAACTTTCATTTCATATCTTTGGAAAGGTAATGGAATGTAAAAATAAGTAATGAAAATGAAAAAAAAAAATTAAAGTGCCTGTTGCTGGCATGGTATTAAACTTTGAAATTAATAATGGGTATTGTAAATTTTTTGAAAGTTTAGTATTTTTCTCTCAAAATAAAATTTACTGAGATAAATTGCCTCAAAATATATTCTATTTTGGCATTTACTTGGCTATGGGACCGTCAAAACCTAAAACACCGGATTTTGTTTTCTAAGTAATAAACTAATCTTAGTAATATATTTGAGCCAAATCGGAGATAGTCAGTACAACAGATATTCCACTTCAATTTGAAATGAGCGACATATTGAAAACAATTTGTTCCTACTTTGAGAAAATATGTTTAACGCAAATGTTTTTATAACAAATTGTGGTTAAAAAAAACTTCTTGAAGCATTTGTTAAAATTTTGTATGAAAAATCATGCGTTGATATTAAAGTCATTGTGTTTAATTTAATAACGTGATGATCTTTTCAGTGTATATTGATTTTGTCAAATATTTTGTACCCCATATTTGAAGGCACTGTTTGAATCAGACAAATCGACCTGTAACGTTTATGTATCCATACGTTATGTATACGCTTATATACCCATCAAAAAGCTTATATACCCATTGATGCAACGTTGCCGGTTTCAGTCGCTTCAAGCGAACCCTCGTTTTCGTCGCTTCGAAGACTCCAAACATGGGTGATAAGTAAAACTGGAGAAGAAAGGCTCAAAGGGTTAGCTCTTCTAAATGTTCACAGGGGTGTGGAAGTGACCCCTGAAGAAATTTTAAATGCACTAGCCCGAAAAAAATATATTATATTATTATTATATATATTATATAATATAAAAAATTGGAAAAAGTCTAAACAAAAAAATTAGAAACCCCCCGAAATTTTTTCTGGGTACGCGCATGTTATTGTCCGTCAACTTATCGAGCACTGGGTAACCTCATAGCTTTAATGTTGCAAAGGCAGCATGGATGACATCAGTGGAAGCGGAGTAAAACAAGCTGGGAGAAATGCATAAAATGTAACAATGACTTTTCCGTTACATTGCTTTCTTGCGGCTCTTTTTTTCTATTCACTGACACAACTTCCGTTAAAGTTATGTCGACGAGTTATGTTGATGGCTGTTTAGAGCTTCTTTTTGACATTTCTGTTCGAGCTGAAGTTCGACTTCGTGTTTGTTTTCATTATATATTGATATGCCGACATTGAGTACGACAGTTTTTTTTTCAAATATTGTATCTCTTCAACATTTCTGAATAAAGAAAAAAAATTAAAAGTATTATTTATCAGAACCAAGTTGTTACCACTATGCAGTCTGTTTTGGTTATGAGGCTACAGATATTGAACACAATACGACTATTTTTAAAATTTTCTGATACTATAAACTTTTATAAAAGTGGTAGAAAATATAACAAACACAAAAACGTGTATCGGCGCTATAAATATTTATGTCTGAGTAGTATTGAATATAGTTTTTAAATTAACACTAAATTTAGTTTTTTTTTTTTGTTGACATATAATAAGAAATATTTTTGTTGCATATTTTTACCTTCTATTGAAATTTACTCTTAAACCTTTATAGTTAAAGTGCTTATTTCATTTATCATGAAAAGTATCATTTAAATTGATAAAGACAGTGATATTAATATGAAAAACCAAATTGAAAAAATATATGTTCAATTTATTCGGATTTTATTTGCAATAAACGAGTTACAGAACAAAATTTCTGAACACGCTTTGCGCTAAAAATTTTAATTTTTCTTGTAAATTCTGAACATTTTCAGCTAATTCAATCAATTTTTAATTTTTAAAACACTTTACTCAGCATTTATCTTATCACAATAGCTGCGTTCCATTCGCTTTAAAATAATCCAGATTATTTTTTTTACATGCAAAGCAAAAACAAAAATAATAATCCTATAACAAATAGGATTATTTTTGCTATCCATATAAAATTGTGATATAGCCTTTAAAAAATTTGAAACACAGGTGCCGCACCTGTATATTTTTATGAGCTGTCATTTCATTTTTTGAAATATTTGTTTGTTTGATACAATGACTATTAGGTAGTTATGACAGCTAACTTTTTTCTCACGAGATGCGACCATCGAATGTTAAACAAAAGAAAACAAAACAAACCGCGTGTGTCACACACATTGGACGCATTCAGCGGAGTCAACAATTGCACTTAAATTATTTTTATAATTGCATAATATTAATAATAAAATTAAATAATTTACAATTTTTCAGACGTTTAGAGTAAAACACATTCAGAGAAAAACATCGTTCACTAAGGTATCGATACCATAATAGCTCACAACAGTTTTGAACGACACACGATCTCATGACACCTAATAGTTATTGTATCATGATTGCTTGTTTGAATTTAATTTTGACTGCAACGGTAGTGCCCTCTACGAGTCGTTTTTCTTGCCGTTCCTTTAAGAACATTTGTTATCTCGATTATTTTAAGGCGAAAGGAACGCAGCTAATATTTTGTATTTATTCTTTTTAATTTTCTGTTTTTCTTACACATCATTTTTTGATCATATATATTTTTACGACTACGAACTTTATATGATTGGTAAGAAACTCGAGTTATTTTTGTCCTTTCTGTCTTCAATTCTTTATATTCTTCAATTTATGACCTATGCAAAAATACTTATTTAGTGTAAATGGAGCATGAAGGGTTTAACAAGGAACAAGGAACTTATTCGGTACAGATCTGTTACACAGCCATAAAAAGGGTTAAGAGTTATCATAGAAGTTTGAAACAATTTATAATCTAAGCTTTTTTTGTAAAATCTCACTCCATGTTTAAGTAGAAACTTTGTACCCACAGCGCACTTTAAAGTGTAAAATTGTAAGTCCGCTATCTAAAGAAATTCATTATGCCTCATCGGAATAAATTCAATTTTCATTGCATATTTTACGGGAGTTTTTTTAAAAAATTTAAATATATTTTTTTAAAGTAGGTACATAGTATTAGTTTTCCATCCAGAGTTCATTTGAACAGGTCAGGCATACCGTGATTTTGGCTCACAATTAAGTTAAAATTATATTGTCATAGAATTATAAAAAGAATATAGAGAAATAATTACTTTTTTATATCATCCTTAACCCCATAAACTTATATATTGCGCAAGCAAATTCAAGTGCACAATTTTTATAAAAATAGGGTATTTAATTAATAAAAATTCTTTGTAAGAGGTATTCTTTACTACAAAAGTTTTCTTTCATAGTCTGGAATAAATTGTATAAAAGAATTTTAAAGCTAACATTTTTGCATTTGGAAATATCACTTTTCACCCCCCTTTCTAATTAATGGTCCTTTTTTTATTGTTAATTTTTTGAACAGTCACATCACTTTTAAGTAACTCAGTACGTTTTGTCTAAAATTTCTAAAAACCATCGTTTGTTTTAATTTTTTTTACTTTGGTCTAACTGAAATGGCCAGTTTTGTGATGCAGTTTATAAAGTTTTGAGACCTAATCACAAAAATTACACGTATTAAACGGCTTTTGCATTTTAGTCGTAAATTTTTTTATTTTGTAGAACCTTTTGAACTATTTTGATATATCCGTCATAATTAGATAGCGGAATTATATGCAAAATTTATTTTGAATTTGATTGAAGTCAAGTTTTGGATTTCTATTGATTTTGACTTCATTAATGCATTTATTACTCCATATCTTTGATATGCAAGTTTTATGCAAAAAATATGCAAAATCATATGCAAGAAATATGCTGCATATTTTTTGCATATGCAAGATATATGTTGCATATTTTTTGCTTTTGCAGTAATAAAAATGGTCTTAATTCATAATATTTCCAAATCAATTGAAATATCTATAAAGTTTATTGAAAAAAGTGTTAAAATGTAAAAATTATTTTATTACCTTCAATACATAATTATGTTAACTAGAAATCGCCAGTAATCTCAATTCAACCATTTCACTGTGACATTCGACCTACACTGTGATATGAAATCGCTCAGATGGGCGTAAAAAAAATTAAAAGAATAATCTATCTCTGTTTTCAGTTTGGCGCTCAGTGGTAATCAACGACTTTTCATACAAAAATACTTGTTTTGAGGAAATCTATAGTCTTCGAGATATCGCAAAAATTTTTGATGTCATAATAACGGGAAATTTTTTAATTTACTATCCGTGAAAAATATTACCAAAAAAAGCTTTCGTATACCGTATAAAAGTCAACCAATGACTTTTCATACAAAAATATGAATAATTTAAATGTCAAAATAACGGGAATTTTTCAAAGTTTACTGTTTGTAAGAAATTTTATAATCCCAATATATATTCGCATATGTTACATATGCTTATTGTACGGTATCCGTAAGAGAAAGCGATAAATGTCTGGCAAATATTTTGTACATATCAGCAATGTCTAAAACTTCCTGTTAAACCGTTTTCTTCCATCTCTTATAGCTTAGCTTTTATTCAAGATATTCTATTTTGAACGCTCATATTTAAGGTCAAAGATCAGAAAAAGTATTCTGTGTACTTCTTTTCCTCTTCTTTTATTCATTCGAAAGAAAAATTATCGAAATCGGTTGAGAAATGCGGGAGAAAATGGTACCAAACTGATTTTCCTAAGCCTATTTATATATAGATTATCTGTACAAAATTATGTCCTATAATTCATATAACAATATATTATCAAAACTTCTTCTAAGAAAATATAATTTTGCATGCGGAGACGCTTCTTTCCACATCACATGAAGTCAAGAGTGTATACTTAAATTTAGGAACATGTTCGCTAGCTATTTTCATATTTTCAAATTTTTTAATACAAGTCTACTTTTTCCTTTCTCCAATAAAAAAACATAAAACTAAATATTCTCTTAATGGTGGTTTCAGCTAAGTAGACATAAAACCCTGCATCTTTTTGATGTTTAAATTTCTCGCGCAGTTTTTTCATCATTTAAAACATATCCAAGACAACCAACCAGTAAACTCCAAAGAGCAGAGTGCTTTCAGCGGGCGACTATGACAAAAAAATTTTTACTAACAATTTAGACGGGCGGATTTTTTTGCACTCAGAAAATCAAAAATATTTCCAACACGTAAAATTTATGCAAGAAAACAGTACCAGAAAAGTACATTATTAAAAAGCAGTACTTTTGTGTACTTTGTCCAAAAAAACAGTACTGTACTATAATTAAAAAAGCGCATCTGGCATCACTATCCTGTACCCTCTGAAAACGCTCATATGTATGATAGAAGTTACGAACATACATTTGCAATTAAATGAGCTTGCATAAATTTTGCAAATGCATATAATATGCAAATACGCAATTTTTTAATTTGCATATGCAATTAATATATGCATATGCATTTTGCATGCAATATGCAAATATGCAAAAATTGTGTTGTTTTCTGACTTAGTAGATATAATAGAAAAGACTTAGAAGTTTTTCATATAAAAGTTTTCATTATAATGTGATATGTAATGTGTTAGATTTCGGAGACCTGGGTTCGCGACCCAACTCGGACAAAAAAAATTTTTTTTTGTTTTTTCTTTAAGATTTGATTTTTTTTTAATTGATATGATCATTTATAATTTTTTCAAAATTTTTAAAAATTTTTTTCATATAAAATAACATGAAAAGACTCCAACCCTGCAAAAGGTAGGCCTTACAGAAGCACTCATCAATGCAGCGATCATGGAAGGTATATTGACGCCAATAAGAGCACTACTAGCATGCTTTCTTTTGCGTATCGCTAGCTAAAATGCCCACTGGGGTGCTCATTCTACACCATAGACATCATTTTTGCATATGTGTTAGAGAGCTTTAAGCTTCTTCACAGAGAGAAATCAGTTGGTTAGACTTTTTGTTGCACAGTTCTTCAATGTTTTAATTTCTTATTAAATACAACTGAAATTTTTAAATGGTTGAATTGATAAAAACTATTAATGGTGTTCACGCTTAATGTTAATTGATCTCTTATTTTTATGATCTATTATTTTCTGACTACTTATGATGTGATATTTAGTATTCACCACTGTCTAATTTCTTCAAAAAAGGCATTTTTTATTCTATGTGCAGCGTTATCACAATGGACCTTATTGGTCTAAGTGAGCCATGGTACGTTCGTTTTGGTTTAAGCACGTAAAGCGGCTGCCGTCTCAAACTAACCTAACCTAATTTATGAAACAATTTTTTTCTCTCTTCCATCCAATAGTAATCATACACTTCGTGTGATTTTTCTATAATACCTTTCTAAAAAAGTTTCTTGTGTTGCCTTTTTATGTGTTAAAAGAATTTATTTTAAAAATATTTTATTTGATCATTAGCAGAAAAATTACACAAAAAATATATATAGTGTCCTAATTAAGAACACATTTCGTAATTCATGCATATAGTTTTTTGCGGGAATTTAAAAAACTAAGCGACGCAGTCCCACCATTTGAAACGCCAGAAAGAACTGGTGTGATTTTCTGTATGCATGAGCTTTATATACGTGTGAGAGCACAAAAGCTTATCGGCACATTTGTGCGCATTTGAGCATCAATGCCTTAAACACTATAAGGGTATTCACAAGGTGTGTGCTATCATGTCATAATGTCATATTGTCATAAAATTTTACACTAGTTTAAACATTTTATTGTTGCCTTCCAAGGCATGCTGCCTAATATATTACATTTCTGAAAGCTATGTTTATTGAAGTGTCGTAATCAAACAGCTGTTTCTTTTTTGCATTTATTTATCTTGTAAATTTTAGTTGCAACATTTTAGGACAATATGACAATATGATATGATAGCACACTTTGTGAATACCTTAAGTATAACATGAAGCAAACAGAAACTAAACGAAGTGCTTGATTTAGCTCATCAAGCAGAAGAAGTCGCGTTCTTCTTGCACGGTCCATATAAACATTGTATTTAGAAGTTTATTGCAACCGTTAAAAATATTTTGCCCTGATCGTTTAAATTTATTATTTTTTCTTTCTAAGTTAAATAAATTTTCAAGAAATTGTTTCTTTAATTTTTATGTATAACACTTTTTATGTCTTAACACTTGTTCCCTATATATTCTTAATAAATTTACTCCCTAAATTTATTGCTACAAACTTTTAAAATAAAACTCATACATTATTTTTTATTGATTTGAAAAAATAATGATTTTTATGATGACAATTTTTTTCGTTTTGGAGCTACAATTTCTTTTTCCAAAACTTAAAGCACCTCGTTATGCAAATTTGTGCAAACAATTTTTTGAATTGAATAATTTTTGAACTGGTTCACTATGTTTAATGCGTTTTTCTTTTTTCTTAAGTTAAGTTTAAATTGAAACAGGTCTTATCCCAGCTCTTTGATGCTCTCTTCGTTGGTGATTTCTTCTTTGTTAATGTGTTCAGGTTAAGTTGGAGGCTGAAAAAATGGCAATCTATTAGCTCACAAAAATTTGCTCTAAACGATCATAAAATATCAGTAGTTCCTATAGCTTTAAGTGTTTTTGTATTGTGTAGTTTTGTTTTGTATAGTGTACAAAAATTATTTTTTTTTGAACCTGTCAGCTTAAATAACCTCTGTCCTCTAGCTAAAGTGTAAACGAAACAATGTTCAGAAAACTATGTCTTCTAAATTCGTTAAAAGCTAAAATGCCAACGACCGTGACTTATAATAACGATTAAGCCTTTGTGAAGTTTTAAAAATCTATATACCTCAGTGAAATAATTATATGTGCAACACTTCAAATGTAATTCTAAGCATACATAACTTCATTTATTTTTATATTATTTTTTTATTGAAATAGTGTTAAAGAATTATATGTAAAACAAGATATATCTTATTTTAAAAACTTGTTATTAAAAAAATTATAATGTATTAAAAATTTCGTAGAAAATATTTATATGTGCAAAACCTATTTTTATTGATTTTATAGAATAAAATATAAATGTATATAGATTTTATATAAGAATATGTCTTCCTTTCTTAAATATGACTTGATTAAGCGTGAAAGACATGAAGTACATCTACGATATGAGGATGGAGTCGTCAATATTCTGCCATTCATCTTAAATAACTGTTTTCAGATGCTTCATCGACTCGAACTGGCGCCCGTTTTTATAAACTTGGGCCGAAAGAATGCCCCACAGGTTTTCGATAGGATTTAATTCATGACTAACAGCAGGTTACTACAGTACGGGTAAATTTCAGATTTATTGAAAGTCATTTGTGGCTCGGGAAGGTTTTGTTGGTGCGTTTTCATGCTGAAAAGTCCAGTTATCCTGATATTTATAGCATGTGAACTCAATAAGTACATCATCTAATAACTCAATATATATTTTTGCATTCGATTTGCCGTTGATTCGATTCGATTGACCTGTTAACGCAAATACAAAATGGTTTAAACTAAAATAAGCACATTTTAAGTGTTTGTGTTTGCGTGTCCATATGGCAACGACAGGATGTTTCGGGTTAATTGTGACCTATTAAGATCAAATAAGTTTGAAGAAGGCAACAACAACTCTGTATATATGTATATTAACTTTTTAAATTTTTTTTCTGTTCTTATCAATATCGTCAAATTGATAAACAATGACAAAAAAATGAATAACAAATGAATAAAGAATAAAAACTGAATAATGAATAAAAATGAATAATGAATAAAAAAAAGAATAATGAATAAAAAATGAATAATGAATAAAAATAGAATAATTGAAAATTCTGTAATTCTTTGTGAATGGCATTCTTTGTGAATAGCATTCAAATGAATAAAAAAATTGATCCATTATTCTGAATAACGAAAATGAATAATTGAAATGATTAATTAATCATTTTTTTAAAATTGAATGTGAATTAAAAATTTTATGTATAAATCAATTTTGCATTCATTGAATGCATTCTTATGTCGTTATTCAGTTGTACTTAAAATTCTGAATATGAATGCAGACTTAAAAGCTCTGGCACATATAAATATTTTCTATTGCACAAGCGAGATTTCACACTATTTTTACACTAACGGTACTACAAATAAACTACATCTTTTAAAAAAAATTTTTGCAAACTCAAAAAAATTGTGTTGTTATAAACTAGGGAGAAAAAAATTAAAAATATTTGTGCACATATAAATACTTTACTAAGGTATATAAAACAAAGTCGAATTTGTTACACCATTTATAACTCAAGAACGGCTGGACCGATTTTAATGATCTTTTATTTGTTGGATTTGTGTTCATCCCGAATAGCAGAATAACTATTAGATTATCGGAAAAACTCAGGGGACGTGGCACCTCCAATACAAATCAAATTTTCTATATCGAATAGCTTTGGAATTATAGGTCGCACCGCAAAGGAATTCGGTATTCGACCTTTATTTTCACTTGCCGTTCTACTGGTAAAATTTTATGGGCGTTGGACGTAGGGCGTGGCACTTTTTCAGCAGCCCAAATTTTCAATATAACTTTCTAGCTATAAGTCACACATTAATGAAACTGGGTTATAACGTACCAAATGTGGCAAAAATGGGCAAGTATATGCCAAAGGGGTGTGGCACCGCCCATACAATTAAAATGTATGATATCGAAAAGCTTTGGAACTAAATGCCGTATAATAATGAAATTCAGTATGAAGTTGTCACTTGGTGATATCCTTCTGCTGGAAAACTGGGATGGGCTTTGAAAAAGGGGGTGTGGCTCCGCCTAAACACTTTACATTTTTGATATCAGATAGCTTTCGAACTAAATGTCGTATAACAACGAAATTCAGTATGGAATTACTATTGGGTGATATCCTTCTACAAGAAAACGGAGACGGTCATTGAAGAAGAGGGTGTGGCTCCGCCCATACAAGCCAAATGTTTGATATCGAATAGCTTTGGAAAAAAATATCATATTACAATGAAATTCAGTATGGAGTTACTAGGCATTTCTACTGGAAAACTGGCACGGGCATTGGAAACTTGGCGTAGCTTCGCCCACATTAGCTAAATTCAATTCAATATTACTTAATTTTAATATTACTTCATTTTTGTACTTAATAAACTATTACTTCATAAATTTCTTGTATAAATTTTATCACATTAATCTAAATTAATAAAATAAAGTCGGGTTAGTTATACCATTTACATATAAAGATCGGCTGTACCGATTTAAATAATCTCTTATTTATTGGATTTTTCTTTGCCCCAAATAGCAAAATAGCTTTTAAGATATCGGAAAAATTCACGAAAAAAATTATATGAAAGTTAATTATCTACACTAATAAAAATCATTTTCTGTTTGTTTGACCAGAATACAAATCTTAACGGCTAGACTGATTTAACTCAAATTTGGCTCACATTTTACTTGAATTTTAGATTCTGCTTTGGCATAATTAGTTTTGACCACGCCTATTCCACCCTTTTGCAAGTATGGGAAATCAACCTTAAGGGAAAAGCTAGCATATTTTTTTTTAGCGAAAAGCTTCGTTTAATTAATTTTAAAAAAATTATGTAATTTGGACACCAAAAAATTCACATATCTTCAAGATTGCACAAATTTTTAGTACAACGTCTTTTTCTAATAACTCTGTTTCCTTAGAATGACAAAACACAATTTTGCATATTTCCATACCCTTTACGTCAAAAGCTTATTTTTTTCTGGCTAAAAATCGTTATCTTCTGAGCGAATAAAACCTAAACAGCAAAATTTTACGTTTTTTGCCCCGAGTAACACATCAGCTAGCATTTCTAATAAAATTATCATAATAAGTATAAAATTTTAATATGCCTACTTTAAATTTTTTTCTTTTTTAGTTGCAAAAAAATGCAATTCTATTTTTTTTTACTAGCCGCTATAAAACTAAATAAAATGATACACTCCAAACTATCTAAGGATGTCTCGTATAAACATGCCATTGCCCTTAACGCTCATCAATTTCCTTTAGAGCCCATAAATTTAACTCAAACTCTGATGTCCTGACCGTGCAGTGATTCATTTTAAAGCTTCTTTAAAACTTTTCAAAATAGAACCAAACAAAAACGGCATAAAACTGCTTTTTTGAGGTGCGACTGCCGACTCTTCAGAAATAACCAGCCTCTTCGCGTCATCTGCACCTTTAGGCAGTGATCACGTTTTTCAGGCTCAGCTAATGATTCTAATTAACACAAATAAAAATTTGTACCTTTTTGCCTGTAGGCGACTTCGGTTCCACCTCTTCAAGTTAAAATGAAAATTCGACATGGTAGCATTTTTTTAAATTTTTCTTGCTTGAGTTTTCTGCTTACCAGGGCTTTTCTGCTTTCTTGTCTTACCCAGGGGCTTAAGTTTGACTCAGCTGCTTTATACACGAGTTGGTCTGTTTATTTTTTTCTTTGAGCTGGAAGGTAAGCAGGCAGAAAAGTCATTTGGTTGCATTTAATAGCGTTCAGCAGAAAATTGAGCAGCAAAGCAACATCAAATAGGTTTAAGTGAAGTTTCTTTTTAGTTTTCTGTTTTTTTTCTTCTATATAGCCAGCGGTTGCCTTTTGCCGCATGTAAGTGGCATTGTTTGAAGCGTGTTAAGAAGGTAGCTTGATGTTTCTTTTGTTGGCTCTTGTGGTTGCAGTTCTTGTTCTGTTAGTGTTGTTGTTAATGTTTTAGAACATTTGCTACGCCTGTTCTACGCTTCCTTGCTTTGTTGTAAGTTCTTTATCTGTAGTACTTTAGTGCGAAGATGGAACAACTCCATGACGATTTGACAAAGCGAATAATTGTTGCCAGTGTTGTTGTATGAAAGGGATATGAGGCGTAGAGCAATACTGTTTGTGGTTTTTACCCTAAGGTTAAATGTCGATAAGTTCAAATAACTGTATAGAGGTTGCAGTGATCACGACCAAATCTATTAAGTGTCAATGTTTGATGAGTGCCTGTGGTTTTTTTTTTTAATATTGTTTTTGGAAAGTTTAATTGTAAACAAGACGATAAGAACAAAGAAGGCATCAAGATGCAAAAGGAATAAGAAATAAAAATGAATAAAAAATTTAAAAATTTATAGTGGAAATAAGGCTCGTATTACATAAAGGGTAAGTAAAGTTTTAAACTTTATGTATTTTACACTCTAGTGCAATTTTGATGAGACTTTTTTTGTAATTTTTTAAAATGAAGACTAAAAAACTCTTCGTATTCGTGGATAGTAAACATATTTTTAGAAAAATGTGTCTTTTACAATTTCATTATAAAAACCTTTGGCCAAAATAAAGAAATTGTTTCTCAAAAATAAAAAAAATTAATAGATAAATCGACAGATCTTAAAAAAAATTTATTTAACTAAAGAGAAATTTAAATGTGTAGGTATATATAAGCTGGCATATATATAAGCATTTTAACAATGTATGGAAATTTGAATTAACAGCATTAGCTGGTAGATAAAGTTTAATTCTTAAAATTTCCCATGTAAGTTTCGTGCGATTCACCATTTCAAATTTAAACAATAATATTTCCAAGACAATTATGTCAATTTACAAATAAACTAGTAGGCTACAGTTGTACGCGGCTTCGCCACGGATGTTTTTTTATCAATCTCCTAAACATGTCTAACGAAATCAGTTATTTTTTAGTTTTTTTTTATTTTGGAGCGCAGCACTGCATTAAACTGTATCTCAAGAATAATATATAATAGATTCCGCCATAAGCGTGCAGAAATTGAAATTTACTGCGCAGCCTGCGTCACATGCGAGAGTACTTCTAAAAAATAAAAACATACGCAACAAACAAAACCAAGCAATCCAGTGGTGAACGTATCGATCCATCTTTGCTGCCATTTTCCAGACACTCGATTCGTCATAGACGACGGATCGATCCACTTCCATAGCTGTACTCGAAGACATTATCAAACAAATTAGCAAAACAATTTGCAAGACTATACTTCACCACGTTTTCACCGGCGGATGAGATCCATGTATTGCAAATAATACACATTTTTTTCTACCCCTCCCATTTTTTCTAACCTTATGTGCTTTCCTTGTTCTCCCAATCCTTCTCTTCCCCTTTTTTCTAGTGTTTGCATTGAAATAAGAAATAAGTACCGATTTTCTGATTTTTAAGTGAAAATTTATTTCGAAATCGAATTCCCCTATAAAAAATTACTTCGACGTCATTTTTCAGTCATTTTCACATTTTCTTCTTTCACAAAACTGACGTCACTCACAACCACGTGTTCACACAGATGACAGACATGCGCATGGCTAAGGTATATAGAACAGGTAGTGTTAGTAGATAAAAACAGAAGTTTACGAACAAAAGCAAAGCAAATAACAAAAGTTGTGAATAACTTGTTAATAAATAGAAATATGTTGTGAATTTTTGTGTTTCAAATTGATTTATTTTAATTGATTTTAGCAACTTTATTGTTAAAAACTTTAGAAGTTCTCGCTAATCCTTTCTTCTTGGCCAAACGCACAATGCAATTATAGCATTACACCATACGTCTGATTTTGCCGAAGATGGCATAGGTCTTAGAACCAACGGTCATGCGGCTTGTTTCTGCATCAACATCGACAATGCTCACGCACAGAGGCGTGGACCTTGGCATGGATGATTCTGTTGGATGCAGAGCACTTTTTGGGGCTGTAAAAATAAACAAACCCTCCAGCGTCGTTTTAAATGCTTATAGATTTTTTTTAGAAATACACTAAGTTGATGACACTCGGTAATATATTTCGCAACAGTTGTTTAATTCCGCAACAGTTAATAGTTTCACGAAAAATACAAAAAAAAATCATTCAGCACGCACAAAAATGAAAACTATATAAATTTTAGAATATATTTGACAGTTTTCTATCAGCTTTTATTTATTTATCACCTCTCTGTGATAACTCTTCCATGTTGAATATACCTCTTCCATGTTGTATTATCTCACTTTTCGCCTTGCTCAAGGATCCTCTGTTTTTTTTTTTGTTGCACTGTGCTATCTGTAATATGATTTTATAAAATTGTTTCATTAAAATCGGCCCAGTGCCGACTTTTGGAGTTAAAAGGTGAATAAGGTTTCACTTAAATTTTATATAACAGTATAGATAAAAATACTAATAATATAATGATAATAATAAATAATAAATAATAAATAATATAATGCACAATTTTGTAAATATGGCATTAATTTTTAAAAACGCTGCTCTTAAAACCATCAAACGAAAAAATAAGCTTAAGGTAAGTTTAAAAAATAAGCTTTTAACCAAAAAAATTTTGAAGTACTAATAACCGCAATTTTTTTAATCCGATTGCAAATATTTACAATTTTTTTATGCAGATTGGAAGCGTTTTTTCCGGCATATATTTTCGGACAGTTTATTTTTTTACAACTAATACATCTGCCAATATTTTTCGAAAACCTCTATTTTTAGAGGTAATTTCAAACCATTGCAGATCACTGATAGATTTTGCTAGAGACGAAATATTCGGGGAATCATCACAAAATAAA
The DNA here is from genome assembly GCA_963920525.1 of Dichetophora obliterata. Classification (NCBI taxonomy): domain Eukaryota; kingdom Metazoa; phylum Arthropoda; class Insecta; order Diptera; family Sciomyzidae; genus Dichetophora; species Dichetophora obliterata. Next base: position 84,346,541 of record OY986439.1, on the reverse strand, counting down.
CCAGAGATTATTTTGAGAAACCGAACCGAGATATTTTTTTTTATTTGGAGCATGAGGTAATTTAATGTATACTTGTATCGCCTATGGTCGAAATTTTATCATATCAAACGCGATTTGTCTTTTGTTTAATTTTTTTAGTTTTATTGAAAAAGTTTAAAAAATTAAAAAATATTAAATTGAGAAATACTTTTGGCATAAACAATTTCATAATTAATTTTACGTACTCTGCATTCCCCATTATCAGAATTATTCATTATTAAACCATGAATGCAATTTATTTTTTTACTAATGATCAATGAAGAATAGGTCCCATTTTTCTTAAAGTTCGCCAAATCAGTTAAAATCCATAATTTAATTTTTTTTATTTTTTAAAAGTAGGCGTGGCAACATTTATTTATATAGTGACCACCACTTTGACCCAGAGCAAATACAAACGAAATTTAACTATCAAATCATGTACAACTAAAGAATTATCATGATTTCTGAATAATGGGTGTAAATAAAGTGGGCGTCATTTTTAGTTCAGTTGCCGACAGTAACCACACGAACTAAAGTACCAAATTTTAGTTTAAACGACTAAATCCGCATAAGCTATGTAATTTTTCTTAATTTGTGAACTGTGAAAAGCGGTGTGGTAACGTATTTTTTCCTTTGCAATCTCGTACTCTAAAAAGTCAACACTTAAGCCAATATTTAATTTTAATTATTTCTATGGGTTCACGCTAATTTTTTTTTTACAGTTGCCGTCAGTAACCATACAAACTAATATACCAAAATTTTAGTCTAATACGACGCACATCTTCTGAAATATACTATTTTTATTTATTTGTGGGCGATAATGTAAGTGAAGGCAATAAGATGACAATGTTTTAAGCGTGGGGGCTTTTATTTATATAGGACCTACATACAAAATTGAACTATAAAATCATGTACAACTCAATAATTATAATGATTTCTGAAAAGTGAGCATAGATACAGTATGACTACGCCCATTTTTACAGTAGCCGACTGTAACTACACGAACTAAACTAAAAAATTTTAGTCTAATACGACTAAAACTGTCTGAAATATGAAATTTTTCTTCACTTGTAGTTGTCGTGCCGTCACAGGTGTCGTTAGGATACAGATATTTCTCTCTGAAAGCGCATCTGAAAACAAAATCACTGAAATCGCCTTAACCCTAACACTGGTACTATTTACATATGTAAATATTTCACTTTTTAAATGGCTACAAATTTGATGTTTTTGGCACGATTTGAATATAATTTACATTCAGTGGCTATTTTTGTTTATTTAAACAAATTTAAAAATTAGCCACTGAATGTAAATTATATTCAAATCGTGCCAAAAACATCAAATTTGTAGCCATCTAAAAAGTTAAATATTTACATATGTAAATAGTACCAGTGATAGGGTTAAAAAGTTTTCACTTCAGAAATTTAATTATTAATTCTACTGTCGTTGTAGGCCTCGCGTTGTAGGCAACTACATTGAATTTAAGAAATAGTTACGCCATGTGTTAATTTACCACTGGGTTCATTGAAAGAAGTAACTTCATTATGTTCAGGTCATCAGTTCGAGGAGAGAGTAATTAAAAAAACAGCAACAAGAACAACAATGCCACACAGCTGTGTGAAACAATACAAACATAGCTGGTGCAAGAACTGAAGTGCAAGAACAACGGGCCTTAGAAAAGTTGGATGAAGATCAACTTTTGTATCGAAAAATTGTCTTCAGCGACGAAGGTCATTTTTGACTCAATAATAACGTCAACACACAGAATTTGATTAAGAGCTTTCAATTCATCCTGAAATATGAACCTGTTTGGTGCGGTTTGCAGGCCGGCGGCATTATTGGACACACTTTTCCAAAAATAATGAGAATCGCAACGTTACAGTCAATGGAGAAGGTACCGTGCGCTGATTACCGACTTTTTTTCGTCCAAAATGAAAGAATTGGACTTGTTTGACATAGGGTTTCAACAATACGGTGCTACATGTCACACGGCACGCGATATCATGGACCTATTGAGATTTAAATTTGGCGAGCAATTAATCTCAAGTTTTGGAGCAGTCCATTGGCTGACAAGATCATGCGATTTGACGCCACTAGGCTAATTTTTGTGAAGGCTAGGCTACGTGAAGTCTCTCGTGCACAGGGACAAGCCAGTTAAAATTGCAGTTCTGGAAGACACCATTGCAGCTGCCATTGGTGAGATACAATGGCCGAAATGCTTTAAAAAGTATGCCAAAATTGAAGCTTGCAGGTGAACCACTACATAAAATAATCCTTAAACAGTAAATAACAAGCAATTGCAATTTTCTGTTTTTTGTTTTTAACTTTTAAGAAACAAATGCTTAAAAAATCACCCTTTATTATATTGGAGAATTGAAAAAAAAATTACTTAACCCTCATCGGTTCCCTGTATGCGCACGCATACAATTTTGATCTTTAACCTTGAATAAAATAAAAACGGTTCAGCGGAATTACCTTGTATTTTGCAAAGTAGAATTATTTTGCCTAAACAACCAAAAAAACCCGTTTTTGAATTTTTACCCTTACTATATTTGCCTTTGCAGTTATAGTTACGAATCGGGCCCTGTGTATGTGCGCGCATTCACATAAGCAGGTACCTGGAATTGCCGCTTATTTTTGTGTGTGGATTTATAGCACGCTCTTATTTTTTCGCATACAATGGGACCGATTAGATGTATTTCTAGAGGGACCGATGAGGGTTAAAGTCTTTTCTGATATTTCAATAATTGCATTTTTTAAAATTTTTTTTTCGTTTCAATACGGTTCGAATATAGTTATATCACGTCTTCAGTTAAAGACTTTCAAGATGTATTCTTATGATATGGCCACTGCATTTGAGTCGACTACAACACTGGTAAACATCTCGACTATGATTTATCATACTTCAGAGTTTTTCGCTTACCAGAGTGAAAGTACACTCCAATGACTTGTAGATCAAAGAATAGCAATATTTTAGGATCTTTATTGCTAAAATATATCTGCTATATATGACGCAAGTACCGCAAAATATCTCTTCGCACTTAGCACCCATAAATAAACTTGCTTAAAAAAATGTATGTTTGAAATTTTTGATATGGTTATTATTATGCCTGTTACTCTTTATATTTGCCATATTTTGCCTTAAGCTTTGATTGCATCATAAGATCAGTGATTAAGGCAGTAATTATTTTTAATGATTACTTTTAATTGCTTTTCTTTAACGCTCAATTGTCAATGTATTCTGCTGAGTAATAATTTGGATAAATGTACGCATTGCGAAGCTAAGCCACTTTTACTAATGTTATGTATTGAAGTGTACACTACAGTCACGATTTAACAAGCTAAATCTTTACGGATTTATTGAAAAGCAAGTAAAGCAGTTACTTATAACTTGGGTACCTTATCATGTTTAACAGAGAAGAACCTTAAGTCTAGCAGCAGCTTTTAATCGACCGCATTCAGTCGTGATAATGATTAACCTTGATCCACTGCTGATTTTTATTTGATTTTTTTTATTTCGATTATACTTTGACATGATGTTAAACAATAGAAACTTAACTTCACAGGAAATGCGTAATAATTGTTTACTTCATAGTGTTGTATCATTAGTTCTCGGAATCAGTGAATGTTTTTAAAAGAAAATCAACCAAATGGAAAATTCAACTTTTTAAATTGTTCATATTTGAAGAAGATAACTCTAGTTCGATAAGGTAGTTATGAGAGATAATATGAAATCAACTTGAGTTGAAATCACAACATATTCTAAAAGAATAACAAAAAAATCGAATGGTTTTCAGATTATTCCAAAGACATTGAATATAATTTTTGGTATGATAACGATTTCTATAGAATTTTTATCAAGTTTTCTTAATTATAACAGATTCATTTTTATGGTCACCAATTAGTTACATTTAGGTTCCAGTTTAATTTGTTGCTATTCACTTCATCTTCGTGGATTTTTCTGAATACAAACAATTGATTTTTGATCATGCAAGATAATGTAATATACTAATTTAAACAAGATACAAATAAAATTAAACCAAAAGTAAAAGATTCTCCTTAAGTATAAACTACTGAAACACAAACGAAACTTACGAAATTTGACATTTTTTTAAATGATCATATAAGATCATTTTTTACAACATGAGTAAAATTAAATACAAATTGTCCATTTTTTTATTCAAAAGTGTGTTTAAAACTTTAACTTTTTTATGGACACTTTTAGATTTTGATTAACCTTTAACCGTACAGAAGAGTCTTTTGCACTTCTTTTTTTTTAACCATACGTAAACCAAAATTAAAGTACTAATTCAAATATAATTTTTTTGAAAATTTTTTTAACGAATCACGAATTTCCTTAAAACAATTTTATTTATTTATTTATTTATTTATTTAAAGGAACAATGTCGACATGTAACACAGAGTCTTACAAATGCACTATGTATGACATGATAACAACAGTTTTTAATACCATGAATGAAAATTAAAGCTAACTTAACAATGTATTATAAATGAATAAAATGTAGACTTAGCTGCTAATTATATTTTATTTAGATTAAAAGTGCTAGACAAGAGATTTAAGAAAAGAATTTGAGAATTTCATGCTTAAAGATATGTTTATTTCGAATTATTTTGATTCCATAAGGCAACGTATTCCACAATCTGATGGCGTTCACAAAAAATAATCTATTGGAATTCAAATAATTATAAACTGGTATTTTAAGGTTGAAATTTCTATTAGATCTGCAGAATTGGAGTTTCACAAATAAGTAATTAGGTGTTTGTGAATATATTAAATTGTGTAAAAAAATACAGTTTCTAGCATTTAAATAACTCAAAATATTACAGCCCAGAATTTTATTGCTCAAGTGACTGATGTGATCAAATTTTCTAAGGCCATAAACGTACCTCACAGCATTATTAAATGCCAGCTCCAGCTTCATCCTGGACCTGGAATCAAGTTTACTGTACACGACATCTGAGTAGGAGATGATTGGCACTATGAGCTGTTGGACTAACTTCTTTCTAGTTTCAAGAGGAACAAATGTCGCAGTCCACCTCAAGTTCCGCAACACATAGTAAACCTTACATACAACAGTATTGATATGGTTTTCGCAAGAGAGTGAAGAGTCAATGTGGTAACCAAGATTTTTTATCTTGTCAACAAAATTTAGTTGAGCACTATTTAGATAAATGGCAGGTATATTATCGAACGAGACCTTCGATTTAAAAATCGGTAAGACATATGATTTCTGGGGGTTGAGCTTGAGCTTATTAGTTTGAGCCCATTCTGAAATTTTATTTAATACATAAGTCATCAACAAGGTTAAGAGGTCTAGACAAGTACAGTTGCAGATCATCAGCATATGCATGCATTGTAACATGCCTGCATTTTCTAAAAATATCATTAATAAACATAGAGAATAAAAGCGGACCAAGTACAGAGCCTTGAGGAACCCCACAATTTAAATTACGAAAAGCGGACAGACTATTACCCACCCTCACTCTTTGAGTTCTTCCAACTAAGTAACTATATAACAGACGGACTGCCATGCTGGAAAACTAAAAATTATCTTCAAGTTTTTGGCACAATATAGAATGGTCAACAGAGTCAAAAGCCTTAGAAAAATCTAGCAGGCAAAGAAGATTAATGTGACCCAAATCATATGTAATTCTAATGTCATCGAGAATTTTTAGCATAGCTGTAGCGCAGCTGTGGCCTGGTCTAAAACCAGACTGAAGTGGAGTCATAAAGTCATATTTTTTTATGTGCTCCGAGATTTGTGCAGCCATGAGAGACTCAACTACTTTTGATAGAGGTGAAAGTAGACTTACAGGACGAAAATCAGATGGTTCATGAGCGTTGGATTTTTTAGCTATGGGAACAATTTTTGCTGCTTTCCAAACATCAGGAAAGCAGGAGCTTGTGAAACAGTGATTTATAATGTGGGTTAATGAGCTTAATATATGAGGTAAGATAATTTTAATGAATTTAATGGATATTCCATCTTCACCCAAGGCATTCGACTTTATTCTATTAACGCAACTAGCAACATCACTCTCACCTACAGCAGCAAACTCCAAACTAAACAGATTTAGATTTACAGGACTTAAAGATCTTGATATACTAGGCAACAGAGTATCAGTGGACGCAGAGGAAGCAATAAAATAATCATTTAAGATATTAGGATCAATGTGACAATCGTCAGATTTAACATTGCATACTCCAGCCTGTCTTAAGTTGTTCCAGAGTTTTTTAGAAGGCTGTGTAGAGTTTAACTTGTTAATGAAAAAAGCACGTTTTGCTAATTTTACAGCCAGGTTAGCTTCATTTCTTGCTCTCTTGTAATTATCCCAGTTTAATGCTGTGGAATTTCTTTTAAAGCGATTGTACATTTTGTTACGAGTCTTAAGGGCTAGCATTACATTTCTTGAAAACCAGGGACAACTTTTGTTAGAGACGCAACGAGTTACTAATGGGACATGATAATCAAATAGTGCTTGTATTTCATTAATGAAAAAATTTACCTTCTCATTTACTGTACTGAGAAACCAGCATTGAGACCAATTTATAGCAGATAGGTCATTAAACAACGAATTATAATCAACGGATTTATAGTCCGTAAAAGTGATGGTTTTTTCAGTGACAACTGATGAAAAATTTACATTTAATGAACAGAAGAGAAGATCGTGGTCAGATATAAAAGATATTTGGTCGAACAACAATACAGAAGATACATCTGAGACAAAAAAATATCTAAGAGACTCGGAGGGGCATTATTCGCAAAGCGAGTCGGGATGCTAGTATTTACAGTTAGCAAGCCAACTTCATTGAGTCTATCAACAAATTGCCTAACATGGGTATCATTAGTTAACATATTAATATTAAAATCACCACACAAAACAATATGGTCGTAGTCAATTACACAATTTGACACAGAGGAAAACAATTCATCTAAACAACAATTACGATACGGATTATATACACATGACAGAAAAACTTTAACACAATTACTGTAGATCTCAATATTTAGAAATTCTGCACCAACACCACTTGACATTCCCAACACTTTAACATTTAAATTATTTTTATAATATATTGCAACACCTCCGCCTTTTTTATTTGTTCTATCATTTCGAACCAGCTTATAATTTTAAATATTTAGACAATTGTCATTTATATCCACATGAAACCAGGTTTCAGAGATACAAATGACATCGATGGAAGAATTTTCAAAACAATGACGCAAACAATCAAGTTTAACGTCATTAAGGCTTCTCGCGTTAAGATGTACAACGTTGAAACCAGGTGTTTGCTTGCATAGAACGCCAATCAGTGTCTTGTGGATATCTCTATTAGTTATGGACAATTAAAAGAAAATACATATCTATAAGCATAAAAGAAGTTACAAAAATATATAGAAAAAGGGAAGAAAAAAATGAACAATGTTCGAATTTTTTTCGAAGTTTTTAAAATAACGTATTTTCGAAAAATAAAAAAAAAAATATTATAAACGGACAAAAGAGTCCGAAAGACTCATCAAATAAAACTATATAAAAACAATTAAATTTCACAAGAAAACATAAAAAAATTTAAATAGGGGATTCCCCGATAATTCGAAAAAATATGAAGTGACTTTTGATATGTTATTTTATGTAAAAATCTAATAGCCCGTTCATGCTGGAGTAAAAACAGCTTTTTGGAAAAAGAAACTAAACGCAACCTGAGTCACCTTGTGTTTCATCGATACTTTCGAAATTCACAGTTAGTTTTTTGACATCTTCCAATGGCAGCTTTTTGTCCTGAGCAGGAACATGGCATAAAAAGGGTATTCCCCAATAATGCGAAAAACTTGTAAAGTAGCTTTTAATTTCTCATTTAATGTGAGAAATTTGTCGAGCACAGTGGTTTTGTTATATCTAAATCTAAGTAGTTATATTGAAAAAGCATACTTGAATTACGGCAAAGTTTTTTATCAAAACATGAAAGTAAGTAATAAATATTTTTGGAAGCCCTATATTTCGCGCTACTATGGGTATACGGCGTTTCAAGTCAATTTTGAGATTTCGCCGATTTGATGACAAGGAGACTCGGTCAGTGTGCAGATCCAATCATAAATTGGCTCCAATAAGGGATGTTTGGGAAATCATAAATCAGAATTTCTCAAAATATTATATTCCAGGCCAAAACTTAACAATTGATGAGCAGTTGGTTCCTTTCCGTGGACGAGTAGGTTTCAAGCAAAACATACCCAGTAAACCAGATAAATATGGAATAAAAATTTGGTGGATTGTTGAAAATGAAACGGCTTATCCTTTGAAAGGAATTCCATATTTGGGCAAAGAGGATAACATGAGAGCATTAAATTTAGCCCAAAATATTGTTGAAGAACTATGCATACCGTTTCATTGTTCAAATCGAAACATAACCTCGATAACTATTTCATAAACTACAAACTAAGCACTCTTTGTTGTCTAAAGGCTTAACTACTGTTGGAACACTTCGCAAAAATATGACATGTATACCTCAATCATTTTTGTCACATCCATCTAGAGAAGTTGAAAGCACAAGTTTAGGATTTAGAAACACAATGTCAATAATTTCGTACGTACCAATACCAAAAAAAAAGTTCTTTGCCAAAATTGCTTAAAAAAAATACTAATTTGTGTTGTATGTATTGTTTGTATTTAATAATTTCAATGATATTGTTTTTTATGAATTAATGTTTGGTTTTGTCTCATATGTATTTTTTTTTTATTTCTATGAAATATGTATGGCTTGAATTATGTTATTTTTGTTTTAAAAACAGATTTGAACAAAAAACAATTTTGTAATTATAATTTTAAGATATTTCTTATGTATTCATTAAATTTTCAGCTTAAGAGTCCTTCGGACTCTTCTATCCGTTTATGTTACAAAAACATTCTGTTCGGTTAAAGGTTAACAATGCTGTTGAGCCGATTACTTTCCACAGTTGATATGGACTTGTAGTAATAGTACACAAGTATCATAGAAGACGCAAGTTCTTCCAGTGAAGCTACCAAATGACCAAGTTTGTATTAATTTGTATGCAATAATAATAAAGGGTTTGTGTTTGCGTTCAAGTACATAAACATCAACGCCACAAAAATGGCAAACAAGTACTGTCATCTATGCTATGAATCTTTATTGTTCTGTTTACTCAAATTTACGCTGCAGTGCCTTAACATACACGAAGTTAGTGTTAATTTTTGTTCACTGCTTTACAGACTGTTGATCGATTTTCGACCACAATCGGTACTATTCTAAATTAATAACCGTATTAAAGCTTTTAAATTTGTTGTTTATTGCTAGTTGTTATTTTTTTGATTCTTACTGCATTTAAAAGACTCTGTCTTATATGTGAACATTATTTTTTAAATAAATAAAAATAAAGTAAATAAATAAATACCCATTAGCAATGCATTAGGATCACGCTCTTTATACCTCAACCTGATTATGGTAACATTGACTTAAGTCGATACTGGTAATCGTTACTTTGACGGCTAAAATAAGCGAAATGCCGTGAACCACAATGATGCATCAGTTGACAAAAACATAAAATTTTGTAATGACGAAATCAACAATACTGGTGTCAATTTGAGGGTAAATTCAACCACTTTTTTTAAATAAGAAGAAACTTTTTTGTATTTTTTATTTAAATTCTGTCAGTTTGTCACTGATGCTTTAAATGTTGATAAAGTTTATAGTCTTGTAGCATTAGGATTTTAAATGTAATAAATAAATAAATAAATGAAGTGAGAAAAGATAGGTGGCCAAAAAAAAATATTATTGCTTTTGTTTTTGTAATATATGTCCTAGTTTGAGCAGTTATAATTTTAGATAGTCAAACATGATTTAAACTGTGAAAAATTATTTAACCTTCAAACGCTTTTAGTGGCAATTTGACTCTATTTTTAAAAAGAAATCCTTATATTTTTCTTATTTGTGCTCAATTCCACTTGGGGAATTGGCTCAGTGTAAGAATCATGCCTAAATTTATATTTTATTAAAAAAAATTCTAATAAATGTCGTTGTAAAGCTGTGCAAAAAATTTAAATCAAACGACGTTCAGTGTCAAATTATTATGCAAAAAGAATATTATGCAAATAAACAATAAAAACTAAAATCGAAAATTTTTTGACCGTAAAAATCAAGTACAAATCTTCAAAGAACGCGATGTAGTAACTGCGATTCAGAAACTGATTGTCCAATTCATCTTTTTACCCTATGCAAAAGAAAGATAAGATAAAAATCAAATTTAAATAAGTCTTAAAAATTTAACAACATTTTTTTTTAAAATTTTGCATTTCATACTTTTATCAATCTTTGTTATGTTGTTATGTACAAAAAAAAATTTCGATATAATATGGAATGTAAAATCGAAATAAGTTTTTTTAACAAAAGAATATTACAAGTTTTGATATAAAGTTTTATTGTTTTCTTTTTTTCAACATGTCTGATTTATGTTGTTTTGTCAAGTTCAAGATTATAAAAATGTAGAGACAATTTTTTTTGTCATATATTGAAACTCTAACTAAATGACATTGGAATACGATGGAAAAACAAAAAATTGTTATTTTAAATTTAAGCCTCATGATATAAGAACCTAGAAAACTGTCATATCGCGATTTAAGTTGTGGTCAATAGCTCACATTACCGTTGAATTCATTCCAATTTTTATAGAGTTCTATAGGCACAAACAATATAGGTTAACAAAATCATGCTGTAATAGTCAACAAACTTAAACTTTCAGAACTCCAATGAAACCCTTTAAAGTTCAACATGTATATAGTTTTCAACTAGTTAGTGATTTGAAGTAAAGCTTACTTCTTAAAGTAAAGCTTTAGGAGTTAAAGCATCATTATGACATCATTGTGCAAGCAATCAGGCAATGATTAATGATAATTATATCTCTGACTGTCAGACAGCTTAACGAACTTTACTTATATGTAAGCCTTTTGAGCACCTTTGTTAAGAAAAAAAAAAAATGAAAAAAAAAACAGTCAAAAGCAACAGCAGATTTAATGGAGTATCATGCAAGACACTGATGCTGACGCTGATTATAAGTGTTGGCGTTGATATCTTAAAATTAGTTCGTCCCAAAACTGAACAAAATACCAAAACAATAACATAAAAACTGGTAGCTTTACAAAACCTGAGCTACTTGCTTTTTTGTTGAATTTTTAATTAGCACAACATCGCGGTACAAGTCGTCGGCTGAAATACATTTTTACTCATAGCTTCTTCTTGGCATTTTACCAAAAAAGCATTCTTGGCAAAATGTCATATATTGAAGCCGGATGTGTAACCATTTAAACCGAGATTATTTCTTATTGAGCCAGAAGTTATAGTTTTCAATTTAAAAAGAGAAACATTTAATAAGATTTTTATGAACATCAACTTGCGCTCGAATTGTATTCGATGCTTCTATCCATTTATGTTCTCAAACCGTAACTATAAAATTCATAAAAAAAAATTGAGCAAAAGTGTAAACTTCATAATCAGATAATTTGAAGTTTGCATACTTTTCGCCAGCAAAAAATTTTTTTATGTTTTTTTGCTCAAGTTGGGCACAAACACAACTAGTCTTTTTTATAGAATTCTGTCATTTGATTGTCTATCTTCGTTTTTTGCGATTTTATTCTTTTAATCTCAAGCTGTGACTTGATTTCTTTATTTCTATGATTTTGTGTATTTTTTGCTTGATATGGGTCTTTTTTGTTGCATACAAGCAGGTCAACGATCGAAAATATTTAACATATACAGTGATGTGCAAAGAAATAAGGACACCTGTATTTTTATATTTAAGGCTGGATGAATTATATACAAGGTGCCCCAGATATAGCATTAACTCCCTCAGTTGGTGATTTCCCATGATAATTTTGGTAAAAAAATGCAAGGATGAAAGCAACCCCTCCCCCCATCTTGGGAGCTAGAAAGGAAAAACTGAAAAATATGTGTCATTACAGTTTACTCCATATTTAATGTATCTTCTATCCGATTTGCAAAGTTTATAGCCAATTGAGAAGTTAATCAAATTAACATTAAGTTGTTCATAAAACATTTTGCATAAAATCGCATATAAAAAAGTTATGAGCTACTACATTCTAAAAAAATTTTGAATTCAACTTTGATAATAAATACCTCGAATATCAAATAAATTTTTTGAGTCATTTTATGATATAATTTTTTTTTTAATAATAAAATTTTCTATTGACTTGGTTTTTGATCTAGCGATAGTACTTGAGTACTCAATGCAAACACAACTACTTTTTCATTTTAAATTACCACACGTAAAACAGTTAGCTTTTAGTGTTGTACGACTAGAAAATGGTTTTTGTATCATTGGTTTGAAGGTCATGTAGTCTCTTTTTCAAGATGCTATTGTTTTTGGAGATCGGTTAAGAGATAAGTAAAATATAGAGTAAGACCTAATGACCCATATTTTCTAGCTTTCACTTCTTAGCTCCTAAGAGGGGAGGGGTGATCCTCATCCATAAAGTTTTATACTCGCCTAATCAAGAAAAATCACCTCCCGAGAGAATTAATTCTTTATCTGGGGCACCTTGTTCATGCAGCTTTAAATATAAAAATACAGGTGTACTTATTTCTTTGCACATGACTGTAGTTTTGATTGTATCTTGTTTATACCTGGTTTTTACAAGAAAAGCAGAAAGTTTATTTTCTGACATTAACCTATTTTTGCAGCATAAAACAGTTTAAGCCGTTAATGGGTTAAGCATATGCAAACTTGATTCAAAATAAATAGCAAACATATTAAAATATTTGGATGATGGTGCATAAATAATCACCTATGCATGAAGAGCTTTTGTATTAATAATAATAGTGATAAAACTTTATCAATCTGTATGTATATTGAAATACGACTTCTTTAGCTTTTGAATTCTGTTAGGAAAAAGAGGTTAGGAAATATTTAGCAATTTAAAAATTAAAAATGTTTATATGAATGGCGATACATGCCAAGATGCTTTACTTACTTCATTTACCAATTTAATAACAAAAAAAAATTTACCTTTACATTTTGTTATTTTATTCTGATAGCATAACAATAAAAACTCAAGATCAAGATTTTTTTGATTGAATTATAATAGAACTGTGCTTCGTATTAAATACTGCCCCTTTTTATTTAATAAGCTAATACCTTTAAACAGATTTTTTTAAGGTTACATGACCTTAACTTTAAAAATGAATTATAAAAAAATATAAAACGTAAAAACTTGAAATTGTTTTTACACATACAACATAAAGAGCAATATACATTTTTTTTATTTGTTAATGAATATTATTTCGCTAGGAGCAGTCAAAAAAGAGAACTGGTTTTCACGAAGCCTTAAAATATTGCGAGTTCTATGCAATAGATTCGATCGTTGCTAGTCTTGATTTTATCGTTAAAACAGGAACAGACTTCTAAATTTGGTCAAAATTTTTCGTTACCAAGGGGTCTAAATTATTAAAAATATCGAATCGTAAACTGTATTGTTGAGCAAAGTGCCTTTAATAATATTTACTCCGACTTTTTTTCAGATAACTTAGGACCAAAATATCCTCCTGAAAACGCTTTTTGAAAACCAGCTTTTTTTAGGCTAGGAGGAAGAATTTTATTTAAAAAAAAAAAATTATATTAATATATGGTTGTACATGTAAAAGAATAAAGAATATTAAGTTTCAATTCATACATTCATACTTTACATTGTAGTATTATAGTTTAAATAATAAAATGTTATAGTTTTCCCAAAATACATAAATCTTTAAACATATGTAATTCTATATTTTATATTTTAACTTTGCTTGTTACCTTAAGTTAATTTTATATTATAAAGTATTTAGTATGAAGGGATTATTGGAAAGTATCCTTATAGTATGTTGACACACTTTAAAAAATATAATTTAACATTGAAAACAAATGTAAGAACTTTTGAATACAATTAAATATTACTTAATAAACTCTCTTAAATATTTTTACATTTAATTGTTCGAATCAAAATTGAAAGATTTAACGATTGTTAATCATAAGAAATATTAGCTGCATTCTCGTGGCACTAGATCAGATGAAATCGCAGTGGAACAACTTGAGTTCAACTTTATAACAATTTGGCACCACTGTCTTGAAACAGCTGTTTGAAGAACAATAACAAAAGAAAACAGCAATACTTAAACGTGCAATGAGCGATGAAACGTCAAAATACGTCAAAATGTGAATAGTTATTTACATTTGCCAACTATGTTTGCTTTGAAAAAAAATTTTAAAACTTAGCAGCATTTTAAGATAAGAAATAGAGCCAGAAATCGAACTGGTATTCATAGTGATATTCAGAAGATATCCGTAGTCGTATGCCACCTCATATACCATATATCGTTATATGTCGCCCTCTAGATGTATGGTGATATGTAGTCCTCTCGATGCACTTTGTCCTAAAGCTTATGATCACTTACCACTGTTACAATGTATTGTTTTGTTAGGATAGGTGGCATACGACCATGGATATCTTCTGAATATCACTATGAATATGTATAAAATACAATAAAATATATTATGTGTATGTTGTTTATTTAATAAACAAAAAACATTGAATAGTTTATGCATAAAAATTTCAGATGACAACATTTTCTCGTTTCATATTTTTTAGAGCGTGATTTTTATTAGTCGGGTTTTAGTTTTTTAAACTTATTTTTATTTAACAGTAAGAAGAAAGAAAATATAATTTCAAAAAATTAATTACGTTAGACTTGAACGGCTGTGCTACGAAATAAAAAGTTTCCAATTTTTAATTTTATTTCTAAACTTACAGACGCCTTACATTACCGTTTATGATCACCTAATATGTTTACACACTTCGTCTTAACCAAATCCTTTGAACTTTTGTTAAACTTCAGAGTTTTCCATCTAACTTTAATACAAATTAATGCCCAAAATTTCTAAAAATAAACTCAACGAGTTCTGGTGGTTAAGCTATATACACTCGCCTTAAATGAGGCTCACTTCGAAATTAGATTCTTTAAAACAGTTTCTTATTTGCAAGTGTTGATAAGCGCAAAGTTTTAACAAATTATGTGAATAAATTTTTAAGTGATAAGTTCATTTTTTTACCATTCCAAAATTTTTGACTTAAATATGGTGAAAGAAGCGAAATTTACTAAATTCTGTGTGATATTCTTAAAAATCCGTAGATTTAACTTGTTTCGCCACTGTTGTCCGTTTATCTGTGCAAGGCTTAAATATCCGTAGAAATCCGTAATTTCCGTGTAGTTGGCACCACTGGCTAAAACTATGAATTGAGATATTCAATAGTAAAATGATACTGGAATGATTTCTTACAGTAAAAAAAAATATTCTAAATTGTTGTTCGGAAAATTTTTTAATTTTTTAAAATTTATACATAAATTAAAAATACCGCGTGTATTGCAAAAAAACCAAAACTAATTTAATTTCAATTTTGATCAGTTAAAAATCTATTCAATAGCTTAAAATAAAATCTAGGTATGTTTGATTTTGGCATTTTAACGCCACACGGGCTTACTAGTTTTTATATATGGGCACAGAAAAGTCTACAGTGACCAAAAAATTAAAACTTATTAAAAACTTTTTATTTTATGATATTATCTAATAGAAACATTTTCATTTTATTAATTTAAGAACTTTATATATAAATACATAGACCATGATGATCAAATCGTCTGCACTGTTTCATAGATGAAGTTTCCTTTTTCGTAAATGTTAAGTAAATGTTTCGTAAACTTTTTGTTTTAGTAAATATGGAAGGCATTGGCTAAAGATAATAGAAAAATGGTTGAGGCAAGAAAAGGACGGTATATTAAATTTTTTGTTAAGTACTAAATTACATAATTAATTTACCACCTAATTACTTAATTACACAATTAAAATTAAAGGAAATTTTGTCGCGTGAGTTACGGCAAATATTTTTTGGAAACTGAATATATTTCTAAATAAGCAAAGTCCATAGGTAAAGTGGGTTTATAATGAAACTTCACTGTTTTCGTATTATTTTAAAATTCAAAACAAAAACAAATTATATGGGAAAATTCGCTGAGTTTTCACAATCGAAACTTGCTTGTAAGACATACTTTTTTTTTGTCGCGTGAGTTACGCCCATATTTACCACTGTCATTCTTAACTAGTTACAGGAACGATAATTTTGGTAGATCATACCATTACTTTTTCTTGTAAGACATATGTACATAAGAAATTTTTTTACATTAATATCATAAAATTCCGAGAAAACGAAGCTTTAAGTCATACGCATATCGCGTGAGTTACGATGGAAATGCCCAAATTCGAGTTAAACTTTTTTAATCCAAAAATGTCTTATTAATTTTTCTTTCATTCAAAACCATTTTAGAAAACCTTTTTCAGTTTTAACTTATTTTAATAATTAGTATTATTTCTAAATTGCATCTCAAGTCGCTTAAAACTACCTTCAGTGCCGAAATATTTTTATTTAATGAATTTTTAAAATAGCTAACTGTTATTTTCTATGCCTTTATTATGTCAATTATGTTAATAATAATAAGCATAATTGTATAAAGGAAAGCTTATTAGAACTTGAAGCGCTTCGTGCGTCATAGTATTGATATTGTAAGCAGAATTTTCATTCTTTGATACTATGTAGCTGCGAGGCTACATACAAATTCTCTATTGCATTTTTTCGGACATGGCCTCTAACTCATCGATGACATCTACCTTACAGAATAAGCGACGATGGGAGTAGGTATGCTTACAATATATACGAAATAGACCACATCGAAAAGAAACAAACAAAAGCAAATGACGCCACAAATTATTTTCACAATAATTTAATGAACGAATTCATTTCCTTTTCTGTAAGCATTTCAGAATCAATGTTTAATAAAATTTAGTTATTTTATATACAAAACTTTGTTCTGTTTTAGACATAAAGGTTAGTAATTTACACAAATACAATTCACTGCAAAACTATCTGTTAAAACACAATGTAGCATACACAAACGAATTAACTCAATTTCCTGTCTACACAATAAAAGAAATATTCGGTTTTTACAACACAAATAAGATTTTATCACATCCCGCTTACAGCTCTACAATACAATGTCATCACAGATAAATTTTTATCATAAAATCATATGCTGTGTCCTAAAACTGTATTGAAATTACCAACATGCACTGCTTGTCCAGAAAAAAATAAGTAGACATATCCAAGAAATCCTTTTTTGAGATATGTTCTTAAAGCCTTTCACATTACATTAGAAAAAAGAAAAAATCAACACATTAATGGGGGTTTAAGGCAAAAGCCATTGAAATTAAGACATATTTTAGAAGGTGTTTTTTTAAAAAGTATATAATTTACACAAAAAAAAATAAATTTGCGTGTTAATTTTATATTAAATTAAATTAATATAAAAGATTAATTAAAAAAATATATTTATTTATTTATTGTTACATATAGTTTTTATACATAAAGTTGGCGCTGAAATTGATTGGTTGAAAGGTGAAAATCGAGCCACATCATAACTCGGCTCCATATCGTCTCAAAAAAAAAAACAACAAAATGTTTCGAAAGTTTCGAAAGTAGACCCTTGAATTTACTTCATTTACCAAAATGAATGGAAATATGGAAAATTAAAAAAATTATTCAGCGAGAAAGAAAAAATGTACGTTATTTTGAACTAAAGATGCACAACTCGGATGAAATGAGTGACAGCCGGTACACACTGACTGTAACAGGCGTCCACCGACAAAACGAAAGCTTGCCGTCAGTGAGAAATGTCGCAGTATTCTCGACGACTTGATTATAATGAAAGCAACAGCGACAGTCTGTATTCAATACAAAACATTTACAAACTCTTCTATCAAATAAGAAATAGATTGAAGTCTGCGGTAGCAACAGTTGTGGTCGTGTTCTCTCTTTGTCTTGCCGTCTTCAAAAAATACATCTTCATTAGAAAACATGCGTTCAATTTTTTGACAATTGACGTTTGTCGCTTGTCGCAGTCAATGTATATCGGCTATGATGAAGACTGCGTCGAACATGGCGTTTGTAATGTGTCGAATTAAAAGAAATAAATTCTATGGGATTCTGTGAGCAAGCATTGCAAACCCAATCGGAAATTATATTTGATGTCATTGTCAAAAAATTTAGTTATTGTGTCACCAAGCAAGCAAGCAAAATTATCGTTTTTTTATGTACAGAGTGTGCATTGATCCTTGATTCATTTTTTCAAACAATAATTACACATAAAGAGGCTATGAACTTTAAGAAGCACGATGTGAGCATATGTGCGTAATCACTATTTTAACTTCCTATTGGATTGATGTATGTTTAGTTTTTGCGCACGGTGAAATAAATTCATAAAACTTTTGACATGACAAAAAAAAAATTGTAATTATTATATATTTTATAATATTATATTATTATAATTATAGTTTTTGCTTATTCCTCGTTGTATTCTTATTTTGCAAAAATAATTGAGTTGCCGTCAACATCTAGTTTGAATATTAATTCAACTAAGATTTTAATTGGTTTGCTGTTAATTTTTGTTTAAATGCACGTCAAAATTTTGAATATTTAAATTGGTCCTAAAAATACTGATGTTAAATTAATGCAACTTATTTTAATGCTTTTAACTACTGTCCAGTGCTTTGAATACTCACACACTCAGAAAATATTTTGTTCGTGTTTTATATGATCAGTTGCTGAGTGCCAAAGTGCGCCAAAGAAGGCATGCTAGTAGTGCTTTTGTTGGCATCAAAATACCTTCCATGATCACTGTGTTGATGAGTGCTTCTGAAAGTCCTACCTTTCGAAGGTTCTGAGTCTTTTCATATTATTTTATATGAAATAATTTTAAAAAAATTTAGAAAAAATAATAAATGATCGAATGAATTTAAAAAAAAAATTGAACTTTTTAAAAAAATGTCTCTCCGACCTGGGTCTCGAACTCAGGTCTCTGAATTCTAAAACTTTACATATCATATTTTGTGAAAACTTTTATATGGAAAAATTCTGTCTTTTCTTAAATTTTTGTAAAAAGAAAAAAATTTTGATTCTAAAAAATACAAAAAAAAAACTATATTTTTTTTCGAGGTGGGTTTTAAACCCGTGCTTTCGAAAGCTTACTTTAATTTGAGATGATGCAAAATAAGCTAAAATTTGCTAACAACTGTGGAAGACGAGTAGATAAGGTGTCGGACCGCCACATTGAGAGGACGTTGGTTCAAATCTGGAAATTATCAGTCGTTTTTTATTTCAAGTTTATATACATATTGCTTTTCTTTCTAACATGCAATTTCAAAAAAGGCTTCTTGCAGTCCCCTTTAAAGTCGCGAGAGACGAAGGCCTAAAAAATTTTATCGTTCCATATAAAAAAGCTAATGGGTTTGGATGTGAGTGCGGAAGGGCTAAAAAATCCACATGATGGCCTTCTAGAAGCACTTCGAAGCCCTGCTTTTGCCCACTCTGTGCTCGCAATAACTCGCAACGTTGACGCCGAGGGCACCCGTTATGCATCCCTACTTTTAACCATATTGTTGCGTGTAAAATCCAGACAAGTTTTCCAAAGACGATAATTTTGGTAAATGGGGTGTAGAATTACATTATAAATAATAAAACAAAAAATATTAACATCGGTCGAATAGTTTGTTTGCAGTAGTGCGACCTGTTTTGAAGAAGTATGTTGCGAGAAAAATGCGTTTAAAACTACTCGGGTTAGTTAAAGTTACTCTGGCGCGCCGGGTTTGAGGCGCTGTAGAATCTGTATTATAAGCGGGATTGGTTTGGATTTTTTTTTTAACATAATCTTGAATTATTGTACAAAAATAATCAATTTAAGACAAAAGTAAATTTTCAAAAATTGTTGTCTAAAACATCCCTTAAAACAATATTTCTTTCCTCATTCAAAACAACCACTGTACATTGTGCTGAGTTTGCTACACTCTGTTTCAAAAGTATAAAGTTTCTTTATGAAAGGTTATTATTTTTCAGTAGAAACTATTATGGAGAGTCTTTATTTTTACCTAATAACTCATTCAAGTTACATTTAAACTATCTGAATTTTCTACTTATCATTAAAAAAACTTAATTTTCAAGTTTTGAAAAATAAAATTATTTTTCGAGGTCATCAAATTGACTTCAGATTAATTCAATGACATTTGGCTAATTTATAAAAATTATAGAACGATTTGAAAAAAAAAATTCTATAGTGACAGTCTGAATATTTGAGAAGGTATTTTTCATAACTTTCCCTGCATTATTTTGATTCAGAATTTACAAACTAGGAGTGGCACAATATCTTTTGGAGGAATTAATAACTTTTTGTGTTAATCACGCTTTAGAGTAGGCAAAAGCCAGTTTTAACGCAATTCCTGTTACGTGAATATAAAATATAAACTTTACAAAGAAAAGCGACCTTCTCTTTTTTAAGCTTGATGTGGATGATGCTGCTGATGATGTTGTTGTTGCTGATTTATTAATTATTGCTGATTTTTTTACATGTTGTTATTTTTGTTTACCATATTGCAAAGAATTATTTAATTACTGAAGATAAAATGCAAATTTAACGTTTAATTATAAAGAGCCGTTAATATGAGAATGCTTTGTAGTGTTTGTCTAACAAACGCTGTTAAGCAGCATTATTTTTTTTTAAATTTTTATCTAAGGTACGAATTTTAAACTAGTTATTGACATATTTTTGTCGGATTTATATAATATACATATATAAAGTTAGTATATTTAGATTGTTGAAACAGGTTAAAGCTGTTTTTGTTGAATTGTTTCTTACTTTAATCAATAAAGAATAGCTTTTATGGCTGTCATTTTAATTGTGTGTGTTTGTATGTGATATAAGCCATTTTTATTTGGTGGTTATGAAAGCTGCTTGCATTTTCATGAAGTAATCGTTTATGCAGGTAGCCATATATTGTAATTTGATTTTATGGTTTTTGAAATTTCCATTTATGTAGTTTTTGCAGGTTTTACGCATGAATAAAATTACATCATTCCTCGACTGCACGCTATGTTTTGGCCAACTGCTGTTAAACAGCAAAAACCCAGAACAACAATAACTATTATTATTATTATTACTGCTGCTTTTGTTGTTGTTTTCCTTGTTGTAAACTAATATGGGCTAAATTATTCGTGCCATTTCAAAAGCTGTTATTCATTAGATACGTATTTTATACCACTTGTATCCATAACTAAAATGCTTTTATAATATAGCACTTTGTATACCAAAGTATTCTTTTTGTTATTTATGTTATTTGGTTAAATGAGTTTAATGACTCAAAATCCGCTGTTGAATCGATAATAATTTTTGGACACTGATCATTTCTTTTCTCGCCTTTATTGACTGACCTAAATATTTCTTGGCAAACATTTCTTTGTAGCTGAGTTTTCTTTAGCATCGTCACAAGCGTTAAATATTATCTTGTGTATCATTTTTACATATTGCCCAGTCAATAGCTAGTATTTTTTCCAACAAACTTTTTCGTTGTGCCCTGAATAATAAATCAGTTTTATTTTTCAGTGAAGAAAACCGACCAAAACATAGTGCACAGACAGCTAGCTATACACAAATTTATACGTCACTCTGCAACTTCGACCATATTTTGACAAAATTTGCAAAAAAATAAATAGTATGCATCGATTTTAAGGCGTCTTAGAATATTAAGTGATTTTCTTATCTCTGTACGTCGACATAATATTTTACCTTTTTAGCTGAATACTTTTTCAGAAATATATTGCGTCACATCTTATGACAGCAAGCCTAAAAATAAAAAAAAAAATCTAAAAAACACTTCGTTGAAGTTTTCTGTACAGTTCGTCATATTTAGAATTGCCATATTTTTGGCACTGTAAGGGAAATAAAAATGTTTACTCTTGAATTAATGATCAATAAGTTATGCTAATTATTTATGTATTCACTTTATGATAAACACTTACGCAAAACAAACGAGCTGATGACGATTCAGTAATGTTGACAGAATGCTTACCTGGAAGAACATTAAATTTTAAAATAAAAAGAATTAAATATTTTAAGATATAATGTTAAAGTAAAGTTAACTCTAAGTAGCAGAGACATTTGGCTATGGGTATCAAATGAAAGAAGATAATCTTTTTTATAAAAAAAAAAACTACGCAATGACTATACATCCATTCTAAATATGTAAACTAGTTCAATTTACTTATGTTTGATTTGACAATTAATGAAAATAATTTAAAATTTCTGTGAAGTAAGAAAAGATCCATTTTTTTCAACACCAAACCAAAAACGATTTTCAAATGTTCTCTTTCATTTGGTACCCATATTGTTATGTTTGGGTGGTTTTAAGTATTCAAATAATTTTTTTAGACAAATACATGTCTTGTTACTTCAAAGTCCTTTTCAAAAAATTTTAACTTTCAGGAGAAAAATTGAGAACACAGCTTTACTATCCTTTGCCTCTAGTTTCACGTATATACGGTTTATTTTGTGTGTGAAATATTTTCCGATGATTGTGGTACGGTATGATAGTTGCTATCTTGCTCGTTAATTTATTAATTAACTTAACGTAAAAGTGCATTTCATTGGGACATTTGTTAGTTGCACAATTTCTTGAACTATATGTGATTTCAAGTGCTTACAAGAACTTTTTGCCTCAAATTCTATCCGTGACACTTCGTCTCAAGCAAGCCAATAAATGTGCGTAATTACGAGCCCAGAATTTTTGATTGCAATTCATTTCATACATAAAATATTTTCATATACGTCAACTCTGACATACTCTGCATACGATTGCAAAAAATTGATAAAAATCTTATCACAACAGAACATATAAATCTTGTAGTCGAAACTTTGGAAAAGTTTCGGAAATACGATAAAGTAGCATTTAAAGATATATTTAATAAAACTGAGATAGGCTTTTATTAATTTGGGATGGAAATAAGTAAGCCTCGTTTATCAAAATGCGATGTAGCGACAGAAATCATATAGGACTTTTATTGAATTAAGCTTTACAATAAAATTCTGATATCCAAACCACTTTCAAATAATTGCAAATTTTTAAAACATAACGTATGTCTTTCGAAACGGAAAAAATAAGTAAAGATTATATCTTTAAGGGACTTGTGCACAAATAAAATAGATATAGAAAAGTTGGGAGCTGAACTTGGGTTATGGAAAATAAAATGAACCAACAAGAGAACTGAGGGTTGCAAAACAGCTCTTGAAACACTTAAATTATCTTGCGGCGACAAATGTAGCGTTTCTAAATTAAAAAAAAAATATTAATAACAAATAAATAATGAATAAAAAATTAATAATGAATAATGAATAAAAATTAACAATGAAAAACAAATTGTAAATAAATAATATATAAAAGAATTGATTCATTACTTTGAATAACGAATAATGAAATGAATAATTAAAGAGTTTTTAAAAATGAATGTGAATTAAAAATCTTATTCATAAATCAATTTTGCATTCATTGAATGCAGTTTATTTTGCTATTCACTGATGCCTCTTTTTGTAAATAAAAACAAATTGAATACATTCTTTTACAGCTCTGATTTCTGTGAGCAAGGAAACTGTTATCGACAAATTATCTTCGCGCTCAAAAACAATTAAATAAGAAATTATAAAAGTATCTACAACTATGTTTAAATATGTTATTTTTTTATATATCTGTTTTTGTTGCTTTATTTAAATAAATACTTGTCCTCTTGCTCAAAACCGAGCGATTGAATCAATTTTTTATGTTAAAAATTAAAATAAATGAAAAACCATTAACTCTTTTCATTTCGGTTGTTGAATTCGGTTAAGAAATTTAAAAAAATCTTAGGCCTTCAAAAATCTCAATGAAAATGAAAATAAAACAATTTTTTGCTTCAGTAAACCTCCCCCCCCCCCTCCCCTTATGCAATACCTATCTACGGCGTTGGCCACTGTATAAACCAGCTCACGAAGCTAGTATCGCACCTCATTCATAGTTTACGAAACACAACCATTTTTCATGGTTTTACCATAGTAACATACCTTTTTTGACCTGCAACCCTGCGAAACAATAACAAAGGCGTAATTATAACGTCAAAATGAGCTGTTTTGAAAATTTTATTAATTTTTACTTACTTATTTATTCAGTTTTGTCAATGGATTTTCTGGACTGACTATAACTTCCTCCCGTCGCGATAATTCGAAAACAGTTCATTAATTGTAAGCTTCCGTTCCAGCACGATAAAATTAACAAACAATCGTCGATTTCATTAAATAAATTTTACGTTTTCCAACAGCAATTTCACTTGTCAAAATATATTTTGTTAGTTTAAATCAGCCGTACATAGCTACACAAATAAATTGGTTACTACACAATCGAAATAAGTAGTCGAATGAAAATTATGTTAAAAGTAAACTTTCATTTGCTTCATTTAAGGCCAAACTACAATTAATTACATCAATTAATTTTATCTTAAAACACGGGTCATTTTATGAAATTTTTAAGATTATTGTTTAATTTTTTACATGTTCATACATAAAATCTGGGTACTCAATTGATTTATACGGCTACAAGTAAATTATACATCTCTATGGCTGAACGACTAAACATAAATTGTCAATAGTGACATTATAGCTACGCCAATGTCTTACTATCTCATTTTTTGCTCTCCGAATTGCATCTACCTGGTTATTCTGTCATGAATAAAAGTCATAAAATTGAAAATTTTTCATTTGAAAACAAATTTAATTCAAAGTGAATAACAAGAAAAACAGTTTGCTTGGATTAATTTTTATTTACTTATTAATTTTTATTTACATTTGGCTATGGGTATCTTTCTTTTCTGCTTAAAATAAGAATTTTGTTTAAATCTAAATAATTTTTTGAAGCTATTTCGATGTGTGTGTCACTACTTTAATACCACATACTATAAAGTCGTTCATGGTTTCAATACTTTAATATCAATACCATATGTGTGTCCTTAATGTACATAAGTTTAATGCTACTTTTGTTTTATTTTGAGCTTTGAATACAAGCAAAAAATTAATCAACAAGATTTAAAATTCAGTAAGTACTTTTGTTGTTCTAATGCTACTTTTATTTTATTTTGAAATTTTAATAAAAGCTTAAAAAAGCTAAAAATTTAAAAAAATAAAAATAAACTTTAGTTCTTACATAAAATGCAAAAAAATTCAGAAGGACGAGAATATAAATTTATATTTGATCAGATTCAGGGGTTCAGGAGGATTAAACCTCCCCCGAAATTTTTGGAGAATCTTTTTTTAAATGTGAAGTACTGGTGTTTATTATTTTGGCTAAGGGTACCAAAAAGAAAAACATTAATTTTTTTATAATTTATTTTAAATATTCACACCCCTATTCTGCAAACGTTGGTAGCTATTTCTTTTGATAATGGTCTGAATTTTGTTCCTGTTTTTTGTTATGTTTTTTGTGATATTGCGCCTTTAGCTGTAAGCAGTCATACATACAACCGCAACCTGAAGTCTCAAAAAGATTGCATTTTTCGGATCAAATATACGCCAAAACCGCACAATGAGCTTTATCGTAATTTTTAAATTCAACCCTTCCGATTTCAGTGGCTTCAAGCGAACGCTCATTTTCATCTCTACACAGATTGCAAACGTATCTGCGAAGCAAACAAGCAAAGACCGATTGAAAGGGTTGGCATTATTGAACGTGCATCATTACGTGCGAAAATGTAATCAAAATTAAGTCGAAAAAGCCAAGAAAAATTAATATCATTTTTTAAACTAAAAATGTTACTGCCGTAGCCTAGTGGGTAGAGTGCGAAGCCCCTAAGCTAAAGAACCGCGATAGCCCGGGTTCAATTCAAGCTCAGACAGAATGTTTTTCAAATGAATTAATTTTTCTGTTCGGTCGTCACCAGGGATGGGATGAAAAAAAAAATAAAAAATCGTCATTTTCACACCATGAAAATCATCAAAATCGGCATTTATTACAAATAAGTACTCAGTATGCTCGGTATAAATAAAAAATTCAATAACATCTTCAAAAATTCAATGACTATTTATATAAAATTGAATAGATGTATTAAAAAAGGTAAAAATTATTAGATACAATTAGAGTTTTAATTTCATTAAAAATTCTAATAAGTATTTGATTTCAAAGTACTATTTTACCGCAAGGTAACTTTATATCGGGATTGGAAATAATGCATCATTTTTCAGTAAAAATTGCAGAATATAATGTTTTATTTGAACTGCAATATAATCCAATTGAACTGCGCTTGGCGACAAGAAACAAAGAAATAAATAAAGAAAGAAAAGAAAACATAAAAGGCCACACACACTTTATTATTGTTACAGTTTGACAGCAACAGCAACAATGCAGTACGCTTTTACGGCCCAAGTTAAGTTGAAATGAAATTTGAATCTGAAATTGATTCTCTTGCCAGCTTAAATTTTTAATAGTAAAAAAATCGAGTCAATTTAAAATCGTCATTTTTGGCATAAAAATGAAAAAAAATCGTCACGTCATAATTGGTGCCAAAAAACGTCAAAATGTCGATAAATCGTCAATGTTCCCAACACTGGTCGTCACCTCTCTGCAGACAATGGCAAACTTTAGAGAGTAAAAACTGCCATGTAAAGCTTCTTGAGAACATAAACCGTTCGGAGTCGTAGTCGGAGTTAAACTCGTAGGTCCAATTCTCGATCATTTGTTTTCAAACATTTAATAAAATGCACAACACAATTCAGTCAAAGTTCTTTCTAGGGCTGAAATGGCCAATTTTTTTTTTTAAATCTAAAACACATTTGATTTGATTTATTGATTACTGATTTAAAAGTGATGGATAGGTTAGGTAAGGTTAAAGTGGCAGCCTGTCAAAGACCGGCCCACATAGACCAGATATTTGGTCTGTTGTGGTACCACATCGGATCTACTCCTCCTCTCCTAAGTGCTGTCATGAAACTACCCTGAACTAATAATAAAAAGCAGTAGACACTTTACATCTACCTTCTCAAGATCCCTAACATCATCAAAAAAAGAGGCTTCCGAGATGCTTCTGTCTTCTGCGGGCTAAAGCGGGGCATGAATAGAGGAGATGCGATACCGATTCCTCCTCTTCCTCATCCCTGCAACTCCTGCAGAGGTCATTCGCATGAACCCCCATTCTAAGGGAATGCCTACCTATAATACAGTGTCCTGTTATAACGCCTATCAGAATGGAGAGATCTTTCTTCGCCATTTAAGTGAGCTTCATCGTTCGTTTTTCAGTAAAACTAGGCCACATCTGCCTAGCTTTAATAGAGGTGGTGCTATGCTTTTACCTGAAATTAGCCAATTCTGTGACATGTTGCCTTAGTGCAAGACGCAAGTGGCATGCTAATGTTTCCATGTCCGATAGCAGCGTTGCCACTGTACCTTCCCTAGTGAGCTCATCCACCCTAAAATTTCCGGAATGTCCCTATGCCCCGGTACCCAGACCAGATGGATGTCAAACTTATCAGCCATCTCATTAAGAGACGAGCGATATTAAAGGGATGTTGGTGATGTTAGGAACACACCTGCAAGGGACTTAATCGCTGCTTGGCTTTTAAAAGTGATGCTCTGATTCAAAATTTCGGATCCTTAAATGCTCTGCATTTCACATAAACTGCAATTTTATTTCTAGTAACTGCGAATTAATTTAAAAAGATTTTTTTATCGCATACAAATTAATATTGCCATGACACTTGTGGCACTAAAACTTACTCAAAATCTTTTAAAATTATGTGGATTTCAAATTCGCTTTAGTATTTGTATTGAAAAAAATTGTATTAGTTACAATAAACAGTTCGAATTCATATACCTTTATTTAATTCACCTTAAAAAGTAAAAATGAGAGCAAAAAATTTAAAAATAGTGATAAATGAATTTTATACAAAACGTGTGTTAATTATGTGATATGAAAACCATTTAGAAGCATATTTTGGAGTTTAATCCTTAAGAATAGATTTTATATATAGTAAAGTGTAAAGTTTTTTTAAGACATCTTCCCGTTTGTGTTGCGAGAGATTCAATAAAATCCACGTTGCTCTCTACTCT
Source organism: Dichetophora obliterata (assembly GCA_963920525.1). NCBI lineage: Eukaryota > Metazoa > Arthropoda > Insecta > Diptera > Sciomyzidae > Dichetophora > Dichetophora obliterata. Next base: position 84,318,453 of record OY986439.1, on the reverse strand, counting down.
TCTCTTTTTGAGCTCAGCTAGAACAGCGCAACAAAACACAACTATATTCAAAAGGAAACAAAGAGTACTATATTTTCGATTTAAACAAACAAATAATATAAAATACATTATATTTGACTTGATATTGATATTTTTCGTTGAAAATTTTATCGATTTTCGCTTTATTATTAAAAAAATGTGGAAAATTTCGGATCTTCTGGAAGAAAACGAGGATCTTATAAAAATTCCTTATTTCCCTCTCTGCTATGCATTTATGCATATATGACATTAAAATAATACAAAAAATCAACTTCTTCACAAATTCACCGAGCCCGACCAGAAATGGGAAGGTTACATCAAAATATGAAAATAAAAATTTTTATTTTTAGATGGTGCCTACCAGCGGTTTTCTGTTTTAAGGGCCAACCAAAATAGACGAGATGAGACATGACGAGTAAATTCAAGCATATGCGAACCAATTTTAATAACCAAAATGGTCGTACGTATTTGATCGAAACTGAACGAAACAATTAGACATAACGCTCTGTTCCATAAGAATCGTACTTCAAACGTATGCTACTCGTCACAACAACTGCTTGGTTGACAAGCTTGTAATTTTCCGAAAATACAAATAATTAAATGACAGACTTTTGACTATCGTCTCTGCTATTTTGGTTGGCCCTTTAGTTGGAGAAAATTTACGGAAAAGCCCTAAAGTTCAAAAATTCATATCTCACTTATTTTCAAACATAAAATCATGATTTTTTGACAAAATATATATTAGACCACCCATATGTGCAAAAGTGTTATTTTCTTCGCTCCCCGTATTCTTACTTTGAACCACGTCTTCGGCGCTAAAAATAAATATTTTTTATAAAAAAAATTTTTCATATAAACTTTACTTAATTATCTCTATAATGAAATAAAGCACATAATTTTATCCGTATGAAAACCATAATGGCCACCGTTTTTGCAAAAAAAGTGCTCAAAAAATTTCAAAAATCCTGTCTTTAAACGTTGATTTTACCACAAATAATACAAGTTGGTCAAAAGTTTATACACTGTTGTTATTGGCTAGGTTATTCTTAAATTTAAGGTCCCAATCACGAACTAATTTAAAACTTTTTAAAAGAGTTACAGATCAAAAATATTTTTAACTTGTTTAAAGTGTGTTTCTGAGGCTTTAAGTCAAATGCGACTGGCATTTTACCACTAGACGCACCCGGTTTTTTTTTGCAGTTCTTATTTTTTAGTCTAGCTCTCTACGAAAATGCGTGGGAAGCGAAGAAAATAACACTTTTGCACATTCCATATATTTTATGGGTGCTCTAATATATATAATAGTTTTAGTAATTTTTTTTTTAATTTTTAGATGGTGCTACCTTCCAAGTTTTTTCGACGTCTGTGAAAACAACTTTAAGGAAAGGAATAAATAGTCGTCTAGGAATATATTCCTATTTAAAAAAGTGTTTTTGCCATGGAAACCAAAGTTACCACCGATTCTTTTTTAACACTCTATTGGCTAAAAAATAAATAAATCTAGTATTCAAAATTTTAACACGTTTTAATAAATTCTGATCTATTTTACGTATTCTTTCAAAAAATATTGATTTTTTGTTACAAAATGATATAATATATTCTATCCTAAACTAGATATCATCACATCATAATATTGAGCATACCTCTAGGCATAACAGCATATACCTTGAAGCCACAAAAAATAAAAGTGATGAAAATTTGAAATACAGTTTATCCGCTTATCTGCAGTACTATTGAATATTCTAAAAATCTTTGAAATCTATATTTAAAATCGAGTCAATAAGAAATATGTATGTAAAAGAAAACAAACGATTCGATATGATATTAAGATATTATTATTATTATTTTTATTATTATTCTACATCTAAAACTCTGAACATCAATGAGGATGGTCCCACTAAATTCACACATACATACTCCAAGAAGGTAAAATATGCGAAAAACTCGTGCGCACAATCTTGTGTATGTATGATTTGATTCTAATATATCTATTTGTAACAATTTGTTATATAGATGAATTTTATAATCGAATTTTATACGAACACTTTGCCCTGTGTATGTTTGTATTGTTAATGTTATGTGCGTGGATGCGTAGCGGTGATGGTGTGTTTCAGTATGTGTTTTTGGCAAACACATCGTAAATGTTAGTGTTTTTTACGCATTTTTATAACAACACAAAGGAATTGTCCTTATCCATGGACTCATACTCAAGCGAGTTTATATACTAAGTGCAAATAAGGGAGTTGAATTCCGAAAGGTTTTCACATTTCCTAGTTATAGCTAGGGATTAAAAATCAAAATTTTGGGATCACGGAAATGCTTCGGGAATTTAAGAACTGAATTTGCCAGATAACTTAATGAATATTTTAAATATATATACAAAATTTTTAATAATTTTTTTGTTAACTTAACTTGATTTAAAAACCATTTTTGTTAGAAAAATATGCTTTCGTCACTCAAAAATTTACTCGTTTTGAAACATTTTTCACACTAAAATGCCTCTCAAAAACAAACCGTTTTTGTTTTAAACTGTTTTAAAAAACCATTGAAACGTACGACTTTTAGAAATTAACTGCTTCATTATGTATAACGAATCGAAGGTTGAACTTAGTGCGAGACTCGGTAAGCAATACATTTTTCCATATCAAAAAATATTGTTGCTCGTTTCTCTCACGACGTTCAGCCTTCGTTTCGTTTTACATAAAGATGCAGTAATCCATTTTTAGTTATTCATCGGAATAATGAACTACAAATATTTGTGGGTTTCTTAGCATAAAGCTAGCTGAGTTTTAAGTTTATGGAGATCTTCTTTATCCTTTTCATGTATTTAAAATAGAATCCTAACCTAGTAAATAAATGAAAAGTTTTTAAAAATAAGCAAATATAAAAAAATTTCTCGTTAGTTCAGTTTTCATAGTTTTCATAGAAGCTGTTCCTGGATTAGGATTTTCAATCCCGCTAATCCCAGGATCGTGATAACTATTCGGGATTGTACTCCCTAGTCAGTTTGTTTGTTTTTTGTCCTTTATGCGCAACTAGTAATATCGATAAGTTTGTTTTTGTGTGCGAGAGTGCGTGCATTCATATTAAAAAAATATATGTTTTATATTATCCGTCGTAAAATTTTTATTTTTTTCCAATAACGAAGACAGTTCTTGTGTTATCCTTATGTTAGTTAAGGTCAAACAATTTTTAGCCACTGCTTTTTATTGATTCCATTTTATTTGTTATTGCCTTAACTTTTTCACTTAATAAACAAACAAATTATTGTCTCTGATGTAATACTTCAAGCATTTAAATGCGCCTTTACGGAGAAAATTCTTTACGCACAAGTAATGATCAAGCTGATCATAGTAATTACCATAATATTAATGATAAACGAAATTGTATGTATTAGGAACAAATTGTTTTTAAAAGCGTTTATAATTTATAAGCGTTGATCACAAAGAACACAACTCAGAAGATTTTTTAGAAAATAAAATAGTAGGTACAGAAAAGACAAAATGTGAAAAATTTTGTTTAAGTGTAAACAAATAATTAAAGTTAATAAACGTGCATATATTAAGGTTATGAAGCAGTACAGAAAAAAATATGTGGAAAAACCACATATCCAACCAACCAGGCTACAGCCTGGTTTAAGTGTAAACAAATATATAAAGTATAAATAAAGTGAAAAATAGTGAATATATAAAGGCTAAAGTTTAAAATAAATTTTTTTTATACGTATGCAAATAAATGGTTTTTTTACTAAAATAACAAAAATCTTGAGTTTTCCCAAAAGAGGTTTTTCAATTCTATATTAATTGCGCATGATCCATGAACACTTTAATAACACATCTTATGCCAGTTGCTCATACATTTTGAACACATTGGTAATACATCTTACGTATACGCTCATATATAAAACTGGTATTCCTGGGTTATTGCGAATTGCAAGAGTGTGAAAATGCAAGATATTTTGCGCACTAGTTCGTGAACATCAAAATTGGAACTTAATTATGCAATAAAATTAAAACTTGCATTTTCGCATCGTTGCAACTGCATTTCGCATCAACCCGTCGATACCCCTAATGATTTTCTCTTGCTCCGCATTTATGTGCACAAATGCTTTCTTTATGATCAGTTGTTGCTTATACTCGATAAATGTGCGCTTATAGCACATGAGCATAAGCATGGTAGAAGGATAGAGGTATATGCAGCGCTGACTGTGCTCTCTTTCCATACTGCCATGTTTGTCAAATTTAGCTGTGTGGCGAATGGAAACAAAAGAAAATAAAGAAAAAGTTTTGCTTCGTTTTGACAATTCCGGCAGTATGCTCTCATCTAGTGCATATACCCGTATTCTTCTACCATGAGCATAAGGAATAATATCTGCACCGAGTTTTCTCCGTGCTTTTATATTAGTGTGAAGAGTTAAAGAACATATGATATTCTCATGAGAAATTCTCTCAATATAATACAAATGATATGTATTCACTCAGCTAAGCCAATTCAAAAAACTATGGACAATTTTTATAAAAAAATTTTTAAAAAACTGAAAAAAATTATATTATTAGTAAAGGATACTTATTTAATTGTTTTTCGGTCGAAGGAAAAAAATCGAAGAAGAGCGTTCAATAGTTATAGAATCTGATGTAAGCACACTGATTGTGAAGTGGCAGTATTGCAAAATATCACATGATCATTAAATTCAGTATAACTTTTTTTGAGAAAAATAACTGAAAAAACACTTGGCACATCAGTATCTACTACTATTTTTATTAATAAACCGTTTCTTTCAAAAGGAGTTTTGTTCGCTCAAACTCAATCGATTGTTACAAAAATCGTATTAAATTTAATTTACTTGGTAGTAAAACACTTATCAACACTCGCAACCTTAAATCGCTAATGTTGTAGTGCGTCATCATTATTATTGTTTAAAAACAAAACCCGCCAATAAATTGTAGTTTCAATATCAGAATCAGGTTTAGTTTTGCCTGCGTCAACAAGAAATAAAAGTGAAAAGACCAAAGAGCAAAGCAGAGCAATAAAAATATACGAATAAATCTGAAAACACATATCTATACACATGTCTCAAGGTCAAAATTTAAATCTCGTTTTGGTTGCACAAAAGTCCAGACGACTTAGTATAATAGCAATAAAATTAAAAAAATTAGGCAGTCTTAATCGGCAGAAATGCATGAAAAAATTGTCTTAGTTGTTGCCTGAGCTCATTCAAAATGCGTTAAAAGCAAAATTTTTCGCAAAAAACAGAAGAATCAAGAAGAAGAATGCTTTATTGTGGCAACAAAGTTGCTAAGCCTGTTGCGAAGGTGTTTCCGTTCACAAATATCTTTCATTTCCTGAGGTGAGGATATAAACGCTGAAGATTTCCTTTGCATGTGTACATTTTTCATCAATATAATTCTGGCATAGTAATTGAACACTTTCTATCCATAACATCATAATCAGTACTAGCAGCTTAAAGCGTACCAACTTGTGCCACATGACAATAATTTGCTATTGTATAAAATTTTTAGAAAGGGTATTCATACTGCCTTGGGTAGTTGGGTAGATTGGCAAATGCCGTACATTTTGTTTTTGTAAAGTGCCATTCTACCCAAGTACTCATCTACCAATCTACTCTAGCTGACCCCCTGACTTGTTTGGGTAGATTGTTTTCTTGCCAAATTGAGTACGTTTTCCATGTGTTACCACTTTTTGCAAAAATAGGCAATATTTGACCTAAGGGCATCAAATTTACAGCATTTGTTGTCTAGTTTTATATCTCGAATAACTAAAAAATACCACACTCCCTATTACCGCCCATAAATCAATAACAACTCTATATTTAAGACAGATTGGACATATTATACTCAAATTAGGTAAATTAGTTCATATGGTACTTTTGGAAACTGAACTTAAAGTGGGCGTCGTCGCACTACAGTTATGCCAGTTCAGATATATAAAATTGTTTTTCCGATTGAAAAGAAAATTCTTATATGGTAGTAAGACGGTCTATGGCAGGACAATGTCTGCCAGCGACTACTACACGGTTAGAAATCTGGTACTAAAATTTAAACTTTTCTGTACTACATGTAAGTTAACACCAGCTTTGGTTTTAAATCTAGTATTTTGTAAATTCCATTTTCTTAATGGTTTAAATACAGCTTTGGTTTAAAATTAAGTACAAGCTTGGATTATAATATTAATCATATATAATAAAAAAACCAACATCGCGAGATTCACTCACACGACATTTAGTTTGTAAACTCAGTACTCTAACCAACGGGCTTGGCCTACACATAAACATATGAACCGATTCGCCTTATATTGAGTCGCAGTATTGCCAGGCTAACGTTTTACGGGTCTTAATCCAAATTTAGTATCCACATGTGTTAGAATCTAGTATTATTTGTATTAAAAACAAAAAGTAATACAGAGTTGTACTTAAATTGAAACCAAAAAGACTAAAATTGAAACCAAAAAGCTAAAATTTAAACCAAAAAGCTTAAATTGATATATTTGAAAGTAATATTTCTTTTGGTTTCAATTCTAGTACAGAAGAGCTTTAGTTATGAGTTCGTATTTGCAAAGTTAAAATTTTAAGCCATAAGGTTTAAATTTTAAGCCATAAGTTTTAAATTTTAAGCCATAAGATTTAAAAAAATGCATTAATATTTTAGTGGGACTAAAATTTTGTCCAAGACCCAAGAACCGTGTAGTAAATTATAAAATGCTTCCAAGTTTATATTTAAAACTACTCTTATATAAAATAACTTTTTTTGCCCAATTATGGTCTAAATTTTGGGCACGTAAAATGACAAAAAATAATTTGGTGGCAACCCTCTTCCAGCTGTCACTCATCTCTCAACAGCTACGTAATTCGGGGAGATCAAACAAGCATGCTGCACTGCCCAAAACTATTCTATAAAGTACTCAATTGTAATTTAGGGTGCTCGCAATTTTTAAAACTACTCAATCTACCCATACCCAACTACCCAAGTTAGTGTGAATACCCCTATTGCATTTGCGTTACCGTAGCATACGTGATTCATAGTCCTAACACCAATACACTTACATACTACAGAAGCACTCCAAAAGGAATGTCAAGCATGCACTTTCGTATCCTTTAATCTTTACCTTAATAAGAGCACGTATCCAGCTTTGTAGGTGTTAAATTGAGCGTTATTATTTTTATTATTATTTATTTTGAAAAATTGTTGACATTTAAGACTTTAATCTTTTGCATGCCGCATATAAAAAATAGATAACAACTAATTAAATTAACTATAATAAATGAATAATGTTAAAGTAATTATAAAGACATTAATTCAAAAATATTTGGATTATTGTCCTAAGTAGTCATATAAAACTGAATAAAATTGAGGATAAAAATACAAAAGAAAACTGAATCAAATATAAATAAAAATCGTTAAGAAAATAATGCAAAAATATATATATTATAATATATATTGGATTGAAATTGAAAAATATGAATTAAAAATGAGTTTAAGTTTTAATAAAGGATAGAAAGATCAGAAATAGAGTTAAAAGATATAGGTGTAAATTAAATGCTTAGAGTGCTTAGTGTTGGAAATAGTTTTAATGTTGCTTGGAAGTGAATTCCATAGTCTTATGGTACTAACGAAAAACAATCAGCGTTCTACACGAAAAATTGATTTCTAGAAATTCTTGAGATAACTCATCGACAAACAGCCTAGAACCCTAACCCGTAGGTAGACGAATATTGGTTCGATTTTAAGGAAGTGATTTTTGGAAATTTTACCGTTAACGGCCTTAAAGTATTAAAGTGAGGTTTATTTTGAATCTTTTATGTTATCAAGAATTTTCAATATATTTTATTTAATTTTTCTTAAGCAAATGTTGAAATGTATTTCTAAAAACCGGATTCAGGATTTTTCAAATTTAAATAAATTTCGGCAGATAAAGGGTTAAATATAAATCTATATCTACACTATTATATGAAAACATTGAAGTGTAAATTTTAAGTTACAACTTTACACCAAAAGTACTGGGCCGACTTTTATGAAAAATGTTTTAAAGTACACAGTAAAAAATTTGAGGGTAAATTTTATCTTTTTTATAACATTTGTGTGGTATAAACTTTTTTATTTCGAATTATTTATAAATTTTACACCACTCAATATTATTAAAAAAATAAAAAAAATATAATTTTAAAACTTTATATGGATATCATGTGTAAATTAAAATATATTCTGGTTCGAAAGTAAAAAATTCACCAAAATTCGGGAAATTTAAAAATATGGTGGTTTCGATTGGTCTAACGAGAAAAATTGTCTGGAAAAATTTATGAGATTTGATGGTATAACTTTTAAAATATTTTTGGTTTGGATTTATAAGTATACCAAATAGTATAAAATGTATGCTCATATTTTTTACTGTGTATCACATTTGTGCTACAGTTTTAAATAGAGTTTTAAATGAGGCTCGAGCAAGGTGAAAAGTGAGGTACATATAAATGCAAAACGGCGCTTTAAAACACAAGAAAAGAAGACATTTCTTATTACTTTTCATGTATTGTCTCAAAAAGATGGATAAAAAAATATCCGTGGCGAAACCACGGACTACGGTGGCGTTCTAGAATAAATAAATATAAATAATTATTACAAGTGGTGACATAAGTGCGTAGAATTTATTTTTAGAATTTTATACTTCGAATAATCAAGTCTTCAAATTATTTTCTAGGAGCTTTCAAATTCGACCTGCAAAGGTTTAAAACGTAGTTATTATATTTGTCATAAATTATTTTTAATATTTTGAAGTCTGTAAGATCCAAACCGCTCCATTGATTTCATTAAAATTCGGTACACATATTATATGCGTTCTAGATTGGATTGTGGCATTCTTAGTTTTGACCACGCCCCTTCCGCCCTTTCTTAACGAACGTTTATTTCGTTATTGAAATACTTTTTACTAAAGGATTTTACAATTTAATTTTAAAAATGTTTGATATTATGACAACGAAAACATTCACATGTAAAAAAAATATATGTGATATCTTAAAAACTGTAGGCATTTTTAGTACAACGACGTTTTCATAAAACATCGTTACCTGAGAATGAGAAAGAAAACGATACGAAACTCAAAGTTTTGATTTCCGATGACGATGATTAATATATATGGTTAAAATTTGTTTTCGTTTAAAGTTCAATATTAATTCATATTAAAAAAGAGTACCGATGGTCAGTGTATATATTTTTTACCTCTTTTCAAATAAGGTCCAAAATATTGATATTTTACTCAAAAATGAACTCAATTTTTTTTTTGTAAAAATAAAAAGAACTAAAAATTGAATTTCTCAATACCTTTCATATGAAAAAACATTCCCCTGAAAAATTCTTTCAGTTTTATTCTAAAATTTATAATTGTTTTTGTCATCAAAAAACAACAGTTGATCTCGTCTTTTAGCCGGTGATAGTCGTTTGTCTTGTGTATTTTTTTATTGTAATTTGTGTATATCTTTTGTTATTAATCTCCGTGTGTGCTGTATTTTTATTAATTTTGTGATTGAAAACTATTTTTCCTGTTATTAAGGTGACGTTAATGTTTTCATGGTGTATTAGATTTTTTGAATGTTTCATTGCAGTACATATATCGTTTATTTATCGTTCATAGTTTGATAGCTGAGTTCACATAAAATTGTTAAATTTGTTTTTTCGCTATGGAATATTTTTCCGTAGAAAATTTTGCATTTTTCTTAGAAAGGTCATTTGTTTTTGTAATTAAAGAAAAGCATATCTGAACAACTAATGAAATTTTTAAACTCTTTGAAAATATATCCACAGCTGAAAGTATTGGCATCACTTACGTGAAAAACTAGAAAATATTAGATTTTTTAAAAATTGATTGCCTTTTCAATGGTCAATTCATATAAATGGAATAAAGATAAAACAGATTTATTAAAATTAACTTCATTTTCACGTTTCTTTGTTTTAGTCGATAACTCTGCATAACTCCGCAAAGAATGGCTATAAAAATACTCTTCCTAAAATATTCAAATTATACTTTTGTAGTTTAGCTTTTAGCTGAAATTTAAAAAAAAAAGCGAGAGGCATAAGTTAAATTTTTGGAAAATAAAAAATTGAACTACGATTGGAATGGCTGATATATGATGATACTGATGATTTTGTTTTTTCCTAATATAATATAAGCAAAAGAGTTTTTCTTAATTGCTTGAGCTAATGCCGTAGCAATTAAACAAAAACTCTTTTAAATTTGTTTATGTTTTCATTTTCTCAATTCTTATATTTTTTTCTAATTATATTCTAATTTAGAATTTTACAAAACAAATTCTAACCGCAAGGACTCTAAGCCTTTAATAAGAACTACACAACATTTAAGTTCCCGATATAAGCTATTTTTTTATTACAGCAAGTTAAAGTTGCAACAATTACAAAAATAATAATTTTATTTTGCACTTTGTATAACTATGTTTTTTCTTACCCCAAAAACTCCAAAATTAACAAACTGCTTGGGGTCAACGGCTGACAGCAGTTTTGTTGCAATGATATGTCAAAGTGTGAAAATGTTACAAAATTAAGGCTAGGATTTCATAACGTGACCACAAAGTTAAAAGTAGACTAACAAAAATTCACATCAGCAGCAATTGTTATCTCTATAAGTTGCATACTCAATTGCAAGTTACCTACTAAATAATTGCTATAACTAAGCCAGCACACAAAAACCGCTAAGCAAAACTTTATAATTATTTTCACATTAAGTTTACATTGTTAAAAACAAATATAACAAAAAAACCACTGAAATTTAAAGAGCTCGAACAGTTTTCAAGTTATTTGTGCGAAAATCTGCGCATTACACGCAAGGCAGAGTAGTTGCTAACAGCCACTAACAACATACAGCTAGAGACCCAGTTTGCAGACTCATCATTCGGCTGGCTGCTCCACAAGCATAACTTTGCCGATTACTTTGAGTGCTTCCTCCATCATGGGTCGCTTGGTAGCTTCCTGCCTCGTCGACGTCTTCTTCGTTGCCGTGGCAAACACAGCTGTTAAGCGCTGACATTTCTTGAGATACTTTTGATGCGAGATACCAACTTTAAGCTTTCTTTTTATGCTGTTTTGCTCATTTCCCTTGAACAAAAATAAGCGTCGGAAATATACGGCGCGCGGTAACTGCTTACAGTGGTGGCCATAGAAAGATGGCGAAAGAATGATTGAGTGTGGCATGCGGATGAAGATGCAAAGGAACTATATTTTGTTTTTTTGCCATTATGGCAAGCGGTGAGCGTGTTGCAAAAAATGCCAAGAGTATTCCGTGGAAAATGAAGTGAAATAAGTTGATGAAGTTAAAGAAGTTACAGCAGCTTTACCAGCGTCCAAGAAGTCCAAGGAACAGTTCAATAAACTTTTTGGTCTACTATAATGATCAACATCAGTAGCTGCGATTTGTTGTGGTTTTCAAGCACCGAAAAAGATTTCATAGCTCTTGAGTGTTTATATTAATTCAGAGTTTCGAGTGGATATGAAAATGTTTTGTTTGACTTTAATTAAGACAAAAACTTATTGAAATCTAAGACTTATAAAAAAACGTCTACGTATACATATGTGGAATTTAAGTATGAGTACATATCGTTTATTTACTTTAATACCGTCATACCTCAAAAAATATCTACTATTTTCGGGTTAATGATGCAGAATTGTTGTTTATATCAGAGGTTTCGTGGCAGAGATCTGAATTACAATTTCCTAAAAAAAAAAATTAATTAGAACTTCGATGGCGATGAAAAATTAACAAGAACAATAACATGTGCACACTGAGCTAATATGTTCCTTAAAATAAATTTCAAAAATTGCTTTTAAGCATCTGATGAGGACCAACTTCAACAAAATGTACAGTGTAAAAAATCCACATAAATCAATTAAAAAATTCCAGGTTTCTGATAATTTAAAATTTTACTTAATGCATACAGCTCTATCTCTATGCTTCGATTGCTAGCTGGTAATACTTGCTTACAAAAAAGGCATTCAAGCTTTTGTATGCTAATATTATTATTGAAAAAAAAAGTTATATTCCAAATTTTCTGCAAACCTCTTAGCCATATTAAGTTATGTTTTGACTGAAAATTGAGCTTTTTCTAAATAATTTGTTATTTTAATAAAATATATATCAATTAAGAAACGCTTATGGTTTCTGATAATATAAAATTTTATTGAATGCATATAGCTCTCTCTCTCCTTCTCTCTATGCCTCGATACATAATATGTTTTAATATTACCTGAATGTATATTTGATAATACTTGCTTCCAAATAAGACTTTTGAGGCTTTTTTTCATATTCCTTTTAGCCATATTCATTTTTATTTTGAATAAAAATTGAGCTTTTTTTCAAATAATATGTTATTTTAATAAAACCTACCAATATAATGTAATTTGCTTTTTAAGTTTCACAAGCAGCCAATAAATAAAAAAAAAAAAAATAATTCCAGACATGTGATATTGGAAGTGCCACAAAAAAAAAACTCGCCACCACTTTGAGTGTTCGCTACGGGAAAATACATACAGCAGCAATAATTACGATCCCAGTGAGTCGTTGGAGCTAGGTTTGCTCGTAATGAATTTTATTGAATCGTATTTGAATACTCATAAATATAATAAAACAAAGACTACTCAATTTTAGAATTATGCTTAAAGCAAGTAAATAAATGTAAAGTACATAATTAACAGTAATAGAATTTAGGAAGTGCCGCGCTACAAGTGGGCATTTTTGCGAGTGCTCCGCAAAGAAAGGCATGCTACCACTGCTATTATTGGCGTCAATACACCTTCCATGATCACTGCATTGATGAGTACTACTGTAAGGCCACTTTTTGAAGGTTCATATTATTTTATATGTAAAAATTTAAAAAAAAAAAAATATATTTTTAAATACACAGAACAGTTTGTAAAAAAATGCAGATTTAAAAAATTTTTTTTTCCGAGTTGGGTCTCGAACCCGGGCTCCCGAAAACTAACACATTACATATTTTATTACATAAAAATATTTATATAATAAAAGTGTTTTTATAATTTATATGGAAAAACACCAAAACTTTTCTTATATTTTCATATGAAGAAAAATTTTTAAAAAATTAAAAAAAAAATTTAAATACACAGAACAGTTTGTAAAAATATGTAGTTTAAAAAAACAAACAAATTTTTTGGCAGAGTTGGGCCTCGAACACAGGCTCCCGTAATCTTACCTTCATTTGTATTCATGCAAAATAAGCAATTGATTCTTATCAACCACGATAGACGAGTGGGTAAGATGTCGGATCGCCGCATGAGAGGACCATGGTTCAAATTTGAAATTGTTAGTCGTTTTTTATTTGAAGTTGAGATTTATATTGCTTCCTTCTCGAAAGAGCGCTTCTGGCAGGTCTCTTTTGAGCAAGGAGAGCGGAAGGCCTGACAAATTTTCCCATTTCTTACAAGCAATACAACGGTGTTTGCAAGGAGTGTGGAAGGCCTATAAAATCCTAACGCAGGCCTGCTAGAAGGCCTTGCAACTACTGCAATTGCCCACTGGGATAGCTTTCGACGCAAGCAAACAACAACAATGCCATGCACATTGACAAAAAGTCAGTTCTTCGAATTACAACACACACGGAAATATTAAAGTTGTTGTACGTGACAGAGCTGTAAAAGAATGCATTCAATTTGATTTTATTCACAAAAAAGTGAATCAGTGAGTAACGAAATAAGAATGCATTCAATGAATGCAAAATTGATTTATAAATAAAATTTTTAATTTACATTCATTTTTATAAAATGATTAATTTTTCTTTTTAATTATTCATTTTCGTGATTCAGAATAATGAATCATTTTTTATTCATTTGAATGCTATTCACAAATAATGCAATTCACAAAGAATTTCAGAATTTTCAGTTGTTCTTTTTTATTTTTTGTTAAATTTATATTCGTTATTCGTTTTTTTATTCGTTATTCATTTTATTTTTTCATTCTCTTTTTATTCATTATTAATTTTTTATTCATTATTAATTTTTTATTCATTTTTCATTTGTTATTAATTTATTATTTATGGCTTAAGACTAAAATTAATGAAAAATGAAAAAAGAATACCAAATGAATAATGAATAAAAAATTGCAATACAAAAGAATAAAAAAATGTATACTGAATAAAAAATTAATAAAGAATAAAAAATGAATAAAAAAATAATAAAAAAGAATAATGAATAACAAATGAATAATGAATAAAAAATGAATGATTAATAAAAAATGAATAATGAATAACAAAAGAATAATGAATAAAATAAAAATAACGAAGAAAAAATTAATAATGAATAAAAATAGAATAATTGAAAATTCGGAAATTCTTTGTGAATTGCATTCTTTCTGAATAGCATTCAAATGAATAAAAAAAATTGTTTCTTATTTTGAGTAATGAAAATGAATACTTAAAATGAATAATTAATCATTTTTTTAAAAATTAAAAATTTTATTTATAAATCAATTTTGCATTCATTGAATGCATTTTTATGTAGTTATTCAGTTGTACTTAAAATTCGAAAATGAATGCCGATTTTACAGTTTTGGGAAGTGAGATAAAAGAGCTATGGGATTTACAACGCTGGTGTAAATGCTTCATAATGTGTAAAAATTGTATGTTATTATTTTGAATACTCTCCGCGTGAAAAGAGACTATGCCTATCTCTTTTCATAGAAGGTGCAAGTCAATTGAAAACTTAAAACGCATTTACTTCAAAATCAGCGATAAATTGAAAATGAGCGATATGTTTAAATAAAGTATGAGTAAAGCAGAAGTCAATATTATTCAAATTACACTGTTAACACGGTGCTACAATAAAAAATAGCATGTACTTTTGAAGTGACATATATTGGTTGCAGATCTGGTCGAGTATAACACGACACCTTACTTGAAAATGTTCATACACCCCAACATTTAATTTTACTGTTAATAAACTGATTTTTAGGTACTTGATGCATTTAACAATCAAAAACAGCAATTTTAAAACAGTTTTGGAAAGATGAAAAAAATTTTAGACTTATAATCGAATAAACATAACATTTTCACCATTTTTCTAATTTTTTTTTAACTATAACGATTATTTACTGCCAAAGTTTTTTCAAAAACTACTATAAACGTTACAGATTTCTGAAAGTGAAATTTATTAGAAATTAAACTAGTGTTTGTATAAGAAAATCGAATTTTAATTGACTAATTTATTTAATGAGAAATTACACCTTCATTGGCCAATGGGTGTTGTGAGCGTTCGTGTACCACTTTGACGGTACTATTAATATATTTTTATGAATTTTTTTTAAAATTGGTGTAATTTTTTAATGATCCTTTCCTTTAGAGTCAGTATTTAGACGAAAGAGATAATATCGAGAAAATATCGCAAATCAAGAAACCATAATGTTAAGAAACCATAAATTTAATGGAAAGAAATTATGAAATGCCAATTTCAATATTTAACGACAAAATTAGTTTGTAATAATATAGAAAACTTGCTTTAAAATTAATCTTAGCGATATTCCCACGCTATACTCAAAACGCTCATTAATAAATCATCATCATCATCATCATAAAAACTACTATCATCATTATTATCATTATTATTATCATAATTTTTGCCGATATATAATAATAAATCTTCTTCTGCATGTCGTTAAGATAAAATACGCTTCTTTTTAATAATCATTCATTAAAACTCAACTCATCCTGTACGCCTCAACAAACAACCGATCGACCAAATCAGGGCTGGACTGTGAGAATGTGGCAAGGATTACACAAGACTGTGTTAGCCTAAAGCTTGACTAAGACTCTATTCATAGAGACGGAATTTTTTTATGGGCAACCTTAACAAGCTCTTGCTTAGCTATCTAAGGATCATCAATAGTGTTTAGTTGAATTGCTGAAGCGTAAAAAATTGTAAACGCATTTAGTATGTGTGTGTGGGTTGGCATCTTTCCTAATTGAATACGACTTTTATATGTAATTTTAAATAGCATGTGTGAGCAGCATCAGCAACAGAAGAATCATTTCATATTTTCCTTTTTTTCTTTCGCTATTTTGTTGGTTTATAAATAATCATAGTCATAATAATGGTCCATTCATTTGTCCGTCCAACCTCTTATTTGACGTGCCATTCATCTATCCCTCTGGCTGTCTATCAGCCTGCTTGGTGCTATCTTCAACTCAGAGAGCAGGTGAATATTGTGCGTACCTAATTTATAGTTGCCATCATGACTCTACCGCCGCCTCAGCCTTCACACGAATTGTTGTAATCTTCAATGACTTCATGGAGGATGCTTCTGCATAATTATGCAAATTTCACGACACTCCCGTCTAGTTATGAGATGATGCAGTCAGTCTTTTGTTGATTTTATTCTAAGTTGACAGTCAACGTTGGTGTGTCTGCCATGTGAGCATGGCTAGCATACTGATCTTACCATCATGATTATTGCTCTTGGTTGGCTCTGATCTCTGCTGGTTTACATCCGACTTGATCTAAGTGATTAACTTGTTAATTATCTGAGTAAATCAATGGAATTGTTAGGAATTGAAAGTTTTAACTTTCAGAGAAAATCATTGATAGAAATAATTTTTAGAATTCCAGGCACAACAAGTTTTGTCATAAGTTGAATAGTGAAATTAAATTTTGATATATGTGTAAAGACAGTTATTTGGGCTGTTTTAAGTTTGAAAAACACCTAAAAAGATTCCATAAGTTCTTATGTTAAGTTTTATATTTAAACATTTATTTATATTTATACGCCCCTGTTGCCAAACTTCCATAAAGTGTTATTTTTGAACCTGCATGTGTAAATAGAGTTTGAATTCTGAATTCCGAAGCAGTGCGATCTTTAACTCCAAAGCTATACGATATCACAAATTTGGGCTGTATGGAAGGTGCCACGTCCAATTTTACAACGCACATAAAATGTTATTAGTTAAACGGCGCATGTAAATTATGGTCAAACACTGAATTTCGAGGCTGTAGGAACCATACTTCAAAAGTTATTCTATATTGCAAATTTGGTCAATAAATATGATCAATGAAACGGCATGTGTAAGTCGTGGTCGAATACTGAAGTCTTAGGCTGTGCGGCTTATAACTCAAAAGCTAATTATTATCGCAAATTTTAGCTGTATAGGAGGTGGCACGCCCCCTTTTTCTCTGTAAACCTGGCCAGAGTGGAAGTATACCTATCTGCCAAATATTTGACAATTGACAATCTGTCAAGCATGTGCAATTTTTGTAGAAATGCGTTCAGGATACACACACACATATATATATATATATATATATATATATATATATATATATATATATATATATATATATATATATATATATATATGACTTTTTCTATGAAGGTATTAAAAGCTGTCAGCCGAATGCCTACAGCACGTAGGTCATATGACTATAATATTTTCAGCACATCGCATTACTAAATATTGATAGTGTGCTCCAAATAATTCGAAATCATAGCTGTTAAATGAATGCTTCACTTGCCAAATCGACTAACTCCACTTTCTAAATTTTGTTAAATTTCAATGTCAAAACACTTTATTGACTCCTAGCTGTATATTATTAAGACAAACTTCTCTTATACCAAATATAAACACAACTTAAGCATAGTACTCTGTTCAGTTTCATGTGAAATTCCACTCAAATCTCCAAATATAAATAGACAGCTGCGAAACAAGCATGGAAATTTTCACAACATGTTCGTCAGAGCAGTATTCTGTTTTGCTGCGTGAAATTATCGCATCATGTTTCTGAGTAACATTTTTTCACGACAATTTAATTGTACTGCCTATTTATTTGAAGTGAAAAGAGAGAGATCATATGAAATCTCCCAACTTATTCTCTGAGTCTCTCTGAGAAACGTTGCCATAGGAATTCCTCGCAACAAACTTTAATAACAACATTTTTTTACCCATTGAATAATAAATAATTTTTTTCAGAAGCCAGTCTGATTAACAGTAATACAAATTTAGGTAAATTAATTTTATAACGAAATTGTCTACTTATAAATAAAAATATATTTTGCTTTTATATACGCGATGATATGATAGTTGTGACCATTAAAAAGAAAGAACCGTTTCGTATGATTCAAATGACGCATCAGGAATTTTTCTCTACAAGTATTCTAAGTACAAGACAACAGTTATCAGGATACCACAAAATTGGTTTCAAATTCATTGGATACAATTAGAAAAGTGTAGAATTCATTCCTCCTATTAAACATGATTATTATAAATATCTTAGGACAAATGTAAGAACAAACATGACGGGAACTCAAATATAGATGACGAAGAAGAAATCATTTACATTGGTGGTGCATCAGTTTAAACAAAGTAATACTATTGGCAGTACATGTAACAGAACAGTTATTAGTTTTTGTTAAAATCTTTATAAAAATATACAAATTTAAGACTGAATTTGAATTAATCATTTCCTTTCGCTTGCCAAATCGATTAAATCCCTTAATCACGAAAATTTTTTTGTTATAATAGTAATAATAACGATACATCCAATCGCTTACTCTTAATAACTTGTTGTATAAAATATACATTCGTATAAATACAATCCTCATCGTTTATTTTAATTTATAATTTAACAGAAATTTAGTAAATTAATATAAACTACTTTCTCATTTTTCTCAACATTTTGTTTAATGGAGTTAATTTTTTTTTTTAAAAAGTTAAATAACTCATTAAGTACAACTAGTATAGCCTGCGGTCGAAATTCGACCAACTGTCCGTAAAGAAGTGGGCAAAAATGAGCAGTAACGTAGCGTATGTAAAGGCACTCTAGCGTAGATTTGAGATATCAGAACATTAAAGATGCATAGCGAAAATAACAGCATTCGTTTGTCATTTTTGTAGCGTTGAAGTTTGTACATAAACCCTTACATAACATATACCCTTTAATATAATCGCATAAAAATTAGCACAATCTTTGTCAACCCCCATTTCTTTTAAACACTTCCACCCTTTTTCAGTCAGTTTTTTGAGACCCCCCACAAAAAACTCAATAAATGAAAAAAATTTACGAAAATAGTTTATAGCTGTTATTACCCCTGAGGTGATTCTTAGACGAGTCAAATGTATTAGATGGCCCTATTATGTTTGCAACCTCAACATTTATTTTAAACACCTATCTGCCTCTCATGGTTCCTCTCACGATTTAGAATTTTTCGCTAAGCAGAATTTAATTTTTCTTTCTGGGTTCAAGAGATATAGTAATTTTAACATCTAAACATAAATATTTTTTTTTATATTCTACGAGCCATTATTTTTAAATACTCTTTATTATTTTTCGGAGGTTTTGCTTGCCCGTGCTTTTTAAACTACAATCAAGCAAATTTTTTATAATTCATAATTTTTTATCATTTATCATTTTTATCATTTTTTTATAACGTTTCATCGCTTATTTGGCAACTTTCTCAGGGGATTTTTATTGTGATACTGACTTTGGTTCAGTCGAAGATAATTCCTTTGTTGTATGAAAATAGCGGATTGGTTTTAAGTTTGCTATAGTTAAACTTTTTTATTTCAATAATAAAAAAATGCTTTATTTGTATAAGGAAAGAAGAGCCTTTTAAATTTTTATGTTTATTTGCTATTTTTTTTTAATAACCTCTCGAACGGATGAAATAAGTAGTTTATCGTAATATTTTAAAAATAAGAAATAAACCAAGGACCAATATATCGTTGTTGCGCCTACAAAAATGGTTATGTGGTTTTCGGTAACATTTCAGGAGACCAAAAAAACTGATTTTTCTTAGAGCATTTCTACTATTATGAGTACATAGCTGTTTTGAGCACTTCTAAACAAAAAGATATATAAAAAAAGAGATATAAAATATAATAGTGTTATTAAAATATGCAATAAAAAAATTGCCAAAAATCCATTAAATCCATAACCATTTTTGTATGCGCAGCGATGATATACAGGGTTGCCAATATTCGAAGCGCCCATTTTATTTTTAAATAAATCAAAGAAACCACAATTTTTTGTCTGTTCGTCATGAGTATCATTTAATTGGGTTCAAGTAAATTTGCTTACATTATTTCTTGAATATGATATCTCGTAAATGGTCGCCATTGGCCTCTACGACATATTGTGCCCGTTTTGCAGCATTTTCCATGGTTTTCTTCAACATTTCGATGGGAATGGCGGTTATTTCTTGACGGATGTTGGTTTTCAGCTCTTCTAGGGTCTTTGGCTTGTTGACGTAAACCTTTGATTTCAAATAACCCCACAAAAAGAAGTCTGGAGGCGTTAAATCTGGTGATCTTGGCGGCCAATCGAAATCACCATTTTTTGACATCAAACGGCCAGGGAACAATTGCTTCAAAAAATCGATTGTAGTGCGGCTTGTGTGTGGTGGCGCGCCATCTTGTTGAAACCAGTAGTGCCTGATACGCTTTCGACGAACGATTGGCATGAAAAAATTGTTTATCATATCGCGATAACGCTCCTGATTGACAGTAACTCTGTGGCCATTATCATCTTCGAAGAAGAACGGCCCAATGAGCATTTTAGCACAAACGCCGCACCAAACAGTGACTTTTGCATCGTGAAGAGGTACCTCTTGAATCTCTTGTGGATTTTCAGTGGCATAAATACGGCAATTTTATTTGTTTACCGTTCCGTTCAACTGAAAATGAGCTTCATCGCTCATTGAGTTGAGTTTTCACTATTGACTTGTTTTGTTGAATATAAATTTCAACAATTTTAGAGCGTTCGCGTGGAGTGTACTGTTCCATTGTAAACATTTGCTTGGAATGACGCTTCAAACGCGGTATGTCATTAGTCGATTTGGCATCACTGCGGAACGTTACAGTGTTGCCAGATGGGCGCTTCGAATATTGACAACTCTGTATTTTGTTTTTATTTCTAGTAAAATTTACTACAGTTTTTCCATTTTCAGCAGCTTTTAAAATATTTTATGTAACATCAGCTCTTCTAAATCGAGTTTTGGTACGTGTTAGTCGAATCAACTAGCATTGGCTATAACACATTAGAAAAATTATTGGTTATCCAGGGTTAACCCTTTATCGCTCCCTGTTGCAGATCTGCAACATTTAGAAATTGCTCTAGAAAAATAACTTAAAGAGATCAAATTAAGTCGCAGTTCTTATAAATGACTCATGAATATTCCAAATAACTCTTTAGTTTCCAATTAGAGAGTAAATCAATAAACATTTTTAAACGACAAAAATTGTAAAAAATGTTAACCAATTTTTGCTGAGTTATTAGACTACATTAATCATGAATTATTATATTAAAAGCAATGTTATATTTCTTGAATTATGAAAATATTTGCATTTGCAAAAAAAAAGATTTTTTGCAAATATTTTTGCAAGTAAGGTATTGATTTCAAAACAAAAGTTGTTTTTATTTATTTTTAAGAGAGATTTTAAGGTTAAAAATTGAAATTGGCGTTATTGAGCGATAAAGGTTAAACATAAATAGCATAACAGTGAAAAATATTCAAACTTAACGACTCCACTTTCTTAAAACCAAATGAATGCAGTTTAAAAAGCACTGGACAAAAAAAAAATCAAAAAATTATTATTAATATTTTTAATTTAAATTTTTGCTAAGATGTTGATGTTATTACGCCCTTCTGTCGTGTGGTGCTGATATAAATGTGGCCGCGTAAAAAAGACAAAAAACTTTTTTTGTTAAGATGTTAAAATGTTCATATCTCATGAACCCATTGAATCTCCACCCTAAATTTTATTAAATTGTTGAAAGGTAATTTTGCCAGCCTTACCTTTTATCACTAATTTATTTTATTTTGAATTTTTAAATGATGTTCTTTGAACCCCTACTTTGAAATCAGTTACTTTACTAAAAGGGATCGAAACCAAAATTTCTAAAAACTATTTTTAGATTTAAGTCCCTTCACTTACCTTTCCAACGGTAGCTCAAGCTAAAATTCTGTTTAGAAATTCGTTTGTAAGATAGATATATATGTAAATATTAAACAAATATTGTAATTTCAAGTTATCGTTATTATAATTTGATTATTTGTAATCGTAATCAATAACTGATCATAAACTTCTCCCTTAAGGATTAAATAATGCTCATAATTATTTTTAAAATAGTATCTAATTGAATACTATTCGTAACAGCAATTCAACAACTATGGCCTTAATGTAATTTTTTGATAAAAGCAAACTTAAAAATGCACAAATTTTTATTTAAAAAAAATATGTCACAAGAACTTAAGTTTTTTTTTAAATAAAAATCATTAATGAACATAAATCATTGAAAAAAACCAATAAATAAACGTGGACGGATTTCAAGAGTATTTATATTTCCGGAAATGATTCAATTTTGAAAAGATCATTTCTATGGAATGAAATAATTACAAATGAATCATAAAAATTAATAATTCTCTTTTAAATATGGTTAATTTAAAAAAAATGACAAGCCCTTCTTCATATTAAATTGTTTTTACAAAATTTTCAAATAACTATATAATTTCAAGACAGGATTTATTTATAAAATAACAAATGTCAATAAAAGACACATCCTCCGAATATAGCGAAAACACATAGCTTGTTTTCTTCAATAACGTCACAACGCAATAATTTAATTTCTATGTCAAATCATTTTAAGATTTGAAAAACCTTAGAAATTGCTTCACCGTTTTCGATAACAACATATATGAAGCTGAATATTTCGATCGCGGAAAGTAAAGAAGATATCGTTACAAAGTAAAAATCATGACATGACAAATATTAGTGCTGTATTAACTCGATTTTTATTTTTTTTTAGTATGACGTTATTTAAGAAGTGAGTGAAATGTTTTTTTTTACATATATAGATAAAAATCTCTCAAAAGTCTTATGTTATGAAATCATTCCAAGCTTAAATAAGCTAAAGCACCTCTTAGTTAAAGGTAAACAAAAAATAAATAAAAATTGGTTATTTCAGCCCTTGAAAGAACTTGTACCGAACTTCTATTGATCAATTATATTGAGTGTGTTATTAAATGTTTGAACAAAAATTATCGAGAACTGGACCTGCGACTCTTACATATCGTCTCCGAATGGCTTATGTTTTCTAAAAGCAAAAGGTAGAAGCAGAAGGTAGAAGAAAAAGGTAGTTTCAACTATCTGATGTTTGCCCTTGTACACCGAGAAAAAAGTATGTAAAACCGAAAAATGTTTGTACAGTAGACTACTGCCTCCATAATACTCCAGGATTTGAAGTATAGTTAATTTTTTCGACTGACCAACACATTACCCATTTCACATTGAAGTGTGCACTGTTGCACTTACCATCTTCGATTTGGCTAAAATTATTTTCTTGGATTGGTTTATTGATAAGAAAACCAAATCCTAAGTTAAACCTTTTAAGAATCATTTTGAGCTGTCAAAAAAGAGTATATTTTTAAAAAACAACGCAGCTCAGTCATTTTAGATGGGATTTTCGTAAATAAGGTATTATTTAAAAGTATCGGTTAAGGGGAAAATAAAAAATTTTTGAACAAATTTCAGTAAGTTGTCCCATTCCTAATTTCACAGTTTAATACCATGCCAGCAACAGGCGCTAAATTTTTTTTTAAGTTCCATCACCATTCCAAAGTTATAAAATGAAAATGTGTTCAGGTGTCTGAAGGTGGGTTCAGAAGTTATGGCGTAAAACGTTAGAGAAATATCTACATCCAAAAATTTACGAAAGTCGTTTTAAAAAATTTTACATACAAATTATTACCATGACCGCTGAAAACTACCGACATCCATTTTTTTATGCAGGTCTTATTTTTTAGCCTCAATCTAACGGAAAATGCGCGGGGATCGAAGAAAATTAGAAAAAGGCACACATAGGTGCTCCAATGGATATTCTTCTTACAAAAAATTTTTAAAATATTTAAACATAATAATAGCAATTATTATGAAGAAAACAGAAAGCTTTTATTTACTTAATAAAAAAAGATATAAGTTTAAAAAGCAACTGCTTTCATTTGATGGAAACTACGGCCCGCCTATTCCATTGACGAATTACTGGAATAAAGGTGCTCCGTGGAAACCTACACTTCTATACAGATGGATCAAAATTAAATGACGAGGCTAGGTATGGGGTCTACTAAAAAGAATTAGGGGTATCCCTTGTTCGTGCTTTCTAGAAACGGTACATCGGTGAATTCAATGGTTTGGAACTCACCGAGCATTCCGATGGAAACTATCAAACTGCTGCTCAAAGAGTCCACCACATCTAAACCCAAGCGGTACAAGATGGGCTAAACTCTCAACATGCAAAACAACAAGTTTTATCTGGCCGACTCTTGACCTAAAGCGATCGAGAGCTCTTCTCTCGCTGGGACGACAAGAAGTAGTCACGCTAATGGCTACCTCAAGGCACTGCTGAATAGGCAGACATGCCTCCAGACTGGGAGTCATCGCAAATGACTTCTGCAGAAGCTATCTCTATCTTTCTGGGAAACTATCTCTCATTTTCTATGTTCTTGTCCCGCGCTCACTAGAAGAAGGTATAAATAAATGAGAACGTTCTTCTTTTCCGAGCTTGACGACCTGTCAAGAACAAGAGTCAAACGTCTTATAGGCTTTACCAAAATCTCAATGTGGTTCCACTCGGACTGAAGGCCAAGTGTGCAGCGGATTCACAATTGATCTTATTGGTCTAAGTGAGCCGTGGTACATGCGGTATGGTTTAAGCCGTCTCAACCTTACCTAACCTGAATTAAAAAAGTATTTTTAGTCTCTTTAAAACCAAAGACAAACCAAGTTGTAGTTTTAGGTATGTCATCTAAAATTTTCTAACTTAAGCATTCTATTTTTGCTTAATTGCCTAGGAAGTAATATTTTTAGAATGGCAGGATATTAAAAATGATCATGTAAAACAACCGTAGTATTATCATAGTTTTACAGTAGTTATAGCTATATACCATAGATAGCTTATACTTGGACAGATTAATACTTGGATTTCACTGTAACTATGATGTCGATCTTAACTTTGATTATATGTACGACCTTAGTTAAAATTTTTATTGGACTTTAATTATTATTTTTTTTTTCATTGTCTAATTTATATTTTTATTTTCGTTTCCATTCCTAACTCCATTTATAATTTTGATTTCTGCTTATATTTCCAATTGTATTTTTTTTAAGTTCCATCACCATTCCAAAGTTATAAAATGAAAATGGGTTCAGGTGTCTGAAGGTGGGTTCAGAAGTTATGGCGTAAAACGTTAGAGAAATATCTACATCCAAAAATTTACGAAAGTCGTTTTAAAAAATTGTATTTATGTTTAGTCCTATATTGGCTACATGGCGAATTCTTTGATCCTTATATTTATCAAGTTTATCGTAAGGACAGAGATGCTGCTAAGACTGGTCTCACCCGAGGTGGTGGTGTTTTGATTGCAGTTAAACGCAATCTTTGCTCGTCTATATTTTTAATGCAGAATAGTGATACGTTACTGGACCAACTATGTGTTACAATAAATGATACCAAAGGTGCTGCTTACGTATGTGTCTCATATATCCCACCAAATAGTTCAGATGACCTATATGCTGCGCATGTTGACAATGTTGTTGGTTTACAATCATCATTTAAGAATGCGGATAATCACTTATGCTTTTTGGGTGACTTCAATCTAAGTAAAGTCGTTTGGAGTTTTCTTGCTGATGTGCTTACTCCCTCCAATATCAATAATTCTCACGGAATTTATTTTATTGATAGTTTATGAAGCATTGATTTAGTTCAAATTAATTCCTTTTTTAATTCACTTAACAAAATTTTAGATCTGATTTTTGTTTCAAAAAATTTTAAGTCTCAACTATCTAATTGTTTATGTCCTATATCTCCATCAGGTATACACCACGTTCCACTTGTTTTAGATTTTGAGTTCTATGACTTTGAGCAATGTTTGCCGCAAAATAATTATTTTAATTTTAAATTATGTAATTTTGATCTTTTAAATGCTATTTTTTTCGATACTAGATGGAATGAGATGTTTTTAAATCAAAATGTGGTAGATTGTTATGATTTATTTAAATCTTATTTGTCTTCTATAAGCACTGAATATATTCCACATTTTTCGTCAAAAGTGTATAAGTTACCATGGTACACTAAAGGTCTTAAAAAGCTGAAAAACTTGCGCAATAAAAATATAAAATTATTTAAGACAACTAATGATCCCCAGTATCACTTAATGTACATTCATTACATGAGAGAATTTAATTTTTTAAATAAATTTCTCTACAAACAGTATATTTTACGTTGTGAGAATAATATTAAAATCAATCCAAAGTCATTTTGGCACTTTATTCAATCCAAACGTGATGGCTCCTGCATTCCTACTTCAACATACTATAACGGCATTGACTCTTTTACTATTCAAGATACTGTGAATCTATTTGCTGATTATTTTAAATCCAATTATGTTACGGTCAATTCAAATTTTGATATGTCAATCTTGGAAAATGTAGACTCATTTTTAACCCTTGGTACTGTTGTTTTGTCTGAGGATGAAATTTCCAGTGCTATGACCAAAATGAAAGTTTCGAATAAGGCTGATAATGATGGTATTTCATCTATTTTGCTTAATAAATGCGCGTTTTCCTTATCTAGGCCTTTGTGTGAAATTTTCAATAAATCTTTAAAGACTGGCACTTTTATAGACTGTTGGAAAATTGGCTCTATAACACCGGTTTTTAAATGTGGTAATAAGAATGATGTATCCAACTATAGACCTATTTCTAAGCTATCAAATGTTTCGAAAATTTTTGAAAGTGTTATTAAAAATAGATTATTCTTCTTAGTAAAGCGACACATTTGCCCTGAACAGCACGGGTTTTTTGCTGGTCGGTCTACTGTAACTAACTTAACAGTTTTCTCAAAATTCTGCATTTCATCTTTTGAACTAGGACATCAAGTTGATGTCCTCTATACGGACTTCTCCAAGGCCTTTGACAAGGTTCCCCATAATGTATTATTAGCTAAACTTGCCAAAATGGGTTTCCATTCCAATTTCTTGAATTGGATCCAGTCTTATCTTCAATATAGAGTATGTTTTGTGGAAATAAATGGTGTTAATCAAAAAAAATTAAAGCATCACTTCATTGATTCTTCTGGAGTCCCCCAGGGTAGCATTCTTGGCCCTTTACTTTTTTCATTATTTATTAATGTTCATTATTCATTATCATTATTTATTGATGTAAGTAAATATTTTCATTCGGCAAAATTTTTACTTTATGCTGATGATTTAAAGCTTTTTAGTAAAGTATCTAATCTAAATGATGCTGCTCTTTTACAGAGTGATCTAAGTAATTTGCTGTCATGGAGTTTATTGAATTTGTTACCGTTAAATTTTAATAAATGCTTTGCTATGACAGACACGAAGTGTAAACAGTTTTATAATTTTTTCATATTCCCTTTCTGGTAACCCCTTAAAGAAGGTTAATTCAATTAAGGACCTTGGAATTATTTTTGACTCAAAGTTCACTTTTGTGGATCATATAAATTATGTTGTTCCTAAATCATATTCCTTGCTTGCTTTTGTACGTAGAAATAGTTTAGAATTTTCTGATTCTTATACTCTGGTTTGTCTTTATAATTCGTTTGTAAGGTCAAGGTTAGAGTATGCTTCTTTTATATGGAGTCCTTTCTATTTAATCCATTGCGCTCGATTGGAAAAGATCCAAAAATCATTTTCATGTTTTGTGCTTCTTTCTTTGCACTTTGAAGAACATTTACCTTCCTATGAAACGCGTATTTTACTATTTGGCTTAAAAACTCTCGAAACTAGAAGAAAGATTCAGTCGTTATTATTTATTCACGATCTTATATCAGGTCAAACTGACTGTGCCCAATTATTACAATTTGTTAATTTTAATATTCCTGCTAGAATGTTGCGGCATTACGCGTTATTTCATTCTCAAACTCATAGAACTCTTTATGCATGTAATGAGCCTATAAATCGTGCCTTGTCATTGTATAATGAATTATCTAGTGAAAATAACTTAGATTTTTATTTTTCGAAATTTTCATTTAAGAATTTGCTAAATAACTTGTTTCGTATTTAATTTATTATTAATTTTTATTTCCAATTAATTTTTTATTTCAAATAATAATGAATTTTTACTCTTTGTTAAATTTTTTTGTTATTTTTTATAATAGTTTGTAAGATATTTTTATTTTTTAGTAGTCTGTAAGGATTCTTTCCAAAGACGTAAACAATGAATAAAATAAATATATTTTTATTTTTAAATTTTTATTGTAATTTTGTTTTTAATTTTATATTCATTTAAATTTGAATCTTTGGAATTGAAATAATTATTCACCTATTATTACGACTACATCATCATGAAATAACACTCAATCCTGAAGTGTTATTTATAACAGATCATTAATCTTCGTTCAAGTTGAAACGACAATAGTCGAAGTCTCATTGAGTCCATTTATAAAAGTTTCTATTCAAATAATATCTATTAATTCAATTACAGTCTTTATGTCACGTTTTCTGATACTTTAGAGTTTAACTTAACAATATGTCAAAGTCAAGTTCAATGCCCACTTTTAAGTTCTTCATAAATGAAATATCGAAAAAATATATTCAAAATTGCCATAATAATCAGGAAATATTGTTGAGCACAAAAACTCTGCTGGCCAAAAAAAAAAAGAGCACTTAATATATAAAGATCAACAATTCTGTGGTCAAAAGCACTAAGCGCTTAAGTCAAAAATTGCTGTTTCGAGTAATCTCGTGTTAAAGTTTTCAATCGCCATATGAATTGTATGAAAGAGTCTTTTGTTTTTGTGTCATAACTTTGGCTAGGGTCATGCTAGAAGCTCCAGATTTTGTGTGCTTATAAAGCTATATGCTTGAAACACATCTACATCAATAACTCAGTTTTGTCTTAAGTCGACTTAAGCGCTTAGTGCTTTTGACCACAGAATTGTTGTAAAGTGGAAGATTTTTGCGAAAAAAAATATCAACGTTTGTGTTATACATAACATTTGTTTGCGTTCCATTCGCCAGTCGACCTGTCTGTCGACAACTTTATGATGAATGCAAATACAATAAAAACAACTCAAAATCTATGAAGGCATGAAGACAACTTGCAACATGTAACAGCTACAACAAAGCATGCTAACAATATTTGCCGTGTTTCAATACAAAGCTACTCAAAATAAATGCGAATCAAGACAAGTCAGCAAAACCTACGCATAAATTTTGTTGAATGTTTTTTTTTTTTGTTCACTTTTTTCTCATAGGCTTCTACCATTTTAATATTTTGCCATTTTACCAATTTACCAAACAATGCAAAGGCGTCCGCGTTATGCTGAAATGACTAGCTTTGCATTTTTATTTTTATGGACGTACATATCTTTGATTTGAAGTCAAGCCAAGCTCAAAAGTGAGCTCCATCCAAGATCCAATAACACTCAGCAACGGTGCGGACAGAGATACTTCCAATAACAGAGTATAAGTATAAATTTATAGTAATGTGCATGTATATGTGTGTGTATGCGTGTGTACTTTATGGCCAAGTCGACATGTGCTATGAAGTTGGCTATTGAATTGACGCCGACATTCAACGCCTTTCGTCAAAAACTATGTAATAATTGAGGACTGGTTTTTTTTGCATCTTTTTTGAGTCTTGTGGAGCTAAGTAAATCTTTGCTTGCTTACGTCAAGCTTGGCCAATACTTTATCTTATATATATATATATATATATGTATATAAGCAAAATGGTTAAAATAAATAAAAAAAGTGAACAAGGTGACTTTCAGCCAAATATGGGAAGCATGTTGCGTAGGTGTTCTACATGATTTTTGTAGCTATATTAAGAACTAGTTTGACAATTGTTCGTAACGAGAAAAATATGTTTTAATATCTAACTGTCCCTGATTGGTTGTTTAATGTAGTTTCTTGCTCTCAACATAGAGAACACTTTTAATTAATACCACTGTGGTTTCAGTTAGCATGGTAACAGATTCTAAAAAAAATATAAATCTACTTTTTCTGCTTTTACAAATGGGTTGTTCTACGATACTTTGCATATTTAGCCGCTGAGTTTTCTCTGGAAAATTTTTGTAAGCACGCTCACGAAACTTAGAATGGAGGTGTTTTTTAATGTCTTATATCATAATCTGATTGTGAAATTGCATTGAATTGAAAAAGTGTAACGGCCTTAAATTTAGTCGTAAAATGTTAAAAAAAACAATTCTTAAAACGTACGTTTTCTCTCTTAAGATTCTTTATGTCCTGGGTATTAGTCATTTATACAACTTACCAATATCACATTATATACTGTTATCACAAAATTATAAATTTCTAAATGCATTATTTTGATTAATCGCGAGAAAGCATACGAAATATAAAGCTGAAAGTTCATTCGATTCAGTTGCGTTTTGCGTCCGTCTACTCGCTGGCAAGATTACGCAAGGAATTTATGCCAGAGTTCAATGATTTCGTTCGAGGTTCAGAGAAAGCAGGACTACAAAACTATTCAATATTTTCTATTTTTAATATTTTTAATTTTAGCCAAATGAGTGATTCCATTGCTTTTCGACAAAAAAAATAAAATTCTCAACCTGACCCATTCCGATTAGGTTTAAACTTTGTATACACGTAGTGTTGGCTACAATTTAGAAAATTAATTTGTAATTTTTATTTTTTTCGAGTGATTACTGAGTTACGGGTGCTCAAAAATGAAAAAAAAAACGAATTTTTCAATTTTTGAGTACCCGTAACTCAGTAACCACTCGAAAAATACAATAAAAAATTACAAATTGATTTTCTAAATTGTAGCCAGCACTACGCGTATACAAAGTTTAAACCAAATCGGAGAGGATCAGGTTGAGAGTGTTGTTGAAAAGCAATGTAATCACCCAAATATCAAGTAAAAACTCATCAAAATATTTAAACATTAAAATTTTATTTTGAAGCGGTTGCCTGAAAGTAACTTTTTTTTCTTTTCGCTGTTCGTTATTTGTAACGAGCTGTCAAAAAACGCAATTTACGCAAGAAAAGTTGAACTATTTTCAATTTCTCTTGCGTTTTCTCAGCGTAACGTTCACAAGCATTGAACTCGCTCCCATAAGCTTTCACATACTTCAATAAATTGCTCCAGTGAGTAGACGGACACAAAACGCAACTGCATCAAATGAACTTCCAGCTTAATACTTTCCGCGTGTACACGGTAAGAAATCTTGTACTAAAATTTAAACTTTTCTGTACTATATATGACTCCACACCAGATTTGGTTTAAAGTCTAGTATTTGAAAAATACTAAAATATGGTTTTAATACAGCTTGGTTTCAAATTTAGTACAGCCTTGGATTAATATAAAAAAATAAAAAATAACAACTACCGTGAGATTCGAATGCACGACATTTAGTTTGTAAGCTCACTACTCTAACCACCGAGATATTTGGGCCTATTCTGCCAAATCTGTTATTCTGTTATGAATTTTCTGTTATGAATCATAAAAGATGCCGACCATAAAAGATCTGTTAAAATTGGAATTCTGCCTTTCGATCTTTAATGGTACTCTGTTATCAACCTTCGAAAACAAAAATCTATTACAATTCCGTTAACTTCTGTTATGAAGCAGCTGATTGCTGTCAATAAATTGAAAAATAAATTAATGCAAGTTGAAGAAGTTTCGCTTTTAACGTGTAAATTGAAAATATTTTTACAAAATTAGAACTAAAGAAGTGCCGTGCATTAGCATTACAAACTAGCATTGTTAATGTGATTAAATTGCTTGTTTTAAAACAATGTTGGACTGGGAGGACGACCCAGATCAGAAGCTTAAGTTTCAATAAAAGTCGTGACTGACGCAGTTATGGTGAAGGTGAAAGCGGGAGAGGCAGAGGCAGAGGTGATCGCGTAGGTTACAAACATAAAGAGCAACTTGGATATGAGTATGTTGTGGTGGCCAAAACGGCATATTTTACCTTTAGCTAAAATGAACTTTTTTCATGAAAAACATATGTATTAAAGCCTTCTTATTCCAAATCTGAAAAAAAATTAATGGTCGCTCTCATCTGGTTTAGAAGTTATAGGCGTCCAAAGTTGAAAAATATGGGTATTAAAAGAAAGGCTATTCTATTCCCAAGTAGAATTTTGCGACCACAGGTTACTTAAGACACAATTTTTACACGACGACGTTGCAGCGATACTGATTTGGAAAATATTTTGTGGGAAAAGTTTGTAAAAATTCCTAGGATACTACTTTACCACTAGGTGACAGAATGTTGTAACGATTTATCAAGTGTTACCTTTAAAAAATGCATCACTCATCATTCATCAAGATGTACATTTTGTAAAAATTAGCTAATTGCGACCCAAGTTATTTAAAATGGTGGACGCAAATTATTATTATATATAAAAATTTTTTATTAATGTATGAAATTGTTGCAATATTTTCTGAAATCAGCTTGCGCTTAAATTTTTAAGAAGTTTTGGCTGTTATTTTACCGAAAATCTTCTTTCCCATCTACATTTAGCTCCAAATAATATAAAAAGAACACTTAAGATTATGTTGTACTCTTATATATTATATAAATTTTAATTATGAAATAATTATATTTATGGCTGCAAAACGTAAACAAAACATGTAAACAAAATTAATGTTTTTGCAATTGGCAACTCTGTAATGCATTTATATATAAATGTGTATACTAAAATGTGATAGACACTTCAAAGTAATTTTCACTAACACAATGTCGGCGTTGTGTTGCACCACTTTCGAATCATAGTGGTCTCTGTGACGTAACCAATACGTAACATCATGTCAATTTTGACACAAAAATAAAAGCTACGACGTCGCTGCAGCCCAAATATGGACCATCAGTTCTAGTTGGGTTACCTATTCAATAAGCTATTAACCATAAAATTTCATTAATTACTTTCTAAGATATAACGCTTTTTATGTACCAACTAGTTTGTTTAGCTCCAAATACACATTTTGAAAAAAAAAAAAAAAATTAAAAAAGTTAATTTTAGCTAAAGGTAAAATGTTCCGCCAAAACGCTATTCGAATGACAATCGTCGTGGCGATAGTGGTAGGTCATCCTACCAACGACAAGATGTTGAATGCAGGAGGAAGCGAACTAGGAGCTATGATGGGGGCGATGCTGAAAGACAACGACTTTTACAATAGTACATCATAGTAAATTCAACAGCATCTTTCGTAGCAGAAACGGTTGACGTAGTGGTGGTGGTGCACGCCGAGATAATTATTAAACAACAAAGTTGCAGCAAAGTTTATAATTCCAGAAAGCAGAAATATAAATTCCTTTTTCAATTTCAGTTCAGCTTAACATTTATTATTATGTTTTATACTGAATTTCTTATACAAATAAAGGCATGATTTTACTTTAGCGCCCTCTTGTTAATATTTTTTATTTCTATTTAATGTATTTAGGCCTCTTTAGTCCAAAAGTGCAAAAATAAAATGTCGGTCTCGAATGGTTTAGGAGATAAAATTCGCAAAAGTTTAAAATTAATTATGGTAACTATTTTTCCTGGAACAGAAGTATTAAGAGCTTCTTTTTCCAAATCTGAAAAAAATTAATGACCGCTCTCATCCAGTTTAGAAGTTATAGGGGTCAAAAGTTGAAAAAATGGAAAAAATAATTTGGGCTTTCAGCTTAATATATAAAAACATGAATTTTTGCATTTATCTCCGTATTATGTATGTGCATAACTACTTTCGAAAATTTTAAAAAAGGTAATTTTAGCTTAAAGTAAAATACTACCAAAATGTTAAATGTGTAGAAGCTAATTTCCCCTTCTACGAAGATATCGCGGCGATTTTTAATACATTTTTTTAATAATTTTTGTCTTTTAAACTATAGGAGACAAACATTTTTTCACCTTTTGCATTAAGAAGACTGAAAATCATTGACAACAATGATTTTGTAGTAAAATATAAGAAAAACTGCAATTATTTACCTGGAAAACGTAATTTTGTTGAATTTTATCTCCCAAACCATAAGAGACCGACAATTTTTTTTGCACCATTGCATTAAGGAGACCAAAATAGTTATGAAAAAATACTAAAAAAGGGGCGTGGGCTCTAAAGTAGAATTAATGCTAAATAAATATATGTAATTCCTAACAGTTTACATTTAGTTATTTTGTGGGAGGTTGGCGTGTTTTTATGCCAATTGGCCTATACATAACAAGCGCGATAAACAAGCATATATACTGAGTCGCCTAATATTGAGTCGCAGCTTTGCCAGACTAACTTTTTACGGGCCAAACCAAAAAGGCTAAAATTTAAAACAAAAAGGTAAAATGGAAGCTGTAATATTTATTTTGGCTTACATTCTAGTACAGAAGAGGTTTAAATATGAGTAGGTATATGCCAAGTTTTAATTTTAAACTGCAAGGTTTAAAACAATGCAGTAATATTTTAGTAGGACTAAAATTAAGTCCAAGATTTCTAACCGTGTAGTTACGCTTATCAAAGTTCAACTTCTGATTGATGTCTTCTATAATCGGCAGCATGCTCGGCGATCCCGTTTGTGAGAAATCTTATTTATGAGTAATGGAGAATCTGTAGGATACAATTTTTTTTTTTATTATTCTTGCACGGCGCGAGTATATTTTTAAAAGTTAAGGCGTAAATTGCAGTATTTGTAAACTTTCAGACGTTATTTCAGGCGCTTATAAGAAAAAAAACTACGGAAAGAACGATAATGATATTTGGCGAATTGATTTTTCGAGCTGTCATGAACCTTCCTATACATACGGCTCTCAATAATTCGTGAATTCAAGTTTGCAATTCATCGTTTCAATAACCTCGTTTTTTTAAACTCCCTGTATACATCTCAGTGAAAATCTCACAGTGGAACCAGTATTTAGAACGAAATCTTATAAACTTTGTAAACTTTCAGACGTTATTTCAGGCGCTTATAAGAAAAAAACTACGGAAAGAACGATAATGAAATTTGGCGAATTGATTTTTCGAGCTGTCATGAACCTTCCTATACATACGGCTCTCAATAATTCGTGAATTCAAGTTTGCAATTCATCGTTTCAATAACCTCGTTTTTTTAAACTCCCTGTATACATCTCAGTGAAAATCTCACAGTGGAACCAGTATTTAGAACGAAATCTTATAATCATCACTTTCGATTGAATCGCGGGAATTCCCATCAAATCCAATTTTTCAACCATCAAAATGGTGCAGTAAAAGTAAGCGGGAATGTCCGCACTTCATTACTATATGAAAAATTAAATGATTCTGGCAGGCACCTGCTAAATTTAATTGAAGCCGAAAGTTTAATGTTAATTTAAACTCAGAGAAGCCGATTGAGTTCGTGGATTAATAGAAAAGAATCAATATTTGTCCAGCAAATCGATCGACATCGCCACTTAATACGCAAAGTAGTGTAGCTAGAGGCTAGTTGTTACAGGGGTAAGTTGTTACAGGCCGATTACTCAGTAGTTTAAAAAATTTTTTGATGAAAACTTGTTATAAATGTTATTATAATAACCGGTTATTTTGCGTGAACATGTTCAGGGCGAAAACAAAGTGAAAAATTGTAAGCAGCTTTTTTTTAAACATTTCATATAATAGAAAATTGGTTAAGTAAAAAAGTAAGTTATTTTATTGATTACATTTATATATTATGATTTAAATTTATAGTCCCATTTCTTTATTCACAACTGTAGTTTTTAGTTAACCCTTTCAGTCACATTGTCCAGTATATTGAATCAGATTCGTAAGAAGATCTTTTTTAAGATCTATTATTTATTTAGAATTCTTTCACAGTTTGTCCTAATGTTTATGGAGTTTTGACGTAGAATTACGTCTTACAGCGGGTTTGTATGGGGGTCATTTTCACAAATTTTTTCAA
Source organism: Dichetophora obliterata (assembly GCA_963920525.1). NCBI lineage: Eukaryota > Metazoa > Arthropoda > Insecta > Diptera > Sciomyzidae > Dichetophora > Dichetophora obliterata. Next base: position 84,282,547 of record OY986439.1, on the reverse strand, counting down.
ACACATTTAGGAAGCTTATTTGACACTTGGGGGTATACCTACAGCCTTTAATGTTCATCGTACAAAGAACAAATATATGCCAAAATATCAGTTAGAGTACGAATAGAACGAATATCTTTCTTTGGATTTTATCACTTATTTAATAAAGTCACAAAACAGCAAAATCTAAGAAGAAAAAAATTCATATATTCGTATGAGAAAAACACAAGCTGCTTAAGTAGCTGCTTCAGTAGCTGATTTCAAAACTATTATTACTTTTTTCGAGCATCACCAGTTTTTAAGACAAGCTTTTCTGAAATTTTACAAGTTGCATTATAAGTTTTTATTTTTTTTATGCATATTTAAGTTGAAGAGAATAAAAAAAAATATTACAACAATAACAACTCAATTTGTATATCTCTACATAATAAGAAATAAAGAAAATTGCTATCTTTTATGGCAATATACCTTAGATAACCCTGCACCAAGAAGAAATTGACTTTGGTCATATCTAAGAAGGTATAATTTGTCCGCGCTTCTGGTTGCCATCTGGTTCCTGCACTCCAACTCGTTGAACTGTTTGAAAAAATGTTGATATAATAAAATTTCACATAGTTTTTTTTTTTAAAGATTTCACTGACGTTTATCTTAAAAACTGGTGATGCTAGAAAAAATTATTAATAGTTTTGAAATCAGCTCACCAAGATAAGTTGAAAATAAAACAAATATTGCTAGGAAAATTCAAAAATAAAAATTTTGTCCCCCTGAGTTATTACTTCATTTGAGGTGAAACCTTTATTAAACTGAATAATTTTTGGAAAAAACAAAAAATTTTAAATGTTTCCTCATTTTAAATGGAAAATATTAATGGAATATAAATGCCATATGAGAATATTAAAAAAAATATTTTCTTTAATACAATTGTGCAAACTTTAAGCCGTGTTCGCATATGTTTCTTATTTGCATTTGATCTTGCTAAAATTTTTCACGAATTTTTTCTATCAACAATTACAACAGAGCCCTTGGGGTAGTCTTTTAAAATAAGGTCCACTCTACAGAGCCAGTATGTATTATTACTGCGCAGGTTTGCACATGCGCTACTAAGAATACGTTGTTATTTGAAAATATATTTATTTTTGAAATACCATAATAAATTCGAATTATTTCTGTTATGCATTTTATTTTTTTCCCATAATTGAAAATATATTTTGTTAACTAAAATTGTAATTTTTAATTATTATTTTAACTTGGTAACTGTTTTTAAAACATATATGTTTTTTACTACAGGAAAAATAAATAATTAAAATTTTTCGGATATTTATTTGCATTTATTAACTTTGAACTACATTTGGTTTTAACCAATATAAAAAATGTACAAGAACAATAAATTTATCACCAGATTATCAAACGAAAACTTTTTATAAAACAAAACTAATTTTTACATGAATTTAATTGTGAGCTTTTTAGATCAAGTAAGTTTGAAGAAGGCAACAACAACAACAAACTTTTTTTTAATAATTTTGATTTAGAAGATGAAATGATTTAAAATAGTTTTGAAAAATATAAATGAAAAAAACCAGTGGCCGAATTACAGCATCCGTGATCGAGCAAAATTACGAAGAACACGACGAGACATGTGCCTATCAATCTGATACAATTTTGCTCGATCACGGATGTAATTCGGCTGTAATTCGGCCTCAGAATTTTTCTCTATTACTGTATAAAAAGGAGTTCTATATCTATACTTACGATACTATCGAAACTGTATATTTTTTTAGCAAGAATTTGTCAAATTTTGTACATACACAGAAAAAACAAATTTAATGAACAGCATACGTTAAAATTAATTCATTGATTTTAATGAATAAATCATTGAATTTTAATGAATTGCTCATAGTTTTTAACGTACTGTTCATTGAAATCAATGAAGTTATAAAAATGTCTAAATAAATATCAATGATTTGTTTTCATTATTTTAATGGACTTTTCATTGATATCAATGAAAATAACATTGATTCCAGTTGTAAATCAAATTTCAACGAACCATACATTGATTTTTAATGAACAGTTCATTGAGTTCAATTATTAGGTCATTAAATGCAATGTATAGTTTATTAAATTAAATTTACAGTTCATTGAATTTAATGTATAGTTCATTGAATTTAATGTATAGTTCATTGAATTCAATGTATTGTTCATTGATTTCAATGTATAACTCATTAAATTCAATGTATAGTTCACTGAATTCAATGTATAGTTCATTAAATTCAATGCATAGTTCATTAAATTCAATGTATTCAGTTCATTAAATTCAATGTATATTAATTTATTCCCTTCCCAATTTTGTTTGTAGTGTAATGCGAAGTTGTGAAGACGTATGGCAATTGTGTGTGTAAATTTTAGATAAAAGGTGATAATAAATTAAATTAAAAGTGAAGAAAATGTTGTGCTTTGAATGTAAAAGAAAATTTAAATCTGTTGAATTACTATTAGTTCATATAAAAAAAAAATCATATCATATCTGCTAGTAGTGTTTACCGCTGTTTCAAAGAAATTTGCAATCTAGTATTTAGTAATTTTTCAGCCTTTAAAAAACATTTACGTGTTGTGCATAGTCTTGATACAAAAACAAAAACAAATTGCTAACTATTAATCGTAATCGCAATTTAACAGCTGTGATATAATTGAACGAAAAAAGATCTCATTAAATTAAAAATAAATATATTATATTAATTTAAAATATCTTCTAGATTGATAAAGATTTCTCCGTTGCTTTTGGAAATATACCTGGCATTTTAAGTGATTGCTGCCATCATTTTCAAAAAATGTTTACATTTTTAAAGGATGAAAACCACATAAAAGATAAAGTTGTGCGGGCAAAGTTGGCAGAAATTGAAGATGTCACTAATTACAGTGGTAAGCTTAATTTTTCTCGAGGCTAAATAAATAAATAGTTATTTTTTTCAATTAATATCTTTCCAGACAGTACTGCTATGAAACTACTCAACCATTAATCCTTGCTGCTGGAGAGAAGAACTTCTCCTAATTCCAACAATTTTATGTGTTCATGGATGGTGTAAAATTTTAATTTACTAGTTTTATTAGAGCCGTAGATGTGTGCTTTAAAATTTTTCAATTATTTCAATTAAAATATCCTGCAGCATACACTCTCTTGTGGGAGTTTATTGCCGTATATTTTTATAAATTTAAAAACTATTCAAAATCTTCGAAAATTTGTATATTAATTGACTCTTTAAAATAAAAAAATATTGATTAAATTGTAATTTTTTTCTTATTTTAAAAATGTTTATAGAGGGATTAACAAATAATTCGTTGAATTTAATGTACAGATCATTCATTCCAATGAACTAAATACATTAAATTTAATGAAATATACATGGAATTCAATGAACTGAATACATTAAATTTAATGAACTGTACATTGATCCCAATAAACTAAATACATTAAATTCAATGAACTTAATACATTAAATTCAATGAAATAAACATTAAAATCAGTGAATTTAATGTACAGATCATTCATTCCAATGATTTAAATACATTAAATTTAATGAAATATACATGGAATTCAATGAACTGAATACATTAAGATCAATGAACTATACATTGAATTCAATGAACTATAATTCATTGAATTCAATGAACTATACATTAAATTTAATGAACTATACATTGAATTCAATGAACTATACATTGAATTTAATGAACTATACATTAAATTCAATGAACTATACATTGAATTCAATGAACTTTACATTGAATTCAATGAACTTTTCATTAAATTCAATGAAAAAATCATTAATTTTGGCATTTTTTAATGAACGTGTTCATTGAATTCAATTAAGTGTACATTGATATTGAAGGAACCATTCATTGAAAATCGCTAAGTTTAATGAAAGTATGAAGAAAATTCATTGAAATCAGTGACCACATTTCATTGGACCAAAACCAATGAATAATTCATTGAAATTAATGCACCTTTTCATTAATATAATGTACCTTTTTGGTTCAGTGTAGGCATTTTTTTGGAATAATTTCTTAGATTAAGGAGATTTTTGCTATATGTTGAGCATATCAAGTTCGATGTTGCTGAATTTTAGGTTATGTGTCGTATGACAGAAAGTTAGAAAGACATAAACTTATATATCATAGCATTAAAAATAATTTCCTGTACAGATTTTTTTCGTTTTATTATAATAATATGTTCTGACGGGTCAAAAAAATGTTGTGCTAAAATAAAAACTTAGTTTAAATAACTTCAAACCAGTTTTTTTTTAAACTCACCTCAGAATACTGCACATTAAATAATTAGCCAAACGTATTTTACAAAAGTCTCCAAAACTAATGACGACGATGATGACCACAAAAACAAACGTTCAACAAAATTTCGCTGGAATGAGCCAAAATAAAGAAAATGAACAACAACACATACACACTACATATATATTATTATATGACTATGTATAAACACATTCACGATAGCCGAAAAAAAAATCAAAAATTCAAGAGATATGCTCCGGCTTTTGTTGTTACTGCGTTTTGTTCGCTGAAACGAACACAAAAAGTAGCTACAAGTTTTTGGCAATTGTTGTTGCTGTTTTGTGTTTGTTGCCGTTAATGTTGATTACTAACACAAGCACATTTTAACTGCTAAAAAAACAAAGCAAAGCTTATACCAGATTACCTTGAGATACTCTTTTAAAGTTATCGTTTCACGAGTTCAAAAAATCATATAAAAAATATTAAATTTATTTATTTTTATTTTGTCGAAAAACGGTATATTTTTAAATCAACTTTTCTAATTAGCAACCTACAAATTTTTATTTTATGAAATAAAATTTTGTTTAATATGTGTACATATGTGTTGTTTTTTTGTTGTATTTTAGTTTTGGTGTATTTTAATATTGTTTTCTTGTTTATTTTTCTGATAATTTTTTATTTTTTTTTTCAGTTTTTCTACGTTTGTTTGCTGGTTCCTTTGTTTATGTATTGCATTTAATTCATGCAACCAAAATTTTCGAAACAACCTTCACATCTTTTGGTGATAAATTGTTTTAAGTGAGTTCAAGTTGAGTTAGAGGTTAAAACATCATGTATGGCTATTGAAATTAACATGTCAACATTAACCGAAATGAACTGAATTGAATATTACTTGAATACTTGTACTGTTGAATTTAGATTCAAAAAGTGGCTCAGAAAGTTTTGGAGTATCTGTCATGACATTTTCTGTTATAATCTACAAGCTGGTTTTCTAAAGGTTTCACTTTCAATTTTTTCATCATCTTAAATTTTAAAGGTTGTCAAAAAATCGGAGTCTACTTTACTTCTGTACCTTATACAAGTTCTTTAATATCATTACATTATGACTAATAACCAGGGCTAGGATTTCGATGACATGTCATATTTTACCTGCTACTTCTAAGACATTTCCTGGTTATCTAGATTTATCTATATTTATCTTTCCTAAATTCCAATTCAATTTTAATAACTTAAAACTGTACTTTTTAATAAACTGTAACGCTATATATTAAAATTTTATAGTATAAATTTTAAATTTAGTAATGTTTTATGTTTAAACCTTTTTTTTTTGTCAGTTTTAAGGTCATTTTCTGCAGTTTTTAGATCATTTTTGTCATATCCCGTGAAACCAGGTACGGACATAATCTGGATATCTATATCATATTTTACAAAAAGATATAATAGGAACTCTACAGCACATACAAAAATAATAAAATAATGCGTAAGTATACATTATAATTTCCTCCAAATATCGAGTTTTGTGGCTTTTCATTATGAGTACTTGTGCTAAAACCGCCTAAAAAATGGATTTTGATTAATTTGCTTTTGGTTATGAATTTATTGTTGTTTTAATTTTTTTTTTGCATTTCAGTGTCACTGCCTGCATATCAATATCAAATAAAGTAAAAAAGTAAAAGTTTGCATAGATACCAATGATGCGAAGTGTCTTAACGATCATAAAATACTTTTTGGATATGAGTGAAATGTGCATATATCGGAAAGGATGCAATTTTAGGGGAGACTTATGTTTTCCCAAGTAATTCGAGGAATAACTTAGCAATGGCTTAGCAATAAAAAAATCGTATGGAAAAAAAATCAATCTTAAAGCCTCTACCTTTTAATATGTACTTCACAGGAAGTTTTTATAATGTGAAATTAAATACGGATTAATACTGCGATTATTTAATCATTTTTTTCTGAACCACCCTAATATATATAAATACAGTACAAAATACTAATATATTTATATAATCAAGGTAATAATTGTTTTTCCTTTCTTTTGCTTGTAACTATATCGTAATAAAAGCAGGTTCAACCGACCTGGAATTGCTACTCAAATTAATTTATGTGCTTAGTAAGTTTAAACATTTAAGGGCAAAATGTCGGTTAAAAATGTATTTTGAATTATTTGTTGATGATTAAGAAAAGTTTTTGGAGCACACGCTTTTTTCAAACCACACACAACAATATTAGATTGTATCTAAATGTGTATTGGTATACTTTATTAGACAGAAGTCTCTTTGCAGCAGCATACATACGTAGAAACTTAAGACAATTGCAAGATGATTAGGTTAATTGTGAGTTTGTTTTTTTTTTACTTTTGTTTTGTCACTCTAGTGAAAATTGTTTTGCTTTTTAAAACGCACTATTTTGGGTTATTTCTTAATCATAGCCATTTGTAAGCACTTGTTTATATTATTTTATACGTATTTATTTAGTATATATTTACTTAAAATTTTCAACACAACACCAGCAAAAAAGTATGATAATTACAAAACCGCGCTCTACTTCACGAACAAACTGAAATGGACACACACAAACACACACAATGCTACTAGCTCTTACTAATTTGGCCCGAATGCGCGTTTATTTTAGCTTAAACTGACGTTAACGTTTCGCACAGCACCCGTACGGTTTGGTTATCTGCTTGCGACTGTTTTGAGCTATGCGCAAAGTTGCAAAGTTTACCTGTTGTTGTTTGATGGCGACTGTGCATTAATCCAAGTTAAAATCTCAACAACGTTGCTGTCGCCTTCTCTAACGCTTGGTGGAGACTTAAATAGTTAGGGATAGCGATGCGCAACGGGTTTCGGGGGCCGCTCATGTGCGGTGACTTGGAAATTCACCACGCTATGACTTCATCATTTGTTCGCTTGTCGAAGGTTGGAGCTGAGGAGCAGTGCAGCAGATATTAGAAAAACCATTTAGAAGTGTTTTTGTTGTGGAGCTATTTAGGGTTTTGTGTTTGTTGTTATGAGATATGTTGTGGTGGTGAGTTTCTATGGTTCTTGGGACCTTTCAAGGTAATGCAAGTCTCCAAAAGTTAACTTAGCATGAAAATCACTTCAAGCTTCGCTGATTTGTGCTGTTCTTTGTTGTTGCTATTGTTTAAGTGCAGAGTTTTTTTTTATTTTTTATGAAGAACCTGAGCCAAAGAAGAGAAAAACCGTTAGGTTGTTGGGCTGATAGCACTTTTTACAAAGCAGTTGTGAATTTGATGTTTGGTACGGTCTCTCGTAACTGTTGAGTAACTTTTTACTCTCAAAGTTGTTGTAAGAACTCATATAAGTTACAAAAGCTTTTTATATTAAATGTCTTCTTTAAGCTTACTTAACTAATTACAACATCATTACGACAATATATCTGTATATACTAACTTTTATATAATACATGTCATCATCTTGCAAAAAGGAATTTGCAAGCTTCTTAAAGACTAGCTTTTGTCTTCTACCAACGCTGAAAGATGATGTCAAAGTCAACAAGTTTTTTTTTTCCTTTTTATTTTTTATGCCATTTTTCTTCAGTTTGCATGCAAGCATCATTCAAGACACAAACATCCGTTTGTACGACAAAATTCTTACATAATGTTAAAAAATAAAACTATTGCATTTGTTGCATCTAAAATGCTGCTAAAATCACATTTTACTATTTGCATTTATAATAGAATTGTTCTGCATTTCAAATTAAACACAACAAGTTAATTTTATGCTTATTGAATAACCCGTTTTAACACGTCGCTGTCATTTTGTTCCGTAGGTTGTTAATCAATCAAATTTTTATAAAATGTCATAAAAGCTTAAAGTCAACTGAGCTAACTAACAAATTAAAAGTCTTGAAGAGAAAATCTTGAAACTGCTGATCTACGAACGAAAGACTTAAGACGCAAACTTGTTTTTGCCAAATATACTCTATGAATCTGTTTGCCTTAATTTGTGCATATGTGGGAGTTGAAAGATTGAACATACTGTTATTTGAGCACTTTTATAGCTGCGGGCAATTTAATCAAGAAAGTTTAATCGCTTTTATTTAAGTCAGCTAACTTGTGCAAGAACACATTTTAGGTCATTAGCAATTTAGTCTTTTGGGTTAAAACAAGCTTTAGGTTATATAATGAGTCACAAATCAAGAAGCAGTCAATTTTGTTTCATGAAGGCTTTTGTAAGCTTATGAATAGAATAGATAAGTATAAAAATAAAACATTCATAAATATATTCAAGCAAACATTACCATTTAGTTCATTTAAAAGCGGCCGAAATGTGGTGGAAGATTTGCCTCGATCTGGTCGACCGTCAACGTCTTCAACTGAAATTAACACCTCCAAAGTGAAAGAATTCAGTTAACTGAGTTTAGAAAGAAGGTTCGTAATTGACAAGTTTAATTGCAAGGTCTTTGCACTGGAAATTTTCTTCAATTTCACTGGAAGGAAACTAGTTTGTTACATATTTTTTTCCAAGAAACTGCAAAAAACTAAATCGAAACATCTCCTTCTTGAAAAAAAACCTGAAAATACGTTTTTTTTTAATTTTAGTACAAAAACCACAAATTGCAGGTCGGGGTTTCCCGTATTAGAGTGCAACTATTTACGGAGGTAAGAGGTAATTTCGAGTTGAACAAAAAATCGTGTGGGAGGAGGCGGTCTGTTTTCACACACTTAGGAGTTACAGGGTTAATCAGTATTTCACGACTTTGATGCACATTATTGTTTTAAGCAAAAGATCTGAAAGGCGGAAAACTTATTTAAATAGCTCATTTAAAAGGCAATGAATTGATTTTTTGAACAGTTTATCAACAAAACCACCCAGCTTATTCATAACGGAGCTGTGCTCGTGTGAAAATAAAATCAATCTGTTGAAACTACTAAATTTCAAGTTTAAGTTAAATTTTGTCAGAATTTCGCTTTACAAATTTTATTTGTTTTTATTGTCAATTTTGTAACTTGTTGAAAATTCTTTTTAATGACATCAAAAACACAAATAAATCTTAACGAATGAAATTTTTTTTTAAGTTAAAAACTTTAACCTTTGGAAAATTCCCAGTGCAAAGACCTCACAATTAAACTTGTTAATTATGAACCTTGTTTGAAGCTTTGTTTGAAGTTTCTGTATCCTTCAGAACGCCGTAGATATGTGTTTCATAAGGGGAGGGGTTTTGGTTAGTTTCATTTTTCACAGACACACGTAAGCCAATGAGGCTCATTGTGATACCATGGGGTTAATTTCTCTACTCAATTTCTATTTGAACTAATGTGAGCTGTTTACAAAGCTGTGGATTCCGATGGGCGATGGGGGGATGGGAGGGGGTGGTTGCTCAAGCAAAATATATAAAAAAACCGATTCAATCGCTTCATTTGGAGCAGGACGACAAGTATTTATTTGAGTAAAATAACAAAAACAGACATTTTAAAAAGAAAAATTTATATAAATGTACATTAAGGAGACTCACGAAAAAATATGTTCGGGGCAGTTTCTCAAAATAATCCTTGGCTTATGTTATAATGATTCTCCACATATTTCGAGTCTAGCGATAGCTATCCTTGAGCTGCAATGGTTTGAAATAACTTCTAAAAATCGAGTTTTTTGTAAAAATATTGGCTGGTGTGTTAGGTAAAAAGTGAAATGATCTGAAATAATATTTTGAAGAAGTTCTTCCAATCTGCATGAAAAATTTTAAATTTTTGCATTCGAATTTAAAATAATGATGTTTTTCGTGCACTTTTATGTTTTAAGTTGTTTTAAATAAAGTTAAAAAAACTATTTATTTCTAATGATGTCCTCACTGGTCAGAATTGCTGGCCAGAGTTGCTTAAACTGAAACAATTAAGACTAAAATATTAATTATAAAATAAACACCTACTGAAAAGATATTGTAAAAAATTAAAAAAGTTATGAAGTTATTTAAATTTTTAAAGTTTTTGTATGGACATAAAATAAAAAATATCAAAAATTTTGTGATGCAGATTGGAAGAGATTCTTCCGGCTATTCGCAAAACTATTTCGCCAGCCAATATTTTTACACAAAAATCTATTTTTAGAGGTTATTTCAAACCATTCCAACTCACAGATGGCGGCTATCTGTAGAGTCGAAATATTTCATAATCATCATAACATAAGCTTAGGTTTATTTTGAAGGAAAGACTCGATCAACTTTTTTCTTTTCTATGGAGCATTAGGCGCCTTAATACACATAATTGTAGATACTTACATAGTTAGTTCATTAATTTTTTTGGTATGCACCGCCAATTTATTGATGACATAAAATATTTCCTCGTTTACATAAAATATCCTTATGAATATTTAATAGTCCTAAGCCATAACATCATAACATTATGTTTTTGAGAACATAAGCCGTTCGGAGTCGGCATAAAACACGTAGGTCCAGTTCTCGGTCATTTGTGATCAAACATTTAATAACACGCACAACACAAATGATCAATAGAAGCTAGGTCAAAGTTTTTCCAAGGGCTGAAATGGCCAGTTTATTTTATATTTATTTTTAAGCCATAACATCATTCCATTACATCTTTATCGATTTTTTACAACAGTATAGTCAAAGCTGACGTAAATGAATATATTTTATGTATTAAATAAATTGCAACGAAAACTTCTCTATTCGTAACTGCATATATTAATTGGTGTAATCACTAGAATAACCACTAGAATTTGAGGAGAATTGAATGAGGAGAATCACACAGCAAAATTGTGAAACTGACAAATGTACAAATGAAATTCACTTTAACGTTCATTTTAATAACACTGTAGAGACGTCAAAAAGACACACGAAGTGGCCAAGAACGTAAACTTCTTTTGTGGTCGTAGAGTTTAGTGGCATACTCAGTTTTTCCGAATCAGATCAAAATCTCAAGATATATGCGATTAAAACTTAGTCACTTTTGGTCCCATTTTTAGTTATATTTTCCTTATTTTTGGAGAACAAAAATTTTGACCACCTCTGATTTTGCTTAAACTTTCAGAATTTAATCTATTTATAAAAGTACTCATTGAGTAAAAAAATTTTGAAATTTTTTAAAGGTTTTACGTTTAACATTCAAATGTTACTTCCAAAATGTTAAATCGAAAGTTGTTTAACCTTTGAAAAATCATAGATTACACAAGGCTAACTTGATTTTCACGTTGGAGTTATTTTAGAAAATGCAATAAAAAGTAATTGTTAAAATACTATGAAAATTTTTTTAAATGAAGGTTAAATGATGGTCAAATAACAAAAATCTGAATATGTCGATAATTTGATCTGATTTGGAGAAACTAAATATGCCACTAAATTCTGCGACCGAAAATTAAGTTTACGTATCTTGGCTTTTTTTTGTGTCTTTTCAAATGTTGAAAATTTAACTACAGTGTAATTTAACGAATAATGAAGCATTGCTAATCATCGCATTGTCAGCATGCTAGTACGTTAGCAACAATACATAGTCAAACAATTAAGAAAACTATTTATATTCTATTATTTCTAACTTACAATTTAAAATTTACCTTCATGTTATGGTAATTAAATAATTTGGAATATCTGTGCTTTTATTTAACCTTAATGTTATATGGTGGAGATGCGTACTGCGACCTAAATTAGATCTATTGCACCTCCTTCTCAAGGCTCCGCTGGGTTTGCGGATTACAGAATTCAATCCAGCCCTATTTCTCTAATGAATTTGAGAATATTCTTAGGTTCAAGGGATGAAACCTGCTCTAGACTCAGCTCATAGTTCCCTAGTGCTAGCTTACGTCTGCGAGCCACGGCGTCGCAGTTTATGAGTAGGCGTATTGGAGTCTCCTCTGCTTCTTCACAGAAAATTGGTTAAACCTATGCCCAATTTCATCAGGTGGTATTTGAGTTGACAGTGTCCTGTAAGGAACCCCGTTAGAATCCTTAGATTCAGTTTGCCTAAGCTTATGCACAATTTTGCTCTCCGAGTGTTAAAATCTTTGAGGAGCAATTTGGATTGTCTTAGCTTTGGGAGGCTTTTCCAGAGGTTTGAACGTTTATGCCTCTCCTCCCTTCTTAGTTCTTCTTTTATATAATGTGTGCCCAATCCACAGAATGGTTCTGGTCCTATAAATTTTGTGGCTGCACCCTGTCGCGCTAGACCATCGGCTTCTTCGTTACCCTGTATACCTTTGTGTCCTGGGACCCAAAGTATAGTAACAGTTTTATTCTTGCCTAGTTTGTTGAGTTTTGTTAGGCATTCCCATGTTATTTTCGATGATATCTCACAGGAGACTAATGCTTTGATTGCTGCTTGGCTGTCTGACATCACAACTATATCCTGACCTTTGTATTTTCGGTCCAGATTGAATTGTGCACACAGCTGTTTTGCTAGGATTTCTGCTTGGAAGATACTGGGTGTTGTCCCCATAGGTTCAGAGTGCTTGGTTCTTGGTCCGTACACCCCTGCGCCTATACCTTCCATTATTTAACCTTAATCTGGCATGCTCATCCTGAGTAACATACCTGGACTCATGGGGTACATACGAAACCCAGTGATTAAAATCTTTGTAAAAATTTAAATATTGATTATTTTGTCTTAAAAAATTCAAAGATCATCTTTAGATACCAATTTAAACTGTAGAATAGTCCAAGTTAAAAAAAAAATAAAGATCAGCAATCATTAAAAATCCAAACAAATCAAAACTAGAAAGAACGTGGGGTATGTACGTACCCCAGAGGCCAGGTGAAGGTTAATATATTTAAAAATGTTTAATTGCTAAGGCGGAGTTTTTTACCCCCTGAATCCCCCTATATCAACGGCGTTGATCCTTCCATTGTAAAGTATTCTCCAATACACTTAAAGTGTCACTTAAGTTTTTTTAAAATCTTAATACAGATTTGTGTCCTTCCACCCACCTGATTTCACAATGCTTTTACGCTTCTTCTAGTTGTTGAAAAAGTGTTCTATTATGTAACTCCACTTTGAGGATGAGTAAAAGATTGCACTAGTTTTTTCATGATCGCCACATCATTTCAAATTGATTTAGTATTCGAAATTTTTGGAACTGTTAAATTTTGAGCATGATTTTAACACGGACAATAAGTAACGTTCTTTAGTGTTCTCTGAAGAATTGGAGCAGTAAAAATAAAAAAGTACTAAAGTGCTTCTCGTAGAAATATTTTTTCAGATGCCTTGGTAAGAATCGAAATGATCGAATTTAGATCCATGAAATATATTAAAACTGTATACAAAAATTGTATTGCTTTGATACAATTATTGTTATCTGATAAATTATTATAAATATTGGGGGACTGATTACATCCTTTGTCCTCCTATGGATCCTCGTCTGTCACTACGTCTTAGCCCTGTTTTGATAATCTTATTAAAAGTCGATGAAAAGTTAACCATTTTTCTATCAGACGTGTCATTGTTTTCGTGACTTAATGTTCTATTAACCTATTACTGCTCACTACCGGAATCTGTTGAGATTAGCTTTTACAATTTTCAGCATAAATTTGTATTATTATAAGACGGAAAACTCTGAAGTTTTTAAAAAAACAATTCAAAGGATTTGGGTGTGGCGAAGCGTCTTTAAGTAGGGTCTTTAAGCAGAGAAATATAAAAGAAATACAAAATGGTAAATTAGAAAATTTGCATTTCGAAGCTTAGGCGGTTAACTTTAACGTGATGCACTTTTTTAATTATATTTTTTTTTATGTTTATAAAACAAAATAATTCACCTGAGTAACATTTTTCCTTTTTTTTAGTACTGCATTAACAGGCGCGAACAAGTAAAAAAAAAAAGGATTAAAATGCCAATTTTTTTTGGAAAGAGCATAATTTTGACTTTCTCACACTGTTGGAAGCAAAAGTTTTACAGTCGCTGAGGATTTTTGAGAAATTTTTGAAAAATGCTTTAATCGCGTATGATATATCATATGTTGTCATTAATTTGTAATTAGCAATTAAACAATTTTTTTTTGTACTTACATGGTTTAATTACATATTCTTTTCTTATTCAAACACATTTTATTGAATTTTTTTTTTATTTAAAACGAGAATAAAAGCTTACAGTGAAAGCATTCCACGAGAGAGAGAGAGAGAGAGAGAGAAAGAAAAAAACTTAGAAAGCATACGTCTCGCAGGGTTAATATATATAATATATAGGACTTAACTAACTTGAGATGCATATATTTCTATGCGATTTTAAATTTTTATTTAAAAGATTATATGGCTTAAAGTTTTAAGTTGTAATTTAATGTTTTTTTATAAAAATTTTATCCCTATCAAAACAAAAGACTTAAAAAAACTATATTTTTATTGCCAGCTATAAATTCCTTTCTTTACTGAAAATAATATTTATCATAAGGCAGTCAAGGAAAGCTCTATTTAGTATACAGTAGAACTTGAATTTGATGAATATGAAATAAAAGATTTAAGTAACGAACGTGATCTGCTGAGTATACCAACTATATTATAGTTTTTTAAGAAATTATTTATGACATTTCAGAAGTTATCAGACTGTATTAGCAGACACAAGCATGTGAGTCATTGAAATTTATTTAGAATTCTCTCACGTTTCGAAAGTAAACCCTTACAAAATATTATCTGATTTATAGTCAAAATGTGTCTAGATATACATGACTCATTCAAATAATATTCACTGTGCGTAGTTTGAGTGGATCTTCTTTTTTCTATTTCTTTACATTCATACAGTCTGTATGTATGATACAGATGCTTAAGTATACATGAACGTGTATATATTTTTTCTTTACAAACGACAAACTTTTAGTAGGTATTTCAGTAGCAAATATTATTAAGCTTCAATTTATAATTATATCAGAAAAACCACACACAAGATCAACAGAATGATAATACAACAACAACTCACTGTACAAAAGTGCAGCATAATAAGTGCGCTCTTATCAAATGTTAAAAAAAGCACTCATTCGTTTGATAAAATTATGATTTAAAATTTAAGATCTCAAAAAAAACTCAAATAAGTTTGTGTGAAGGGCTCGATTGGCTATTAATAAATGAGATACAATCAGCTCTTGCATTACAACTGATTGAACCGATGCTTATTATTTTCAAAGCAACATAATTTAAGAACAAAAGAAATCAAAAATTTGAAAAGAATACAAAGTTAAGTAACCAGAAGTTAACACCCGCTTGTAGCCATTAAAAAATATCTATTGCTTTGTGCTGCATACTTGTCCAAAAATCTAGCACCAGGGCTCTTGCTGCTGTTATTTTTGAACATATTTGACAACAATATTTTCATGCTTAAAAATAAAGTGTTGCTGCTGTTTTGCAAAAGTTTGCATTACTTATGAAAAAATTTGAAAAACTTGAAACTTCAACTCATCCACATTGGCTGCAATTTTGTATGTAGGCTTAACTTCTTTTCTATTCAAATAATATTTCTCGGTTTATATAAATTTCACAAAGTTTCGAAGTTCTAGGCCTTCGAAATTTTCGAGAGCACCCACGGTTTAACTAAGGACAACTAAGGACATGAGACTTACAGGATTTCAGTCATGTCTACAGAGGAAGCTTTTCAGAATAAGCGTTCCAACAGAAACACTGACTTCGCATCGAGGCAAGGAATCGCTGTTATGCAATTTTAAAACCCGAAAAGTTTCTACGCGAAGCTCCTATTCGAGAACAGGTTCTTCTCAGCCCCTGGTAAGGCGAACCTATTGGCTAGATTGTTTGCAAAAAATTCCACTCTCTCGGATAGCAATCAGCCACTGCCCATTATTAAGGGTGGATCTTCTGCAATGCAGGAGATTTACTTTCGAATGAGAGCAGTTTTTTTTTTATTTATAATTTATTTTTATTGACATATGATCGTTTAATATATGGTTTATTGTTTAAAATTATTAATACGTTCTGTAGTTCAAGTGAACTAGTGGTGAACGCATGGCTAAGACTTATATAAAATCGAAATAATAATATTGAGAAAACAACATATGAAACATTTGAATTAAGTGACGTTACACAAAACAATTATAATGTTATAACAAATTGAAATAAAAGAAAACTTAAATAAATAAAAAACAAAAATACTGTATGAAAAATGAGCATAGATAAACAGAAGACATAAATTACTTTGATTTAATGAATTAGGAGAATAATGAACTTAAAATTAATTCTTAAGATTTACGAAACTTTCTGTGATTAAGAAAAATGAGAATATAAACAAAAAGTATAGAAACAAATAAGCAGGAACCAAACATAAATAAGCATATATAAATAAGTGTGGCAAAAACATTCGTGACAGAAATTTCGATTCGAAAATAATTCGATCAATTATTGACCAACATGAAGCATAGAGTTAATATCACAGAAATTGAATTCTAATAGCCAATATTTAATTTTTTGTAGAAAGTGTGATTTACAACGGACGAGTCTTAATACAAGTGGCAGACAGTTGAAGAGTCTAAGAGCAGTCGAATAGTAGTATCGAAGGAAATGCTGCAAGTTATGAGGGGGAAACACTGAAAGGTTCTGATTATAAGACCTCAATGCATAATTGGAATCATTTCACTGCCAACAACCAGTCAGTGACCGTCAATATGGTTTCCGACGGGCTCGCTCTACTGGTGATCTTATGGCGTTCTTAAATGAAAAATGGAATCAATGCGTTCACTTTTTTGGCGAATGAAGGGTTGTTGCTTTGGATATTTCGAAAGCGTTTGACCGAGTATGGCATACCGCGCTCGTCTTGAAACTTATTCCATATGGAGTTGGTTGTAACTCTGCTCGATGGATAATGTGTTTTCTAAAGGACAGAAGGATTCGAGTCGTAGTCGGTATGTCATCCGAGGAGCACGCCATCAATGCAAGAGTACCGAAGGGTCTACCGCCAACCTTGTTTCTGGTTTTTATCTGCGACCTTCTGTCGTTGACGTATAACCCAATACATTCGTTTGCGGACGACAGCAGCATTTGTCATTAAAATTCATTAAAAAAACGCCCAAGTTTCTTTAAGTCTTGCTAATAAAGTAAAGTTTAATGAAAGCAAGACTCAGAGCTGTCTGTTAACCTACAAGCGGATGGATTGCCCCTTATCTCCTTTCGCTATAAATGATGTGGATCTTGTGGAATCAGCCGCTCTTGACGTTCTGGGCATATTGATCCAATTTGAACTACGTTGGAATAATCATATTTTCGATGTGTTGAAAGAAGCGGGAATGTGCTTAGTTTTTAAAACGGAGCAAAAAATATTTCACTGCTATGATATATTTGATAGGGGTATTGATAGAAAGTATCTCATCCTCTCTCAACTCTCTTGGACATCGACGTTATAGTGTTTGCATCAGCCTTCTGTATAGGTACTACCACTATGGGAAGTGTTCAAGAAGATACATTGCTTGACGCCACAAGCTCGTGCGTTTCCCAGGTCCACTCGGGTTGCTGTCCAAGCCCACCCCTTTACCATTGCCGATAATTCGTTGCATAGTGGCACGGTAAAGTTGTGGAATGGTCTCCATGCGAGCGTGTTTCCCGTCAGTTTTGAGCTGTGCAAATAAAAAAAAAAACAAATATTCACCGACACTACTCCATTTATCTACCGTCTAACTTAAAGTACTTACTCACTGTATGTTTTTACATGTGTAGAATTTGAAGTTTCCAAATTATTAAAACACGTTCCTTTGAAAAAAAAAAATTGATAAAATGGTAAACTTATATTTATTTATTGATCAAATTAATATCTTATAACAATTTTTTAGATTTAATTCAGAAAAAAATCAATTTTGGAACTTGTGCAGCGCTGGCGTGGCTGCGGGTGTTTGCTTTACCACAACAAGTTTTACCACAACAAGAACGCCAGATCCGAAGTTCTACATAAAATTGCAGGATCTCAGAAGCTGTTGATGGCAATGTTAATAACAATATAAATATAAAAATATATCGTACACAAGGTATATTCAACATGGTAGAGTCGTCAGAGAGAGGTAGCTGTCAAAAATAAGAAAAGCGTAAAATACAACAAATAAAAGCTTATAGAAAACTGTCAAATGTGTTCTAAAATTTATATAGTTGTTATTTTTGAGCGTTCTTTATGGTTTTTTAGTATTTCGCGAAGCTATCATTAAATAACTGTTGCGAAATATTTGAAACTGTTCGCCAGTATTTTAATAACTTTTCTTTTCGACTCCATTGCCGAGTGTCATCAATGTTGTAAATTTCTACGAAAAATCTATAAGTATGGAACAGGACACCGGAGAGTCTGTTGGTTTGTACTGCCACAGAAAGCGCTCTGCATTCAACAGAATCATTCATACCAAGGACCACGCCTTTGTGCTACAGAGCATCGTCGATGTTCATGCAGAAACCGGCCGCAAGACTGTTCGTTCCAAGACCTATGCCATCTGCGGCGAAATCATACGTATGGGTTAATCCTATAGTTGCATTGGGCGTTTGGCCAAGAAGGACGGATTAGCAAGAACTTCTAAAGTTGTTGACAATGAAGTTGCTAAAATCAATTTAAATAAATCAATTCAAAATACAAAAATTCACAACATAATTCTATTTATTGCAAAGATATCGACCACTTTTGTATTTGCTTTGCTTTTTTTCGTAAAATACTGATTTTTGACAAGTAAGGTATCTACAACAAGATATAATTTTATCTGCTAACACCACCTCTTTATATATACCGTGATCCCACACTAAATATTAAACAGGCTTAACTCAAATTTTAAGTTTTTTATTGCTCTCCTATATTTTTTTAGCACATATCAGTGGCACAAAGCGCAACTCGTTTTGCTGCAATCTTTTGATTTCATTTTAGTTTATTCTATTCAAAACTTAAAATTATTTCTATTTTTTTGTGTCAAATAGTCTGGAGTCAAAAGCAAACTTCTGTTCGACTAAAATTCATTATTGACATACAGATGAAATTCAATTCGACATTTTTTTGACATGTCATTATATTGTACATAAAGTGTGTGGGCACTTTTACTATCACCCATCTTCCGAATCAGCACAATGCGTACAAATTTATAGGTTATAGGGTATAGGTTACCCTGAGCATTGGTTCAGTCTAAAAAAAAAATTGTATGGAGTTAAAACTTTTTTTTTTCTATGTATGGTGGACTATGGTTTCCATGTTTAAAAGACCGTAAATATGGGTTGATACCTGTTAAAAATAGATTAGAATGAAGGAGAGTTATATTCCCAAAAGGTAGTTCCTCAAAAGAGTACTTGAGCTATTTACTCAAAATGAAAGAATTTTGAAAGTAAAATGTTAAAATTTGTGGGGATTAAGGAGGGTTTTCGACTGTTTTTCTGGACAGGTGGGTAAAAAAAGAGATTTATTTTTTTGTAATAAATTAACTTTTTTTTCTGTTTTTAACCTTAAATATCTCCAAATTTTTGCTCTTAATACAAAATATTAGTGTACAGTTTTAAGCAACATGTAGTAAGCAGACTTGCAACCGGATCTTAGACTAAAATCTCGTGAAGATTCTTGTCTAAAAACATAAAAAAAGGCTTCAAATTATATCCCAGTTGCTCTTTTTGAATCCTTGAGACTGGAATAAAAAATTATACTTTCTTGAGTTTTTTTCATACCATCATATTGTCGAAATTCGTGTGCTCTTCATTCGTCATTTTGACAGTTTTAAGTTAAGGGTTTTTGATACCAAATTTTTGAAATCTACAATTAGTTTTTTGCTACCTTTTCCTGAAATTGAAATATTTCGTTTCCAATTTACTCTATATCTCTTTAAACCATACGAGTGCGCAGGGAATATTGTTTTTTTTGGAATATTGTATTTTATATTATTTACGAAAAAAAATATTAAGTCTCTATATATTATAATCTTTTAACAAAAAATATCAACGTAAGTTGGATTTTTATGAAAATTCATTATTCCTTCGCGTTTAAAGCCACATTTTCTGATTCCTTGAAGAGCAGACTTTCATTTTATAACTTGGAAAGGGTAATGGGATGTAAAAAAAAATAAAATAATGAAAATGGAAAAAATATAGCATGGTAATAAACATTTAAATTAATATTCCAATAAAAAAAATAAAATAACCTTTCCAAAAATACGCTACTTACGAAAATCGCATTTAAATTGACTTAGATACGTTGCCTCAAAAAAGACCCTATTTTGGCAATCGTATGGCTGTGGGTCCCTGAAAAAAAAAATCTTAAAATCACAAACTCCGGATTTGGTTTTCTAAACAATAAACCAACCTAAGAACAAAATATTAGCTAAATCGGAGATGGTAAGTGCAACTGGTATTGCACTTAAATGTTAAATGGTCGATAGATTTAAAAAAATTTTTTTATTACAAATTGTGGTTGAAAAATTGCTTAAAAACTTTTTTAATGTTTTGTATGAAAAAAACATGTATTGATATTAGGGCTTTCAATCCCGGGATCCCAAATCCCGAAATCTTAAGCCAACTTCTAGTCCCGGAATCCCGGGATTATAAGCCCTAAATTCCGGGATTTTATTCACAAGAAAATATAGAAATTTTCAGCAACTACAAATACATCTGCAATGTAAACAATAGCTTTTTTATGTTATCAAAATCACCCTATTCTTTGTTTATCTCTATTTAGTCTAAAGTCTATTTTTTAGTTTGGGTTGGTTTCAATTTTCAAAGAGTTTGTTTACTAAGCTGTTCAACTTTCATGGAATTTTTCCTGTAGCAATAATTTTATTTCTGTACTATAGTGTTATTACTATACTATAGTTTTTTTGCTGTAAAAGGTTATGATTTTTATTAAAACATCATCATACTATAATCGTTATTTTCTAATATATTTTTTTTTCGATCAAGTTTAATCAGGAGTGGTATATTTTTTCAATTATAAAATTTACAAGTGCTTCTCCTAAAAATACAAAATGAAATTTTAGAATTCGACTTTTTCTTCCAGTTATTGCTTAATTTGTTCCCTTATTTTATGTACATTACAACTATTTTGTAACCCTTGTCTGCATTACTAGTTTTGATTTCGACTTTGTGCTGTCTTATAAATTTTCGAGTGTTTTTGAATGTTTTAAGTATGAATATGGATTAAGTTTGGATTTCTATTAAAGAAAAAAAAAAATATAATATGCACTTGTTCTTGCTAAAATATTAAGCGATTAAGAAAAAGAGTTATTAACGGTCCCTGATTTTAATACAGCTAAATGTCATTATTTTAAAGTTTTGGCATTTCTGTTGTGTTGTGATATCGTTGTGTTGAATTTGAAAATGTGATGATTTTTGCAGTGTATATATAAAATTTTCGGATTTCGGGATCCGGAAAAATCCCGGGATCATGAATTTCAAATCCCGAAATTCTGGGATTCACTGATATTAAGCCGTTGTGTTGAATTTTAAAATGTGATGATTTTTTCAGTGTATATATATTGATATTGACCAATACTTTGTACCACATATTTTTAGGCACTGCTTGAGTCAGACAAATCGACCTGTAATCTCTTAATTTTTGCGATGCAATGACATATTCATCATTAAGCCAATTCCTGTAGATTAGTGCAACGTTGCCAGTTGCAGTTGCTTCAAGTGAACTCTCGTTTTTGTTCTTTCGAAGGTTCAAAATATACATGAGAAGTAAAACTGGAGAAGAAAGGCTTAGTAGGTTAGCTCTTCTAAATGTTCACTGTAATGTGAAAGTGACAACGGAAGAAATTTTAAATGCACTAGCTTAAAGTTACAAAGATTATTTTATATAAAAAAATTGGAATAATGTTAATTAAAAAAAATTAGAGAGCGACGAGCATGGCGAGAGGTTCCACCAGAAAATTATAGAAATTGAGAGGCGCTATCAAGGTTTTCAGGACCATAGCATGATGGCCGACCACTTCTGGTTCTTGATCTGACGGAAAAAAAAGCGAAAAAGTTCCGGCAGAAGTTCATTTGGTGCAAATATTTTAAATAGTTTTTCATTTATAGACCGATCAGGCTTGAATTAAGCTTTTCTTTTATAGTATATAACTGTAAAAGAAATAAAACAAATACAAATTTTGGTTTTTATTGTTTTTCCTTAAAAAAACTTCCTTTAATCGGCAAAATTTTTTGAAAAATCACTCATTAAATTTAAAGTTTGATCAGCTGTACCTCTGCTAATTTATTATAGATTGCAAAGAATTAAATGTCACTACATTTGCAACTTTGTTGCCTTTTAACCCTCCGTCACTAACGCAGGGTGGATTACACCCATAAGCTATGAAATATGGAAAAAATTTATTGATAGTTTAATGGTGCGCACATTATATCAAATTGAATCTCTTTTTGTATATTTTGCTATATTTTAAAACAAAATTTAGCACTGTTTTTTAAACTAAATTATAAAAATTACTCATTTCAAAAAGTGTCTGGGTATTTTACACCCACGTTAGTAATGGAGGAACAAGAATTTCGGGTGGCTTACACCCACGTTAGTAGTCAAGTCATATTAATTACTATGTTATATTATTTACTATAAGCGTGTGATTCGTTTCTCAAGTAAAATAAAAAAGTTTTAAATAAAAAACCTCTCCTAAGCAACACAGGAAATTCAAATTAAAGATTTAAACCTTTGCTCGACTTATACAGCTTCGACGATTTTATCACGTAATGTAAATCAATAGAAAAAATGTTTTAGTATGCGGACGTGTTTGTGCTTGCAAGATCTCATCTCATCTTTCTCAACACTGTGAATTTAGATTGAGCCCAGTGGAAATGGTCGAATTTCTCGTTGTAATTTCAACGGAACATTCAATATTGTTCTATTGTATTTGACTAGCCATTTGGCAAAAAATTTGAACATTTGAACAGGGTTTTTGTCATAATATGCAATTACTGCATCATTCAATTACTTTTGTAATGGTTCAATTAGACATGGCTTAACAAATGTAACATAGAAATCTGTTTAAAGGGATTTACGTGTATCTGATTATGCACAACATTGCAATGCATGGCAATGCTCAGATAAAAACAGAAATGCATCTCTAGATAGATAAACATAGAAGTTATATTTAAATTTAATTTCAGCGTATTCTTCAATGCATTTGACGATTTGGCAAAACAAATGTGAAATTGTATAATTCTTTGACCTAGAATTCCTTTGATTGTTTTATTTTGACTATGTGACTTAGTTTTGCATAATCGACATTTATTCTATTGCTAGCCGCTTATCTACGATGCTTGCGCTGCTGTGCCATCAGAGGCTAATGTTTCAATTACAACGTGTAATTAGAGGTTATTAGTTTAAAAAATGTCCATTGCAAAAAAAAATTAAAGATAATTTTTTTTCATGCATCTTTTAGCTTTTCAAATTGGCCCTCTCGAAGAATGTGGCAAATAATTTGACCTGGGAATGTGAAATTATTCAAACCATCATGATATTTGCTTTTTTTTTTAGTTCTCTAATTAACGGTATTTTGATATATTTTTATTAAAATTAAATAATAACTAAACTGGACGAATTCTATGTTTAATAGCTAATAAAATATACGAAATTAATAAAAGCAGAACCGTTTTACTGTTTTAGCGTTCTGCTTTATAAATAATGAATTAAAATTTATGGGTGGATTACACCCAGGTTAGTATTGACGTTACTCCGAATAACGTTAGTAACGGAGGGTTAAACAATATATGTGGCCTTTTCTGAGAAAAGGGACGTAGTATGTGAAAATGATGTTTTGAGAAAAACGCATTCACCTTCAGTTGGGAGATGCGATTTAGTATGGTTTTGATGGCGATTTGAAATCTAACTCATTTCATCTTATTCTGCACCCTTTTAGGTACCAGAATCCACTCTTAAGTCCAAACCAGTTTTTTGACACACCAGGTCCCTTTTCTCGGAGAAGGTCACACATAGAATGTTATTCTTGAATCTACCAACAACGGGAATAACCGTTTGAGTCGACCCACTACCTAAAAAACACCTTTTTATCAATGTCTAGAAAACCCGCGAAATGGAAAAAAAGTTTTGCCATTTCTGTGATCACCGACCTCTAATTACTTTTAAAAAATACTTTGGCACGGGGTGCAAACACAAATAAATTATTTGTAAACCAGTGTTATCATAAGTTTTTTGACGTTCCTATCAGATTTTTGAAAAATAAACTACTTTGTTGTATTTGTTTTTTTTAATATTTTATGTATATTTTTTAACAAATCGAAAAATTTTGTTTATAATTTTTACTTATAATTGTTTCTATTATAATTATTATTTTGTTAATTATAATAATTATTATTATTTTAATATTAAATAATTACTTGCTGCTCATAAATCATACAACGTTGTTTTAATTCAAATCGTTATCAGTATTTTACGTAATCTTTGTCTGTTTTTTTATTTTGTTTTGCTATAATTACGCTTTATTTTAGATGTTACGCTAAAAACATTATTTTTATTTTTCTTTTTATTAATTAATGTAAATTTAAGTGTTTACTTTTAATATAATTAATAATATTATTATTAAAACCTAAATTTCATGTATTTTTGTCTGTGTGTGTGTGTGTCTGTATGCAAAAATGTATTTTTGGATGTATGTGTAGTTGTATTGACGCATGAGTATGTCATATTTTGAGTACTATTTAC
Organism: Dichetophora obliterata; assembly: GCA_963920525.1. Classification (NCBI taxonomy): domain Eukaryota; kingdom Metazoa; phylum Arthropoda; class Insecta; order Diptera; family Sciomyzidae; genus Dichetophora; species Dichetophora obliterata. The sequence goes on along the minus strand of OY986439.1, from coordinate 84,257,741 downwards.
AGAAATATTAGTTGAGTTTTTTGAAGATTTTCTTTAATTACTGTTTTATTTTTTTTCTTAATTATTTTCCCTATAATTTTGTTGCTAATTTTGAAATTATATATAATTTATTTAATAGTTTTTGCTATATTTAATAATATGTTTTACAATCCTGAAAATGATGCTTACGCGCTTGTAAAATTAATTATTTAAATTATTTAATTGCTGTACGTTATAATTTTTAAATACTCTATAGATTATTTATGTAGTTGTATTATTATGTTTTCTTTTTTGAGTTTACATTATATGTGATGATGTTTTTTAATGCTTTTTGTGTATATTTATAAATTGATATATAAATCAGTGTTTCATATAATATATATAAACTATTTCATGGAAATATTTTTGTCAACACTTGAGTTGGTTTTGTATATTTTTTTTTTTAATTTTTCTGCCTTTATAATCTCTATATATTTGCTGTAGAATAACTTAAAGTTATGCTTACTTTTTATATTGTAATGTTTTTTCTGATCTTTTATTTTTTGCATTTTTATGTTAATTTGTTTCTAACTGTCGCTCATTGCAAATTTATATATATAAACTGAGGACGTTTTTTACTAAATAGCTTTCCAAATTAAAGCTTTTTTAACCATTTTTCGCATTGAATATAAACAAATTTGTTAATTTTACTAATTTCATGTTAATTTACTGAAATTATATACTTTTTATTTTGATTTTTTTTTCCTCAATTTTTGCATTAGTTATTCAAATTCAAATTGCATTAAAATCTAATTATTTGATAAAAAAGCTTTCATTATATTACAAAATTATTGTGTTAGGATTTCAAAAGGCATGCAAAGATTAGGATTTATTTTTTTGTCTAATTTGAAAATATTTGAGAAATATTAAGAAGAATTTTAAATATTTTATTTTAATGCAAAAAGTTGTTTGAAAAAATCAAACAAATTTGTTGAACTTTTAGTGGATATTTTATATAATAATAATTTTATTTCTTTCATATGATATTTAAGTGCAGCCGATAGTGAAAAAATAAATGGCCTTACAAAATTATTGATGACCTCAAAAAAAAAAAAATTCGAAAAAACGTGTTCTATTTTGATGATTTGTTGTCAGAACTTCCAGAGCTTTTGCTGTGTGCATTTTTGTGAATTTTAGTATATTTAAGTGCATTTAATATTTTATGCAATACTAAATGCACTAATGTTGCATTGAATACTATATCAAGAATACTGTAAAATTTTTGATTATGGATGAGTTGACAAAGATATATGACATAATTTTACTAATAAAAAATTTTTATTTAATTTAAATATTAACTCATAAGAAAACAAAAAAAATTAAACATCAATTTTTTAAATATATTAAGGCTATAATATTCTTTGTTGGTCTTGTGTGGAGCCTAGTATCCTTATTGGAGGCTCAGTGATGTGATTTGGATGGATTTTGCCCTTTTTGTGGGATTTCTTAACCATTAAAGGGCAAGAGAGCGTTTGAGTTTTTTTGCGGGAATTTTTCGCTGATTCAAAATTTTGAAAGATTGAAATCCTATTAAAGAAATGATTTGCATCACTTTTTCTGTAATCTTCTACAATCGTTGAAATTGATTAAAAAAAATTCTCAATTTCTCAAACTTTGTTCAGCTTCATTCATAACTCAGCTTAAAAAAATACAATATTATTATACTCTCCGTCTCATAACTATAACACACATTTTTTTAGCTGCTCATAAGAATTCAATGAAACACCCTCTATAAAAAACGATTTTTATAGAAAACCTTCTCACTCTTTTCTACTTCTTTTCACAAAATTTTGCTTTCTTAAATCTTGCTGTCTCAAAGGAACCGTAAAAAATAGCAAAGTGATTTTATATTTGAACCTTTGTTTGCATTTCATAATTATAGCACACTTTAGTAAACACTCTAAAAATAGGTTTTTCTTGTTTAATGTTATAAAAAAAATTTAGTAATGATATACACCTCCATTATGTTGAATACACTCAAATATTCGGTTTTTCATGAAATCAACTAGGGTTTTCATTACATTCTCGTAAATACCTTCCCAAGCATCAAAAATTGCATTTCTTAGTTCCGGAACTGAGTTTTACTGGCGGTATTATTCAGAATATGGCAAAATGACACAAAAATTATTCAGAATATTTAGTTCATAGTGCTGACACTTGGTTTATTTTAGTTGCAATCTTGAAATTTATGAGGCTTGTTTTTCCGAAAGGATAGTCTTCTTTATTCTCTTGTTTTTAGCAGTCAGCAGCCTAAAAAATTGAGAACAATATCAAACTCTTTCAAATATTACTTACAAATAAAAAAATGAATATGTAATGTGACCATATGCAAACATATAGCGTAATAAAGTCGTCGAACGTGACTGATTGTTTTTGAACATATTTTGATAAGTAACTTACAGACATTTCCCATACATTAAACGGACAGGTCTCGTGAGGCCTCGTTCACTTAACTCCTTATTTTAAAAATAGATAAGTTTGTGCTAAGAAAGTAACGCACAATCTTTTTAGTTTGTTTTGTTACGTCTAGAAAACATGAGCGATAGTTGGCATAAAATATTGCGGTGCTCAGAGCCAAGAATAAAAATTTACGACTTCTCCAAGTCAAAATGTGCCTCGAAAAGCCCAGTCGCACATCCTAGGGTTAAGTGCACGTGTTGTCACTTTAAAGTTACATTTTCAAATGTGTGCTATAGTTATAAAACGAAAAAGAGGTGCAAATATGCGATCACTTTGCTATTTTAAACGGTTCATGTCAGAGAGTAGATTTAAAAAAAAAAACAAGTTGTTGTAAAAAGAAGAAGACAAAAGTGAGAAAATTTTCTTGAATATTGACTGGTGTAACAGTTGGGAAAAAATAAGCTGTCGGAAACTTTAGCCGGATATTTTACCTTTTAGTAATCAGGTTAAAGACTATGCAGTTTTTCATGCATATTGTTGATATTTTGTTTGAATTCCATACCAAAACTTTGAAAACGTAAATAACATCATGATTTTTAATGATGGAGGAAAATAATAATGTAATTAAAAGTGTTCATTCTTTTACAAAACATTATTTTTTCAAAAGCTAGACCAAAAAAGCCCAATATTGAAACTTAACACATCATTACTTTAATTTTTTTAATTTCTTGGAATACTTTTTCAGTAGGTGTTTATTTTATTATTAATATTTAAGCTTTAATATATCGCCACTTTAAAAATTTAATGTCGTATGTGAAAATTTGCACTTTTGAGGTTTATGAGAAAAAAGGGCTATTAAATCTGAAATATTAGCGGTAGGTCCACAAAAATTACGTAATCTATTGTAAAATTTGTCTCAAAATTGGCCTGAATTTCTGAAGAATATTGCACCGGTAGATTTTGAAGCCCTTTGTTCTTAATAATCTCAAAAGTGGAAATTATCACAAACGATACTAATTTACTCAAGCGACGATATACGAATTAAAGCAAATCTGACCAGGAAAAAATGCAAGCACTCGAAACCTTACCAACGATATTTCGAAAGGGAAGATAGCATGAGAAATAATGAAGTTAATTCAATTTAAATTAAACATAACTTAGAAAATGCACTTAAAACAGCATTATCTTTAATCTGATTGCACAAATTTCAAAGTTTTTGATGCAAACATAAAAAATTTTAAGCGAATTTTTTTTTTAAATATATAAATAAAAAATTTAAAAAACAAATGGAACTGATTTGAAATTTTAAACATTTTTTAATAAATAGCCTTTCTAAAAAGCCTTCATTCATGAAAATCGTTTCACTCCTTTATATTTTATAGCGTTATTTCTTATTTAAAAGCGTCAGCTTGATCATAAAAACGTTAAGATCGATTTATAAACATTCGGACGTGCTGGAGGAAAAAAACGAAACACGTGTATTTTTTTTAACGTCTATGTATATAATATATGTGTTGGAATTTTTCAGGGATTCAAAAAAAGTTTGATTTTGTCGGCTTATTTAAAAAAAAATTGTTCTTAAAAATACAGTAAGTAATGTATATAACGAACTTCAAGGGACCGGTAGCTTTGTTCGTTATAAGCGATAGATCGTTATAAGCGATATTAAAATTATTTATTCTTGTTTTTTTCTCGGTTTTGTATAAAAAATAAACAAAAAGCGGCTTTATTTACGTTCGTACAAATTTTATTTGAAAAAAATCTGTAATTTGTTGTTGTTTGGTTTTTTGATACATAAATTCGTTTTCAATTTTATGTTCAATTTTCTGTAAGTAAGTCAAAGACATTTCGTCGAATGTTCCTTGCTTAATCATAAAGCGCTGCAGCTTATTTACTGCTTGAAATACTTCAATAGTTGTTACTGCTGCTGTCTCGACTTCAGAAAATAAATATAAAAAATTATTACAACATACTCCAAGTTATTAAGTAAAAATTAGAGCTTTATTACCTTCATCGCTTGTATCGCTTTCAGCATCGTTTTTGGTGTTTGACTCTACAATTTCTTCGTCTATAAGAAGCGTATTGGTAACAATTCTGTCGACAACTTGAGCAAAATCTTCAAATGTACAGGGACTAACAATATCTTCTATCGATTGAATGCGAGCAATCCATTGACTTGTAGGAATTTCATCCTTTGCATCAAAATGTCCGTTGACAGTCTCCGATTGAAGCATGGAAAGTCCCGCATACCTGAAACAATTTGCTATTGTCGTGTTCGTCACTCTTTCCCATGCCTTCGAGATCATTAAAATTGCATCCAATACACTTATAGCACATATTTTCTGTTGGGCTTCAATATCTCGAATTAAAGATAGGATTTGAATTTTTCTATAGTGTTCTTTTAATGATTTAATTACTCCTTGATCCATTGGTTGCAATACGGCAGTTGTGTTTGCTGGTAAAATACCAACTTCATAGCTTCAAGACCTTCGATCGTTGGATGTGCTGGGCAGTTATCTACTACTAAAAGCAAAATCTTGTCTTCTTGTTTTTTTAGTTTTCTATCCCAGTTTTGTAAGAACTTTTCAAAAATATCGGATGTCATCCATGCCTTTGAATTATTTTCGTATAAAACAGGTAACTTTTTTACATTTTTAAAACATCTAGGATTTTTCGATTTTCCAATGACAAGTAAGTCTATTTTTTTAAAGCCAGTCATATTGGCTCCAACCAGAACCGTAAGACGCTCTTTAGATATTTTTCCTCCACTGCAAGGTTCTCATTAATTTGTTATTTGGCATCATTTTATAGAAAAGTCCAGTTTCGTCTATATTGAAAATTTCATCATCAGCATATCCATTTCGTATTTTTGGCCACATTGTTTGCAACCAGTTGTCTATAGTTTGTGAAGATACGCTTCTTGCTCACTGAACCGCTGAATCCAGGCGGGGGAGCATGAAAAATTTTGTATACCAAGTTTATTTGCAAAATCGTTTGCTTTTACCTGAAGGGTTGGTCCATTAATGGGACTATTAATTTTTTGAAATTTCAAGCATTTCAATAAGGCTGCTTCTGCATCAGGGAATTGCGTTGGCCTTACTTGTTTGATTTTTAGACGAGACGTTTCAAAGGCATCTCTAATTTTTTCTTTATTTTTTAAGATCGTAGATATTGTTGAAGCCGACACACCAAATTCACCAGCCAAACATTTATTCTCGCCACTTTCAAGCTATTGAGGCTTTTTGTTTTATACTAAAAAACTTTCTTTTGCAACTCATTGCTTTCACAATCAATTAACGACTAAGGGCCGTTTTCTCAATGTCCGGTTAAGCACTAATCGAAACTTTAACTGGTGGTTAGCAAAAAAGAATTTTCTCAATGTTCGGTTAGGTCTTAAGTGTCGGTTAAGTTAACGGCAAGTTGAGGTTCCGGTTAGTTGCTAATCGGAAGAACAGCTGTGTAGTGTAAAAAATTATTATATATTTTATAAATAAAAATGGATAGAGTTTCGAGGATTTCTTTTTTTTTCTAACTTGAATTCGATCCAAAATAGAAAAAGGACATATGCGCATAGGAGTGATTACGTGGAAGAGTAATGCACTTTCTTCGTATGCAATAAAGTCCGGCAGTCTGTTGCGTTTTTAAATTATTTATTAATACATTTTTGTTAGATATTTACAACTTTCACTTCAAAAATAAAATAACAAACATGCGTAAACAGTTGATATGCAGTTTAGCGTATTCACAATTGAAAAAATTCACAATTAATGACTTAACCGACAGTTACTTAACCGACACTTGGTGAAAACGAAACTAAGAGCTTTGCTAACCGGACATTGAGAAAACGGCCCTAAATCTGATTAAGCTTTCTTGACTCAAAATTCTGTAAAATAGCAGCAAAGCAATTCCTTGACGCATGCCACAAATTTTCTTTGGAAGATGACGCTGCCAAAAGCAATAGCAAAAACAAAACCAATGACATTCATTTAGTGTCAAAAACTTACTCAACAAAATTTCTTAGGAAAATGCCAGTTGCTTGCAGCCGAAAAATCACACTTGTTCGTTATAAACGATGATTGATTCCCTTTTTTCGTGGAAATTAGTTCTTTATAGCCGATACTTCGTTATATACGATGTCGTTATAAGCAATCAAAATTTTACTATTTTGTATGAGTTTCAGCCGGGACTTGAATTTTTGTTAGTTATAACCGATAGTTCGCAATAAGCGATGTCGTTATAAACATTACTTGCTGTAATATAATGTATTTAAAAAGTTCATAGAACAAGTCTCCCTGTCTTATAAATGACTTGGCTCGGTCATTTGTGGCTCGGAAATAATTTTTTGGTTTGTTGTACTGCAGAAAAGTACAGTATCCTGGTATTTATAGCATGTGAACTCAATAAACATCATCTAATAACTCAATATACATTTGTGCATTCGATTTGCACGAAATGAAATACAGGGGAGACTTTCAAAATATCTATAAAAATAGCTGAAGTCATCAATGATCCCCGCCCATGGTTACGCGCATACCCCATGCGCGTAATTTGTCGTGGCTATCGCAAATTGTGCCGGTATTTCTGGCAACCATCGGGCTCGTTAAGGTTGAACCTTTTCTCATCACTTAGTATGACATTCCTGAATTCTTTCTCACAAAATTTTGGCCGCAATGTGTCATGGTAGAAGTCTGGGTTGAGAGAAGGGCGATTCATAACTGACGTTGCCATTTTCATCCAAAACTTGTTGGATTCTGCTTCTCGTTACCCTCCAACAACTCTTACAACTCATCCCTTTCCCCACAGCAAGACGTCGAATTAGTTTTTTGTATCATTGGTCAATCACGGATTTTCTTTCACTACGCTTGATTATAGCATAGTTGCCAGGGTCTTTTAAAAATTTGTTATGGTGTTTCGGTGACGATTTGTCCTTGGAGCTATAGCACCTAGTTTTATACCGGCTTCATTTAAGCCTTTTAAATTTTAACAATCTTCTTCAGATAAAGTGGTTCCACGTGGAGTTTTTATTTGAAAAATAAAATAACTCTAAAATGTGCTCACATTTTCTTCCAAAAATGTATTATTGTTATGTTTACGGTTTTTCTAACTAAGGTTTTAAACAAAATTTCGTAATTTTTACGTAACAGCAGTTAAAACACAAAAAAAAAACATTTTGCACATATATATTATATATGCTCAGATAGTATTGTTATAAACCACGGAGAAAAAATAAAAAATATTTGTGCACATATAAATATTTTACTGATGTATGTAATGTAGAGTCAACGCACTTCTAGGTAGCTCGAATCATTGTACTATATCCGATTCGTTCACTTTTTCGGTGAAAGCAGGGTTGTTGCTTTGGATATTTCGAAAGCGTTTGACCAAGTGTGGCATAAAGCGCTCGTGTTGAAACTTATTGCATATGGTGTTGGAAGTAACTTTAATAGATGGATAATGTGATTTCTAAAGGACAAAAGGATTCAAGTCGTAGTTGACGGTATGTTGTCCGTGGAGCACGCCATCAACGCAAGAGTACCGTAGGGTCTATCGCCAATCTTGTTTCTGGTTTTTATCAACGACCTTGATGCATAACGTACACTCAAAAAATCTGCTTTCCTCAAATTAATAAATTGTGGCCTCAATTCATAGGCATGGGTTTTTCTATATTCTATAGAGGTTTCTCCTTAATGTAGAAAATTTTTACATGATTTATCGTCCTCACTTCTTGTTTTCCTTGCAATGTTATCAAAACAGCTTCTTAGTTTTGAAGACAAGTTTTTACTTAAATATAAGAAATGACGGTATGATAAAAGTTAAATTTCCAACAATTTTATACAAGAAGAAATCATTTGAAGAAAAACTGTATTGATATCAAGTCCGCTTGCAACATTCTACAGCACGATTTCTTAAATTTGAAGAAACATAAGTTACAAAACTTCGATATTTTATAGAAATACATGAAAGTATTTCTTTTTTTTTACACCACAAGTGATTTATTTTAAGGATGCATTTCTTATATTTCTAGAAAAAAATGCTTTAAAACTACTTACAAAGCGAACGATTCTTAAAAAAGAAAATTAAGCGAGGATTGTTAAACAACAGCGATGGTCAAATGGATAAGCCCATGCACTTACACTCAAAATGCCGAGGTTCAAGTCTCCGGATAATGGTAATTTTTCAATTTAATTTAATTTTAATAATAATGTTTACAGCTTTTCTCAGTATAAAAATCTTAATTCTCACAGTATACTGTTTAAAATCTTAAAAAATGGTGTTTTTTTTGCAAAAATTACAAAATTTTTACAGGAATTTGATGAAAATGTTCTTATTTTCAGAGAAAATTTTTCTCTTACATATAGCCGATGATTAAAAAAAGGTAGAAAATTTCTAATTTTCAGAGAAAATGTTTCTCGTAGTTATATCCACTGATTAAAAAACGGCAGAAAATTTCTTATTTTAAGAGAAAATGTTTCTCTTAGTTATAGCCGATGATAAATAAACGGTGGAAAAACTTACTAAAATGTAATAAGATTTCAACACAATTGCGATAAGTATCTTCAATTTAGCGAAATAGTTTGATTGGATAATTTTCCTAAAATATTTCCCACTTCTGTTGTCAATTTAACGAAAAATATATACTTCATTTTTAGAAAATCGGCCATGGTGCTAAATGAAGCCCGATTTTCAATCCATTGGGTGCTATTTTCCTAGATTTTCTGGAAATATTTTTCTGAGTGTAATACGTTCGTTTGCGACCGACATCAGCATTTGTCGTTCATGCTAATTTAAAAAATGCCCAAGCTCTATGGAGATTGAGAGAAAGAGGCAAAATGTGATTGACGTACGCCTTAATAATCTAAAAATCTCCGAGTGGAGTCTTGCTAATAGAGGAAAAGTAAATGCAAGCAAGAGCCAGAGCTGTCTGTCAAAACCCACTAGCGGATGGATTGCCCCTTAGCTTTTCTCGCTACAAATGGTCTGGATCTTGTGGAAATAGCCGCTCTTGAAGTTCTGGGCATATCGATCCGATTTGATCTACTTTGGAATAATCTTATTATCGATGTGTCGAAAGAAACGGGCAAGTAAACATGATAAATGACAATGAAAGTTGAAAAATTATGACAAAAGTTAAAAAATTTTAACGAAACTTGATGATTCAACACTTTTAATGTTTTTCTAGTACAAATAAGTAAATAAAACTACAAAATATTTGCACTTATTTGAAGGGAAAAATCTTTCACATAACGTATGTCACGTAACTTATCATAATATGGTTTGTATAAAAATAATAATAAAAAAAAAATTTCAACGAAGCAATTATGAATTTAGGCCCAACCAAAATAGTTGAAACGAGACGATAGCAACTAGACGAACGTCCGCACTCGTTACGGATGTTTACGAATTTAACCCAAAATTAAACGAGTTTCTCAATAGTTTAAATTAATATTTATAAAGAAAATTAAAAAACAAATGATGTGATAAGAAACTCTTAATTAAATTAAAATATGATTTCCAAATGATCTCATTAAGTTCAACAAGTTTGTGTTTAGACGATTGATATAGTAGATATATCTCGAAAAGTAGTTTGCTAAGATATCTAAAAAAAGATTTGTTCCTGCAATAAATGTTGTTGCTATTTCTTGTTTGTTATTGTTATTGTTGTAATTGCTGTTAAAGAAGCCTCAACGTAGGCTTTTAACCGGCTATTCCAATCAATTCAGATATGAATGAATTGGTCCCAATTGATTAAATCTAATGTTTAAGAGAAATTTGCGAAAACTTCACATTTAACGATGCTTTCAATAAATTCTAGAAACGAATTTAGTCAAACTATTAAAAATGACGTTTTGATGAAGTCATATTATATTTAATGAAGAAGTCATATTAAATTGAAGCATGGCAAACTGATTGAAAATGTTCAGCAAAATTTGTGATCATGAAGCAAAAAAAACGTTTTGACTAAAAATGTAACAAATATTAAAAATCTTCTAAGAGTAAAGTATTTTTCGACTTTCCTATTCTGATGGATAGTTTATGATTTTGAAAAATGTTTTCTTTTTTTTTTTTTGCTTTTTGTTAAAAAACTGTTTTTTTTTTTACAAATTGTAAAATGTTTCTTAGGTTTGACCTAAAATTACGCTTATTAAATTCATGCTTTAGAACATTTAATTTTTTTGGTTATACTTTTTTTGCTTTCTTTTTTGTAAAGTTGTCTATGAGTTTTTATTATTATTGTTGTTTCGCTTCTTGTATTTTTATGTTTAAAATTCGCAGTTTTTGTAAAATTATCAGTTGTTGTGATATAGCAAGTGGTTGTATGTATTTTTTGTTGCTGTTTGTATTGCTGTTTCCCAATTAAAACTTTGAAGTTGGAGTAAAGTTTATAATTAAAAAAATTTTGTGTTTTATATTTATAATATAATATAAGTTCTTGTTGTAATCGAAATTCTTCTATTTGAAGGCAATCGGCGAATTATTTGAGATATTATTTCATTAATTTTTACAGTTTTATGAGCATAAATTATTTTATATTTTTTTTGTTTTTTTTTAGATTAGTCTTTTTTAAAATTTACTTTAAAGTTTATTTAAAATTATTGCTTATTTCGAAATAAGTTTTTATTACAGTGTTTTTGAATTGCTTGTTATTGCTCTAAAAGTCTAATAATTTCAAATTTAGTAGCAATTTCCTAATGAATAACGATTTTTTTTTAACTTTTTACTAACTAAAATAAACTAAAAGCTCTCAGTTTTATCAAGAACATAAGACAGAAAAATATTCTCCATAAAATTTATTGCTGGTAATTTTTTTTATTATTTACTACTTTAGCTTCCTTTTTTGATAATAACTACTTATTTGAAATTCGTTTAGCTAATTTTATATGAAACAAAACTAGTTCTTAACTGTTTGTTGCTATTTACTTTTTTTACAAGTTTCTTTTTAGCTATTTACAATTTTTTTTTTTTTAAGTTGTTATGCTTTATATTTTATGCATTGTAAATAATTTTCTAGAAATGATTCTAAGGCAGTTTTTTGCAAATATACAGAAAATTTATTTTAATATTTTTCTATAACGAAGAAAATATCTATATTATTTGTGGGCAGTGCAAATATTTATAAAAGTGCCTTTAGTTGCATTAAAGACTAAAAAGTCAATATCGTTAGCAATATTTGTCACTCAAGTGGTTCATATATTTTGTGCCACAAAGGAAAAAATTATAATAATCATGATTAAATAAAGAAACAAATTCGGAAAAGTATTTACTATACTATTAAAAAATCATTAAAACTATTTTAATTCGTGCTTTGAAACTATGTAGCCTTTGTGCATATTTTTCAAAAGTTTTAAATCTTTAATTAACTTTAATTATATTTTCAGTATTAATATCAAAAATATTATTTCTAAGTGACCTGTTTTTGTTTAAATTTCTCTTAAATAAAACAAATAAATAGGTCTGATAAAAAAAACAATTATTTTAAAAAACCCGTGTGGCTTTTTATTGGAAATAATTTCGTTTTGTTAAGTATGAAATAAATATTTTCAGATACTATCTTAAAAAAAAAAGATAAGATATTTGGAAAGAATACAGATTTAAAGAAAACTACTCACAATCTGTATAGTGAAAAAGTTTTTCAAGCTGCTTTCATAATATTTGGCATTGGACAAGATACACTCTTCTCTAACTAGGCATTTTTACACAGAGATCTCAAATGTATTTTCAATGGAAAACGATACAATTTCTTACCTCCAAACACTGAAAACAATAGAACATATTAAAATGTAATGACATATTACATTCATATACTGCTTTATTTTGTTTAACGAAAATGCACACCAACGACAAGCAACGAGAAACAATTTAATTTCGTATAGAAAAAAGTATTGCTTCTCGTGTCTTGTTTGTTGTTGGTGTGCATTTGCGTTTTACAAAATAATGCGGGTAAACACAATTAAGGTGTTCACAAGGTGTGCTATCATGTCATAATGTCATATTGCTCTAAGATATTACTCTAGTTTAAACATTTTATTGTTGCCTTCCATACACAAAAGTACTAATATATTACAACTCTGAAAGCTATGTTTATTGAAGTGTCGTAATCAAACAGCTGTTTCTTATTTGCATTTATTTATCTTGTAAATTTTAGCTGTAAAATTTAAGGACAATATGACATGAAAGCACACTTGTGAATACCCTAATTAAAACCAAAATAAACATGAACAAAACTATGTCTAAATGAATGCTGTAACATTAAGACCGCTTATATTTATTTTGCTCATCTAAGCAACTTGTTAAGCAGCACATTCTAAAAAAAGTGCGCCTTAAAGTATGTGATACGTTGTTTGTGTGTTTTAAACTGTAAACAAAACGTATCATAGGCAAAATAAAAGTCGACTCGATATTTAGTGCAAGCTTTTTGACAACATATTATATTAAAAAACTGTCAGAAATGCTTATACTTAATTTAGAGTCGACTTTTATTTTGTCTATGATAATGGGCCATTGTTTTGGATTCAAAACTATTTTAAAACTAGAAAACTAAAAAACATGAGAACCAACAAAACATATATAACGACAAAGTTGTAACAAATTATATATTTTTAGGATTATAAAATAATATATAGCAATAAAACTATGACATCATTAATTTTTCACGTGGACAAAGTGTTTAGTTTTTTTTCCATTTTGACACCTATTTGTTTTGATCCTATCTTAACGAAATTTTGTATTTTAGGTTTAATAATATCAAACTGTTTTTCATATTATTTTTAATTTAAATTATTTTCAATTGTATACAACAGATAATGCAACAACCGAAGAAAATTGTCCAAAATACATATTTTTTAATGTAACTTATTGATTATATAATATACGCCAAAAATTAACCAAACCCTCACGAAGCCCATATGAAAATTTTTTGATCTAATCATGATTTAATTGGATATTTTCCCATTTCAAAATAGAACAGAATTTTAATGTAATTCAATCCACCTTAACAGGATTTGGAAATACGTCCATTTTTATATACCTAAATCTGTATCTTACAAAATTTTGTTTTATCGAAACACAATTCCAACTCTTAGGCATATAATTTTAATATATCTTTTCAGAATTCCAAATTAATAAAATCATCTAAAATAATTCCAATTCCAATTTAATGAAATCATATAAAATTCGCCATAGAATCGGTTAATATGTGAATAAAACACAAAATCGCATTTTATTTGAAACATCTAGTGAACAATTTAAAATTAGATTTAATAACACTAATTGGAAAATTAGTGACTGATAAAAACATGCACTGGCAAAATTTTTGAAATTGCTGCAAAATTAACGAAATGTATATTGAAGAATTTATCTTAAAACATTTTAAATTTGAAAATGTTTCACAAAATTTCCATTTAAATTGGTGCTTTCAAAGAAATTGGTCAAAATTCCTTTAAATATATATTTAAAAAATTAAATAACTTAACTTTATTTACACAATTTAACAATTTATTTTTTTTATGCATCATAGTAACCATGCTTCATTATACAAGGACGTTGTGAAGAAAGTATAGTTGAGCAAATCTGAGTATTGCTTTATTTGCACTGAAATTATGTATAATGCATTTGAAGGTTTTACACCACAAGTAAAGAGGCTATAACAGATAGACCTTCGATGCTTGTATATGAAAAAGTCTAATAACATTTTATATCTAAAAACAATTTCGTCGTAACAGTTTATACACACGTCAATGATTCTTGCAACTTTTTTCTTAATCAGTGCATTTTTAGTAAAGTCATTCTAAAAACATATAGGGTATAAAAAACCTTTTTTTAGGTCTCAATTAAACGAAAAACGAAAAAAAATTTTCAAAAAAAGCGTCTTAAGTATATTCATACAGTTCTTTTGAAAGTGTCTTCGTAGTGACATAAATATCTCAAAATCTACTTAAATCATATATGCTACATATCCTAAAAAAGCTTTTGTTTGGCACTTTTTACCTCCATTTCAAAACAACTAAATAAACTCAAACGTGTTGGATAATATATTTGTTCAGAATTATTAGTCCTCACAACGCCTTTTTTCTATATATAACATGGCTTCTACGTTGCAACAAGGATGAATCAAGATCCATTTCATAAAAATACATTTCAGATATATTGTTGTATATGCGAAAAACTATATAAATGAACGTACCCGAAATCACATTTAAAAATCATGAACAGTGCCATAGTTTTACATTTTTATTTATAAAGCCTGGTTTTCACTAGGTCAATTTCAATGACAACAACCACTGATGTCAGTCGGCATCTTGATCATGTGACGTCAAACGCGTTTTCATTACAGCCCAAAAACTGATATAAAATCGAATGTCAAAGACTAACGTTGAATTTATTTGTCAGTTGATTTCCATGTTATTCGTGAAATGTCATTGTTTTTTCAGTTGTGGTTTTTTCATCAAAATCAGCTGATGTTTTATTTTTGTGATTAATAAAAAAAAATTAATTTTTTTTGAGATATTTATAACATATTGCAATTTTTATTAGATTAATATCAAAAGTGCACTTAAAGAAAGATTATCACAGTGGCCGGTGTTGCTTTCAAAGAATTTATCGCCACGTTCTATCACAAGATACGTTTTCAAGATTCGCGTTGTTGCAGTCGCTATGTCAGCAGTTTTTCTACTTTTTGTTGTTCCCAAGTATACAGGCTGCTAGCAAGGCGTTTGCAAGAGCTATTTGAAAAATTTTGTATAAAAACCAGGGATGATACCATTAACTAAAAATTACCAAAACGGAGTATGGAGCACATAAGTCCCCGGACGACTAGTTTTTGATATATTTTATGATAATTTCTATAATAAATACTATGTCTTGAGATGACCTTTCAGAACTGGAACACTTCAAAAATAAAAAAAGACGTTTTTGTATGAAAAATTTTTTGTTTTTATGAGGTAAACATTTTTAATTTTTTACTTTGCGTTCTGAACGATATGGTCTTAGTAATTGTATTAGCATTATAAAAAGCCAAATCTATTGGGAGCTTAGAAGATAAATAGACTTTTTGAAAATGGGTAGTCGTCATTAAAATTTTGATTTTAATAACATTTTTTACATGGAGATGAGTTACCAGAACTAAGTTGATTACTTGCATTCTATAACAATTAGCCGTATTTGTAGCCATATTAACGTTCTTTTCATTAACCTTACACACTTGTGCCTTTCTTGGACATATCTTTGGACATTCGCCATTCTGTAGTAATTAGCATATTTAAAATATACTAATTTTTAAAAAAAACTATCGTCTTCCTTTGATATCGGATTGAAGATTCATTGAGAACGTTGATGCCAATAGCAAAGTAATTTGTTTATAGAAGTCGGATTTTGTAAAAGTCTGTATTTTGTATCCAAAAATTTGAAACGCCTAATTAAGAATGCAAGGCTTGGTTTCATGACAAAAATGAATTGCTTAATACTCATTTAATATATATACATAAAAAATATATTCATAGGTTTTATAAATTTGTTTTTAAATATTATTAACTGTTCATACAATTTATTGAGAAAACAAATTCAAAGCAGTGGACAGCGATTCTTAGATTTTCTTTTATGAAAAAAAATCATAATGTCTGTGAAATTTACCTGAATTTTAAGAAATAATTCATATTTCTGACTGCATTTGTTGATTTTATGTATTCTTTAATGCTAAAGTTTTCCAGTGGTCGAAATAACGCATACGTTCTCTGTTAATTTGGTAACAAATTAATGTCAAAACCATATGCTTTTGATAAAAATTTGGCATCACTTTTACTTTCCTAATAAACTACCCACCAGTTCTCCCGCTCAGAAAAGAGCGCCGAAAACTGAAAATAGAAATTGAGTTGTTTTTTACCTCTTTCTACGCTTATCTGAGAACGTAGGCGAACTCATTTCACAGTGTAAAGAAAAAAAAAAAAACCTTACGAAACAATGCTGAACGGTTTTTCTATTCTTTTTGTGTGGATCTTCTACGTGTATACAGATCCACAATGCGTGAAACATATCATACATCATTTCAATTGTTTAAAGCAGGTGAATTTCTATAAAAAATATTCGGTGAACTCCTTCTCGCTACTTTAATTCATTTAAGAAAAATTATCAAAATCGGTTAAGAAACACTTAATAAAAAAGATAGTTCTGAACTGTTTTGCCTACTCCTAATTATATAGAGATACAATTTTGCTGAAATTTTGTGAATCCGTTGTAAGATTGTATGAATCAAGATTTTATAAACAAAATTTAGTTATGAACAGTTACATAAATTTTTTGGTTTTGTACCTCCTAACTTTTTTCATGTAAAACATTTTTCATATTGATTTAGGATAGTCAAACTAGATCCGATAAGAACATTCAAAATTGTATATCCTAAAACGAAGAGTAGAAAAAATTGTTAATGCAATTTGTTCTCTGTAAATTATAACATGCATTCGAATATTTTGTTCTAAAACGTTTCAAGAATTTTTTTTTGCCATTGAAGGTGAAAGTGCAATTTAAAAAATTGTTTTACCAAACGTCTTGCATCATAAACCGTACAAATAAGAAATAATTTTGAAGAGCAGAAAAATGTATGAAAATTGTCAAAACGTCATAAGCCTATAAGTAGATCAATTTGAGGGACGTGTGTTGGCCAAACTTTTTTTTTTCACTAAAACATCCTAAATATATGCCCGTACGTTTGAAGTTGTTGTTTTTTCTTAAATGGTTTCACATAATATCGAAAATTAAAAAAGTACATTTGTTGTAACTGAAATTGGTTAAACTTTTTGTTTTATTTTTATTAATTTTTTAATACCAATCAATGAGTTGACTCATAGGAAAGCTATGGCTTAACCAACTCCTAATATTATAAAATTTATTCAAGAAATTACTGTAAGTATGTGTAGAAAGCCGTAAATATGCGAATAAAATATATTTTTAAATACATTAGAACACCAAATATTAAATTTTTTTCATGCAAATCTCATGCAATAATGACAGTTCGATAAACTCTTTAAAGATTTGAAAATATCTTCAATTTACTAACAATCTTCTAAAAGAATTTATAATTGTACATACATCTTTTTAAGGTGGACAAGTTCCAATATTATGGTGTGGTAGTAAAAAACGAAGTCATTTATTTACACTAAAGTTAGTAGGGGAAGTCGGCGTATTCTTGGACAGGGGTATTGTTTGGGTAAAACAGCGCGATATTTTCCCTAGTAATGCTTGCCAGTTTCAGCCAACCTATGTGCACACACACACTGTTCCCTCGTTGCCATAACAAATATAAATTTTATACTACGAAATTTTTATTTTTACTCAATTTTATGATTATTTTGACTATATTTTTCGAAAAACCAACTCAGGTAAATATATTAATAACAGTCGTGAAACCTTAAGCCACCGACGCACAAAAAAATTTTGTATGAAGTTTGTATTGTGTTATACGACGCCATTTTGTAAAAATGAGCGTTCGGGTATTATTGGATCGTTTGTTGCGCCAGAGCAAACCTGAATACTTTCACGTATGTTCACTGCGATTCAGAATAATTTTCATCGCCATTTATTACTTTATTTTATTAATTACACTGGCTTACAAATTTAAATTTTGAAGAAATGCCAAGAGCGGCATATACATGTGTGGGCGTGTTAGAGTGGACCCTCTGAACACAAATGTTGCTATAATTTTTAAATTAAATTGCAGAAGGAAAAAGCATTCTGTTGGAGAAGTTAATTAATTACCTTTTCATTTATATATTGCTTGTTGTAGTATATTGCGATCGAGCAGAAAATTGTCAAGTTATAGCTCATCAAAGTTAAAATTTCTTGAAATTTTTACGATTTTCAAATAAAATTTAATCTTTAATTAACTTTTTTAATAAAAAGTAAAGATCAGAAACATTTTCCTTTTTTATCATATAGTTTATTTAATTACAAAAGTTTTCAGCTTAAAATAATGAAATCGGATGAAAAATACATGTTTTAAAAATTGTTTTTAAAGAGTACGGCTTACGCTTTAAATTAAATGTTTATTAGAAATATTTTAATCACTTGTAGTTTTACGTTTTAATGAAAAATTTTAACTTTGATGAGCTATAACTTGATCATTTTCTGCTCGATCTTATGAAGCCAATATATAACAATAGAGTTCAGCTACTACAGCTTTTTCGCACTTTCTCCGCATTGGATCATCTTAAGAACCAGCCCAAATAACATCAAAACATCTCAATAAGGCCATTCACAGTTCGAATACGCTGGTCTGCCATTTGTTCGATCCGCTATTTGTACGCCAATTTACGAAAGCGCATTTTGCTTTGCTGTTGTTTTGCATACAAATGCAAATACGCAGGCACTCGTAAATAAAAGCAGCCCTTGGACGTGTTTTTTGTACCTCGTATTTTTATGCTCTGTCTACAGCCGCATAATCACATACGTCATAGAGTTCCACAGTCTTTTTATACGACAGTCACATGGCGAGGTGCTCACAATTCAAACAATAACAAATGCTATAAATACGATTTGTTAAAAGTACGCTCAAACCGTGAATAGCCCCAATGATATCGATAAGAGCGGTCCAAAACAATCCAAAGTGAGAAAAATTTACCCACCATAATATGGGTTGGGCTCAGGGACAACACAAGACATAACAACTAACCATGCGTTTACATAGATCTAATCATACATTAGTTTTCAATCTACTTTTGAGTTGACCTTTCGATAAGTTAACATCAAAAAAGCTACAGTTGTTAACAAAGGTGGTGGCGGCCGTAGCCTAGTGGGTAGAGTGCGTGGCTCCTAAGCTAAAGAACCGTGGTAGCCCGGGTTCAATTCCAGCTAAGACAGAAGGTTTTTTCAATTGAATTAATTTTTCTGTTCGGTCGTCACCTCTCTGCAGACAATGGCAAACCTCAGAGAGTAAAAATTGCCATGTAAAGCTTCTTGAGAACATAAGCCGTTCGGAGTCGGCATTAAACTCGTAGGTCCAGTTCTCGATCATTTGTGTTCAAATATTTAATAACACGCACAACACAATTGATCAATAGAAGCTAGGTCAAAGTCCTTCCAAGGGCTGAAATGGCCAGTTTATTTTTTTTTTTTTTTTTTTTTTTTTTTTGTTAACAAATTTACTCATGCGATGTAAAGGAGCAGTAGCCATATAATTTGTTCTACTAAAAGGTAAGTAAATTAAATTGTTAGCATTTCTACTGCTTCTACGGTTAGTGTTAAAATTTATAAGAGTTAGAAGTTCTGGTGAATCGAATACACCAGTTATGAGTTGGTGTAAATAGACGATATCTGCAGACTTCCTTCTCTCATTCAAAGATTGCATTTTTAAAAGTTTTAAACGATCCTCATAAGGAGGAAGGTTTAAAGTATCAGTTGCACTTAAGCCCCTTAGAGCAAACCGAACAAAACGTTTTTGGATTCTCTCTATACGTTCAACATGAACATTGTAACTTGGGGACCAAACTTGACTTGCATACTCTAAGTGAGGTAGCACAATTGCATAATACAGCGTTGTAGTTGTGATCATACTATTAAATTCTTTGGCCCAGCGTTTCATAAACCCGAGCATAGAAGATGCTTTTTTACAAATGTAATCAATATGAACGTTAAACGATAGCTTAGAATCCATGCATATACCAAGATCTTTGACAGAATCTACACGATTTAAAGCCGTATCTTTTATCGTATAATCAAAAATTAAATTATTCCTTTTTCGCGAAAAGGTCATAGTTTGGCATTTATCTGGATTTAGAAACATATTGTTTTTAGAACACCAAATTTCAAAGGATTTCAAATCAGACTGGAGCAGATCTGAATTGTCTTTAGCATCTATTGTTCTGTATATTTTCATGTCATCTGCATAGATAAGTAGATGAGAGTGTTTGATGATGTGGGTTACATCATTAATGGCTAAAATAAACAGAAGTGGACCAAGGTGGCTACCTTGAGGAACACCTGATTCAGCAATAAATTCAGCTGACAATACGCCTCGAAATCGTATTTGATAAGATCGCTCCGTCAGATACGATTGAATCCAGCTTACAAAAAATTGTGGAAAACCCATTAACTTTAGTTTAAATAGAATTAAGTTATGTGGCAGTTTATCAAATGCTTTACTAAAATCAGTGTAAATACAGTCGACCTGGTTACCTGAATAAAATGAATTTAAGCAAAACGTTGTAAAATCGAGGAGATTAGACACAGTGGATCTGCCAGTAACAAATCCATACTGACGAGTTGTCATGACCTTCCCACAGTGAATTTTCACACGATCATACACGAGGCGCTCAAAAAGTTTTGGAATTGACGAGAGTTTCGCGATAGGCCTGTAGTTGTTTATATCGTTCTTACAACCTTTTTTATAGATAGGACCTATAAAAGATTTTTTCCAAAAAAGTGGAAAAATACTTTCGCTAATTGATTTATTGAATAACATGGACAGTGGTTGACTTAGAACGGAACCACATCGTGTTAACACTACGGCAGGAATTCCGTCAGGTCCAGCATTAAAATCCTCATCGATCAACCCAATATACTTTAAAATATCCTCTGAAGTAAAGGATATAGAATCCAACGAAACCCTGGGTGTAGAGTTCATATATTCAAAGTACTCTTCATCAGGATTAAAAGAGTCTGAACAAAATGACTCTTTAAAGAGATTGGCAAATAGACCACAAATTACGACAGGATCGTCAGTAAATCCGTCAGAGGTCTTAAATGATGAAGGGAATCCATCAGATTTTTTTTTGGTGTTTATGAAACCCCAGAATTTCTTCGGATCAGACAATATTCTCAGCTTAGTACTGTCTAAATAATTTTGATATAAGGTAGCTGAGCAATTTTCAAAATCCAGAAACAAACGCTTGTAGATTTCTAGGTCATTCAAGTCTAAGCTACAGACATATTTTTTCCATGCCCTATTCCTGCTGTTGCAAAGAATCTTTAACTCCTTTGTGTACCAGGGGTAAGCACAATTTTTCGTAAATTTGAGGCTATATGGCACGGACAGAGAAAACATAGCAAAGATTTCCATATAAAAAAAATTAATTGAATTATCAAGAGTGTTATTATTAACATATTCTAAAATAACATGAAGTTTACTTTGAAGTAAATGATTCAACTTCAAAAAGTCAGCTTTTTTAAAATTGAATTCATAAACTTTATCTATTGAGTTAGACTTTACTATATTATCCCTGTCTGATTTGTACCATATGCTCAATGGTGGATGGTATTCATCAACAGCAGTCAAAACATGAGGGGCCCTCTCAACAATCACATTGTTACTATCTGTAGTTAAGACCAGGTCAAGAAGTCTTTCACGACTATTATAAATACAACTCACTTGTTGTAAGTCAGAACATATATTATCAACAAATATATGCTCTTGGCGAGTCTTCGAATTAGATGCACAAAAATATGTATCATCGTCAGAAGATTCCCATTTCAAGTCAGGCAGATTAAAATCACCTAACAATAAAATGTCGTCATTAACGTCAATTATGCTTATAACGTATTCTATGCAATCCGCAAGGCTTGCATAAACTTCTACACTGCTCTTAGGAGGAACGTATGCATTAATAAGATATACATTAGATTTGGAATGTACAACCTTGACGCATATAAGTTCGATGTTAGCAGAGCAGGGAATAACAATAATGGAACTAACGAAGGAGTTCCTTACAGCTAATAAGACACCTCCACCGACAGCAGAAGTATTGTCAGCATGTCTATCTCTTCTGGAAAGGTAATTCATTTTCAAATAGTATGCTTTTTTTTAATCAGATTGTTTTAGCTACAAATGAATTCGTTTCATGAAGACAAAAAAAGTATTAAGGCTATTCACAGTTTAAGCGTACTTTTAACTAATCGTATTTATAGCATTTGTTATTGTTCAAACTGTAAGCACCTCGCCATGTGACTGCCGCATTAAAAAATTATGCAACCCTGTGATGTATGTGATTATGCGGCTGTAGACAGAGCATAAAAATACGAGGTACAAAAACCACGTCCAAGGGCTACTTTTATATACGCGTGCCTGCGT
The DNA here is from genome assembly GCA_963920525.1 of Dichetophora obliterata. NCBI lineage: Eukaryota > Metazoa > Arthropoda > Insecta > Diptera > Sciomyzidae > Dichetophora > Dichetophora obliterata. The sequence goes on along the minus strand of OY986439.1, from coordinate 84,235,273 downwards.
ATTTGCGTTTGTATGCAAACAACAACAAAGCAAAATACGCTTTCGTAAATTGGCGTACAAATAGCAAATCGTACAAATAGCATACCAGCGTATTCAAACTGTGAATAGCCTTTTTGTTATCTAAAAATCTTCACAAATTAAAAAAATTATAGCGATATTTGTGTGGGGGAGGTTCAAATTAACATACCCACATATATGCTTTTCTTGGTATTTTTCAGACGTCCGACGTGTTATGTTCTATTCTTTCGTTTTCGTTCACAAATAAAAGTTTTTCCATCAATGACTTTAATTTTTATCGATTTACAAAATGCTCAATAATACCCAAAGCTTTTTTAAAATATCAAAATTAGTTTTTTACGTCAAATGATATAAAGTGTACAATTTGAAATAGTTTGATCAAACTGCTGATACGAAAAGGAAAGCTAGTTCTCGTACTGCAAAACCAAGCTTTGAAATTTTTAGAAAAAGTAATTTTTTGTAAGTTATTGGCTAAAATAAAAGTGTGTCCAAGAATACCCCGACTCCCTCTACTTTTTTATCTAGTCTTATTTTTTTTTCTAAACAAAGTCTATATTGTTATAAAAACGCACAAGGTATTGCTAAAATTACTGAGTTGGCAACGCTTTTTTAAAATGAAAGATCACACAAAAATATTTTAAATAAAAAAAACGCTTGAAATACACTACCTACGTCCATTTATTTTAAGATGCCAAAAAGCGCGTCAGTTTCGCTTATAAAAAGATTTGAAAAGCCATAACGTAACTGAAATCATATGAAATCATTTAACTAAAAACAATTTTTATTCAAATTACTACTTTGATTTTTTCAAATAAATAAGAAATATCTTCCTTTAAAATTAAATACAATGCAAAAATATTTTAGAAATTAATTTAATTTTTATTAAACTTAATGCTTTTATTTCGCTTTAATATTTTACAAACATTTATGCATTTTCCAAAATAAGACTAAGACTAAAATAAAAAATTAATAAATAAAATTGAATTAATTTACAAACTAAAAGTAAAACTTAATTTTAAATAAATATTTAATTAAATAAAAGTTAAATAAATTATATTTTACACTAAAATTGTGTTTCAAAATGTTTCAACTTAAACGTTACATTTCTAAATAAAAAATTCTAAATTATAATTGTATTGAGAGTTTTCAGTGTTTTCGTTGTCGGAATTATTTCTCAAGTTGATTTTGTTTTGAAAGCTACAAAACTTAAATATTTAAAAACTTAAGGAAAGTTTATTTCAATAAATATTATATATTTTTATGCTGGTAATTATGTAGCTATGCTTGAGGTCGAGTATAATTTTCAAAGTTTATTCTAAATATTTACAGTTCAGTTTAGGATTGAAATTTTATGAAAAAAAAACAAACTAATTAAGATCTTTATTAAAAAAACCCTGCGCACTCGAAACTGCAACCAAGCAATTAAATTCTACATAATACTAGCTATATTAATAAGCTACTACTTGATGCTAACTCTTTTACACTGTCGACTTCTATGCTTCTCAGTTACTATTAGTTCAGGAACAGTTCTAGAACCAGTTTTTATATTAATGCTATTCTTAACTATTTTCTAATTAACGAAATATTCGTTAAACGTTTTTAATTTTATATATATATATATCTCTAATATTCGTTATAGTTTATATTCGTTATAAATTTACTTTTTACAATAGTTTTAGCCTTTTTTTTTCTTAAACTTAAAAAACCTTTTTTCGTCATGCTTTGCCATTAGTTTATTTCAGTTGTTTATGTTTTGCTTTAAGTTTTGTGATATTGTTGTTATTGTTATTAAATTAATTCAAATCTTATTATTATTAAGTTTAGCACCGAGCTTTGTTTTCTGAGATTATGTTTTGTCGTTTTTTTTTGTCAAAATACTGCTCTATTATTAGCAGTTTATTAAAAAGAAAAGTTGTTCACGTTTTGTAAATCTTTGTGTTTTTTGTGTATTTCTTATCTAGCTAAAAAGGTTCAATTTTGCTTAATCTTTAATTGGCAGTGAATATTTTTAGGCTTGAAATGTTTGCTTACTATTGGGTTAATTCTATTTTCTTGTTCTTCACGTCCTTAATTTTTGGTCCGGGGCTACATTTGATAAATGTTTATTGTTCTATAAAATTATATCAAAGTTTCGAATAACCAGCGGATAGCAAAAACAAAAATAAAACAGAATCAGAAGAAACTTTTGCTCAGGTTAAATTGTTATAAAAACTGTTAAACAAAAAAAGCTAAAGTTTTTCATAGGAGCTACTTATGACAGAATGGGTTAATTGCTATAATAGCTTTACTGAATCAATATTCTCCCATTTCAAGTCAATTTTTATTCTTGGAAAAAACTAACATAATATATTAGTTATCTTAAAATGTTTTAATATTAAATTTTTCTAAACTATAGGCAATACTACAAAACATTTGGTACAACCCCTTTCAAAATGTTATACCCATTTCAACATCGTCATCGTCATTATCATCAATATCAATATCAATATCATCATAATTGTTAAAAGTTCATCATCATAAAATCATTATAAATGCTCGAATGATCGAATGTTATGGCGTGAATTAATGCAACGTTATTATTTTTTGGACGGATTTTATGAAGCATGTGTGTGTGCATGTGTATTTTTGTGTGCTTGAATTTATCTATGTGAAATGAACCTATCTTGAAACGATGCTAGGAATGAAAACTTTTCTCTTTAATAAACTCTTAAAAATAATTTCGTTTAAAACATAACCTCAGTTTTTTTTGTATTAATATCTTTATACTTAAGTTTCTCTATTAGCTATGAGTATTTTTTTCTTTTAATGAGCATAAAATATTGAAATGATTGAATTATTTAATGTATGATAAAACTCTGTACAACTTTGGAGGATTTGGGGTGGTTTTTTTAATTTTTGTTTTCTGTTTGGAAAGAGAAGTCTTTATAAAGGTTAAAATTTATAATGTGACTGACTTCCTTCATGCTGATATCGTTCAACATTGCGATATAGCGACAAACATATAACGTGTATTTATATATACAAACCCTTAAAAATATGGCTTTATCCTTTCCAATAATAACTTGAATCAGATAGTAACCCTGTACGTTAAACACGTCATTCACATTTTTCGACTTAAAATTATAAAAAATACTTCAGATCTGTTTTCGAAGTTTTGTTTTCAAGTAAACTCAGTTACATTCGAAAGTTAAGATAGTAAGAACAAAAACTAGCAGAAAGAGCATAAAACACAAAATATGTACTTTAGCTTTTAATTGGCAAAAATATCATGTTAGTGTTGTAGTGACCTTAAATAAACATTTGTTAAAACTTTTTATAAATTACATTCCAATGAAAAAATTTTTAATTAAATTAATTTCTATTTAAATTCATTTGTAAGTCAACGGATTTTGTTAGAAAAGACAAAATAATAAGTAAATGTTTTTTAAGTTTACGTGACAGTAATAATTAATATGGGTTTAAAAATAGCACAACTTCTAAACATATGCCTTCGACGTAGTTGCTGTTTTCACAGGTTTTTAGTAAAATTACATGACATGATAGCATTTTTGTACAAGACTTTAACCAATAGCGTTCTTTTTATGATTATTTTTAAAAAGTTTTAAAAAAGCTCTTTCGTAGTAGTCGTATAGAACTAAAATATTCTATGAAAATTGCCCTTGAAAAATTTTTTTATAAGTGGACAAGTTATGTCTACAGCAGATATGTGCAGTGAATTTATCCTTTTTAATGAATCTTATTTGCACATTCACTGTTCCTGCTATGCTTTCAGTTGATCAGCAAGAATTATGTTTCGAATGGTGTCGTGCTCGATGTTCTGTTGTTCTGATGACGCTTGTTGCTGTGTTGTGCAGTCTCACACCATCTAGTTTTTTTTTTTAACATTAAAAAGGACTTCAAAAGGGTGTCAGATAGGAGGTGGATATGTTCAGAAGGTAGGTTGAAGGGAGAAAATAATGGAATCAGTCTAAACATGTGATACGTCTAGGGTCAATTCCAGACACTTGAACATTTTTCTTAAATTTTTTTTATCGTGACCTCCGAAAAGCATACCGAAAAGCTTGTTGGAAATGAAAAAAATATGAACCAGCTCATATAGTTGACCACTCTAGGAATCAAGTAAGAGAAAAAATAACATATTTTCTTCTATTGAAAATATTTTGTTCTATTGAAAGCAACTACATTTCCAACCATTCGTTACCTTTTGGTGTTATTTCGAAAGCAGGTCTAAAACCAGCCCACTTAGAACAAATTATTCGTTCGTTGTAATACAGTATGCAAGAAGGAAGTAATCAAGGGAAACTTTTTTGTAGGATGTTCGTTTAATGTGGCAGAGGCTGTAGAAACATATTCAATCTGACGCAAGTGTTATGCCTTAGCCTCTGACAAATAAAGTTACTAAGAGTTCCTCTCGACAAATTTTGCAACTATCAGAAATCAGGGAATCAGAAAATGTTATGTGTCGCTTGAATTCAATAAAAAGGTTATTTAACGCGAAAATGGCAACGGAACAGGGACTGCATGAAAGCATTATTTAAATATTACAAGAGAAACCACAGTGAACTTTTAAAAAAATTTCCAAAGAGGTAGGGGCTAACCCTAAACCATTTCTGGTGTTTTTAAATAAATTAAGAAAGACCTACATATAGCTTGGAGGAAAGATTCTGGTAAAAATAAGAGGCCACATGATCGCGAATAGTTGAAAAGGTTGAGACCATTTTGAAGAAAGGTTTAAGCATTTCGGGAATAAAATTGGCGAGGAAGGCTGATGGATTAGAATCCTTCATGCACTGTACTAAGATACAAGTGCAAAGTGCAAAAAGTAACGGTATCAAGAATAAAACTCCAAGACAACGAGCTCAAAAGCTGAAACAAGACTTTGTTGAGAATCGAGATATGCTGTATAATGTGAAACGACACTTAGGTTCTAGCAGATTTTTTCCAGATTCTTGGATAGGAATTTTATACGGCCGTTTTTTAAGGCATGTTAGGTTAAGGTGGTGGCAGGTCTTTAGACCAATTCTTAAGGAAATGTTGCTGAAAAATTCAAAGCCAAAAAGGTGATGTATTCCCAAAGGAATTCTTTGTTTAGCAGGCAATTTTCAGTTGTAAAGTTGTAAGTTTCACTACGGTAAAAAGTCTTATGGTCCAATTGGCCTCACATGTCAGCTGTGCTTGGCTTAACAAGTGTCACATCGAAATCTCTTTTAATGGGATCTGTTTTAATGGGATCTGTTTTAATGGGATTTGCGTGGTGTATATGACTACGATCAATATGGCAACACATGGCAATGCTCAGATAAAAACAGAAATACATCCCTAATTGAGCAGATAAATATAGAAGTTATATTTAATTTTGATTTCTGTGTATTCTTCCGTGCTTTTGACGTTAAGGCAAAACAGATGTGAAATTGTTAAATTGTTTGACCAAGTGCTGTTAATTTATGGAAATAAAATTGGTTTATTCGTATTTTAATTGTTTTATTTTGACTACATGACTATGTCAAAGCATTTCTTTTGCTGTTCACACTAAAACTGTATTAGAGTTTAATCGCCGATAAAAAATAAAAATCACTTTTATTTCCTAATGGGACTAAATCTTAAAACTAGCTTGTTTTAAAATATTTTCGAAAAAAAATAAAACATAACGAAACATGTGGGGCTCGAACTTACTACGTTTAGGTTATTAGTCTGTGGCTCTATGAAGCCACATGTATAAAGAAATAGTAAACATACAGTAAACAAAAAAAAACTTGTTCAGTATAGATAATTACTTATGTTTAGTTGCATTACCTTTGAAACTATGTACACTAGCCATAAAAAATAAAATTTTAAAATATTCTTCATTTTTTTCACTTTTCAAATAGTTTCAACAAAAGCTGTGAAAGTATCAAGTTCTTAAAACAAATGAACAAAAAACATAAAAGGTACATTTTATGAAGCAAAAAAGAAAAATTTGTACACTGCAGAAATTAAAAAAAAGTCATTATTTTCTACAACTTGTATTTTGTGTGATGCCCTTTGCTAACAATAGAAGCTTTTTTTGAAGTGTATACACTCTTAAGCCTTCCGAATGCAAACAATTTCGTATTGATTTTGGCTGTACCTGAACATTTCCGTCTCCGCTCAAGTTTTACGCTATTTCCCCTATGGATAGTTTCGGATTTTCGTTAATTATTCGACCTATTTTTCTTTGCATTAGTCATAACATGTTTCTTAGCTTTCTAATTGCTCATAAAAACCCATTTTTATGGAGAGTGAAAAAATTCTTTTTTTTTGGCTTTATGAAATTTGCCAGTTTTGGTTTTTGTTAATTTGTTTTAGGAAGATGACATTTTCACAATTTTTGTTAAAACTATTAAAAAAGAGAATTAAATAAAAAATATTTTAACATTTTATTTTATATGGTTTCAATTATAATGAAGTCTAAACATAACTAAATATACTGTGCATTGTTTTTTGGTTTACTGCACATTAAAACCGAACCAATCCTATCGCAGTTTCTTTCTTAGAGTATTCCAACATGTATAAAATATTATTCAAGCATTAAAAAAGGCAATCCAAAAAGATTGAATTTAAAATTAGTCCAAGATTTTTGACAGTGTGGAGTATATTGCAAGATATTTGACAGTGTGGAATATGAGATTTTCGAGCAAATATATAAACCAAACAAACAGACAGGCTATTTATTGCTGGTGAGTTTCTAGTTAATTTAATATTTATCATAATTATATAGATACACATTTTGCAATTTTATTAGATGTTTCAAGTTTGATAGGACGACGTAGAAGCGACTACACGGGTCCTATTCATTGGCGCCATATGCGGCCTAAAGGTGACAGACATGCACGCTCAAAAGAGCGAACAATTGAATCTGACAACTGACCTATAATTACCTCCATAAAGTTTTTTTTATAGATAACTTCAGGTTTTATATTAATCATTGACATAGTAGAAACTTCTTTGAACTGACAAAGCAATTCTTGTCAAAAAACTGTTTTTTTTTTTCAATAAAACAATAAAATAGTCTTCGAATTTATTATTCCGCTTTTGCCTTTTGAGAGAGAAGTTGTTAACTGATATAAATTTGAATCTTCTTGCAAAATAATTCTACTTCAAATTTAATTATTTTGTCCATGAAATTTATATAAGAAAATGCTAAACAAATAAAGCTCTAAGCCATAGTTTTAACGCTGTTTATATCTTTGTAAAACATGCACATCGCTTGTTTTCTTGAATAACGTCATAATCCAAAAACGTGAAAATTAGTTTTTATAAGCTGAAAGTCGTAATATATGAATTTTTGTTAACGATATTTTTTTTTTAATTCCCTGCGTGAGACAAGATTTTGTGAAAACTTCACCTTTGTAATTTTCAAATGTACCCAAGTAAGAATGGATATATCTCAGATTCTTTGTATGTTTTTGTTATGCTATGTTATTGAAGTAATTCAAAACTTGTGGCATATTTTGTATTATCGTGATATTTTGAGTAAGATGGAGCGATATCCTATGTCTGTTAATATTTAAGATACTTCTCTTGAAAACGGATTCTTTTTTTAGTTTTAACGTTGTTTAAGAAAACGATCGATATGTTTGCGTAATTTTTGTGAAATATTGAACAAAGAATCTTGGTCTAAATACATCTCCAAATAGTGTAAATATGTTTGTCGCTATTATCGTTATGATATATTCTGTTTTGCCCACTTTTGAAATCTTCGTTACTTTAATTTAAAGTTGTTTAAAAATGTTTTTTTGTTTTATACTTTTCTATGATATTTTCTTAATTTTCGTTATCGTTTTAACGATTTTTTGTTTTTAATTTTATGGGTATTTATATGATGCGCGCTTCATTTTTTAAGTATTTATGTATATAGTTATTTTATGGTTTTTCTTTTTGAGTTGTTGTGATGATTTGGTTATGTTTTTTATTGGTTTGTTGTTATTGTTGCAGTAGTGATACGATTTTTTTTGTTCGGTTTATTATTATTTTGTAAAAAAGTTTGCATTTACTTTGAACGTCATGATCGATTTTTTTGTTTGTGTTTTTTTTTGGGATGACAAGTTTTTGTATAAAAAAGGTTTCGTCTATATAGTGAACACAATAATTGCAGTTGTTGTTGTTGTTGCTGTTGTCATTTTTGTGTTGCATTTAAATGCAATTTAAACGCTGTCGTCACTTTTTAAAAATCGCTGTGGTGAGAATGAGGGCGATGCATGCTCTATGAATTTTTTGTTGCTTTCTTTTGTTTTGTGGTATCTTCTAGATCTTAATATTATTCTTTAATATATATTTATTTATAGTATAATTAATAGCTATTTAAGTCTATATTTGTTGATATATTTATTCTCTCTATTGTTGTAGTTGTTTTTGTAATTGTTGCTTCTGCTACCGCTGATAATGTTGCTCATGTTGATGAAAGATTGGCTTGAATGCTGTATGTTTTTATGTATGAGTTGATGTTTGTTTGTTTGCTTGTTTTTTTCTTCGTAGCTGAATGTTACATGTTGACTGATGTTGGCTAATGCTGCTGACTTTCTCATATTGCGACGACAAATTGCATTATATATTGTTTCTAATACTCCCAATATCATGCATCCTGTATTTCACCCTTTAATCCTGGCACCCTATGGTGTTGGTTATGTCCTAAACGATTGGCTAAATCCTGTACAACATCACGAAATATAACTGTATCTATATTTTCACCTAGTAAATATAATAAAAACCAATCGCCCATCTTCGAACGACGAACGATTATTTCAATAGCGTCTCGACGCACTAACCTATTGTTGGAAAGCAAAGAAAAATTGAAAACAAAAATCAAATTAAGCATCTTTAATAAATCAACAACTATTACTTACCTAAACCGCATTCGAAATAAATACACCCTCATGCGTGGTGAAAATATTATAACCACCCTGTATACTAGCGTTAGAAATGTGAGAAACGTTAATAAGATAAACCAAAACCAAAGAAATATATAAATTTTCTCGTTGACCACGTTCAGCGGCAGAATGCAGATAGCGTCATGCTTTTCCACCTGTACAAAAGTATCACGACAACAATTAGAAAATGATTCCATGAGGGTTAAAAAAAAAACACGCTCACCTCTCCACTTGAACCGTATTTAAAAAATGTACATTTGGTCATTCTTGGAAATATGTAAATCATCGGATCCATGCGATCCTCCTGATCGGCCTCCATGTACGCTATCACATCTAAGCCAAACGTCATAAATTCGCCATCGAAAAATCGATTCATAAGAAACATTTGACCTGAAAATGTACAAGAATCAAATATTTAGTGATTGTTTTTTCCCTTTGTAATTTTTTACAGCGTCAAAAAAAGAAAAAAAAAACGCATAATAACAAAACAACAAAACAAACACTTTTGGGAGATGGTGAATTTTAATCATCGGTCTTTTGGACAAAATAAAAATAAACACTGGAATCGAGATCCCATAAATAAACCATAGCAAAAATAAATTCACGATCTCCCATTTAATGTGTTTTAATTATATTGAAGTCTGGCATAAAATTTTTGTGGTTTTTGTTGCTGTTGCTGTTGATGTTGTTTTTGTTATTGTTTTGGTTTAAACTGACAGCGTATCAAAATAATTAACTAACAGTTAATATGAGAAAATCTACACACACTCCTGTGATTTGTACTTTAACACCATCACACACACACATCAACGAAAACAACAACAACTTAAGGGGTATTATATTTTAAAATTATAATTAATTAATATTAAGCATGCATGGTTTTATATGTACATTACACGGTGCTACAAAAAAAAAATTGCATGTACTTTTGAAGTAACATATGTAGCACAAATTGTAGATCTGGTCAAGTATAAAATGACACCATACTTGGAATCGTTAATACAACCTCAAAATTTAATTTTACCGTTGAAAAACCAATATTTAGGTTTTAAACAATCATTTAATGAAGCATTAAACAATCATTAAGTCAGCAATTTTTTAAACCATTTCCGATTTTAATAGGGTTTTAGAAAGATAAGAGATAAAGTTTTTTAAGTATGTGCATATTTTTAGAACTATAAAAAGACCTTTTTGAGGTATAATCGGCAAATCCTAACACTTTTACCTTTTCCAATTTTTTCAAATTTAAGGTTTATTTATTGCCAAAGTTTTACTAAAAAGCTACTAATAACCTAAAAATTTTTAAAAGTGCAGTTTATTAAGAATAAAATGAATGTTCATTTATGAAAATTGGATAAAAATTGACTAAGTTATTATATTTGTTTTTAAATAGGAAATTTCGCCTTCATTGGGGAATAAGTCTTGGGATTTTTTGACGGTTCTATTAAATATATTTTTAAACGTACATGAATACGCTCTACGCCTGCAAAAAGACCTTTGGTAGGAAAGGGGTCTTCAACCGAAAATGCTCTTATGGCTAGTTACAGCGGTAGTGCGTCCTATCTTGGCATATGGTGCACTAGTATGGTGATCTGCACTGAATAAAGCTTTCAACTAGTGTCCGACCGAAAACGAAATTATGGCCGAAACCAAAACCGAAACTGGTTATTAATATAAAAATTTGAGTTTTTACAAATAATGTTTTTTTATTAAAAGGAATCAAAAGTACTTGCATACACATAAGAAAAAAAATTTCATATAAAAAAGTATTATTTGAATATTGAAGTTTATAATAATTAATTGATGTTTACTATAGTACTATATGAGATAGTTTTTATTTTATTTTTTATTACAAAAGCATTGCTAAATTTATATCTTCAGTACACACTCAATATTGTATGCACCTACAATTTATATTTTTATACCTATTAAACTTTTATATTAATTGCAATAATGATGATAAGATCGAAAATAATAGTATCTAACGCATAAAATTAACCAAAATGATATGCGTTAACACGAGAAATCAAATTATCGACGAATTCATATTTTTTGTTTTGTACAGTGCGCTCTAAATATTTTTATATTTGAATTAAATTACTGATGCAAGAAGTTTTTACCAAAATTGTCGGCTAGTTTCGCTATATTGAAGGCCATGTTGAGGCTGAATAGCCGAAACTGGCCGAAACTGACAAAAAGGGCCGAAACTGGCCGAACATTCGGTCGGACACTGCTTACAACCCACCAAAACTGGCTAGGATTCACCAATCCGCGTGCATAGGTATCACAGGGGGTATTCACTCATGCCCTACCTACGCACTAAACGTCTTGACGCACTTACTTCCCATAGATCTACACATTAAGCTTACCGCAACAAACAGTGCAGTCAGACTCAGAGAGTCCTACAAGTGGGGAATAGGAGTGCGGAGTGGGAGCTGGCATATACTCTGAGAAACTGGGTGGCGGACGCTTTTCGTCTGCCAAGCTCAGCCAGCGTCTTCCAGGCCGAGCTTTTAGCGATAAGAGAAGCTTGTCGCGCCTTAGGTAGAGCAATCACCTCACTGCTTCTATTCTGACGGATAGCCGTCATTAAAGCTTTAGCTACGATCAGTACCAACTCCAAACTGGTAAGGGAGTGTAAAGATGAACTGGCCCGACTAAGTAATCTACTTAACATTACCATAATCTGGGTTCCCGGCCATTGGAACATATATAGTAATGAAAAGGCGAACGAACTGGCTAGGCGGAGTACCTCCTTTGACGTTTCAAGAGCGGAAATAGTCCAAGTTCCACTGAACACCGTTAAGGGAGGATTTCACTCTTACTACTTTGCCTTAGACGGTCGTAGATGGAGAGGACTACCATCCTGCAATACATCAAGCAAATTATGACCCCTATAAAACCTAGCTAGAACTCAGCAGATGCTCTTAAAACCCCGAAATGACATAGAGACAATCATGACTATTATTACGCCGATAAAATTGGACTACCCTTCAACATCCCTTCAACACCCTGCCCGACCCTGGCCATGTCTAGACTAAGAGCCTTTCCTTAGCTATCTAGAGAAACTTTAACTACAAAAATTAACAATCTTCTAAAGTTCATTAACCGCATCGGACCAACCATGTCGAAGAAGTTGTCACCAATCAAATTGAAAATGAGAACATGTTGACATTTTTCTACATTTGGCAATCTTGGAAAATTAAAAACACATAAATTAATAAATGGAGCTATGCAGAAAATGTTTTAGAGTTTTATTAAGGTGATATTTCAGATGATAAAATTTTGTGTCGTCATAAAAATGACATAGTGGAAACCAATCATAAGTATCCCTGCTTTCTTTGTGAGTGGGACAGACGTGCGAAGGATCACTACAAATGCCACCGCGAAAATCGTTAGTGATTGAAAAAAGTAATGTTATCAACATTCCTCTCGTGCAAGCTGGAAAAATCATTTTGCCACCATTTTATTTCAAATTGGGTAACATAAAGCAGTTTGTGAAACGACTAATGTCAATTTACAGTTACATACGCTGCACCTCAAATTCGAAAAATTATGCAAGATGAAAATTCCCTAGAAAAATTTAATGAAGTTGAAAGTAGAGAAATTTTATTTCCTTATGTGAACTTTGTTGGGAAATTAAAAAAGTGCCGATTACGTTGACGTTGTTAAAGAATTCTCGAATGCTTACGGAGAAATAGGGATGCTGAATGTCCATTAAAATTCATTTTCTACATTCTCATTTGAACTTTTTCCCAGAGAATCTTGGTAATTTGAACAGGGTGAACGATTTCATCAAGAGATGATATCACATGAAAATTATTTTCAAATGAAATACCAAATCAGAATGTTAGTTGATTACTGCTGCTACCATCAACGTAAGACTGACGATGTTTCTTAAAAAGGAAAATGTCCAGTAAGCATTTATGAGCATTGTAAAAATATTTTTTTTTTTAATAAAAATATAGAAATGTAACTGAAAATGTTGTTCCTCATCAATTCAAATTTAAATAAATGGTCTGCCTTGGATCAATTTCACTGCAATAATTTCTTCTGTAAACTACCCTTATATCGACCAAAGTCTGAAAAACTTTTTACGATGAAACAAAAAATTGGAAATCTCTAAAATAATGGTTTATTTATATAAAGATTAGATTAATGTAAAAGTTATATTCTTGGGGTGCTAAAAAGGTTATTTCCAAATAGGCAAATAAAAGAAAGGGCCTTTCGAATAGGCCGTAAAATAGACACCAATTTTATAAAAAATCATAAAAATTTATTTAATGCAACCGTCAAAGTGATACATAAACTCTCACAAAACCCTTAGAGCAATGAGGGCGTAATTTCTTCGCAATTTTTTTATTTTTTAAAAACTGTTATAACTCTATCAATTTTCATCAGATTTTCATGAATTAACATTAATATAACTCTTAATTTAATATTTTGTTAATCAAATTTTCACAAATTAACATTAATTTAATTCTTAATTAAATTTACTATTAGAAAATTTTTACGTTTGTACACAACAAAACTTTGGCAGTAAATAATCCTTAAAGTTTAAAAAATTGGAAAAAATTGCAAAAATTTTAGGTTTGGCCGATTATAACTCAAAAAGTTTTTTTATGGTTCTTAAGATATTTTGAAAGCTTTATCTTCGATCTTTCCAAAACCATCTTAAAATCGAAAACCAGTTCAAAAATAGCTAAGGTAATAATTGTTTAATGCCTCAAGTACCTACAAATTTTTTTTTACGGTAAAATTAAATTAGGGGGGTGTATTACAAATTTCAAGTACGGTGTCATGTTATACTCGACCAGATCTACAACCTGTGCTATGTCACTTAAAAAGTACATTTTCACTGTAGCACCGTGTTACTAGCAGAATACCCGATGTTGCTTGGGGTGCTCTTCACCATGTTGATGACTCCCAATTTTTCATTTAACATCATTATGATAGTCAACGCATAGACACTATATTCTCTCCATATACTAATTTCTATACTCTTCCGCATATTTATTTTAACCATAGAACGGTAACGCTAATGAATAGAATGTTATTGGTAACGTAAGTAAAATTAACATAGTTCAACATTTTTTCCGGGTTCAAACCAATTTATTTCACTTTTTTGTTCACAAATATTTTTATCAGATATTTTTAAGCTATATATATTATAACTGAATTATGAAATTAAAATGGGCTTTGTCCCGAAAATCAATCGACAGCAATCCGCTTAAGATGCTAAGTATCATTTAACAAATTTTTTTTTTTATGTTCGGCACATACAGCGGTTTCCTTTTATTTGTAGCAATATGTTGTGGTAATTTTTTTTTTTAATAATGACAGTATCTGCAATATGTCTTTTTTCTGGACCAAGATCTGCGTTTGCTTACATATAAACATAGCTCAGAATATTGCCAATCGACCTTTTTAGACTTTGCAACAGTTTCTTTTTAGTAACGATACGTAAATTCAACGAGCAGCAATAAACTGTAACCACTGCTAAGCCTAAAAAACAATTGAAGCTACCTCGTAATGGGCTTTTTTTTTTTAAATAGTAAGGGTATGATAGAAGCACTGCTAATGCGAACATTTTTTATGCGTTACCTAGACGACACAGCAAGTGTTTCTATAAAGCAGATATGTACGTAAATTTTACGTACTTTACCGTTTTAAAGTTAATAAAGGAGGAACACAAACAAATTTCAGTTTTGAGGCAGTGGCCCCTTTCACAATTACTACCATTTTTTTCAGTCAAATAATGCAGGCGATTATTCGCCAATGTTAATAATTCCTATATGCTCTATCTACACTTTTATGTACATATATACAATTTAGGTAAACATTTTTTCTTCCAGGTAAACTCCAACAGTACTGGGCCGATTTTTATTAAAAATGTTTTAAAATCTGTATCGAAAAGCAATAACAGCTTAAGTCTAATTTCAAAGTTTAAAAATATCTTGCTTCAAAGTTTTTAATCGCCAGAAGCTCCAGATTATGTGTGCAACACAGCTACATCAGTAACTCAGTTCTGTCTAAAGTCGACTTAAGCGGTTATTGCTTATCGACACAAAAATATCATATTTGTGCTTCAGCACTTTTAAGTGGTTTATTCCTTTCGAAATTTTAATATATATATATTTATAATTATATATAATTTTAATAATAATTTTATAATTTTATAATTTTAATATATAGTATATTTAATTAATCTAGCATCAACGAAAGTTTTTTTATTTGGTCTGGCTCTACCAAAGGTTGGGTTAGATTAGGTCCAAGACCGGCCCACATAGACCAGATATCTAGTTCGTTGTGATACGGGGATCTACTCATGATCAAAATCGGATACGTAGAATGCTCATATCATAAAATTGCTCATATCATGAAATTTATATCTTGAAATATTTCTAGAGATATACTTCATGCGATGAGCTGTCACTTTAAAACGATGTAAAGTGTGTAAAAAGTAAAATATGTAAGTTTGTGCATTTTTAAGAACTTTTTAAGCAAAAAATATTGCAAAGCATTTAAATAGTGAAAAAAACACAAAATAGAATGGCGAATGGAAGAAATTTTGAATTCAATAAAGTTTTACAAGCAATTTCAAAATGGAATTTTGTGAGATGAAGTGCCCACCTAAATATTATAAAATGAAATTTTGATATTATGAAATTCAATTTGACAGTTCGCATGCAATCAAATATTGTAAGTGTGGACACTGTTTGGTATCACGAAAAATTTCATGAAAGAAAATATTGCTCGAAATGCCTGTAATGCCAAGCTGTAACGTTATTTTATGAAATTAAGAACGTACGACTATTTTTTAACGTTTTTGAACTTGTATTCAGAACTGAACTTGAATTTGGTTAGGTTTGGAAGCAGCATTTTAGTATGTCAGACTATCTGTTTCAGGCCGCGTTCATAGTGAACGCTTTTTGCTGAGCCTAGCTGAAAAGCACATTAGAGCAATAGAGAACGCAAGTTACCTCTTTTACTTTAATGCGTTTTTGAGTTTCAGCTCAGCCCGGCTCAGCAAAAAGCGTTCACTATGATCGCGGCCTTAGTCCTGCGCTGCGTTTTATTTGACATTAAACAACAATTTTTCTCATTTCATTATTTAGATGATGTAAGTATATTTTATGTCATTGTAGTGTAATTAAAGTTTATGTGTTTTCAATCGAGTGGTGAGGTTGAAAGTGTGGCCGCTGCTCTTGAAAATCGCCACAAGTAGGATGAACCCGTGATTAGTACTGTCATTGCCACAACTGTTCTTGAGCAAGTAGCTGAATTACACTGGTCTAAGGATTATAAAATTTGGAACTATAATCCACCGCCAACTAGTCAACCGTGTGACTAGTTGGAAACGATGGGCTGGCCCAAAGTTGGAAACGATTCAGAACCCAATTGCGATTTTCAAGTCATTAAAGTTTTTTTTTAATTATTTTGGTGTTTATTTGGAGTTAATTTATAAGAACTTAAACTTTTTCTATTCCAATCGGGGGGCTCGTTCTCATGGGGGAGGCTTAACTCAGATTCGTTTTATTTTAGTTTTTATTTAAAGTTAATTTGTAAAAAATTTTACTATTTTAATTCCCAATGGGGAGTTCAACCCCCAAATTCCCCCATGGAGCTGGGCCTGCACACACGTATAACCTAACATTCCCTCACAATTAAGACAAGGCTCATTTATGAGGTTGTGGCACTTGAGAGTGAGCTCGGTCGAAGTGTCAGAATGGATGAAAAGAAATCAAGAAAATGAATGCATAGAACACAGAAAAGCACAGTGACAGTTCAAGCAAAGGCGGAAAAAGCGTGCATTTCTCTCAAGTGCCACAACCTTATAAATGAACCTTGGACAAACCTTTAGCACACCTCATGCACACCTGGTCATGCGCGCCCCTTCCTAACCAAAACTATGTAAGGCGTCTGCCCAGACCACTGTACTTCTTCTTAGCAATCCTAATGCTGTCATCCATCGAAGGGTTAATTAAAATTAAAATATGCTTTATGAAGCAGAGTACATATTTTTCTCACCAAAAAAATAAAACAAAGTTGCCTATACTATATACTAAAGAGCTGCAAGAATACATTCGAAACAGTATGGGGAACCAAGTATCTGATTTACTTGTACTCTCTTTTGAACAGAAGGAACAAAATAAAATATGTTTTTATAAAAAATAATTACTTGACTACATTTGTTTATTCTAATTATTTGATTGTTCTAACTCGAATTTTTAAAAAACTCCATTTACTTGTTTTGCTCAAAGGAGTAAATCGGATAAAACAAATAGCATTCGAAATACAATTACTTCAGCAATTTATGCAAAATAAACTGAAATGATTTTTTACTTTTTGTTTTTCACCACACATATCAATAGAGTGAG
The DNA here is from genome assembly GCA_963920525.1 of Dichetophora obliterata. Lineage (NCBI taxonomy): Eukaryota > Metazoa > Arthropoda > Insecta > Diptera > Sciomyzidae > Dichetophora > Dichetophora obliterata. The sequence continues at coordinate 84,217,989 of OY986439.1, read as the reverse complement.
AGAAAAGTTTGAATTAAAAGTTGAAATTGCGTGTCAACTTGCGCTATTATTTTAATAAAGCCTGAAAATATTAGCTACGCCCGCTAGCAGTGCTGCATCAGAAAGAATATTTTCCGCTGCTAGAAATTTAATTTCAGAAAAGAGAACATTAATTGACAAAAATTCTGCAACAGTTGACCAAATAATGTTCTTAACATGGTAGAATAATAATTTATATACATTTTGGAGAGGCAGACTGCCGAAACTGTCAAAACGAAGTTGACAGCTCATGGAAAATCTGAAAACGATGAAATAGCAAAATTTGGCCGCAATCAGCAGAGTCAACTGTTGTGAAGTGTTGTGGTAGCGTGACCTGAGTGAGTGATATTTTTATCTAAATTTTTAGTTCTCTAAAAGTTAAAAAGTTGAAAATTATTTCATTTAATATCTATAATTCTTCAATTATGCAAATAATTTAATTGCAAAAGTTTCTCAAGAAATTTTAACACAACAGTCAGTTACCATTTGTTGACTCCGGCCATTGATTTCCTTTTGTTTTCATTAGCAAAAAGCTTACTTTGACAATTTTGGATATGAGAAAGAGAACGCAGTCCGAAATGCATCTACCTTCTCTATTTCTGCCATGGTTCTTACACTCAAACAATTTCTAAAGAAGACACTGCCTTAGAATTGCAAAGAGATGTCATAATCAATTAACTTTTTGTTTTTAAAGCGTTAGCGGTAAATCGCTTAAATACATATCGACACTTTTGCGTGGAATTATCGTATGTGGCAGAAACCAAATTTTACAGAATAGCGTTTTTTCTACTTTTCTGTGCTTTAGCTTGAAATATCAAAACCAAATTTTACATGTGCTTGTGAAGTGTATAACAAATTTGCATAAAAAAGTCCATTTTGAAAAATGGCACACACGATAATTGCACGCAAATGTGTCGATATATCCAACAAATTATTTTTTAACCTTTTTAAAAATTGGCCAGGTATCTTTTCCTGTGGAATGTTACATAATATGTACTAATAATAAACATACTGAAATATATATACATAATTTATTTAATTTTATTGATAATTTGTTCAAATTGTAATTTTTCAATTGTTTTATTACAAATAAATTTGTTTATGTAGAAAATAATAAATATATCCTTAAAAAATATCCGAAATACTCTTTTTATTTTATCGATCATTTAGATTCTTTCGGGTTCAGCTACATTAGCTTGTTTCACCGAAGTTCTCGATTTACTCTGTAATCGATTTACTTTGTATTCGTTTTAAGCTATATATTCGTTTTGCTCTTATTTATTTTACTCTATAATCGGTTTAATCTGTATTCATTTTACTCTTTTCAAAATTTTTTTTCAAAACATTGTAATTCGATATGAGAGTAAAATAGAAAAAGCATTTGAACAACAAACGAATGTCTTACAAATACATCCGTGCAGCTCTTTACTAAATACTACTTCACAGTGTATACGACCGAGTATGGTAGTGGTAAAAATATCTCTTTTGCTTTTTATTGGGTTAAATATCAAATGGCGACTATATTCGTCGCAACTACAGACTCCAAAACTTGAGTTTGCACACCTAAATTTTTTCGTAAGAACATTTACTCACCTATCACATTTATCAGTGCTAATAATTCGCACACATAATATCTGTACGCCCACCAGTTGTGATATCTGTGTAAATAAAGATTATAGAAAATATATTTAGTAAAGTTTTAAATTTATGAAATTACCCTGCAGTGTAACTAACTAGTAGTTGGATAAGTAGTTTGAGAACTAGTTGAAAATTTTTCAGTACTGGTTAAAGATTAGTCTTTTTTTAAAAAGAAAACTAGCAATTAAAAGATGGCGATGTAATAGCATATATCAATGGAACTATTCTGTACAAATTAAACTAGCTTACAACTTATATGTTTAAGACAGTTAACTGAATAGTTCAAGTTTAACATTCACAAATGCAATTAGCGAACGAATTTTTTTTTGTGGTACAGATGTTTATAAGGCTTGGGCTTGTTTTGTTGATATACGTTACCAAAGTTTAAGTCTCACGTCAGACCCTGCTTAATTTTTTTATTTTCAAATATTTAAAGAAAAAATTAATTTTCTAAAAAATTTCAAAAATATTAATAAAAAACATATATTATTTTGTATATCGTATAATTTTATTTTTGTCAGAGAACAACTGACTATCGGCTGCAAGTCGGATGATCTACCGAATAGCACCATTTTCTCGTAGGTAAGCCAACAATATTCGAACAAGTCGAAAACATTGCAAATAGCATCCAATATATTGCTTCACTAAAATAGTTCCGATTCGATTCTCTGTTATGCCACTAAATTTTGTTAAATCTTTTATTTATGCAAAAAAATAAAAAAAAAATTTCAATGGTTCTAAGGAGAATCGAATATTGCTTTAAAGACCAAAGCTTTAAACATTTGTTAACTTGCTTATTCAATTAAAGTATCTTGCACCTGATGGTTGCAATTGTTTCAAATAATCGATTTGTAATAGAAGAAATACTAGTCAGGTTTTGCACCTGATTTGTCCTTACACTGCAGGATAATAATGAAGATTTTTGATATGAGCCAAACAACTTACCTAAGATTTTCCCATAAGTAATCTAAAAGTAATTTCTTTTTTTGTTTTTTCTCGGCTTCCGAACATATGCCTATATCTAAGTCCATAATTAATGCATGGATTTTGCCACCTTCCCAAGATTTCCACAGCCACCTTGGTGTGTAAAAGAGTATTGCCTGGAATTGAAAGAAAATTATTCAAATAACACGAATACAGAATATTCAGTTAAAAATGGCATGAATTAAAGGGTTTTTACGCATTTTTCCAAATTTACTGTGTTACGTTTCCAAAAAAATAGTTGCTTTACAAACTTTTGACTTAAAAAAACTAATTGTTTATTTCAGCCCAAGCAAGAAATTTTACCAATTTTCTATTGATCAATTGTGTTGTTTGTTTGAACACAAATGATCGAGAACTAGACCTATAAGTTTTATGGAAAGAAGTACGAAATAAACGAAACTTTTTCTCCAACTTTCTTAAAACTATCCTTATCTTCATCTTATATAATAATTTTTTTTTTTAAATGTTTAACAATTTATTTTTATTAGCTGTTGTTATTAATATATTTAAGTTTTTCTTTAATCACGAAATATTTGTTTTAAGTAATATATTTATTACACTAAGGGAAAAAAAGTATAAGATTTATGCGAAAACGTATTTAATTTATCAAAAAACGTGGTTGTTTTTGAACCAGTAACGCATTTGCATAAAACAATTAGTAAATATTTAAAATTAATCTAAATAGGTTTTTAGTTAAATTATGCACGCGTTTCATTTAAAATTTTTTAAATTTCTTATAAACTTCGTTTGAAAGTGAAAGGCGAGATCAGAAAAACAAACTCAACTTAAACTCAAATACGCTAAAGGAACGTGTTGTGGATAAAATATTTTATTCATCCACGTAAGTATTAAAATTAATTTTATGCACGGGCGTGAATAGTTTTAATATTCCTTATTTCTCTCAGTGTAGTTTTAATAACTTGTTGTTTTTCTGTAATTATTACTGCATTTAGTCTCATGAACTTTTATCTTATAAATAAAATATTGATAAAAACTTGATAAAAGTAGTTTTTTCAAAATTATACAAAATTTTATATTAAATATATTATGTTAAAAATCGAACGTCAAGTTTATTCAATAAGCTGAACCTTTAAGTTTAAAGCGCAGATAGAAATTTGTTTTACATACTTGACCAACATAATATGCGAACGCTATAATTGAAACGCTGCAATACGAATTTATTCTTCTACAATTTGCTATCGTACCCACTGTCATATGTTACTTATAAATACAAATTTGTAGAAGACACATAAATAATTAACATCTTAGACAAAGAAATTAAATCAAATAAATAGTAAACTGGCCAAGAATTAAAGCTTATAGCCGTCTACGATATCAAATACATATATATGTATATTTGTCTGTAGCTTTATGACTCTGATATTTATGTTCATTCCACTGACACATTAATAATAACACATATCGTAAATTTGTCAACACAACAACTACGAATTGTTCCGATTCCATCACATGTTAAATTTATGTACATCTTATAATAATATTTGGCTAATTAATCCTTCTCGTAGGAGTAGCCCGATGGTATTTTTTGCTTGCTGATATTTTTCTTACTTTTTGGGACCAGCTGTTTGTCTTCAATGCTATTTTATGACGCATCTCAAGACTTAAGACAATAGAATTAAAAGTACTTAAGTTTTGAATTTCATATCTTTTGCATTGAAGACGCCATAGAATCTATAAAATGTTGTTTTTCTCATTTTAAAAAATTATTTTAAGTATCCCAAAGAAAACAACACTAAAAGCGCATGCATCATAAAGTAGGTTCTTCTTGGTCTTAAGTTCTTAAGATCTGGCATTGAGTCATTAAAAATATATAATTTAAAATTTCATGACAGGCATCAAAATTCAAATTCATATCCACACAGGTCGAAGATCAGCAAATTTATTGGAAAGCCCGATGTGCTGGTTTAGTAGGTGAATCAAGAATATTATTATGTATTTTAAGCAGAAAATTTTGAATTTTAGTATTCACAAAATATATTGTTTCTATCTGGCCTTTGTTTTCCGTCTAGACTTAAAAAATTTCTTAAGTAAACTAGCCGTTGTTATTTTACTTAAGGTTAAGAGGATCATTTCTATCGTTCACGGTTTGGCATGCCTTTATATTGTGCTATTTTTTAAACTAAATAATTTCTTCATTATCTTCTGCAAACTTAATGAAAATATTTTGAATCATTTATATATTGTTTGGAGTAGATTTTGAAGTGCAAACGCTTAAAGAAAAAAGTTCTTACAAATTTTTTGAATCTTTTATTTCATTAGTGTGCCTAGTCAAAAGTTTTGTACTCGAAAGTGCTACCAAATAAATTACATTTTCATGCATGTATTGCAATCGAGCGTCTCGAGCCACATCTTTTGATCATTAATCTGTTAAACATGCTGCGGTGATAATGAGCTCGTTAGTTTTACATGTAACTGAGTAATTTTTGAGCCAAATTCTATCTTTAAATTACTCGCTGATAGTTTTTATATACATACTTGAATATAACAATATAAGACCAATGTTCATATTTCAGTATGAGAAAACTTTTTTATACTGGAAAATGTTTAGTAGCTATTGAATTTAATTTTATATGATTTAAATACAATTTTCTAACTGTTTGATAGTTTAAATCATACATGATTTTAAATACAAATTCTAGTTGTTTGATAGTTTTAAATTGGTTATTGAGCTTTCAGGTTAGAACAATTAATTGCTCTAACGGATTTTTCCAAAGAAACAGCAACGATTTTAAAATATCAAACAACTACAATTTGTATGTAAAATCAAGTATGATTTAAACGATCAAACATTTAGAATTTGTATTTAAATCATATAAATTCAACATAATAAATAACAAGGTCATATAGAAAAATTTTATTTAATTTAATTTTAAAATTATAAAACAATGATCGTAGTATAAATCTTTATTGAAATATTTTCAATATTGAAATATTTTCAATAATGATAACTGCAATAATTATTTTTTTTTTTAATTATTGATGAGTTTAACCTTCGGATAAAGATATGTATTTTTTTTAAATGTCAATGAATTGTTCTAAATTCACTTGGATGATTTGTTCTAAGTTGTAATCTTGTTCAGAAAATTTTGTTCAACTATTCAAGGACTAGTACACAATTCTTGTAAGTTAAATCTTAAAATTGTAGTTATTTAAACGCACTTGTCCCATATCAAAATCAACAGTCATTACTCTGCATTATGTTTTCAATTTAGTTGTATTGCTTTCTGAAAGTAAATAGCTGTCATCTTTATTTTTATGATTAGACTAGCTGAAACCCGGCGCGTTGCTGCCACTCTCCCTATTCAAACGCCCATAAAATGTTATCAGTTAAACAGCATGTCTAAATTGAGGTCAAATACTGAGTTCTGAGACTGTGCGACCTATATCCACAAAGCTATTCGATATAACAAATTTGGGTTGTATAGGAAGTGCCACTCTCTCTTCATCACCGCTAATAGAATGTAATCAATTAAACTGGATGTCTACATGGAGGTCGAATACCGAATTCCAAAACTGTGCGACATATAACTCCAAAACTATTCGATAGCACAAATTTTGATTGTATGGGAGGTGCCACTCTCCTTTTCCCTACGCCCATAAAATTTTAGCAATGAAACTGCATGAGTACATTGAGGTCGAATACTGAATTTTGAGGCTGAGTTACCTATAACTCCAAATCTATTCGATATCGCAAATTTGGGTTAAATTGGAGGTGTCACGCCCCCCCGACAAACTCTAAAAAATTTTATCAGTAAATCTGCAAGCGTAAATTTTGGTCGAATACTGAGTTCCGACGCTGTGCGACCTTGAACTACAAAGCTATTCGATATCACAAATTTTCGTTGTATGGGAGGTGCCACTCCCCCTTGATCAACGCTCATAAAATGTAATCAATGAAACTGCATGTGTACATTGAGGTCCAATACTGAATTCCAAAGCTGTGAGACCTATAACCCCAATGCTATTTGATATCTCTAATTTGGGTTAAATAGGAGGTTTCACGCCCCCTTGTCGTACGCCCATAAAATGTAATTAATGAAACTGCATGTATAAATTGGGGCCGAATACTGAATTCTGACGCTGATATTCAATATCGCAAATTTACGTTAAATGGGAGGTGCCACGCCCCTCTTACCAATGAACATAGATTGAATCAATGAAACTGCATGTGTATATTGAGGTCGAATACTGAATTTCGGCGTTGTACGACTTATAACTCTAAAACTATTTGATAGCACAAAGTTGGGTTGTATGGGAAGTGCCACTCCCCTTTGCCCTACGACGACAAAATGTAAGTATTGAAAATGCATGTATAAATTTAGGTCGAATACCGAATTCTTACGCTGTCAACCTATAACTTCAAAGCAATACGATATCGCAAATTTGGGTTGTAAGGGAGATGTCACGCCTCCCTGTCCAACGCCCATTAAAATAAAACCATTGAAACTGCATGTGTAAATTGAGGTAAAAAACTGAATTTCGCAAATTTACGTTAAATGGGAGGTGCCACGCCCCTCTTACCAATGAACATAGATTGAATCAATGAAACTGCATGTGTATATTGAGGTCGAATACTGAATTTCGGCGTTGTACGACTTATAACTCTAAAACTATTTGATAGCACAAAGTTGGGTTGTATGGGAAGTGCCACTCCCCTTTGCCCTACGACGACAAAATGTAAGTATTGAAAATGCATGTATAAATTTAGGTCGAATACCGAATTCTTACGCTGTCAACCTATAACTTCAAAGCAATACGATATCGCAAATTTGGGTTGTAAGGGAGATGTCACGCCTCCCTGTCCAAGGCCCATAAAATAAAACCATTGAAACTGCATGTGTAAATTGAGGTCAAAAACTGAATTCCAAAGATGAATTCCTATAACTTCAAAGCTATTCGATATCACAAATTTGGGTTGTATCGGAGGTGCCCCTCCCCCTTGTCCACTCCCATAAAATTTCATCACAGAAACGGTACGTCTAAATTGTGGTCGAATACCGAATTTCTAAGCTGTGCGACCCATAACTCTAACTAAAGCTATTCGATAACAACAATTTTTTATTTATATGTGGGAGGTAAAAGGGGGTGTGACATTGCCCCTTAAACCATCTCGTACTCAAAGCAAAGCGTACTTACAAAATTTGAGCTCAATCGGACCAATGGTTTCGAAGTATTTTGATATTTTCTTTAAAGTAGGCGTAGATGAATTGTGACCACGCCCATTTTTTCAAAGTTAATTATAGTTATCATACGAACTTATTTACCAAATTTTAATTTCATACGACCAAAACCGTCTTAAATACAGCATTTTTATTGATTTGTGGGCGACAAAAGGGGGTGTGGTACAAAACCTGCAAAGATACACACATGCAATTTCTTATGTGCACCCTCCACACAGACCCCAATCACCCCTGAAAATTTCATTGAAATCGGGCAAGCCGTCTAGGAGGAGTATGCGAACAGGAAGTTTTGCCACTTAATTTTATATATATAGATATCAAAACAGTGGGCGCAAAAGTGGGCGTGGTCAATTTTTCTTTCAGTAAACACTTAAATTGGATTACTACGAACATTTGAAAAAAAAATATCCAAATCGGTCCAGCCGTTTTCCGATTTTAGATAAATCAAAAAAAGTGGGCGCAAAGTGGGCGTGGTCAATTTTTCTTTCCGTAAAAACCTAAGTTGGACTATTACGAACATTTTAAAAAAAAAATTATCCAAATCAGTTCAGCCGTTCTCAACTGATGCAATTACCAACGAACGACATTTGATTTTTATTTATATAGATTCAATTAAATTTCGTTCATTTGTCGTATGACCATTTTTTCCCTTTGTTATTGGTTGCGTGCTATTTTGATTGCTATTTCCAACAAAAATAGCGCGTATGTACACAATTTGAACTGCATAAAATTCATACATTTACTTTTCATATCAATTAAAATCAAATTTGCAAAAAAAAAAATTTCCAATAGGTCCAAAACCCTTCACTCAAACACATATAACTCGATCAAATCAAAACATTTTCAAACAATTTTTTTTTTAAAACCATCTAGAGAACGTACCCTACAAAATGGTATCGGCAGATTTTTTTTTTACTCAGCCGAACTCTCAAACACTCGTCACAAACAGATTTGACAACATTTTTTTATATATACAGATATAACTCTATGATAGCATAAGCTTCCACCAGGTCTTTAATGGGCTTGATACTCAAAATTGTTTTAAAGTTTTCACTGAAAACTTTATTAGATTATGTCCTTACTCACAATTCTCCTAAAAAAAGGCTTATCCCATGGTATACTAAGGGGTTAAGAATCTTTGGAATAAATATTGTGTGAAATTTAAGTGCACAGGTTTTGCACGATTTATTAAAAAAATTGTTCTAATATGTGCTTGATTTCTTAAATAAATTCCTATGTAACTAATATAACTTGAATCTTGTGAGGAGCATGTAATCTGATCCCAAATTCTTTTAGAGATAAGTTCAATTAAAAAAAATATAGGTTTAGCGTGTTAGCAGTACAAAAGTGAAACTTCTTAAAATTAAGAATAAGAGATATTTTTGTGAAAAAGACAGAGAGAAATAGAGAGCATCTCAAGAGAAATATAATACGAAATTTGTATTAAAGATATTCTGTTTATGGGGCATTCCATACAATAGTTGCCGCCAACATTTTTTTTCCCCATACAAATATATTTTATTGTTCATCAGTCAAAAATATTTAAAACGCATTTTCTTATTTCAATATAAAACCAGTTTTTGAAAAAAAAAACACTTTTATTTAACGTTTTTAAAAAAGGGCCTTAAATAACAGCCCTATTCTGGCAGCTTAACTAGGCTCACCACATTGACAAAATAGTTAATATTAACAATTTGCTAAGGTTTCGTATTCTGCTGCAAATTTAAAAGCTCTTTTCCTTACAATTTTGTTAATGACAGAAAGAGTCTTAACAACGAAGGAAATTTATGTGCTTGGACAGAAAATTGTTGTGTAAATAATAAAAAAAAATACAAATTATAATATAATATTGAGTTAAAATACATTAAACTGAAAAATGGAAGAATTTTTACTTATTTTAAGTGTTGATAATGAAAGCTTTCTGTAGCCGTGGCAAATTTTTCAAGCACTTTCAAAGTCACAAGCTGCACTCGAAGCATCTGTTCATATCGCGCATCTCTTCTATAGGCATATCGATTTTCACTATGCATAGTGAACTTTAAAAGCTTTTTAAGCTTTTATGTTGTAAATTATTTTTAAGAATACTAACATTTACATAACATAACAATCAGCTTAACAGGAGCTCCTTAACTATTTCTTGTTAATCTAACAACCAGAATAGGGCTGTAAATCGCTTATACTGCAATAACTGATGAAGATAGAAAAATGATGACTTGTGCAGCTTTTTGTTAGCTTTCGAATGATGTTTACTAAAACTTAATCATATTATCTTTTGAAGGCCAAAAATTAAAATTTGAAACAAATTGTTTTTTTTAATTTATAAGGAAGCATTTTAATAATAAAAGCAAACACTATTCTTAATACTGGTAGAATTTAAGAGCAGACACTTGAATACTTACGGAGCAATGAACTTTTTACGAAGTTTTAGAATGGATAAATTGAAATAACTATATTACCTGAATGGAATGACTTTGAAAATTGTATCGAATTTATTAACCTACGGATAACAGATTGCATAAATGGCGATAAGTGTTTTGATCAATATGTTAATTTAAAAAACTTTGCCCAATTTTGCCCAATTTTGTCCAAGTTGTCCGAGCAGCGCATTTTTTTCAGAAACCTTCAAAATTGATCAGTTCTTTTTTATGTTGCCTGCACAAAACGCTAACGTCGAAAGAATTATTTTACTTATAAGCTCTCTGTGGACAAATGATAGAAACAGACAGAAAATATAAACGCTTAATGCTCTTTTAACAATAAATTATAATTTAAAAACGTTTCGTGTTTTTAGTTTGATCTAAGTCAAAAACAGAAACGGTTAGCGGTCATAAGCTTTAGAAAGCTTTAAATATGATTTTGAGAGGATTGATAACTAAATCACAAATTTATTTCGTTTGTTACTTCAGTTGAAAAGACTTTATAAAAAAAATTTCTAATATGATTATTTATTTGCTTATTTGGTCGCATTTATTTAAACCTTTCGTTTGTTTAATTTTTTGAAATAGTAAGTAAATGAAAGTTTTTTATTTACTTTTACATTTATATTAAATAAAAAATGTTGATTTTATGTTATTACTTTTTTTAAAAAAGTTTTTAAATCAAAAAAATTAAAAAACGCAATATTTTTAAAAAATGTTTATTTTATGTTTTTACTTTGCAATAAATTGTATTGAATTAAAAAAAAAAAATATATTTTTGTCTTTTTTTTTTTTGTCAAAAAATCTCTTATTTTGCCATAATCTTCTGGTAACCCTAATTGTGGGGATCTATCTAAATATAAATAACACAATATATAGAAAAAAAAATGTCTGTTAATGTTCATAAGAAAGGTCTAATGTATGAGCTGGTCCTATCTGCCACCCGTCTGTGGGTCTCCATATAAAAAATTTAAATATCATTGCTTGTTTACACAAAAACGTGACGAGAATCGAAATATTTGCCATGGCGAAAATTTTTCGTGACGAGAATCGAAAAATTGAATCTTCAATATAAAATCACCCCCTAAGAAGTTTCACTTCAAAAGGATTCATATATTCCTGTATTTTTTATAACGATAAAGGATCGAATACCTTGACTGATATCGAACCTAAGCAAGCATAATTTTAATTAGACTTTGATAATATTGATTCTCTCTTTGATTTTGGAAGCTTCTGTCTAAACTTGTTCGATATGAAACATGGTATTCTTGGCCTAAAATTTTCTTGAATTGTGATCTTGATGGACTCAGTTTTTAATTAATAAATTGTGTTGAATCATTTTCCGTTCCACTTTTGCTGATTTTCAATAAATCTTTTGTCTCTGGAGCTTTTATACATAAATGCAAAATACATGTTATATCTTTTATTATTAAATCAGTACATCAAAACAATGTTGCAAATTATAAGATTACTAATATTTCAGAAATTTTCGAAAAAATTATGAATATTAATGTTTTCTTCGCGGTTCAAAATTTTATTTGTACTAGTTACGGGTAGGCAGTTGCAACAAAATTAATAATTTTTGCAAGATATTGTATCAACTCCTTTGAAGATGAGTGAAAATTAGTCTACTTAGTCAACAAAAACGGAAATTCGTTAGACGAATATTATTGAAGTGCAATAAAACCATACTCATAAATATTTTTAACCCTTTTTAGATCGCTATTCACCACTGATTATTGTTAACCATGCTTTGATAACATACGTCTGCAAGACGTATGTTTTTTAAAGTTTTTGCTCTTTCTCAAGGAATGCTTTGACTGTAAGTTTTTATTCTCATTTAAAAAAAAAAATATAATAAAATATGTTTGAATAACAAGAGGATATGTAATAATGCCATGTAACTACAAAAAAATTTTAAAATTAAATTTAAAATTATATAAATTTCTTAATTATAAAAAACAACATAGAAATAAAAATATTAAAATTATCTTTAAGATACGGTTATCATGGATTTTTAAAATATATTCTTGTGTTTTATTTCAATTTAAAGTTCTCTGCCTCTAAAAAACACCTTTTGTAAACATTTCCATAACTTCCACGCCTCCTGGAACTAATGCTGGAGCTAATCAGATTTTTCATAGCTCCAGTCGTTTTTTATTTTCTTAGTACAAGAAAAGAAAAACCTTTTTAGTAGAGTATTCTTTGCATGAGTGAGACCGATAGTTTTTTCTTGAATTGGGCATAGAATGCTTGCTTTTTCTCTCCGTGTTTGTGTTATTGTTTTGTTATTGTTATTTTATGTATCTATTCTTCCGTTAATTTTATACAGGTGCATTTAAACTCAAAAGTACTTATGGCCACACAATTGTGCTACTTAAAAGCTTCTCACTGTCCAAAATGACCGACTGTAATTTTAACATTTGTAAACTTAATATGTTTATAAATTTGTTTGAAAAGAGAGCAACGCTCTCAACGTCATAGTTTAATTGCTTTCTTTATTTCTTTACTATCACAATTCTAATATACTCACGTCTATAGATATTTGAGCTCTGCCTTTAAGATTTCACGATCTTCTCTTTCTTAGCCAGAGAGTTTGTAGATTAAAAGGAACGTTGATCTTTTTGACAATTTGGCAAACGTCCAGAGTAAATATGTCATATTTTCCACACTTTTCCGTTAAAACAAAAGAACATACAATCAAGCCCACATATACTAGCATAGCTAACACACATACACACTCACACATCTATACAACTTAACTATGCCAGCTTCTCTATGCAATTTGATGTACGATCGATCGATCGTTGGATTGATTGGTACCGATTCATTATTTTCGTTACCAAAAATATTTTGTATATCTTTAGTCATAATATTCGCTAATTTACTAACAAATTTATATGCGATGATGGACAGACTGGCAGTCATAAAGACCATGGATGATAATTGTGACAGACAAGCGGACAGACGATAAATGGTCTGGATTTTCTTATTACAAACAATAAGTTTTTGCCAAGGTTTTTAAACATAAACTGAAGGAAAAATGTTCTATTTATGCTTAAAATTTGTAAGTTAGATATTTATTGTCTCAAAATTTGGTCTTATGTACCAAAGTTTTAGCTAAACTTAGAACACATCTGTCATGATCTTTCATATCACACCTTGTTTTCTGTAATTGACTCCTGTCAAAATGAAAGCGCTAAAATTGTTGAACAAATTGACAAATTTTTAAAAATATATTTTATTGCTATAGAAAAAAATTAAAAGCAAAAATTGTCACACATGCTTTTCATGTTTATTTCTTATTCAAACAAACAAATAAAGATATGTACTGACATTAATATTAGAAAATAAGAATGTTTAATTTCTGACAGTTTTAATTGCTTTTTCATATTATACGGATGTTATTTTTCACAAATGCGACGTCATTGTAATAAATTGCACAAAAAAACCAACACCGAAACAGGTGACTAAGTCAGCCATTGAAACAATTAAGTGAAAAATCCAAATATGTGAAATGCGCCAATTTCATAAAAATCAAGTCGGATCCTTTTATATTTTATTTCTACTTAAATTATGAGTTCCCTCTGATTTTACTGCGCATAACAAGTCAGTTTTTTTTTATTATACAACACTGATAATGACGAGTTTAGATTTTGCTACTCCCATCGCTGCTTGGTCCAATTTGGTTGAAGTTTGCGTCAACCGAATATTTAAAACAATCAGAGACAACTTCTAAAAATAAGTTAAGCACAGTGTTTTCTTCTTTGATGACACGTATACGCTGTTATTATTTATTATACTAGTAGCAGTCATATAGCTTGTCTGTCTATGGATTTTTTTTGAGAGGGTGCAATTTATTATATTATTAATTGTTAGGGTTTTTTTTCGTCTCGTAACACAGACACGAATTTAATGAATGGAATACAAATACAACACTTATGACTCATTTATTTTGACAGAAGCTATTATCTAAGTACTATAATCAAAGGGAAAGGCTTTTTTAATCTTTTGTTTTCATGTCAAAAATCTACTTTAAACATGCCATTTAATCGAAACCTATTTTGTATACATCGCGATCTGAGTTCAGGATTACTGTTTCTTCTTAACTTATTATTTAAAAAAAACAAATGTATTTGCTGACTGCTTAAGAAATGTGCAAACTTTTTTAGAAATATAGATAAATTTATTTATAACTTGTTCTGTTTCAAAAGTTTTCGAAAAGATTTTGCTATTTAAAATAAATACTTGTAGAATTTACATGAAACATTTTAGATCAGATATTTTCTAACCAATTTTAAAATATTACCTCGTATCTCTAAACAACCTCAATAATAGATAAAAACTCTTGGTTTAAAATTTTTAGTGAGATACAATACCATTATCGATACGATTTGTTGATATATACATGGTTATTGAGGTTAAAAGATACTACAACACGTTTATAAGTCATATATAAGTCATATATAAATTGTCACACATTTTTGGACTATTTTATACCTCTACCCTACGTCACACGTTGTCACAAAGTTATACAACGCACAGTGTAACGAATTCATGTAGCGAGACTCCATAAATAGAAAGAGTTACCGTAGAATCACAAAATCGTCTGGAAATACGTTTTTTGATAAGAGAACTATTTGCGATCAAATCCGATGAGTGGTTCGCCCACCTTCCATAAAACCAAAATCGATAATCTGGTATATTTCTTCAAATTTCTTCAAAAAATTATTCCAGAGCAATTAAATTTTGTGCACCTAGTTCTTTTCTAACAACAACTAGTTGTTAGCATAAAAGCATACCAGAGAAATTCAATTTAATTCACCTTATTTTATTCTACCAACAACTAGTTTGTGAGAAAATGAACCAAATCGACAGACTATTTCGCCCAATCCTGATAAAACCAAAATCGGTGAGGTTGCATATTTCCCCAAGAAAGCATCTCAGAGAAATACAATTTGATATCTAGTTCAGGACCGGTAGTTCGCGTTCACCCCGTGTGGGTAGTTCGTCTACCCAAAAAATAAACCTTCAGACCGTTTAATTTAAAACAGTAATCCTCACAGCCTATGCCCGCGGCATTTGAGCTTAAAGGCTTTCGGTTTAGTTATTAACTCATGGACGAGCACTGAACTGCGTCAGTATCTATTGAGATTTTATACAGAACAGGAGTACGTCACATGCATTTTTGTGAGATTGTTGTTGTTGCTGCGCATACGTAACTTATGCTGCAATCATAAATATAAACTATTTTGTTATTTTTTTGCAGAAAATATTTCTTCTGAACCGCAATGTATGGTTTGCTACCGAACTGTTACTGTTCGTAAAAACTATAATATTGAACGGCGTTATAAAGCTTGTCATAATTTGATATACAAAAATTTAAATGAAACTGAGCGTAGGTAATTAGCGATTCGCTTAAAAAAGTGTTTATTGAAAAAAATAGCAAATTGGCTACTGAGCAAATGAACTGAGCATTTTTTCAGAAAAAAAAAAATATTAAAATAATATTTAACTCAAACATTTACTAATTATATTCCTTGCTCAAAAACGAACAAAAACACTAAAATTAAAAAAAAAAAAACAAAAAAAGGAAAAAATAGCTCATCCCGATTACTCAAAAACAAAAAGAATGTAAAAAAAACTCGAACTTTTCATGCCCTCTCTATCCAGTCATACCTTATTAGGAATTCAAACTTTTATTTAATACATAGTAACAAATTCACTTATAAATAAAAATTGCTTTCTAATTTTTTTTTTTTTTTTTTTTTGAAAAGGATGAAATTAACCTTCACTATTTTGTAAGTTTTATTTTTATTTGGAACAGCGCATAAATCAGTGAACAATCATATGTTCTTCGATATGAACTAAGAACGTTAGTTAGACAACGTAAAAAGCAAATTTTTTCCAAAAAAATTCCCCCTCACCCTCCTCCTCAGATTTGTAATACAGCAGAAGAAAATTTTTCTGGCTACACTGAAGGCATGCATGTGCACAGTAATAAAAATAATCCAACAAGCGCACCTTCAGCTTGAATGAGAACTGAACTAAAACTGAAGTAGTATTTTTTTCCAGTGCAAAACTTTCAATGAGCTTTTGTACATAAACAGAGTATGCTTGTATAGAGTTTGATGAACAGTGATTTAAAAGATTTATTGTAAAAAGACAAGAAAAGAAGTAGAAATTCGAAGTTTTTTTAGGTAAATAATATTAAAAATAATATTAAATAAGTTTTTGTTTTTAATGCGTCTTCCTATAGGAAACAAAAAAATCAAAGTGCATGTAAATAAAGGTACTCGTCTCTACAACCTATACTATAATTATTAGTATTAATATTAATATTAGTATATATAGCTGTACCCATGCCGAACTGCCGGGCGTGGGTAAAGGTATCTCACCGTATTCGGGACCCGCCGTTGACGCAGATTGGTTATCTCGAAATAGTCCTTTCGAGCACTTCGATTAATATGCACTTTGATTTTTTTTCCCCCCGATAGATCTGAACCAAAATATCTTGACTCCGGCTGAAAATTACCACTTTTTATGCCACATAGTAAGAACATTGTTGTATTATTTAGGTAAAAAAATTTCAAGTCTCTTTGTTTTATAGTCTTTTTACAATAAATGTTTAAAATTGAGACTTTGTATTTTCTGTTTAATAGTGTAAAGTTATCTTAAAGCAAAAATTGCACTCCTCTTGGAGTATTTTGTTATAAATTGATTTAGTAAAACATTTTAATCCATTTTTCACATTTAGCGGAATAATTATGTAAAATGGTTATATGATTTAGACGATTTTGTAACATTGTTGCGCTCAGATTCATCTTAAGAGACAAAACTACGGAAAAACTAATTTCATTCTAACCTGACGATTTTGGTATGCATATGCATATGGTATGAATATATGATGCTTATTTTTTCAGGAATTCTACAACCCCTTTCAAAAAATTTACTACTTCATTCTGTTTCTTCAATAACTCCATGAACATTTTCTTATCGCTCGTAATAGTTTATTACAGTGTCGACATCTTCGCAATTTCCTACAACGAATCGCTTCAATAGTTAAAAAACGTCACCGAGTCGTTTTCAAAGCTACTTTTAAGCGACAATATTAACTGGTCAATTAAATGAAGATCAATCAACCAATTGAACTGAAGTAATTTATGGTTATTGAAACAGACCCTTAAAAATGTTTGGAACAAATATGATTCATTTTAATTTTATTGGAAACATTTGCGTATAACTACCCACCATACGCATATTATTTGCCGGGCCTGCCCTAGTTCTATTATAACAAAAACTACTTTTTGTGAAAATTAACCAAATCGACTGACTATTACGCTCAATTCTGATATAACCTAAGTCGATAAGATAGCATATTTCCCCAAAACAGGATCCCAGCAAGATGATTAGACATAGAGTTTTTGATTATTTTATATTTTTAGAATTTATAATTTAAGTGTATTTACATTAATAATTGAAGTTAAAAATTTGTATGTTATTACAGTTATTACTTTTATAGAACCTTGAAAATTTACTGACTAGATACTTCTAAAAAATGCAGTTTTTTAAAGATTTGCAGTTATTTTAAGCTTATTTTTTTTTGTAAAATATTTTCCATACTTTCAGGAATAAAATATAAAAAAATCGGAAAGGTATTGATTTTTTTTTTTAATCACTTTCAAAGTTTTTGTTAAAAAAAGAGTTATGGCTATGGATAACGTCACTACCGGGATCATCATTAATAAAAAGGCATACCAAAAAATGTAAACGGCTTACACTAATTTATTAATGCTCAAAGGCGCATAAATGTGTAGATAAGCTTTTGTGCTTTCAATGTAAAGCTAACGCATACAAAAAATCACCCAAGTTCGCGCTGTTATTTCAAGCGGTGAAGGCTGCTGAAAAAAATGTATGCATGAACTGTAAAATATGTTGTTAATTAGGACAAAAAATATATTTTTCTAGTAGGTTATTTTTAAAAAAAAAAAAATGATTTCTGCTAGCGATCAAATAAAATATTTTTTTATAATGAATGCTTTTAATAAAACTCAATGTTTTTTTTGCTACACATCATAATTTAACACAGTAAAATTTTTGTAGAGAAGTATTATAAAAAATCGCAAGAAGTGCATGATTCCTATTGAAGGCAAGAGAGAACAAAACTGTTCCATAGATTAAAAAACGGCTTTTTTTGGAAAAATTAGATAGTGGTGAAAACAAAATATCACAACATAAGTAGTCAGAAAATATCAAATCATAAAAATAAGAGCCCAATTAGCAAAAAACGTTAACACCCTCATATGTTTTGATCCACTTAAGGCTTAACCATTTAAAAGTTTGACTTGTATTTAATTGGAAATTTAAACATCGAAGAACTGTGCAACATAAAACTTACATACACAACTGATTTCTCTCAGTGAATAAGCTTAAAATTCTCAAACAAAGACGAAAAAATATCTTTGTTGTAGAATAAGCACCACTGTACTATTTTATTTACGTATATAATTTATGTACACATATTTTCTTAATCAGTTATTGTAAAAAATTACTTAGATAACGTCTGTTGGTTCTTTAGCACACACAGCAAGACCTTAAGAAAAAGCTTAAATGTTACCACTACAAAAATTCATTTTTTAAACATATTTTCAGTAATTGAATTTTTCATGCATACGATTATATATGATTATTTAAATAACATATTAAATGGCAGAAGTATTAATTCCTATTTTTTTTAAATCACTGCTTAAAATGCTGAAATTTTAGTTATTTTATTTGTCAGAGACCACTTTATAAAAGTATCAATATCACGATAACATAAAAACAAAAAAAAAAAATAAATGTTTCCCTAGATATATGCAATTCCATTTTTTTCTATACAATGTGTGCATACTTACTTTAATAATTAATTAAGAAAATTATTAAGACAATGAGTATGTCGTGAGTGCCTATAAAGATACAAATTTTGGAAAAATGTTTTGGATTACACTTAATTCAAGTATTCTCTCTTGCCGTATATACTTTTTTTAATTATGACCGCATTCGTTACACTATACTCCACCCCCTCGAGATCAGGTCACACACTTGTTTTCAAAAATATTTTTGTTTTTTTTTTTACATTTATTGATTTGATATAAAAGAAATAAGGACTTAGTTTCGACTGGACCGAACCCAGCAGAGAAAACTGGTATCGTTGCTGTAAGAATCACAATAACATCCATGGCAGAGTGCTCTTTAAATCAGCTTTGAGGTATCAGTGGTTAGAATTTTATATTTTTCATACTCTATTAAAAATTTTAGAAGCTTGTACGAATCAAACAAACAAAGCCTTTGAAAAACTCGTTACGAAGAAAATACTTCAACAAATTTTAGCATTGTGATAAAAATGTATGTATGTATGTTATACATAAATTCTGCAAATATTATAAATTATTATAATTATTAAATAAAACATTCTTTTTATAATTGTGGTTTATTTACTTAAAAGGCATTGGGCGCAAAATTAAAAACTGATTATATTGTGATTCTTGCATTTCTTGGTATTCTTCAGTTGGTTTATAGCAGCAAAAATGATTAAATTGAGATTTTTCGGTTGCTTGGTGTCAGCAAAATTGATTTTATTTTGATGACTTTGGTTGTGTGATGATAGCTTTTGTGTTTTCTCCACACATCTATTTTACTTTAGAATGATCATTAGTGTCTCCCCAGATCTTCCTTGGAGGTAAAAATGCAACATTTTCGTTTTTTATATAGTTTTTTTGTATCGCCAGAGCATCGATAGCTTTCGTATGATATACAATGTAAAAAAATATATGAAGCTACATACAAAAAGGTATCGATGGTTGAAAGCATAAACATAGCTGAATTATTACTAAACCATCGATACTTACGACTGCTGGGAAGTTAAAATACTGTTACATCCATATTTTAGTTTTTTAGAAGTTGTCAATATTGTATTGTTTTGATTATGGCACTTTTATAGGGTGTGGTTTTTATCCAAATATTTTTAATTTGAAATTCAGAGTAAATGAGAATAAATGTTAAAATATATTACAATAGAACGAGCATTTTCTTGAGTTACGGTTACTGTTATTTAAACGTAATTTATTTTTTAAAATATTAGAGAATTCTACTTTTGTACTATATACTTATACTATACGAGGATTGATTCATGATAAGGACGAGCACAAAAACAATCACTGAAGTAACCTTTTCGAACTTTTGGTTTTTGCAAAATAGTTGAGGAAACATTGCTTTAAATAATTCTGTTTTGATTAAACAGAAGTTGTGCGTATAAGCTTATCAAAGTGGACGGACTGCAGAAACCACAGAAGACTACTGAAGAGTTGGTGTAGCTATCGACGAAACAGTCTGTCTAGTCTGCTTAGTGGTTTGTCCTTTAAAGAACTTGTTGTTGTTGCAACCTGCTTCTTGATGAGCTTATTTGGCACTTAGCTCAAAATTATTTCTAAAAAATATATATGTTTTTTTGTAATCAAAAAAAGCAACATTCGAGGCTACACTTATATTATCTCATCCCGCTAATATAAAAAGACGAGCAGCTGTATTTAAAACTTATTTTTATTACTTCTTTTGCAATGTGAAACCAGTTTCACTCTCATTTTTCGTGAAGCTTATGTAGAAAAAGTTCTCATCTTAAATCTTTATTAATTAAAACAACCGATTTTTAACATAACGATTGACAAGTTGAATCGATTATTTCAGAAAGAACATTGCGTCGTCCAGGAATTCGTGTGTTCCATACGCCATTTTGACAATTTAGAGTTAATGATAGCATATCGGAAGTTTAATACCAAATCTTTAAAATATGCAATCAATTTTTGGCTATCTCTTCCAGGAACTGACATTTTTCGTGTTCATTTTGCTCTATGTTCCTTATAATAGAAATTTTTTGTGACCTCTTGCCCCATACGCCATTCAATGGCGTAAAGAGCAAAATTTTAATAAAAAATGTTGTACTTGATTAAAGCAAACCACTTTGCTCTACGTGCATTTAGCTAATATTTGTTTGTTTTTTAGAACAGTATTGTAAGACTAATTTTTTGTCTTAAGGTTTTTAATATTTTGAGTTATTAAAAAAGTGAAAAAGTAGACTATGTTAAAAAGAAGGATATGGAAAGAGTGACGAAGTATTTAAATACATAGCTATATTGCCGTTATTAAACTAAACATATTTTCAAGAAAACAAAATAAAACAAATACACCTCTGTACCCCTTGGAAGGAGCATACAATGTAGATGTAAGAAACCAGTGGTGAATGGACATATGATGTAGCCAATCATTTCTTAAATACAATGTAGCTACAAGGCCTCCAAGACCTGTATACAATTTTGGATTATATTTATTCGGACATGGCCGCTAAAACACTGATGACCTCCACCTTACACAGTAATCGACGATGGGATAAGGTATGCACAAGATAAGAGAGAACAAAAATATTATGTACAAAATTTGAGAGAACAAAAAAAATTAACGAAAATCCTCTCTACGCCAAAAAAACAACAAAAACGAAAGAGAGCACATCTAAAAGAAACAAACAAAAGCAAATGACGACACAAATTATTTTGAAAATGATTTTTACAGTTTAATATATGAATTTATTAACTTTTATAAAGTATTTCAGAATACATGTTCCATAAAACTAAGTTATTTTATACATAAAAAACTTTGTTCTGGTTTAAACATAAAGATTAGTCATTTTTAAAAACAAACTTCACTGCTTCACAAACTTCCTGTTAGAGAACACGATATTGCTACACAGACGAATAAAGTAAAACTGTTGTTTAAACAATGAAAGGAAAATAATGTGAGCACAAACAAGAAATGAGCACAAGCAATAATTTGTTTCCACTTACATAATCACCGACAACACATTTTTACAAGAGGGAAATTGACATAAGAGTGAGAAAATAGTTTTCGATAACCAGTGGCGGATCCAATGATTCGGTCCGAAAAACTTCTGACTTACTTTTTTTTAAACCTATCCTAGACCCTTTTATATTTACTTATCCATAATACATTCCAAGTTTCCTGAAATTGCAACTCCGTTGTCCATTACATACATTTTCATACCAACTATATGTACAACATTTTGGGAAGATGCTTAAAACGAGAAATTAGGAATTTGTGGTCGTGGAGGCAACGATATAAGCAGTTGTTTTTTAAAGATATTGAGTACATTAATAGAAGAATATCCCAATATTCAAAAAATAATTATATACAGTGATAAATGCGTTCGTATGAGAGCGACGTATGTATTCGAACATAGTTTTTTTTTGCAAACGCTTCCTTAAAGGTAGATTCATTATCTGGGCAAAATGCACACACACTTCAGTGTACTACTTCATCTTTAAGCAATACCTCGCAATCTTCGTTTATTGCTAAAAAGACATAAGTCAATTGACTTGAGTGGTTTCTTCATGAAATCGTTGTCAAAGTGCGAGCATGCATGCCAAAGGAGCGTGATTCTGGAGTCGTAAAAAATCGTTTGAAAACATGACCGTATCTACGTCCCAGCAGAATATTTTAATTTCATTTTGAAATTCAGTTTAACTTTTACAGTTAAAAAACTAAAAACTGAAGATGTTTTGAGAATTGGCTGGAATCTTTCTACAAAAACATGTTTGTTTTTTAACAGAATCATATGGAAGAAATAATAAAAAAATAGCATTTGCGTCTTCAACATGCAACAGTTTTTATTATCATTTCAATAAAAAAGGCACTATAAGAGTCTCAACCACAGTGGCACTTCCATCAGCCAAAGCATCGAGTGTCAATTAATAGTAAAACATACAGATTTGAAATTAGTACATGATAGCATTTCGGAAGAATATGGCATTTTATCAAAAAATATTAAGCTGGCCAACTGCATATGATGAAGACTATCCAGATGACAATGATGGAGAGCATGATTACGTACCATAACTTTAGTGAAACAAAACAAGTTAGTGTTTAAGTAATACTTTTATTATTTCTTATAAAAATTAACAATTTTCTTTTAATTAAATACCAAATAAACCTGCTTATTGTTAAAACAACATAAGTCAGTAACAGTTTTTGTGATTTATCTCTCCCATTAATCATAATATTTAAGAAATTTCAATATTCCATACCCTCAAGTGCCAAATTTTAAGTCCAAATTATTAAGCCAAAAAAAGTTCGCTAACATTTTTTTTGTTAATTACACAGTTTTTGTTTATTCTTGAAATATTCAATTTGAGTGACTTATGTTACTAATACCGTGAAATTTTTATTTAAATTAATTTTTTGTATTTATAATTTTGAGATTGTGTGAATTTTTGACTTAAATACAAGTAAAAAATTACTATGAAAAAACTATTTAGTGTAGAGAATTAAAACTACATCGAACTGCTCTTTTTAGAAAAAGTACTAATTTATAACACGGTGTGACCACCAAAAATTTTCTAGAATAATTCCAAAAGGTCATGATTGTGGGCACCTGTAAGAGTGCAATACAGGCACTGGAGTTCAATCCAGACATTTTTATATTTGAACGTTGCGATCATCTATTTACCTACTACACCGTATGTTCGAAAAAAAAAAATCAAAATATCTTTCTTAATGTAAAATTGTTTGCTGATTCTAAAAAACAAATAAAAATTTTTGCGAAAAACAGTTTGAGCTACGTTTTTGGTGGTATTTATTTAAACTAAGTAATTTTTACACATTTCTTCCAATTTTTGTAAGTATTTTTAACTTAAATGACTGAAATTAAAATTTATTTCTCAGCAAGGAACCAACAAAGATCAGCGACAAAAGACGTAATTTTTTTTCTTTTCTATCTGGTTTCCATGGGCTTGCACGTATAACGAAAACGCCTTACTTGTCCCACTCTGTGGGTATTTGACGCTTGAATTCGTCCAGATGACAATGCAAAAATTATTTTCAGAGATGTATGGACTGCATAATTTTCTATGCGTTTTTTTCCCAAGAAAGGTAAAGTGGAAGGGAAAGTCTTGAATTCCATCCCTTCCACTTTCATACCCAGAAGGCATTCTTTTAACATATGCATGTCATTGGAAGGAATGCTTCCCTGAGTATTCTATAGAAATGCTTTCAGAATTTTTTCAATGGAAGATTTCTTTGAGCCCTTCAATGAAAGGATTCTAGAAGGTTTTTCCAGGAGAACTTTAAGAAGTCATACCATGGAATGGTTAGGGGGGTTTAAAAATCCCACAATAAATATTCCTTTTCCCGATTTTCTCGTGATTTTGGTATTGGAAGTGTTTGGGTTTTGTTGGGGTTTTAAAAAATCCTTCGTGAAATATTCCTTTTTCCAATTTTTTGGCATTTTGTTTTTGGAAGTGGATGGGTTTTTGGATGTTTAAAAAATTCCACGAAAAATATCTAAAGTATATATTATAATTATATGTATTTTTTTACGTTTATTGAATTTAAATGCTAATTGAATAACTTTCAGAAGTAGTTTATGTAGTATTTTTATCGAAAGCGCTTTTCGATAAGGCTAAGAAGAAGCACAATAAGATCTATAGAAGTCTTCTAGAAGCAGTGTCCCTAAGAATGCATGTCACATTTTCTATGAAATTTTGCTGCTAATTGTTCGGCAAAAAGCTGAACATTGAATTTTTCGTCTCATACAAGATTCCGAATGTCTGGACCCATGAGCATGCTTTAATAAAAAAATATATTAACAAAAATATCTCTATACATGTATTACTATTCGAAAAACTTTAGGTTGAATAGAGAGCAGTAAGTAAATGGATATCCTTCTTTAACCCATTTTCTACCGCGTTGCAAATATTGTTGAATTTATTATTATAAAGTATATAACTAAAGTAATTAGGGCCTCCTGATTCCAAATCCTCAAAAAATTTCAAACCCTATCCGTCTTCTCGTTTTGTCAAAAAATCAAATGTTCGATTAATCGAACGTTGGCGCTTATCCCTTACCATAAAATTCCATACAAATACGTAATGTCAAAATTTACCAGCAACGACAGCGTCTCACCCATTGCTATTGTGTTTTCACTGGAATGGACGTGTTTATGAGTTATTATATATTTATATTTTGGTTTATTTTAATCCTTTGTTTCGCAAAATAGTTTGTTAGATTTAAGTGATATACATGTAAAGGTTTTTTATGAAAAATATTTTTATACTATTCTACTGTCCTTTCTAAGATTACAAAACATATATTGATTCCTTTTATTACTAAAAATATTGATTATTACTACATATTATATAAAAAATCTTAAATCGCAAAAATTCAATAAAGACTTGTTTTTTACTGGAATAATCTTGTATATTCACTTGTTGCATGGGATTTTATGGATCGAACACTAACTTTAACTCATACCTGGGTCATCCAGGTGTTGCCAGGTCTTGATTTTTTTTATTGCAAAAATTGGCTTTGTCTTCTGGCTAAAAAACCAAAATTATACATATGAAGACATGAGTGGATGGAGGTGATATGTCACACAATTCTTATTTCGAAAAAACTAAGTTCAAAGTTTCGAATTTGTACTAAAATCTATACTAAAAAAACATTGTAAGAAATTTATTTTCAAAAAAAGCCACAAACATGGTGGTTTTAAGGTTTAAAATTGTTTTTATGTTCATTCATCTTCATCCATGAATTACTTACTTACTTAGGTGGCCATAGCAATCCTTCGTCGGTTTTCGGCCGATCTCATCAGCTCTCGCCAGGCGCCTCTGCTTCGCGCGCGCCTTCTCCAGTTGGTTTCAACAAGCGCGTTTAGGGCTTCCTCGACCTGGTCAATCCATCGGAGGCATGGTCTCCCTCTTCGTCGTGGGCCTTCGGCCTTCGCCTCGAACACCTTTTTCGCTGGAGCATCGTCATTCATACGATGGACATGACCTAGCCAGCGTAATCGCTGGATTGCGATACGCTGAACTACTTCAATGTCGTCGTATAGCTCATACAGCTCGTGGTTCATTCGTATGCGATAGTCGTCGCCAACTCGAATAGGGCCGAAGATTTTGCGAAGGACTTTTCTCTCAAACACCCCAAGAGCGGCTGCGTCTGCTTGCGAGACAACCCATGCCTCAGCGCCATAAAGAAGCACAGGTATAATGAGCGTCTTGTAGAGTGTCAGTTTTGTCGATCGAGAGAGGGCTCTGCAACGTAATTGCTTACTAAGCCCGTAGTAACACCTATTAGCAATTGTTATTCTTCGCTTTATATCCAGGCTGACATCATTATTGCTGTTAATGGCGGTGCCAAGGAAGGTAAATTCCTTGACCACTTCAAAGGTATAGTTGCCTGTTGAAACGTGAGAGCGTAGCCGCCCCGCTCCCCTGCCAGCAGGCAGCATATACTTCGTTTTACCCTCGTTTTCCGTCAAACCCACCTTGGCTGATTCTTTTTCGATAGCGGTGAAAGCAGCAGTGACATCTCTCTTGGTTCTACCGATGATATCAATATCATCAGCATACGCAAGGAGCTGAACACCTTTGTAAAAAATGGTGCCATTGCGATGCACACCGGCCTTTCGTAGGATCCCCTCCATGATGATGTTGAAGAGATCGCAAGATAGCGGGTCGCCTTGTCTGAAACCTCGTTCAGTATGGAAGGTTTCGGAGAGGTCATTTCCTACCTTGACGGAGCTGCAAGTATTGCTCAACGTCATCCTGCAGAGTCTTATCAACTTTTCAGGTATACCGAACTCAGACATTGTTGCGTATAGGCAATCCCGCCTCGGGCTATCGAACGCAGCTTTATAATCGACAAAGAGATGATGCGTGTCGATTTGCTTTTCGTTGGTTTTCTCCAGGATTTGGCGCAGTGTAAAAATCTGGTCTATGGTGGATTTACCAGGTCGAAAGCCACACTGATAAGGTCCAATCAGTGTTTTTGTATACGGCTTAAGTCTTTCACATAGTACGCTCGAGAGGACCTTATATGCGATGGAAATAAGACTGATACCTCGGTAGTTGGCGCAAATTGTCGGGTCTCCTTTCTTAAGTAAGGGACAAAGCACGCTGAGATTCCAATCGTCGGGCATGCATTCCGCTAGCCATATTTTGCTGATGAGTTGATGCATGCACCCTATCAATTCATCGCCGCCGGCTTTAAACAGTTCAGCTGGCAGGCCGTCAGCACCCGCTGCTTTGTTGTTTTTGAGCCGCTGGATAGCAACTCGAACCTCGTCATGGCTAGGTGGTAGAACTTCTACTTCGTCATCGTCGATTGGTTGTGGCGAACTGCATTCTCCATGGGCGGAGTTGGTGGGATCATCGCCCGTAAGCAGATTGAAAAAATACTGTCTCCACAATCTCAGTGCGCACTGCGTACCTGTAACCAGATTTCCATTCCCATCTCTACAAGTGGATGCTCCGGGCTTGAAACCTTGGGTTAGACGCTTAACCTGTTGGTAAAATTTTCGTGTATCCTTCTTGCCTTTGTACACCTCAATTTATTCACGCTCACGGTTTTCTTGCTCCCTTTTTTTGCGTCTGAAAAGGCGTCTCTCTTCCTTCCTCTTTTCACGATATTTTTCTCGCACGGTTCGCGTTGCAGCTGACTGCAGCGTCTTTCTGTATGCGGCGTTTTTTGCTGCCGTCGCGTCGCGACACTCCTGGTCATACCATTGGTTCCGAGGTTGCGGGCTCCGGAAACCAATCACTTCTTCAGCGGCAGCGCGCATGGAGTGGGAGATGTGCGCCCAAAGTCCATCGGCATCATCGTGTTGTGAGGTTGGTTGGTTGAGCTTAACCGAGAGTTGAGCGGAGTAGGCCTCAGCTGTCCTTTGTGATTGCAGCTTAGCGACGTCTAGCTTTCGTTGCATTCCTGTGCGTATGTTCTTTGCATTGCATAACCGCATGCGGATCTTGGCTGCAACAAGAAAGTGGTCGGAGTCGATGTTCACTCCCCGAAATGTACGCACATCCAGAACGCTAGAAGCGTGCCTTCCGTCGATCACAAAATGATCAATTTGGTTTCGTGTTTTTTGATCAGGGGACAGCCAGGTGGCCTTATGGATGTCGAGGTGTTGGAATCTGGTGCTACTTACTACCATGTTTCGTGCCGCGGCGAAGTCGATCAGTCTTAGACCGTTGTTCGTAGTGGCCTTGTGGAGACTGAACTGACCGACAGTGGGGCCAAAGACGCCTTCTTTTCCGACCTTTGCGTTAAAATCGCCGAGGACTATTTTTACGTCGTGGGCCGGACAGCGATCGTACACGTCCTCTAGGCTCGCGTAGAAAGCATCCTTGGCGGCATCGTCCTTTTCCTCAGTCGGGGCGTGCGCGCAAATTAAGGTTACATTAAAAAATTTCGCCTTGATGCGTATCGTCGCCAACCTTTCGTTCACTGGTGTGAACCGAGAAACAAGGTGGCGTAGTTTTCGTCTTACGACGAAGCTGCATCCGAATTCGCGCTTCTCCGCATGGCAGCTGTAGTAAATATCGCAGTCTGCTCGCTTAGAGCAGCCTTGCCCTTTCCATCGCATCTCCTGGATGGCGGTGATGTCAGCCTTTATTTTTGCGAGGGCTTCCGCCAGTTGGATAGATGCACCTTCTCTGTAGAGAGTCCGGACATTCCAGGTACATATCCGTAAATCATGGTCCGTTTTTCGTTTGCGGTGGTCGTCAACGTGTTTGGGGTTATCATCCGAGGCTGGTTCGATTTTCATTGGGAAATTTGATAATGTGACGGGACCCAAACCCTGTGCACATTCCAGGATTAAGGTCTATGAGAGACCCCTCAAGTTTTAAGTCTAGAGAAAGACAAGGGGGGGTTTGGGCAAGGTGCTTTTAAGGCGACACCGACTCGCCTTGTCAGTCCATGAATAGAACAGCGAAAATCCGAAAATGCGACACATCACCTTCATTCACTCTTGTCTTGTATTTAATATAATTTACAAGAAAGGTCTATTTGCAAGGTTTTTTTCAACCACACCCCTCACCCCCTTGAAATGATGGGTACTGATGGTGAATACTAATTTCTAATAGCCAATGATCAAAGTAATATATGATATAAATGATCTTCCTGATTTCATTTATATTCATAGTTAAAACAAATTATTGAAAATGAACTAATTATACGTTCGATTAATCAAACACCGGTTGGAAATAGGTTAAGTTTTTTTGCACTAATGCGAAGGAACTTATGACAAAGAAACTGGAAACCTTTCTTATCGTGTGTCATGGTTTTTATGAAATTTTTTACTGCGCCAAGCTTTATGTGTAGAGGTGGTAATAGTATTTTTTCCATTTGGACTAACTCTTCCCGCACTACATTATGTTCTCCAATAGTACGATCAGTTTGCCTCGGCCAATTGTTTTTCATGTATTGATTGACGTCATAACTATTCTTAATGGTGTTGGGCTAAATTTTGTTACGAAGGTTAAAAATCTCGGATTCTTCATTAACTCTTCTCTCACTTGTGATGACTATATAAATTCCGTTGTTTGCAAGGCGTATTACATCCTTAGAGACGAACTGCATCATTTGTGCCTGGTGATACCAGAAAAAAGTTAGTTATCCAGCTCATAATGCCGATAAATTTTTACTCCGAGGTGGTATACAGTAAGCGTGATTCCAGCTCAAGCCATAAGCTACAACTTGCATTTAATAATGCAATAAGATACGTTAATGGTCTTAAAAAATTTGACCGGATAAGCCATTTGAGCAATCAATTGCTTGGATGTAATATTTTAAATTACTAGGATGCCAGAAATTATATTTTCTTACATAATTTAATGAATACACAAACTCCTGATTACTTATTTAGCTAACTTCAGTTCTGTAGATCAGCAAGAAACATGAACCTCATTATTCCTAGTCATAATTATTTAAATTCAAGCAGTTTATTTTTTGTGAACGTGATCAGATTATGGAATTCGCTGCCTTTAGCTGTTAAAAGTATAACGAATAAACGTGAATTTAAGCATGAAATCTTCTAAATTTTCTCCTAATTCTCTCTCTTTCTCTTTTCTTTTTCTCTTAGTTATTTAATATAGTGTTGTTGTTATTTATAGTCATATATTTAAAGCCATGGATGAGTCTTAAATATATTTATCTCTCTTATAATCTTTTGATTATTTTTTCATGCATTTGATAAAATTTCTCTGGATATGTATTGCTTTTTAATTTGAATTATTGGTTAAGCCCTAAGTTTCATAAATTAATTTATTGTATATAACTTTTTGTTATTATCTTTGCTGTTCTTACTGCATTCAAAATACCATAAGTCTTATATGTGAATATTGTCTTTAAATAAATAAATAAATAACGTAATTTCCACTCGCATAAACTTTTAAACACTCGCAAGCGAACTTTGTCCATCCAGGGGCCGAATTACAACATCCGTGATCGAGCAAAATTGTACAAGATTGATAGGCTTGATAATTTTGCTCGATCACGGATGCTGTAATTCGACCCCAAATTGCATTCCGGTTACAATCGACACAATTTTCGAATCGCCAGTTATTGCCTGAGGTTTTTTATTTGTTCTTTACTGTTATTTACTGTTCTTTACTCATTTACTGTTTTTTACTTTTTCTATTTAGTCACTTTTAGGATATAGAAAAGGTTTAAATTTCATTTCGCCAAGTTTCCAACTTAGATGATGTATTTGAGATTAAAGCATATGTGCAAAGTTTTAAGTATTTAGAGTAATTTTTGTAGAATTTGAAAAGATTTTACTGTCTTTAAAACGTCAGTTTGTGTGAAAGGTAGGCGTGAAATCATCCGATTTATCAAATTTTCAAACTTAACTTTTTTTCAAATTGAAGCTGACATTGTGGATTTCATTATGATTGCTCAAAAATATCGACAGACAGACTGACTTGACTAAATCGATTCAGGAGGTGATGCTAATCAATAAAATACATACTTTTCTACACTTGCCTCTACTCTTTATGAGCGGAGTTACATAGTCAGTATAATCATTACTTAGTACACGTGGAGTAGAAAAATGCTGTTTAAATCACACACTCTGTTTTCATTTTATATTTGTTTAAATTGTGCTTGCTTTTTTGGAGAGGTGCTAAATTTGACCTGAAATTTCTTTAAATACTCATGCCCATGTGACCATAAATTGTCTTATTTGCTAAGTAAAAGATTTTGATCTCAATGTTACGATTGTCATGACTCAAAGGCTTAAATGAATTGATTTATATATGCTCATTAAAGAAGCTAGAACTACTATACGAAAACAAATTTTTTACTTTACAAATTCTTTTTTTGCAGTATAATTATGCAGTATAATTAATATCTCATGTATGATACGATAGAAAACAATCCTTTTTTTTTTGGCAACATACGTGGACACCACATTTCTCACATTTTTATAGAGGTGCTCCCGTTTTGCATAGGTGGCATCGACCTTTTTCTCCACATACCACCCAATGGCCGCTTTCATAATACCTCTTTGAATTTGGCGGATCATATGCAACTTTACGGCGCTTGAAACTGGAAGTTGATGAAAAATCAGACGAAGATGACGGTGCTGAATCTATTTCTTCATGTTTCAAAATGTTTCCGCTAGGTCGTCCTCTTTTCTTTTGTACTGAGCTGAAGGAGGGTGGTGCAGCATTTTGAAACTCATTTGCTATTTCCATCTGAAATTTTGTTAGTAATATACGTTTTGAGTTCGACTCGACCATTTTGAGGTGCTTGCGATACAGAAGCCAGGAATTGGTTACTGGTGTTCCCAAAGACCAGTAAAATATTCGCATATACCATTTAATGGAGCGATGATTGATTTTGTAGAGCTTTATTAGCATGTCAGAGAGATCAACCCCTCCCATGTGCTTGTTGTATTTTAATACAATAGCTGGTCTCGTGATATCAATAAATTGTTTTTCTTTTGCGCTCCACTGAAGGCATGTTCCCAACAAATGTATATAAAAACTGCACCTTTGTTATCTTACCAACGAACTGCAACATTTCCATGGTTGACTTCGCACTTCATATCCTAAAATCCCCTGCCAAGCTTTTTCATATCAGATTCGGTTTTCAATTCGCAATTGCCCATTCGGACTTTTCTGACAGTGCCGATGCAAAACATATCCATTTCTTTCAAGGATACAAGAAGACTGAGCGAGGTAAACCAGTTATCAAAATATAGCTTGTAGTTTTTAAATTTCGGGACCGAGGATGCCAAATACAGGACGATGTCAGATGACAGTCCATATGAGTGACAAGAAGGTGCAGTCATATATAATACCCGATGAACGTGCTCGCGTAAACATTTTCATCATTTGCATCAATAAAATTGAACGTATTTTACACAGCTTATCATAGTTAGCATCACCTTTTTTGGTTGCTCCGATTTGTCCGTGAAATGGAGAAATTTCTTTATATTTTCAAATTTCTTTCGTGGCTGCGAATCGGTTACTGCAGACGACTTTAGCTCTTGGGACCAAGCCATTTTGAAATTTGTAAGTTTTATCACACCCAAATACAACAATACCCCAAAGCACCGACAAATGTCTTTTTCAGTGCATTTGAGTTCAGAACCTTAATCTTGAAGTGCATATAAGTTGGTCTCTTTTACAATCAGTTATATCACTGCATCGTCAAAAAACGAACTGAAATACTTTATTGGGCTATTCACCATTTGAATATCTTCTAGAGGCCTTTTCCATGGTACGTCTTTTACATCAATGGGTTTTTTCCTTCATTGCAATGTAGGCAAGTCTCTTTTTTCAACTCTCTTGATAAGGAACTCTCTTGAAACTCTTCAGCACGTTCTTCAGTGGCGATAACTTCTAGTAAGCCTATCTCGATTACCTCACCTTTGTCCAAAATTTATTTCAAACTATTTTCCAAAAACTCTTCTTCATCATCATCTTCGCAATCTTCAACAGAAGACTTGTCTCAGTCAAACTCCAGAACGGCTTTAATCTCCTCCTCACACACAGTCCTTTACTTGGCTTATTCTTGTTTTCGATTTTAATGTTTTTACTTGCCCAAAGTTGCTTATAAGCAAATTCAGTAAACAAAAAAATATTAGTGCGTAACAATACAATTTTTTTAAAATATTTTATTATTTTTCTTTAATTTTACCTTTAATGTTAAACTTATGTCCTTTTTTATATTATGATTTATTAGTTTTTTTATGTAATTTCAAAATGCATCGTAATTATGTTAATCGCGAGATAACTGTTAATTTTTTGTTGTTTCTTTTTTCTCAGAACTGCAAGTAACCAAAATTATGTGCACTTTGATGTTCTTTGTCTAAAATGAAATTCCGTTTTTTCCAAATAAAACGGTGCTAAAAATCAAAGTTACTTACAAGCAACTTTGGGGTCGAAAGGGTTAACCGTAGTCCTACGTTGAGAAAAACTTTTAAATTCCACGTTGAGGTGTAGATGAGGAATTGAAGTTTTTAAATATTTTAAAAAATTTATAATTGAGATACTACAAGGAACGTGATTTCGGTCTACACTTAGCATAAAATAAAAATCATGTAAGCTTGCTTTTATCCCAAAACAAAACGGTTTTGGAAATATATAAAAATTAAAAATATGTAGTTTTCTACACAAACGTACGACTACGGTTAAGGAAAGATTACAAATTACTTCATTTCAGATACAAATTACATTCGTAATTATTTATTTTTTATATTTAAGCAAAATGAAATGTAATTTGTCCACATGAAACTTTCTCGAATTAATTATTTCTTCCGATGCAAACAATTTTTCGTTTGATATATTTAAATTTGATAATTTTTTTTTCCGATGTAATTTTTACGCCCACAGAATATTAAAATAAATTTAATTAATCTAGTTGCATAGTGTTAGTAAGCTTTTCACTAATTGCTGAATCAGGAAGGTTTCTGAGGTATTTTCTTAAAGCTTAACAATATCAAATAAAAATAAAAAACGCTCTAGTTAAGAATTAAAAAACAGTTTAGAACCTAATAAATTATATTAAGCGAGCCTAAGATACAAAAAAAATACTGCAACATTTTCACACATCCGGGTGTTAAAATAACAAAGTAAAATATAATTTATAATGCCTGTCAATTAGGTACCGAATTATGCTGCCAGCTCTTATATTTGTATATATATATCGATATATTTCATTCATGTATGTTTGCCATAAAACTTATCTAGTAGTGAGCAAATATATCTTAGTTTTTGCTACGTCACTAGCCGCCACCAATTTGTTAAACTAGCTGAAGGTGTGAAACGAGTCTTTTCATTGTTGTATCTATGAGTTGCTATAATTTTTTTTTAAATAACTTGATGTGTTCATGCGTAGGCGACGAATATCATCATAATTCCCACGAAGTATTATAAAACAAGAAGAAAATTCTTATATATTTTCGAGTTAATTAAAAATTTTAACAAGTTCGCTATTTTTATTACTAACATAAAATATATTTATTTACAATACATGAAAAGTCATATTTTTTGTTTTATTTTTTTATGTGATTTTAAGATTAATTGTTTTGAAAAAAAGATGAATAATTATCTTTAATTTACAACAGAGGACTTTAAATGCATTTTTAGACACACGCAGACGTTATTCCTCAAGCAGCTTTCAACACTTACACGCAGGCAGATCACATTAATACACATTTAAACACAAACGCACATGTATAACATTGTGTATTTATAAATTAATTTCAAACTATTTATAAATCGATCTTCCATCGATCGTACATTAATCAAAATTCAATTAAATTCAACAGAGAAAAGATAAATGAACGATGATTTACGGTATTTATACAGGAACAAGGGGACGTATTTAATTAAAGCTTGTCGATACGAAATTATTTAAAGGAACACAATATTTTTAATCTGAGCAAAGAAAAGTTTTGTTGATTTTAGCCTAAGAATTCTAAGAATTTGCTCCTGGCTCTTTTGTAGAGTGAACACCAGATATAAATTTAAAGCTTTCTCGGGTTATCCAATATCTGGAATTTCCAAAAGAAATGCGGACATCACACTATGTCGCGATCCCATACATTTTTTGGAGAAAAATAGAAGAAGTTCTAGAGAAACAAAACTTGGCATGGATATTTCCTTTGATGAAATTAAGGTAAAAAAATGGTCAAAATCTTCCCACTGCCACGCCGCCTTCTATATAAAGGCGGATTCAAAAATTTTTAATTTTGAACCAATAGACATGAAAGGCGGTATAAAAGTTATTAAGTACACCCAAAATAAAAAACACGTTTTAACTGAAAAAAAACCGACTTCAAACTCACTACAAAGTAAAAATATTTTAAAAATACTTTTCCTATTAATTTTTTTGTCAAATTTGACAATTTTTTAAAAATGTTATATTGGAAATCTTATAATATTATTTTTTTTTATGTTGACTTTATATGATTTAAATACAAATTCTAAATGTTTGATAGTTTAAATCATACTTGATTTTAAATACAAATTCTAGTTGTTTGATAGTTTAAAATCGTTTATTGAGCTTAAGGTCAAAGTTAGAACAATTAATTGTTCTAACGAATTTTTCCAAAGAAACAACAACAACAACAAAGTTTTTTCAATATGAAAAGGAAAAAATCACTAGCTGATCTGATTGCAATTTCTACTCTGCTAAAAGCGTCATCAGAAATCTTTGTGATACCCGTGCAAGCGCGCGCTAACGCACTGCACCATCGGGGCGATGAGATTTGAAGCGTCAATTTCTCAGTTTTTCCTCCATTTCATAATGTCACATTTGTTGTTGTATTTCTGTTTTACTTTAGTTTCTATGCTTATGTTATTATATGTAGTCCAACAGCCTGCTGGAAGTCTGCACTAACAAAGCATGTTTACTGAAGTTGTTTTTAGAATTTTTGCTGATTTTGTTTTCAGCTGTTTCCGTTTGGTCGAGCTCTACCATTTGATTAAAGTTTTTTCTAAATGACCTCTATATTAATTATGTTGACTTTATATGATTTAAATACAAATTCTAAATGTTTGATAGTTTAAATCATACTTGATTTTAAATACAAATTCTAGTTGTTTGATAGTTTAAAATCGTTTATTGAGCTTAAGGTCAAAGTTAGAACAATTAATTGTTCTAACGAATTTTTCCAAAGAAACAACAACAACAACAAAGTTTTTTCAATATGAAAAGGAAAAAATCACTAGCTGATCTGATTGCAATTTCTACTCTGCTAAAAGCGTCATCAGAAATCTTTGTGATACCCGTGCAAGCGCGCGCTAACGCACTGCACCATCGGGGCGATGAGATTTGAAGCGTCAATTTCTCAGTTTTTCCTCCATTTCATAATGTCACATTTGTTGTTGTATTTCTGTTTTACTTTAGTTTCTATGCTTATGTTATTATATGTAGTCCAACAGCCTGCTGGAAGTCTGCACTAACAAAGCATGTTTACTGAAGTTGTTTTTAGAATTTTTGCTGATTTTGTTTTCAGCTGTTTCCGTTTGGTCGAGCTCTACCATTTGATTAAAGTTTTTTCTAAATGACCTCTATATTAATTATGTTGACTTTATATGATTTAAATACAAATTCTAAATGTTTGATAGTTTAAATCATACTTGATTTTAAATACAAATTCTAGTTGTTTGATAGTTTAAAATCGTTTATTGAGCTTAAGGTCAAAGTTAGAACAATTAATTGTTCTAACGAATTTTTCCAAAGAAACAACAACAACAACAAAGTTTTTTCAATATGAAAAGGAAAAAATCACTAGCTGATCTGATTGCAATTTCTACTCTGCTAAAAGCGTCATCAGAAATCTTTGTGATACCCGTGCAAGCGCGCGCTAACGCACTGCACCATCGGGGCGATGAGATTTGAAGCGTCAATTTCTCAGTTTTTCCTCCATTTCATAATGTCACATTTGTTGTTGTATTTCTGTTTTACTTTAGTTTCTATGCTTATGTTATTATATGTAGTCCAACAGCCTGCTGGAAGTCTGCACTAACAAAGCATGTTTACTGAAGTTGTTTTTAGAATTTTTGCTGATTTTGTTTTCAGCTGTTTCCGTTTGGTCGAGCTCTACCATTTGATTAAAGTTTTTTCTAAATGACCTCTATATTAATTATGTTGACTTTATATGATTTAAATACAAATTCTAAATGTTTGATAGTTTAAATCATACTTGATTTTAAATACAAATTCTAGTTGTTTGATAGTTTAAAATCGTTTATTGAGCTTAAGGTCAAAGTTAGAACAATTAATTGTTCTAACGAATTTTTCCAAAGAAACAACAACAACAACAAAGTTTTTTCAATATGAAAAGGAAAAAATCACTAGCTGATCTGATTGCAATTTCTACTCTGCTAAAAGCGTCATCAGAAATCTTTGTGATACCCGTGCAAGCGCGCGCTAACGCACTGCACCATCGGGGCGATGAGATTTGAAGCGTCAATTTCTCAGTTTTTCCTCCATTTCATAATGTCACATTTGTTGTTGTATTTCTGTTTTACTTTAGTTTCTATGCTTATGTTATTATATGTAGTCCAACAGCCTGCTGGAAGTCTGCACTAACAAAGCATGTTTACTGAAGTTGTTTTTAGAATTTTTGCTGATTTTGTTTTCAGCTGTTTCCGTTTGGTCGAGCTCTACCATTTGATTAAAGTTTTTTCTAAATGACCTCTATATTAATTATGTTGACTTTATATGATTTAAATACAAATTCTAAATGTTTGATAGTTTAAATCATACTTGATTTTAAATACAAATTCTAGTTGTTTGATAGTTTAAAATCGTTTATTGAGCTTAAGGTCAAAGTTAGAACAATTAATTGTTCTAACGAATTTTTCCAAAGAAACAACAACAACAACAAAGTTTTTTCAATATGAAAAGGAAAAAATCACTAGCTGATCTGATTGCAATTTCTACTCTGCTAAAAGCGTCATCAGAAATCTTTGTGATACCCGTGCAAGCGCGCGCTAACGCACTGCACCATCGGGGCGATGAGATTTGAAGCGTCAATTTCTCAGTTTTTCCTCCATTTCATAATGTCACATTTGTTGTTGTATTTCTGTTTTACTTTAGTTTCTATGCTTATGTTATTATATGTAGTCCAACAGCCTGCTGGAAGTCTGCACTAACAAAGCATGTTTACTGAAGTTGTTTTTAGAATTTTTGCTGATTTTGTTTTCAGCTGTTTCCGTTTGGTCGAGCTCTACCATTTGATTAAAGTTTTTTCTAAATGACCTCTATATTAATTATGTTGACTTTATATGATTTAAATACAAATTCTAAATGTTTGATAGTTTAAATCATACTTGATTTTAAATACAAATTCTAGTTGTTTGATAGTTTAAAATCGTTTATTGAGCTTAAGGTCAAAGTTAGAACAATTAATTGTTCTAACGAATTTTTCCAAAGAAACAACAACAACAACAAAGTTTTTTCAATATGAAAAGGAAAAAATCACTAGCTGATCTGATTGCAATTTCTACTCTGCTAAAAGCGTCATCAGAAATCTTTGTGATACCCGTGCAAGCGCGCGCTAACGCACTGCACCATCGGGGCGATGAGATTTGAAGCGTCAATTTCTCAGTTTTTCCTCCATTTCATAATGTCACATTTGTTGTTGTATTTCTGTTTTACTTTAGTTTCTATGCTTATGTTATTATATGTAGTCCAACAGCCTGCTGGAAGTCTGCACTAACAAAGCATGTTTACTGAAGTTGTTTTTAGAATTTTTGCTGATTTTGTTTTCAGCTGTTTCCGTTTGGTCGAGCTCTACCATTTGATTAAAGTTTTTTCTAAATGACCTCTATATTAATTATGTTGACTTTATATGATTTAAATACAAATTCTAAATGTTTGATAGTTTAAATCATACTTGATTTTAAATACAAATTCTAGTTGTTTGATAGTTTAAAATCGTTTATTGAGCTTAAGGTCAAAGTTAGAACAATTAATTGTTCTAACGAATTTTTCCAAAGAAACAACAACAACAACAAAGTTTTTTCAATATGAAAAGGAAAAAATCACTAGCTGATCTGATTGCAATTTCTACTCTGCTAAAAGCGTCATCAGAAATCTTTGTGATACCCGTGCAAGCGCGCGCTAACGCACTGCACCATCGGGGCGATGAGATTTGAAGCGTCAATTTCTCAGTTTTTCCTCCATTTCATAATGTCACATTTGTTGTTGTATTTCTGTTTTACTTTAGTTTCTATGCTTATGTTATTATATGTAGTCCAACAGCCTGCTGGAAGTCTGCACTAACAAAGCATGTTTACTGAAGTTGTTTTTAGAATTTTTGCTGATTTTGTTTTCAGCTGTTTCCGTTTGGTCGAGCTCTACCATTTGATTAAAGTTTTTTCTAAATGACCTCTATATTAATTATGTTGACTTTATATGATTTAAATACAAATTCTAAATGTTTGATAGTTTAAATCATACTTGATTTTAAATACAAATTCTAGTTGTTTGATAGTTTAAAATCGTTTATTGAGCTTAAGGTCAAAGTTAGAACAATTAATTGTTCTAACGAATTTTTCCAAAGAAACAACAACAACAACAAAGTTTTTTCAATATGAAAAGGAAAAAATCACTAGCTGATCTGATTGCAATTTCTACTCTGCTAAAAGCGTCATCAGAAATCTTTGTGATACCCGTGCAAGCGCGCGCTAACGCACTGCACCATCGGGGCGATGAGATTTGAAGCGTCAATTTCTCAGTTTTTCCTCCATTTCATAATGTCACATTTGTTGTTGTATTTCTGTTTTACTTTAGTTTCTATGCTTATGTTATTATATGTAGTCCAACAGCCTGCTGGAAGTCTGCACTAACAAAGCATGTTTACTGAAGTTGTTTCTAGAATTTTTGCTGATTTTGTTTTCAGCTGTTTCCGTTTGGTCGAGCTCTACCATTTGATTAAAGTTTTTTCTAAATGACCTCTATATTAATTATGTTGACTTTATATGATTTAAATACAAATTCTAAATGTTTGATAGTTTAAATCATACTTGATTTTAAATACAAATTCTAGTTGTTTGATAGTTTAAAATCGTTTATTGAGCTTAAGGTCAAAGTTAGAACAATTAATTGTTCTAACGAATTTTTCCAAAGAAACAACAACAACAACAAAGTTTTTTCAATATGAAAAGGAAAAAATCACTAGCTGATCTGATTGCAATTTCTACTCTGCTAAAAGCGTCATCAGAAATCTTTGTGATACCCGTGCAAGCGCGCGCTAACGCACTGCACCATCGGGGCGATGAGATTTGAAGCGTCAATTTCTCAGTTTTTCCTCCATTTCATAATGTCACATTTGTTGTTGTATTTCTGTTTTACTTTAGTTTCTATGCTTATGTTATTATATGTAGTCCAACAGCCTGCTGGAAGTCTGCACTAACTGCACTTTCTGCAGAGTAGAAATTGCAATCAGATCAGCTAGTGATTTTTTCCTTTTCATATTGAAAAAACTTTGTTGTTGTTGTTGTTTCTTTGGAAAAATTCGTTAGAACAATTAATTGTTCTAACTTTGACCTTAAGCTCAATAAACGATTTTAAACTATCAAACAACTAGAATTTGTATTTAAAATCAAGTATGATTTAAACTATCAAACATTGAGAATTTGTATTTAAATCATATAAAGTCAACATAATTAATATAGAGGTCATTTAGAAAAAACTTTAATCAAATGGTAGAGCTCGACCAAACGGAAACAGCTGAAAACAAAATCAGCAAAAATTCTAAAAACAACTTCAGTAAACATGCTTTGTTAGTGCAGACTTCCAGCAGGCTGTTGGACTACATATAATAACATAAGCATAGAAACTAAAGTAAAACAGAAATACAACAACAAATGTGACATTATGAAATGGAGGAAAAACTGAGAAATTGACGCTTCAAATCTCATCGCCCCGATGGTGCAGTGCGTTAGCGCGCGCTTGCACGGGTATCACAAAGATTTCTGATGACGCTTTTAGCAGAGTAGAAATTGCAATCAGATCAGCTAGTGATTTTTTCCTTTTCATATTGAAAAAACTTTGTTGTTGTTGTTGTTTCTTTGGAAAAATTCGTTAGAACAATTAATTGTTCTAACTTTGACCTTAAGCTCAATAAACGATTTTAAACTATCAAACAACTAGAATTTGTATTTAAAATCAAGTATGATTTAAACTATCAAACATTTAGAATTTGTATTTAAATCATATAAAGTCAACATAATTAATATAGAGGTCATTTAGAAAAAACTTTAATCAAATGGTAGAGCTCGACCAAACGGAAACAGCTGAAAACAAAATCAGCAAAAATTCTAAAAACAACTTCAGTAAACATGCTTTGTTAGTGCAGACTTCCAGCAGGCTGTTGGACTACATATAATAACATAAGCATAGAAACTAAAGTAAAACAGAAATACAACAACAAATGTGACATTATGAAATGGAGGAAAAACTGAGAAATTGACGCTTCAAATCTCATCGCCCCGATGGTGCAGTGCGTTAGCGCGCGCTTGCACGGGTATCACAAAGATTTCTGATGACGCTTTTAGCAGAGTAGAAATTGCAATCAGATCAGCTAGTGATTTTTTCCTTTTCATATTGAAAAAACTTTGTTGTTGTTGTTGTTTCTTTGGAAAAATTCGTTAGAACAATTAATTGTTCTAACTTTGACCTTAAGCTCAATAAACGATTTTAAACTATCAAACAACTAGAATATGTATTTAAAATCAAGTATGATTTAAACTATCAAACATTTAGAATTTGTATTTAAATCATATAAAGTCAACATAATTAATATAGAGGTAATTTAGAAAAAACTTTAATTATTTTTTTTTCTAATATGTTTTATAAACATTAATTTCTGTATGAATATAAGGAGTTTAAAGCTCGCGCTAATATAATCAGACTTTTATAAAAATAACGCTTTCGATCACTAAACAAAGTAATAATTGTAATATAATAGAGAGTGATATTGTACATGCTATTCTTCTCTCTCGAGCTTAAAAATTTTTTAAAATAACGCTATCAAGCAACTTCAACTTGAATAGAATACGGAAACAGACCTATTAACTTCGGGACCTAAAATCTCATTAGTATTAGCAGTGTAGGGATGGTAAGCAGATCATGATTGTGTGGCAAAGATTAGCGCCGGCTTCAAAGCTCTTATATCCATAAAGAAATTTATATACCTCAGTAAAATAATTATATGTGCAACACTTCAAATGCAATTCTAAGCAAACATAACTTCATTTGTTTTTATATAATTTTTTTATTGAAATAGTATTAAGGAAGTATATGTAAAACAAGATATGTCTTATTTAAAAAACTTGTTGTTATTAAAAAAAAATTATAATGTATTAAAAAGTTCATAGAAAATATTTATATGTGCAAAACCTATTTTATTGATTTTATGGAATAAAATATAAATGTATATTGATTTTATATAAGAATATGTCTTCCTTTATTGGTGCGTTTTCATGCTGAAAAGTCCAGTTATCCTGATATTTATAGCATGTGAACTTAATAAACACATCATCTTATAACTCAATTTACGTTTGTGCATTCGATTTGCATGAAATTAATAACACGGGAGACTTTCAAAGTATCCGAAACCGGCTAAAATCATCAATAATCCCCACCCATGATTACGCGCAAACCTAATTTGTCGTGGCTATCGCAAATTGTGCCGGTATATCTAGCAACCGTTGGCCCCATCAAGGTTGAACCTTTTCTCATCACTTAATATGACATTCTCAAATTTTTTTTCACAAAATTTGTATTTTTCGGCATATGCTAGACTGGCCGCAATGTGACATGGTAGAAGCCTGGGTTGAGAGAAGGGCGATTCACAACTGATGTTGGCATTTTCATCCCAAATTTGTTGGATTCTGCTTCTGCCCATAGATCCAAATGCGAAGCAATTTCACCACAACTCATCCCTTTCTGCACAGCAAGACGTCGGATTCGTCTTTTGGTCAATCACGAATTTTTTTCACTACTCTTGATTATAGCATAGATGCCAGGGTATTTTAAAAAATTTGTTATATTGTTTCGTTGACGATTTCTCCTAGCAGCTGTAGCACTTGTTTTACCGGATTTATTTAAGTCTTTTATATTTCAACGATTTTCTTCAGATAAAGTGGTTCCACTTGGCATTTTTATTTGAAAAATAATATTACTCTGAAATGTGCTCATATTTTGTTCCAAAAATGTATTACCGCTATGTTTATGGGCTTTCTTACTAAGGTTATCAAAAAAATGTCGTTATTTCTACGTTATAGCAGATAAAACACAAAAACAGCAATTATGCACATATAAATATTTTCTATTGCACAAGCGAGATTTCACACTATTTTCGACTAACGGTACTACGAATACGAGGAAGAGAAAATTTCTCTGTTCAACAAATAAACTACATCCTTTAAGAAAAATTATGGCAAACTCAAAAAAATTGTGTTGTTATAAACTAGGGAGAAAAAATAAAAAATATTTTTGCACATATAAATACTTTACTAAGGTATTTATGATAATAAAACATCCCTGTAGGAAAATCAATTAATTTAAAAGTAGTTGAAATAGTAGTTTTTTGTCAACCACAATTAGTTGAAATGATGACTTTTTTGCATAGAACGAACTAACATATCTTGTATGGTGATGTCCGCTGAATAAGTCAATTGACTTTCGTCTGCATATGTTTTCAACTACTTGTTAAATTAGTTGAATTTAAATTATTTTTTTAACTACTTTAAAATAAATCAATTGAAAACCGCATATATGTTCAACTACTTGTTAAGTTAATTAAATTTCAATTATTTTTTTTTAATTACTTTTAAATTAAAAAACTGAAAACTGCATATATTTTCAACTACTCGTTTAATTAGTTAAATTTAAACTATTTTTAATTACTTTAAAATAAATCAATTGAAAACTAGTTAATATTTCACTTACTGAAGATGAATTTAAAAGCATAAAAATTTTAAATTTTTATACATCAAAGAGATCATTTATTTTATTGTTTAAAAAAAAAATGCATAAATTCATATTAGTGAAAGCCTAAAGCTAATAATATTTGATGAAATATCATAATTAAATATATATAAACTTGTGATCTAATAAAAATTTGCAATAAAAACATGTCAAAATCAGAGTAGTCGTTGCCTTAACATAATTCAAAGTAGTTTTTAAACCACTTTTATTAAGTACTTTTTCAATTCCTTCATATATAATGCAAAAAAAACTATTCATAATTGAAATGGATGCCTCCTTAATATAATTCAAAAGTAGTTCATAAACTAGTTTATTTTAAACTAGTTTTTTTGTTAGTTGTTTTTAAAAACATGTTAGTTTGTTCCTATAGGGATATTAGAAAAAAATTTGAGTAACAAGATTTTCAGTATTATAATATAAACATATAAATTATCAAATTTGACCAAGAATTAATAGGAAAATTTATTTCAAATTATTTTTTTTACTTTGTAGTAATTTTGAAGTCAGTCCTTTTGTTTGTTAAAAAGTTTTTATTACTTCCTTTTTAGAGAACTTTATAATAGTTCAACCAATTCTTGTAACGAGTTATAGTAATGAGAAAGAGTGTTTTTTCTATCCATTCAAGTAACGACTTTTATCAACGTAGTTTCCAGATGCTGTGTTTTTCTAATATTGCCACTAGCTTTTGTCGAA
Source organism: Dichetophora obliterata (assembly GCA_963920525.1). NCBI lineage: Eukaryota > Metazoa > Arthropoda > Insecta > Diptera > Sciomyzidae > Dichetophora > Dichetophora obliterata. Next base: position 84,173,186 of record OY986439.1, on the reverse strand, counting down.
TGCCGCTCACTTTTTTAGATGGGCACTATCGAACTACAATTTTTTTTTTAAATTCACAATCTTAGAGGTCTGAATAGTTGTATAAGGTTGTCAAGATCTCCCAAAACAAAATTAAAAAAACGATGTCTTCCTCTCCTGCAAGGACGAAGTTGTTTTTTGATAAGAAACGAAAAAAATAACGATCTCAAAATGGTTAGATTTTTATAAAAAAATGCTTTAAGACATAAGTCGGCTGCTTTTCTACACAAAAGGGTGATAGCCTTATGAAAGAGTACATTGAAGAATATAAAGAAATAGTTGAAACTAAAGAACTTTCAAAAACATTGAAAGTTCATGTAACACTGGAACATCTTACACATTGCCTGGACTCGGTACCCTAAAAAAAGATGGACTCAGTAACTGGTCTGAAAAAGCAGGAGAATCCATTCACAAGGAATTTATAACACATTGGATTCGAAGAAAATTTAATTCAATGAATAGTGCAGCACATTTACCAAAGTTGCAGGAAGCAGTTGTTGCTTTTTCATCTCTAAATATATAAATACTAAAGTTATTACGCAATGAAATGAAAAAGTTATATGGATAGTTTTTTCCCAATAGCTTATACGACCCAAACTTAAACGCTAAAGTTAATTTTCTAAACTGATTTTATTTGCTCACGGGTCTTTTTTGCTCAGCAAAGCTGGTTATACTGACTAGACAGTTAATACAAATTTATTTCTTAAGCTACTTCAATGATGTTATGTAATTAAACTAAGTTCTAATGTTAGATTATTTCTACAGAAATTTGAAAGTAAGACAAACATATTTAAGGAAAAAATACTTCTAGCAGAGATATCAGCCTGAGACTTTGGTCACGAGTTTCTATAAATGTGGCAATGATTTTATTTAAAAATGAGCGTTGTTGGCCCGTGCCAGGTTGACTGATTGAGATGACTCTTCGGACAGATTCAAGGAGGCTAGGTTCCGTACTCCAGAATACGGAAAAGGTTTTAGATAGGCCTCCACCTTTACTTCAGGTTGAAACCTATCATCAAAACATGAAATTAATTTAGTAACTCAAAGGGACTTTGGACGACGCAATACTTCCAATCAAACCAAATACCTAGATATTTTAATTTTTCAACTCTTGCTACAAAACTTCCTCTAAAATAAATTCGTGAAAGCTCATTAGCACTTGGAATGTTCTTAAAATTTTTTGAAATTATAAAATTTGTTTTATTCAGATTAATTTTTAATAAATTTTTATTAAACCATTTCGAAATTGAGTTTAAATCAGACTGAATATTAGCTAAAAGTTCTTCTTAAGAGTCAGTAGAATGCATAAATGTTCCATCATCAGCATAAAACTGTGGGATCCCCTTTAGTTCTAAGCTGAAGATTCCTTTTATATAAATCAAAAAGAAAGCAGCTAGTTTCGATCCCTTTGATATTGTTTTTAGTGAGCTTTTTATTTTATTGATTGCTTTCTATTTAACAAAAACGCTTCAAAAAGTTTTAATGCTTTTCCTACTAAGCCAAGTTCTACTAGGCAAAATTTTAATTCTTCGGGATAAATTCCAGATCTAAAGCTTTCATTTACAAAATTTACAAAGGGACCAGCGAGTGCTTCTTTATATTTTTGTTCAAAACGTGCTGATACATTATCAGGTCCATTTGCCGATTTTGAATTCAAGCTGTTAATCTCATTTTCGATTTCACTAAAATCACGTTCATTTGACAGAAAAGGATGGCTTTCCCGTATCTCTTCCAGAAGATGTACATCATCCAACTCTTGAAATAACAGTTTTATTCCCCCACGAAAAAGAAGATAAAGTAACTGCTGATGCGCGAAATAAAAAAGTTAAGAATTTTAAGAAAACGGACTGAGTAAAACTTAATTCCTTACTTTCGCAGACTGATTGGTCCCCAATTTTAACTAGCAGAACATCATATTCAGATTATGATGTCGAATCTTCTGTACAGTTTTTCAATGATACTCTGCAAAGGTATTTCTTATTGTCCGTCCCAAAAAAAGGTGTTTCTCCAATCCTTTAAATCCACCCTGGCTAACAAATGATCTAAAGGTACTTAAAAATTTAAAAAATCGTTTATTTAAAAAAAAATAAAATATCTGAATCTAGTTTAGACTTTGCTTCCTATTCTTCTTGTCGTTATAGATATCAACTATTAAATAAACAATGCTATTCTGCTTATATAATAAACATAAAATCTCAATTTAAAGACGATCCAAAACTTTTCTATAGTTTTGTTAACTGAAAACGTAAAGCCTCCAGCTTTCCACCCCATATGAAATCCAATCAGGAAGAATCATCTTGTGACAATGTGATTTCTAACATGTTTGCAAACTTCTTTTAATCAACTTATTCCGATATACCATTTAATACTAGCACGGTGTATCCTTTTCTCCCGCCAGTTAACTCTTTTAAAAATCCTGTAATAGACCCAAATATTGTTATGTGTTATCTTCGACAAGTAAAATCTTCTTTTACGACCGGCCCTGATAAAATTCCAAGCTGTATTTTAAAGCAATGTGCTACAAACCTGTGTACTCTCCTCTAGCAAACATTTTTAATATTTCCTTGCATAGTGGTTATTTTCCTATTATATGGAAGGATTCTTATATTATACCCCTTCATAAATCGGGCTCCAAGAAAGATGTTTCTAACTATCGAGGAATTGCAAAATTAAATACAATCCCTAAGTTATTTGAGAAAATCATAACTGATCAATTCCGTGTCTTCCGCCATTTCTGTCTTTCAACATGGTTTTCTGAAGGGTAAGTCCAGTACAACAAACCTCTTAGAGTTTACTACGTGTGTTATAAATGGTTTTACTTTTGGGACTGCAGACTGATGCTGTTTATACGGATTTTAGCAAAGCTTTCGACAGTGTTAATCATAATCTTCTTTTGAAAAAACTCCACCTTATTGGGTTTCCTGTCACATTATTAAATTGGATAAATTCCTATTTATCTAGACGTACTCAAAAGGTATTATATAAGAATTCTCTTTCAAAAAATTATTTTGGTCACTTCTGGCGTACCTCAGGGCAGTCATCTTGTAGACCGGTTTTGTTTTTACTATTCATTAATGATCTTCCTTCGGTAATAAAACACTGTAACGTCTTAATGTACGCTGACGATGTGAAACTTTTTCTTTGTTACAAATCACCCGAAGAACGACATCTTTTACAATCTGATCTAAATAGACTTGTGGACTGGTGTAGATTAAATATATTAAATCTCAACTTAAAAAATGTAAGCAGATGATATTTTCGCGAAGATCTGCTAATAACATAAATTACAATATAAATAACACTACATTAAAAATAATTTCCAGTTTTCTCGATCTTGGTGTTATTATGGATTCAAAAATTCGCTTCAATCTCCACGTTAATATGGTGATAAATAAGACAAGAATAGTCCTTGGTTTCATTAAAAGATGGGCTAAAGAATTCAGTGATCCCTTTACTATTAAATTATTATATGACTCTCTCGTAAGGCCAATTCTTGAATATGCATCAGTTATATGGAACCCACAATATAATGTCTACATCGACGCCATAGAATCCGTTCAAAAATAGTTTTTACTTTTTGCTTTACGTCATAGTCGTTGGAACCCCAATATTATGCTTCCATCGTATGAAATACGCCTTAAAATTATTTTACTACCTTCCCTAAGAAGCAGAAGAATGATGCTTAATGTCATGTTTCTTTATAAATTACTTCGTGGCGAGATTAATTCGGAATATCTCATCTCAGCTCTAAATTTTAATATCCCAAGGAGAGGAACTAGACATTTTCTGTTTTTCAAGTTGAGTCAGTGCAGTTCTAATTACGCTCTTCATGAACCTTTACGATGTATGTGCAGTGACTTCAATGATATCTTCAATATGATTAATTTTTCTGATTCGGTAGACGTCTTAAAACGGAAAATTATATTATATTTAAATAATTAAATCAATTTAACTTCATCCTATTATACCTAACGCAGTTTTATAACAATGTAATATCGGTAATTGTGATTGTTCTGTTTCTCCTTTTTGTCTCGATATTATGTTTTATTAAGTAAGCACCATCAAATATGAATCGTTTTTAAAACTTACTTTTTAATTATTCAATATTATAATTTTAAATCGAATTGGGATTTACGTGCTCACGTGGTTTCCTGATTTGAAATTAGACTGAACTCACACTATCACCTGGATTGGTATGCCAGAGTATGTCTCTTTTCCACAAAAGTTTATGCCTGCGTTGGCCCAAATGCATATCCAACTAATTGGGATTTTAATTTGGCGGATATGAGATTTATTGTTATAATCAAGCCCTTACACATAATATAATTCTACTTAATTCCATTCTTAATTTCATAATCCCTGTTAATTTTTATTTGCATTTCCGTTCTCACAAACAGAATATGCAAATTAATGCTTATTTAAAAAGTTAAGTCACTAACGTATCTTGTTTCGCAATTTTAGTTAATTTTAAAGGCACATTTCCGTTCTCATAAACGAAAATACAAGCCAAAGATTTATTAAAGTTAACTTATTTATTTCAATAAATTCCATAATTCCCGCGATTTTCAAAGGTGCACTTCCGTTCCCATAAACGCAAGTGCAATCGTTAGTTTGCTTCACACGCTCCCACAAACCGAAATATGCAAGGTAAGCAATTAGTTTAATATAAATATATCCAAACTGTAGTAGAACAGTTAGTCTTAAGATAGATTCAATAAAGTTAATATAAAACACAAGTAAAAATTTGTTTTTTTTACTTTGTGTTTAAATAACATACATTTCTGGCGCAGTCGGCAGGATTTGCCAAAAAAGGATAAAAAAAGATTTTTACCTTTTGTGTTTTTCAAAACTTTGTGGCAAATCCAAATTTTTTTTCAAAAGAAAAAATAATCAACATTAAGTCAGTGCAACAAAAAAATTAAGTGCAACAAAATAAACATTTAAGTTTATAAAACACAAAAATTTTTTCGAAGAAGGAAAAATAAATTGTTTAGTAAAAAATTTTTTCGAAGAAGAAAAAATAAAGCGCTTAGTGAAAAATTTTTTTCGAAGAAGAAAAAAATAAAGTGTTAAAGAACTTCAATTGATAAACTCAATAGTGAAGACTCAATTAGTGAGAATTTTTTCGAAGAAAGAAAAAAAACTTTAACTTAATAACTTATGATCTAAATAAAGAAAACTCATAATCCATGATATTCTCCACAAAAAGATAAAAAAGCTTTAGAAAGAAATAAAAGTTTAAAGTGAAAAAGACAATTCTATAAGAGAAAATAACCACAGATTCGAGAAACTTTTTCATGAAACTAAAAAGTCACGTAATCATCTGTGCAAATAAATAAAAAAAAAAAAAAATTTTTTCCTGCAAATTTATGAAAAAAAAAAAACACCAGAAGCAACATAAGATAAATACTACAGCAACAAGTAACACCAGCAACAAAATATCACAACCACCAAGTGGCACAAGCATCAACGATAACACAGCACCATCAGCAAGATAGAAGCAACAAGTACTACATAGCAAAGTAACATCGGAAAAAAGGATCACAACAACCAATTGGCACAAGCATCGACAACCTCTTAAAAAAAAAAGGACGAAACGGGATATAAGGTAGAATTAATTTTATTTTTATGGAAAATTATTATCAAACACAAACTGAATTATATTCCTTTGGAACTCAGCAAGAAGAAAATAGGAAATTACTACAATTAATTATAGAACTCAAGTCAAAAGCTAAAAGAAAATTTAAACTGTGTAATAAAAAATCAAAGATAATTAGAATATAGAATTACTGTTTTTCTTACGTTTTCCTTTAATAATTAATATAAAAATGCCTAACTCAGAACCCAATAGATTAGTTATAAACCCTTTGAAATATCTTAATAACCTACCTGAATTCAACGGTGACCGAAAAGACCTACAAATCTTCCTTACCCTAGTAGAGAGAATACATCCACACTTACAAACATACGACGAACTATCTCAACTACTATTTTCAGACGTTATTAAAAGCAAATTAAAAGGAAAGGCCAGACAAGCCATAGAAATAAATTGCCATGCCACATCCTGGGAACAAATAAAAAACGTCCTACAAAACAATTTTGGCGATAGGTTTTCATTAGAAGAACTTTACGACCAACTCAGGGCAGTAACTTTTAAAAACAATACAATAGAATTCTTTAATGAAATCAAAGAAAAACTGTGTAGACTTACAGCCCTATTCTGGCAAATTAACAAGTTGTTAACCAGTATTTTGAATATTTCTATGTGTTTGTTGTTTTCAATACAAAATTTAAAGCTCAAAAAACAAAATTTGTTAATGAAATTGTCAATAACTGAAAAGCAGTTGACAATTTTTATCAAAATTTTTTATTTTTGAGCTTCAAATTTTGTTTTGAAATAAAAAAATTACAACAAAAACATGGAAATATTCAAAATACTGGTTAACAATTTGTTAATTTGCCAGAATAGGGCTGTTAATAATAAAACATTCAACATATTAGGCGAAGGAGTAGCTGTGAAACAAAGTGTAGAAAACAATAAACACACCGCTTTGAACATTTTCAAAAGCAAAATGCCCGAACCCATGAAGACAATATTATTTTGTAGACATCCAGACAACTTAGAAACAGCCATGGAAATTCTGTTCCAAGCAGGATACGCATACACAGGATTATATAATAACGCAATGCATAAGCCAAGAGACGAAAGACAAAACAAAGACAGACGTCACCATCAAATTGGACAAAATACCCACGACCCACAACAAATTAGATATCATAGCCAACATTTTATTCCAAGGAATTCGCAACAAGCACAACAATATACAGTGACACATATTCGTATAAACGCACTCTTAATTTTAAATTTGCTACCTTCTCTCTCTTTTATTAATTCATTACTCAAAACAAATTCCAACTCATACTGTTTACTAAACTAACTGAAATTTGTACTGAGTGCAAAAACCTGTTTTCGTTGTTGTTGTTTTATATAAATCATTTCAGTTTAAATATTTTACTTAAAACAAGTACATATTCGTTTAAACGCATCAACTTAATTTTCAATAGGAATGGGTATTTATTTTATTTTCAATAATTAATTGGTCCACCAATTTTATTTATAACTTCAAATATACGATTCGGCATCGACTTCACTAAATTTTCCAGCAACTGACGATCTAAATCTTCCCAAGCTTCCTTAATGGCCAACTTGAGCTCTAGCACGGTTTTGTAACGGTGTCCTTGGGCTTTTTTTCCATAGATTTTGCGTGATATGCATCCCCAAAGATTCTCCACCGGATTCAAATCGGGACTGCATGCAGGCCATTTCATAAGTGGGATGTTGTGCTCTTCAAACCACTTTAATGCCTCTTTAGAAACGTGAATGGCAGCATTATCCTGTTGAAAAATACTGTCTTCATCCATTTTATCATCCAAAAATGAAATGAGAGCATCATCCGACAATTCCGTGTATTTTTTAGAATTCATTTTGGGCGGCACAAAGCAGATATGTGCTTTACCTCTAGATGAAAATGCCGCCCACACCATAACGCTGCCACCACCAAAGTTTCTTTTTGACATACGTACGTCATTGTTTCGCAAATCATGCCAATAACAGCTGTAAGAGTCTGGGCCATCTAAGTTAAATTGTTTTTCGTCGGAAAACACAACATTGTCCCACTCAGTTGACCATTGCATGTGTTTTTGAGCGAAGTCTAAGCGCGCCTTTTTGTGATGCGGCTTCAACACAGGCTTGCTCACCGGTTTTTTCCATTTAACGTTATCTGAGTTACGTAAAATGTGTGCAATGTGCCTCGTTGTCACTGGAAGATCTAATTTTTCTTTTATTTGAGTTGAGTTCAAAAAACTTGTGGTGGCTTCCTTCCTAATTTGATTAACTTGGCGAATACTCAGTTTTCGATTGCCTTTCGTGGATTTTTTTACTCCATAATTAACACCGTTTTTTAAAAAAGAGCGGACGACTGCTTCTGATCTTCCTAGTTTCCGCCCAATTTCCCGATTTGAATAACCCTCTTTATGGTTCAGGTTGATTTGGACTTTTTCTGTGTCATTGAGGTATTTTCCCTTTGGCATTTTGATAAAATCTTAAAAAAATATCATTAAGAAAATATTTTTACATTTAAATTAAACAAAACTTACCAATTGTTAATTAAATACAAGCAAATACTTATTTCTTTAAACCACTAATATATTTTCGACCTCCTTATTCAGGTGCGTTTAAAGGAATGTGTACTTGTTTTTAGTAAAATATTTAAACTGAACTGGTTTATATAAAACAACAACAACGAAAACAGCTTTTTGCACTCAGTACAAATTTCCGTTAGTTTAGTGAACAATATGAGTTTGAATTTGTTTTGAATAATGCATTAATAAAAGATAGAGAAGGTAGCAAATTTAAAATTAAGAGTGCGTTTATACGAATATGTGTCACTGTAGACAAAACTACAAACCAAACTTTCCTCGACAGAATAATCAACAAAATTACCCGTCAAACTTTTCTCGACAGAATAACCAACAAAATTATCAGTCAAACTTTTCGCGACAAAACAACCAGCAAAATTATCAACCCAATTTCTCTCGACAGACTAATCAACCATTTTCCAAACCAAACCAGAATTCTTATCAATCCAATAGACAAAATTTTAATTTTCCCCAACAATTTAACAACAATGCCCAGAACCAGTTACCAGCACCCGAACCAATGGATATAAACAATCATGAAACAACCAATAACCATAATGCCCATGTCATATCCGAAAATTTTCAGGACAAAGACTCGAAAGGAAATTACCATATATAAAAGTCAAAACTAGATTAGGATATATCAAATTAATAATTGACACAGGTGCCACTAATTCACTCCTTAACCCTAACATTTGTCATCCAAAATGGATACAAAAAACTATCCCTATCTCCATTAAAACTTTACAACACACAATTTATTTAAACGAAATAGCGAAAATCCCAAATTTTGAAGAATTCGGTACAGGACTCGACGTAATAGAGTTTTATATAACAAAATTCCATGATTTTTACGATGGACTAATAGGCAATGATTTGTTAAAACCTTTAAAAAGCAAGATTAATTATGAGAATAATACAATTCAATTTGGAGAACGTACATTACAGTTTTTTTTCAAAGGAGAAGATGGCCTTGAAAAAGAAGTACACAAATTCCAAAATATTGAAGTAAAATACTTGAAAGAATTACGAGAAAACAAAGTTTTTAACATTGAAAATAATAAATTAGAATTAAATTTTGCAATTGAAGATGTAATAGATTGAAGATGAATTGAAGAAATAGATCTATAAAAGATCAAATCCGAATTGGACACCTTAACGTTGAAGAAAAAACTCAGTTAATGAATATTATAAGCAAGTACAGAGATATTTTTTATCAAGAAAATAGACCACTTACTTTTACATCTGCTATAAAACATAGGATAAGAACGACTGACAACGTCCCAATATATACCAAATCCTACAGGTATCCATATATACACAAAAAGGAGGTTGAAGACCAAATCAAGGAAATGCTTCATAATAAAATAATCAGACATAGCAGTTCTCCATACTCTGCACCCATTTGGATTGTGCCTAAGAAGGCCGATGCCAGCGGTAAAACTAAATGGAGACTTGTCATCGATTATCGTAAACTCAACGAAGTGACGATAGATGACAAGTACCCCATACCAAATATAGATGAGATCCTAGATAAGCTGGGAAGATGCCAGTACTTTTCTACACTCGATTTGGCGAAAGGATTTCACCAAATAGAAATCCAAGAAAATGATATTCATAAAACCGCCTTCAGCGTCGAAGGAGGACACTATGAATTTCTGCGAATGCCGTTTGGGTTAAAGACAGCCCCAGCGACATTCCAAAGACTAATGAGCAACATTTTGAAAGATTACATAAATAAAATCTGCCTTGTCTACTTAGATGATATAATCATTTTTTCTACATCCTTACAAGAACACATTAATTCCATTAATCTAATTTTTAACTGTTTACAAAAGGCCAATTTAAAAATCCAACTAGATAAGTCAGAATTTTTAAAAAAGGAGACAGAATTTTTAGGTCACATAGTGACATCCAACGGTATAAAACCTAATCCAAAAAAGATAGAATGTGTATCAAATTTTCCGATACCCAAAACGAACAAACAGATAAAACAATTTTTAGGTCTCACAGGATATTACCGTAAATTCATTAAAGATTACTCCCTCATTGCCAAACCAATGACTAAATACTTAAAAAAAGATGCCAAAATAGATATTACAAACCAAAACTATAGAGATAGTTTTGAAACTCTTAAAACAATACTTACAAAAGACCCGATACTACGGTATCCCCATTTCAATAAAACCTTCACCTTAACTACAGACGCTAGCAATTTTGCTCTTGGAGCAATTTTATCCCAAGAAAATCACCCTATAAGTTTCGCTAGTAGGACGCTCAACGAACATAAGATAAATTATAGCACCATAGAAAAAGAGTTATTGGCAATCATTTGGGCCACAAAGTATTTCCGGCCATATCTTTTCGGACGTAAATTCATTATTGAAACAGATCACAAACCTCTCACGTGGCTTTTTTCCATCAAGGAACCCAACTCAAAATTAGTTAGATGGCGTTTAAGACTTTCAGAATTTGATTACGAGATTAGGTATAAGAAAGGAGTTAAAAACGGAAACGCTGATGCTTTATCGCGAATAGAAGTTTCGGAAGTAAATTTTAATACATCTGAAATAATTCCAACCATAGCAATACCAGAGAGCGAATCTAGCATTAATATATTTAAAAATCAAATAATTATTAATAAAGCCTTATCAGGTTCATTAAAGATAAGGAACTTAAATATCTTTAATAATAAAAGAAAAATAATATGTACTAAGGATCTAGATAGGGAAAGCATAATAGTTCTGCTAAAACATCACTTTAACCCTAACAGATTAAATGCAATCATAATAAATGATGAATTTTACCCTATTTTACAAGCAATCCATAAGGAAATGTTTCAAGCACTTAAGATAATTAGATGTAAGAAAATACTTAAAGATATTGAAAATGAAGAAGTACTCGCAAAGCTTATAGAAGACGAACACAAACGCAATAACCATAGAGGAATAGATCAAGTCTTCAAAGCACTGTGTAATGAAATTTATCACCCCAATTTAAAAAAACGAATTACTGTCTTTATAAATAATTGCGATATATGCAATATTGAAAAATACAATAGAAGACCGTTAAAAATACCTTTTAAAATAACAGAAACCCCTAAAAAACCTAATGAAGTAGTTCATGTAGATGTTTTTTATACCCTCGAAAAACAAATGTTCCTCACATTCATCGATAAATTTTCAAAACACGCCCAAGCACATAGAATTACGCACAGATCATGGACAGAATTTAAATCAAAGATATTACAATATATCAGTACTCAAGGCAAAATGACAAAAATTATTACAGATAACGAATTAGGTTTCAAAGCCATCCCTATGATGGAATTCTTAAACAATGAAGGCATCCAGATACACTTTACCTCTAATAGTAACCACACTTCAAACGCTGACGTAGAAAGACTTCATAATACAATTAATGAACATATTAGACTACTTAAACACGACGACAGGAATACAACTGATACAGTAGAAGAAAAAATTCTTCGTGTAGTAACTTTCTATAATAATTCTATTCATAGCACGACAAACTTAAGACCAAATGACTTTGTCAATGGAAAAATAACAATAGACAAATACCATGAAATTGAGAGCAAAATTCAACAAAAAAAAGAACAAATAATAAATAAACTCAACAAAGATAGAATAGATCAGTTTATAGAACCAGGCCCTAATTTTATAAAAGAAATTAGAGGAGGGAAAAATCACGCAAAGTATAGAAAAATTGATGCAAACAAAATAGATACCGACCATGTCACAGATAGTAGAACAGGTCTCAAATACTATACCGCCCATGTAAAGCCCAAGAAAAAGTTTCAGGATAATACAAATCCCACAATAAAAACTAAAAAATAATGTTTTTTAACTTCTCTCAATAGGTACAAAATGACGACATTAATGATACCTTTGTTAATAATGATCCTAACTACTTCTATACAAGGACAACAACTAGAAATTCAAGATTTAGCAAATAACAATGGTTATCTTCCAATAAAGATAAGCGAACAAAAACTAATAGAACACTACAACAAAATACTACATCTAGTTAACATGACGAAATACCAGGAAACAACTTACATTATAAATAAAAACTTAGAATCACTTAGAACTTCTTCACTAAACGCACGAACAACTCTAGAAACAATTAAGAAAAAATTTGACTTACTAAAAGAAAAAATACACGAGCTAATACCACACTCAAAGCAAAAACGAGGACTAATGAATATCGTAGGAGAAGGATTAAAATACATAACAGGAACAATGGACTCTGACGACGAAATCAAAATAAACAAAATATTGAATGAACTATCAGAATACGGGGGGAATCTCAATTCAAGAATAGACAAAAACGTACTAATTAATAAATCATTATCTTCACAAATTCAAAACATTACAGCTCATATAAATTCACAACAGACAATCATAGAAAATTACTTGAACAATATGAGAAACTTCATTCCAAAGAAAATAGCAGGTCTCGAAGATGAGATTGAGTTTCTACAATTTATATACCAAATAGATAATGACATATCACTTTTACAAGACCACATTGACGTTATTGGACACATAATATTCTCTGGAAAATTAGACGTAATTCCTTCAAACATTTTTACTGAAACAGAAATAGACCTTATTAGTGACATTGACAGCTATGCGAATACGAAAATAGCTATAGTCTTTCAGGACAATATTATTATTATTATACTAAAGTTCCCAATATTTGCAAAAGAAATTTATTCAGAAATAATTTTCGAACCAACCCCCAACTCAAAAAATAAATCTATATATTTACCAAACAACAAAATTCTTCTAAATGAATATAATGAGCCATTTAAGATAAATCCAGAAAATAAGTTAAAAAAGAATCTAACTAAACTAAATGATAAGTGTATAGAAGATATAATTAATCTTCGAGAAGCTAATTGTAAACTAGAATTATTTAACAACACTGAAGTAAAAGAAATAACAAATGGTATATTGATCTTTAAAAATTCTGACTTAGAAATAAAACATAATTGCAACAATATACCCACTAGACCAAAAGGAAACTTTGTTATAAAATTCGAAAATTGTGAAATTAATGTTAATAATGAAACATTTTTTAATTTCAATATTAAAACATATGATAAATTTATATTGCCTCATTATATTACAAAAATAAAACAAAATAATGTTACTTTTGAACACTTAGAGCTAGAAACTTTATTTTTGAAACAACTTACATATGAAGAAGATTTAAATAAAATTTCAACTACCAATAAAAAACAAACTATTGTTCACTTTAGTACTAGTATAGCTATATTTTTATTAATTATTTTATGTATCATTATGTTAACAAAATATTTTAAAAATACAGCAACCCTGCAAATTTCGTCGGAGCCTCAATCTAACGGTGGGGGTGTTATAATCAAGCCCTTACACATAATATAATTCTACTTAATTCCATTCTTAATTTCATAATCCCTGTTAATTTTTATTTGCATTTCCGTTCTCACAAACAGAATATGCAAATTAATGCTTATTTAAAAAGTTAAGTCACTAACGTATCTTGTTTCGCAATTTTAGTTAATTTTAAAGGCACATTTCCGTTCTCATAAACGAAAATACAAGCCAAAGATTTATTAAAGTTAATTTATTTATTTCAATAAATTCCATAGTTCCCGCGAATTTCAAAGGTGCACTTCCGTTCCCATAAACGCAAGTGCAATCGTTAGTTTGCTTCACACGCTCCCACAAACCGAAATATGCAAGGTAAGCAATTAGTTTAATATAAATATATCCAAACTGTAGTAGAACAGTTAGTCTTAAGATAGATTCAATAAAGTTAATATAAAACACAAGTAAAAATTTGTTTTTTTTTACTTTGTGTTTAAATAACATACATTTCTATTTATCTCATTTCCACGTAGGTCCTTGGGTTGGACAATGGCCGCAAACCAGTTAAAATGAGTTTAGTGTTTTGGATTGTTTTTGAAATCAGGATTGTTTTTCGAGTACCTGTAATTAATAATCACTATAATTTAATTCGATGTTGCTTATTTATATAGAATTAAATATACTTAAATACGCGTTTGTGATATATTAAATTTTTAAATTCCGCTGAAAAGCCAATTAATGTGCTTAGTGGAAAATCCTAATTGCCAATAGGGGGTATGTTTAGTATGTAGGTGCATTCTGTCTGTCCCGGCTGATGCGGGCAGGATCTAGAGTGTAAATCGTGCATGCGTATAGGTCGGGTATACGTATCTTTGGAAGATTCATACCTCCGGGCGAATCCAAAAAAAAAAAAAAAAGTGAAAATAGGACACTTTTTTTAAAAATTTTTTTATTGCTTGTAAATACATAAATTTTAGATTTTAATTAAAATACCATTTTTATTGTTTTTAAGAGTCGAAATTTAACTTTAATATCAAGCTTCTCACAGTGCTCTAACCAACGACTGAACACGTGTTCTCACTTTTGATGCTATTTAGAAAGTACCGCTAGATACCGCTAGATACCGCTAGATAATAGACTGTGAGTAACTTTTTATTTTAGAAATTTAAACTTTTAATTTTTATATTTTGCCTATGGCAGGAACCACTGTGCACTGTTTTGTCTTTGAGTCAGTTTGAATATTTGTAGGTGCATTTTAAGTAAAGTCATCTCTTCTTATTTGTACCATCTCGATTTATTCCTAGATATAAGTGCACATTCTATAGAAAAACAATTCAGATACGAGTTTATTTTGATATTTTTACTTGAAAATAATAATGACGTTTTTGTTTTAAGATTACTCTTTTCAGACCCAAAAAAGATACGTGGTATTCACGATGTGATAAGTTATATTAATTTTTATTAGATAGACTCACAGCGCAGCCGGTGGCATCCTCTATGTTGAGTAAAAATGATTTTGCGATCAGGTGATCAAAACACAACGAAATTTACAAAGAATACAATAGGGTTTCGTAATGTACATTTTGTTGTGTATTTAATAACCTGATAGTAAAATTATATCTACTCAGCGAATAAAGGTACCGGCTGCACTGTGAGATTATTTAATAAAAATTGGTATAGTTCAGTGTTTTGTTTCAAATTTTTATGACTTTCTACAGCTATAGTAAATTATGGTTTCAATTTTCATTTCCAAACAAAAATTTCAGAATTCTTCCACAGTAGTATTCTTAGAATATTAAGATGCTTGGATCTGGTTCTGGCCGTATGTTTCGAGCTGCGCCGAAGTCAATTAGCCTCATTTCGTTTTCATAGAAAGTGTTGTCATTAGAGCTAAGCTTCCCGACTGTTGGACCGAAGATGCTGTCCTTGATCACCTTCGCATTGAAGTCACTGATTTTATGTTCTGATTGAGGGAAGAGCTCGAAAGAGGAATTCGCTTTAAACTAACTTTCTTTGATCTCATCGATGGACGGTTAGTTCTAGATTCCTCGCGTTCGTGGTTTTGAATTTGTATGGGAGGTGACACGATCTAAAAAGAATCATCCATATTTGCAGTTTTAAATTTTTCACTTTTTTAATTGCAGAAATATCGCATTTTAGGTATTAAAGTTGTAAGCGAGGTATCGCAACCTATTTGAGCTTTGTTAGTGTCAAAGACTATTAAATAAACACCAAAATATTAATTGTTTTAAGTTCTATATAACGTCCAAAATAAGAGTTCAAATATAAACATTGCGATTTAAATATTTTGTAAACAAATATTTTAATTAAAAATTTTACTAATTTGAGCATAACATATAAACTGATTTGCTGAAACAATAAGTACAAATCAGATTTTAATAAGAAATTATAGTCATTGCTTTTCATAAATTGATGTTTTTCATAAATTAATTTTAATAATTTAAGAACCCTTCTTGATAAAGAAATTGCCAAGGAAATATTGTTTTTTTTTTGTATGCATCATTCACAGTTCAATCAAGTTCACTGCAAAATTAAGTACTCAAGAAAGAAGACTAAATGAAAATATTTTTTGTAAGATGATTTTTCGATTCTCTGGCAAACGTTTGTTGACCACACAAATAAATTAATGTTTCAGTGAGTTATTATAGTAAACTTGATTGTTTATATTGCTCAATAACACAAATATTTATCAACAATAAATAAACAAATGCAAAGAAGAAAATGTCTATAAACATTCCTGAATAATTTTGAACGATTTAACTCAAAATTTTCGAGTTAATGAAAAACAATGAACTTTGTAGAGAATATTGAGATATGAAGAAAAAATAAAAAAAAACATTATAATTATTTCATATGCAGCATAAAAATCTCAAATGTAGTTCAACTTAATATTAAAGCCAATGTAGAAATTCAATTTTGTCTACAATTATAAAAATAATAAGTGCAAGACTTAGATTTTGGATGTTCCTCAAATTTTTGAAATATTTTAACGATGTAGTCTGGTGTTAGAGTTTCAAAACATCGATTATTTTATTGTATTTTGAAATTACAATATAATGAAAGTACACTGTAAAAATATCTGACCAAAAGTCAAAGTATAAACGAAGTTAAAACACATTATATAGAGAATTTCACAATTACGCGCTGTATGTTGTTAAAACTTTACAAGCATTTTTCTCGAAACAACGTTTTTTGATCGACCCGGATTTTTGAAATATTCTATCAAACAAATTGAGCTGAAATTTTGATATGGCTTGTGCATGCTAATACCGTTTTGATCTCGCAGCTATTTTTTATTTAATAATAATTGTTTAATAATTTTTTTCCAATTTCTTCAAAACCTTTTTCAAAATATTACCCCGATTTTCAACAAAAAAAAAAAGCGATTTTTAAAAATTCTTTTTAGAAGTCCGCCATTTTGTTATTTTTTAGTGAAAATATTTTAAACTACTACCTAACATAATGACAAGCGTACAAAATAATAATATATATATAAATTTTTTTTTGTTTCGGATGCCTTTAAGTGCAGTAATCTAAACGGCACAAAATTTCAACGCTGCAAGTGCTTTTTGATGTTGGGGTTGTTCACGATGTAGCGTATTTGTTATACATTTTGATATAAACTTAACACATTTTACATCTTATTGTGAACGCACCTTCAATAGCATCTAGTGATTTTCTCTTTCCCTGTGCTATACAATTGCACGCTGGGAAAAGTACAATTTTGTTGTGTAATTTTGTAAAAGCAAACATTTGAAAAATAATCAAATTTTATCAAAATACACCATGTAACGTCAAATACGCAGCATCGTGAATACCCCAAATATAAATTTGCTTCAATTTTGTTTTCTCGTATTAACGTTACCTGGTGTCACAAGACCACAACTTCACCCAAGTTTACTTCCGGACGGTATTCAGAATAATCAAAATGGCTTACACGCTTGGTGTGCAACTTCAGCCAATTAACATGGATTTTCTAAAAATAAGACTACTGGATCTAGGCTTAAGTTGTACATCAAACGGCAACTTGACGACGATTTGTCACATAAATGGTAGTCATTTACACGTAAACCCTGTAAAAATCCCAAGTACATACCAGTTTGACCATGTAGAACGCCGGGTGCAGCATGCTCCTGTGTGAACAATCGCGCCAGCCCTTGCGTTCATGAGGTTTTATCTTTTTATTTTTTTTTTTTTTGGATGTGCGGCAATAAAAATGTTGGTCGGTGCCATTAATTAAGAAAAACGTGGGAGTCAGTGGTTGTGCCCAAATCGTGTTGCAGTTGTAAAACTTCGGGGGCCATCAGAGTTTACCGAAAAAAACCTTAACAATTAGATATGCCGGAACACCAGACTACATCCTTGGATTTATATAGATGTTTTTAGTGATAATATTAAACATTTAGTGTTAACATTTTATTTATATTCCCGCAAAATAAAAAAATACAACTAGTTTTCGAAATTATTGAAAAGCATGTTTTTTAAAAGTGGTCCGTAGGTTGCCCTTCTAAAAATGTTGCAGAAGAGGCGCAGAATACTAAAATAAAAACAAAGGATTTGCATCGTTTAAGAAATATTTGTTGTTTTTTTTTTTTTAAAAATGTATCTTAAGATGTAATAAAATATTTATGAAAAAAGTACAAACTTCGATCAATTTCATTAACAATCGACGTTTCAGTTTAATTTCTTTATAATTTTCCATACATTATTTTTAAAATTTTGATTAAATTTACCGCATTTTATGGAATCAATAAACTGCTAACCTACGGTCTTTTTACATTTTGCAATTAATTCCAAATTTTTTTGTTTGTCGAAATACGAGGGTGGCCTCAAAGGTTGCCTACCGTAACGTGAAGATGGCAGCACTCGTCTAGACTGTCCGTAAAAGCTAGTGAAGTTGGTTGGGCATTTTTAACAGGTGCTCACCAAAATTTCAGTCTTTTTGGATGCGCAGTAGTTGTTTGGCAATCGTTTGATTGGGTCGAAGTGAGTGTTTTTGTGAAAATGGAAAAAATGGAGTGTCGAGCTGTCATTGAATATTTGTTTTTGAAAGGTAATATGCCTACGCAAGTCAAAGATGAGTTGGACGATGTGTACGGAGACTCTAAACCATAATTTACTAACATGAAATTTAGGGCGGCTGAGTTTAGAATTGGCCGTACCAGTTTGGGAGACGTTCGGGACGTCCAAAATCTGCAACTATGAAGATCCCTAGGAATATGTTCAAATAACGTGTTTGTTACACACTGAATCAAGATTTAGGCATGAGAAAGCTCGAGTGTTGCATGCCGCGTTTGCTCACGTTAAACCAAAAACATATTCGAATGAACATTTCCAATATCAGGGTGCAGTTTTGGCGCATTAAATCAGAGTGTTGGAGCTGATTAATTACTGTCAATGAAACTTGAATACCCTTATTAAGCACCAAACAAAAATGCAGTCAAAACAGTGGACTGAAAAGAGGTAAATTAGCTGCAAGAAAAACAAAAATTGTTTTTCTTTTGAGAAAATGATGGTGATTTTTTTTTTTTTGAGATAGCCATGGAGTTATCTTAATCGATTATTTCCAGACAGAAAAAAAAACATTTCGGAAGCATACCACGTATTATTACTTGAAAAGCCGAAGGCAGAAATTACAGAAAAACGGCCACATGTGCAGAAAAAAAAATCTGCCTGTCCAAGGTAAATAGACGTCTCACACCTCAGTTGTTGCTATGACAAAAATTCACGAATTACAGTTTGAACTACTTCTCTATCCTCCTTACTCACCAGAACTAGCCCTAATAGATTAATCTTTGTTCCCTTATCCTTAAATTGCGCTTGCAGGACAGAAATTTACGTCAATTATCACCTATTATAGCCTATTAATAGCCTATTATAGGTGATTATCACCTTCGTAAGCAATTATAAAAGAAAAACGACGAGTAGTATTTTGATGGGAAAAAACATGGAAGCATCGCTGGTAAAAGTGTAAAGACTTTCAAGGAGAATATGTAGAAAAACTAAAAACAAAATTTAAAAAAAAAATGTATTATATCTTTGTTAAGTTAGAAACTATTCAGACTTTTCAGAACATCTGCAAAATGAAGACTTAAAATCAAATAAAAATTATAAAAAATATCAACATTTTTACATTTTTTTTTTTTTTTTGGCGCAAATAAAACTTTTCTACTCGTGATACATGGCTACCATCATACCTAATGGTACCAACTCATTTTATTAAAAAAATAAGTATATTTGCTACTTGGAACACTGAAAAGTAAGTATTTGTAAGTATAATTTTTAAAAATAAGTATAAGTAAGTATATCACCTTAGAAAAAAATTTTAATATTTTCTTGATATTATTTATTAATATAAGAACCAATAGAACCCACAATATTCCGTAAGTGTTATCACGCCCTCCTTTTGTTCTTCGCGAAAAGTTTTGTGTAGGCAATCTAACTAAAACCGAAATTCTTCAGATAAAAAAAAATTTATTTTATATATTTGCAGTTCATATACCCAGTGAACCAAAACTATCATTCACAAAAAATTTATTTTCGACACTCATAAATGAACCCTTTTGGACTTGTTCGCCAAACTAAAATGCCTCTCAAAAGCGAACCGTTTTTTCTTCAGAAGTGAGTTAATAAAAGAATCATCAAAGTTATTTTTCGGTATTCATACATTAACAATTTTTAACATTAACTCATTCACCGGACTGATTTGCCTCTCAAAAACGAACCCTTTTTTTCGAAAATGAGTTACAAAACTAACTATAGAAATGCATTTTTTAATAATTAACATTTTGCTATGGAATAAATTTTCACAAATTTAATCTTCTCTAGCAGGAACATTGATCATGCAAATTAAAAAAAAAACAAAAATTTACAAAAAAAAAAAAAATTTCTTTCCGAAAACGTACTCAAAACTATCACTTTACGCAAAACAATCGCATATGGTTCGGTGGGTATGTTTCATATATATAAAATAGTTTTAAAACAAACAAAAGCATAACAAAAAGTTAAAAGTAATATGTACTTTCAAAGTAGTGAAATAAAAATAAAATAAAAAAAATCAGATTCAAATGAATTTGGCTGGGACTATTTGCAAGCCTATGTTTCCTGAGCAATTTTCGGATCGGGCATGAAAAGTTATTAAAAAAAGGGTCGATAGAGGTGCACTTAACCCTATCACATTTTCAATTTTGTGAATTTTTTCTTTATTAATTTTTTTTCCAAAAATTTTTGTATATAAACGTGCAAAGCCAGATCAAAACTGATACCAGAAATGAAATCCTCGTACCCGACTCAACCTAAAACCGGTCTCACGTTGATACGTTTTAATACAAAAATTTATCGTTCTTTGGTTTTTAGATCCCCCTAGGTGGAGCTGTGGTCGATTTTTAAAAAAAATTGTATTAATAAACCGATAAAAATCGACCACAGTGCAACCTAGGGGATCTAAAAAAGAAAAAAATTTCGGGGTCGCAAACACATGTGAATATAAGATGGAAAGCTCTTGTGGCTCAGCCGTGATGGTCAAAAACCTTGAATTTAGTGAATTTTTTCTTTAGAAATTTTTGTTTAAAAACGTATAAATGTGAGACCGGTTTTTGGTTGAGTCGGGTATGAGAATTTCATTTCTGGCATCAGTATTGTTCTATCTGTGCACGTTTTTGTACAAATATTTTTGGAAAAAAATTCCTAAAGAAAAAATTCACAAAATTGAAGATGTGATAGGGTAAATTGCACCCCTATGGCCCTTCATTTTTTTATAATTTTTTATGCCTGATCCGAAAATCGCCCAGGCAACATCAATTTTTTTACCTCCATGCAAATCAACCCAGCCTAAATTGTATACAGAGATCAAAGCAAAGCTATCATTATTCGCCCTCAGCTGCATTAACTAGCTTGTTTTCTTTTTGCTTGGAATCGTATTTGTCTTGGCTGGAAATGTTCTTTAATATGTCCAGTCTTGTCTTTAAAAACTTGTAAAATTCGATACAGCTGTGTTCAATATTTTTTTTTACAAATAAAATTAACTCCAGTGTCTGTATTTTTAACGCTGTTGACTCCAATTTCCAAACTTTTTATGCTTTTGCAAGCAAAAGTTCAACCAAAGCTGAAAAGTAAGCATGAATAAGTATAAATCTTAAAAGTAAGTATACTTATAAGCATGGAAATTTAGTAAGTATATGAAGCTGAAAATAAGTATGACACTTACAAAGTAAGTATAGTTGGTAACATTAATCATACCAAAGACTTTATAACTGTTATTTATAAAATCGTTGCTCACACTAATAATTCGAGTGAAAAAAGACATGCTTTAACGCTTTTCACCTTTAATTACTAAAGATTGAATGTTGAGTAAAACTGCATATTAAGATTATATATTTTTATAAAATTTAAGAATTTTAATTTTTAGAAATTTAAGTTAAAAAAAATTGAAAAAACCTCCCTTCTTTGACCCTCTTATTCCGAAAAGCAGTCGGAACCCTTCTTTTATGCAGACAAAAATAAAATATAAACATTTTTTTTCTAAATAAGATCACTGGAATATTATCCTTTTCAGTTAGGAACTCATTCTAGGTGGAAAACACATGTATTATTTTGTAGAACTACTTTTTTGGAAAAAAAACGAACTTAAGCGACTTCTAAACCTTTTTAAAAAAATTCTCAAAATTTTTTTCGTGACGAACACTCAGATTCAGCTTCAGCCCCCAAAAATTCTGACAAAAAAAGTTTACGTCCTAATATGCATATGGGCGTTTCCAAGCTGGCGTAACGGACGATTTAAACGAAGAAATATTAAAGAAAAGAATGAAAAAGTCTAATTTTTAAAAAGGTTTTTTATTTTTGCGTGGCAAAAATCAAAAACAAACACAACAATCGACTCTTTGTACTTAAGCAAAATAAGCAAAAATATGTGATGGCGTTACGTTACAAAAAACGATATTGATTTTTGACTTTGATTAAAAATTTGCAAAACTATTTGAATTGTGCAAGACTTTTTGAATACAACTTTTTTTCAGAAGGGTTTGAAATACCATAAGTTTGTTTTCCAAGTGATCAAATTTAAAAATCGTCTCTGATTTTTTTTTATTAGGCTTTTTGATCTGGCGTTACGTTACTGACGATACGTTACTGAAATTTCCATTGTAGTTCAGTTGGGTAATTAAGTAATTAGGTACTTATGTAATTATGTAACTTAGTAACTAAAAACCCAATTAAATGTTTTATCCTTTTCTTTGCTTAACTTTTTTTTTTCATTTAACATAAAACATAAACATTCATAAAATAAAAAAGTCTACGAAACATTTACTAAATATTTACGAAAAGAAAAAACTACATTTGTGAAACAGTGCAGATAATTTGATCATCATTGTTAATGATTTTATGTAGAAAATGCTTATTTAAAAAAAAAAAATCAAAAATCCAATGCATGCACTTTACATAAACAAGGTTTGGCCTTTGACCTGCAAGGAAAAGGATAGATTTATTAAGAGATATTAAATGGAACCATACGTAAATTATTGATTAGGCGAAACAACCGTGAAAGACAATTTTAATTGCTTTTAACCGAGGCTAGGGTAACGCTTTAACCTCGGCAAGCATTTCCAGCCCTTAGTTGTTACTGTTCTTTAATTTCACATTTTCCACAATTTAAGTTGTGGATTTTTAGTTTCCCATAATTCTTAAATGTAGGAAAGAACAAAGAAAGTGAAAAGAACCATGCCTGAACCCGGATTCGAACCATGGACCTCTGGGCTTATAGCCTAGCGCACTAACCACTGACTACAAAGGCCGAAAAAAACAAATTATATAAATTAATATGATTAAAATGTTTCTCTTAGATAATATCATTAAATAAAAAGTATTTCAGAAGTTTTAATTTTGTGGTCAGGTAGACTTTTCTGTGGAAATGCCCATATATCAAAAATCAAACATACGGATTGGCGTAACCTCTCCCTAACTGATATCTTTCTATACTATTATATTAAATTTAAGTGAACATTTTTCGATTCAATAAAACTCTAAAAGAACTGGCCTGATTTTTATGAAAAATGTTTTAATATATTAGGGGTATTTTTCTTTCGAAATTTGATTAATAGGTATATGTATATAATTAAAGAGTTAATATTTTCAGATTTTTGCTTAATCGTTTTCTTTTTCAATTAACTCGAGATAAATATAAATGCAGTGTTGCGCTACAAAATAAAATAAATTAAAAGAAGAAATGTTTTTTAGTTCGTTTGACTTGTTTTGTTTGGAACTCGATAAAGAAAAAACGTCCGGTGCAATGTAGTAGGTATATACAATTATCTGTTTCTTGCCTTTTATAAAAATCATGCATAAATAAATACCAATTTCAGAAGCACAAACTTATAATAATGTGTTTTTCTGTATTATTTTCTTTATAAGATTATTCATAATTATTTCTAATATTTAAGATTATCTTTACTCAGAAAAGTGTTTAATAATTCTCTTAAAATCTAATATAAGTTGGAACCCACCTGAAAGAATAGGCAAAAACACACCCACTGGTAGTATTTGTAGTGCTTTTTTTCGTTTGCATCACCATCCGAATTACCGATGCCCGGGTAGGGTACCGACTGACCCTGTTTTTTGTGAAAATAATTCTTCAGCGTGTATGTGGAGTGGATCCAACAGTAAGTGTTGAGAACATCTTCTGGAATATCTTTGGTGTGTACACAATCGATGGGATTGCCAACATATTGCCGGGTAGTTATGATCAGTGAGAATGACATGAGTACCATCACAGTTATGGAGTAATGCAAACGAAATACTGGTGAATCGTTTTTAACGTGACTGACCTTTACAAGGTTTTTCAAACCACGAAATATATCTAACATTGTTCGTTAACAGAAAACGAGCGGTAAAAATTTTAAAATTAAAGCTTAGAGATGACGACAGTTTGTGTGACGATGACGGCAGTAGAGTGGTAAAGTGTAAATGACAGTGACAGAGAGAGAAAGAGGGAGTGTAAGAAAGTGAAGGAGAGATCGAGATCGAGTTGACACAGAATTGGCAAAATTTCAAGGATGTTCCTTGTAAGTTTTCACAAGCAAATGTTGCTCTTGTCTGAAGGAGTTCTTTTAAGCACTGATTCCGTCATCGTTTTGTGAAGGGCCAACACTTTCTCTTTCTTGGCAATCCCATCACTGATTTGTTGTTTTTGTCTGTTGTTTTTGGTGTTTGAAATTTAAAATTGTTGCTATTGTCGTCACATGTTGATGCTGCTGCTGCCGCTGTGAGATTTTTGTTGTTTATTGTTTGGTATATTAAAGCACTTAAACACTTGATGTTTCGTATTTGGGGCGGGTCGAATTTTTGTTTGAATTTTATGAAATTTTGCATTTTAGCATATGTTAAAATTTTATCAGAAAACCGAAAAAACTCAAATTTAATATCGTTGTGTTTCACATTTTTAAAATTTGATGTAAGTTTTCGTTGATTTCGTTTCTTTTGTCTTTATATCGTATATAAGGTACTCTTGTAGTTGTAGAATTTTATTAACTCAGAGCATTTTCTCGTTTTTTATTGTTTTTCAATTTCGGTGCGTCCCAATTAATTTGTGTAGAACGTTTCGTAACAGACAAGTGAGTGTTATTTTCATACTGCAGCTATGTGGAACTAGAATATTTATTTTAGAGATTGATAAAGTAATGAAATTTTTTATAAGCCTTTTCTAAAGCCATACAGTAATTAAAAACAAATTTTCAAAATTATAACTTCCATACTCTTCACTATATTCTGGCCAATATTTCTACAACTTTTCTAAGTTACTCGCTCGTTTATGCATTTTTATCGATTATCTAAATATTTACATATTTTGGTTTTTTCTCGCTTTTAAATTAAAATCGCACGTGTTCTCTTCCGATTGACTTTATTCTGTTGAACATTGAAATATATTATTGATTTTTCTTTGGTTAGGTGCTGCTTTTGGCTGGTGGGGAAAAAAAAATTTAGGTTCTGAATGAAGAAATTTGGTGTGTATATTTTGTTTGGTTTTAGTTAAAAATGCTTTCACAACGTGATACTTTGTAGTTTTCAAAAAATTCCCCCTTTGTGTGCTTCAATCACGGACATTTTTCATTATAAACAAAAATTGCAGAAAATATTTTACAGTTTTAGAAAAAACTTTATGTAAAAAATATAGTTTCTGACAACTAATACTGTCTGTAAGTACTGTGTTAATTCCCTGTTGTCACTTTTGTACCACAAAAATTTGCTTACTGTGTGCTTTTCAACAGATAGCTTTATTTTAATTTTCAAGTTTTGCTTTCGAATTACTAAATGTTTCAAATTAATGTTATAAAGTTGTTTTTTTTTTCGTCGAACGTATATTTGGCTCGAGAAAGCAATTCAGTTCAGTTAGCCTTTGTTATTAAACTAATTTCAATGCCAATGATTATGTTTACACAGTTACGAAACGAGCAGAACATTTAAAATAAAATAGCAAGCAATTTTCTATACAATATATTTATCTGACTATGTTGAGCTCAATAAGTTGTTGAACTTGACATTAGGTGGTATTTATTAAGTATTGTGCATAATTATTCCTAGCAGGAATCCGTTGGTAAAAGAAATATGGTTTTTGTTTTTAATTTATTTTTTTTTTTACCAATTCGTGCAGAACGTTTAGAGATATTTTTAGTTTTTTTTGTTGAATTTTATTGATATCTGGTCGAGCTTATTTCTTGTATTATTTTTTTTCGATTTAATTTATCTAGACATGTTGATAGATGTGATTGCAATTATTTCGATATAAGAACTAATTTAATTTTACGTTAAGCAATTCTGTATAAAGTCTAAGAAATTCTTATAGTTTTTATTAAGAAACTAAATAAAGCCGGATACGTATTTGGGTCCTAGAAAATAAAATATCAGCTATTAGTATGGTACGAGTTTATTGAAAAAATTTGAGCGCTTTTAAATTAAACATTGATTTAAAATGTTGCAAGTAAGTTTTAAAACACAAATTTTTTTTTTAGATAAAAAGTAATTGGTGTATGTTAAACCAGAACAAATAAAATTTTAAAAAATTAACAGATAAAATATGAACTAAATAGTAATTGTTCACAATCGGTTTCTGTCAGATTTTTATCGAATGATTAATTTTGCTTTAGTACAACACACATTTATTCGACAGTCCAGCCCTATAATACTTATCTTTATCAAACTAATGAAATAAATTATGGAAATTTGTAGAACTTAATTAATTTTTAACTTAATAAATAGATTCTATCTGTGCTCTCAAGGCACAAAAAGCTTATCCTTTAGAATTAAGAACTTTAGAATTAATAATTAAGAGAAAACTTTAGAATTAATAATTAATTCATTTATTTTTTAAGTAATACTTCTATAGCCCTGTTGTGATTTGAAACTCGATTAAACGCAAAATTACACAAAACAAAAAAATTTATACAAACAAACACTGTAAAAAGTAAATCTTATTATTAGGTGAAAAAACTGTCTTAAAGTAAGCTGCAACTGTTTTAAGACAGTTTTCGCTGAAATTACACTCGCCTTTATTTACTGCAAAACAGCATCCTATACCGTCAAGCGCGTCGGAAGCGAATTTCATCTGGGGGGGCAGTACAAATGGGGGGGCAGTACAAATGGTGGTGCAAAAAAAGTTCACCAAAATTTCTTCACATGAAACATGAAGAAGAGAGAAAGAAGAGGAAAATATATAATACAAAAATATTATCGTTGTAAAAAAACTGATATTTTGAATAACTTTTCCTTTTAAATTGTTTATCTAGCTAAAAAAGTGGGGGGCAACTGCCCACCTAGCCCCCCCGCTTCCGACGCCAATGTATACCGTCTTATTTTCAGGCAGTTAAATTGTAAAAGCAGCAGTAGCTTTGCTCTATTCCAGCCCTTATTATTAGTGGAAAAGCAGCCTATACGTCAAATAAATGTGAGCCCTGCTGAAAATAAGAGTAAGACTGCATGATTTGCAACAGGCACATTTTAAAATTTTGAATTTGAACTTCCTACTGTCTGAAATTAAGGCTGCATAAACTTAATATAAAGACGATGGTTAAATTAAGGCTATTGATGATTTTAAGGCAGTGTTTAAAATAACACTTAGTTTTTACAGTGAACCACCGCTTAATACTGTAAGCTTAGTACTTACAAGGCATAGTCGAAGCTATTTTGCAAAAAAGCGAAATTTTGACAGCACGTGTATTTGGCTATTGTAGAGCCCTTTTTGCATAAGATCTTTTTAAATAGCTCCGGATCGTGAATACCCTGATAGTGTAATTACTTTTAGTTGTCACTCTCGCGCTAGATGGTGCCAAGTACACCACGTTAAGATTTCTAAGCTGCTTTGTGGATTTTTGAAGGGAAACTTCTTCAGCACTGTTGTTATTTGAAACTCGATGAAGTGAAAAATCGACATTACAGTATGCATTAAGCGTTGTACACAAGTTGGCGAAAAAAATGTGTGAAAAAGAAAATTTTGATGTTAACTCGGCTACGAGATAGATAGCGAAAAAATTACATTCGATGAATATGATCCCATATTAAAACCAATTTTAATACAAAAAGGAGTTCAATTAATATACATAGATTGTCAATGGTACACAAAACTAAATTTTTAGTCATAACTTATAATCGGAAAGAGATATTGGGGTCATTTGTTCAAATAAGCTATTTTTGATTTTTGATTTTTGATATTTTTGAGAAAAAACATAATGGAAAGAATAAATTTTGCCATAAAAATCATAGGGCCGCAAACTGTCAAAAACAATTAACAATTAACCAAAACTGGAAGAATTTTTGCAAATGAATGTTATGTCATATGAAAGGTTTCCGGATATGCAATTTTTAATTGTTTTTATTTTTACAACAAAAGCCACTTTTGGGTAAGTTTTGAGTGCAAAGCCAATATATCAGACCTTTTGAAAAAAGATAAAAAAATATATACACTGACCTAACGGTACAGTTAAAGCTATTTTTGTTAAGTCTCTTCATTGGACTACTGAACAAAAAAAAACATTTAAACGAAAAGTAAAAACTTTGATTTTCAAGTCATTTTTTTCTCATTCTTAGGTTACGATGTTTTATGAAAAAGACGTACTAAAAATTTATACAGTTTTCTCAAGGTTTCACTTGACTTTGTCAGCAATTTTTCAGTTTTTACAAATAAATTATAAGTTGTTGTCCGCAGAAGAAACAAGCTTTTATAATCTATGGGTATATTTTGGTGTTTTTAAAGAAAATTTTTCAACAAATCTGAAAAAATTAAAATAAATTAGGAATTTCTCAAAGCTTTCATCTATAACTTTGCCAATGCCTTAAACACAATTAAGTTTAATATACCGTAGAAAGTTTTTCGGTTTTCAAAAACGTTTGCAGTTTTCTAAACTGTATTTAAAAACAGCAAGGTTATGCAAATCGATTCACGCGCACCTCACAAAAAACGGTTTTTTTAAATATTGGAATGAATTCTTGCTCCACACAGTTTGCAAAAGTATATATCTCATATGCTCTTTCCGCAGGTAGATTCTCAATGCAGCATATTTGAAGGTCACGAAGAACCGAAACAAAATTAGGATGCGAACATTTACTATAGCTATAGTAAATTTAAACAAAAACTTTTTAATGTGTAAATGTATTTATTTCTCAAAACTAAATAAGAATCATATCTCCCGATATTCGCTCCATATTCATACCTATAAGCCTTCTTAAATCTTTGAAATACAAAACTTAACTTTTCTTTACAAATTTATTTTAACACGTTCTGTTAATTACACAGTGTGTCCGCTAGAAAATGACAAGAATCATATGTAGAAATCCTCAAAGAGGAACATATTGAGTGTCCATCGCACCTAGTCTGGCCTCTCAACGTCATCACAATTTTTTTTAATTGATTTGAAAATTTTTTGATTTCAAATTTTGTTGTGCTGACATTCATTGATGTCGTAAAGCCATTTGCCTTATTAGAAATGAAAAAAAAAACAACGTATTTGTACTCAGTAGAATTAAACGTGGAATATAATTGTGTAAAAATAAATCTGAAAAAAAAACAAAATGGGGCGTGTATTATTTCTCAAAAATATTTGTGTTTCTATCAATTTAAATAATGTGCCATGGAAAAACATTTTTTTTTTTTCAAAAAACTAAATTTCACTTCAAAATACCTTTCCACTGAACCCAAGAATATAGATATCGGTAGAGAATTCGCTTAATAGCGGAAATTTTATTTTTTGTGTAAATAGTAAAAAACTGATTCCCATAAATATTTCTTCTACGCTAGGACCCATATTTCTTTTAAGTGCTCCCATTTCGTCAAAAATAAGCCGATTTTGCTCATCTTTATCTAGTTGGAAAGGTAATATAATAACCCACATGTTGCAGTACAGAATTTTGAAAAATGAAACCAATTATGCAACGATTTTTTTTTTTTAATACGCAGTGCATAGTGGGACAGTATGTATATTTCAAATTAAGAACAGTGAAATTAATATAACATTAGAATTAGTTGTGAGAGTAAGCTTACAGTGATGTAGAAAAATTACGAATAGTTGATAAAGAAAGGCAGTGAAATGTTAGCGCAATAACACTAAAAAAACACGCAAGATATGCGTGAACGAGCACGCAAGATATGCGTGAACGAGCACGCTCAATGTTGTGTTTTTAGGCATGACCCGCATCTATCTTTAATTTGATGTTAAAAACCAACAAATATCCGCAATAAATGATTGCAAATTTTTGTTTTTGTAGCGATCTTCCATCCCTCGTCAAGTTTGGTGAAAGCGTTCGCTTTGTTCGTCGGACTCTGAAGACATTTGGCGCGCTAAAACATCCAAATGAAAATGCATAAAATTAATTTTAATTGACATTTGGACTCCGAGTATGTTGAATGCGTTCATTAAATCTTGGACGACCACACGATAATTTTCAACGTGGTTTTTTTAGGACCTCGTCGAATGTTTGCTTCATCAAATTCTATGCTATTCAATGATCCTCAGAGAGCGAATTCGCAACTCAATGAATTCGCAACTCCTAATTAGTGTAACCACATCACTATACCTATACTCTTACTAATAATTCTAATTCTTTATCAATTCCACTATTCTTAATTTGAAATATGCATACTGTCCCACTGGGCACTCACTGTGAATTAAAAAAACAAAAAAAAAATCGTCACATAAGTTGGTTTTATTCTTCAAAATTCTATACCGCAACATGTTGATTATCATTAGGTCTGGAATCTCATGCAAATGCATTTTTTCACTGGGCATCTTCAAATCTTATCTTAACGAATCATGAAATTTTCTTTAAAGTAGCATTAAACCGTTAGTGCATATTTTGGATCATCTTAAAAATGTTTGACTAAATTGAAGCACCTTGTATTGTAGCAGAAACATATGGAAATCAATTTTTTACGATGAAAAAAAAATATGTTATAATTGCCGCCATTAAGCGAATTCTCAACCTATGTCTATATTTTGGTTCAATGGAAAGGTCTTTTTAAGTGCTATTTAGTTATATGGAAAAATAATATTGTCCATGGCACATTGTTTAAATAAAAACACACATATTTTTGTATTTTTTTTACATATTTTTTTTTTACCTCAATTAATAGACTTTTACTAGTATCTTTTTTCACTTTTGTATTCTCCGAAAATCGAGTTGAAAATTTCGAGTAAAAAATTAATTAAAATTAAATTTCAATTCAAATTGACGTAATTGTCAAACAGAGCATACTAGCTCCAAGCGAGAATAACTGAAACGTAGCTTGAAGATTCGTCTAGACTCTGAAGTAAACCATTTAAAAAATTTTATACAGA
Source organism: Dichetophora obliterata (assembly GCA_963920525.1). Taxonomy (NCBI): domain Eukaryota; kingdom Metazoa; phylum Arthropoda; class Insecta; order Diptera; family Sciomyzidae; genus Dichetophora; species Dichetophora obliterata. The sequence goes on along the minus strand of OY986439.1, from coordinate 84,141,757 downwards.
CTACGATTTATAGCGATAGGCATGAACCCCGCCTATAGGCGGGCCTGGGCATTAGAGGGTTAAGCATCAATGAATCTCAGCGCAACAATTTGAACACATATGCTTTTAAAAGCAATTTAAAAAAATTGTAACGACATTAAGACGTCAGATAAGGTGCGATGGACACTCAAAATGTTCTTCTTTGAGAATTTTTGCAAGATGTTCATATTATTTCAAATTTTTCTTTTTTCGTCACACTGTGTTATTTGTCAAGAAACCTTCAAGTCAAAAAGGCGCGTTTAAGTCGAACTAACAACATTTTTTTTTTGCATTACCTTAAATGTTGTGCTTCCGTTAGAGTGAGTTTTCTTAGGGCTATAGAACTATGTAACTTTGCTCCAATTGAAATTGAAACGAACGTTGTATAAGTTACTTTAGATTGGCAGTATAATAATAAATAATATTCTAATTATATAATTATTAATTATTATATAATTATAAATTTTCTTTAGTTTACGAAACTGTTACTTATTATTATTAAATTATTGTTAAGTTATTTATCTCATTAAATCAGTTAAAAAATTGTTTGATTTTATTTATTAAGTAATTTTCTTTCCAACTTTCAGTCTAATTTGCACAAATGCTTACAACCTTGGATATATTTTTGTCCAAAAACTGCAATTTTATGATTGAAAATACAGGCATACAATTAAATTTGTTTTTATCAGGCCTTAAATACATATTTAATTTTGTGTAAATGTTGTTAACTTTCATTTATTTTATCATAATTCCACGTTGAGGTGTAGATGAGAAATTGAAGTTTTAAAATATTTTTAAAAAAATATTGTAATTGAAATAATAAGGAACATGATTTCTGTTCGCACTTAGCATAACATAAAAGTCATGTTAGCTTGGATCCCAAAACAAAATGGTTTTTTACACCAACGTAGGACTATGGTTAAGTAACATTTAAAAATATTTTAGGCGGACTGCGTATGAAATTCGAAAAATTTGTCGTTTACTGTTTTGAAATAATAGATCTCCAAACTTTTCTTCTAAATATTTGATGTATGAATTTAATTAAGCTTAATTCAGAAAATTTTGATGAAATTTGCATTTGCACAACATTAGAGAAACACACTTAATTTTTGAATTAAATATGTTGCTTTCGAAACACATTAAAAAATAAACAAAAAACAAAATATACAAAACCAATTTATACACTCAGTTTTCATGACTAAGAATGATTTCCATGAAAACGAGAGCGTAACGTGGAATTTCCCGACATTTCGTTTATTTAATTTTTTATTTGGAAAACTTTAGTCTGTTCAGTTGCATTGTTCATTAGCTATGAATAAAAGATTCACCGACTGTTAAATGCAGAATCATTTTAGAAATTATGTCAAGATTTTTCTTAAAAGTATATATTTTTTGCTGTTTCAAAGCAAAACTTTTCATTCACCACGCATTCTCTTGGGAGAAAAACATATTGAAAACATTTAAAATATCTTGCTGTTTATTTTTAAAACTGAAGGGGGCAAAAGTTCAAAGGAAGGGTTGCCAATGATTTGTTCACTCAAAAAACAAGAAACTATGAATTTATCATATGATTTTTAAATACTAAATGAAATTTTCAATATTTTTCATATTACTTTTGCATTATTTGCTCTCCATACTTTGCAATGGCCCGTCGATATTAGAAACTTAAAAAAAAAATAACAACAACACACACGTATAGATACAAGAACTCTTGCGCCCGCACTTGATTACAGCACGATCGTTTTTTCAACGTCCTACACCGGTGAACAAATCGATTGATTACAAGGCACAAAAGCAAAACAAAGCGTGTCAATTTAATCAACACTACGGCACACAAACACACCGGACTGCATAAAAGATTGCCCTCTTTATTGGCTCAAAAAAAAAAATCACATTTCTTGTGATCAGCAGAAGCGCAAAGCACCAAACTCGTCTTGCTTAAAAAGTGTAGCGCAAACCGTAGCGCAAAGACCGTCTAACGCGCTTTCACTTCAACGCTAAAATAAACACTGCTCCACAAATAAAGATCTCCCCAGCATTTTAGCCATGGCAAGAGATATTTCCATAAACAAACATCATTATCATCATCATCATGAGTGTCATCGGCAACTCGGCTGTTCGGAAAAATTGGAGGAAAATTTTTCTAGTAAAAAGTCATAAGAATAGAGCGCGCAACACTGCGCTGCTGCCAAAATATTGTGCTAATTAGCGATTCGGGAAAAAAATTTAGTACTTAAATTGTACCAGTTTGTGTCAGCACGATCTCGTTGCTCATAATTATTATACACTACAATTGAACAGAATTAACCAAACTTGGCAGCACTCTTCTTCATTCATGCTCTCTGTTTTAGCTCGTCACTTCGCGCGCTTCGTCACTTCCGGTTTCTTGCGCGTTCACAACGGAAATGTTTTATTTTTCCTAGTCAAGATTGGAAGCAGCAATATTGTTGCAACACTTTTCGGCAGTCTCGACTATTTACACTACTACACTTGAACGTATGTTTTTTTTTCTTTTTCTTCTTCTTTACTTGCTTAAGTATTGGTAGCGCTTTTGTCTGTCCACTGTTGTTTTATGGACATTTTTGCCGGTTTGCATGCTGGATACCGGCAAGTGTGGCAAAATGGACAATAAAGGGCATACATGACAGGCCAAAGTTGTTGTTGTTGTTGTTGTTGTTGATGGCACAACTGTTTGTTTGTGGTAGTTGAAACAATGTGTTGCATCGTTGGCTGCAGTGATTTTTGTTTTATGTCACAGTAGGCAAGAGCGTGTTTAATGAAATGTAAATTTGTATCGTTTCATAAGATAATATTTTTTCTGAAAATTGGTTACTAAGTGTGTCTTAGAGAACTCAACCTTGGGTAATCGAAAATTCAATAATTTCCAAAACAAAATCTTTTGTGTATCGTATCCAATCGAACAAGAAACTTTCGTGTCCGATCAAATAAGAAACTTTTTCATCTTCTATATTAAAAAATAACTAGTAATTATCTTCGACTGGACAGCAGTTAAAATACCCCCGTGGCCATATTTTAGTTTATTCGCTGTTTTAAATGTTGTATAATTTTGGTGACGTCACTTTTACAGGGCGTGATTTTTTCCAAATAATAAAACATTTTAAGGTCTGAGTTATTTTTAAATATTTATTCTTATGTGCACAGTATGGCCTATCGAATTACAATTTTTTTCGAGTTTAAGATTCTAAGAGGTCTCAAAAGATGCACGGATCTCTTCCTCTCCCGAAAGGAAAAAGTTTTTTTTTTGAGAAAATCAGTAAAATATCACGGTCTCATATTGCTTTCATTTTTGTAAGAAAAACTACATATGTCTTAAAGCAAAAGTAAATATAGACTTTAACTAAAAATATTTTGGCAAATACGATGCCTCTCTTGGTTTTTACCCACAGTGTCCTGTGCGAAGGATATTCGAATCTAATGGTACACTCGAGATAGCAAAGAGCTTTTAATTGTAATCTAATTGTCTTAATTTTTGGTGATATTGATTACAGAAATAACATTTTCCTTAAATTTGGCGAATTAATAATTTGCATATTTTTCACAAATGCATTTTGCTTTTTTGGAGAAATGTATACTTGAATGTAATTTTTAAACTTTTTCAAAAAAACGAATATGAGGAATTATATCTCAGGCACCAGAAGTAGTACCGAAGATAATTTTATCAATTCGAATTTTGGAAATATTTTTGAGCGAAACCCTGTCAAAAAATATTTATTTTATAACAGTATGAAAAGGCCACGATTTTTTTTTCCTATTTTGATATTTAAAAAAATTACTTCAAGCATGAAATGTAACAATTTTGTTCATATCTCCTTTACGGTTATTATTTCATTAAAATACTTCTTAACAACAATTATTAAGTCATTTGAGGCCCATTGAATGGCATGCTCAGGAACTCAAAATTTTAGTATAACATTTTTGTGAATGCTCAATTAAGGTGTTTTAACGAAATAATAAAATTCATAAGGAAAGAAAATTGTTTTAAAAAATCGAAATAGGAAAAAAAAATCGTGGTCTAAACCTGGTGTTGTAAATTGATACTCTTGGACAAGGCAATGTTGGCAAATATTTGAAGAATCGAAATTAAGGAAATTATCTTCGGTACCACTTCTGGTGCCCGAGATATGAATTCTTATACTAATTATTTTGAAAAAGTTAACAAATTGTATTAAGCATACATTTCTCAAAAACAAGAAAATACATAGCAAAAAATATGCACACTATTAATTCGCCAAATTGAAGGAAAACGTCAACACTATAATCAAAATCGCCAAAATTTAGACAATTAGATAGCAATCAAAAGTTCTGTGGTACTTCGAGTGTACCTTTAGATTAGGATATCCTTCACACAGGACCTTGTGGGTAAAAATCGAAAATGACATAGTTTTTGGCAAGACATTGTTAGTTCAAGTCGTTATTTACTTTTGCTTTAAGACATATGTAGTTTTTCTTACAAAAATGAAAGCATTTTGAGATTGTGATTTTTACAGTTTTTCCTAAAAAACAACTTTGTCGTTGCGGAAGAGGAAGACATCCTTTTTTTTTCCAAAATTTTTTTGGGAGATCTTTTGAGACATCTTAGAATTCGATCAAAATTTTTCGATACGCCCTATTGCACAGTATCAAGATTAAACATGAATTTTTTGAGAAGTCACTTTGTAAAGGAGGAGGGCGCAGTTTTCATCCGATTTGGCGTATTTTCAAACTGAATCGCTTTTTTTAAATATAAAGCTTATTTAAGGATTTTGTTACTATAGCTTTAAAACTACGGCTGTTATCGTGATCACAGACGGACAGACGAACATGGCTAGATCGACTGAGGAGGGGATGCTGATTAATAATATATACACTTTTCTATACCTGCCACGCCTCCTTATTGACGTTACAAATGCAGTAACAAAGATAATATACCACTTATGCATTTCAAAATGCGGAGAGGGACGTATAAGCATTTCAGTAAAGCGAGAATACAGTATAGAAATACAACTTCTTAAAAAAAATAATAAGAGAGTTTTTAGTGCAAGAGCCGAGTTTCGTTAAGTTCGGCTAAGCTTAGTTTGTACCTCCCATATAAAATAACGTGTAAAAGTTCATAGAGGTTCAAGGGACGTCCATTTTTTTAAACTTTTTATTAATAAGCATACAAAATATTATTATCATTAGAGCACTTCTTTTATTTTTGTCCATCGTTTATATGGAATCTCTGCACTGTGTCCCGTCTGAAAATTACTACTTTCTTGACGCCACCTAGCGAGAAGAAGCTGAATTGAAATAAAACACCTTTTTTGGAATATTGTTTTTTGTATTATTTTTTTAATTTCACTTATTTATTATATATTTATTTATTTATTTAGGATATACAATGTTGGCAAATAAGATATTAACATCTTTTGAGAGCCCGAAAAATACAAAATAAATAATAACAATCAATTAAATGCTTATGTTAGACAATTAAGCAATGCTTATGTTAGATATTATTATACGTTAAAAAAATAAAAAAAAAATAAAAAAAAAAAATAAAAGAATACAGAAAGTATGCGAAAGAAACAGAGTAGAGAGAAATAGATATTGAGTAAAATAGCTATACATAAGTAAATAGAGAGGGAATTTAGAATAGAGAGTGCCTTGTTAGTAAAAGTATTTTAAAATTAAGTGCTTAATTAAGTGATCCTATTATTAGAAGCTGTTTTGATATTCAGCGGTAGTGAATTCCACAATCTGATCGCGCTTACGAAAAACAGTCCACTAGAGTTAATATAATTGTAGTTTGAAATCAAAATGTTCTTATTTCTACTTGACCTACAGAACTGAAGCTTTTCAAATAAATATCGTGGAGTAAGCGAGTAAATGACTTTATGCAAGAAAATACAGTTCCCTGATTCAAGATAACTTAGTAAAACAGTACCCAGCATTTGTTTGCTGTATAATTTAACCGTATATTTTTAAACCGTGGACATAGCAAGAAGCATTATTAAATGCAACTAGCAGCTTGTGCACAGACCTCGAGTCGATTTTGCTAAAGGCGACTTCAGAGTATGTTATTATAGGTAGCAGCAGTTGTTATTCTAATTTTTCCGTATTACTAGCAGTTGTAATACGTTTCAATGGGAACAAACGAGGCTGTCATGCGGAGATTTTGTAATACATAATAAACTTTACTGACACAAGAGTTGATGTCATACTCACAAGACAGGGTTGAATTAACTATAAGGTCGAGATTAGTTACCTTGTTAACGATTTTCAGATCTACGTCGTTTAGAAACACAGGCTGGCAATAAGTATTCTGAAAGTTTGTTTTTGAAATTGACAGTACATAGGATTTAAGCGGGTTTAGCTTAAGCATTTTTTTTTTGGCAACTATTTTTAGATCTGCGTTAATTTTAATAAATAAACCTTCAACGAGGCCGATAGGCCCGGAAAGCTATATATATAGGTCATCAGTATAGGCATGCAAAGTGTCATTCTTGTACCTACCAAATATATCATAAGTAAACATAGAGAACAAACGAGGGCCAAGAACAGAGCCTTGAGGTACTCCACTCATGGTAATTCTAAACGAGGAATAACTGTTTTCAACCCTGACCTTTTGAAACCTTTTATCTAGATAACTATGAATAAATCGAACAGCAGAGTCAGAGAAAGCAAAGTAGGATTTGAGTTTTTTGCAGAGAAATAAATGGTTTACTGTGTCACATGACTTAGAGAAGTCTAATAAGCACAGCAAAGTCAAATGGCCCGAGTCATAGGGTACTCTAATATCATCCATAATTTTAACCACCGCAGTGGAACAGCTATGCCCAGATCGAAACCCAGACTGATGGTCTGACATAAGGTTTAATGAATTAACATGGCTATTAATCTGATCCGCTATAAGACACTTACAGACCTTTGACAATGAGGACAACAAGGTTATTGGTCGAAAATTGCTGAGTTTACTGGAAACCTTATTTTTTGCTATGGGAATGATAGTGGCTACTTTCCAGATTTTGGTTTAACTTGCTGTAGTGAAGCAGTGATTTAGTATATGCGCAATTGGGCTGAGCACATGTGGCAGAATTAGTTTAAGAAATCGAATAGATAAACCGTCTTCCCCGGTGGCATTTGATTTAATTTTTTTTTATGCAGTGTGCTACGTCTAACTCACTAACTGCATTAAAATAAAATTCATGCAAGAGAGCCGCGTGACTGCCATCAAAATTGCATAGAGTGGGCACATCAGATAGCAATAAAATAGTCGTTAACGGAATTGGCATCAATCTGGCAAGCTTCAGTCCTTTCAGATTATGCCATAGCTGTTTTGAAGGCAAGGAAGGACTTGGTTTGGACATAAAATAATGTTTTTAAGAGAGCTTGACAACACGGGTGGCTTCAAGTCTGGCCTTTTCAGACTCCTCTCAGTTTAATGCTCAGGGACCATGATACAAAGAACTAAAGATAACAAGTTAGTAGTTACAATTTATTCATAGGGTGTAATTATTTTAAAATGTCGAAATTTTCTAATGAAAACTTGTTTTACTGAAATGAAATAAATATCGTTAAATAAAAGACATTTCGACAATAGAGTAAATATATTTTTTAGCTACTTTGCTTGATGTGTTTAACAGAATTTTTATTGTTTTTTTATTTTCATTCTGCTTTCTTCATCTCTTTTATTGTTTAATTTTCTCTTTTTGACCTTTTCTTTTGTATGTATTCATCAAGTGTCACATTTGACGAGAAGCGATGACGAGGTGCGCAGTAAATATTTTTCGTTGCGCTGGGAATACTTTATCTGTAGTTCTTTGTTTCATGCACTGGGACTACATTTCCATTTGCTATAAGTATGGTTTCGTTTATTTTAATGTACACGTATTTGTATATTTGAAGATTAAACATATTAAAGATTTTCTTTCTTCCAACTTGCAATCTCATCTTAAATCATTTAATTCAAAAAATTTTCCAAAATTCTTTTAACGTCAAATGGCGTTCTGTATTTTCCTTGGAGTTTACTTTAAGTTCATGTTTGCAGCCCACAGTACCTCTGTTAAAAAGTTCTGTTGCAATAAAAAGCGAATATTTCTCAAACATAGCATCTACTTATGAGGCAATTCTCTGCATCCCCAACAATAACCTCAACATAATAACATTTATAGTATTTCTTTACTTAAAAGAAAAATACGAGTGCAACTTAAGAACTCGTATTTTTCTTTTAAATGAACAGTAGTAAATGATAATAATACTAAAACAATAAAAATGTAAGAAAAAAACCCAATATGATTAAATTTATCTGAATGCAAAAGAAAACAATAACAACAACTTTAACCAGTGTTGTCACTTAACTAAAACTATGGGAAATCTGAAAATTTTGTAACTTTTTTGACTTCTATTAAAACCGCTATGTGTAATTTTGCAAAACCAGTATTTTTTCATTTTATATCAGTAATTATTGCTGTTATTCATATTGGATTCTCTTGCAGTTTTTATTAACAAATTAATAGATATTAAGCTGTTTCTGAAATATATGCTTTAATGTAGTAAGCCAAAGTTATTAAAAGAAAATGTAATCTACCTAAATCTAAAAGATTTAATCTACAACTATTTAAAATTTTCAAGTCACAACATTGGTAACTGAAGTTGTAGCCTATAAATCAGTCAATTGTTAATATCTTCAAAATACGCTCTTTTGACTTGTCTCAAACTCTTTCTTTTCATAGTCCCATTCCACCATTAGCCAAATAGCGAAATACCGATTTTGAATGTAATCTATGTATGTATATATGAAGTTAACTGTCTCTGCTCGTCAAAACAAATTTTTCATTTTTGCACGAGGGTTTTTTGATTTCATTGCCTTTCATTCCGGGATTCCAATCACGGGATCTCGGACTTTTTCAGTCCCTATAGTCCCGGGAATTATAAGGCCTAAAATTTTGAGATTTTCAGGATCCCGGGATTGCCTTAAAATTGAAAAAAATGCAACACTTTAATTTGACATCCGAGCAACAACTTTAAAAAAAAACTTAATTTACCTCAAATGTTCGAAAAGACATAAAAATATATTTTAATGGTAGCACTCGCAGTAATTTGCTTCAAAAAGCTTATGGTATTTTGATAACAATTCTGCCTACTGGGGTTTACTCCGAGATAAGTTTTTCTTCGACTGGAAATTTTGCGACCAAAATTCGATCAACATGACACCTTAGATGACTTAGTATTTTTAAGAGCATATTTTCAAAGCCAATCAGTCTAACTCAACGTTCAAAGACTTCAGTGATCTCAAAAATGTATTTACCTATTTTATGATAGTACTATCATGTCAGAAAATATGAATTTAATGAATTGAACTATAGATATAAATATATTAAATATATGTATATTCTCGACCTTTATAAGTATAAAAAAATAAAATAAATTTACTTCTTATAAAAATTGAACCTAACTGGTTTTTTAATTTCTTTGGACAATTTTTTATTAAAAAGTATCTTAAATTTCATGCCTTACACATGAATTCCTTTTTTTTTTTTTTGTTAAAAAATTACTTTTAACCTGTTTTTCAAATCAAGGGACTAATTCCACTATCCCGGGATTCTTTATTATCAATCACGAACTTCCGACATTTCTTTTGAGTTCCGAAATTGTAAGCCCTAAATGCCATATTTTTTTCACAGAACATTTTTTTTTGTATGACATCAAAAGAATTTCGTACCAATTTTTTTGATGCGAACCTCTTAATAAGTCATAATCAATAACCAGTCATGAGCTCCTTAAGATACGCGTTAAAAAATATTCGGGTTCAAAGTTCACCAAAATCGATAATTCGTCAAAATATCCGCTCCTCTAGTAGGACATAAAATATGCATGCAACAATATTATAGATCAGATAGGTATCTTAAAGAATGCCCTTAATAGTTTTAACGTAAAGCCAGCAGTTTCTACGATATGAGACTATTTATGTCTAAACAGTGCAAAGTAGAAATTTCTTACTATAGCAGATATTACTTTTATTATTACAGTACTTAATTTAAATATATACATATTTATGTACATATATTTGAACATGTACAATGTTCAAAGTGGAAAAATAAAAATGAAATATTAAAATTCTGTCAATGACCTATTTAAAATTAAAGTTAAAAAAATGTTGTCATAGTAAGAAATTTCTACTTTGCACTGTTAAGACATAGTCTCCTAACGTAAAAACTGTGAGTTTTACGTTAAAACTGTTAAGGGCATTTTAAAAGATAACTATCTGATCTATAATTTTGTTGTAAGGATATTTTATGTTCTACATAAAGGAGCGAAGGTATTGGCAAATGACCGGTTTCGGTGCACTTTGAACCCGAATATTTTCTAACGCAAACATTGTATCATACGAAACTCATTACGGGTTTTTAATTATGACTAAATTAAAAGGTTTGCATCAAAAAAATTTTGGACGTACATTTTTCCATTTCAAATTTCTGAAAAAAATATGGTAATGAAATACAAACACCCTCCGGCAAAGGCAGAAGTTATGTAGCAGAAAAAACTAAAAGTGCAGAAAAATTTGTTTTGACGAGGAGTTTTCAAAAATAGTTGAAGCCGGTGAGGTTAAAAAGTCGTTTCACTTTAATATGTATGCATATTACTCAAATTTTTTACGAAACAAAAATCTACCATCCTTTTTAAAACTTTCAAGGGACAACACTGACAACAACAATAAAAACAGTTGTTACTGTTTAAAGCAATTTACGCACATTGTTGATGTTTCTGTTGTTCCTGTTAGCGACACAAAAAACAGCCTGTGATTGTTTTCTCTTGTCAATCGCTTAAGTTGCAGAACATCTGACTGACGTAGGAAAATTACTAAATGAAAGAAAGAATGTATCAATGATGCCCAGCGTGTATGACAATAAGAATGATGCTGACGCTGTTGTGTTGTGTGTCTGCACGCAACAACGCGTCATGCAAACGAAATGTAAAAAATCATATATGGCAGAAGCTTGCTGCAAACACACACATACATGACGTCGAAAAAACACTGACAACTACACACATGGTGTCGACGAAGAAAACGCATTGCAATTCTAAGGACATCAGGAACTAGAAATCAAAATTCATAATGACAAGTGGACATGATATGTTTTTAAATAACTTCCGGTCGCATTTAAATGATGCAATAAAAAATTTGATAATAATATAGGAAGTTAATACGTTTTAGATTAAAGATATTTACTCGGGTTGGACTTGTAGAATAGAATGGACCGTAGATTAAATACGGTGCGAAAATCTGACATTTGTTACACTCATGATAAATTCCACTCATGATAGAAGACATTAAAATATTATACTCGCTAGTCCCAGATATTTTATATTGCATTTAATTTTTGCATTCTATTTGGCATTTTAATAAATGAGTGAGAAAACATCTTATATCAAATATTTTTTAATGTTTATTATTAAAATTGATGCTTTAGACGATAATTTAAAATAAATCAAATTACTAAAAATTCTTTAAACCTGTTCCTAAAAGTTTCAAAATAATAAAACAAAAATACATTTTTCATAACATCGAGATATATTTTCTACAAATAAATTTACGCAATTCATGAGTAGGAAGGTATCCAAATATTTTGGTACATGTGTATTTTTTAACCTTTTTAAAGTTAAAGCTTTTAAAGTTAAAGAAAGATTTTTCTTTCTAGAACTATATCCGAGAACTGCAATATCATCGATACATATTTCCAAGAATATATTGAAGCAGATTTCATTAACTGAATTCATGGTTGTACAATTGAAACCATAACAGATACTTTATTTCTCTATTTTATAAAGGGAAAATTGTCGAAATTGAATATAATAATGTGAATATTTGGTGATATTAAAGTACTTTCAACCATTTCACTTTTTTATTTTTGGGTTCAGCACACATTCCATACATATATAAAGAACATAATTGCATTTTAAATACATCTCAGCGATTTAATGCAATGCATTACATTGAAAAAAACTGAAATGCAACTAAAAAATTTTACTGTCCTGAGAAAAAAAGGAGGGGTCATCTTTTTAGTAAGCCTTTTGTAATTTTTTTAAGTATTGAATTTTTTCATGTGTGAAACCAAGTGTTTTATGGTACAATAAAATCGTTTGTACCATAAACGTTTAATTTTTAACCTTTTGTATGGCTGTTTAACAGAATTTTAACCAACCGAATAAGTTCCTAGTTAAACATTTCATTGTCCATTTACACTAAATAAAAAGTTTCTGCATAACAGCCACACATTCAGAATATGATACGAAAGAAAGAAAAAAATAGTTGGGGTTTTTTTTTACTTAATCATATAAGGTTCGTATTCGTAAAAAACATGTGATCGTTGAAGTTGTGCAAAACAAACAGAAAATAAAAATGATGAATACGAAATATTGTGATAAAATTAATACTGAATAACGATTTCCAAAAATTGAAAAATGATTGAATTAGCTAAAAATATTCATATTGTGTTCATTAATTTTGTAATGCCACTCGTTTTTTACAAATTAAATCCGATTGAATTGAATAAATAAGATTGCAATTTGGTTTTTCATAGAAATTATTATCTTCATAACTTTAAACAATATTTTCCGAAAAATAAGCACTTGCAGCATAAAGGGTTAAACATAAATATGAAAAACGCTACCCACTCATTATATTAAGCAAATTTTTAACAAACAAAACACAACCAACTTCAAAACCACTACAAAGTAAAAAATAATTTTAAATTATTTTTCACATTAATTCTTGGTCAAATTTGTTTATTTATTTATAAATATTTTTAAAATGAAAATATTATTACTATACATTTTTTTCTATTTTGTATTGTTATCATAAAAGTATTAATTTCTCTATGAATATAAATCCTTTAAAGCCGGAGCGTTTATTTTATAAAAGTCTGAAGATATACGCCGACTTTAAAGGTTTTATATTCATGGAGAAATTATATTTTTTTGATAATAATACAAAATAGAAAAAATTTATAGCAATAAGATTTTCATTTTAATAATATTTATAAATAAATTAATTTATTTGACCAAGAACTAATGTGAAAAGTAATTTAAAATTTTTTTTTACTTTGTAGTGGTTTTGAAGTTGGTTGTTTTTTTTTTTTTTTGTTAAAAAGTTTTTATTTCTTCCTTTTTAGAGATTATGATAACAATTTTCCCATTTTTTTAACACATTTTCGTACCCTAGTGTCAACATTAACTGAAAAACAGTATATTTCTTATATTGCCACGCCCTTTTGTCCAATAACGCCCACTTTCTCGACCGTAAATTTTCATTATTATGCCTACCATTGTACCTAATTTCAGTATCCTTGTGTCAATAATATTCGAGTTATGGCTTGGATAAATTCGTATTTATCTAGACGTACTCAAAAGGTTTTATATAGGAATTCTCTTTCAAAAAGTATTTCGGTCACTTTTGGCGTTCCTCAGGGCAGTCTTCTTGGACCGGTTTTGTTTTTACTATTCATTAATGATCTTCCTTCGGTAATAAAACACTGTAACGTCTTAATGTACGCTGACGATGGGAAATTTTTCCTTTGTTACAAATCACCCGAAGAACGACATATTTTACAATCTGAACTAAATAGACTTGTGGCCTGGTTTAGCTTAAATATATTAAATCTCAACGTAAAAAAATGTAAGCAGATGACATTCTCGCGAAGATCTGCTAATAACATAAATTACACTGTAAATAACACTAACTTAAAAATAATTTCCAGTTTTCTCGATCTTGGTGTTATTATGGATTCAAAACTTTGCTTCAATCTCCACGTTAATATGTTGATAAATAAGGCAAGAGGAGTCCTTGGTTTCATTAAAAAATGGGCTAAAGAATTGAGTGATCCCTTAACTACTATATTATTATATACCTCTCTCGTAAGGCCAATTCTTGAATATGCATCAGTTGTATGGAACCCACAATATAATGTCTACATCGACGCCATAGAATCCGTTCAAAAACAGTTTTTAGTTTTTGCTTTACGTCATAGTCGTTGGAACCCCAATATTATGTTTCCATCGTGTGAAATACGCCTTAAAATTATTTTACTACCTTCCCTAAGAAGCAGAAGAATGATGCTTAATGTCATGTTTCTGTATAAATTACTTCGTGGCGAGATTAATTCGGAATATCTCATCTCAGCTCTAAATTTTAACATCCAGACAGAGGAACTAGACATTTACTGTTTTTCAAGTTGAGTCAGTGCAGTTCTAATTACGCTCTTCATGAACCTTTACGATGTATGTGCAGTGATTTCAATGATAACTTCAACATGATTAATTTTTCTGATTCGGTAGACGTCTTAAAACGGAAAATTATATTACATTTAAATAATTAAATCAATTTAACTTCATCCTATTATACCTAACGCAGTTTTATAACAATGTAATATCAGTAATTGAGATTGTTCTGTTTCTCCTTTTTGTCTCGATATTATGTTTTATTAAGTAAGCACCATCAAATATGAATCGTTTTTAAAACTTACTTTTTAATTATTCACTATTTTAATTTTTAATCGAATTGGGATTTACGTGCTCACGTGGTTTCCTGATTTGAAATTAGACTGAACTCACACTATCACCTGGATTGGTGTGCCAGAGTATATCTATTTTCCACACAAGTTTATGAATGCGTTGGCCCAAATGCATATCCAACTAATTGGGATTTTGATTTGACGGATATGAGATTTATATCATTTCCACGTAGGTCCTTGGGTTGGACAATGGCCACAAACCAGTTAAAATGAGTTTAGTGTTTTAGATTGCTTTTGAAATCAGGATTGTTTTTCGAGTACCTTAAATTGATTATCACTATAATTTAATTCGATGTTGCTTATTTATATAGAATTAAATATACTTAAATACGCGTTTGTTATATATTAAATTTTTAAATTCCGCTGAAAAGTCAATTAATGTGCTTAGTGGAAAATCCTAATTGCCAATAGGGGGTATGTTTAGTACGTAGGTGCATTCTGTCTGTCCTGGCTGATCCGGGCAGGATCCAGAGTGTAAATCGTGCATTCGTATAGGTCGGGTTTACGTATCTTTGGAAGATTCATACCTCCGGGCGAATAAAAAAAAAATGGCGTTTTTCTAATATTGCCACGCCTTGTCGAACAACGACCAATTTTTTGACCGTAATTTGTAATAATTGTTTACAGTAACTTTTCATAATTATGCCTACACCTGTACATAATTTCAGTACCCTAGTGTCAATATTATTCGAGTTACAGCGTTTTTATTATATTGCCACTCCTATTATCGAATAACGCCCACTTTTTTACGATAATTTGTAATCATTGTTCCTAACCTTGTACCAATTTCCAGTACTCTAGTGTCAATATTAACTGAGATACAGTATTTTTCTTATATTGCTACGCCCTTTTGTCCAACAACGCCCACTTTCTTCACAGTAAATTTTTATAATTATACCTACGCCTGTACCAAATTTCAGTACCCTAGTGTGAATATTTTTTCGAGTTACAGCGTTTTATTATATTGCCACGCCCTTTATCGACTAACGCCCACTTTTTACACATTAGTTTTAATAATTGTGCCAACCCCTGTACTAAATTTCAGTACTCTAGTGTTAATGTTATTCGATATACAAAATGTTTCTTATATTGCCACGCCCCTGTGTCAAATACCGCCCACTTTTTGTGGCAATCGGGCAAGTACTTTAGGAGTTATCGATGTACATACATTAAAAAAAAAAAAACCAACCTCCTGGTTGGAGAACCTCCTCCTTTTTGAAGTCTGTTAAAAAATAAGTATATTTGCTATTTAGAACACTGAAAAATAAGTATTAATAAGTATAATTTTTAAAAATAAGTACAAGTAAGGATATTACCTTAAAAAAATTATAATATTTTCTTCATAATATTTACTTATATAAAAATTAATAAAGCGAAAATATTCCTTTAGTAATGTATGGCATCAGTATTTGTGTACGCAATCTATTTAAATTCAAAAAGTCTTCCTATAAAAGAACAAAATATTAATTTTATATTTCTGTAGTCTATATATATTTCTAATACAGGGTGTCCCAGATCAACGTTTCAATCCAGCACTGGTAGATTTCTTGGGTCAAGACAAGAAAAAAATTGTATGACAGGGGTCCATCTTCCCCCTGTTTCGAGCTATAAGCGGAAGTATAGCAAAAAATGGCATTCATAGGTGTCTTCAGTTTTAATGCAATAACTTAACAAATATTTAAAACAGAAACCTCTTTGAAACGGTTTTTTAAAGATTTTTAATTAGTTAAATAATATCTGTTAAAGTTTTTTGGTATTTTTAACCATGGTATTTATGTAACTTAAATATGAAAAATATGTTTTTTATTTTCTTTTTTTCACTTTAAGCTCGATTTACATAAAAAAAAAGTTATCATATTATTTTTTGTTCTCATGCAGTTTTAATCGCCAAATAATTCTCTGCAGTATTTCATTATGCCGCTTCACCGTACGTCTACGAATAAGAGCGTATTTATTATTTTATAAAAACATACACTCAAAAAGCACATACCATTTACATGTGAATCTCATTTGATTTTTAATATAAGTTAAAAAATATTAAATATAGGAAAAATGAAGGGATGTGCATTTCTTAATTATTGTTTTATGTCTAAAAAGCAATTTATGAAGCAAAACTTTGCTGTTGCCGTGTTGGGTTGTAAGTGCTTTTTGAGTGCATGTTTTCATAAAATAATTAATTCGCTCTTATTTGTTACTGTACGGTAAAGCCGCATAATGGAATACTGCAAAAAATTATTTGTCGATTAAGACGGGGGGAGATGGACCCCCCTGTCCTAAAATTTTTTTCTTGTCTTGACCCAAGGAATTAAATAGCGCCGGATTGAAACGTTGATCTAAGACAGGGTGATCTATACAGGGTGTATATAAAATAGTTTGAAAACAAAGCAAAGCATAACAAAAAGTTAAAAGTTATATGCAGGGTTCAGAAATTTTCACTCATGTAACAGAAATCTCCAACATAAATGTCAATAAACACTATTTGAAGCACACAACACACAATGTTATTTTCATTTCATTTTTGTGTGTAACGTAGTTATCGTGTTGTTGATCATCCAACATGAATTCTTCGTTTTAATATTTGCTTGTGCGTCACAAACTCAAACAATGATCGATCTCAACAATTCTCTGTGTTTCAGTTTTACACTTATGTTTGCGTCAAAATGTTCATGTTGGAGAATTCAGGCCTTTGTCAAAACCAAAACAAAGACAATTTTTCCAACATGAATAAGTGGTGTTTGCAAAATTGTCTTTGTTTGTGTCGGTCATTAAGATCGATCACTACCGTCGTGTGGCGTAAAAAACAAATGCTGTTCTGGTTGCTGTGCAGCGTATTGAATTGGTTTTTGGCCAAGTGTAGCAAATTTCGGCGTCAATTAGAAAATATTTTAAAATATTAAAATAATAACCTAATAATATGTTTTTTCAAGAGATTTAAACGTCATTTATCAGTGTTAAGGGGTCGCTGATTTCGAATCTAAAGTCAGAATGTTAAAATTCAAGATAGTGGATAGGGTTGCCACCTTAATTTTTTTTAGTTTTATGAATTCGGGGCTGGCAAAAAAAAATGGTACACCAAAAATGGGTCGCTGAACCCGAATCCGTTGTCAGAATTTCCAAATTATAAAATTTTGAAATAATAGGGTTGCCATCTAATAGTATGTCTTTTCAAGAGTTTTAAACGTCATTTATCAGTGTTAAGGGGTCGCTGATATCGAATTTCGAAAATTTTATAATTTGAAAATTCTGACAACGGATTCGGGTTCAGCGACCCATTTTTGGTGTACCATTTTTTTTTTTGCCAGCCCCGAATTCATAAAACTACAAAAAATTAAGGTGGCAACCCTATCCCCCATCTTGAATTTTAAAATTCTGACTTTAGATTCGAAATCAGCGACCCCTTAATACTGATAAATGACGTTTAAAACTCTTGAAAAGATATAATATTAGGTGGCAACCCTATCATTTCAAAATTTCATAATTTGAAAATTCTGACAACGGATTCGGGTTCAGCGACCCATTTTTGGTGTACCATTTTTTTTTTGCCAGCCCCGAATTCATAAAACTAAAAAAAATTAAGGTGGCAACCCTATCCACTATCTTGAATTTTAACATTCTGACTTTAGATTCGAAATCAGCGACCCCTTAACACTGATAAATGACGTTTAAATCTCTTGAAAAAACATATTATTAGGTTATTATTTTAATATTTTAAAATATTTTCTAATTGACGCCGAAATTTGCTACACTTGGCCAAAAACCAATTCAATACGCTGCACAGCAACCAGAACAGCATTTGTTTTTTACGCCACACGACGGTAGTGATCGATCTTAATGACCAACACAAACAAAGACAATTTTGCAAACACCACTTATTCATGTTGGAAAAATTGTCTGTTTTGGTTTTGACAAAGGCCTGAATTCTCCAACATGAACATTTTGACGCAAACATAAGTGTAAAACTGAAACACTGAGAATTGTTGAGATCGATCATTGTTGGAGTTTGTGACGCACAAGCAAATATTAAAACGAAAAATTCATGTTGGATGATCAACAACACGATAACTACGTTACACACCAAAATGAAATGAAAATAACATTGTGTGTTGTGTGCTTCAAGCAAATGTTTGTGAGTGAAGGTGTGTGAATATTCTGAACCCTGGTTATATGTACTTTCAAAGTGGCTAAATAAAAAACTAAAAAAAACACATTCAAATGTTTACAGAGATTAAAGAAAAGTTATTATTATTATTCGCCCGTACTTTCACTGAATTGGAGTGCTACATTAACTATTTTTTTTTCTTTTTGCTTGAAATCTTATTTGTCTTGGCTATTAATGTTGTTTAATATGTCAGGTCTTGTCTTTAAAAAATTGTTAAACTCGTGTCAACTGTAGTCAAGAATTTGGCTTACAAATAAAATTGACTCCAGAGTCTGTATTTTTAAATTCAATCAGTGATCTGCAACGGATAGCACTTTTGCGACTCTGAGTTTATTCGGGAAAAATTAAGATCAAAAACCTACTCTAACCCTTTGAGCTCGGAACCCGACTTTTACTCTCTTCTACTAAACTGCAATGCGACGGCTCAAATAAATATGATAATCATAAATTATGAGTCGGATCATTATTCATTATTGATACTCATTATTCTTACCAAATACTCATGATCAACACAAACACTCAAATCACTTGGATCATTTTGCCACTGATAAGCAGAATGCAGTAAAGCGCATTAGTGAGAATATAAATAAATTGTTTATATGTGTTTTGTGAAAACACGTGTTCTTATCGTGTTGTTTTTTGTTTTTATCTTAAAAAACTCAAAAGCGTTGTTGCTCCTTTCTTTTCTTCTGAGAGAGCAACAATAAAATACAAACAATCAACCGGTGACTGGCAATTTTTTTATTTTTGCTTATGCGTTACAAAAAAAACTCAAAAGCGTTGTTGTTCTTTTCTTTTTTTCGAGAGTGCAACAATAAAATACTAACAACAAATTTGCGATGAAAAACACAAACTAAATATGTGAGGTGACATTATCATTCCACATTGAAAGAGCAGCACTCAAAGTACAATCATAATATACTCGGATCGATTAAAATTGAATCTGAGTGGTTTGGGTCGTGCTGCGCTCGGATATAAGTATGTCCTTATAACCGAAAATATGGTAATGAGCCGAATGAGTATAAGTATTTTGCATATTTCATTGAGTACGGATAGGGCATGATACAAAAAGTACAGATAAAATATTGCGCATGTCCGCCATCTTTGTTGTGACGTAATTCGAGCTTGTCAAAGTGGCTAAATAAAAACGTAGTCACAATATATTGGGGGTTGGAATTAGTTTTAAAGGTTTTCTAAGAGATGGCGTAACTATCAATAGATCGCATCGGGCACACCTGTGACTATATTCATTTCAAAGCACATTGTCTAAGCTTCATTTTTTAGTATGTGTCATTCCACTGAAGTGTAAACAACATATATTTTTTTCTCTGTGAACATGTCGACTTTCGTTCCAACAAAACGCAATTTGCGGGAAGGTTTACTTTTGTGCTTCCATTTGAAGAAAAAAGCGGTTGAAGCACAACGCACGCTTACTGAGGCTTACGGGGACTATGCTCCATCGATTTCTACTTGTGAGTACTGGTTCCGTCGGTTTAAAAGTGGTGATTTTGATACGGAAGACAAAGAGCGTCCGGGCCAGCCGAAAAAGTTTGAAGATGAGGAATTGGAGACTTTGCTCGATGAAGACCCGTGTCAAACCCTTCAAGAATTGTCAGAATCATTGGGAGTCGACTTATCAACGATCGGCAAACGCTTGAAGGCCATGGGAATGATTCAAAAGCAAGGAAATTGGGTGCCGTACCAGTTGAAGCCGAGAGACGTTGAACGGCGATTTTGCATGTGCGAACAACTGCTTCAACGGCATAAAAGGAAGAGTTTTTTGCATCGTATTGTCACTGGCGATGAAAAGTGGATCCATTACGATAATCCTAAGCGAAAAAAATCGTGGGGACCACCCGGCCATGCATCAACATCGAGGGCCAAGCCGAATATTCATGGCGCCAAGCTTATGATGTGTATTTGGTGGGATCAGAAGGGTGTCGTGTACTATGAGCTGCTAAAACCTAACGAAACCATCACTGGGGAACGCTACCAACAACAATTGATGCAATTGAGCCGAGCATTAAAGGTTAAACGGCCGGAATATGCCAAAAGACACGACAAAGTGGTTTTTCAACATGACAACGCACGGCCACATGTTGCAAGAACCGTCAAGGAAACGTTGGAGGCGCTGAATTGGGATGTGCTACCCCACCCGCCTTATAGCCCAGACATAGACCCTTCCGACTATCACCTATTCAGATCGATGACGCATGGCTTGCCTGAGCAGCGCTTCACTTCTTACGAGGATACCAAAAAATGGGTCGATTCGTGGATTGCCTCAAAAGACGAATCGTTCTTCCCGCGTGGAATCCATATGCTGCCATAAAGATGGGAAAATGTTGTAGCTAACGATGGACAAAACTTTGAATAATATACATTGTACCGTTGTTTCTAAATAAATGCTCAAAAACCGAAAAAAAACCTTTAAAATTAATTCCAACCCCATATTTAAAGAGGATAATTTATTTATAGTGATGGAAAAATATCGACATTTTCTTTATGAAACTTGGTTTACTGAAATGAAATCAATAACATTATAAATATGTTTATAAACAAATTTAAGCAGATATATTTTTCAGTACTATTATTGAAAAGAAATGCATATGTTTTAGGGGTATTTTCTCGCATTTGTCCCCCAGAAAAAAATTAGCTACGCTACTTGATGTATTTGACAGCACTTTGATTGCTTCTTTGTTTTCATTTTGTTGTTTCGTTTGTTGAAAAATATTAAATTCATTTTATGGTCCGAATTAAAATCGTTGTTATTCTCATCAAAAGCATCTAAAACTATAGCACTAATTTTAATTACATAAAATATAATTGAAAATTATAGTTTACACGTACTATAAGTGCACAATATTAGAAATTGAACTAAATGAATGCAATATTTTTTTAATGCTTGCAATTGTGCTGCTTGCTGCTTGTGTTTACTTTTTGCTTTTTCACATTTTTTTTTTATGTATGCACCACGTGTTACAGCTTACAAGCCCGAGTGACGTAGTGCGCAGAAGATTTCATTTTTTGCGCACGGAGTACACTATCTGTATATCTTTGTTTCATGTGCATAGGGTAGAGAGCAGCCGAATTCTATCGGATACTCCTTGCAGTTCTCTGACTCAAAATTCCAAATTTTTTCACTTTTGCAAAAAAGTTCAACCGGAGCTGAAAAGTAAGCATAAATAAGTATATCTCTTAAAAATTAGTATACCCATAAGTATGGAATTTTAGTAATTACATGAAGCAGAAAATAAGTATGACACTTAAAAAGTAAGTATAGTTGGTAACATTTAACACGAACATAAAAAATAACAAAAATAAAAACAAAAGCAAAAACAAAAAGATTAACAAAAAAAAAACAAAAAGAAAAACAAAAACATAATAAAATAAAAATAATAAAAATTGGAAAATATCTAAATAAAAAACAAATAGAAATACAAATTAAAATATAAATAGAAATTAAAATAAAAGCATTAAAAAACAGAAAAAATTAATAACACTAGATATATAAACATAAATAACTTAAAAATAATTTTGAAACAATTCAAAATATAACACTTTCAACATTTCTTGTAACTGTTCTTGAATGAAATCTACAGCATCTCAAACAATGACCGTGAATATGCCAAAGACCTGTCTCGACATTTCGTGTGTGTCCTTTGAGTCAAATTTTTTTACTGACCAAAAAACAAATGTGCTCGTGAAAATATTAAAACAAACTCCTCGCGCCATTTTCTCCGAACGGACTGCGGTCAAAACACAAATGTTCTTGATTGTTTTGTGCTGGATTGTGCAAAGTTCACTGCCAAGCGGCTGGTACCATCAATGGCCACAATTATGCATGTGTTCCCAAAAGTATATTCTACGATGTTGCATTATTCTGCGTCGTAGTTCATTGACCAACAAGAATAGCAACAATAGCACATAGCCATTTACAACTCGGCTACAAATTATGTACCTATTATAATTATGTGTTGTTTTAACTTAGTAGGTTTTTTCATATTTTCAACTCATTGTGTGCAACTTCCAGTTTAATACTGTATGCTGCAATAACCAACATCAACATTTATTCCTGCGGGCATAAAACCAAATCATATTTCATTGCCTCACTCATGCAGACGCATGATGCGTCAATATAGATTATTCGAGCATGTTGGAACTTTCTGTACTTGCTATATAACTGTATCATTAAAAAATCTGTGTCTACGCACAGCAAAGAGTCTTTGCTGGCCAAAAAATTCTTCCTTCCTTTGTTTTATTATGCCAATTTTCATCTGTTGTTGCACTCCAGGATTGATCATTATAATGAGCTGTAGACTGATTACAAGCCAACTGATAAGAGCTATCAGCAGACATATAGAAATAAATACATGACACTTATTTTAAAAACTTCTATACGGACTTCAGTTTTTCATTGTTATGTATATGAGCAATATTCATGACGGTATTTAATTCATGCCAAACACCAGGGCCGGATTATCCACAAGGCAGTGTAGGCAACTGCATAGGGGCCCCGCATCGGCGAAGGGCCCCGCGCACTGAGAAAAAAGAATTTGAAACTGTTTCATCGAGTGAAAATTTAATTTTAAGATTTGTATCCTCAATGACAATATTATCACCTGGTTTTTTATATATATTACGTTGTCATATAAAAAATTATTATATAATTATTTTCGATGTTTTCGCAGCTTTTTTAACGTCTACTTCGGTATGGCAAACAAAAGTAAGAGCAGCTTTTTTAACGCAAAGCGTTTCAAAAACTCTACATTGTGAATGCAAAAGTACTAGTACATATGAATATACTCCAGAGGTGTTGTGACAATGAACTGGAATATAAATTTTCAAAAAACAGCATAGTGTGTATTTAGTATAGAAGCTAAACTTCTTCAAAAAAAAAAAAAAGAATAAGTGATATTTTAGTGTGAGTGAATTCTTTTCTACGCAATTGTTTAACATTTTTAATATTTTTCACACGAATTGTGCTTTTCATTGCAGACTAAAAATAAATCAAAAAAAATACGGCTTACTCGTTTTTCACTAAACTGACAGAAATTTAAGATTTACCTAAAAACTTTAGATGTCGCGACCCTGCATAGATTTTTGCAGTTGTGTGTAAACAGTTGTGTTCAAAGGAAGAGATAAGTAAAACTTTTAAGCTTATGTTCCTATACTACTAGACTAGAAACTTTTTAGGGAATTAATTCTCTATTTGGATTTCTAACTGATTTCTTGACAAAGTTCCAAGATAAAATTAAAGGGGCTTGCACAAAGTTTAGTGAATATTATTCCGCGGACATTGAGTCTGAGTTTATAGACAAGATGATGCAGTTCTTCTTCTTACAATTAATGGATGCGGGATAGATTAAATTGTAAGTCCTAAGGGGTCTCCAAATGACCACAGAAGAAGGTAAAATTGAAAACTTAAAGACAGGTTCATTTCACCTACTTTATCCCGAGGTACCTTTTGTTATAGCTCTTTTGTTCGCATAAGCCTACCATGTTTTTTCCCCTATTTTCTACTTGTATATCTGTAAACCAGATTCGTCAGGTGAAAGTAGCGTGGATCAGGTTTATACGATGTAGTTGGCTCTCCTAACCAAATTCATCAGGTAAAAATGATCAGGATCAGGGAAGAGTATCTTTCCTTCAGTGTAGTTACTGTAGAATATGTAGCTACTTGGTATGGGAGGTAGGCGTGGTTTTATACTATTTCGACATATTTAAATTATACAGTGAACCCAGCTGGACAGCTCTAACAAGTTTACAAACACAATAAAATAATATTTCAAAAAAATCAATGCTATCGCAGTTTTAAACGCGACGTGCAGCGTTTCAGCAGCAGCAGCAGCAATAATTCATCAAACAACATAAGCTTTTGGATGGTGGTATCATAAGTGTGGCTGCAACAAAGAGCCGTGCAATCTAAAGGAAGTTTACAACTTATATTAATCAAATTAAAAATTAAAAAATTTTTCTTTTCAGGAAACTAACAGATTCCTGGGTAATCCAAATTACCAAGGATGTCAATTAAAAACATTTTCAAATATGCATGTTCAAACTGCTGTTGCCATTGCTGGTGTTGA
Organism: Dichetophora obliterata; assembly: GCA_963920525.1. Classification (NCBI taxonomy): domain Eukaryota; kingdom Metazoa; phylum Arthropoda; class Insecta; order Diptera; family Sciomyzidae; genus Dichetophora; species Dichetophora obliterata. The sequence continues at coordinate 84,116,948 of OY986439.1, read as the reverse complement.
TAAGAAACGTGTATGTTTACTATCGTGTGTGCGCTTGTTTTCATTTTTATAGTCGCAATTTATATGTATGTAGTCGTCATCAAAGAAATTTATTCAAAAATTGTGTTTTAAAATTTAAAAAAAATCTAGGCTTGATTTTTAGGGGTTAGGCATGATACAACTGCTAGGGGGTGGGGAGAAGTGAGTACGCTGAAAATTTAATTGGTGTGAGCAGTTCAGGTATACGTTTTTCTAATGGATAAAACATGAATGGCGGACTGAGATGCCAGATCACACGTATGAGAGTCAGAGATGCAAACCTTGTTATACTTTTACCTACCTCTAGAACAAATATAACAAGTTTTGTATGGATTTCTTAAGGGAATATAACACGAAGCGTGTTAGCACTCGTGTTAAATAACACGTTATCTAACAGTTACGTGTCTAGCTGGGAATATTTGAGACCAAAGCTTAATCATAGTACCATGTTTGTTTATTTATGTACCTTCCGAGCAAAAAGTACGCGGAATTTGTTTTCATTTTTCCGCCATTTTCTTGCGCCTGGTCAGACAGTTTAATAGAGTACTTACTAGTATCGCCTGCGGTATAAATTCAACAGACTCGCAATGTATTCACTGTACTGAGAGAGTGAAAAAAAAATCAATAATTAAAATCGTTGACCGGTTAGTTCATTGTAGCTTATTCTAAACTACAATAATGAGACCACAAAGTGCCATTATAATTGTGCTTTTAACTTGATTAATCTCTCTGCAGAGAGTCAGTTTTGAATGTGATCGCAATTTGTACACATTGAAGAGTGAGTGCAGTTTCTGAAATCAAAATAATGTAAAAACAAAAGTTTGTATTAAAAATCTAAAATGCAGGATCAACCATCGGGTATGAACTTAAAAATCCGTATTGACTTAAAAAAAAATTGGGAATTAGCTTTTTAAAATCTATCAAAGTAAAAAAAAAATTTAAATAAAATATACACTTTGGAAACAATAAGGGGATATAGTTTGCTTTCAATCGTATCCAAGCCAAATTTTTGATGTAATAATATAAAAGAAGTATTGTTTTTTTACAATCAAAAGCAATTTTTTGCCCATTTTTGCCCAAATTAAGATTTTTCATTGAATAGAAGACATTTTTGTTTCATTCATTTTATTTTGAATAGGATCAGGTTCAAACAAAATTTTTTAAAAAGGACAGAGCTTTCTAATATTATGAATAATAGTATTTCTCTAAATTTAGGAGAAGGATGAAAATTTTTGAGAGACAGCTTAAAAAACACTCAAACTGCTCTGAAAAAAAAGAAATAGCATTGGTAACTAAAATTGGATATTTTATTATGCAGTTAAAAAATAAATGGAATGGTAGCAAAATAACTAAGGTTCAATTCATTTGAAATTCAATAACAAAGGTTCAATAACAAAGGATGAAATTCTAATTTCTGATACCATGGAAATATGTTATATTGTGATGAGTACCTAGATGACCGAGCTTACTCATAAAGCTTCAATAAATGAACACCTAAATATTTCTTGTACTACACTCGCGCTCAAAATAAAAAAAGCCGAGTTAATAATTTGATAACAAATATTATTTTTCTTAAATTATAACACAGAGTCCATCGCACTTGATTTGACCTCTCAAAGACATCACAATTTTTTTCAACTTAGTTTTAAAGTTGAAGTGTTCGAATTTTGTTGTGCCGACATTATTTTTACAGCCATTTGGCCTATTGCAAATGAAAAATAAAATTATTTTTTTTTCAATAGAATTTGATGCAAAATAAGGCTATGTAGAAAGATTTGATGAAATAGGAGCGTTTGTATGGTAACAAACATTCATTACATAGGAATCAGTTTTTGACAAAAAAAAAAATCGTTAAAATTGCCACCATTTAGCAATTTCTTAACCGATTTCGATGTTCCTTATTTAAATAAAAAGGCATTTTTACTTGCAATTAATTTTTTTTTAAAATGCAAATGACATAAATGGAATATTATTTAATTAAAATTTATAGAAACACCATTTTTTTAGGTTGAAAAAAGTGCAAGAAATTGCTTCGCTACACACTTCTTTTTGTATTCTATTGAATATCTTTTTACACAGCCCTATTTTAAATGAAATTCTATTGAAAAAAGTTAATTTTATTTTTCATTTGCAATAGGTGAAATGGCTGTAAAAATGCAATTAATGTTAGCACAGAAAAATTCGAACACTTCAACTTTAAAAACAAGTTGAAAAAAATTGTGATGACCTTGAGAGATCAAATCAAGTGTGATGGACTCTCAACATGTTCTTCTTTAAGAATTTCTATAAAGTTGGATGTGCTCGTATTTTATGGTTTTGGTACACTGTTCAAGAAAAATAATATTAGTCAGCAAATTATTAACTCTGCTTTTTTTTTGAGCACGAGAGTAGTAGCACCAATGTATAATATCTTCATTCCATATTAAATACAACAACTATAACAAATGCTTTATAAGAGGCATTTGCTTTTTAATCCATTTCTTTTTAATAAAATAAATAAAATGCACCAACAAAAACCAAGTTATTAAATTGGCCTTGAGCACTCAAACCAATCCACATCGATCATAATGAAACTCTATAACAAAATGGTTTAAGATAGAAGACTGGCATCTGGCCAAGTTGACATAAATTTTGGTCAAGTTAACAAATCGTAAATCACTTAAGCACATTACAATCGATTCGCAATGAATTGCTAGAAAAAATATTATAGGCCAAATGTATTAAACATGCACCAAAATATAAAAAAACCTTTTTGCCAATTAAGTTTATCAGTTAATACTACCTAATTAAACTTCTTTCATTCGTTTCTCAAGCGAAATCATTTAATGGAATGGTTTTGACTAAATATATAGCTTCTAGCCTAGTTAAGGTATTTTCAAAGAGTTGAGACACTTGGCTAAATTGTTTTATCTCACTCCAAATGAAATATAGGGTTTATTTGATTCCAATTTTGTACGATTTGGGCACAGCGTTTGACTGTCTGTAATGCAGTGAATGACAAGGAACACTAACGTAGTATACGTTAAATGTACCTTAGATTTGATAGAAAACATAAAAAACGCTCTAAGACCTCATTTATTTATTTAGTTTAAAAATTTTAACTTAGGTTAGTACATATGGGTTAATTTTTCGTGGCAAACTGTATTTTTGATATGCTAAATGTTGTTGTTGCATGTATTCCCAGAGGTTAAAATATGCCTGAAACAATACATTTTATCATTATTAAGGGGTAATGGCAAGATCTGACACACTACTTCATTTCCTTTTTCCATTATCAGGGCCGCATTATCCATAAGGCAGTGTAGGCAACTGCCTAGGGGCCCCGCATCGGCGAGGGGCCCAGCGCATCGAGAAAAAAAAATTTAAAATGTTTCATCGAGTAAAAATTTGAAGATTTGTATCTTCAATGACAATATTATTGCTTTGTTTTTTTTTAACCGAATTCAAAAAGGAGAAAGTTCTCAACTTCGATGGTTTCTTCTTTTTTTTTTTATGTATGTACATTAGAGTGGAACGAAATGTAGGGAATCAAAAAATCTTCATCGACTTCATATATTTTTGAAAACAAATTTTTCTGCATCCTTGGTTTTTTTCAGCAATACAACTTTTGACTTTGCCCGAGGGTTTTTGAATTTCATTGCCATATTTTTTCACTGAATTTTTTTTTTTAATTTGAAATCGAAAAATTTTCGTTCCAATTTGATTCAAACCTTTTAACTAAGTCATAATTAACAACTTGTCATGATTTCCCTATACCATGTAAGTGCTAGAAGATATACGAATTCAAAGTTCACCGGAATCGGTCATTCACGAATATTGCCGCACCTCTATGTCGGACATAAAATATGATTATAACAAAATTGTATAGATGTATAGAGCTTTATTTGAACTTAATAAGTTGTCTGAATATTGTGATGTAGATTTTGCTAATTCTAAGGATTCGCTAAAGTCATTACTAAACAGAATTTAATTCTTTAAGATATATTAAATTTTTTGTATATAGTTATCGTAGTCTGTAAGAATATTGTTCACAGACTTAATAAATGAAATGAAATGAAATGAAATGAAATGAAATTGTGTTATAACAAAGTGCAAAGTATAAATTTTTTACTATAACAGATATTACTTTTATGATAACATAACTTATTTTAAATCTATACATTTACTAGACGATGTGCTTATTTGGAGGTAAGTGTTCGAAGTAAGAAAATAACAAACAAATATAAAAATGCTACCAATAAGCTACTTTTTAAAGTTAATTATCTGATCTACAATTTTTCTGTAAGCTGATTTTATGTCCGACTTAAATTTTTTGACTCCAATTAAACAAAAAATTTTAAAAAAATATGGCAGTGAAATACAAAAACCCTCGGGAAAAGTCAAAAGTTATGTCGCAGAAAAAACTAAGGATGCAAAAAAAATTTGTTTTGACAAGGAGTATTTAAAAATATATGAATCCGGTGAGGTAAGAAAATCGTTCCACTCTAAAGTACACTGATAACTCCTAACACACTTGTCCGATTGCCATATTTTTTTGTCAACAGATAGAGACCTTGAACACGGAGGTGCCCATCTAAAAGTGGGTGTTGTTGGAGAAAAGAGCATGGCAATATTAGAAAAATAAAAATTTAGTACAGGGATAGGCACAATTTTGAAAAATTACTGTCAGGAATACACCTGACACAATATTTAAATAAACTGAATCTCGAATAATATTGACACCACGGTATTAAAATTCGTTACACGAATGGGTATGATTTTTATAAAGCAAGATAAATAAAGTAAACGGAATTCGGAAAAGGGCGTGTTGATGTTAGAAAAACACTATATTTCAAGTAATATTGACACTAGGTTTCTGATGTTCGTTGCAAGAGTACCGAAATTTTAATGGTGATGTAAATTTCTTCCATTACCATAAAAAATTTAGTGATAATGCAAATGTTTTTCATTACCTTTAAAAGTTTCCATTACAATTACATACTAATGGCAATGCAATTTTGTTCCATTACCATTACAAATAAATCTTGCAATAAATTTGCATTACCACTAGGTGGTAAAATTTTTACATATTTCAATTATAAGGTGAATATTTGAGACCAAAGATTGTGTTCAAAACTTCAAGTCATTACATTAGTTTTTGTGGCATTTAAAGAAATTTTACCATTTTCTTAAATTTACTTTGTATGGGAGGTAGGAGTGGTTTTCACCCTATTTGAACAAAATTCAAATATATGGTGCACTTTTGCAACAAAAGCTTTGTATAAAATTTGAAGTTATTGCATTAGTTTTGTGGCATTTAAAAATATTTTATCATTTTGTTAAAGTCACTTTGTATGAGAGGTAGGAGTGGTTTTTGTCCGGTTTTTAACATATTTCAAATAATTGATGTAAATTTTACTTCAAAGCTAATTAACAAAATTCCAATTTACTACACAATTTTTTGTGGCATTTTTAGAGATTTTATTGTTTTAATAAAGTTACTTTTTATAGGAGGTAGGCGTAGCTTAAATCCTAATTTGCTCATTCTTGAACTTGATTTTCGTTATTTAAATATAAGCAGATATACCATATATAAATACGATAGCCTTAAAATTGCGGCTGTAATCTTGTCGACAGACGGACGGACCTGCCACGCCTCCTTATCAGCATTATAAACAGAGTGAACAAAGTTAATATACCCCTGACACAGTACGCGTATGGGTATTAATAGCGTTATTATGAAAATAAATGAATTGTGGTAAAAAAAATTTATTTAAAAGCGTTAGAAAAGGGTAAAGGGGCCAGTCCATTAAGATGCCATACTTACATCACACCAAAAACAACGTTCATTCTTTTCCGAAAGCTCTGTTTTCACTTGACATGGCTCTTGTGACTTTTTCATATGCCCACGACTCAAGAGGAAAGCGTTTTGCTTCGATTGGAGCGATAAATGAAAATTCTCCGAACTCAACAAAAACTGAGTTGTTTACAAATTTACTACGCATAAACTCCCCACAGATGGCGATCAATGAACAATATCTTAAGAGCAGTTTTTAAATGGAAAATTCCGGGTTATTTTTGTTCGGAAGGTACGTAGGCCATGATAGTTGCAAAAAAGTAAAACAAAATATTTTTGGTCACATACGAGACATTCTAATAAAGGTACTTGAGTTGAGAATCCCAAAAAGTATCTTTTGTTTTATTAAGATGTAAAAACGACAACTTATTTCCATGCTGCCATATACTTATACAACAAATGCAAATTCGAAATGCTTCTCTTAAAATTCTCTTCAATTGTTGCAAAACTATTGCAAAAATACAATATAATTTTTTTTTTAATTTCTAGAATTTGAGTACTATGTTATTCTATCTTAGTGTATATAACTCTATAAATTTTAATACCCTCACGCGTAGTGCGCTTAGCGTATATATAAGCTTTGCCATTCTATTCTTATCGCTTCTGAGTCGACTTGGATATGTCTAATAGACATTGTATATATATGTCTATCTTTCAGCCTCTTAACACGATTACAGCCAGATCAAGTTAAAAAAATTAATGAGATCACTTTTGATAAATTGGAACTGTAAATTTCTTAAAATGCCATAAAATCTAATAAATTTAAATTTTGCTTTGATTTTCTATATGAACATAGTATGAAATTTGGCAAACGAAATACATACTTCGAAAATTTCACAAAAATTACACTGTGTAACAATGAAGAAAAACTTGGCATAGGACATAGAGGTTGCAAACCTGGTAGAACATAAGATTTATTTATTTATTTATTTACTTGATTACTAAACCTTAACAGGTTTTATAGCAAATTTAAAATTATAAAATATTTAATACAATTCAAAAATATAAAGTATGATTTTGAATGAAATAATGTATTTTTAACAAACTAAAAAGTTTTAGTAAATTGCTTAAAGTATATAATTTTATTAAAGTATAAAAAATAATAGAAAAAAAGTTAAGTCAAAATCGATAAAATCAGACAGCATAGCAGGGTTGCGTATTCAAGACAAACAAGGTCAAGTTAGCAACAATTTTTGTATACGGCGGAGTCGTGTGACAAACAAGGTCTCATACCCAATAAAACACCACTCCAATAGGTATATTTATAATATATATCGTTCTGTCTCCCTGAAGCCGGTGAAATCCTGGCTTGACAGGGTGGTTACTCGACAAACTAGGTCAACTTCACCAATCCAATTTTCATAAAATAAAGAAAACCAGTTGCGAACGTAGGCACCAAGACAAACTAGGTCTTATCGGCCACAAAGATAACTGCATACTTTGTTTCTTGAGTATACCCTTTAATTTAGATATATATCCAAAAAACCTTTTTTATTAGGTGCGTGAGAATTCAATTACATTTCTTAAGGACAAAACCAATATTTTTCAGCATTTTAAGATAAATGGTATCTTGATGGTAGCAAAACTAAACAAGCTTTTAATATCTGTGAGTAAACTTAAGTAGTTTTAGAGAAAAATTTTTAACACATCAGGGGCAAAGTTGAAGAAAGAAAAAAAAAATATGAAAGTTTTTATCCTTCCACATGTAACTTTTCCAATTCTTTAGACACGATAGAAAGTCGTGTCTGAATACACTGTAAAGAAGTCTTTTATAAAACGTTTTAAATTTATTAAAAAATACCATAGTTATGTAATTAAAATCAAACGGACCTAACAAAAATTTGTTTATTGGATATATGTATATATCCAAATTTGAGGATGGACTCAAAAAACTTGTATTCAGTTTACTTGTGGTCTACCGTATTATTAAACGGACTTGATATTTTATGCAGAGGCATTGGCATTTGAACTAACTCTAAGCTTAAAATTTTGAACCAAAACCAAAACTATACCTCTACAAAGTGACGTCATAAAAAAAATGGCCATCATTGCTTCGAATATTCAAAAACACGGCCGTATAAGTAATGTCACTTCGGCACAGTCAGTTATACATACATGACTTTTATTGAATGGCAAGGATATTATATTTTGAAACCCTACCCTCCCCCCCCCTCCAAAGGGGATTGAATTTGTCGAAATTTCAGATAGTTTCATTACACTAAACTTGTTTCTAAAAGTTTTACAAAGCCATCTATATAACCAAATAAACTAATCGAGTGTATATAAACCCAGAGAGTTTTCTGTTTTGGTTTGAACTTAAATTACTAAAATAAAGCAATTTTATTGCCACGAATGTGTGAAAAAGGAAACACAAACAGTTAATATATACTTTTAAACAATATTAAAACCTTCAATCATTTATCACTTGTACTATTAGTGATACTTTGACATTCATTTCAGTCAAGTTTTTTAGTGTTTCTCAAGTACTAAAATTTACCTTTGAATCCATACAAATGTTAAAGATATCCACGACTAGTTCATCTTGATTTTTTTCTTAGCACAACAGGGAATAAGCATTTTAATGACCCCTCATTGACTTGTTTCTATGGCAACACTAGCACCTCCTACAAGAGTGATAAAAAAAAATATATATTTTACTTCACATGTAAATCTACACATTTCTTCATTTCATTTGGAAAAATAAGCTATTTTTAAATATATTTCGAGTTTCCAACGCATTTCCTTATTACAAAAATGCCTTCTGGTTGTGTTTGATGGTTTTTGTTGTGCTGCCCTGCTTCTGGCTTTGGATGGCTATGAATGGCAGTCGCCAGCAGCTTTCATTGCTGTTGATAAAATAAAATGCTCTCCAAATAAATTTTCAGCGTTTGGTTTGCTGCTATTCTGATATTTATTTTTGTGTCGCTGCAATGCTGCTGCTGCTCCCTAAATGTATACTATATCTGATTTACCTCAAATTGGCAAAACTGTTTAGCATCTGATGAATATGTCAGTTAACTGTAATTTATACATGCTTCCACTGCTTATCATTTTAACAATTTTACAGGCGATTACTTAATCGCTCGACTGCTGGCATGTGTGCGTGTTTATTAGTCTTTGTTTTTGTTTTTTTTCTGTCCCCACACAGTGGTTCAGTTATATTTTTCATCGTGCAAAGTATGTTAATATACACAATATTAAATAATTATTACAATATTTTTTTTTAAATAGTATATATTTGCAGGAAGTAAACTAACTTGGTTTCTTATGCCATACGAAGCGACATTATTTCTTGACTACGTGTGAAAACCCTAGGAAATAGAAAATACGTTTTTGAATGTATTTTGGTAGAAGAGACCAGAAACTACACTTCTATTGGCGCTTTCCAAAAATTACATCTGATAAATATTAACCCTTAACCCTATTACGATCGCTCTTGATCCACTGGGAAATTCGCAAATCTGTCACTGGATTCGTGTTCAGAGGCCTCAAATTACTAAACACAAGAGTCACGAAAAAAAATGTATTCTATAGATGAAAAATCGACAGACCTAAAGGTCCCAATGGTCGTCAAAGGTAAAAATGTATGCGACTATTTTTTCACGTAGGCAGTACACGAACCATTTTGATTGCGCATTCATTACGAAGACTGAGTGTACTATAACAGGTTCATAAACTGAGAACCTGTTATTTTTATACACACATAACAGTAGCAACTGTTATGGACAAAATAACAGTTTCAAAAAACAGAACATCCCAACTCGAGTAAGCACTGCTGAGTGTCACTTTTGGTGGAAAAAAAATAGTTTTTTACACGCAAGTGTACCGAAGGAAGTAAAAAAATTAATGTTTATGGATTTTTGAGGTGTTTTATCGAATTTTCGAGAGTGTATTTTTTGTTGTTGCTTTCGAAATATTGTAAATTTTCACTTATGCAGTCGCGCAATGATGAGATCAATTGCTGAATGTTGAATGGATGACGAAGATATTGATTTTCTTGAAGAGGACGCTGCCATCCTACAGCTCAGAACAGAAACCGAAATCGATGATGTACTTGCTGAGGATGACCAACCGTCGACTAGCGCTGCTGCGCGGAAAGAGCCGCAAACACTAACGAAAGTTGCATGTCAGTAGCCACCAACACCTGAGCTAGTAACTTTGAAGTGGAAAAAGGCGAAGGACTATTACACTCTACCGACGTTCACCGATCCAGATTTACAGATTTAGACTTCGGAAAAGTCTTATTGCCAGTAACGGTACTCGACAGCGATTTTCCGAGTATTTATAAAGTGGCCAGTGCAGTTTCCAACTTGGATACAATGCTCAAATTACTCAGTTAGTAGAAAATATATGCTCAGCAAAAAGGCATGGTTTCTCGATTTCTTTGGCTTAATTAAGGGTGATTATTAGGACATTATTTTGTGCATGACAATTCACCGTCTTCCAGAAACTAGTCTTTTCTGATCGATATTGGCCATTTACTCATCTAATGGTATCATTGACTTCAGATTGATTACAATTGAATGCAATCAACGACTCCAAAGAGTACTACTTTACTCATAGTGAAAGAATCAAACGATTTTAAGAGACATTTTTACCAATTGATTTCAAAGTCATGACTTTAAATTGATTGCTGAATTTAAAACTTGAAGTCAAGAAATCAAACAAAATTATTAAATGGCATTCACTACCAGTTTTTTATTGCATTTATGCATTTTTTTACAACTGTGGCATATGACGAGTGTTACATATTTTTTTCATACCCTACGATCACTCTAACCAGCAAGTAACGATTCTTTTTGACAACCCTGTTTTAGATGGTATGACTAAAACTTGCACGTCTTGTGCAAATATCAATTTAACAGAAGACGCAAGAAAACTTATGTGACCAAAAGTCAGATTTCATTATTAAAATAAACGGGGTATCACAGTTGTGAGCAGCAATATTGTGACGAGCTAAGTGGAGATATTTTTAAAAAAATATTATTTTATGTTTTCTGTGTAGATCAGTTTGTTCTAAAATTAGCATAAAAATAATATTGCATTATTTCAGAAATGTAATTCTCACACATATGTGTTAAATCAATTCTTATTTATTTGAATTAAGCAAGCATTTAAAACTATTTATTAGAAATAAATTATTACAATCAGTTTTCATTTCTTATAATTAACTTTTTATTACTTTAACTAAGAATATAATTTTGAAGTTAAGTTTGGTTCAGGGAAAGAATACCTCAATATTTTTCCGTGGTTTTACGATAATAATCCACATATTTACATCGATAAAAGTTTGAAGATCCATTTCCTTCAATTAATCTACTTTAAGATAAAAAAAATGTAAATTTTTGTCGAATGAAATTAAGTCTTGAATAACTGTGCAGCAACATAATTTAAGTTTTGGAAGACATTAATATCTTAGAGAGAGGGTGTCTTAGTGGCAATTATTTATTATTTATTGAACACTAATAGCAAACATTTGTGTGCAGCTCGGAGATTTCCTGAATTTACTTAAATATCAATTTAGAGGATTGTGATTTGAACTTTTTCATATTTTTATTTGAGGGATTGTAAGGAAATTTTGTTAGGAAATTATAGCAATTCAAGACAAAATGCTAACACATGTTTCCCCACACTACTTTTGGAAAGAAAAATAAAAGATGGCATATCTCTGCTATTAAATGCTTACACTCATGACTCTGACCACTCATGACTTTGAACTTGAATGCGAGTGAATGTGAATGTGACTGTGTCTTCGGTGCGAATGACTTGTTTGCACTTGAATTAAATGTCGTTGGCATATCCGTCTGGTCTAAATAAAAGATAGCTTTCGCAAAAAAAAACCACTGTATCTGAACAGCTTGAGATGCAGTTTTTACGCATTGTTGTCATGTTCAACATGAATGAAGAAAAGCTATGTGTGTGTGTGTGTGTTGTAAGACAATGGCACCATGTGTGGCATTTATGGATGCGCACGTTACTGTTGCATATCATGAATTAAGAATGAAGTATTTCTACTTCTATGGTTTATTTCTACTCCACTTTCCCCGATTTTTTTCATGCTGCCTAATGATGCATTTGGATGTTTGCCCATTTCATGGCGAGTCCGAGTCGTTTTATTTTTTTTTTATAAATTTACACCAACTACACTCAACGCCTAAGAACTTCCCTCTAGCTCAGTCTTGCCATCGTTGAATGAGTAGTAGTCGCTCACCATTGTTATAGTAATAAAAATAATTGCAAATTTTTGAAAATGTGCTTGTGTCAGTAAGCAGTTGTGTCAGTTGCATATCCAAACTTTCTTTCATTAGGCGTCATACTTTGGTTCCTCGTTCAAAATGCGCACCAGCATGAAGAAATCTTGTCTTGGTATCGTTTTGCATTTCCGGCACAGACATCTTAATGCTGTTTGCTGCTTCTGCTGTGTCCGCCGTGCTGCTGAAGCCATCGATGAAAGTGTTGCTAGTTCTATGCAGCGATAGTTTTTTACCCCTTTCTAGCCTTCTCTGCCTTGTTTCAAGTATAAGCTTGTTTTCTATTTTTTGTTTATGCTACTTCATGCAGCTTTTCTTTTAGCTATACCCAATATTTGTTTATATTTTGATTATTTTTATTTAGATCATCTTTTTATGGTTAAAATGTAGATAAATGCATGTTCAAATAAGCAAAGTTGCTGTGGCTACACAATAGCAAGATGCAACAAAATATCTCATTGTTGGCATAACATGTTATTAACATAAGCTGCAGCATGCGGCTGATACCATATGTCGACTGCGACCTTAATTGAGATATTATCATTGGGGTTATTTGTATTATTTATTTTCGGGCTCGTTTTTTCATACCTCAATACAGTAGCAGAAAGTTAAAAAAATTGAGATCACATTTTAAATATGTTGCTAAGTGAAAATACAAAATGTACAATAGATAAAATAAATTTATTGTCTAACGTACAAGCAGAACATACGGAGCAGAATATAGCAGAATACGTACAAGCAGGAGTAGAAGAAAAGTAAAAGTTCGTTATTCCCCACTCGTTGATTTGAACTCTAAGTCTACCACATTGTTTTGAGTTAAGGTATTGAATGCTCTTTAAATTGAATCTTAGCCAATTTTTCTAAAAAAAATTTTCATGCAACTCGAGTTGTTGAAATAGTTTCGCGATTGTATTACCCCTGCGTTGCACAGTCTGCGTTGCACAGTGTTATATTAGCGGCCATAACTAAAAAAAAATCTTAAATTTATCAATTATGAATTCATAGACCGACAAATAAGTCTTCAACAAAGAGAAATATCAACTTATTTTGAAAACATATGAAAATTTCTATGAACAACAGGAACTGAAAATTAAAGTATTATTCTTAAATTTTACACTTTTAGTTTTACGCAATTCAAGATATAAATTTAAATCTTCAATATCTCCACAGCGATTAAATCAACAAACCAACAACCATATAGTTACACGTTTTTTAAAGTATGAATTTAATTTCTTTTTATAAGGATGTGTTTAAAATCATCGAAGAATAAATTCGTCTTTAAGGTCAGTTAAAAGAAAACGTCCTTCAGCAAAAAAGCATTAACAAAATTTACAAATGTTAGCACCTAGAAGCAAAAACACATTGTCTTCTATTTTGCTTGAACTTCCATATTCAATAAAAATAGATGATAGTAAATAAAAGTAATAGAAAAGCTATCGAATTTTTTCCCAGAAAAATGCCTTAAAATCAAAATGTGTAAATGGAGTGGATTATGCAAATGATTTGCGATTATTTTGAGATTTTTAGTTTTCAGTAATAAAACTTGTTTTGAATGGATCTAAAGACAGGATGTAACGAGTTCCAAAGACGAATTGAAAATATGTAAAATTTGCCTTTCAGAAGTTAAACAAAAATTACGCAATTCTATTACCAAATTTCACCGACTAAAACGTGAATATGAGCTCTGCTTAGGAACTATAAATATATTACATCTTCTACAAATACTGAACTTCAGTTTTCATAAAGATAATGTGATGATATGGCAATTAACCCATCTGAATCAGCTGTACAACTTCCAACCACTACCACCCCTATCATGAACAAGTGTTAAATCAAACTTCCGCTCAGACATGCAAATTTTCTAACAATTCTTAATATAATCAACATTATCAGCCTATTTTTGAATGATTTTTTCCGGGGAATCGGAAAAGGGAGTTTTCATTTTTAAGATAAAATTCAAAAACATTTTGCAAATTTTTAATGCCAATTTGTTCATCTACCTTCAATATTCATGAGTATAAACAAAAAAAATGTGATATCCTTATCTGCTGTCTTAAAAATTAAAACTTCCTTTTCCAATTTCCCGGGAAAAATATTTTAGAATTAGGCTGTATTTCTCACTTTCTCGCTCTTTTTCCAATCTGTCAGTATCTTTTTAACAACACTGACCCTACTGATCTCCTTTCCAACCCAACAGGTTCCAATATAAAAATAATATTCCGTTTTTACAATTTATTGTTATAATTTCAATTGTAACTAATAAAAATTATAATAATAATAATAATGTGATGTTTTTTATGTCTGAAGAAAGGAAGATGCATAAAGATGTTTGAAAGAAGATGCAGTTTCTAGCATTAAGATAGTCAACAAATTGCACTCAAGTATTGCATTTCCGAAAATTGAGAGGCGTTCAAATTTTTTTTAGCCGAATACAAAACTTGTGGCACAGTTATAAGCAATATTTAGATTTAGTTTAGAAAACGAATCAAGACTACTGTTAACTACTTTCGAGTAAGTAATAGCTGTTAAAACAAGTTACTTCACTAGCATTCGCTTAAGGTAAAGAATGCACAGATTAGCAGAAATTCTTGTTTCAAAGAAAGTAATAAATATTACGGCCACCACTAATTTCATGATCAATACAGGATTGGGATTATTTTACTATCGCACCATAAAATGTACCGTAATGGCTATAGTCACCAAAATAAATTTCCAATGAAATTCTTTTGAATTTTTATCGCATAAAGAGACTATCGTTGCGATCCTAAGACGCATGGGCATCCGCAGGATTTGTTTTAGGGGGGCGCAAAGGCGTAAAGGAATCTAGAATGAGCATACTCAAAATGTAACCTATATAATGCTATTTACTAAAATTTTTGGTACTAATTTTGTAAACATAATACGCACACTACACTGGTTGACATACGCTTGCACACATAAAAAAATGCTATACATGTCAATGATGGTGCAAAAATCTTTCTCGTATAATGTCCGAAATATTTTTAAATTTAATTTTATTTTTTGTCATGTTAAACATTTAAATAATTTTTTGCTAAAGAAAATATTCATAATAGTTAAATAATGTGAGGCCTACATCCTTCAATTAAATCTCATTGGAAAACTGAAAAAACTAACTAAACTCTTAGGCAATTTTTTAACTTTGGAAGCCTTTAACTCCTCAACCAATTTCGAGCGAACTAAAAGTTTTCAGATTCGGATTTATAAGTTCAAAATTCATACCATCCGCAAAAATTAAATATTAGAGTTTTCGCTATTCTTGAAATGTTCCCTGCATCCTAAGGGTGTTGCTAAGCTCGCAAACGCGGCTAAAAAATACAGAATTTTGCATGTTTTTAAAATACATTAAAAAATAAATTTATTTAAATACATGCAATATTCAGTATTTTTTAGCCGCGTTTGCAAAAAAGAAATGAGTTAGCGGTGTCGCAATCGCAACAAAAATGGCTTTATTTATAAATTAACCTAAAAAGAGTATTTTTTATTCTCTTTGAAATATATTAAATACATTACACAGTGTCTACACTTGCAATCTTTTATTGCATGCGAACTTTCTGCACATATAAACTCATTATCATCTCAAAATTTTTCACTCCTCTTTCCGCTTCACCCTCGAATCCATCCAGCGGAAGACAAAGTGAATTGCCTGTCCTTTGTCGACGCACGGGCAAGAATTGCACACAGCCTTACTCCAGAGGGTCAAAATAATTAATAAAAATGTCAAACGCAATATGATGGTATTCTAAGTTTTCTTACTTTTTACCTTTGCTAATTACTGAATTTTGCATTAATTTCAAATTCCTATTAAAAATTATTCAAACGTTAAATTAAACGACGCAAATAAATGTGAAATTTTTTGTCTTCTCCATCACAATCTATTGATAGAAATATCTAATATCTTAAAATATTAAGAATTGTTCTACAGTGTAATCAAATTCCAAAGTGTATCGAAGTTGAAAAAATTACGTTGATATAAAAACAACTAAGATATAGTTCATCTCTTCAACTTAAAAAAAATTACATATAAAAAACTTAAAATAGCATCGATTAAAAACTACTTTAACATACACATGTATTTGTAAATACTTTTAAGTGAACAAACAACAATAACAATATTGAGACTAACTATTTTTGGAATTTAAGTACCACAACGAATAGCTCAAACACACAAACACGAAATAATCTGAGCTGATTAATATGTGCCACGAAATGCTAAAAGTACTCCAGACGTTATTTAAAGGCAGCAACAGAAATGTTTGTCTAAAAATATGGCAATTTGTTGGTAAAACTAAAAGAACAAATTTAAAATCTATTAGACTGGTAGAGAAAACAATTCCTTTTTCAAACATATGTCAAAAGTTGCATTATGCCTTATGTTTCTGTGCGTTAATTTTTGCCAACTGTTCGAAAAGTTTGTTTTAATAACAGTCTGCTTGTCTGTCTGTCCGATGTCTGCCTGCTGGGGCGCCTCATTTTGCCTATATTGCTGACATATGCCCTAAGTCGTTCCCAGTTCAATAGACTCCTTTGAAGTAGTTCGTTGCTGCCGATCATCATACGTATTCCACCCACCCACGTAAGTTCTATGAATGTGAGGGAAATTTTTGCATTTCTTTATTAATTCAATTTTTTATTGAAATTGCAATAAATAGTAAGTTGCTAAAGTGGCTTCGGTTTAAAATCGTCTTTCTTATCCATATAATTTTTCAGTTTTTAATTGTAGGTATTTTCATTATCTATTTTTATGGCTGTCTATTTTATGCTTTTTTTACGACATTCAGTTTTATTATTATTGTAGTTTGTTGAGAGAATTTATGATCAAATATGTACGAATGTGTTGAAGAAATGTCTCAAGCAGAAGGCAGAATTGATATAATATAGAAACATCTTTAGAGATCCTTTCTGAGTGCAGAGAAATGGAAAGTTCACTTTACCAACACTGAAAAAAATTATTTTAAAATGGAAAACAATTGTTTGAACTTTTAGTTTATACAAAATTGTGGAAAAACACTACTTTGACTGGCGAAAAGCACATAATTCCGCTTTGATTAAGCAGAAGTTGTGCCTATTTGCTTGTCCAAGTGCCTTTTTTGCTTGGACTGCAAAAGACGAAGAAAACTACTGAAAAGTTTATGTAGCGATAAACGAAAGAGCTGAATAGTCTGTTTGGTGTTTCTTTCTGTATAGAACTTATTGTTGTTGCAACCTGTTGCTCTATGAACTTATTTGGCATAAAGCTGAAATATAAAAATATACATTTTTTTAGAATTATAAAATACAATACACAAATGTGGTTGGTCTTCTCTCCTACTTTTACGAAATCTGTAATTTCTAAAATATATTACTTACAGTTTTGTGTATGAAAAATAAATTTCATTTTGTGGTTCCAGAAAACAAAGAAAACATTTAAATAAAAATTATAAAATAAATTAAATGAAATGAGAATATTTAAAAAAAAATTAAATGGAACGTATATTGGGCATTCCGTGCAAAATCACCGAGCTTTTGACCCGAACTCCTTTGTTTTCGCTCATTTTTTGATATCTTTTAGTACATATTAAAAGAAACTTACGCACTAATTTTCAGACTTTTATTCCAAACCGTTATTACGAAATCAATTTTTAAAATTTTTGAGAAATTTTTAAGGTTAAATTTTCAATGAATTATAGGCTCGTAACAAATACCGATATAAATAAAAAACCGAGTATAAGTTTTTTCGTCTTTAATTATAGTTTCAGAAAAAAAGTGGAGTGGTTGGGGGATGCATTTTTAAAGGCGAAAAATGTGAAAAAAGCTACTAAAAATTGAAATGTTTGCCACTTTTGTTATTTTTAACCATTTATTGATATTATAGGTTTAAACTCCAATAAATATATCATTATTTATAAAATTGTTTTGTTTTTTACATCAGATGACATGAACGAGCTGTGGGATGGAGACCGTTTGGGTACTGAGCAGATCAGTTGGGTCTGTTCCGGTGAAGTTATGATTCACCAAAGAGCGCTGGCCTTTAGCTGCAAATCTTGGTAAGTTCCGCTATTGTTTGCATATAGCTTTCGGGCAATTTGTGCTCGGTTTATATGCAAACGGAGAAAAACAAAAAAAAGTGCAAAACACCAGTAATTTCGTTAAGTTAGATTAGATGCACAAAGTTTATTTCTTACGTTTTGTTTGTTAGGCAAATCTTCAATAAGCGATATTTACTTATAAATACATAAAGATGGCTGCTGCAAATAGTGAAAGAAGTGCATAGAAGTTTTACTCAATTTTATTGATTAGCTCTCTAGTCTCGGTGTCAGCGAATACTTGGTTGGGAGCATATCGTTAAATAAAACTAACTTTATGTTCCTGGCAATCAATAAGTGATTGCTTCCAATTAGTGGAAATATAAAATTTATTAATAAATTTAATGCGGTTGTTCAAAATGAAATTATCTACTTTTTGAAATCAATTTGTGATGCAAGGAAAAAAAGCAAAACTTACTCGTCGGAGAAGCCGATCGAGCGACTCGTTCGTGTATCGAGAATCGATACTGGAACGAGTCGATAATGTAGTAAGTTAATCTATTACTTTCTTTAACCTTTAGGGTTGCGGCCTAAACGTGACGTTTGAGGGCGTATTGACACTTCACATTATACTTTTGTGCAACAAAAACAAAAAAAATATTTTCCTACACTTTAAGAATCAAAAAACTCAAGGTGTTCATTTACTTCCTTCTATGAAAAAAAAAGAATCAAGAACATCTCCGTGTTTTAGAGCCTCTAGAAGAGAACCTGCCCTTAAGGGTATAAGCAAAAAAAACACATTTTTAGAGTCCACCAATATTTTTAGTGCAAACATTTTTTTAAACTCTAATATATGATTCGAAATCAGTGATCAGCGCATCAACAAAGATTATAAAACAAAATAAAAACACATATTTAGGGTCCACCTTAGTGGCAAAAAACTTATCTAAAATTCTAACATCAGATTCAAAATTAGTGATCCCTTAAAACTGAAAGCACATACACAAAAAGTATAAAATAAAAAGCGCATTTAATAAAAAGGGTCCTCCGCAGTGTCAAAAAACTTTTTGAAATTCTAACATTAGATTACACTGCATTACACAAATTTGCTGCAGTTTCCATTTCTTAAAACTTAATTGCAATAAAGATTCTCAAGTATGATTTAAAGCAAACACACAAAAAATAGTAAATGCGTTTTAACGAAATTTGTACCATGGCACAATTACTGACAAGGTAGTAGCGTAGACTGGCTTTTTTCTCACGAGCGGCTATGGGTAGTTTTCAAAATTAGCTCTTTATGCAATTAATCAAAGAAAAGTGAAAAAATAAGCGACGAATTAAGCATAGCTAGTCAACCGCAACAAACTAAAAATATTTCAACCAACTTCGCGAATAAATTTAATGAATCAAAGATAAGTTAAAAATAAGCACATAGCTAGTCAACAGCAGCAAACTACAACATTCTTTAGCTGTTTTTGGCATTTACCAATAGCCAAAAAACTGTCACGGCTACCTTGTCAAATAATTATACTAATGATTTGTACAAGTCAGAAAAAGAGACGCACTGAGAGAAAGAGCGAAAGAGAGAGTTGAGCACTCGTCTACTCCTTTGTTAATCTGCTTGAATCTCCCCATCGGGGAAAAAAGCACTCCGAAAGGCCTTTGTGAGTGCTTGCAAGTCAGCTGATAGCACTGAACCAACGTATGACACACCATTGTAATTTTAACATTGCATGTCATTGAAAAAGAGCACTTCAATTTATCTGACTATGAATTGCTTCAAAAGGCCTCCCGTGCAAAGCTTTGGGTCAGTAGTTCGTCGCATTCTTTTGATTTTGCCTAAATCAAAAATTTGTGAATTTGCCGTCGATACTGCTTCAAAAGGCCTCCATTGGAAAGCTTAGGTTCAGCAGTTCGTTTTTATTTTTCATGCATTTCGCGAAAAATCGACATTTTGACTGAAACAATAACTACAGCAATGGTTTCAATTGAATTTTGCGATTCCTTACAGGCGCACTTGTATCAAACAACTGATTATTTGCATGCCGCGTTTTTTTTTCTTTGTTCGGTTTTTTTCATTCGTTTTTTTTTTTGTTCGTTTTTTCCTGTGTCCGTTACTGAGCGCTCTCAATGTACTGTTCATTTGCACAACAACAAAAATAAGTGCTGACGTTTTGCTCCTGTAGGAAGCTGCTGACATGCCGGCCCATACTCGCACGCACATAGACAGCGCACTCATCTGCCCAGCGGTCAACAATTGTAATATCTGATGAAATCTGGTGGGAAGTAACATCTATTTTTCTATGAAAATTCGGGAATGATACCATTACTGATTTTAGAATAAGCATTTCCACTCAAACTTTCTGCAAATTTCTCTGAAATTGTCCAATCTATAAACATTTTGTTTTGTTTCGATCTTAGACTGGAAGGACCGGAAGATGCCTCTGAGTTTCGAAGCGAAGGTGTAATGCTGCCAAACGTTTATGAGTGTATTCAGTTATCCTAAGCCTGAATTTGCTTCGTATTTGCACCTGAGTGACGGTTGAGATTAGAAGCGAAGTGACAATGGCACCAAATATCTTTAGGAAATTAAAATAAAAATCTAACAATGCGAATTAATCGCAATTAATTAATTCTCAAAAATTTAAAAAAGGAGAACTTTAAAAAAATTATTAAAAAATTATTTAAATGCAAAATTTATGATTAAAAATAATATTCTATGTATGTTTTACATTATAAATAAATGTAATAGATGACTTAAATATTCACTACCTGATAGAAGGCGTGATTTTTCAGTGTTCTCTGAGGCCTGAATTTTTGGAGGAGAAATATTGGGGATATTCAGGCCTGAGTTTGTGCTGTACGATAGCAGGTGTAACGTACGTACCCAGCGGTTCAAGTAATCCTGAAACAATACATTATCTTAAGACTGAGGGGTAATAGTTAGGCCTGAGTATTCAACACACCACATGATTTTCTTTTTTCATTTAGATGTCATACTTACGCAACACCTGCTATCGTATAGCGTACGCTCAGGCCTGAATATCCCCAAGAATATTCCTCCGAAAATTCAGGCCTCAGGGAACGCTAAAAAGTCAGGCCTTCCATCAGGTAATGAATTCTCTGGAGTTAATATTAAAATAAAAAAGCAGGTAATATATATCATAATATAATATAAAATATTATTGTATATATATAATATAATATAATATACATACAATGTTTTTGCATTTAAATATTTTTCATTAAAATATTGTATATCATTTTTCAAACGATCTCCCTTTTTTTATTTTTCAGAATGAAAAATTACATTCATTGTTAAGTTTTTATTTAAATTTCCGAAAGTTATTTGTTTGCATTACGACTTCGCTTCTAATCTCAACCGTCGCAGAGTGACCCCAACTGAACCTTAGCGTCTCAAAAATCTATAACTATTTTGTCTCTTGGTATAATTAAGCCAAACTTGGAATGTATTATCTTTGATATTCATTTAATCGTTTGAACTATTTTTTTTTCAAAATCCGTGTTGTTTTTTAGTACTAAAATGTTATTTTAAGTTAAGAAATATACGATTATGGCTTGACTTGCGCGTTTCAAAATTCTATATTTTTCGTGTCTCTTGCAATAATTAAGCTAAATTTAAATTATATTTTCTATGATATTCAATTAATTATGTTAACTACTTTCTTTAAAACCATTTTAGTTGTTAGTACCAAAATTCTGTAATAAATTTAAAAAAATACGATATTGGCTTACAAAAATCTATAACATTTTTGTTTCTTGAAATGTTTAGGCCCAATTTGGAATGTATTTTATGTATTTTCAATAAACTACTATTTTCCAAAATCTATTTTATTTTTTAGTACTAATTTTTTTCCAAGTCAAAAAAATACGATTTTGCGTTTCAAAATTGTGTTACGTTGTTGTCCCTTTCAATAATGAAGCCAAATTTAAAATATATTTTCTATGATAATAAATAAAACTACTTTTTTTTAAATCTATTTTAGTTTTTGGTACCAAAACTTTGTTTTAAATTTAAAAAAATTAAATTTTGGCTTTAAAAGATCTGAAGCTTTTTTATTTTTTGAAATATTTAAGCCCAATTTGGAAAGTATTTTCTTTGGTATTCAATAAATCACTTGAACTAATTTTTTCCAAAATCCATTTTAGGTCTTGGTACTAAATTTTTTCAAGTTAAAAAAATACGATTTTACGTTTCAAAATTTGTGTAATTTTTTTATCTCCTGCAATATTAAAGCCAAATTTAAAATATATTTTCTTTGATATTCAATAAATAATTTAAACTACTTTTCTCAAAATTCATTTAAGTTTTTGGTACCAAAATTTTGTTTTAAATTTAAATAAATTCGATTTTGGCTTTAAAAAATCTGTAGCTTTTTTGTTTTTTGAAATATTTAAGCGTAATTTGGAATGTATTTTTTGGTATTCAATAAATCACTTTAACTACTTTTTTCCAAATTCTATTTTAGTTTTTAGTACTAATTTTTTTCAAGGTCAAAAAATACGATTTTGCGTTTTAAATTGCGAATCTTCTTTGTCCCTTGCAATAATCCAGCCAAATTTCAAATTTGTTTTCTATGATATTCAATAAATCATTTAATTTATTTTTTTTTTCAAAATACATTTTAGTTTTTAGTTCCAAAATTTTGTTTTAAATTTAAAAAATACAATTTCGGCATTAAAAAATCTGTAGCTTTTTGTTTTTTTGATATTTTTTAGCCCAATTTGGAATATATTTTCTTTGATATTCAATAAATCACTTAAACTACTTTTTTTCAAAATCCATTTTAATTTTCAGTACTAATTTTTATCAAGTTCAAAAAATACGATTTTGCGTTTCAAAATTGTGTAACTTTTTTGTTTTTTGCAATAATGAAGCCATACTTAAAATATTTTTCTTTGATATTCAATAAATCATTCAAACTACTTTTTTTAAAAATCCCATGATCACGGAAAACAACACATCAACACAAAATCGTATTTCTTGAAGAATTCTGATATAAACCAGAAAACATATGTTATAGTATAATACGATGCAAGACAAAGGCATGGGATCCATAAAAAAATTAAAGAAATAGTTGAATTGTGCAAAGTTACCATCAAAACCCCATAAACACAAGTTCATAATATGTAATGAACTACAAAGGGCAGGAAGGTTCCCTTTTACATTCCTACGCTACTGGTTTCTTCAAGACAAGCATGTATTTGAGAAACATGCAGATTTAAATGGAACTATCGATTGCGACTGCATAAACAGGGTTTAATAGAGGAAAAAAAAAATATAAAGTTTTTGGGATATTTTTTTGTCATGTTATGAAAATTTTAATTTCTCAAAAGGGCAAAATTAGAGCAACTCATTTTTTATGTCTAAAACCGTTCTCTATTTCGATGCTTATATAGGACTGTGTCTTGTGAACACTTTAGCAAGCCATTTAACTGAATCGTGTCAATTTTTTTATAAAATTTTCATTGTAGTACAAAATTTGACATTTTCTTAGATTATTTTGAGTAAGTGAGTAAGCAAGAGTAATTTTGAAAAAATCATTTATGAGACGCAAACGTCCACTTGGGCCCCTTATGCGTCGCTCAGGAGCGAATACGAATCAAATTCAGTCTTGGGCTTACTGAAAGCACTCATAAACGTTTGACAGCATTACATATTCGCTTCTAAACTCAGGGGCATCTTCCGGTCTGAGACTTAAACAAAACAGATTTGACAACTTCAGGGAAATTTTGAGAAAGCTTGAATGGAAATGCATATTCTTAGATTAGTAATGATATCATTCCTGAATTGTTAAAGCAAAAAAGATCTTATTTTACACCAGATTTTCTCAGGCATTGAAATTGCTGCACGCAGAGAAAATACATGATTGAGACATGATTACTGCAAAATTTTTACTGCATGATTTTTTTACTAAAATTATTGTATTATTTCTGCAAACACAAATTTTTGCCTTAATAAAGTCATTATTTACTAATGGTGTTACCAAAAATAACATTATAGTTGAAATCATAACATCATTGAAATCGTCAACATACTATGATTGCCTCAACTATTAGTTGCAACAAAAATGTTGTAGTTCTGTCAATCATGATAAATGTGAATATTATTATTGAGACAAACATATTAGAATTTTGAATGTTTGTCTGAACTATTCTTTGCTTGTTGGCAAACGAAGCAGAACATAACCAAAAATCGAAAGAATTTATTGTGTCTGAACAGTTGGCAGGAAAACTTTCACTTCTTTCAGACACAATAAGTTTTATCGATTCCTGGCTATGTGCTGTTTCGTTTGTCAACTGTTCAATTATTGTGTTTTGTTTTAAGTCGCCTTATCCTAAAAACAGTACGCAGAAAAGTGACATTTTCGACTTTAATTGTAGCAAACAGTTTCTGCCATAACAGTTTCTTTTTTGAACCTATTTCTTCGTTCGAACTTTATAAAATAATAATATCACTTAAGAATTCCAGTTCTTGTCCTGAGGGCTCTGTCTCCAGTCTGTTCTTAAAAAAGATTGTCTTCAATGTCGTAGATGTTCTTTGTCATATTTTTAACAACAGTATACAGCTAGGAATTTTTCCTGAAGAACTTAAAAAGGCAGTTGTCATTCCGGTATTTAAAAAAGGTGATAAAACTCTATTAAATAATTATCGTCCCATATCTTTGTTGTCAGTTTTTTCAAAAGTTTTAGAAAAATCCGTTAAAGCTAGAATGTTAAAATTCTTGGCAAAAACAAAGTTTTTCAGCAATTGCCAATTTGGCTTTAGAGAGGGCTTATCCACTGAAGATGCACTTCTAAATTTCTCCAGCAATATTTATAATGGATTAAACAATAAGAAATTTTGTGCAGCTCTCTTCGTAGACATTACGAAAGCTTTCGATACTGTCGATCATCAAATATTACTTAATAAACTATATAAATCCGGTTTCAGAGATTCTATTTATTGCTGGTTTGAATCTTATTTATCGAACAGATTGCAGAAAGTTAAATTGAACTGCAGCTTCAGTAATTATGTCAACTTAAATATAGGTGTTCCACAAGGATCTGTTCTTGGACCCATTTTGTTTCTGATTTATATTAATTCAATTTTTAGTCAACCATTTAAGAGTAAAATTATTGCTTTTGCAGATGATATGGCATGTACCTTTTCTTGTTACTCTGCCATTAACCTTGCTTGTGAAATTAATCATGACTTAGTTATACTTCGTCACTGGTTCTCTACTCATAAACTAATTCTAAGCGATAAAACTAAAATTATGAACTTTAGTGTTTCCGGTAATGTGTTAAATTCATGTAATTTTACTTTTCATTGTGGTGGTTGTAAAAAATACTTAATGGACAGTGATATATGTAGATCTTCATGCTTTTCAAATACGTATAATGTTTCATGTAATTGCTCATCCAAATGTTTTTCAATAGACTGCGTAAAATCCTATAAATATCTTGGACTCATAATTGATTATAAAATGAACTGGATAGACCATACTGCTGCCCTCAAAAAGTATCTTATGGGTGCTTTAAGGCATTTATATCTACTGAAATCATTCTGCTCAATTAAATTGCTAACATGTGTTTACTATGGGATTTTTCACTCTAAACTACAATATGGTATCATCTGCTGGGGTGGTACGCATGCCAATAAAATAAATCCATTATTGATCGCACAAAAACATGCTATTAGAACGATATGTAATAGAAATCGCTTTGAAAATAGCTTTCCACTTTTTAAAAACCTAAATATTCTACCTATAAAACACCTTTATTT
Organism: Dichetophora obliterata; assembly: GCA_963920525.1. Taxonomy (NCBI): domain Eukaryota; kingdom Metazoa; phylum Arthropoda; class Insecta; order Diptera; family Sciomyzidae; genus Dichetophora; species Dichetophora obliterata. Next base: position 84,091,031 of record OY986439.1, on the reverse strand, counting down.
CTTTAAAGTTCTAAATATTTTCTTCAAAAGGTCGGGTTACTTGTTAAATAGAAGCTATGCTAGTCATAACCTTCGGATAAATAACCTTAACTTAGTTCAGATTCCTGCTCACAACTTGCATCACTTTTTGAACTTCTATATATGTACCGCTCCGAGACTTTTTAACATTTTACCGCAAAATATCCGTTGCATTCGGAATAAAACTGTATTTCTTAGAGAAGTGAAAACATGGCTTTTTAATTTTGACTTAAATGTTATTGACTCCTTAATCTCTGTTCTTTCTTAACTTTATTTCTGCTACTGAATCGACTTAGCATTCTGTGCTTCAAGCAACATAAAAAATTTTTTAAAATTTTAAAAATTTAAAAATTATACAAAAAGTTTCTCTATTAGAAAATAAAAATTATTATTATTAAAAATTATGTAACAGTAGACCCCATTACAATACTAAAATAACTCTGTGCTATCATGCTAGGTTTAATTATCTGCATTCACCACTTGTTCACATTTGATCAATAGAATGTAGAATTTTATTTAACAACTTTAATAAATTTTTAAGTGTATTAATAATAATGTTATGTTTCTATGAATAATAAATAATCTTACTTACTTACTTACTTACTTACTTACATATTTCTATTTAACGTAAATATATTTCGCTAATCTGACCATATTTTGTATATCACAAATATTTCTATTTTTGTGACAATGCACTTAATGTACCATGTTTATGAATGGCATTAGTCAGACGAGCGGTAGTAGCGGCTGTGCGTACTGGTAGTGTGCGTGGCTCGTAAGCGAAAAAGCCGCGGTTCAAACCCCAGCTCGGACAGAAAATTGTATCAAAAAAATTTTTTAATTGAATTAATGGCCGCATTCTAGCCGAAAAAGTGCTCAAGTAGCGAAGTAGCATAAAATATTTTCGCTATATAAATTGTGACATCTCAAGGAACATGTTCTGTGAGAGCATACCATTCAGCCCGAAAGTTGTGGAACAGTTCTTGAGCACTTTTTCGGCTAGAATGCGGCCAATATTTCTGTTCAGCCTCGTCAATGGCAAACTTTCGAGATATCTTAATGAATAGCTGTGGAAATTGGAGTGCATGAAAATAAAAAAAAATCAAATTATTTTTTCAATAATATTCTGGATCCTTAAAATAAATTCATAATATAGTTGTTGCAATCATTCTATTTTTGACCCAATAAGAGAATAATGATTGTTTCAATTATATTTTCGTTCCTATAAAAAAGTTCCTTTTCTAAATATGGTTGTTGCAATCATTTTATCATGATCAAAGAAAAAATTATATGTTTAAGAGCATGTTAGCAACAATCATAATCCGAATCATACTATGATCCTCTTAAAACATGGTTGTTGCAACTATGTTTTTTCTCTGCTTGTGTCCGCTGGGTATGACATCTTAATGGCAAAACGAAATCAAGTGGTGTGTTAAATACTCAGGCCTTACCATTACCCCTCAGGCCTGGGAGAATGTATTGTTTTAGGCCTATTTTAACCGCTAGGTGCTTGTTTATAGCCTGCGCGGTACTCACACGCATACACAAACAGCAATTTCACTGTTACGTGGCGGAATCAGTAATTAAAGTTTAAAAATTAAAATCGATATTTTCAAAAAGATCGACTCCTTTTATTTTTTTTAAATGTCCTCAAAATTGTAGCCTTTAATACGCAATTTTAAGACATAGTTAAAGATGTGATCACAATTTTTCTATTTTTTCGAATTATTAATCTTTATTTCGCTTATAAATTGACTTTGCGCATTTATTGTGAAAAGTGTAAATAAATTTTTTTACGTTGTAGCTATTGACATACATACATACATACAAGGTTTTTTTTCTTAATTTCTTAACATTTTCCAACATTTTCTTAATGTTGATGTAATCCAATAAATTTTGAAAGACATAAAATGAAATCATCTCTACGAAACGTGCCTGAGTATTTGGCAATTCACTACAATTTGTTAAGTGATGCCGAGTAAATAGTGCATGTTGTAAGAATCTGCGTAAAGAGAATTTTAAAAATGATCAAAATGTTAATGACGAACCCATTGATGTTCAGGAATATCGAGATACGGTGACAGGTACTTCTTCAATATAAATTTAGTTGCAGTACGATAAATATATTTTAAATATATAAATAAATATATTTTACAAAATCAATATATTCTACAAAACGATTTCTTAAATTTGTAGAAATATAAGTTACAATACTTGGATATTCTCTGAAAAGTGTTAATTTTTTAATTTAATTTAATGTTAATAAAAATAATAAAAATAATAATAGTAATGGACGCTGTTTAAAATTTTAAAAAAGGTTTTTTTTTGGAAAAATTCATTTTTATTTTTTTCATACCCTGGAGGTTTTTTTTATCACAAATTTATTTTTCAAGGCATTAGATGAAAAAATTTTTATTTTAAGAGAAATTGTTTCTCTTAGTTATAGCCGATGATAAATAAACGGGTAGAAAAAAATTACTCAAATACAATAAGATTTAAACACAATTCCGCTAAGTTTCTTCAATTAAGCGAAATAGTTCATAAATGATTGAATAATTTTCCTGAACTTTTTCAAACTTCTGGTGTCAAAAAATATGTTTGATGCTATTTTTATAAATTTTCTGGACATCTTTTTCTGAGTGTATTTATATGAATTGAAAAACGGGAGGAGCATCTAGATTTATGAGTTGACTTAGAGATTAGATTAATAATATTAATACTTGATTAATAGTCGGAATAATAACATCACGACTGAGTTCAGACAGTTATAGTGTTATTTATATTGAAAGACCGTGTTATTTATTTCCGTATTTCAACAAAACTATGATCATCTTACCTATACTAAATGACCAATTGTGTGACGTAATCAGACTATTATTACATATTATTATTTTATTTTTTAATACGTTTGTTTTTCAATCAATTCCTTTAACATCATAGCAGCAGAAAAAAAAATAGAGCCAAGAGTTTAAACTTACGTCATTAATTAACTTTTAACCCAATTTCCATAAATAATTTTTAAAATCTTATAAAATATTTATTTTTCTATGGACAAGTACAGTCAAAAAACTTGTATTTAAACTCGTAATTTCGCTATTAAAATGCTTTAATTCAACAGAAAACAAGTAATTATAAAAGTTTTGTTTTCAACATTATTTTTTGTGTAATGCAAATAAAATATTTTTAAAAAATAATTGTTTTATCTATTTGCATAGCATTTCATCACATTTTGTGTGGTACATTTCTTTCACATGATTTAAAATATAAGGGTTGAGGTTTACGGTTAACCCTGCTACGCTTAGCAGATTTCTTTAGTCTTGTCAAAATTTTGTATGGGGAACTAAACAAAAAAGAATTAAGGCTTCCGAATACTAGTTACCCCGATCACTGATTTCTCGAATAACCTGATGGAGCAGTTCTGTCAGCTGATTTTGACACATTAAATAAACACTTGATTATAAAATATCTTTGAGGCTTTCTTAATATCCTAAAGAAAACAAATTTTTATAAAAAAATCAAGTATGTGTTTGAATTTCATATCGAATATACAGTAAAAATATTGGATAAAAAATGCCTTGTAAGTTTTTGGCATGTTTAAGTTTAATTTAAAAAAGGCACAATAGTTTTTCATTGAAGTATGAAGAATGGACAAGCAAATTATTTAAAGCTACTCATAAGAATTATCAAAGATTTTCAATCCGCTTAATTAGACCTTATATTTTATGGTAAAATTGGCAACATTTGTATTCTTTAAAATCTTAAAAGACGAAAGAATTTTTCACATATTAGCTAATTTTGATATAATTTTAATTTCGACTAATTTTCATGTGATATCGAAAGTTTTGTGGCATTCGAATTAGTGATGTGGCATCATCGTCCTTATCGGGTAAATACTTATTAGCCCTCTGCGACTTGACGTGGTAGTACGACAAAATCTAAAAACTTGTATTGCGTCGTTTGATGATGATTTATGTCATATCAATATATTTTGTTTTACTTTAAATGTGTCTTTTTGTTAATGTTTAAAAAATTTAAATTGTGCCATTTCGTAAACATTTAAACTTCAGAGATAAGGGAATGCAATCTTTGTCATTCTAATATAATAATATAAAATGTAAACATTTATGATGCCTAAGCAAACTGAAAAGAAAAAATTAATTGAATATTTAAAACAATCCGCATTTCAGCAGTTATTACCTGAGCATATAAAAGAATCGTTTCAAATTTGACAGCTGATAGTTAAAGCAAACATGTTTACATAATTTACGCATAGAAATTGTAACTTAAGTCTTGTAAAAAATGTCCCATAAAAAATTTGGTTAAAATTCCCCAATTGCTTAAAGTTAAGCAGTTTAAGAGGCTTAAGCAGTTTAAGAAGCGTTAAGGGAATACCATTGTTGCCTTTTTAATTTTATATATGTAAGTTAAAACAATAATACACTCATAACTTTAAAGTATAATAGTTAAAAGTAGGAATATAAAAAGAATTTCGAAAATACAAGCTTTCAAAATGGTGTCCGGTGTACTACACCATCAGTAGGATTGTGAGAATTAGAGCACGTCAGTCGCACAGGGTTAATAAACGTCAATCGTCATTACATCTGAAAATACTACAATATAACCAAAGAAGTAAAATATAAGGAAATGGTGTTGCTTACACATACACTGTACGTGAACTGTCGCACCATTCGTAAATTGTGCGAGCGAGAAAGAGTGTGTTTTTTGACATTTTTGAGAACCCTGGTATCTGATTAAAAGACTCCTCAGCAAAATAGTTGAAAATAATTTAATTTTAAGCATTTTTCACTGATTAAAAAGCAACAAAATTAAAGAAAAAAAAAACACTAAAACAAATGCAATATGAGTTGTGCGGTTAAGAATTGTAATTGTTCCCGAAAACTTAAAAAACAATCCGCATTCGTTCCACAGGTAAATATGTCCATACGGTTTAAATTCTTTTAACAAAAGTGCTTTATTTAGTTTCTAACGATATTTTTTTAACTTATTTGTATTAGAAATGTATATATTTCTTATTAAAAATGGTTTAAAAATGCAAATTTGACCCCGTTGATTTTGCGCCAGTTTGATCAAACCACATCTGTCAAAACACAAACACTGCTTCAGGGGCACAGTCATTTTTCGCAGTTATACATGTTTGGGGCGCTCTTGTTTTTTTTTTTATTTTTCTGATTTTTACACAACAACTAGGCAGAAACACCCAAAAAATAAGGATTTTAAAAAATTAACCTAATTTAATTTGTAATTAAAGTTGAAGTTTAGAAATTATAGGCCTTCAAATACAGAAAAATTACCTAAAAATCTTGCAGTTTTTCTAGTTTTTCAACAAAACTAAGCTCTAAGAGTATTAAAACAAAGGTAATGTGCGTATCTATTCAACGAGGTGTCAAATTTAGAATTCCATAAGAATTCTAAATCATTAATCATTAAGATATAATTTTTTTATAATTAGAATTTGTCTGAAAGACTAGTGGTTTCTCTTTTACGAAAGCAATACATTAAAAAGAGAATTATTAAAAATATAACTACATTCAGAACTGCTGTAGACAGAGAAGCCTGTGTGGTACTTACTGAGGTTTGTAAACCCTAAGCAGCATCCGAAGGCCTCCTTTTGATACATTTATTTTTTTATTAAATTTGGAAAAACCTCGCGATTTTAAGTAAAAAAAGGGTTGTATCTTAAATGCATGTATTTTTATGTTTGATATCTTGTTGAATAGATACTTGTTTTATCTCTCTTTTGATACCCATAAAGTTTAGTTTTGTTGGAAAACTTAAAATATCAGCTAAATTTTTAGTCCACTTTTTCCAACGTTGGATGCCTATAACTTCTATGCCAATTGCGAGCGATCAAAAATTTTTTAAATAATTAGAGTTGTTGCTATTCTTGAAATGTTTCTAAAATTTTAATGCATAAGAACAAACTTTAACAGTTTGGGCCTTCTTTTACGATACAACCGAATACGGCCCTTTGTCATTGTTTCTGCATTTGTGTGAACCAACACCAATATAGAAAATACCACACTTTTCTGCTATTACACCACTTCCTTATATTTTACTTCTTTGAATATAACGTATTTAACGTCAGTGTGGCAACGATGTTATCGATAAAGTAGAGCAGTTGAATATTTACGCAATACAACAACCACATTCAATACACGCACCTTGTTGTCTCTTGTGCACCTTATCTCACAACCATTTACTGTAGAGAGTAAAAAACTTAGTATGGTGAGTTTGCTTTTGATGTGTGTACAGTTATAAAAGATTTCTTTTGCAGTGAATACCACAACCAGTGTCGGTAATAGGAAAAATTGCGTGTCGTAGAACAGTTTATCAAATATAACACTTACCTGAAAAAATAGGGTAAACGCCACCCATTGATAGTATTTTGTATGTTTTATTGTAAGAGGTCCACGTCCCTGTGAATTATGAACCCCAGGAAAAGGCACCTCGGAACCTTGCTTCTTCATGAAAGCATCCACCACCGTATATGTTGAATGTATCCAACAATATGTATTGAGAACATCTTCGGGAATGTCTCTAAAAAAAATAAAAATGTGTTATTCTACGTTAAAATCCGTTTTATTATGGTAGGTTTAAATTAATGAATTACCAAAATCTTGTTTTTTAATTTTTGTGTATGGTTAGATTTTTGATTTGAACCACTCACCTCGTGTGTACACAGTCTATCGGGTTTCCAACGTACTGTCGCGTCGTGACGGCTATCGAGAACGTTATTAATAATATAACGGTTGCATTTGTATGTAGGCGAAAGACAGGTGAATCGATTTTAACATGAGACACCTGTACACACCGGAAGACACACACACCCACACGCATATATTTGTTATCATTGTCGCAGATACAGATTATTGTGACGCAAGCAACAAAGTGACGTCATCACGAATTGATAATTACAAGGCAAAGAACGCATAAATAAAGGAAATATGTTAATTTCATCAAAATTATGTAAATATTATTAAAATTAATCAAATCAAGAACAGATAAATAAAAAACAAAAGATATTCAATTAATTTTCATTCATTTTATGACTTAATACATATACTTTTTACTGCATAAACGTTAAAATTAAGTTAACAATATTCGTTTATATATATGTAAGTATGTAGTTATGTGTGAAAAAAGTGTACCTTAGTAAATATATTTATATAAATTTTGTTTTGTTATTTACTTTGTACAAATTATAAATTTTGGCAGGTAATTAAACGAATAAATTGCAACAACTGCATTTTAATTATGCAAAAGTCGACAATTTTAAAAATGTCATCAATTTAGTTATGAGAAAAATTAAATTTAAAAATTGAGTGTTACTTTTTTATATTTTTTTTTTAATGTAATTTATGCGTTTAATTAAACTCGTTTTAACTTAGATATGAATTAATTTTGTTATTTCATTGGATTTTTAAGCTTTTTAAGTATTGTTTAAGTATATTAATCATAGTAAAAAATATTGGCAGGAGTTCATTAAAGTTACATTATTACAATAATAAATGTTGCTAAAAAATGAGTACCAGAAAAAATTTGAGTGGGTGTACAATGTTAAATTTGCAGACTAGTTTGGATATATTTAAATAAAAGTATCTATTAGGTCTATGCATTGTTGTTAAAAGCATTTATAATAATTAATTAAGTTTGTGTTTTAGTAAATGTATTCATAAAATTTTTGTTGTTAGTAATGAATTAAAATGACGAGAATAGTACGTTTTTTAATGTTATGTAAGACTTAGAATAAAATTATCTGAAAATACTTAGTTTAACTTAGATGTTCTATGCTAAGGAATGCAAATTTTATGGTATATTTTTTAAATGTTAATATTTGAAAGAAAGGAACATGTTAGTTAATGATTGTAATTCTTTATCTCTTATTTTTAAATTTAATTATTATATATCTGAGAGATTGTATTAAGTGGAGTTGTTTTTTCAAGATGATAGTAAAACTCCACTGCTAAGGGCTCGTTAAATAAAATAAGTACTAATTTGTTGCGAAAAATATCTAAATTAATGACCCGCAGTCAATACTAATTTTAAACAGTGGTTAGTTTTTCACTTACCTCAACCCATAGTTTACCTAGAATCTAAAATTGTATAAATAAAAAAAAAATACTGCTGATGTATGCAGATAGTAACGAGATATAATTGAAAAAAACGTTGTCAAAAGTTTCTATCAATAAAATAACTGTACCGCAAAATGATGAGATAAAAATATTTCAAAGACAAGGTTTCTCAACTATATACCTTTAAAAACATATTTTCTGAACTGTTTAGTTTTTACTATCTCAAATTTATCGAGTAGGTGTATTGTTTCATTTTCGTATTTTGCAGTGATTAAATCGTAGTTTGCTGTTTCGAAAATCCTAATTAATAATTCGATTTGGTATTAATGGCTTTTTTCTAAATTATATTGCTTATTATGTGACTAAGTTATGAGAACAAAAGTGGAAACAAGTATTATAAGAAAATGTTTTAATTTTTAGAGCAGGCGAAATCAAAACTATGATTTGTTAAAATTAAAATAAAAAATCGTAACCGACATAAAAAGGTGGCGGCCGTAGCCTAGTGGGTGGAGTGCGTGGCCCTTAAGCTAAAGAACTACGGTAGCCCGGGTTCAAAACCAGCTCAGACAGAATGTTTTTACAATTGAATTAATTTTTGTGTTCGGTCGTCACCTCTCTGCAGACAATGGCAAACCTCAGAGAGTAACAACTGCCATGTAAAGTTTCTTGAGAACATAAGCCGTTCGAAGTTGGCATTAAACTCGTAGGTGCAGTTCTCGATCATTTGTGTTCAAACATTTAATAACACGCACAACAAATTGATCAATATAGTTTTTATTTTTAACCGACATAAAATCGTTCATGAACCTATACCGTTATAATACGCAAAACTGATGTTTCCAAATTTAACTTTAATTGTAGAATGTTATGCAAGCAGTTCTTCTTATTTATATTATGCATTTCTTCTGACCAGCTGTTAACAAATAAATTCTTAAATGAAGGACTTAAATGAAAAGGTCATGAAATTTATTTTAAATAGAGGCAGTAGAGTAAAGTTAGCAAAGATTTTGATTCTGAGTTTGTTTGGTTGAAATGAAAGTAATTACAGATTTTTTAATTAACCTTTTACTTAAAAACTTCAGTAATGAAACTTCATAAAAAGTTCCCGGGTGTTTCAATAAATAGCATTCTTATTTATGTTATGTTATGACAGTGAGCTGGTAACTAAGAACAAATTTTAGAAGAAAATATGAGGAACATTTTTTCCGAATGCTAATAACTCGTATCTCCTCTAAACAATAGTAGTTTTGACAATTGAAGTTAGGTTAATTTTATTAAAAGCCAGTTTTTTACTGAAAAGCCGGAGGCCTATCAACGAAGTTATATAAAAATTTAAAATTTATATAATCTCATACAAAACTATAATAATATTTGCGATTCATGTCACTTCGTAAGTTTTCGTAAACCTTATATCGTAATGTTCCTAACTTTTTTAACATGAACGTACTTATAAGAATTTTCGTAACTTTATTCGTGAACACTTTTTTGACGGCAATGAAACACAAAACAAAACGGAGATTAGCATAGTCAAATGAAAATCTATTTATGCTATTAATTGGTTTTGTCCATTTTTTTTATTTGCTGGAAACACGATTGAAAAACTAGAAACACAAAACAGCCGACATTCGCCGTTTCACAGCGTACAGGTTACGCAGGGTTATTTACGACACACGAGACAAATTCAGTGCGTAAAACGTTAAGAACTCCGTATCTCGATGTTCATATAAAAAAGTGACGTTTCGTAAGTTTTTACGAAATACGAGCTTACGAAGCAGAAACGAGGTGACATGAATCGCACTACATATGTTATATAAAAATATATATAAATTTATCTTCAAAAAAATAATATAGGAAACTTTAATGGTTGAATAAAAACAATCAGAGATTCAGTTCTCAAATCAAGATTCGTTAAAAAAGGTTAAAATAGAGTAGAAAATCTAAAAAGCAGTTATAAGTAATTTCTTGGGAGTTCTGCTATCTTTAATCTTTCGAGCCTTAATTAATGACATTTTAGAAAAATTTAAGTTGATATCACGGTGCTACAGTGAAAATGTACTTTTGAAGTAACAGTATATGTGTTGTAGTTATGGTTGAGTATAACACGACACCATACTTGAAATTGTTTATACACTCCCACAATTTAATTTTACCGAAAAAAAACCTATTTTAAGGTACATGACGCATCACAAAATCAATGGCTCAGCAATTTTTCATCCGATTTTCAGAGTACTATGCTTTCGATTTTATGGTTTTGGAAAGATAAAAGATAAGGTAGTTTAATATTTAATCATATTAAACTACTCTTAATACAAATAAAGGCATAACTTTGGGCTAATTTTTCTACGGCTGTTTCATCGTAAAAAGTTTTTCCGACTTTGTTCGAAATAAGGGTAATTTCCAGAAGAAATATTTGCAATTGGTCCTAAAGCCTATTACTCTGTTTGTTTGCGTGAAATTTTGCTGGCAACATCTATTTATTTGTTGCGTGAAATTTCTGACTTAAAGTTTGTTGCGAGGAATTCCTATGGCATAGTTTCTCAGAGAGACTTAGAGAATAAGTTGGGAGATTTCATATGATCTCTCTCTTTTCACTTAAAAATAAATAGGCAGTACTTTTTTCTAATTAAATTGTCGTGGAAAATTGTTGCTCAAAAACATGTTGCGATAATTTCACGCAGCGGAACAGAGTGCTGCTCTGACGAACATGCTGTGAAATTATCCACGCTTGTTTCGCAGTTGTCACTTTTTGTATGGAGATTTGAATGGAATTTCACATGAAACTGAACAGAGTACTATGCTTAAGCCTAAAAAATTTATTTCAATTTGAAATGATACAGAACAATATTTTCAGTTATATACATAAATACATTAGGCCGTATCGAAAAATCGTATTCTAAGAGATCTCAAAAGTTGCTTAGGGTGTTCAAGATCTCAAAAAAAAAAGTTTAGGAAAAAATAAGGATGTCTATCTCTCCCGCAAGGACAAAGTTGTTTTTAAGAAAAACAGTAAAAAATCAAGATCTCAAAATGCTTTGATTTTTGTAAGAAAAACGACATATGTCTTAAAGTTAATAAAGACTTTAATTAACAATATCCTGCCAAATACGATGCCACTCTGGATTACCTAAAGGTCCTGTGTGAAGGATATTAGAATCTAAATGTATATTCGAGGTAGCACAAAACTTTTTTGTAAATGCATTTTTGCATATGCATTTTCTTGTTTTTGAAAAATATATACTTGAATGCAATTTTGTAACTTTTTAAGAAAAATTAATATAAGGTTTTTATCTCGAGCACCAGAAGTCTTACCGGTACTTACAGGACACTGCCTGATTAGCAGACACGCTGAGATATTGAATATCTCCCACAACGACTCCTGCAGAAGCTGTAGAGATGAGGAGGAGGAAGAATCTACAATACATTTCCTCTGCACTTGCATAGCGCTGTTTTTAAAATGCTTCCTTCATTAAGGCAACTGGTTTTTCAATGACCTTGACGGAATCTTCGGTATACCGAATCCTAGACTTAGTAAACAGCTAAAATTGGTTTTAATAGGGAAAGGAAAACTAACCCTTGGTATCACAATGGGCCTCATTGGCCCAAGTGTGTCTCCTTTGAGGTAGCCACACCAACCTAACCTAACCTTACCATTCAATTTGTCTCTATAATTTTTATCGTTCACAATTCTTCGAATTTGAGGTCCAACCAGGGGTGTCCCTTGGAGCAGGCGAAGCAGACCCACGCCTGTAGCACTAAATGTTAAGGGGCGCCATAATCAAAAATATTTTAGGTTTTTTTAACTATTTATATTATTATTATTATAACCGAATAATATATTCATAATATTTATAATAAGTTTATTTATACTCGCATTGTTTGACAGCTACAATAGCAATAATACTATCTCTAACTAATGAAACTTTGACTGTGGAAACAATTTTTTTTTTTTTTAAATGTTTGCCTTCTAATTTTTCATTATTGGAAAAGGCGTTCTTAGCAAAACTCTTATCGGAAAAAGTGACCTTAGTCAGAATTTTTTTTTAAATTTTGTGCTCCAATGAGTAAAAAAGGAAAACTGAGTTGTCAAGGGCACATAATAAGAAAAGAAAAGCGCTAAGAGATAAAGAATGAGCGTTAAAAACAAAATTTATAGTCAATGACAGACCCGTAGTCAGGATAAGCCTAAGTGGGTTTTTATAAAAAAAATATCGATATTTTTTGATATCGACATTTTAAAAAAGGTATTTTTTAAATATATTAAATGTTTGCTCAAATTGTTGACGGTAAAGGCTAAAAATGTCAATTTTTTTTTTTTTTTTTTTTTTTTTGAAAACATGCAATAACAATAGAGTTCAGCTACTACTACAGCATTTTCGCACTTTGTCCGCATTAGATCATCTTAAGAACCAGCCCAAATAACATTAAAACATCTCAATAAGGCCATTCACAGTTCGAATACGCTGGTCTGCCATTTGTTCGATCTGCTTTTTGTTCGCCAATTTACGAAAACGTATTTTGCTTCGTTGTTGTTTTGCATACAAATGCAAATACGCAGGCACGCGTAAATAAAAGCAGCCCTTGGACATTTGATTTGATACAAAACTAAGATTTATAAAGTTTTGAGCCAGTTGATAAACTTTAAGAACTCGCTCAAGAGCGAGAGTGGAGAAGCCTTTTACAAAATTTTTTCCTAATACTTGATCAAAGAAATAATAAAAACATCTCTTGAAATAAATTTTTTAAAAAAACTGGTATGTATTTCGTTTTCAATGTCACTGTTCTTTAAAATGAGTTATCAAACTTAAAAAATTGGATTAAAAGTAACAGAGTTGTCATAATTTAGTTTTCAAAAAAAATGTTATTTTATTTCTTGTTTCATTAAAAAAAAGCGTAGAAATGTAAATTTATAAAAAATTGCAATAATGCGGTTTTGAAATATTTTCCGAAACAACGCTTATAAAAAATACAAAAAGGAGCATAGTGCGCTATAGCATTGTCTTTCGATTTTTTGTGAAAAAAAAAATTACAAAAAACAAAACTAGGATCAAAAAGCCATAGCTGTTGAAAACGTACTTGAAAATCACCTTGAAAAATGCAGCGCTTGGTGCGGCTTTTAGGCCGGCGGCATCATTGGACAGCACTTTTTCTAAAATAATGAAAATTCCAACGTTCCAGTTAATGAAGCAAGGTACCGTGCGATGATTTTTTTTTTGCCTAAAATGGAAGAATTGGACTAAGTCGACATGTGGTTTTTACAAGAAGGTGCCACATTCCACGCGGCACGTGATACCATGGACCTATTGAGAAGCGAGTTTGGTGACCAATAAATCTCATGCGGTTTGACCCCACAGACTATTTTTTGTGGGGCTACGTGAAGTCTCTCGTGTACATTGACAAGCCAGACACAGTTTTAGCCCTGGAAGACAACACTACAGCTGCCATTGGTGATATACTAGCCGGTATCACCGGATACCAGTGTTACGCTGGAAAAAGTATGCCACAATTGGAGCTTACGGATGGATCACCTAAGGTGTAGAAGCAAGCAACATTTACATGAAATAATTTTTACAAAGTAAATGGCAGGCATTGATGTATCGTTCCAAATAAATATTTCATTCACTATTGCAAATTTTCTGTTTTTTTTTGTTTTCAAAAACCAAACGCTTAAAAAAATCACCCTTTATATTTATGATCTAATTTTTTATGGTTTTTTGTTTTCCATTTCAATTAAATTAGTTTGTAGTTTTTATTTATGTTCCTAAAATATATGTTTTTTTTAATTTATTTTTCACTTAATACATTTTAAAAACCAATGGATACTTAAGTCCATTTATTTGAAGTGATTTAATAAAAATATGTTTGATATTGTTTAAAAAAAATATGATTGATATTGTTTAAAAATTTATTTGGATTTGATAAGGCCGCCAAAATTATGTCTTGCCTGTACTTCCAAAATGCCTTGGGAGGCCCCTGTGTTCAACAAATACATTAAATTGACAAAATATATAATTACGTTTACATAATTTTTTTCGAGAAGAAGAAGCATTTGCCTTTTTTGATTTTGGCTTCACTTAACTTAAGAACACAGTTTTAAATATAAAAAAGCTTGGCATTCTGTGTTGAGTCATTTTACAAACTGCTTCACATAACCCAATTTAAGAAGCAGTGGTGGCAAAATGATTTTTTTTAGCTTGCACGAGTGGAATGCTAACAACAATACTTTCTCCAAAAATAAAAGATTTTCGCGGTGACCACTCAGTGCGTTTGTAGTGATCCTTCGCACGACTGTCCTCACAAAGATAGCAGTGAATAGTGAGGTCTTTCAGATCCGAGACGATATGCCATTGATGTTTTGTGAATTCAATTACCCTTAGAATCTTTGACATAGTTATGTACTTTTAAAAGGCTATTTCCGAATAGGTAAATTAAAGAAAGGGTCATTCGTATTCAAAAAATACACTAATTTTAAAAGAATTCATAAAAATATATTAAATAAAACCGTCAAAGTGATACATGAACGCTCCATTCTATTGGACCAATAGACAAATAAAGGCCTAATTTATTTTTTTAAACTAAATTTAATTACTCGGTAAATTTTCACACGATTTTTAAAAATGACTATTTTTTTTTTGTAATTATTTGTTTGTTCTAGAAAAAAATTACGTTTTTAGTAGTTTTTAACAACACTATGGCAGTATATAATAGTCTCAGTTGAAAATTGGAATAAAGGAAAATTGAAAAATAGATAAATATGTTAGGTTTGGTTGATTTTAACTCCAAAAAATTACAGATATGCACATATTTTGAAATATTTATTATTTATCCTTCCAAAACCGTTCTTAAATCGAATATAGGTTGAAAAATTGCTGAGTTGTTGATTGGTTTTTAAAGCGTAAAGAACCTAAACATTGGTTTTTTAATGGTAAAATTAAATTTTGGGGGTATATTAACAATTTCAAGTATGGTGTTATGTTATACTCGAGTAGATCTACAACCTTGCTGCACTGAAGGAAAATTGGTACGTAGGCAAAAAACTCGATTCGTAAAATCATATCAACCTATTTGCAACTGTAAAAAATAGGATTTATTAGAAAAGTTAAAAATTAGCAGTATGTAACTTCTTATAAATTCTCAGTCTTTTGTCTGTTAAAGTTTTAGTTTTCTATTGGGCCTTTTAGGTCTCATAGCTCTTAACCCAGATATGCCAGGCCATACGTTGGAAAGGCAATTTTGCTTTTGAAAGCATGCAAATTAAGAAAATATCAGATGTAGTTAAATTATATGCATTATTTTTTCTATAGATGGCTTTAGTTATCTGTATTTCTCGTTGTATGATTGCGATCAGGTAACGTTAGATGGCGTTAGAAAGATAGGATTTCCTACTAAAAAATCTTTTCTCAGGCGGCTTTGTGAATGCTTGTCTGTTTTGTTTGAATCCGCGTCAATGATAAACAACAGCCAAGTGAAAATACGTCATATTTTACAGTTTTTCTTTGATAAAGGCGAAAAAGCAGGTCAGGTGGCTGGAAATGTCATTAGTGTTTATGGTTCCGATACTGTTACAGTCAATTATGCCCAATTTTAGTTTAGTTGATTCCATTTCAAAAGAAATCTTGATGTCAAAGATGCATTCGACAACGGGAATTGTCGAAAATCTCAAGAAAGCATTGAAATCGTTGAGTTTGGATTGAGTAAGACTAAATGCAAAAAGAAACACGATATATGGGTGCCAGAAAATTTAACCCAAAAAACTATGTGTGTGTTTGGTGGGATTGCCATTGAATCATCTACTATAAGCTTTTCCACTATTGCCAATCTTTCAGACCTGTACAATAAACAATTGGACCGTCTATAGGAGGCAATCGCCCGGAAGCGATCGAATTGTGTTTCATCAGGATTGGTTCGAAGGTTTTTATGCATCCACCTTAGGGGTGCCATCCACCTTAGGGGTGCCATCCACCTTAGATGCGCTGTTTTAAATAGTATCTACACTACCGGTTTTTTCACGAAGGACTGTTTTATGACAAATACCCAAAAAATTTAGCAAAAGTGCTGTTTTTTAATAATGTACTGTTTTTTACTAAACATTTTAAGTTCTGAGAATATATTTTGAGTCAATGGAATCCTATTTGGACTTTATTCATAATATTCAGACTACTTTATTATGTTCTATCAAAAAAATTAGAGAAGAAAAGCTTAGTTTTCGTGGATATGTTTCAAAAAAAGAAGCAACTGTAGAAATTTACTAAGCAAAAAGACGCAGGATTTTACGGCTTCTTAACTGAAACCACAAACAGTGCCTGCGATTATGAAAAAAGTGCTGATGCTGATTTACCTTATATGATAGTTTACCATTTTTATTTTAGCATTTAGCTACCATAGTGGTAGCGCACTTGACTATCACCACCTGCCGCCACTTTAACTAACCTAACCTAAGTGCCTTAAATTTAAATTCCAATATTTCATTCCGTGACTTAACGATGTTGTTAAGGTTTTTTGAATCAAAAATATTTATAAGAATTTACTGCTTGGAGAGTTTGTTTCATTGGAAACTTTTTCTAAAAAAGTACAAAAGAGAAATCAGTTATTGGATAATTGATATAGAGATTTTTGAGGGAACTGTTATGTTTGCAACAAACAATTTTTTCGTCATATTCTCATGAATTTTTTATATAATTTTATTTTACTTTTTCACTTTAGAGAGTATTTGTATTCAATGTTCCTTTGTAATTTTGTTTTTATTAAAATGTTAATGTTATAGTGTACTAGATGTGATGAATAAGAAGTGCAATGTTTTTTTTTCTTAATGTACTGTTTCCCAATATTTTAAATCTGGCAACCCTTATCCTCCTTATAGTCCAGACCTGGCACAAAGTGATAACCACCTGTCCATAGCATATGATTGTGCTGGTAAAATATTCGCCAAAAGAGAAGCTTGTGGAAATGTCCTAGTTTTTGTTAACAGGGATGAAAGTTTGTATGAGAGAGGCATAATGAAATAAACTTCAAAATGGCAACAAGTTATTGAACAAAACGGTGCATATTTGAACTAAATTAGATCATTCTAACTGTTGTGTATGAACATTCATGATGTACACACTTAACGATCTTCAACTTTCTTACGATATAAGTAAAAGCTTTCTTACATTACGGTTAATAAGTTTATTGATGATTCGATATAACAATTCGACTAATTTTGAGCAAAATCTGACATTTGTGTTTCCGATTTTTTTTTTTAAATTTGTAGGTTAGTAGTGCCTATAAAAATAACTTAAACTGTGTTTTTTTTGCGAAATTTTTTTTTAAAGATCGGAAAAAAGTAAAATATATTTTATAGACTTTGAGTGGGTCTTTTTTGTGGTGGTATTTTTTTTAGCACTTTTATATAAATTACTTTTATTTTAACCAGAAATTTTCAGTCACATTTTTAATAGTCTTCGCAAAAAATTTTTTATCTTTTTAATATAGTGAATATAGTGTCATTTTAAGGAATCAATCTTAAAGGCTGACACACAATTTTGGGTTGAGGTTCCAACGATTGCTATATTTAACAAATTTTTAAAACCATTTATTTTTCGCAACAAATTTTTTATCTTTTTAATAGTGTCGTTTTAAGGAATCAATCTTAAAGCCTGACACACAATTTCACGTTGGGGTTCCAACGATTGCTATTTTAAACGAATTTTTAAAAGAATGCATAAAAAAGATTTCTTATTTTTACTTCGAAAATTCCATATTTATAAATATTCATAAAAATACAAAATTAATAAAAAATGAATGGTTCTAAAAATTGTTGACTTAACTTGAATACAAAAAGATTTATTTAAATAAAAACATATATAATTTTGTATGTTCATTGGTATTAATATCAAAAAATGGAATTTTCGGTATCAAAATATGAAATCTTTTGCAGACATTTTTTAAAAATTCGTTAAAAAATAGCAATCGTTGGAATCCCAACCTAAACTTGTGTGCTAGCCTCTAAAATTGACGCCTTAACATAACACTGTATTTCACAGACAAAAAATTTGTTGCGAAAACTATGAAAAGTGTGACTGAAAGTTTCAGGTTAAAAATTTTTTTCATATAAATGCAAAAAAAAAAATACACCACCCATTCTCTTTAAAATATATCAAAAAATTTATTCTGCACAGCTTACGATTTCGAAATTTCAGCTATGTGAATACATGCACTAAATGTATTTTTAAGATTTTTTGATATTTTTGACAGTGTATATCTTTAAACAAAAACTTTAATTAAAAAAAAAAGTACGCAGACTTTCAGACTTTTCCACTATCCCCTATCCATTTAGATAGTTTAAAATTTTCAAAAATAGTGATGTCAGAAACGTGGGCGCTTTGACATGGAATCAGCGTTATGTGACCCTAAAAAAGTTGAGCCAGTTTCAAGCCAGCCATAAGCCAAAGCGTGTGTTTTACTTTTTATCACTAACTAAATAAAGCCATCAATTTCATTCAAGATAATGCATATCTTTTTACTACTGATATTATCAAATCACCGTCACCAGGTTCTTGTTGCACTGTGTAATTATTTTCTACAATTACCTAAAAAACAGGGAATTTTCTATGAAAAATTATTTTCATAATGTGCCGTAGCTCAATTGCATTTATCTCTGAAATGGTAGGTTCTGAAAAAGGCGAAAATACCTTAAATTTTACCATGTAACCAAAAATGATCTAGGATTGAGTTAAAGAACTACCTGCTATTTTACAAAGCAAGCTAGCAAGCAATATCTGTTTTGGAAAAAAGTCTTTTTTTTTTTATTATATCTTGTCGTTTTAAAAGGACTTTTCTAAAAAAATGCTACAATTTGATAAGATGATTAAATGTTGGCTTATAAAAAATATGTTCTAAACCATTTAAAATTTTTAATTATTTAAAAGTTGTTTAAAATTGATTAACATTACTCTAAGAGCTGATTTCCATTATATTTACACACATAGCTTGTTGGAAAAAGCAAAAAACTAAGACAAGAGTCCTCAATTTCAGATCAATGACAAGAAAGAGTCATTTATTTTTGGATTCTACACATATAATTTAGCTCTTCTGTGTAGACATAACAGAAGACACTTTAAAATTTTAAAATATACACCAGTTTGTAAAATTAAGTAAATGCAACCATAGGTTTGTTATTTTTCTTTGTCATTAAATTTTTTTAAATTTTTACTCTTAACTAGTAAAACTCTTAACTATCTTTGGAAGATTCATACCACCGAGCGAATCAAAAAAAAAAAAAAAAAAAAAAAAAATAAAGAACTTCTAAATTTCGAACCTGTGTTGCTTATCGTTGAAAAATACTACGCTATCTTACGCAACAACGGTCGCTATTAAAAACTATTTCTCACTCAGCACCTCCGTTTAACCACAATTTAAAATTTAAGTAACTTTTAACGTCCAAATTTACATAAAATTCACAAAATTAATTTTTTTTTTTTACTATTGAGGATAAAAAACAACTCCACTTTAAGTACCACTGATGCAAATAATTTTTCAATTCAATTAAAATAATACATTCAAAGGTGAATGCAATTAATGAATGCTTAAAAAAATGTGGAAAAATGCATTTCAGGCGAATTTTTTCATCATTAACATATGTCTGGAAATGACTTTTATAAAATGATTTGACTGTTTTGACATTTCAATAACGATGACAATTTTTAGTTATTTTGTTTTTTGATTTTTATGACCACTGAATCGATATTTTATAGACGGAAATAGATAAACTTCTACAGATTCATAGAAGGAAATAAATAAATGATTTTTTTCGAAAAAAGATGGTGGGCATGAAATTTCGATAATTCAATGTAGACTTTTAAGTATAAGACTTAAGATTTATTTAATATTTTGCCGCATTTAAATGTGAAATATTGTTTTGGGTAAAATGTTGCTCTGTGGAAATACAGTGAAGTATGTGAGGTGAGGTGAACGAGCAATAATATGCTGTGGTGAGTTAGTAAAATGGTGGAATCAGTGATACATGTATTGTTTTACTAGTGAAATGCTTAGCAGTGATTGAGGTGAATAGAGTGAAATTTTATTATTGCAGTTAACATTTCATGTGAAAACAACGCTTTAGTTACAAGTGAACTGCAGTGGTTTTGTCTGAAGTGAAGTGGATCAATCAATCTAGAAAATATTTGAAGTGTACTGTTTTAATAGTGAAATGCATGGTATTGGCAGAGTTTTTTGCAGATTATATTTTTTTTTGTAAGAACATAGTTTATTGTGGTAGAAAATTTGGTTGAACTGCATTGGTGAACATTATTAGTGTGTGGGCTATTTGTGACGTAATTTTGTGGTACAAAAATTTATTTAGAGGTAAAAAGCGTTCTTTGTGAATTTTTTTAGAAGTGAGTTGAAATATTTTTTAGTGTAAACTTGAATCGTGGTGAAATATTCCTGATACAGTTTAAGTCTTTGATATAACGCGTTCCGACAAACTACTGAAATGAATTTTTTGCTTACGATTGTGGATTGGATTCCATTAAAAATAAAGTGATTGTGAATTGATTTGATTTGTCAACTAAGCTGAAGTGAAAAGTGAAGAGTGAACTATTTTAGTGAGCGTGGTGAACTTTGTGATTGTGAATTAGTGAAGGTGAGAAAAAGAAATAAATGCTTGTAAGATATTCGGAAAAAATAACAAATTTTTAAAGAACCTTTAAATATTTACTGAAGGAAATAAGTTTTTTTGTTTTTAAATTATAAACATAGAATAAAAGAAATTAATTGCTGCACAAATCTGTATTTAAATAATTTCACTAAAATTGTTTTGTTAATGCAACTTTTATGGTAGAAAGTAGTTTGTATCAACAAAATTTTTGAAAACTATAAAAAGCTTTGAGAAAGCAATTGCTAATTATATGTTTTACACTATTAATTTTTTAAAGGCAATCTAAACAATGAAAACTACGAAGAATTGTGAAGTTCGAAATTTGAGTATATTTTTAAAAATAACGCTTCGAAAAACACTTGATAAAAACTACTTTCACTTTAAATTTGCTCATTTCAGCCAATTCCTGAAACCAACATTTCGTTGTGAATCAAAATTTTTAAATTCTGTTTGTTAATCTCTTTTTTTTTAAATCTTACAAATACATTTATGTGAAAAAAGGTTTTATAACTTAATATAAAATAACTAGCAATATTAATTATATAAATTGATAACTTAATTTAACATACACACAAATATTAATACAATTACAAATAGTGAATCAAGGTGAATAACATAAATATAGTTGGAATAATAAAAAAATCATTACATTTTAGTTTAAGTTTTGTTAAGTTTAGAGTTTTTAGTGAGGATTTTTTTATTAAAATAAATTAAAGCATTTTAGAATTACGAAAGTTTTGCTGTTTTACTGTGAGCATTTGGGAGTGAGTGAGTTTTGTGTTGAGTTTAGCTTTTTTTACTGCTGATTGGTGGATTTTGTTTAGCATATATATATATATATTACTGTTATAAAGTTTGGTTTTGTTTTTTTTAATTAATTTTGAGAAACTATTTTTTAGCTTTATTATGGTTGAGTTGATGAATACGAGTAAGTGGAAATGAGTGAACAATACTAAATAATCTTAAACCATAGCTAACCATTATTAAGTGTATAAAAATGGAGGTAGGTACGACTATAAATGTGGGTGTCATCGAAAATAATATACGGCGTAAACAGTTACAAATTAAACCTGAGATATCTGTGGGAATGTTCGTTTGTTTTAAAAAGAAAGTAACTAAAAATACAGCAGTTAATTGTAGAGTTTATATTACTGAGTCGTGAATAAGTTGAATTGTAAAACTAAGCTATGTGATTCGATTTGGCAGATTTTAAAGATTTACCGCCTCATTTTGTGTATCGAAAACACAAACCAACGACAAGCAAGTCACGAGAAGCAATAGAATTTCGAAAACCAACGTCTTGCTTTGCGTTAGGTTGCTTTTTCGATACACAAAATAAAGCAGTTATTTTCGACAATGATTACTTTTGCAACAATAGATGATATATCATATAATTTGTTTTTCAGTTATAGTAAATGGTAAAGTATCGTTTAATTCTTTAAGAATTGAATTTCGATGTATTATTGATACTACATTTTATCTTGTTTATTTATAAGAAATCAGTTTAAAATTTAAAATATAAATTTTAGTAACTATTAAAATGTAGATTAGAATGTTTTAGCTTACTTTAACACTATTAATGGGACCATAAATATCTCAGTGATGAAATTTTATCTTGGGCTTTTAAAAAGTATTATCTCGAAAGCCAATGTAAATGTCTAATATAGAATACTAATTTGTGAGTTTGACGAAGTTTGTGCTATAATTTTTGCCACTAGAGATTAACTTCAAGGTTAACTTCACATTTCTGAGCTTGGCTTGTTGACGAGCCTTTTAATTGACTCAACATTTACGGTTACACCATTAGAGAGAACAAATACGGCTTAATCAATTTAAGGCAGTCAGAAATTTACAAAAAGGTCATGGAACTCAAATTTACTTTCGCATAGCCATAATTTGATGGTAGCTGTGATATTCTGACAAATAGGTCATGAAATGCTGGTTGAGAAAGCAATAAGGGTAAGTAAAAAAAACTTAAACTAAAAAAAACACTATCATGGGAGCTCATACTCACAGATAACTACAAAGTATCAAGGTTGGCTTATGTAATCAAAACAGACTACTACTTATCACAATTTTTGAGAGAACCTACGCTAATGTCATGACAGTATAATTCTAGAGGCCCTTCTGAATGAGAATTTGAATAAAAAAGTGACGACTTGAGATTTTATTTTCGACTTCAGAGTAAATGAATCTTCTACTTGGTAGTTAATGCAGACCAAAAGATATGCAGAGTCGGGTTGATAGCGCCAAGGTAGCGTAGGATTGATAGCAAGTTACTATAAAAAAATGTAGAGAATAAGAAGCTGGCAATGTCTTAATTTTCATGCCGACAAGCCTCAATTAATAACTTCGTAAATATTCTGACTTATCTCATGAACAAGTGGCGACCGTAGCCTAGTGGGTAGAGTGTGTGGCCCCTAAGCTAAAGAACCGCGGTAGCCCGGGTTCAATTCCAGCTCAGAAAGAAAGTTTTTTAAATTGAATTAATTTTTTTGTTCGGTCGTCACCTCTCTGCAGACAATGGCAAACCTCAGAGAGTAAAAATAGCCATGTAAAGCTTCTTAAGAACATAAGCCGTTCGAAGTCGGCATTAAACACGTAGGTCCAGTTCTCGGTCATTTGTGATCAAACATTTAATAACACGCACAAACACAATTGATCAATAGAAGCTAGGTCAAAGTCCTTCCAAGGACTGAAATGGCCAGTTTATTTTTTATTTTATTATCTCATGAACAGCAAGAAAGAGAATATTGGTATTACTATCAAATTGATTAATAAAAGTTCAAAGAAGATTCTGCCCTTGTAACAAGTATCATGGTCATTGACATATTTTCGCATTTTGGTTGGTTACAAAAATTGTTTTATTCCTGCTCACAGTTACTACCAATAAGACATATTAACATTAACATTTCGTTTTTCGTGCTTGAAGTGTACCCCACTCATAAATATTTTTTTTTTGTTTTTTGTGTGATCGTACTGCTGCTTGCGGGGTGAGTTTTTCGTGGATTTTTGTGGAGCTTCTAGTTGAAGGTTTGTATAAAGCATAAAGATTAACATTTTGTTTAAAATCTAAAGGCAAATTCCACATCGAAAATAGTTATTCGGCTAAGATGTTATTCGGCTAAAATACACTTAAAAACAATCTAATAAAAGATCAAAATACAGGTTTTCTGTATTTGTGCTGATACTATTTCATGAAAAATGTCATATTTTGTGCGGACTGCAGTTTTGCAATTCACTACAAAATATAAAAGTGTCCGATCATCTACATACAACTGTGAAGTTCTGAGTTTTGATATTTTTTTTTTATTAGAAATAAGAAAAAATGTAAAAGAGTTAAATCAAGCATAAAGGTATTATTCACACTTATTCACTATCGCATCTTCAGCTTAGGATGTTCGCACAGCGAAAACTTATCTAAAAATTAAACTAATAAGCGAAACAGTTCAGATGATCGACGTCTGAAATGAGTTTCTTACTAGCAAAAGCCAAGAGATCTGGCTTGCTAAATAAGAAGAAGAAGAACAAACCTTAATCCTCAATAGTTTTAGGATAACTCTTTTAAAGTATGAATAGGAAATCGATAGTACGCTAAATTTAAAAATATTCTTATCACAACCCAGCAGAAAATGAAATGCCAGATTAGGCTGAAATTCAGGCCTGAGACCCACGACCGAGACCTGACTGCTTCTGTAGAATAGCCTTGATTTTTTCATACAAGTGTACGCTTCTTAAACCGGTAATTAGGTATGACTTAATTCATAGCAGTACCTTTATAGTTTATATTTTAATTTCAAGCATGAAACTAGCAACTAAAAAAGGTAGGCTCCATTATTTTAATAAAGTCATGCTATAGTTCTGGTCTAAGTGAGAAAGGCCCTGAGTTTTCCGCTGGTAATGTTAAAATTTTTGATGATACAGTTATAAAGAGACTTAAAGCACTCTATTGTTTCTCACTTAATATCATTAAAATAAGATATTGAACCATTTCGAGTGATATCTTTTAATCTGACAAATCCATTTTCCTGTTAAAAATTTTTTGCTATACGGATTTAATTTTCCGTAAAATGTGTTAAATTGTGATGGTTTTCATAATTTTCATGTCTCTGTCAATGTTATGTCTGATATTTTAGTGTATATAACATGATTGTGTGTAATTTTTATATGATGATTTCAATAACTGATGTTCAAATAGAGAGTAATCATAAGCATTGTGATTATCATGTGACAGATGTGAGCGTGAGATATTGTTTTTATTTTTTGGTTAAAATAAATCTTGATTTAGTCTTGAGTTAATAGGGTGCTGTTTATCTTGTGCTTGTTTTATTGTGATGCTCATTCAATTATATTGCTGTTGTTGTAGTAGTTAGTGAATATTTTTTGATCATCGTTCAAAAGATGTTGTTGTTGTTGTTGTTGTTGTTGTTGTTGTACTGATTTGTAGTGGTAGTATTTGACTTTGGTGATTCTGGTTCATGAAAAATTCGATTGATATTTTCTGTATTTTCTTACTTGCGTTATTAGTTATTTTGTAATATTATTTAAATGTTTGATTTTATAGTTTTTTTTTATTTCAATATTTACAGGGTGTTTAATTTGTGATTACTTTGTGCTAATGGAAAATGAGCAATGAACTGTCTTAGAACTAGCTTTAGCTAATGCTAAATTCTGACTTTCGAGGTGACTAATAACCTCATACGTTTTGGTTGTATGAACTAGTAAGATGAAAAAAAGGGGTGGGGGAGAGTGAAAGTGACAGGGTGAAAATGTTGATTAAAATGAAATTTGATAATAAAGGTGAATTAAGCGATTCCTGTGAAATAGTTTGTTGATTCAAGAGAAAGTGAAAGTGAAGAAATATGGTAATAGAGGGTGAAAAATTTAAAATAAGTATAAAAAAAATAGAAATACAAAAATTCAAGTAAACCAAATCTACACAGTTAAATGATAATATATAAAAATTGTATGTAACCTCTTAAAAGGTTAACTTGTAGGAAATAATAATATTTTATTAACAGATATTTAAAAGAAAATTCGCATCTGGCGCTGTTGAAAATTGCTGACATTTATTCTTATACCCAAAATAAGCTTTCTTATTTATTTTTTCAATTAATAAACTTCTGATGCACTGTTGTTAGTTTGTTGTTGCTAGTATTTTTCTGAAAACAGTTTAATATATCAGGCAACGACACTCGACCTTTAACAGGAGGCAACCGAAAAGGCTTATAAATAATTTTTTCGATACCATTTTGTGGAACTTTTGAGCCTGGTTTATGTTTTGCTACTTTTATTCTATTAGGACTTTGCACTCTTGTTAACTATTAGGATCTGCAAAAACATATCGGCTCATACCAGCTGCTATTCAATTTATTGAAGCATGTTGTAAGGCTGTTTAACTGTGCTTTTTATTTCACCCGATATTATTTGGCATCGATTTTGTAGTGAGTTCCGATGGTTGTTGGGTGGCATGGCATGGCTGCTGATGCCATGTAGATGTTGTGTTTGTTATTGCTTTTGTTGTGATTTTTCCATGTTATGCGGCAATAAGCATGAAGTGGGTACGCTCCGTTTAAATTAACTAGATTCGGCAAGAAATTTATTTATTCTTGTTTTCAATTGGTAGTCAAAGTAATAAACTAGACTGAAACAACAAGAGAGGATATATTTTGTTGTTATACAGTGTTTTTACTAGCGGTAAAAGTTTTGGTCGTTTTTTTTTACTTACTCCAGATGAAGTGTGTTTGTATTGAAGAAACGCGCAAAGTTTCGCAAGTTGAAGTCTAGGAATACACTTTTCGAATCATTGGTTGAAATACAGCTCTCTCTCCGTAGAAATAGTTTTTTGCCGTAGCTTTGCGCAGTTGTCATTATATAATGCGAATAAGTCAAAAGAAGCTATTTTGCTTTCAAACTCATTGAATTGAGGGGGTGGAGAAATGAAAAATGTAGGCCAATGATTATTGGGTACCCTGATTTATTGCAGGCGACTTTGTTAAGGAGCGCGATACGTATAATTTGATATATTTTTTTCTTGTAAACTAGTTCTTTACTTGAACAATCAGTTCCAAAAATTAAAGTATGTACCTGTTTTCTTTATAGTTTTGCATTTTTAGACCAATCAATTTTGAAATTTTTGTGTAATAATTGTGTTATATGAATCGAACCTATCACAAATGTACAACTCAAGATCATAGCAAATATCTCTTTTGATATTGATTAATAGTAAATTGATCTTTTGGAAATGCATGTATTTTGTATTCACTATTTTTTTTGCGCATCATTTATTTAAAAATTCAAAACTATGTCATTTGGAATTTCCTCTAAACTTATTAAAGTTAAAATCTCATATTAATTAAGGGTTTGAAACAATTCCAGCTTAATATTTAAAAAAATCACTCTCTATGAAGATCGGATGATATTCATTTGTCGAAAATAAAGAATTTAGTGATTGTCATGAAATATATTTATTTAAGAAAACTAATGGCAATTATGTCTTCAAGCGAGCGATATTTAGAAGTACTTATCAGTTAATAAGCAAAAATTACTGAAAGAGATGAGCACAAATCCGACATAATGTCTGTCGAGTTCAAATAAGCTATCAGGAGATATAGATAGTAATTTTTTGTTTTAATAATTCCGGTTACTCATTAAATTTTATTTAATAGTTTTTTATTATTTTTAAAAATAAATAAAATAAAAATTAAAACATAAAAATTGGGATAAAGCTTATAAGAAGGAATGATAATCTTTTGGTAAGCAAAACAATCGTACAATTTTTCACTCAAAAATATGTTAGTATAACATTTAAAGCAAAAGTAGTGCACAATAGAAAGCGTTAATTACAGAGTTACAGCTATAAATATATATATATATATATAAGTTAGCACGTTGTGAATATAGCTAAATAGAGAGGCAGGTAAGCAGTTTTTAGTCTGATACAATGAATAAAAATACAAAATTCAAAATAACAAAACTTTAGGGGAATTAACAATACGAAAATAAGAAAAAAACTTTAAGAAAGCAGGGAGAATCCGCTGTTTGAGCTTTTTTGGTGAAGCAATAATTCTACTTTTATGCTACGCCAAAATTCAACCTATACAAAATATTTTTTGTTATATTAATTCTTTAAGGTTAGTTAGTTTAAATACTTGTTAAGATACATTTGATTAAATAGTAGCACAAACAACGACGCATTTTCAACTTGATAACTTTCATGTTGCATGGTTTGTTCAACAACTAAAAAGGATGCATTAAAAAGCATTTTCAAATCGTTACTAGTTTATTTTTATTATTATTTATTAAATAAAGTTATTGTAATAATTTTTTTATATTAACTTGTTAGTTTTATTATTTATTTTGAAGTGTGTATTTGACAAAATGCAATAAACAAAGTTATATATGTACATTTTAAGCACTCAGAAAGAAAAGAGTTCAGAAAATCTTTCGACAAAACTCAATGCCTATGCGAATGCCGACGCGAAACGCGATGATTTTATTGTTAAAACAACATTTTTTTAATAGTTATTATAAAGTTCTTTCATTTTCATTAACCTTGTTTTTTTAAATAAATTTATTTTAAATAATAATTAAAGAAGTTTAATCGATTTCCGATTAATTTTTAAGCAAATTCTCTCTGTGGCTCTGCTTTTTCTGAGTATAGCTGGTAGTTGTAGCATTGATGTTCGTGTGTAAAGAATTTAAGTTTGTACCTACCTAATTTGACTTCAGCTGTATAGGTAAATGTTTAAGTATGTAAAGGCTATTTTGACTAGATTAATATTAATTTGATTTTATTACATAAATTTAAATTTGTTTTAGTTAAGTTTATAAGTTTGAAGCAGGATTAAAATTGAGAACGATAAGAAGGGTTGACCTTAACAAAATTATAATCCATTAATTTAAGCAATTTTCTCAGTTTATTTGTATGAATACCTCTAACTTTTTTAGTGTTATAAGTGAAACTAATTTTTTTTCACCAATTCATTGCACGTAGAAGAAACTTACAATTATATAATATACCGCAAACTGTTCTCTTAGTATCTGTAGAGTAACTGTAGTTGTCTAAATGTATTTTTTTTTAAGAAATTCCTAATTTATAAATATGTAAATAATTTTATTTTAAATAATTTCATCATAAAAACTTGACACTAACTTCTGTGTTGAAATGTAAGTTGGACTAGTTACCTTAAACTGCGAGCGCTTTATAGATACGGAAAAAAATATTTTATAAGCTGGTGGTTTTCTATTTGACATTTATGTAAAATTTCATACCAAAATGTTCAGTGGTTTATGATTTAGCGTTCGTTTTCGCGAACAAAAAAGTAGCGTGATTCAGTTGGTCAAAGAACATGCATTTTATTTTCCCGGAATGAAATTTCTGTAAAATTTTTGTCTCATAAGGCCTTTGGTGATCAAGCTCAATAAAGAACAAGAGTGTTTGAGTGGTACAAGATATTCAAAGAGGGACAAGAAAGCGTCGGAGATGAACCTCATCAAAGATCACGAAGAACATCGACGGATAAGCAAGTAACACGTCCAACAAATCTAGAAATTTGTGCTCAAAATTCATTAGTTAACATTAATAGACCTTGCTGATACTTTTAATATTTGAATTAAATTCGTTCAAAACATTTGAAAAAATTATTTGGGTCTCACATGAGTCAAGTTACGTTTAGCGCCAAAAATACTTCCTTTTTTTTCTTACACTGCACTCGTTTTTCGCAATTTTATTCGCCAAAAATCCACTCATATCATTCATATCACTGTACATTTTAAAAATAAAGTGTAAGTTTACTATTATTATAATAGTAAGGATTTGTTGAAAACTCAAATGAAGTGTAGTTTTACTACAAAATTTGAAATTGTTTTTAAATTTTTTAGTAAAGTTGAATCGGGTAAAACTCAATGCTGGGAATAGTATAGATTTGTATTTATTATTTGATATACCAGTACTATAAGGTAAAAACCTTATTATAAATGCACTGGCATCATAGATTTCTGTATTTTGTATCATACCAAGAAATTAAATGTTAATGAAAAAATTAAGAAAGTGTTACACAAATGTAATTATAATTAAATTAATAATATAAAAAGTAAAGACAATATAGAACCAATTCAACTTCCAGCGAATTAATGACAATACTGATGATTTTATTTAATTTTAACGTTACAAAATAATGAAAAAATTTTAATAAATGCATTTTTTAAAGAAAAAAAGTCCATTTTACGAAAGAATAAAGGTCCAATAATAATAGAAGTAACGTAATGTGATCGAATGTCAGTTCAGCAGTGCATTCTTTCACTTATTGTTTGAAATAATAATTTCTTACACAAGCGATTATAATAAACCTAACGTAATGTGACGGGACATATAGATTCGTGGAATTTGGATTTCTACGTTACTTTATATTACGTCTTGTTAAAAAGCAACTCAATATTGAGGTTTGGTTCGATTAATGTGCTATTTGTGTTGTTAAAACTTTGTTTTTTGTTTAGTTGTTATTAATTTTATAGTTTTATATATCCATAGCTATGAATGATAAAGTTTTAATAGAATATATACGGGAATGTTCATTTACGACAAACAACTAAGTAATATACCTATTATAATTTCTATAACGTTTTCTTACATTGACTTCCATCACGATGACAGTGAACAACATTACGTTACATCTATCACAATTGGTTAGACTTTAAAGATTATTGCAACGATGAATTATAAGAATATAAAATTTTTTTGAATTGATCTAACAAAAGGAGGTAGCTAGTTATAAAAACAAATTGCAAAGAAGTATATAAAATTGGATTTCAGTTGTTAAATAGAAGTGACGCAATTGTATTAACGAATTCAATCTAAGAATTTTTTTGAAAGCTTTTCGTAAGACTCATCACAAATCCTGGAAAATTTTCTGCGGTAGTATAGAGGAATCTTTCGAAGCACCCAAACTCCGTCAGATCCTCGCTTTTAATCCTAGCTGTTCAAGCTAATTAAAGAACTCAGACGATACTTAGACATCCTTTAACGAGGAGACCTTAGATCTTTTTTGAGTACCCACTTCCCGAATTCCTCTGTGGACCCCATTCTTATTAGGTGTAAGAGGGCTATGGTGATGAGTAATTTTACAAAAATTATATTAGGATCAAATGGGCTCTGCTTACTTTCAAACCATATAAGTCTGCTGGGCCTGATGGTATAACTTCGGTCGCTCTTCAGCAGACTGCGTCCATTATCCTTCCATGGCTTCTTCTCATTTTTATAGGTTGCCTTGTTATAACAAACATACCACAAAAATTCGGGGAGGTAAAGGTAGTATTTGTCCTTAAGGCAGGAAGGATATCAAAAACGAATCCGAAGGAGTTTAGGCCAATTAGTCTATAATTTTTTTGCTAAAAATACTCGAAAGATTGATTG
Source organism: Dichetophora obliterata (assembly GCA_963920525.1). NCBI lineage: Eukaryota > Metazoa > Arthropoda > Insecta > Diptera > Sciomyzidae > Dichetophora > Dichetophora obliterata. The sequence goes on along the minus strand of OY986439.1, from coordinate 84,059,872 downwards.
AGGCTCATATTTGCTTTCAGCTTCACAACATGCTTACAGAAAAGTGGATCTGTAGAAACGGTCCTGCACATCCTAGTAGACTTTATAGAAAATTGCTTTCTTCACAATTAATACACAATGGTGTATTTTTCTAGATATCGAAGGTGCGTTTAACAATGTTATTCCGGTGGCAATGATTAGCGCACTCACGAAGCTTAAGGCGGATGAGTCACTCTGAACACTGATGAATATCCTGCTGACCAGCAGAGTCGTTGGTGCATCTCTAAATAACTCAAAGGCCAGGAGATTTGTGTCCTTATTATGGAACTTGGTAGTCAATGAACTACTGAGGAAAATATAAAAGTTGGGCTGCAGGGTAATTTCTTACGCGGATGACGTAGCTATTGCTGCACAGGAAAAGTCTCCTAATACTCTCTTGGAGCTGCTTGGGTCAGCGCTACCCGATGGTCCCTTTTACGAGGAAATACAAAATTCCGCGCATAATTCCTTCACGTCTAGATGGCACTCAGCCAAACTTCGTGGAAGAGGCTAACTACTTGGGAGTTATATTGAATAGAAAGATAAGCTGGAAACTGAATATTCTTGAGCGATCTAGAAAAGTCGATGTTGCTTTATATGCCTGTGAGAAAGCTATAGATAAATAAAAATGGGGACTTAATCCGAATATTGCACGTTTGATTTATATAGCTATAGTGAAGCCAATCTTAAAATACGGTGAATGAGTGTGTAGGAAACATTAAATACACAGTCTAATTGCAAATTGCTTGGTTAATTACAAAGAACTGCGGCTGTAATCAGCGGAGCGCTTACGTTTACTTTATCTGAGGCGCTAAACGCAGTTCTTTACTTAACACAGCTCGACATTAGTGGAGAAAGGATGGCACAGGAAACAGCCATCGGTCTTAAAGCAAACTCACAGTGGGATAATAGTCGTACAGGTCACTTCCCTATTATCGATCTTGCGGGAGCAGTTCCTGGCCTTTTGCCAATCCGTCATTCGAGAATGGCTTTTACACAGTAATCCCTACCAAAGTGTAATGGGACGGGTTACTGCCGCTAAGTCAATTTTGCGTGCATATTTTGACTGAAGGCTCAAAACTTGACAGCAAATTCGGAGGCCTAGACATCAGAACCACATTTAAACTGCCTGATCATTGCAGCGTTTTCTAGGTGGAAATAATGGTTACTTAAAGAGCTATGGATTGGCTGAGGTGTAGTGAGATATTAACTACAGATATCTACATTTTTACGGACAGCCAAGCAGCAATAAAAATCTGTTGGATGTGTGTTCCTAGCATCATCAAGAGTCCTTAAATATCGGTCCTCTCTAAATGAGATGGCCAATAAGTTTGACAATAATCTGGTTTGACTACCGGGGCATAGGGAGATTCCTGAAAATTGTAGAGCGGATGAATTCGCTAGAGAAGATACAACGGTAACATTAAGCATGCCACGAGAAAGCTCACTCAAATGGTGAGGAAATATCTCTCCATTCTCATAGACGTTATAACGACTCATCTAACGACGAGATTTTTTTATAGGTTTAAATGCCTTAAGAATGGAGGTTCATGCGGAATGACTTTTCCAAGAGTTGCAGGGATGTGGAAGAGGAAGAGAAGGAGATGGTATCACATCTCCTCTGTTCATGCCCCGCTCTATCCCGCAGAAGACATAAGCATCTAGGTAGCCTCTTTTTTGATGATCTCAGGGATCTTGAGGAGGTAGATGTTAAGTGTCTACTACTATTTCTTATTCGTACAAGTTTGTTTAACGACAGTGCCTAGGAGAGCAAGAGAGGTAGAGTAGATCAACTGTGGACTCACAACGGACCAAATATCTTGTCTCTGTGGGCTGTTCGATGTTGGATTTTGCTACAATATCAATAGCTAACTTTTATGATCTTATTAAAAACGCACGCAACCACCTCATTTTGGGATTTTTTGTCTTAAAACTCCATGTCCATATGAATAAGAACAAACCTCTCTCTCTCTCATTTGAAATTTTCCTTTAAAATATATCGCCAGATAACAAAATCGAACTCAAGTGACTGTGTTCGTTTTACAATGTAAGTCCATTATACAACTACATCAATTGTATTCAAATTCAGCAAATATAACAACATCATCAACGGTTCGGATGATGCTGTTGTTTTTGTTAAACATTATTGTATAAAGCATTAGTATTTTAGGGTCAAATAAAAAGATAAATTTGTGAATTATTATTTCTTCAAAAACTTTTAGAGTGTGCTATTCAGCGAACTCAAAAGAAACTCTAACAAACGCGAGCAGTTAAAGGTGACTATTCCCATTTACATTTGAACAAAGAATTAAGGTTACTTGCTAACTTGTGATTGGGTAAAATTTTTTGTAAATTTTTTTAAAGGCAGATTTTTGGGAATTTTAGTTTCCACAGAGTTCTAGTTTAACAATAAGAGAAAAGTTTCGAAGAAGAACAATGCACAAATATGAAAGAACTAAAAAGTCTTGGTGATGTACCAGAGAAACAATTTGTGTCCGTATCGGACTCAATTTTATTTTTAAAAGCTACGAGTAGTAACAAAAACCTGCGAAGTTTATGGAAAAAATTTATCTCGCATTGATATTAAGCCGAATGCAAACGAGCTTCAGCGAACACGACTTACAAGTACCTTGAAAGGTACCTGAAATAGTACCGTAGTAAGTCTGTATTACGTCAATAAAGTGTTCAAAAACGAGCGACTATATTCGGACACAATAAACTGACGAGTGCTGGGTCTTCGTTCGTACATTGTGTCTCCCCAAGGTGCTCCAGAAATAGCACTTCTTTCGGTGCAGAGGTCAGACATTTACTGACACGGGCACCGCACATATATCAGATACTTTATTGACATAAAATAAGAAACTATTTCTCGGGGTATGTTTATCATATTTTAAACCATTTACATTTCCTTAATATTAAAAAAGTAGATGCCTACTTACGCGAGGATAAAGAGCTCATTCTTAATTTTGAATGTAGTTACTCTTGAAAGTAACAACAAAATAGTACTCACATGTAAAAGGCGCATGAACCATGAGAAACATCCAAAAAAGTATTAATGGGAAGAACTTGAATTTTACTTTTTATTTCTTCGGCAAAGTTGAGGTCAAAATACGCCAACGCTTGTTTAAGGTTTTACTGTGGAGACCTTTTTTTATATTGACACTCAACTATTTTTATGCCGTGAGTTGAGGCGAGTGGTGGGCAAATTTATTATCTTTTGTATAATTTCTAATAGACATATTATAAATAACTAATCTTGTTTAAAATCAAGTTATCTTTTCTGATTGTATAGCATTTTCAATTCATAGAATTAATGGTTTTCATCTCTTAACTATCAATTTTTTAAAATGAAAAATAAATATTATTTTTTTTTCAAATGTACACCATAATTTTTATTTTTTTGTTTATAAATATTATATTTTATTTCCACAATAATATCATTTTTCATAGGGTTTCCATTTTACCTAAAGCTTAATATTCCTTTGTATTATGTAAATAGACAATGCTTACAAAAAACGAACTTTTCCTTGAGCACAAAACATTTTTGCATTCAAATTATAACATCAGTTGAAGCATATTTTAGTTGGGTTACAAAGCATGTGCAACCGTGTGATTTTTGTGAGTTTGTGTAACAGTTGAAGTGAAATTTTTTCCATTTTGATAGTGTGGTGTTTTGGGTAATTGCATGTGTTTTAATAGTATATTTCTTTTAATTTTGATTATTATTATATATATTAGTATATTAGTTATTTACTGATATAGCTATATAAGTTAAGATACCATTCATTACAAACGAGGGTGCATTCACTGTATATATATAGAAGGTATAAATAGGTTTATAGATTGCAGAAAGAAAAATAGAAAAGTGTTAGGTTAGTAATAAGTTAAATATTTGTATTGTATATTGTTAGTATTGAAATAACGCACACACACATATAGCTATTTTTGTATTATAGTATTATTAAGTTTAGTTGTAAAGAATACAGAAATAAAAAATAACAGCTAGTTTAAAAAAAGCACTTAGAAAGTAGTTATCTTTTCTCAAAACGTGGCAATACTGGTGAGTATTTCATATAGAGTATTAAAAATATTTTGTTTGCACTGAGTTAAAAGTGTTTAAATATTTTCATTAGTTTATTTTTAGTATTTTAAGAGTTAATTTTTTTACGTGTCTTAAAATTATCGAAATTTCAATAAAAGTTCGATTAGCACTTTTTATGACTTTTACGGGAAGTGGATAGTTTCTGAAGGAAATAAAAAATTATTTAAAGGTTACGGGCAAATAAAAAAACGTGTGTTTTACAAACAAAACCATTTTTAAGAAATGCTCGATTGCCAACATATATGCTGTCCGTTTTATTGTTGTGTTTCTTATTTTAGTTTTTATTAACTTTAAATTTACTTCAAATACTTTTCCATTATATCAAAAATCAATACAAAATAATTACCACACAACATTGAACTAAGCTGATTTTGGTTGGTATGTTGGTATTTATTAAGTATACAACATTGAGTAGTGAGATTTTTTTAGGAGTTAGGAATGGAGAGGTTTTTATGAAAATAATCAAAAAGAAAAACAAAAATTGTTATAAAACAAATGATTCAATACAGCCGCCATTTTTCGTTAACATAAACAGGCTTGCTGATTTGGTAACATGAATTAAAATAGATAAAATTTTGGTTCAAAATAAAATTTCTCACATTTATCAACAACATCAACAACGACAACTACATAAATTGTTTATATTTTGATATAATTATTATTTATCACTTTTTAAGATAGATACATTTCTATTTCTGTAAAAATACATATAAAGGTATATAGACGTTTACCAATACTTAAATTGCACATGGATATATATATATTGTTTCTTAGCTTAAAAAACGCGGCCCAATGTTAGTAAGATTGATTTTTTTCTAAAATAGTTTTAAGACAAAAGTAACCCTATTGTTAAGACAGGAGGTCTTTCCAACTGCTTGGATGATTTAGCTGTTTTCCAACAAAGAAAAAGGCTGCACTGTTAATTTAATCAGTAAGATTCAGTCGAAATATCCGTTGATTTTGTAAATAAAACCTGAACATAGAACTTTAGTAAAGAAAACATTTATATCAATAGTATATTCCTCAGCGTTCAAATCAAATTTCCTGAATATCTCTTTAAATTATTATAAAAATGTAATCACTGACATTCGTAAGCAAGGTACATAGAAATAAATTAAAAGGAAATAGTAATTAACAAACAATTTTTCGTTATCATGTAAAGCTTTCTTAAGAATGTGCCTAAAAAAAAGTGCATAATTTTTTAAAAAAATTCTGGAAAATAACTTCAACCACATCTCGTTAACAGATTCTAGATTTCGCTACACTTAACAAAGTTCTAATTGAAAATACGTCAATAGAGAATTTAGAATCGTTAATTTAGAGATCGCTTTTGCCCTAAATTAACGATGGCATACAGTTTGTCAAAAATGAGTTTTGACATTGAAAATAAATTTAATTTTTCAATTTCAATAGCAAAATATAGTACTTTTAATATATTTTTAACTTCCTTTTTGATTTTATTAATATATGGAGCATTTCCTGTGAAGCGGACAACGAAAAATATTGTTTTTCGAAAATTCGTTCACATTCGACCTATTTGTACTTTTGGAGGGTGTGAATGTAATCACACAATTTTTTTTTATGAGGCCTTCTTGTTCAGATATGGGCTTCAGCAGAATTGACGAATATGAAAAAGCAATTTTTTGCAAGCATTTTTTCGAAATTTTTTTTTTTAAATATTAAACAGTGATTTATATAAAAATTTGACGGTTCTTTTTTTATTATGAAATCAGATTTTAAATTTGAGTTTTTTTTCTCTTAGAAGACCGGAAGTTAAGATTTCAAATTAAAATTGTATTAATTGTATTAGCCGGTTTTGTTTTTTTTTTTCATTTTAATTTTAAAATATATGTTGAAGTATATAGATAACACAAAAAAGATTCAGAGTGGGATATTCATTACTTTAAGAGATAGAATTTATGTTCATAAAAAAAGTTTTTTAAAATTTAAAAAATGCTGTAGCGTAGTCGTTTTTCAATTTATCAACTTTGGTTGTTTTTTACTTTTTTATGTTTCGATGTTTTTTATCCCCCCCTCCCAGAGCGATGAAAATGGGTACGTAAAAATGAGAAGCCAAACGGGATGTCGTTTTCTTGATAACCAGATGCTGTATCAAAATACTGCGGGAGGAATTTTGTTGGTAGTCACGTCAGGCAGGTTCTGAACTAGGGTATTTCCAAAATATAAGAAATTGACAAAATGGCGTGGTTTTTTAAAAAAAGTTCGAAATTAGCTGTTGTTTTGGGAGGCTTTTGCCCCACCCCTCACCCGGCAGTAGAGTTAGCCCAAATATCCTAGTTCAGGACCTGCCTGACATAAGTACTTACAAGACGGCGCCAGCCGCATCTTCATCCGACTTCTAGTTCTCGAGAAAAGCGACACCCAAGTTTGAGAAAAGTGATTTCGAGAAAAATGCATTTAAAGATTTATTAATGCACTTCGGCGCGAGTGTACATATAGCAGAGTTGGGCGTAGTGTATAAATGCTGAATGCTGAGTGCACTAAGCTTTTCACTACCACTAAAATATATTGAAAGACACTATATTTTTCACTATTTTTTACCAGCTTCACGAAAATAATTGTTAGCATATTTTACTTTTCTCGTTTTGCTTAATATTTTAATATTTTACTAAGAAAAGCATAGAAACACACGAATTTCTGTGTAATATTTAAATACTCAATACTAAAAGTAAACTGTTCCCATTTTCTTTCAATTCAGTTAAAACTTTCTGTATTTTACTTTTGTTAGTGCAGGTATATTTTTTGTACTATTAATTTAGTGAAAAAAAAGTTGCTCTAAACTGTAGAAATTTTTTTCTCATCTCTATTTTCTATTTTCTTTATCTCTATCACTCATGTATAGTGAGGCTTATAATTTTCAATACATTAGTAAAAACTAATAGAAGACAGAGAATAATTTTACACTATCAGTACATGTAAGCTGAAACTGCAAATTTAGTGCACTGCGCCCATCTCTGATATATATATATATATTATATATATTAGGATGTATCTAATTACAATATTTTTAATTTCACATTCTAAGAGGTCTCAAAAGTGGCTTAAGGTGGTCAAGATATCCCAAAAAAAATTTAAAAAAAAAATTAGGATCTCTTCAACCAAAACAAAACAAACTAGTTTTTTGAGAAAAACAGTTAAAAATAACGATCTTAAAATGCTTAGAACTTTTTAAAAAAAAACTACATATGTCTTAAAGTAAAAGTAAATACAGACTTAAGCTAAAATTATTTTGCCAAACACGATGTTTTTCTTAATTTTTACCCACAGTCTCCTGCGTGAAGGATATTCAAATCTAAAGGTTCACTGGAGATAGCACAGATCTTTTTTTTATCTGATTTGTCTAGATTTTTATGATATTGATAACAGTTTTAACGTTTTTTTTAACCTTGGCGAATTAATAATTTTTATATTTTTCGCATATGTGTTTTCCTGTTTTGGAGAAATGTATACTTGAATACGATTTTTCAACTTTTTCAATAAAAATTAATATTAGGTTTTATATCTCGAGCATCAGAAGTGGTACCCTAAGATAATTGTCTTAATTCGGATTTTTCAAACATCTTTAAACGAAACCCTGTCTGAAAATATTTATTTCAAAAAAGCAGGAAAAGAAATAGGTAAAAAAATCGTGGTCTTAACTTTGTGTTGTAAATTGACACTCTTGGACAGGATGTTGTTCAGAAATATTTCAAGAATCTAAGATAAGGAAATTATTTCAGTACCACTTCTGGTTCCCGAGACATAAAACCTTATTTTATTTTTTTTTAAAGTTAAAAAATTTTATTCAAGTATACATTTCTCAAAAACAATATAATGCGTATGCAAAAAAAAAAAAATATGCAACTTATTAATTCGCCAAAATTATGGAAAACGTTAACTCTATAATCAAAATCGAAAAAAAATTTAGACAATCAGATAGCAATAAAAAGTTCTGTGCTACCTCGAGTGTACCATTAGATTTGAATATCCTTCACAAAGGACCTTGAGGGTAAAAATCAAAAGTGGCATCGTGTTAGGCGGTATATTGCAAGTTAAAGTCTTTACTTACTTTTAATTTAAAACTAAATAGTTTTTCTTAAAAAAATCAAAGCATTTTGAGATCGTGATTTCTTACTGCTTTTTTAAAAAAACAGCTTTGTCCTTGCGGGAGAGGAAGACATCCATATTTTTTCCTAAAAATTTTTTGAGAAATCTTGACCACCCTACGCTACTTTTGAGACCTCTTAGAATACGATCTAAATTTTTCTATACGCCGTAATAACATATATAGCTCTGCAACTCCAAATATAATTCGAATTTTAAAAAATCCTTTAAAGGCATTGTTTTTGAAGGATTTTAGAAGTAATTTATGAAAAAAAAAAATCCTACCTTAATACCTTAAATAAAAAAAAATGAATGCAATCCTTTGTGGCATGATTGAGTTATACACTTTCAAAGCCAGTAATTTTATTTATAATTGATTTTAAAAACTTTTGTGTGTACTTTCGTACCTGAAAGTTTTTGTGATGTCAATTTCTTGGAATCTCAGGCAGCTTGCATGTACCTATAGAAAACGAAATTTTTCTTATAAAAGATATCTTAACCATGAATATTACTTACCACAAAGGTATGCAATTAACAAATTGTAATAATCTTCAGGAAGTTATAAAACAGAAACACTTCAGGAAGTTATAAAACACATACCAAAGAAGGTTTTAACATTGAAAAGGGGGGAGTGACTCCTCCCATACAGCCGAAATATTTGATATCTAATGTCATTGCAATTATAGGTCGCACTGCTTCAGAATTCGGTACTCGAACAAAATTTACGCGTGCCATTTTTTTGATAACATTTTATGGGGGTCATGGAATCAACGTTCCGGGTTTCAACTAGTATGTATGCTGGCGGCGTTTTGTAGTATATTTCGTCAGTCAGGTCCTGAACTAGGATATTTGGGCTTACTCTACTACCGGGTGAGGGGTGGGGCAAAAGCCCCCTAAAAACAGCTAATTTTGAACTTTCTTTAAAAAACCGCGCAATTTTGTAAATTCTTTATATTTTGGAAATATCCTAGTTCAGGACCAGTCTGACGTGATTACCAACAAAATGCCGCCCGCAGAATTTCGATACAGCATCTGATTATCAAGAAAAAAGACATTCCGTTTGCCTCCTCTTTTTACGTACCCATTTTTATCGCTCTGGGAGAGGTGGATAAAAAACATCGAAATATAAAAAAGTAAATAACACCCAAAGTTAAAAGTGAACGAATTTCCGAAAAACAATTTTTTTTTTCGTTGTCCGCTTCACTTGAAATGCCCCATATATTCATTAGGCTGAAGCGAATTTCAAAAGTGCATAACCTCGATTTGGCTCAGGACATATTCGGCAAGTATTGTAATAAACATTTAAACTACAAAATTTAATTTTGATATGATTGCATCTTCCTGCTCCGGTTTGTTCTTAAAATCTGTACATTTTTTTAAGCAGATTGCAAAAAATCTTAAGATGTGGTTCGATTATTACACACATAAAATGGAGCTACAAAAAATTTCTTCCTGTTGTGATCATATCCCCCTGCTCTAAGATATTCTCAAAAATGACAAATTAAAAAAAAAATTGTATTGGAAAGATTATTATACGAAGTTTCAGGTACTGACCTAAATATTGATTATATGAATGTTTTCCCGATTTAACGTTGTCTTCTTGCTGCTTCCTGAAGAAGGCATATTTTTTAAAATTACAAAGATCTTGTAAAATTAAGGCCAAATAAACTGATAATAGAATGAACTAAGCACGTACGACATTTCATTACGATCTAACTGCAAATGAATACTTCAGAGTGACCTTGGAAAGAACATATGTCTAAAAATTATTTAAATCGCAGTAAACATGATAAAGATCAATAGTTATACGATAGAAAATTGCATATTCCCAGGATTCGTCACTCTTTAATAGTATTCGTTCGTAGATTGTGCTTCTCAACAAGACTGAGTTGAACAACGCCTTATCTTTGCTATTCATTTATTGTTTCTCACTCGCGAGTTTTTCAAAGATAAACTCATTTCACTGGAATTTTTGCGTTCGCTTATTTATTGACTCAACGAATGATGTTGCTAATTAAAAATAAATACGTGTTTTATGGTGAACTATATATTTTGCGTTTTTTAATGAAATATTTATGTAATTAATCGATTCTTAAAATGTTCCTTTTTCGTTTTTTTATCTCAGTTTCTTATAGTTTCATAGAATAAAATGATTTTTTAAGTTTTTTTAGTTATATATATTATTAAGAAAGAATTAATATCATTGATTTAAGTCCTTTCAATTTACTTGCGAAGTGTTTAACTAAAGATTCGCATCAAATAAAAACAAGCGATTCAATGAGCTTATCATTTAAAAATTCATGAGCGATGAAAACTAAAAATCTCTCATAAACACAACGTCGCTGCTTTAAAATTTCTAAGCATAAAAACTCACGAACAAGGAGGAGTTCAAAGAAGAGTGAATATTTTATCCGCATTCGCTCTGAATATTTTAAAATTATAAACTCTTGGCAATGATAACTCAGAAGATCGGGAGTGCATTTCGATTGCTTTACGCACCCTGCATATCCCAAATTTGATCTTGATAAAATACTATCTTTTATTCCAGAATAACCTTTAACATCTAGGTGTCCCAGAAAATGTAATGATTTTCAATATTGAAGTCAATTTCAATAGATTTATGATCGTTGATTCAGAATCTGGGAATAAATGTGTTCTATCTTTATTCGATTTGAAGATATATACTGTTAATGAAGGAAATACAATTTTTTAAGGCATTCTTAGGTCATGATTAAAAAGATCGTAGTGGATTGTAGTAAAATCTTCAAAACAGACTTGAAAGATAAAACGATTACAGTTTCTAATGTTGCAATATTTGAAAGCATAATTGTATGTTATTTCAAGAATTTAACATTAAAATTGAGCGAGTCTAACTTTTATGAAAACACATACTAAATGCTAATCCATACTAATATAAAAAAAAGTTGTCTGTACGTCCGTCTTTCACGTTTCAACAGAATTTAATGATATTCGGAATATACGTTGAATAGGTTGTAGGCTATTTTAAAATCTGCTGTGACTCACAACGATATTGTCTTTCCCAAAATATTGTCTTTCTACTAGTGGCCAAGTGCTGGCAATGAAAGTTGATCCACCGCAACAACTAAGCGAGCGATCAACATTCATTGCATTGCGGCATTTTTATATGAATTCAATGCCAAGGCCAGTAAAGTAAACAAACCAAGTCAAGTAAAATAAAAGTAAGACAATAAAATGTACACTGATCTACCGCAACAACAACTGGGCGATCAGTTTTCATTCTATTTAAAGATAATAAAATAAAGCACACAATTTACTTCTATGCGGCCAGCGTCAAATGCTGACCATGCAAAAACCAGAGGTAAATTGATTTTATTATTTTATTGTTGTATTTAACATACACACAATTTGGCTAAGCGAATAACGCAAAACAAGTATAATTTAAATAAGAATTTAACGTTGGAATATGACCCAATTACACATGTTATACATGATTGTATGTTTGTTCGGCCCAAGTTGGCATCATTAAATAAGTATGTATGAATATGTTTCATAATAAAAATTAATACAAAACTATACTAAGAACTTAATAATGAAGTTAATTTAAGCCAAAGGCGGAAGAAAAAATTACGCAACCGCTGGTTAATCAATAAGTAGAATTAAGTATGTAATAATTTTGTAAAAATGAAGAAGAAGAAGCGCGGCCAGATATGTTATAAATATCTGGTCCCCGCTAAAATGAAGAGATTGGTGTGAATGAAGCTTAAACGGTTGCAGTTATTATTTTCTGAAGAAGTTACTTAGGCAAGACCAGACCTTCAACTCGGAGGATACAAACCAGTAAGTATAAATAAAAATCTCAACGCCTGAATGCACCTAAGGGTGACGGCGAAAGAGGTATTTTTTTTTTGAATAGATGCCAGTGGCGCTCTTAAGTGCCGGCAGCAAACGTTAGGTAGGACGTCGCTCGGCGACTGTAGGACCCACGCGTATCCTCTCAGAGGGGATACAACAAATCTTCAAATCTAGAGATTGCATAATGCGATTGCATTTATAACAAAATTTAAAGGTACATGTTGCGAATTTTTACAGGTAACGCAATTTTTTCTTAATGAGTCAGTTAACAAGTTCTCTAATTTTAATATGATAAAAAAGTTAATTTAATTTTTGTGTGTTGTTCGTGCCAACTGAAAATTTTTAAGCAGCATTTTGTATTATTTTTTATAAAAGCTGGACTGTCAAAATTTGTTTAAAAATTTTTGAAAATTACATACGAACATAATATTTTAACAATGTGAAGTTATTTTTAAGAACTTATTGTATCAACAAACCTAATAAAATAATTTTACCATGATCCATTTTTTTTTTAAATTACTCAAATATGCCTTAAAATGCATATTTTTTTATTGAAAACTGCATATCTTAAGATTGAACATAGATAAAAAAAAATCGGAACCAGCAGTTATAAATCTACTGAAATCATTACAATATTGACAAAAAATTATATCTTTTAACACCGTGTTTGTTATTTAAGGACAACTGTGAATGGGAAGATTTTATCATATCGAGACGATATTGTAGAAAGAAGATTTTCTACCTTATATTGATTCATTCTGCTAATTTTTATTACAATAAATATTATTTTTGGAAATCTATCTATCTATCTGTTTTTTGCTCAAAACTGGAGCAAGAAGATGAAGTCTTATTCTTTCAAAATTTTGCATCGTTAATGTATGATACTACATACATCGATCACCCCCCTGAGCTTGTTCGATAAAAGGATACTTTTTTCTCATAATCGCTCCGCCCTAATATACATAGCATTTAAAGAGCATTAATAAAAAACTGCAAACTCTTTGATAAAACAAAAACAAAGAAAAAAAGAATTAATAAAACTTTATTTTTATACTTTCAAGAAACGGTTTTTACATTTTGCTTTTTAATATTCTTTACAATATGTAGCGCGATTAACCTCGATTGACCGTTACCTCTGCTTTGCAATTACCACTTCAATGTCAGTTTTGTCCTATCATTTATTGTAAATTTTTTGTTTTGTTCGCACATAAAATTTTAATAAATTGTTTTTAAATGCCTGGCAGAATATTATCGTTTAAGTATGCACAACTAATAAGTAACAATAACCATTTGGTTAAAAGTGTTCAAGAAAAATATAATATGTTTGCGGTAACACGTTATACTGTTTATAATGTAATAAATCGCACTGAGAAAGTGGGTAGACGCAAAAGGGTCCAAGCAAAAAATGGTGGAAAAGCTGAGCACTTGATGTATCAAAATCCCAAAATTTCTGTCAGAACTGTGGTGTTGTAAGAGCCGCGTTAAGATCAGATGCCGCCCCGCGGCAGAGATAAATTTGCCGCCCCTTCGTACATTCTTTTTTGTTTTGCTCTAACAATAAAACGAACATTTTTTTATTCGTACCAATAAAATTTAGTCTATTTTTTCGGATTTTAAAGATTGAAACTTATCAATAATTTCTGAAAAATGCATATTTTTTAAAAGTTCAGCTTCACTGTTTAATATAGAAAGTGTGGACAATTTTTCGTCATTCAATGAAGATCTTAAATTATTTGGAACCCTCCTTAGAATGGAAAAGATCGTTTACCACTTGTATTTTATGATGCCATGCAACAAAATATCCTAAATTCATAACTTCAATGTTTGGATCGTTTTAACATTTCAACATATTTAAATGTGTTGATTTTTCTTCTGTAGATAAAAAAGATCACAATGTCACTGAATTGGACAACTTTTTCTACAAATGTACACTCCAAATCTTGAGAATACAATTCTGATAAAATGTTTGCCCTCTCACGTATGAAACTGGCATTCATTTGCTCTGAAACCCAAAATTTATATTTATTACAGTTTAGGCTTTTTTTCTCTTTCTGAAATTCATCGATTGTGTATCAATTGTTACATTGAAAATTTCTGTGATAGAGATTTCGAAGACATAATTTTTGCCTTTTCTGAAAATTCATCATATTAATTTTTTGCATATCGTCCACGTATAGTTCGAAAGATCCAAATAATTTCACAACTGAGTTAATATCTATGTCAACAGACTGCAGAGTAACATTCGTGGCATTAAACCTCTTTTGAATAGGAGTCCACAAACAAACCATAAAACAAAATCCAGACATATTATTTTATTTATTATCGAAAATGATTAATGCCTTGTTTGTTTGTTTGTTTTTATCTATATCATTACATATTGCCTTTAAAGCATTAAAAATTTCTTTGTATTCATGAAAAATTGCTTTAAAAACGTCATATCTACATGACCAAACTTGTTGTCCTCATCAAATCGCTTAGAATATTTCATATGTATGTCGACACCGAAAAAAGTTTTAAGCATTTAACAATAAAAGAAAAATTAAGTTCCTTGCTGAGTTGTTTCTGTGACATTTGACTCAATTAAGTTTAAGGAGTGCAATGAGCATTTTACAAAAAAAAAAACTGTAGCACAGTGCTCTGTAAGTCGGGACTGCAAACCATTATAAATGCCTAACATATTGAACGTGTTATCGTAGAATTGACCTCTACAATATTTAAAAGAATAATATAAACGGATCGAACTGTTATTAGTTCCAGAAAACTATATTCGAACTGACTCTGCATGTTTTTTACCAGTTTCATGTTTCTAAATTCTGTCACTGCTTTTCTTCTAATTTGTAAAACCTTCATTCTTGTTTCCGAAAGTGGTTTGACTTTCACTAAAAAGCAAACACTGAAAGCAAAATAGTGCATTTTTTGATGAGGAGTATAAAATCCATTCTCTTGTTTTTTTTTGACAATTTGGTAAATTTCTTATAAAGCTTTCAATAGCTAAATCTCTTTCAGTACTTCCACGCTATCTCTTTGTTTTCGGTAATTCGATAGTGTTTAAGTCTAGTTTTGGAGGATTTACTGATTATAAATACATGAGGATTTTTACATACCGACATTAAATAAGGGCATCCTGCAGTAAAAAGGTTGACTGAGCTATCAAACTTCTTGAGAATAAAACATCCTATAAGTGTTATTTGCATTTTGCATCTAAATACTTTTTGATAAAATAGAAAGAAGCATTTTGTGAAATAAGTTAATACCCTTTTAAAATATACCTTAGAATAACATAACCGAATGACCTCACTTTCAGATTTGTAAAAAAGAAGGCTTACATTTTTTATACGAAAGTAATATGGCAATTATTTTTATACTACTTACTTCCTTCGCCCACTTTTTGGAAAAATTTTTTATTTATTTTTAAGTATTAAAATTTTTTCATTGAAAAATAATATACTTTAATGATTAAATATGTATGTATATTATATCTGTTAAATTCTTAAAAAAAAAAATAATCTTTGAGCATGCGTAGATTTCAATATTCAAAAATTTTGTGTACGATCATTTGAAACATACGTACGATCCAAACATACTCGTATATCATATATGGTAAATAGTTGATTATATATTTTGTTTTCGCTTATTTTTGTCAAAACTACAGCAAAATAAAATACAAATTTTCGAACACAAAAACAAATATGATCAAATTTTACTGCAATTACGTGCAATCAACTAACAATATTGGTACGAATACATGTATATAAGATAAGGTATTGGTTTACGATATATAGTATATGCATGTTAGTATATATTTATACATAACAATAGTTATCTATATATAAATATATATATATATTAAAAATGACACTAGAGCACAACATTCAATTATCCGTATTTTAATGTATATATTAGGTTTACTGTAGGGTGCAAAATAATGCTGTGATTATTGATTGGTTTTTGATATTTAATATTTTATAAAAAAATTTTAAAAATGTTTTGCTATAAGACTTGTTAACACTCACAAAGTTTCAACAGACAGATATATACGCGGCAATAGAGCTAGATACCAGATATATAAAATTATTTTTATATATAGATTATTTTTTGTAACATTTTATATCGATTGTATTCAAATGTTAAGGAATAGAAAAAAAACATAGTCATCGTTATTGATAGATGCAGAAAAATAAACAGATATAAAGATTTTTTAATAAAAGAAAAATAAAGTTTGTGAAACAAAATTTTCGTTTAAGTTAGAAGTAAAATATTGTAGGGTGCTAGATACAACGTTGAAGTTTGTTATTTCAGTTAGAAAGAGAAAAAAAATGTTTAGAAACAATTGGTTAAATTTTAAAATGCATAACAATTGCATTAATTGTTATTTGTACAAGGAAAATTTTTATAATATAATTTTATCAAATTAAGTAACAAGTTTTGTATTTCTTGAATAGAAAATTAGTAAAATGTTTAATATTGTATAAGTGTAAGACATAGTGAACTCTTTGTTGCTTAAACAAGAATAATTTTCAAATATTATACACAAAATGTTTACTAGCTTGATGGTAAAACTTTGTTTTTTTTTTTAAATAGTTATTAAAAATAAATTCAGTAAAAAATTTGACTAATTTTCTGTACAAGAGTGTAGGTATTTAGACAAGATTTAGTGCTTTTTGCTATGAGAATGTTATTGCTATTAACAAGTAATGTGTCTGAAACAACAAACTGTGTCGCATTTCTAATGAATTTTAGTACATATTAATTATTTTGTAGTTTTGTTGTAGACTTAACAAACCTGTTTTTCAATATTATAGATTAAAAATAATTATTTTATATATATTGATTATGTATTATATACATATGTTTATATTGAACTCCCATGTATTTTTAATATGTTGGAAATATTTGTATTTCCTAAGTTTATTGCATAATTTGATTTCTTTTTTGTTTTTATAAAGTAGACAGCATATGTTTCAGCATCCGAGCAAGATAAATTTTAATTTTATCTACATTCTAGAAAAAAAAAATTGGATTTAATTTTTGTAAAGCGTAACGAACGAAATATTTTTTTTAATTTTTTTTGTATAATAAAATATCGATTTATTTTAGTAGAATTTGAAACTGCAAGGCTTAAAGGATTAGTTGTGGCAGCAGTTTAAGTTATTAATAATTAACAGTTTTTGTTTTTGTTATTAATTTGCATCCCCGAAAAAGTGCAACTTTTTTCTTAAGCTGTTGTCCGTTCATAAAAATAAAATAAATATTTTATATAGGTAAGTGTTAGGGATTGAAAAAAAAAAATAATGCTAAAAATATTAAATAGTGCAAAACTTGCTCTTGAGGCAGTACAAGACTAAAAAACCTGATTTTCGTTTTAACTAGAATTGTAGGAGCTTTAGCTGAATTCTGAATAATTCCATAATGATAATCGTTGTATTGGTAACAGAGCTTTGCACTTTCATAGAAAAATACAGTTTTCTAGCTTATGACACTGCTTGCTCAATGCTTTAATTAAACAGAAGTTTAGTTCTTCAAAGACAATTGCCTTCATTTGCATCGCAGTAGTACTTAGCACTTATTTATTTATTTACAATTCCTTGGCATCATGAACTAGGCTAAAATAATTCCTAGGTAAAATTAATTTTGACAACAAAACTTTTTCAAACAGCTAACTAAAGAAGAATTGAGTTAAAATTGCGAGCTCAAGAACCTTCTATATTTTCTGGTGCAAAAATTAAAAAAAAAGTATGTGAGCCGGTAGACAAGCGTTCTTCTTTCTCTGTGTAAATTAATAAAACAGTTAATTAACAAAATAGCCTACGAGTCAATCTGAGTCTTTTGGTCTTTAATGGAAGAGTCACCTTATACATATTTTTGACTTTTTTTTTAAACTCGCGTTTTGTACAGCGATCCTATAGATGGTTTCTCCCAATCTACGGAGTGCATAATCGTTCATGTCAGCAGTTTATTCCCGATTTGAAATTCAGATCTAAAGTTTCAACCTAACTGTAATTTTAAGTGTTCAAACCAAAGTTTTTTCCTATATAAAAATATTTAATAACTAAACAGTTAAAATTTTTTAACTTTCTTGGATGAAATCAATAAAAATTGATAGTTCAACCAAAAAATCTAGCTTGTTTATTTTTAAGTTAATTTTTTCAAATTATTAGGTTAAGGTTTTCATGTGTTTTGGTTTAAAAATTTTTTCGACCTTTTAGTTTAGGTTTGGCCGAATTTTTCATTTTGAAATATTATTTTTGTAACTATTTTAGCTTAGTTTTTAACTTTGTGTAGTTAACCTTTTTCTTTTCACCCCTTTTCACCCTCGGCTCGGGCTTACCTGTCTAAATAAAGAAATTGACTCCATATCTTTTGATCGCAAGCTTCAAAAATTAAAAAAGTGCTTGAACTCACAAGACACTTGCCACAAGACTTTCTGAATTAAAAAAATTGCTACAACCAATAATCAGGAGTCGTGTTTCCCTCACTAGAGAGCATTTGCGTTCTCTGCTTTTTTATTTAAATTTTAAACTTCTTAGGCTAATTCAACCCTTTATGTTAAATTGCTTAAACTCTTTGCGTTGAAAATGTCCACCTTAAAGTTAATTTTTTTCAGTAAGGTTGGTGAATATTAGGGCGTATCGAAAAATTTAGATCGTATGCTAAGAGGTCTTAAAAGTTGCATAGTGTGGTCAAGATCTCCCAAAACAAATTTTAGGAAAAAATAAGAATGTCCTCCTCTCCCGCAAGGACAAAGTTGTTTTTTAAGAAAAACAGTAATATATCACGATCTCAGAATGCTTTGATTTTTGTAAGAAAAACTACAAATGTGTTAAAGTAAAAGTAAATAAAGACTTTAACTAACAATATCCTGCCAAACACGATGTCACTCCCAATTTTTACCAAAAAGGTCCTGTGTGAAGGATATTCAAATCTAAACGTACATTTGAGGTAGCACTGAAGCTATCTGATTGTCTTAATTTTGGCGATGAAAAATCCATTTTTTAGGCAGAATGCTTTGACAACAATCACTGAGGAGATTTGGCTATTTCTTATTAATTTCTAATCTATTTGTAAAAGTTTACGGGTTCCATTCCAATTCTTCATACAAAAATACAATTTTTCAAAACTTTAGAGCCGATTATTTCAAAATATTTTTTATGTGGCATATCATGTTTCTGCAATAAGCCCTTCAATTGTATTTAAGTATACATTTCTCCAAAACAGGAAAACGCATATGAGAAAGATATGCAAATTATTAGTTCGCCACATTTAAGGAAAACCTTAAAACTGTAATTAATATCACCAAAGTTTAGACAATCAGAAAAGAATTAAAAGCTCTGTGCTATCTCTCGTGTACCCTTAGATTCGAAAATCCTTCACACAGGATATTCTGGGTAAGAACCAAAATTCGCATCGTGTTTGCCAAAATATTGTTAGTTAATGACTATACTTACTTCTGCATATGTAGTTTTTCTTGCAAAAATTAAAGCATTTTGAGATCGTGATTTTTTACTGATTTTCTCAAAAAAAAACTTTATCCTTGCGGGAGAGGAAGAGATCCTTATTTTTTTCTAAAATTTTTTTTGGGAGGTCCTGACCCCCTATGCAACTTTTGAGACCTCTTAGAATCTTAAATTCGAAAAAAATTGTAATTCGATACGCCCTAGTGAACATTAGATAGGAAACAGGAGGCAAACCTGCACATAACACGTTGTCTCATCAGTCATGTCGAAATCGTCTCATGTCGACTCAAAAGATTGACTGCTGATCTAAGCGGCGGACTTTCTAGGCATCAACTAGATAAAGAATAAGAAGAAAAAAAAAATCCCAAATCTGATGAAGACTACTGCAAACGAAAACCTGATAATGATTAACCTTTGAATGTCCAAACTCTTAATTGAAAAGGTGGTTCTATCCAACTGATTTAAAACTTGGAAAGAAACAAAGCTGATATCAGTGATATACAAAAAGAGCCTTGAAAGCGACAGGGTTATATACGAGAAGTTTCTTGTGACATCAACCTGCCCTTAGTGTTGTGGGGTATGACATACCCCAGAGACATTATTTCCTTCAATATCTTGTAAGTAGTATTTGTAGGTTTCAATAAAATTATGTTTTTGTTTAAATTGCAATGCACTAAATATATTATTTTTTAATAGTAATTCAATCAAAAAATCATAAATAAATTAGATAAAAATCATAAATAGAGACACATTTTTTTGTAGTATTAATACGACTTTTACTTTTGGGGTATGTCATACTTCACCACACTAACGGCGTGACTTTTTTCCACCAGACTAACGACGGGTTAAGGCTTTCCACAGTTTAAGTGTACATTTAACAAATCATATTTATTGCATTTGTTATTGTTGGAACTGTGAGCACCCCGCCATGTGAATGTCGTACTCAATAAGTATGCAACCCTGTGATGTATGTAATTGTGCGGCTATAGACAAGGCATAAAAATACGAGGTACAAGAAACATTTTCAAGGCGTTTGCATGCAAAACAACAACAAAGCAAAATATGCTAACGTACACGCAGAGAAAAGACATAGTTGAGACATGATTACTGCAATAATAATTTCTTTACTAAAATTATTGTTCTATTTCTGCAAACACAATTTTTTGCCTTAATAAAGTCATTTTTTACTTATGGTGGTACCAAAAATAACATTATAGTCGAAATCATAGAATAATTGAAATCGTCAACATACTATGATTGCCTCAACTATTAGTTGCAACAAATATGTTGTAGTTTTGTCAATCATGATAAATGTGAATATAATTATAGAGACAAACATATTAGAATTTTGAATGTTTGTCTGAACTTTATTTGTAGCAAACATATTTCTATTTACCGTAAATATATTTCGCAATTCTGACCATATTTTGTTTATCACAAATATTTCTATTTTTGTGACAATGCACTTAATGTACCATGTTTATGAATGACATTAGTCAGGCGAGCGGTAGTAGCGGCTGTGCGTACTGGTAGTGTGCGTGGCTCGTAAGCGAAAAAGCCGCGGTTAAAACCCCAGCTCAGACAGAAAATTTTATCAAAAATATTTTTCAATTGAATTAATATTTCTATTCAGTCCAGACAATGGTAAACCTCTGGAGATATCTTAATTAATTAATAGCTGTGGAAATTGGAGTATTCCACAATATTGAATAATATTCTTTATCCTAAAAATAAATTCATAATATAGTTGTTGCAATCATTGTATTTTCGACCCAATAAGAGAATAATAATTGTTTCAATAATGTTCCTACAAAAAAGTTCCATTTCTAAATATGGTTGTTGTAATCATTTTATCATGATCAAAGAAAATATTATATGTTTAAGAACATGTTAGCAACAGTCATAATCCGAATCATACTATGATGCTCTTAAAACATGGTTGTTGCAACTATGGTTTTTCTCAGCAGAGAAGTACGGGTGTGAGAAAGGATTTGTAGTTATAATGATCCATAGGTCTGTGCAAAGCCAAGAATGCACGCAAACCTACACAGAAAAAGGTAGACATCATAGACTCTTACTCCTGCTTCAAAGCACTCCTCCAATTAATAAAATATGCGTGCAGTGGGCACACATTTAACACACTTTGCTTGGAGCTGCCAAAGAGGAGAATGGCTACCACCGCCCTCATCGAAACCAATGATTTGACTCGGATTTGATCAATGATTTGACTTATGACGCGCAATATAGCAGAAAACTAAAAGAGGAGGATCGTGAAAAGAAGGAGGAGCTACTTTGTCACATACACAGCAACTCTTATAAAGTCAAAGGCTTGACCAAAAATAAAATCCACTTGTTCTGAATTGGAACTGTGAGCACCCCGCCATGTGAATGTCGTACTCAATAAGTATGCAACCCTGTGATGTATGTAATTGTGCGGCTATAGACAAGGCATAAAAATACGAGGTACAAGAAACATTTTCAAGGCGTTTGCATGCAAAACAACAACAAAGCAAAATATGCTAACGTACACGCAGAGAAAAGACATAGTTGAGACATGATTACTGCAATAATAATTTCTTTACTAAAATTATTGTTCTATTTCTGCAAACACAATTTTTTGCCTTAATAAAGTCATTTTTTACTTATGGTGGTACCAAAAATAACATTATAGTCGAAATCATAGAATAATTGAAATCGTCAACATACTATGATTGCCTCAACTATTAGTTGCAACAAATATGTTGTAGTTTTGTCAATCATGATAAATGTGAATATAATTATAGAGACAAACATATTAGAATTTTGAATGTTTGTCTGAACTTTATTTGTAGCAAACATATTTCTATTTACCGTAAATATATTTCGCAATTCTGACCATATAATCACAAACAAATATTTTTAAAGTTGTGGGTGTTTTTCCTTTAACCTGAAACACCCTTAAATGCAATCACAAACACTAAAAATGTGCTTATTTTAGTTTAAATCATTTTATATTTGCGTTAACAGGTCATTCTGAAAATTTAAAAAAAAATTACTCAGGGTGATTCGGGTTAATGATGTGTATTGAAGAATTTGACGTTTTAATATATTTCAAAATATATGGCATATCCACAACCATTTTATTGGTTTAGCAACAGAAAGATTTTAATTGAATTCATATGTTATATTTTGTGTTTCTCTCAAGACAGGAAGACTACTAAGAGGAAATGTAACTATTTCCGAAACAGGCTGTCTAGTCTGCTGAAAACAAATGACGCCACTAACTTTTTTCACAAAAATTTTTAATATTGAATGACGATATACAACCTTTTGTCAAGCATTTTAAAACTAACGTTTAATAGTACTCAGTTATTTTATAAATTAAAATTTTTCAGCTTTAAGCATAAAGATTATAAGAAATCATTAAAAAAATGTAAAAACTGACTTGTATTTCATTATTAAATCTGAGGAATTTTGTACAATCAATGTAAAAAAAATCAAGTTTTAATAAGGGGAATCTTGCAACCTATACGTAGGTTAAATCTTCAATTGAAAGGCTTGCTTTTAGGTAAATACTTTTCAATACAAAAATTTTTTAAAATAAAACATTTTGCTAGAAAGATAGAAAGATATATAAAAAATAGACATTTTATTTAAATGAAATTTAAAACTCGAGTTTTTTCATGACCTGTAGAAATAATTAAAATGAAAAAATCTTGGTGTAGTATTAAAAATTTAATTTAAAAAAAATTTGTTAAAAATAGGAAATGAAAATAGAAAAGTCGGAGTCGCCCTAAATTCTTGCAAGACTCTAAGTGCCATACAATTTAAAATATTTGCAATTTCATTTACTTTTTTTCCTAATACTATACTCTATACTATCTATAACTACCGCAGTAATTTGCCCAGACTAGCCAAACATTTGGATATTTTTAATTGATTGTATTTTGGCTAGAGCATTCTTAGTTTTTTAATATTATCTGAAATCTTAGGATGACAAACATGATTTAAGTTGCATTTAGCTGATAGAATTAGAGTTTACATTTGACTTAACAAGTTTTTCAAGTCTCGATTTTTTGAAAACATGATAAAAAAAGGAGATATTAAAAAAATGCGTCACAATTAAGATATGATATTTTTAAAGTTGTGGGTGTTTTTCCTTTAACCTGAAACACCCTTAAATGCAATCACAAACACTAAAAATGTGCTTATTTTAGTTTAAATCATTTTATATTTGCGTTAACAGGTCATTCTGAAAATTTAAAAAAAAATTACTCAGGGTGATTCGGGTTAATGATGTGTATTGAAGAATTTGACGTTTTAATATATTTCAAAATATATGGCATATCCACAACCATTTTATTGGTTTAGCAACAGAAAGATTTTAATTGAATTCATATGTTATATTTTGTGTTTCTCTCAAGTACAATAACTCCACATAACAAAAAAATTCGAGCCAATTAAAGTTTATACTCGTACAATATCACTGCCATCAGGTGCAACACTATTTAATACTTTTAACATGGGAAGACAACAAAAAACAAAAAACTGTCTTATAGTTAATATGAAACTTTATACATATTAAAAAAAAAATATAAATAATAAACTTTACATATCTCGAGATCTGTAAAGTTTTGCAAAAGAATGTAACATAATATTTATATGGGGCAAGGAATTAGGACAAAAATTTGTAAAAAATTTTTAGAATGCTAAATAACCTTTTATATGATTGAGAGAAAAAGAAATTAAAATTAAAAGAAAACAATTACCATTTTCTTTCACTATAGGAGATCGAGTAACAGCTTTTTCGCTCTCTTCCCGCTGTATGAAAAAGCTAGAGAGGGAGAGCACGAGCGCTGCTCATATACTGGCACACATGCGTCCACAACACACACACACACACTTCAATAGACCGCCTGAATATTTTGAGTGTGTATATGTGTGTGTATACAGGAAGACGAAGTAAGTTTTTTATGCGAGATTTTTTGAGATTTCTGGTCTTTGTTTTGCAATTGAAGATTTCCGTTTTCAGTTTCCTTACAGCTAATTGTTTTAAGGTCTTGAATATGTTTTCCTTCTCAATTATAGTATTTCTATCTTATTTGTGGTTTATTATTGTTGTGTTTATTTATTATTTTGTGTTAATTGGTTGTTTATAGTTTTTTTTTCTTCTTTGGATTATAAATTTTTATTTTGATTTTGTTGTGTTTTTATTGTTGTACTTTTTGTTGTATTGTTTATAGTTTTTGATTTTGTAACGATTTTTTGATTTTGCTGTTTTGATTTTGATTTTTGATTTTTAATTGTTTTTTGCGATGTTTTTGTTGTTGTTGCTGTAGTGCTTTGAGCTGTTGCTGTATTGGAAGTACTTTTCGCAGATGTAATGGAATTAGTTGTTGTGGTATTAGTTATTGTACAGGCACAAATAGCACTGGTTGTTGTTGCTTTTGTGTTTGTATAGTTTTTAGTTGCAGTTGTTGTTGTTATTGTTTCTGCTGGAGTGCTAAAAGCCGTTTCATAGCCTTCGACCTTTAAGCACATAGTTTTTATTAATTAAAAGATTTATGTAAAGGTAAAAATAATTTTTGTAATACAATTGTGGTTGTTTTCAACTAAAAATAAATTTATTTATTTAAATTATACAATTACATTATTAATATGGAGTTTTTCATTAATTTTATGATTTTTTTGTTAGAAAGGCTTTGCAGCTTAAATTTGAGAATGATATCAAGTGTGTCACTCAACTACTGTAGAGATGAAAAATAGAATTTTATTTAGTTTTGCTTATGTTAGGGAAACCGGTGGTGTTTGTTTTTTTTTTGTTGAGCTTTTTCCTTTATGTTTTTAGCAATATGAGTTGGAATAAAAAAATATTATTTTTATGCTCTAAGGCCTTACAGCTCTCTCTCTATATCTCTCACTCTCTCTTAGCAAACAAGCTCTCAAACAATGGCTGTAACTAAAAATGTTTACTGCTTAGAGTGTTTATAATCAAAATGAATTTGAGGATCTTTGGAGAGTAACATAAATGTTTAAGTTTTTGTTTCAAATAAGGATAAAACTTATTTAAACCAAAGCTATGGAAGCTTGAGAGTTTTAAGGAGTAACGAGAGCGAGAGCGATACAAATACGATTTTCTCTTTTTGTCTATGGGATATATCACATAGTCAGAATTTTAAAAAACACGTATTTAAATTATTTAAAAATCTTAGACAATTTTATTTCTCGTTGGAGTTTTTAGTCTCTGTAACAAAATATTAAGAAAATTCTGCATTTTATATTTTTTACAGTTCAAGATTTAGAAACTAAAACGCTGCTTATGGTCTTTGATATGTTGCGGAATACAACACAAACTTAACTTTGAACACATATTTGAGCTTAAAGAAGAACGTAAATAATAAAAAAATTGTAAGCTGGCACAAAATAGTAGGAAGAGTTTTAAATCGCGAACCTACTCAACGTATAAAAGAAAAACGAAAAAAAAATTAAATTTTTTTTCATATTCACAGTTTTTATAAATTTACCACCCAGATCTGCGTAAATAAATACATTCATTACTTTATTCAACACTTGAAATGTTTCTTTTTCATCTTACATTTTTATCATATTTTGTCATCATAGATATTTTTTTTCACCAACAACATGATTTGTTGTTTCTGCTGTTGATGTAAGAATTTTACACTCTTACGCACAAAACAACAAAAAAATGTGAAAGAATTTCCTTAAATGAATTCACAAAAAAAAAAAAAAAACAAAACAAGATAGAGTGCTGGTAAGAGTTGGTCAGCAAGATATCGAATAAATAAGCCTTTAAAATAACAACGAAAAAAAAAGGTGAAACTCAAAAGATTTTAAAAATTAAAATGTTGAAGGGGATACCATAAAAAACAACTAAGACAAAGACAACAACGAAGACAACGATGAATCACGACATTCTGAAGTTTAGAAAAAAATGGGCTGAAGGAAATGAGAAAAGAAATGCTATGTTACGAAATTATGAGAAACATTTAAGACAACAACGACTGTAATGATATATTTGTATATACCTACTATAAAAAAGTAAGGAAAAGTAAAAGTTTTGTAAATGGTGGCTGGTGAGTAGCAACACTTTTTTCTGCCATGTTGTTGCTGCTGTTGTTAATGAGCAGTTATTTTAAAAGTTATTTGTGTTGGTTATGTTGACATTCTGTTAAGTTGATTTTTTTCCGTTTACTTTTTCTCATTATGCATGATTTATGTTTGCGTTTTTATTTTCATTATTTCATTTGAAATAAAATGTTATTTCATATAAAGCGTTAGTTATTACTTTTCTTTGTTTTATATTTATAATCTTTCGTTCGCTCGCTCACTCGCTCGGTAAAATTTATGTTGCTTTTTTTTGGCCCTTTCAGTATTGCTAAGCTTTACATTTTTTTTTTCATACATATTTAAATGCGTAAATGAGTTTAATGACCCAAAAATATAGTTATATCTTTTGGAGCAAAGAGAAAAACATAGCTTCGGCTTTATCTGTGAGTTTGTAATTATTTTTTGCTTTCAAAGTCTATTTATTTTAGAATACCCTTTAACCTTTGATTTATATAAAGATTTTTTTTTTTAATTTGATTTATATGGCATGAGTATTGTTTAGTAGAATGAAATGAGATGGAACTTAATAAAAATGAAGTGATTGATTTTTTACTGAAATAACAAAATACGGCTCTATCAAGTGTCCCATTCGAATTAAGAAGTTTTTAACAATATGGTGGAATGCAGCAAAGGTACGGCTGCTTCTCTTCGTAAATACAAAATATGGGTAATGCAGCATAGCGTTGCGGTATTGAATTGAAACGCTTCAGATAACTGCGTTTTTGCATTCGAAATCCAATGCTCTGAATTATATTTCTCCGGAACTAGATTTTTTAAGGTCTCAACGGTTATTTTAGGCGTAGAAAAACGCTCGCTACGCATTTTTTTCTTAATTTGAGGTAACAAGAAGGAGGCATTGAATGCCAAGTCGGGACTGTAATACGAAGTACTCACAAATTACACGTTTTTGTTGCTGAAAAATGCTTTTGTTTAAGCTGATGTGCACTGTAAGAAGTAAATCTTAATATTAGGTTAAAAAACTGTTTTAAAGTTTAATAATTTAAACGATATGTCTCCTAAAACAATCCCGTCGACTCACATTCACAAAATGGACTGGGGATTATATACAAGTGCTTTGGCAAAATATTTTATATCAGGTTCTCTTCTCTCTTCCTCAGATCTGAAAAGAACAACAAGGAGGAAGATGAAACCAAAGTGGTGGGTCCTCCATACACAATTGTCTTAGGACTGAATGCAGAAGGCTTTTTAATTAGGGTTAGTGCTCGAGAGCTGAGCTTGATTAGGTAGCCTACAAGGTAGCCCCCAAAACTTTCAAAGCTCAATCCAGGAAAGCTAAAAAATCCTCTTAAAAACAATTCTTTGAAGGAATTGAAGAAATATCTGAGGCATCTAGGCTACATAAGAGTCTCGCTAGCATATGTTTAAAGCGGCATGAAAAAGATAATATCTTATATGTCAACAATTTTTGTTTAAATAAACATAAACACCATGCACACTCGGCTATCTCAAAAGGTCATGACACATGGACAATGTGCACAACTGCCTAACCCCTTGATGCGTAAAGCAGGATACCGAAGGCATATTCTCCGATAGTAAACTTAAATAAGCGGTAAACAGTTTCAAGCTCTATAAATCACCAGGGTCTGATGGTGTTTATCATTTAGAATTACAAGAGCCTGTCGCATTTATTCTGCCTTAGCTTTATAGTATATTCAATGTCTGCATAAGCCTGACATATATTCCCAAGCAAGAGTGGTTTTGCTACCTAAAGCAGGGAAAACATTAGACACCACTCCTGAAGTTTTCATGCCTTTAAGTTTAACGTCATCCCTATTGAAGACGCTAGAACGGCTAGTATATCAGTATCTACGCAACAACATAAAACTCTGCTCTCTTATCGGCATAACAGTATGCATATAGAAAGAGAAGTTCCTTGGAAACGGCTTTACACTCTCTGGTCGGGACCATCGAAAAATCTTTCCTGCATAATGAATTCACTTTAGTTGCTTTCCTAGCGAAAATTGGTGACAAGAGGTTCACCACAAGGCGGTGTGCCATCTCCACTCCTTTGGAATATAGTCTATAGTCTAAAGTCTATAGTCTATAGAATATAGAATAAGCGACGTCATGCAAAGGACTCTTTGCAAACTTGAGCGAAGGGCCGAAACCTGTGGTCTTGGAGTAAATTCAGCACAAACATAACTGGTCCTTTTCACAAGGAAACACAAAATTTCGTCCCTCTCACCAATCATGTTAAACGGGTCTGCACTGTCCCTTTCGGAAAGTTCAAAATATCTAAGACTCATTTTTGATAGACAGCTGAGCTGGAAACTTAGAATTTTTGAGCGTACAAAGAAAACAACAGTAGCGCTGTACACTTGCAAAAAAGTTTAAGGGACAAAATGGGGTCTTTCCCCCACATATCGTTTACTGGCTATATACAGGGATCATAAGACCTATTCTTCTATACCTGGCAACGATATGGTTGACATAGAAGAAAACTGGCGTATGAAAAAACCTGCAAACAAGTCACGCAGCCTTACTCTTATTATGGCTTATTAGTTTCTAACCATAATTAATAACGCAAAATAGTTTCGATTGTAGTGAACACTGATCTGCCTCACTAAAAAAAAGGAATAATCAGCGTTCATTGTTAAGTCAAGCTCATGGTCAATGAACGACCAAATAATGTAAGCAAAGAATACGAGGGAAGAAGAAGACGTGAGACCAGATTTGTTATAAATATCTGGTACCCGCTTAAAAAAAATGAGCAGTCGGAGCAGTCAGAGAAGCGTTTAGTCTGATTCAGTCGATGAGAACTTTGATGCAGTCAATATTCAATGCAGTTTAAATTCAGCCTTGTAGAGTCTTCGACAGTTGCTACCAGTCTTCAGAAGGAAACAAAACAATGTTTAGTACTACGAAATGAAGTAAGTATTATTCTGTCTCCTGTGTATTCTGAGCCTTCCTGATAGTAACAGCCGCATAAAATTAAAAAAAAATCATGTGTTACCTATCTACACCAAAGTGCAAATAGAGGCATGCGTTTATAGGCATAAAATGACATAAGACAAGATGTCCACCCCATTTATGTATAACAGCCCCCCTAAACGACACAGACTGTAGAAAAATAGGGAACAAGTAGATACAATAACTTAGGAGAGTTTTCTGGGAGCACAATAGATTGCTCACAGAAATACCCCCAACACTCTACAAAGTAAATTTCATTCCACCAAAGACTTATTGCTGCAAGCCACTGCTTTCCTTTGCTGAAAGCTAAGGAACGCTTATTCCACCTAGGACATACTAAAATAATAGTGAGCCGTTGAAATCAGGGTGTCTAGACTTCTATACAATTGGGTCACAATTAAATGACAAGGTTGGGTACGGGGTCGTATCAAATGAATTAGGGGTATCCCTGGCTCGTAGGCTGCTTGATCACTGTAGTGTTTTCCAAGCAAGTATCCATCAACTCTAAAGTAGCCAAGAACGCCTTGTCGCATTAGGCGTAATGTCCAACTATTTTAACATAAGCTTAATATGGGTACTGGAGCATAAGGGCATACGTGGAAACAAAAAAGCAGACGAGCTTGCTAAGAACGTTACCTCGGTGATATCAGTGGTTCAGAACCCACCGACAATTCCGTTGGCAAATGCCAAACAACTGCTCAAAGACTACACCACATAAAACGCCAACTTAAGATGAACTGAACTCTCAAAATGTATAACAACAAGGCTTATCTAGCCGACTCTAGACCTAAAGCAATCGAGAGCTTTTCTCTCACTGGAAAGACTAGATGTAGCATCGCTAGTGGTCGTTACCACAGAGCACTACTTCTGGCTACTACACTATTACTGACTTCTGCAGAAGCTGCAGGGACAAGGTTCCACTGGGAATGAAGGTCAAGTATGCAGCGATATCACAATGGACCTTATTGGTTTAAGTGAGCGATATGGTAAAGGCATGCGCAGCCTCAACCTAGCCTTACCTGTATTAAAGCCATCTTTTAAAATTTCTTTTATTTTATTAAACCTAATGTTTACGATTTATTTTTTTTTACCTGAATTACTTGTTTTAAAATTTTATTAAAAAATATGATGATATTTAGTGACTATTACAAGCGTAAAAAATTGTTGTTTTTTTTAAATTTTGTTTCTTTGATTTAAAAACTTTATCCTGAGCTACGTCATATTTCTGTTACTATTACTATAAATTTGAGTAATAGCTGATCTGAGACGTAGTGGCACAATATTCTAAAATAGTGTTATGCTGATGACGTCGATATCCTTGGCCATAAAACTCGCAAAGTCAGTGAAGCATTCTCCAGATTAGAAAGAGAGTCAAGTATAATGGGTCTGGCAGTGAATGCAGGTAAGACGAAATACTTGGTGTCAACAAACAAACAGTCCCAGCGTCTTGGAACCCACGTTACCGTTGACAATAACTTCTTCGAGGTTATGAAGGACTGCGTGTATCTGGGATCCAGCATAAACTCAACCAACGACATTAGCACTGAGATCAAACGAGGAATAACTCTTGCCAACAGGTGTTACTTTGGGCTCAGTAGGCAACTGAGAAGCAGAGCCCTCTCTCGACGAACGAAAACTACGCTCTATAAATCCCTCATCATGCCCGTCTTACTTTATGCATCACAAACCTGGACGCTGAGTAGTTCAGATGAAAAGACTTAAGGAGCATTCGAGAGAAAGATTCTTCGTAAGATCTACGGACTAATCTGCGTCAATGGCGAGTACCGAACATGGTGGAATGATGAACTGTATGAGCTGTACGCTGACATCGACATAGTCAAGCGCATTAAAATCGAGCGGCTTCGCTGGCTTGGTCATGTTCAGCGCATGTAAGACGATGTTCCAGAGAAGAAAATATTCGATTCGATACACAGCGGCAGACAACGCAGCAGAGGACGACCGCATCTTCATGCGAAAGACCAAGCAGAGGACAATCTGACGAAGCTTGGAATTTCAGTTTGGCGTCAGCAAGCGAGAGACAGAAATGGCTGTCGCAAATTCTTAGATGAGACCAAGATACGGTTGTAGCGTCAAATAAGTAAGTAAGTAATTACTATAAATTTTCAATATTCTATATTGGCAAAGTTTTAATGTTCCTTTTTATTAAATTCAGATAACTTCTGCATTAACGCTACAATATTAAGATTCGGAAATTGTATCACAGAAAAGATCTTTGTAATCATATTCCAGCATAGATTGTGAGTTAAAATGTGATTGAAATTAATTTCTGTTCAAAAAGTAAAGAATAAGATTTTCTAAGAAATTTCTTAATGTTTTTAAAGCATTTCTCAATACGGAATTAGTGGCCGAAGCTATGTTGTTCTGCTTTAAAATCAGTTAATTTTACTTTTGTTAAAAAAAAATTAAGTAAACATTTAAATATTTTAGTTTTTTTGTGAATTTTGTTGCATCGATTGTTTTTTAACAATAAAAACAAAATAATAAAACAAATATTAGAAAATTAAATTTAGATATATGAGCAAAATAAATTATTTAAATTTTTTTTAAAAGCCTCCATACATACAATATTGTGTCCGCTTTACTGATTTTAAGCATTTACTATAATATAAACAACCTCTTTGACATGGATGAATTTTAAAGAGTCAATTTTTGAATAAACATTATTTTTTTGTGTTTTATATCCTTTTGTATTCTCTCTGTACTGATATATTTATATACTTGTAGCAAGCTCGTTTGTTTTCATATATAAAGTATATAAGATTGTTTTTGTTTTGTTTGATGTTTTTTTTTATGGTTATTGATAGAAGTAAGTATTTGATTTGATTTGATATATTTTTTTTCGTAAGAGAGAGCAAATCATATGCAATTCAAAAAAAGAAAAAGAAGATTTTTATGGATTAGTACGATTAATTAGTGGAATAGCGACACTCACCGATGATCTACTCACTTGCATGAACGCATAGACGCCGCGTAGAAACTCCATGTTAGGCTGTTGTTCCGCCGCACCCTTGGTTGGTCGCTGGGCTCGACTGATATACTGCTTAACGGTATCGGCAACGAGATGTGGCTTAAGTTTACGTGATAGTACTCTAAAATGGAAAGAAAAAGAAAACTATGTGTCAAAAGCAGCTTTAAAAATTTGAAGTAAAAAAAAAATTTTTTAGATACTTTAGAACAGATATTCAACGACGTGGATGGTTTAATATTTTTTTGATGTTTAAAACTAAATTCATGTTAAATCTTAAATTCTGTCTTAATTGAAGCTGCCTGCATTTTATGTTATTTCTATTATATTTTCTATTATCTTTGCTTCATGCTAAAGTGCTTTCTTTATTTTCTCATTTAGCTCGTATACTTCAAAACTATTCGACTTTAATTCTTTTCTTTTTAATTTTTTTGTGCTTTCGCATGGAATTTCTGTTTGAATAGCTTTTTTACTCAAGTTAAGATGTTCGCTCTTTCAAAACTGGGCTCTTCTGGAGCTAGCTACAACTATGCTACCAGCTGCCCACAACGTATGCCGCACAATATAAGTTTTAATTTCCAATATTTCTTAATATTCTTAAGCCTCACTTGAGAGAAGTAGAAATGAGGAAACAAGAGTAAAAACATAGAAAGAAATTAAATTGTCTGGAGTATTATCTGACGAGGATGAGGATAACGTTATTAAATGCTTTTAATTATTTGCTCTGGCTACTTAAATGTTTTGAAATAAGTAAACTATAAAAAAAAATTAATGGAAAATGCATTAAAATTGATTACATTTTTAGTAATAAGACATTTTTAATCGTACATTTTTATTCTTAGTTCATTGAGTATAAGATTTTGCAATCCTTAGTCTACTTCTATAGAAAACTTACCAATTTTATTTCACAGAATAAAAATACATACACACTTTTAAATTAATTTGTTATTTCGACTTAATTTGGACCATAAAAACTGCAAACCATATGATCCATTGCATATAGCTAAGATTAGTTCTTTAGTTTGTACATATTTAGTTGGTACATATCCCATATTTTGCACTAAGCCAACATGAAGAAGCCTTAACTCACAGATTGCTGACAATTCACAAAAAATGTGCTCTTGGGTTTTCCCCCTCCTCACAATGTCTGCAGATATCTGCATTAAATAAGCCTATCTGTTTAAGTTGGTATCTAAATGAGCAGTGAGTGAGTGACCTGTAAAATTTATTTTTAAGTATCTTAATGTCTGTTTTTACCTTCTCTGAGAGTTATAAATATCTTTGCATTACAATTATTCCAGTAATACCAAATTCACAAAATGTATTAAGCTTTTAATATCAATGAGTATATTTATGTAGTTTTAAGGAAAAATACTAAAAAAAAAATCAAGCTCAAAGTTGAAAAATTTAAAAAAAATATGAATTTCTAAAAATTGTCACCTGTTACCTTTCCAATTTTTCAGACACAAGCAATTTGTATATACCGTTGAGAAGGTCTTCGCAAAGAAGGGAGAAGTGACTTTTAGAAATCGTTTGCAATTATTAATTTATTTAAAAACAGCAGAGTTATGCAAATTAATTCACACGCACCTCACAAAAATAGGTTTTTTGTATATATTTCCAAATTTGAGGGTGGACACTAAAAAGCAATTATGCAGTTATCTTATGTTCTATACACGGTTAAAAATTTTGGACTAAATTTTAAACTTTTTTGGATTACATATAGGAAAACACAAAAATAAAGGTTTCTTTTAAATCCAAGGAAAAGGATTACTTTTTAATACGCAAAAAGTTTAAAAGTTTGATAATTAATATTAGCAAAAAAAAAAACATTATAAGCACATTAACTTAACCCTCCGATGCCTGACAAGTTTCTAGTGCGTCGTTGCCTGACAAGGTCCCCAAGGACCTCCTTCGTGAATTTGGGGTACGCTGCTTATAATTATTAAATTTTTTGGACCCTAATGGTGTCATTACAATTTTTTTGTGTCTATATGTTTAGTGTAGTGCTGTAAAATGTGTAAGGTTATATATTTAAGCAAATGAAATAGAGAAAAAAGCCAGCACTCTGCCAGCATATCTTGTATATAAAAATGGATCATGGTTTGTTCAAATTCTTAAAACTTGAAAACGACTGGAACAAATCGGAAACTTACTTCTGAGTGTTTGTTTGTTATTGCTACGCATTGGTTTTGAAAAAAAGAAAAATCGAAAAGTTTTCAACAGGCGTCGCTGTAGGCCCACATTTTGTTTTTCAGTTTAATTCGGACGCGACATCCAATTGCTTTGGGATTATAGATCGCACAGCCTCGGAATACGGTATTTGAGCACAATTTACACGTACCGTTTCACTGATAACATTTTATGGGCGTTGGCAAAGGAGGCGTGGCACCGCCTCCTCTCGATGGCCTTTATTGTTCGTCAGCTTCTCTTGGCAGCATACCGGCAAAAAACATATGGCGCTAATGAAGCGCAACTTCTGGAGATGCTGGACGATGAACTAATTATATTCATGGAGAATAATGTGGAAATAGAATACACTTTTCAACAAGACAATACTGCCATTAATGTGTCAAGGGAAGCGAAGGAGTGGTCAAAGCAAGGACATACATTTATTGGAATGGCCTACGTGTAGTTCAGATTGCAATTCAGTTGAAAATTTATGGGGCATTTTGGCATCTTAAGTCTACCCAATTTGCAAAAAGGAACAAATGGAAGCCTGCTGGATGGAAATTGAACCAGATGTCCTTAGAAAACTAGCAGAGACAATGCCAAATAGAATTTTCAAGCTCATAAGTGTCAAAGGAGGTGTAATTAATTATTAAACAAAGATTATTGAGCTAAAAAATGAAATTAAAATTCTTTGTATTTTTCGGTAAATTTAATTAA
Source organism: Dichetophora obliterata (assembly GCA_963920525.1). Taxonomy (NCBI): domain Eukaryota; kingdom Metazoa; phylum Arthropoda; class Insecta; order Diptera; family Sciomyzidae; genus Dichetophora; species Dichetophora obliterata. The sequence continues at coordinate 84,024,447 of OY986439.1, read as the reverse complement.
AAAAAAAAGAGTAAAAAGTTTGAGTTAAATGTTTAAAAACTTTTTCTTAAATTATTTTTAATAAGTTCTGAGTAGAAAATGCTAAAAAAATTTGGCAAAAATAAAAAAAAAGTTTAAAACAAATGACAAAAATCGGAGTGCATTTAATCAAATGTCTGTTACGTAGACTCCACTGCAAAACTTCATGTAAGAAAATCAGATTCGCTACACAGGCGAATAAAGTCAAACTGCTGTTTAAACAATAAAAATAAACTATCGATCTTAAAATGAATAAAAACAAAAAAGATCTTTGTTTTTCGATTATATAAAACGTTTTTAATTTTTACGATAGAAACTTTTAATCAACTCTTCATTTATGCATATGAAAGAATATTAAAAAACAATTTTTCAACAACAAATATTTTTAGTAAAGTTTTTTGCGAAATAAAAAAATTCGTTTAGGTTTCTTTTGGAAAACTATAAAAATTAGAAGGGAAACGAAACTGGAAAAAATTTAAAAACGATTGGACGGACAATTAACTAAAATTTCAAACAACAACAAAAAATTCTTTGTAACATGACCGAGTTATTCACTATTAAAGCCAGCACTTTCATTTTTGAGTGATTTCTTTTTCTATTTCACCAAAAAATAAAATTTGTACTAAGACTTCTTGTGTGTTTCAGGTAGGAAACTTTTTGTGGTGTCAATTTTTTGGAAATTGTAAGCAACTTGCATTTTTCTATAGAAAATGAAATTTTTTTTAATAAAAGACATCTTACCCAAGAATATTACCTTCCACAATGGTATGCAATTACCAAATTGCAATAATATAATTTTTTTTCTTGCATGGCAGATTATTAACCTTAAACATTTAAGGTGTTTGATGAATCTAAGGACCTTTGTATGTTTGGTGATAACAAAAAAGGTAAACAATTATTTCTAAAGAAATTAAATCAAAATCCTAAAAAAAAATTCTTCAAAATCAAGGCCATTGTAACAACGGGTATATAGTATAAGTGTATAAGAAATTTTAGTAAGTTCTTGAGTTGATTGGTAGATAGATGAGCTAAGGTGCTAAAATCTACTCGAATCAAGATATCTAAAATCGGTTACAAAGTATTTCTTTGAGACAAGCTATATTTTCAGGTAAAAATAAAAAACATCTTTAAAATGCAATGTTGGAAAAAATCAAACATTTAACTTTTGGTTTTATATAAAAAAACCAATTTAAAATGTTAGATAATTTCTAGGAAAAACAATTTACATTCTCAAATAAATAATATTTAGTGATTATTCAATCCATTTGATTAACTGTTCCTAAAATTTTGACAATTCAGGTCCCGTATAAATTCAATCAAACCAATTACAAACTATGTTCAGAATTTGGCATTTTTTTCGTTGTCCGCTTCACGTAAAATGCCCAATATATAGAGCTGAAGAATTCGCAAAATATGTTTTTGCGCAGAGAATAAAAAAGATATCGTACCCAAAAAAACACATAATACCTATTACTTATAGTAGCACAAATATTTCTGCGTATTAAATAAAATTTTTAGGGTTTTTATATTATGACGAAAACAAAATCAAGTGCTATTACCCTCATATTTGCCATGATCCTATTTCGTTGCCATTCTATGTGACATTCGTCCAGGAATCTGCAGTCTAAGACGTCTTCACTTAAGAGGGACAGCAGTGCCTCCATCGAAAATTTGGAACACCAAGCCAGAAACAGTGCTAAAGTTTATTAAAAACCTAAATCTAGATAGTTAATCAAGGGCACGCATAATAGATCCTATGGGTCCCATCGTTAACTTACTAACTGCCATGTTCATGAAAAATTAACAGCAATTAGCGATTTAATCGGTATGACCCATGTAATTATAAACTTATTGGTATAATGCTTTTCTCTGCATGTAGATTTCCTACTCAGATATTCTCGGACACATATCTCAATGTCATATAACTCCGCTTGAAATATGCTTGCAGTATAGTCCATAGAAAAACCTTTTGAAAAATTGCAACCATAAGCTCCTGTTCTCGTTACTCCATTTAAAAATTTAGACCCATCAGTAAACCAAAACTGTGAGCCAGGGTTAGCTATGAAGCTATTGCTCTTCCACATTTGTTGAAGGTTTTTGAAATTTTTGTAGCAGTATGAAAAGTTTAGCTTTGATATAATCACACAGATTATAGGAAGTTTCATATTCGAAAATTTTAGGTATTTTTATGTGACTCTTAAAGTTTCCCGATTTATAAGCATTTCTTCCTCCATTCAGAGTAAACTGAGAAATGCCTATTTTTTGGTTACTAGTATCGTATAATGAGGTATTTCAATTAGTACGTCTTTAAAGAGCTTTAATTGACCTTTTTTCTAAGTTTTTTCTAGGCAAGTCAGTATTTGAAGCTTGTTTAACATATTAGCTGCTGTTTGCTGTTAGACCTTTAGCCAACATGCAAGTGCCGCATACATAACTGGGGTCTAAGAAAGGTTGTTAATGCCAATAGATCATTTTTGGTTTGAGTCTCCTCGTTTTGCCATGAAGGTGTTGGCAGGCATATATGTAAGCACGTGCTGCTCTACCTAGAGCGTTATTGAACTTAGTATTCCATAGAAGTTTATTGTACGAAATGACCCCTAAGAACTTGACCTCGTTTGAAGAGGCAATGACTTTTCCACCTAGAGTAGACCTTATCACATTTAAGTTTCTTTCCTAAAGAAGGTTACCAGGATTGTTTTGTCAGCATTGATACTTAAACCTTTTACCGGACACCACATAAAAGTAACAAAAAGAGCACTTTGCATTCTAACCAATATTGTCGGTTCGTGATAATCCACACGTAAGATAACCAAATCATCCGCATATCCTTTAATGGCAAAACTCTGGTTGTTTAGTCTTTCAAGGTGTTTATCCACAACCAAAGTCCACAAAAGAGATGATAGCATCCCTTCTTGAGGGCATCCTCTAGTGGCTTTAATGTTGTTGTGACGATTAAATTAACTTCGATTGATATATGAAAGACAATTTACGTAAGTGAGTGCATAATTAATAGGACAAATAATTTACATAAACCAGCTGTATTATAAGTCATATTTTATGGAGCAGCGAGTTATGCAAATTAATTAACGTAATGCATGGAATTTTCGATAGAGCTGAGTTTAAGGGATGCATTCATTTGCTTAAATACAATTGCAAAACAGTTCTACCATTTATGGTTGTAGCTCTATATCTTATTTATGCATGTGTGTTTATCGAAAGCTTTAGTATAAACAAATAAATATTTGAACACAGATATTTACATACTCGATTTTGTATATCCAAAGAAATTGAAATAGGCTAAAGAATTAACTATAAAAGCTTTTTAAGCCCATACCTGAATAAAACGCGAAAATAGCGCACATTAGTTCAAATGTGAAATTCTAACATAAAAGTGGACATTGATTTATTTTTAAAGCATTGCTTTTTCAGAACCCGATATAAATGCATTAGAAAAAATGAACTTTGGGAAACTCCCCCGGTTGCTTTTAAGTCCATTTTTTGTTAAGAGATTTGGCACATAATTTTATAAACGTTTCTGAATTTTTGTAAGCATTCGTCAATTTTTTTTTGTATATAACATAAAATTTGTACAACTTGTTTAGCATAACAGAAAAATTTTGGTCCAACAAATAGCACAACCCAAAAACATATGAGAATATTTTCAGACCTTTTAACAGACCTTTTTTTTTACTTAAATTCTAAAATTCTTATATGTTTCTTACGTTATTTTTACTAAAGTGACGAGACCCGCTGGCAAGAGATTTCACCAAAATAAGGAGGTCGAGTATGAAACAAATGCCTATTTAAGGGGCACCAACCACAACAAGAAAAACATCGAAAAGTTTAAAAATCGTTAGACAGAGAATATGTCGAAGAATAAAATAGTTTTTCACAAAAAAAGAATTGTTTTTTATTGTAAGATCAGAGGCTTTTTGGCCCTTTTAGTACACTACTTTACAAACATAGCCAACTGCGGAGATCTAAGTAAAAAAATCAACTGTTTTTGAGAAAATTTAGACAATAATACTTGTAACTAGTTTCGTGATACGAGTAAATACAATTTTATTCCCCGACAGTATTTCTTGATTGTAAAAAATAGTGAAAATATTTTTTTTATATATTTGTTTTGTTAATTTTTTTTTTATTTTGTTCCATTTGTACGCAATTTTATAAGCTTATGTTAAGAAGCAAAATGAATGAAAAACTAGGAGGCATAAAAGTTACCACTCTAAAAAATAATTTTGCTTATAGGAAGTGAACGTAGTCTGGGTTTAACATAGCTTATTTTCTTCACTGATTTTATATGATTTAAATAAAAAATTCTAAGTAATTGATAGTTTAAATCATACTTCATTTTAAATACAAATTCTATTTGTTTGATAGCTTAAATCATACTTGATTTTAAATACAAATTCTAGTTGTTTGATAGTTTAAAATCGTTTATTGAGCTTTTGGTCAAGGTTAGAACAATTAATTTTTCTAACGAATCTTTTCGAAGAAACAACAACAACGTTTTCAATATGAAAAAAAAACATCACTAGATGATTTTTTTGCAATTTCGGCCCTGCTAAAGGCTTCATCAGAAATCTTTGTGATACGCCGTGCAAGCGCGCATTAGCGCACTGCACCACAGAGGCGATGAGGTTTTGTTGTTGTTTCTTTGAAAAGATTCGTTAGAACAATTAATTGTTCTAACCTTGACCTAAAGCTCAATAAACGATTTTAAACTATCAAACAACTCGAATTTGTATTTAAAATCAAGTATGATTTAAGCTATCAAACATTTAGAATTTGTATTAAAATCATATAAAATTAACATGATGTTAGGAAAAAACTGTAATCATATGGTAGAGCACGACCAAACAGAAACAGCTGAAAACAAATCAGCAAAAATCTAAAAACAACTTCAGTAAACATGCTTTGTTAGTGGAAGACTTCCAGCAGGCTGTTGGACTTCATAAATAATAACATAAGCATAAAGACTAAAGTAAAGCAAAAAGAAAACAACAAATGTGAGTATATGAAATTTGAGAAAAACTGAGAAATTGACACTTCAAATCCCATCGCCTCTGTGGTGCAGTGCGTTAGTGCGCGCTTGCACGGGTATCACAAAGATTTCTGATGAAGCGTTTAGCACGGCCGAAATTGCAATAAAATCAGCTAGTGATTTTTTTCTTTTTCATATTGAAAAAACTTTGTTGTTGTTGTTGTTTCTTTGGAAAGATTCGTTACAACAATTAATTGTTCTAACTTTGACCTTAAGCTCAATAAACGATTTCAAACTGTCAAACAACTAGAATTTGTATTTAAAATCAAGTATGATTTAAACTATCAAACATTTAGAATTTGTATTTAAATCATATAAAATCAACATAATAAATAACAAGGTCATTTAGGAAAAAACTTTAATTTTCAATAATTAAAATTAAGCAGAACAATAAGCAAACAAATTAAAAAAAAACAAAACTTCACAAAAAAATTTCTATCAGAAAACGAACTCAAAACTATCACTTTACGCAAATCTTTCGCAATTGGTTCAGCGGGAAATGAATTCAAAACATCTTAATATTTAAAAATTTTTTAATTTTGTATGAAAATGAACATACTAAAATTTTACACATTGTGTTTTACTTTAGAACTTTTATATTTTTTTAGTGAAGCTGGACAGTTTGCTACTGTATCTATAGGAACGAAAAATTGTTTATTGATTAGAATTGATCTTTGCTACTCGTGGCTTTCATCTCTACATATGCACTTAATAACGTTGAACAATTAAAAAAAAAACTTTGCCGACTTCTCATTTATAGTACAGTCTTTATGGTTATTATATATTTCAATAAATTTTTTGCGAATTTTTAATTTTTTACATTTGATTTATTTTTATCAAAACTCGTATACCCTCGTACATATTAAGTGTGTATAAACTCATGTATATTAAGGCTAAGGAAAATTTCCGTAGAAAACTCATTTCTTATTTTTTATCAACTCAAAAATTCAGTAACCCCAAGAAGTATCACGAAGTTAAGAGTATTAACTCGATAGCATGATCCTATATTTCAGAGCTGCATAAATTTTAAATTTAAAACCGTATCAAGATACGCTAGAATAATTAAAAAGGCATGCAAAAAAATTCCAAAATATTACAAATTAGCAACATTAACTGAGCAAGGAGATTTATTTTAAGCTGTGCTGACATTTGATAACACGAAACACAAATACACACCAAAACAGCAGCTAAAAAACAAGCATGCATACATAGAAGCCTTTTTCAAAAGTGATGTCTGCTCGTTTCTCACTACTGTTATTTATTTATTTTTGACCTTTTTTCATACAGCATGACCGTAAAAAAGCAAGCAAGCAAACAGGAAAAGCGCACAACATCACTCAGAAACCTAAAAACATATCAAAGCAAAATAATGAAAAGTAATGCTAAAAGTAACTTTTGTCAAAAGTGGTAGCAGTGAGCTAAAATCAGGTGCCACAGCGACAAACGACGGCGGAGCTTAATTTTATTTAATTACTTAGAAATGCTACCGGAAAAGCCGCGAATTGCAAATTTAGTAAAGGAAAGGTCTTGAATTCAGTTTGAAAAAAACAAACAAGTGCTAACTGGTACAAAAAACAACAAACAAAGTAACAAGTCTTTATTTTCCAGTTTGGTTCAAGAAAGATAAGACAGATTATGCTGTTATGCAAAAATTTATTTAAAGGCGTTGTTGATACTGCAAGGCTACTTAAGACTAGAGTACATCAAAAATAAATGCTCCATAATCAAAGATATGACGACATGTTTCTTATAAAGTATTTTGATGAGAAGTCTTTAAAAATCTTAAAACAATTGAAAGAAAGTTAAGTTTATTTATCTTCTACTACTTTATGTAGAAACTTCTCAAGTAGGTCGATAAAACAATTTAGCATAAATAAACTTATTCTCAGATCACTTTTATGTTATACACAAGCATTGAACTGGGTAAAAATTGTCAAAATACGCCAAGGATTTTATGTGAACGTTTGAACTGCGACGAAAAGTTGAAACACATATATGAAGCATTTAGTTTACGAATGATAAACGATCCAAATATTTGCACAACACGATTAGAGACAACTATTGATACAGTGTTTGCTAGATATCTACATGGAATTATATTTATAATATACGTTTGCTTTGTCAGTTATCATAAACCAGTAATTTTTTTTATAAAAATTCATAACAATAACTAAAATTATACTGAATGTAACATATAATATAAAAACAGATAATAAAAAACGTAATAAAATGTTGCGAAATGAATCTTAACTTGTTATTTACATTTACTTTATATTATGTAATTTACAAATTATTAAGTTTATAATTTTTATTGTACAGGAAAAACAATTTTAAGAAAAAAGCTTTGTCTTTCCCATGGGCCCAACATATTTTTTTTTTTAAAGATATGAATATTGCAAAAATTATTACTTCAATGAAATAGTTTGTTTTAACGGAATATTAAAATTTTAAAAACTTTTCTTTGATGTGCCGCTTTTTTATTAGATTAGATAGACACCTATATTTCCAATTTATTTAAACGTTCTTTTTTAAAATTGTCCAAAATACATATATCGAAAAACACGCGATAGAATTCAAAATAGTGTCAAAAATAGGAATCCACATAGGCATTGTTGAAGCAGGAAAAGATAAGGAATGTTTCATCCGCAGACTGAGACAAACCGAAATTTTTGTAAAATTGGGTAATTTTTCTGGGGTTCATTAATCTAATAATGACCTTAAATTAATATTGGGGTCTGGTTAGGCCCTTTAAGGTGTTATTTGAATTTTTTAATACTTCTTATATTTATATCGATTTCATATTTCATGAATTCCTAGAAAAACTATTTCTTAATAACTGTATAAATTAATATTTGTCAAAAATACAGGGTGAGCTTTGTTTTTTCAAAAATGAAAATTCTAGTCATAATTGCTACATTGGAGTCCAGCCAGACCCTTTGAATTTTGTAAGAATATATATAAGGCAAACTGCTTAAGTTCAATTCAGTCATTTAGGATGAGTTCAACTACAAACACACGTACAGAAGTTTTATATATAACTATGTACAGTGTCCAGCGTAAGAGTACAAATTTTTACGGATATGAAAAAGAAGATCGAGTTAAGCAAAAAATCATATGGAAGGGTTGGAATTGGAATTTCCTAACTTTGATTCATATTATTCTTTCTAGCAAAAAAACTAACTAAATTTTTGAATTACAACTAAGTTTATTATTTTTAAAGATATGTTTATAATTTTGATGTCAGTAGAAAGAAAATTAAATAGATCAAAAATTTCATGCAAAAAAATTTTTTTAATTATTTCGCGAAGTTCTTAGAAAATTGTGCTCAAACTTGAAATTTTGTAGTTTCAACGGATTTCTTTCATTTTCACACGATCACAGCTCGGTAATGAATAAGTCGGATTGGTTCATTGATACACCGTTAGAAAGGTCAATTCATTGCCTTTGAAATGAGTTTTTAAAATTTCAACTTTTGTGTATTAGAAAATATATTCGAAAATATGCCTTAATTTCAACCGCTTTTGCCTTAAACCCCCCTTAAAACTTTTCTGAAATGCAAAGACCTGAACTATCAGAAAACGTTTTGTTTTAGGTATAAAAGCTTGGGGAAATAAAGAAAAACAATACTAAATTATTGTAAAAAATTGGGGGTGATATCTAACAGGGTTTGGTTAGGTGAAGGTGGCGGCAGGTCTTACAGCGGCCCACTTAGACCAAATTAGTTCGTTGTGATACCACAGAATGAAGGAAGGGAATAATCAAGTGATACTTTTGTGTAGAATCTTCTTAAAGTGGCATAAAGCTGTAGAAACATGCGATATTGAATCTGAAGCAAGAGCTATGCCTTGACCTTAGTCAAATCAAGTTACTATGCTTTCTTTTCTAAAAGCTTTCCTTCCACCACCAACTATAACTTTTCGTCATAAATTGATGCCTTTTAAAGTTATTTTGACAAGAAAATAAGGAAAGAAAGTGTAGGATCATGGTCTGGCTAGGATTTGAACCCGGGACCCCTGAGAGATAGTCTAGGACGTTTACTATCGAATAGAGAACTATGTTGTTATCAAAATTCAATTTCCGTTGGCTAATGGCCAATAGGGGGTATGTTTTAGTACGTAGGTGCATTCTGTCTGTCCCGGCTGATTCGGGCAGATTTTAGAATGTGAATCGTGCATGCGTATAAGACGGGTATACGTATCTTTGGAAGATTTCATACCTCCGGGCGAATCCAAAAATAAAAAAAAAGAAATGAGCTTTGAAAGAAGCGTCATTCAAGAAAACTGGCAAAATTTAAAAGGCATATTTTTTCAGTTAAAGTTGTAAGTGTAATATTATAGTGAAATAAAACATTTAATAAAGCCAAAAAGTAAAGATAAAAGCTTAAAAAGTAAGTTAGTTATTTTGGTAAAATTTAATGATTAAACATATGAAACTTGTTTTTTTTTTGCTTTTTTGTGTTGCAGCCTAGAAATGATTTTTTGTTTTTTTTTTTAATAATTATCGAGAAAGCATATAAGATTTTGGTTAGGTTCGGCCAATCTACAGTAAGCATAAGTATTTAGAATGTAATTTTTTTAAACTCTGCTTTTAATATTACGATGCATATTATTGCACTTTCAAAGAAAATTATTAGGGCTATTCCCGATTACGGGCAAATAGCGTGGCATCGTGGCATTTGCAAAATATGATGGCAAATATTTTCAACACAACAACAAAATGTACAGATTTGCATTTGCCCGACTGTGTCAAATTTGCAACACTAAAATCGCATTGCAAACAGTCGAGCATGGGCAAAACTTGTTTGCCAATCAATCAGCTGTCACATTTTAACCAAACGCCGCTAATAAAACAAAATTAACAGACTCTGATATGGAACTGACTGTGATAAATAATGCACTTTGATAAATAGTAATGAAAAACACCACAAATACTGTTCGTGTTGTTTTTTTTTCCTCCAAAACAGCTGTGAGTTTTGTTTGCAACAGTGTTCTAAAAAGTGTGCTCACAGTTGATGGCAAATATTTGGTAGGGCATACATTTGCAAAGCTATTTGCCCGTAACTGGGAATAGCCCTATTGTTTCTTTAGCAACCTCTTTGTGATGTTTGGAGCAAAAATTGCGGGAGAAAAAATAAAAATGCAAGGCTCTTATATCGTATGACGAAAATTGCTTGATGAAATTGTTTTAACGATACATTAACATCACGTAACCTTCAATTTTAAGTATCAACTAAACGATATCGTTTTGATTGCTTCATGTATGCAAACACCTGTCAAATGATATCGTTGAAACGATTGTTTAGCGCGATTGCTAAGTTCATATCGTTGGGCTATTTTTTTTGTTAGAATAATAATAAAAAAAATTTTAATTAAAGGTGGTCTATAGCAAGTTGATAAAATTTCTTCCCTGAATTGTGTTTGCGACATAATTGTTGGCCAGCTGCGGATGTTCATCAATAAAGCTTGGCATTATCTCCATTTGCTTAGGTATCGCTGCCCAGTGATATATTTCATCAAAAAAACTAATTAAATATTCTAAAATTTTCTCTTAAATTTCTAATTTTTTTTTTAGCATAGTTATTTATTTATTAGATATAAAAATGAGCACAAATAAGAACAAGTTCTTTTCTAGTACATTGGAAAAACAATCCGCAAATACAAAAAATCACATATGGAATAACAACAAAAATAAAAAAAAAAACAAAATATGAAGCAAACAAATCCAAAACAAATTAAACGAAAAAGTAAATGTCACTTTTGGCACTGAATATAAAGGGTGTCCCAACAAGAGCGCAATTTTTAAATTTTAAATAAAACACAGATATTTTAAAAAAAAAATCGTGAAATTTTATTATATCGTAAAGTAGACAGAAAAGTTATGTATGGAACAATATATCGTGCAGATGGCCGCCGCGGCTTTGCTGGCATACACGCGATCTTTTAATGAAATTTTCAATGACCGTTTTGCATAAATGCTGCGGTATTTCATTAATGCAGCGTCCAATTTCCTCTTTTAAGGCTTGAGTCGTCGTCGGCTTATTCGCATAAACCATCGACTTAAAAAAACCCCGAAGAAAAAAATCTAATGGTGTTAAATCGCACGATCTAGGCAGCCAATTCTGATCTCCAAAACGCGAAATAACACGACCGGGAAATGACTAATGCAGCAATTGAATTGTTTCTCTGGCTGTATTATGACATGTGGCGCCGTCTTGTTGGAACCACATGCCCTCCATATTCATTTCTTCAATTAGGCAAGAAAAAACTGGTTATCATTTCACGATACCGAACACCATTGACTGTTTGCGCTTGACCTGCCTCATTTTCATAAAAAAAAAGGTCCAATGATTCCTCCAGCGCAAAAACCACACCACAAAGTGACACGTTGAGGATGCATTTGCTTCTCGTGAATCATTCGAGGATTTTCCTCACCCCAAATGCGAAAATTCTGCCTATTGACGTAGCCATCAAGATGGAAATGGACCTCATCACTGAAGATGGTTTTAGCGGCAAAATCAGCATTTTCATGTTGTCTGCCCAATACCCAATTAACGAACTCCCTTCGCTGTCCATATGACCATATGAAGCTGGCTTCAGTTCCTGAGTCAATTGAACATTGTATGCATGAAGATGCAAATCTTTCGTCAAAATTCGCTGCATAGTGGATTTGGAGACACCAATTTGCTGAGCTCGGAGTCGAATTGAGGTGGATGGAGTTTGAGCGACATCATCACGTACAGCTGCGACATTTTGGGTCGATCGACCTGGTCGAAGGCGCGTTGTTGTCTTTACATCACTAACACACCCAGTTTCGGCAAATTTATCCATTAATCTCTTTACAGTTGACTCTGTTGGAGCATTATTGTGACCCCAAATTGATCGCAATTTGCAAACTGTAGCCGCAAAACTTTCACCATTTTGGTAAAACAATTTCACAATGAGAATGCGTTGTTCATTCGTGTAGCGCTCCATTTTTACTAACCTCGTACCTTCTAGCAAACAATAACAATTGTTCAAATGTCAAACAATGACACTTCGAATGGCGCGAAATTTAAAAATTGCGATCTTGTTGGGACACCCTTTATGTTTTGCAGTGGCTTTTAAACTTAAGAAAACTCAACGATAGACAAGACTATAGCGATGGACTTATATGAAGCAAATTAAAAACGATATCATTGGATAGTACCGTTCAAACGATAGTCATTTTAAAATTTACGCGATGAGAGCCCTGCTGTTTTTTTGCTGGCAAAAATTAACACTTCTGTTACCTTAAGAAAAATTCACAAAATGGCCAATCCTGTTTTTGTATGCATATTGTGTAGTAGCTAGACTTTCATTATAAATTTTTTAAATTTTAATGGGTTTTGATTAATTTCAATCTCTTATTGAAAGCACAAAATAAAAAAAAGTAGCATTAATGGGAATTTATATTTTCCGCTTATTAAAATTGGCTTCTTTAAAATATTGAAAATACTTACATCATTATTGTTTTTAATTGTATTGAATTGTTTTAGATTTTAAAATATTTTTTTTTAAAATTGTGACATTTGATAATTCAATTTAAGTAACAATTAAACTAGTAAAACAATTATTTTATTTAAGATAATTTTGTGGCATTAAATGACAGCCAGTTTTTTTGTTTCTAACCTTTTTCTTAGTTATGCCTTATAAATTTTATTTTTGAATTCATAAACTCTTGCATTAGAATAAGATAAGCTCAATAATTCTTAAATATTGTTAGTTGAAAAAATGTCAGTTTATTATATAAAAAAGTTTTCATATTATTTTGAATTTTTACATTTAAAATATTCTTAAAATTTCTTAACCTTAAAAACGATTTTAAACGATTTCTTTAAAGCTCTTTTGAGAACATGAATATAAGACATGGTAAGAACTAGAAAACTTATATTTTGCTGGTTTCACCTGTTTGTGAACATATTAACATTTAGTTTTAATTTCAAAGGATGTTGCAGCTTAGTCTGCTAGTTTCCTGAGTTTATATTTTTTTATATCTAAGTAGAATATAAGGAACTTAGTATTTGTAGAAACTTTGTCTTCTAATAGTTATTAAGAAGTAAATGGTTGAAATCATTGGGAAAAGCTGAAGACGAAATTGACCAGGGAGTTAATTTACTATAAAAATCAAGGGTGCATAAAATTACTATGGTAAAAAGTATCACACTTGCCTTAAATTATAATTGGCAAGTTTCGACAAAAAAAAAACATACTTCTACACTTTTATATCACCGCATTTCAAGGCAAGGCAGTGATTAGTGAATACGTTTAACACCTGAAATCCTAATTGAAAAATTTAAAAAAATGTATGAATCATTTATGACAAATATGCTGAAGTACATAATTTACTCTTGATTACATAATTTACTGTGATTATTATGCGTAAGTTTTAAATGCACATATTTATCGTTATATATATTTGCTGTTATTTATGCCATTTATTATAAAACATGATATGTAATGGGAAAACGATCAAGCTAAAGCAAAACAATTCATTACATTAAACAAGATATTTTAAATAGAGTAATGAATATAACGTTGCCATAAATAATATATACAGACACATGAAGATAATTGAACCAGCACAGCACCATAAAGAAATACACTTTTAGAACTCATAGAACTTTTGAGTCAAACACAAGCAAAGACACACTGACACACAAATATGCATACTAGTATACGAAACACTTTTATCAGCTTCCCATTTTTACACAAACTAACATATGCCGCTATAAATTATAAAGTCACATGTAATATATATTTCATAAATAAATATAAGTAAAAGTTGCGATATACATACATAATAGAGCATACAACGACTTCCTGTCACAATCAGTTGTCATATATTTGTATGTATGCGTGTGACAGCGTGTGTTCAAAGGTGCAATAAAATAAAAGAATATGGCGCGTTCAGGTCGTTATGGTGTTAGTGTGTGCTTGAGTGTGTGTGTATGTGATGGGTGGTGTGACAGCCAACAGACATGCCAGCCCATGAAGTTTAATGTATGTTTGTATGCACTGATGTGTGTTTGCATGGCTGAATAGTGGGCGCTTGTGTGCACATTTAATGTGCAACGCTCGTTGCTTTTCATTTCTATGGGCTTAAATTTAATTTAATGTCATGCTTTAGTATAATGTTAACTTCAAATAAGTTGAGCTGCAGGTCGATTTGCAGAGCAGACAGAAGAAAAAATATGAAACTTAAGTATGTATGTGATAAAAGGAGAAAAAAAAACGACTTATGAAGTTTGCAGCAAAGTCCAAAAAGAGAATATCATTGATATCTCCTATAGGTTCAAATATTTCTCCTTTCATTTTCGTCATAGCCTTCAAACGTTTTGGGAAACTTGATCACTTGATCGGCACGGTTTCTTAAAATGTTGTCAGTTTTTCCCAACATATATTCAATATGCAATAATCCAATGGATTCAAATACTAGGAAGATGTAGGCTTTTCATCCACCGGAACAAAACAGGGAATATTTTCCTTACATCAGTTCTAAATAGTTATTGTTTTGTGAACCAGAGCAGAGTCTTGCTGGAAGCAATTTGGCTTATTACCAAAAAACTTGGATGGATTAGTCATGAAATGGCTAATCAGCACTTCATTACAATAAGATTTTGTATTGATTTAACGACTTTATCAATAAAGAGGCAGATAAAGACAGATTTCTTTATGAACCATGACCGATTTTACGTAATGATGCCTTTTAATGCCTTTGTCATCTGCTGGAATATCGCACATACTCATAGCATACAAGTACTTAGTACTTAGTTACTTAACAATAGTTTAAAATTTGGCTGGCCTGCCTCTCTCCAAAAGAATTTTAAAACGCATTCATTGTTTTGGTATTCAGAAAAACTCCAATTTATACAACATTCATGCTTACAAAGAATCGAGTAATCTGGTATGAATGTTGAAGATCTGCTATTTTTTGATACTTTGGCTTGCAAATGTGTGGACATTAGGTCCCTCGATTTATGATTTAAATTTGGTTGGCCTACGTCTCTACTAAAGGATTTGAAAACACATTCATTGTCTTGTCATGCAAAACAAAATTCCAATTTATAAAATATTCATGCTTCAAGGAATCGATCTTCAATGGACCTTCTGAGGCATCGGAGGGCTAACTCGTATTATTTAAATTTTTGAAATCGGTTACGAAACTTTGAAAAATCTTTGGCCTTCAGAAATTCCAATGGAAATAAAAAACCAATCTATGGCTTAATGTAGAAAAGGCGTAACTCGTTTTTTTTTTAAATCGCGTCTTTAACATATTCTAGTAGATCACTCTGAAATAAACCTCCCTTAAAAAAAAAACAGTGCGCTATGATTGTAAATTTCTACCCTATTTTATATTAAAACGACATTTAAAAGGTTTTTACATCCAAAGTTTTTCAGATTTTATTCAGTTTTTTCGTTCTCCTGAAGAGAAAAATAAATTGAGTTACGCCTTTTCTATATTAAGCCATCGAAATATTTTTTGCTTCAGTAGACTCCCCCCTTACGAAATCCCTATCTACAGCGTTGAGTATATGGTCCACATACAGTTAATATGACTGCTTTGTAAAATAAAAATTATGGATTAAAAATCCATTTTAAAAATTTTTATTTTTAAAATTATGGATAAAAAATCCATTTTAAAAATTTTTATTTTACCTTAGGAAGGTTAAGATTCAGATTGAGAAATATATTTAGATTGAGTTTAAGAATACGATTTAAGAATAAAGATTGGGATTATGAAAAAGACTAAAATTAATAAAATATTCAGATTGATATAAATCGAGTCAGAGCCAAATTGAAATAATAATTGAGGTTTAAATTAAGATTGAGAAAATGTCATGGTTAAGAATGGGATTAATATTGCTTTTGAAGGATAAATTGAGATAAAGGGAATGAAACTAAGATTGTGTCAAAAATAATCCCTTTTAATCTTTATCCAAACTGTTTTTAATATCCCGTTGGATTCTTTTGCAAAACTTATACAATCATTATTCCAAGGTTTTTATCTGATTTGGCTAAGTTTCATAATGTTTTGTTAAAACTAAAGCTTGTACAGTTTAATTATTTCAGTAAAAATTTGTTAAAATTTCAAAGTAAAGTTAAAAAATTTATAAGACGGAGAAGGAAAAGTTTTTTCCATTTTCTTGTTTTCAATTTAGTTATCCAACAAAAATCCGTAATAGTATTCAAGTAGCTAAGACATTAATATGTATTTTTCATGTTCTTAAAATTTTCTCAATAGCTTAAAGTATTATCTAATTAATTCCCTATGTTATCAAGACTAAAACACAAGACTTCAGTTCTATTTTAACCTTTATGAAAGTGTAAAACTGTGATCTAAGAAACTCCAGCTGATTTGCGACACTTTGTACAAAAGTTACTTATTCCAAAAAGTTTTAAAGTCTTAACAAGTCTCAAAAACTAACACAAAACAAGACAACAATAGACAACAAGAGATAGTGTGGCAGTTTTCAAAACAGTTTGCTGCATGATTGGCTCTATGTAGAGTTGTGGTTAGTTGTCTTCTTCATAACTTTCTTGACCTAAAGCTCGACATTAAGTCTTAACCGTTGTAAACTTATCAATAGGTTAAACTTTATTCTTTCAATAAGTTCTCTCCTTAACGTGAATATTGAACAAAATAAGTAGGTTTTTCACTTTTTGATTGGAAACTTAATTTTTAATGCAACCTTTAGACGTTATGTTAAAAATAAAATAAACTGGAAAAAAGCCGCCAATTTGAAGAGTTTCGGTCTATTTTAAGTGCTTTTAATCACTACGATTTGTTTATTTTTGTTGTTTTTTATGCAATGACTAATATTTTTGGGTATTAAGGCACAAAAATATATGATATTTGCGTATTTCTCACTGTGCAGCATAACTCTGCACACGACACAGTTTTATATTTTCGCGCTTATAAAAACCACAATTCAAATATTCTTAATACCTATAGAAATAACTTAATGCAGCACTCGTAAAAATTTTGCACACATTATAAGCACGCAATACACTTTAAGCCAGCCTGAAAATTTTATGCATGCACTTTTAAACGCCAACAGTTATACAACAAAACTGTTGACAAAAATAAACTATTGACCAAAATAAAGCATTGGTTTTTAAGCGTCCAAAACAGCAGCACAACAAGAAAGAAAAAAAACCATAAGCGAAATATAACAAAATGTTTGTAAAAAAAACGACATGCAAGCTAAGCGATGCACCACATAAGCATGTTAACATGTGTGCATTGCTGCAAACCTATATGTGTATTGGCTATAATTATATGTTACACAAAAAACAATAGGCATTTCTTTGCACACATGTTATCGTGTACTAATAAAAAAACAATTGAATAAATTGTTTTCCCTCTTCGTTTTTTTTATTACTTCTGTTGCATATTTTATTTCAATGTAATTGTCAAATATTTGTGGTCGTTTTGAAAGTTTTTCCATAGGCTAAAATTTTTACTCATTTACATATTTCAAAAGAGAAAAGAAAAAACCAAACCAAACCGCGTACAAACATGGTTTCATATAACAAAATTGATGACAGCCAAAAACTGTGGCAACGCCTACAAAGCATAAAACAAAACAATATAACGTACCACAAAAAGTAGATATTAATATATGCAACACATATAGTAAATGGAACAATGTCAGTGAAATGCTATGAATACAATTATTACTTTAAGCTAGGGTTTTTATGTCAATTTTTTTGGAGTGACTGAGCGGGAGTGTGATTGTGAACAGAACGGGAGTTTGTGTGCTTTGGTAGAAATCAAAAGTTATGTTGCAATTTTTTTTAAAATACATTTGTACAAAAGATTATGTATGACATGTCATGTAATACATGATGTTTATTTCAAATTATTAAAAATACTTAAGAAAGGAAATTATTCCAAATGCTGTTAATTTGATTAAAAATTGCGATTCGGAAAACTGTGTCATTTAAGATTTCATAGTTTATAGGCTTAAAAAATTAAGAAAGAGAGAATAAAATCTACGTAAAAAATGGTTATATATAGTTTAGAAGGAATAAGCAGAAATTATACATTAACGCAATAATTGCAAACCAACCTTGCAAGCATTTGTTAATGAAGTCACACATTTTTAATTATTTTTGTGTATGTGATGTTTACACTATAGCTGTGTATTAACAATATCTTCATAAAATTTTTATTCTGTTATTAATTTAGTTACTAAAAATGTTTTTAAAATCCAGAAAACACAATATTCTGTTCAGACAATTTAAAATTTCTTGAAATTTAATTATCAAACAAAAATATTTACGTAAAAAATTAAAGATGACATTTTTTAAATACTGTTTTTTATCTTCTTTAAAAAAAAATGTAATGCATAATATACTCAAATTGGTCATTTCAGAGGTCTTTGACCGAGCTTCTAAGAAGTTTATTTTTTACTATTTTTTTATAATTGAACTTTGCCTAAGGATAGAGTAAGAAACAATCAGGAAATCCTTATTTTTATAAGGTAGTGATTTCAAACGTGACGCACTTTTTGATATACATCCTGATCAGGTCACCTGACTGAAGCGATTTGTATTTTTATTAGGATCAGAGCGGATCAAACCATCAAACAAAAAAAAAAATAGTCGAACATTAATATTAAGCCGAATGCAAACGAGCTTCAGCGAACAGGACCCGAGAAAAAAAAATTAATATATTGTGTCAATAAAGTAGCTGATATGTATCGAAACTGACCTGAGTCTTAACTATAATGTACCCGAAACATACCCAACAAGTACTTTGAAAGGTACCTGAAATAGTACCGTAGTAAGTCTGTATTATGTCAATAAGGTGTTCAAAAACGAGTGTTGAAAAAAGTGCCCGAATCGGTCTTCGTTCGTACTTTGTGCTTGCCCAAGGTGTTCCAGAAATAGCACTTCTTTCGGTACAGAGGTCGGACATTTACCGATACGGGCACCAGACATTTACTTGATAGTTTACTGACACAAAATATAAAATTGTTTCTCGGGACTATTTACCAATTGCCATTTCTTCCTTACATCTCTTTCAACCTTATTCAGTTCGTTAAGTTGATAACTAACTGATCAGATGTTGATAAGGTTCCTTAAAAGTGCTATCTCAATCATATCCTAATTATCTCCGTACCTAAATAAGGTTTTCCTTAACCAAATTCCACTTGGGAAACCAATTGTGGCACCTTTGTGCAGATTTAAAAAATTTTGTCTGTGATCTAATATTGTCAATTTATTTATAAATTTAAACTTTCGGGATGAAAACAGGGCCATACCCAAAGTTGAATTTAAGATAGGGCAGCGTAATCACAGGTAGGGCGCAAGTAAAAATTTAACTTGATCTGATTTGGTGAACCGATTTTTGTACTTAGCTGTTGGGAGGGTGATGATCAAAGCATTGATTTATTCACCAATGATCAAGAATTACCTTGTGCTCGTTCACAAGGTTGATAAAAATAACCAGATAATGATTAAGTAACTGCAGCATCAATATTAGCACCAAATAAAATTTAAAATTACAGAATCAAAACAAAATTAATAAAAATAATCATCTGAGTGTTTCTCATCATAATCATAATCTTCTCGTGTTTTTTATCATTTTGGATGATTTTTATTATTGTTATGGCGTCAATGCAGGCTGAAGCATGGATAAGAGTTTTCTAGCCACGAACATGGCCATTTGAAATTTTAAATTTAGAATGCATTTTTTAATACCGACACTGTCTTCACCCCTTTAATTTGTCATTTTTAATTTCATCTTAAGTCGTCAAATCGAAGAGTAATTATCATTTACAACTTTTGTAACCATTAAGTGTACTGACCAACGCTGTTCGAGGAGCCGGCCAATCCTTTTTCCATTTTATAAGACAGATATTTTGGCATGTTTGAAAAATTTATGCAACATGATGCACTGGTCAAAAAATAAACGAATAAGAGTAATTTCCGAGTAGTCCTGATGACTATCAAATGCAAGCAATAGTTATAGAAGTATACTTAAGGGATTTTTTTAAGGGAAACTATCCCACTCATTATACTTGCGCCATCATAGCATTGGCTTAGCATACGTGAGAGGTTAATGGTATGCTCTTTAAGAGTATTTAACGTTAATTGCTGCATCAATATTTTCAGTAGTTTTAACTTTCAGAAACGACTCTTCGACGATTCCGTCTTTAGCGTAACGTATTGCTGTTGCAATATTTTTGTGGTTATTTTTATCTTTCATCCCATCTTCAATTTGAGTGA
The DNA here is from genome assembly GCA_963920525.1 of Dichetophora obliterata. Classification (NCBI taxonomy): domain Eukaryota; kingdom Metazoa; phylum Arthropoda; class Insecta; order Diptera; family Sciomyzidae; genus Dichetophora; species Dichetophora obliterata. The sequence goes on along the minus strand of OY986439.1, from coordinate 84,004,128 downwards.
ATCAGTTAACGTCAGATTCCTGAATATCTTTAACAATGGAAAATCGTACTGCTTGAACCATTGCTTGGATTATTTGATTTTGGATTAAAGATGAACAATATGTTGCATTTTGTGGTATATGACAGAGAGCCTCCTTCAATTTCGGATCTCTCATGCACGTGTATTTAAGCAAGCTCTGAAATAACCCATGCTCTTTTTCTTTCTCTAAACAATAATTTCCACGCAAAGCTAATTCGTTTACAACTAGAAATTGTAATACCCCAATAATAGACTTCACATAATACCTATCTTTTTCTTATGCTTTTGCGTGTGTCAACGTTTCGAAGCTGCTAGTTTTTGATATTCTATGTAATTTGTTTTTCCACATAGCCATGGCTTGTGCATGAGAATATGATTTTCGTGTTTAGAAAAACCAGTTTCAGAAACTCTATAGATATGGCCAAATTGTTATTTCTTACTTTTTTAATTGGTAAAACTGGCTCTGATATCTATTTTATGATACAATAATTTTGAATTATTTTCGTAAATGTTTTCAACTTCTATTATGGAACTTTACTAGTGAAATTATGGGTTAAAACAATTAGAATATTGTGATAATTTTCACCTAGTTCAATGGAACCTGCTCGTGTATAACATAAAAGCGATCTGTTATGAAATTTTATTTTTCTATCAAATTTGTTTTTTTCGGTCGTATTCTGAGGTGAAATATAAGTCGAAATCATTAAAACATATTGTTCATTAGGACGTATAATTTCTGCAGAAAATACTTTTCCAATTTTTTAAGTATCAGAAGAAAAATGTTATAGTTGAAGTCTGTTTAAATATATTCTGTATTTAGATACCTTGCCAATGTCTTGCCCGTGTTTATTAATTCCACATTAATTGATATCATATTTTTTGTCTATCACTTAGAAAACGCATTTGCCACGGCGCTTGTGATCATTTGTTATTTTTTCCTTCGCGTTATTAAAAAAAACATTTACCAACAACAACAGAAACGCATTCACAGCAACAACAAAAAAAAAAAATAACACACCTACTTATCGATGCTGATGAAAATGTGTGGCATGTAGAAATAATATTTTTTTAATTTTTTGCTACTTTTGCTGTTTTGATACCTTTTAAATATGAAGCATAGCCAATATATAATCCTTTTAATAAATAATTTTGCTGCTGTACAACCAACATTCAAATCAATAAAAGAAAACTACTTAACGATACTGTTGATATTATAAAGTAAGTAGAAAAAACATTTTTAAAATTTTGTGCTACTTTTGCTGTTAGGATAGCTGCTAAATATGTAGGTTATATTTCACAGCCAATACACAAATCAATTGATTTACGGGATGTGCTTCAAAATATATTCAGTTAATACTTTAGTTACTACCAATCGAAGGGGTAGTTCGATACTCACGGCGTACAAAGAAGACATTTTTTAAATACTATGTATTCTTGATGTAATAAACGTAAGCAAAAAGCAACATCGATTCTAAGAAAAAGGTGTCGGGCAAGTGTGTCATTTGTGAAATTTCCCTCAAGGAAATTAAAAAAGCATGCGTTAAAAACTTCTCTTCAAAAATTTTAAACAAATACCCTAAAAAAAATTCGCTGAGTATTTTATAAAAATGATTTTAGTAAAATTTTATTGCAATTTTCTACTATTTTTCAGTTCTATTTATTTTGTTTTTATAATGCAAATTGTTACAATCATACTTCAGTATTTGTTTAGTTAAAATTTCACTAATATCAACTACGAATATTTGCTAGTTTATTTTTTATAATTATTTTAAAAGCGTACATTTTCCTGTTTGCCCAATTATCATATGTTCCATTTACTATCCATTGCAAGCTCAGTAACCACTTCATTGCACAAGAAAATAGCTAAACTGCATTTCCACATTCTTCAATTTTATTTTTATTCTATACCCATTTGCTTGCCTTCACAGTGGCAAGCATTGTTTGTCGACTGCATTTTTGAGCTCAAAGTCAAATCAAAATCATTATCAACGTCCACAAAATAATGAAAAATGGAAAAATGATAAAAATAAAGACATTATTCTTGGTCATTCATGACATTCTTTTGTTGACCAAAAAAGAACAAAATTTACTTCCTATATTAAAAAAAAGAAAAGAAATGTAAAACAATATCCTATAATACCATAACACAAAACTAGCTACTAGCTCACTGACCAAGACCTATTTTAGCCAAATTACTATTTTGCCTCAACCGTGGCGTTGTATCACTTCGTCGCTAGCGAATATTAGCTTATATCAATGAGGGACGAGATACCAAAAGAAAAAAAAAACAAGGAAAATATGTAACATTCAACTATAATACGGCGCTCTTGCAACGTTGTCGACTTACTTCTAGCCTATGCATACCTTGTGCTACATTTTTAAATGTTGGCAATGCACTGAAAACGCGATACTTCATCGTCATCGACGTTGTCCTTGTTTTATTTTTGTTGTTGGTTTTATTTTCTATTGTTTTCCATTTAACATTATCATTGTCAGTACTCGGTACTCATTGTAACCACCCACACTTCCTGTTGTTTACCTACTTTGTGGTTGATTTTAGACTCTCAAGTTTCTTTTATTTAAATTTTTTCCTGCAATACTTTTACTCAACAACTTACCGTTATTATTTTGTGTGTCGTTGCTGTGGTTAATATTACCGAGTTGACTTGGTCAAGTGTGCCGAGTGATTTTTTTTTCTTTAGCTTCGTTTCATGATTGTGGGAAGTCATCAAATATTTATTCACGATTTTAGATATTTCTTGAGGTCGCATTTAAATGGTTTGTTCTAGTTTTTGCGCTTCCTTTCGTCCAGTGGAAGTCATGATTTATAAATATTTTACTGGTTCGCAAATTATATAAATATTGAACCTTGAATGCGCTGCCTTGTAATATGGTTGGCAGTTACAAGAGAACATTTAAGAGCAGTTGATGGCATAATGATTTTTAATTATAAAGAAAATATTATCTTTACGGAAAGGTAATTGCTCATAAGTACTTTAAAGTTTTTTTAAATTAATAGCTAAGAAGCAAATGCAGCCTGTTATTAAAAGAAAAAGTAATTGAGCAGTAAGCAACGTTGTATGTGTTAACATAATTAATACAAAACTTAATTTAAATAATGTCAGCGGTATACTTGTTAAATAATTGCATATAGTTCAAAATTGTGTTCCTAAATCACGAAGTTAAACCCTAGGATGGGCAACTGGGCTTATCTAGGCCCATTTTTAGTTTAAGGGGACAGTACACACCTGGATTTTTCAAAATCCAAAAATTTCTTTCTATTTTTCCAGCGAGTTTTTTGGCTGCTGCAGTTTTTTGAAAATAGCTTAAAAAATCACGGCTGGCGTAATTTTGCATCACTGGAACGTCCGAAAAAATAAAAACGGGGTTTTAATCAGCATCAAAGCCGCTAAAGATTTTTTGTTGGCAAAAATTGACAAAAAGGCGGCGTTTTTTCGAAATAAGCTGATTTTTCGGACCAAAAAATCCCTTGAAAAATCAAAATACGTTACCGATCTTTTTATCCGTAGTTCAATCTAAAGACTTATAAGTATACAATAACATATTAAAATTTCAGAACGATCAGTGTAGTAGTTTTTTTTTTATCACGCCGGCCAACTCAAAGAATGTGATTTCTAGAAAAAGCGCTTTAAAGTTTTAAATACCGATTATTTGGCCATGACACTCTGCGTTTAAAACTTTCGCCATTAACATAGAAATTTATCATAAAATAAGAAATTAATCATAAAAAAAATTTGATTTTTTAAACTTTGATATTTTTTGACTCCTCGATCTGAAACATCATGTCTTATTGCGGGGATTTTTCATGAGAACAAAAACCAAAAATGTATCGATCGGATTCAGCTCGTAGAAAAAATTGTTCTTTTAATTATCTTAATACCGAAAACTACGGACGTGTTTTTGCATTTCATGCATAATAGCATAATTAGACACTGGTCTAAATATTAAAAAAGCTGGCCAAAAAAAAAAAAAAAAAAAATTAAGGTGGGAAAAATAGAAAAATTACAAGCACATCGAATTCAGGATGTCTAAAGTTTACGAAAAACAAAACATTGTTATCAAATTACTGAAGGGGGTTTCACAATGCAAGAAAAAACTTAGAAAAAAAAATATGAAAAAACTTTTTAAAGTTGTGATTTTGTGAAAAAGCTTAAAAAAAAAAAAACAAAAAAAATATCAAACATGTGTAACAAAAGTGCATATATGTAGTATATTTGTTAGTTATGATCGTATTAGCTTTAGTATAACAAAAGATCTAAGTCATGGAAGAGTTTTTTTTTCATTTTTTTTTCAGTTTTTAATATAAATATATCAAGGCCGCGAATATATTAGAAGCAGAGTGTCTCATAATGATTTTACTTAAACACTGACTCTTAAAATTTGCCTTGAGGTGCCTTTTCATTTGATATGATTTTAGGCCAGATGTATAGAAAAATGTAAAGACATCAACTTACAAAAACCTGCATTCACGTGGTTAAATCTTGGCTTATTCTCTAAGTAAAGCAGCCATACGGAAGTACTGATAGGTCTTTTAATATAATTTATTATTTTAAATAAAAAAAGGACCTTAAATACTGCTACTTTATAAAGCAAAATAAACAAATCTTTAAGCCTAAGCTTTTTTGTAGCTTACGAAAAATTCTTGACTTCACTAGACACACGAGTTGGGAAAAAAATGTTTCCAAATCAGCTGAAAGAAGAAAAAGGCCTAAAACGGAAGAATTAAAAACATCAAACCCATTAAAAGTTTTATCGTACGCTACTTCTTTGCCGATGAGATGATTTATGTGCTTAACTTATTAGAGAAATAGAAATATAGTCACCAGTGCAAGCAAAAAATTACTTGATAAACGGAACGAAACAGAAACTAAAAGAAGAGTCAGTATTAAAAATGTTGAATAGTACTGAACATACAGCAGCTTTAAAGATGCTTCAGATACTGATAGAGATGATTCTGATTCATACGAAGAATGTTTAACAAAGAGCTGGGCAATAAAGATTACATGTGCAATTGATTGTGGCAAGGATTAGATTATTTTTATCCCAATTTAAAAAATTATTTCCCTTATAAGTTTTAACCCTACGATTACTGACAAGTTTTTAGTATATCGTTGCTTGACAAGTTCCCTAGGCAACTTCTTTATGAATATGGGGTACGCTTCTAATAATTATTTAATATCTTGGACACAAATAGAGTCATTTCAATTTTTTGTGGTCATATGTGTGGTGTAGTATTGTAGAAAATGTTTGTTTATATATTTAAGCAGATGCAATAGAGAAAAAAGCTAAGCTTAGTGTCATTTTTTCGTATTTTCTTTTCAAATTCTTATATTTTTTTCTTACCGACAGGGTAGGCAAACACAATAAAATATTAAAAAATATTGTATTTAGTTTCTGCATACTGCTTTGGCAGCTCCTTCGTATGTAGGAATGCAAGCATTGCATTTCTTCAAATTAGTCGAATGTACAACACATTGAGGCTATAGAGCATATTGTATGAAAGCCCATTCAAGGTTCCTGTGAACCTTGTGGATGGAGCAAAACCACCAATATAGTAAAAATTTTTACGTAATTATATCGTTTCTTATTTCATTAGCTTCTATACATTCCATTTAAAGAAGTCAGGAAGGCTGCGGCATTTTGGTCCAATCATATTAAAATGCTTCATCGTTGAAAACTTTATAGGTCCCTGTGGACCATCTCAGGCATCAAAAGGCTAACACTTACCGTAGAAGTAGTAGAACACTACTTGATTTATTAACCATTTAGTAGAAAAAATAATATGTTCCCTGCTTCATTAAGTCGCACGAGTACCTTTTTTTACAACTGTAGCTTTTTTGATGTTAATTTGTTGAAAGTTCAAGTAAGGAATGACCAAAAATATTTTTGCAATAAGATCTACGTACATTTATGTAAAATATTATAATTTTCTTGAGCCCAACTACTTTTTGGTGGGTAAATTTTTTCAACATTGGGTTGTTTTGTGTCACTTGTATCAGTAGTGTTGAATTTTTGTTAAATTTCTATTCTGAGTTGTGATTTTATATGAGCAAATGTTGCAATAGTGCGATAAAGTTGTAGTAGCTGAACTCTATTGTTATTGTATTTGAAGGGTACACTTTCAAAGAAATGAAATGTTACCGGTGCAGTAGGGGTTTTCTTGCCCTAACTGGCTTATTGTTAGTAGTTTTAATAGTTTTGTTTTTCTTTGACCGAATATGAAACAACTGTGCGCTGCAGTTTGCATTTGTGGTTTTTTTTATCTTTATAAACTTTTATTATATCAACTATTTGACATTTCAGAAATAACTTTTACTAATTCAAAAATGAATAAGTGGAGAAATGAAATTGTTATAAATGCGTGTTGATTAATTTTAATACTTCTTTATATTTTTGAACTTTGCTAGAAAGTAATTGAAAATTCCCTACTATTTAAAGAAAAAAAAAAAAAGAAAACTTAATTTCAAAAGCCGCCTCTTAAGTTGAAACGACTCTCAAGCGTTTAAGATTTCTTAGTCGGAAAGTGGATGCTTAAATTGTTGAGCTTAAGCTAAGGCATTTTATGCCATAATTTTTTCCACTTAATTTGAACGTGAAGTAGAAATTCTTTACATAAAAACTAGCTACTTCATTTGAATTCGTTGAAGCAGCATAATTATGCTCATTATTTAAATAAAACGACCACTACGTGAGCACTCGACAAAAAAAAGAAAACAACATACACACTCTTATGCATTTGAGGCACTTATGTATAACTGTAGTAAAAAAATTCTACGAGTAACAAAAGCTGTCCAGTTTTTTTATGAGTTCACCAACACATAAAAGTATAACATTTATAGACACAAGTATGCACACAGGGTACACACACACATACACACACACACACACAGACTCACCCCCATGTACTCATTCACCAACACGCAGTGAACACTGTAATGCTTAAGAAACAATTTGTTACGTTTTATTATTGTTGTTGTAGTTGTGCTTTTTTGCATAACTACTATTTTTGTTTTTTGTGTGCGGTTTTATTCTGCTGTTTTGTTGTTGATGTTGTAGTTATTGAAGTTGTTTTTTGTTGTTGTTTCTGCTGTAGCGCTTGTTGCCTTGTTAGCACGCATATTATTTTGCTAAATACACGCCAAGTTTTGTGTGTTGTTTATGTATGGGATGATTTCTTATGTGTTTGCATGTGTGCTTGTGTCATCAATGCAATTGTATTACTTCAGTTAAAGTTGACTTTTATTATGACTTCTACGATTGACATCGTTAAACTAGTATTTTTTTTTTCTTGCATCTTAATAGTTGTTTCTTGTTCAACGTGGCGTATGAGTAACATTCAATCGAAAGGGAAATGCTTTAAAAATACGAGTAGAAAGTCGTTTTGTACAAAATGGCTCTGTGTAATGTAAGTTCAAAATTAGAATATGACTTTGAAATTGAAATAGAATATAACAGTTGTTCATAATAAGCAAATTTGTTTTGTTATGTAGGCAAAATTTTTTGCTTTACTTTCAATCCTAAGAAAAAGTTTTTTTTTCAATGTCTTATTTTTAATTTATGCTAGAAAATAATTCAAATGTGTTCCGGCAGCCGCTATAAATTTCAAATGTGCTAAGGCCCTTTAACGACAAGTTTTCTTTAAATTTTAAAACAATTCAATAAATAAATTTAACCATTAAAGATTTTTAAAAAAAGTTGATTTTCTAAGAGATGTTCTCATTCTAAGCACATAAAAAAATATTTTTTTTTATTAAAGTAAGAAATTAAAGTAATTTATTTTAGCATTTAAGAAAGTATAGAAATTTTAAGTATAAATTAAAGCTTAATTTATTTTTAATAGCAAACTTAGGGCTGACACATTTATTATTTAGTAAACAAAATTGATGAAAACCTTTAATTTAATTTGATTGGTAACTCTGGCATACAGCTGCGAGCGTAATAATTGCAGTCCTCTTATATTCAGATATAAATAATACAGATATAAATAATAATTTGGATAAATAATACTAGTCTTCAAATTTCGTATCCGTTAAATCCAATATTATTCCTATACATATGTACATTTAACGCTGGTTTCAAATCTGTTCTCAGTTTCCTCCTATATTTTTTTTACATTTTTAATATACAGGGTGTTTTACGTTTTTAGCACGTGCTTAGTATAATTGATCTAGAATCTGAATTATTCACCATAAAATAAAAAATATTATTTTGGATCTTAAAAAAATATCAGCTTTTCAATCAATATATCAACCACTATAGTGTTATATGCGGTAGCGGAGCAAATATTTTAAGATTGATTATATAATAAAATATCGAACAGTTTTATATCTTTTGTTTTAGCGGAGCTGTAATCGTCCATATTTAGAATTTGAAAAAACTATTGATTAAGTGTATTTTTACATGAAAAACAGACATTTTAAATTTAGACGATTATATTTCCGCTAAAACAAGAGATAAAAGTTTGTTGATATTTCCTTATATAATCCCAAAAATTTTCTACGCTACTGCACATGACACGATAGTGGTTGATATACTGATTGAAAAGCTGATATTTTTTCTAAAATGCAAAATAATATATCTTATTTTATGGTGAATAGTTAAGATTCTAGATCAATAATACAAAACACGTGCTAAAAACGTAAAACACCCTGTATATTGAAAATTTTACCGGATACGAAATTTTTAGACTAGTATTTTTTATCCAATCATGTCTGAATATATGAGTACTGTTATTATTTTGTTAGCAACTGTATGCATCAGTGTATTGCAATATTAGCTGCACAATTCGATAGTCGATTTTTCAGCAACACAAACGGTCGTTGTCATAACTAATGAAACCTTAAATTAAAATTCTTGCTAGGATTTATTTGTACATTTTTGGTTTATAATTGTTTTTATTAATGGATATATTAGAAAGTTATTTGGTGGAAATTTTTTGTTATATTACTGCAAATTATAAGGTCTATGATTATTTTCTCATCAATTCATTTTACAGCATGGGTGCACAAAATTAAACATACACAGTTCTATGTTTGTGTTGTAAAGCTTTTGGTTTTAAAGTTTGAAACGAAAGCAACAAGCTTTCAGGAGCTGTCTAGACTTCAAGATAGCAGGTTGGGTTTGCTTAATGTTTCGACTAGTTTTTTGTATGCGCAATCTAAATGAGGTGAAAATTAAACTCCACAAACTAACTTTGATTCTTTACTTGTTGGGATTTCAAACGGGTTGGTTGCATTATTTGGAGATAATTATTTTATGCTTCAATGAAATGAAGATGTTTGACGAAAGTAGGGCTATGGAATAATTGTTTGCTGATATCAATTAACCGATTAAATACTTACTCGCGCAAAAATAAAAATTAGCTTACGAACCATGCAGCAACATTACCTTTAAAACTAGTAAGGAATTATCTTCGACTGGGCCGAAGTTAAAATAGCCCCACAGCCGAATTAGAGTATATATAAAGTCTTAAGCAAACTATTAAATATATTTAAAGAGATTTTCCCGTTTTGGTTAAGTCACCGATTTTTACAAATTTAATACTAAAAATAAATAATAAATATTTAAGACACTGTGCGAAATTTGAAGTCATTAAATTGATTTTTGTGGAATTTAAAAAGATCTTACCGTTTTGGTTAAGTCACTTTGTATGGGTGGTAGGCGTGGTTTTCATCCGATTTTGATCAAATTTGACCTACATTTTTGTATAAAAAGCTTATATTTTGAATTTCGTTAGGATAGCTCAAAAATTACGGCTGCTATCGAGGACACAGACGGACAGGCGGATAGATGGACAGACGGACATGGCTAAATCGACTCAGGAGGTGATGCTGATCAGGAATATATATACTTTTCTATACCGGCCACGTCTCCTTATCGGCGTTACAAACGGAGTGACAAAATTAATATACTCCCGTTACGTTTTTTAAACGTGGGGTATAATAATAAAAGGTGTCGCTGTTCATACCATATCTCGACTCATTAAAATTGTTTTTATGCATTTTATGCGTGCACCATCAAGCGTGAAAGTTGGTGCAGGAGAAAAAAATAGAAGCTAAATGTAATATTTTAAGCCACTTAACTGAAGATTTGAGCGATTAATGCTTGATTTTCTCTGTTGTTTAATTTATTTATCAGCTACATGCAACAAAAATTGGCGGCCCTCTCTAAATACAATTTTACCTACGCCCATGGATGCTCGTGAAATTTTGTTTGAAACACGTGAATGGATCGTCCAATTTAGTTATCAAATATAAAAAATGTATTATTTTCATAACTGACAAAAAAATGTTATTTTTTTATTATCACCATCAGAATAATATTTATCACTTATTTAAATCCAAATTGAATGAATCTACAAAAAAATTCTTTTTACCAAAGTTGTGCATAAGTTTTTTTGAAAAAAAAAAAAATTGAAACGACAAATATTTTCTGTTTTGGCATTTTCAATTTAAAGTCTAATCAATTTCAAATAAATCGAGCTAAAATTGATTAAAATCGTTGCATTAATCGTTACATTGATTTTGATTTGATCGACAATTTTATAAAGGTAACTTATTTCGACGATAATTTAATTTCATATGCCTATAGAAAAGAGTGGCTGGTATAAAAATGTACAATATTCTTTTTTCACCAGCATAAGTCTTGTGCCGATTCAGTCATTTTGCTTCTCTGTATGGTCTTTTGTGATCTTGAAAAAACATTTTTGCGATCACGAAACAAAATACGGCTTAAATTTTATTGTTATCGTTATAAAGTTCGATTAAATGTTTCAATTTACAAAATAACGATAAAATTCAGAAAGGAGTAATATAAGATGGAAGCCGAGCCTACCTCTCATATAAAATTAATTTTAAAAAGTTTATACATAAGCTATACCCTCATATATGCACTCTGAGTGTGAATTTTTTAGATTAGGGATAAATAATGTGGCAACACTTGCTTTTTAAAGTTATTGATTTAATGTTTAAGTTATTGATAATAAGTTACTTAATTTTATGATCTATTTTTGATAATTTCTAACGGCTGACAATAAACAAACACACTTCAATCAACACAATCAATGGAGACAACAGTTGGCAACTGAATGAGTAACCTTTGCAATTAAATTATTTATATAATTACATAATAGTTAAAATGAAATTAAATAATGTACAACTTTTCTGACGATTACAGTAAAAACACATTCATAGAAAAACATAGCTTACTAAGGGGTTGTCCATAAACTACGTTACGAATTTGGGGGGGGGAGGTGTTTAGATATTATAACGTTACCAAAAATTAAAACAATCGACGAAAAACCTCTAATTAATAACATAATCATTTCAAAAATTTTTAACCTTACATGTTTATGTTTGATCGTCTACTTTTGTTTCAACGATTTCTTCCACCGCCTTTCCCCTCGACACAGGAACCTTTTGATATTCCTTCACCATCTCAGCACACGTCTGAGAAATTTGGGTCTTTGCTTTTGCGACAGGCTTTGATGTTAAGGCCTGAATGTTCTTGATCAAAGGAGATACCGTATGACATGTTCTGTCCTTCTCAGAAAGAAGAAATCGGTTCAAGGTCGTGTCCTACCTGCGGCTTGTATTTCGTTTTTAAAACTTCTATGAATTGCCATAAGTTTGTATTATATCATTTACAATAAATCGGAATAAAAAATACTATTTAAATAAATCAATTTTCAGAAAGCATTTAGACAAAAACACAGAACTTGGTGTAGCTCGGGTGCAGCCTTTAAGGGTACTCTGTCAAAGACCAGGTGAATTTCTTTGCGTTAGAAATGAGGATTCATCTGATGGGTCGACATAGAATCCGATGAAAAATTCTATTTTGAAGAATCCTCAACAAAGCTACCAGCTTCTTCTATCCCAGTGATTGAGAGCATCGATTCTTGGATCGCATATGGAATAGCTTTTACAGATGATATTAATTATTGATTTTTTTCTAATTGTTCCTTTAATGTATCTAGTCATACTAGTCACTAATACTAGTGAAAATTGTCAGAGTTAGTCAAAATATATAATCATTCGAATGAATTAATTTCATATGTCACGTTACTTTATGGGGGGAGGGGTTTTTAAAAGCACTACGAAAAGTAATGCAGGGGGAGGGGGGTAAAAAAAACCGGAAAATCAGTAACGTAGTTTACGGACGACCCCTAAGGTATTGCTAACATTTCAGTTAAAAAAAGTTGATTTCATTGAAAGCGTTCAATATCAAGTGTGTATGAAAAAAATTGCATAAGCTAAGCAAAAAAATAATTTGTCACGATCATATGGCAAGTTAACCAAAGTTAAACCCACCAGTATTGGGCGTCACTGAAAAACTTTGTCCTTGGTTTGAACTTTATTTTAAGCAGTCATAGAGTTAAACTTGCACTGAAAAACTTGCACTAAATGCAAAAATACTTTTGGCAAATACAACCTCACAACGCATTTTGTATACTCGCGATACTTAAAAATCATTCATCATTCATAAATAAACAATGAAAGCAACTATTTTTTTAACAATAAATTTTCCTAAAAGTTCACTAAAAACCAAGAATTTTGTCGTCTTCTTCCTGCTGCAGAGGGTCATGTCAATCTAATAGCCTGCGAATGCTTTTTACTAAATTCTATGTCTCCTCAGGTGTTATTTTTGACCATTTGCACCGAATGTTGTACTTGAGCGTATTTTTGACGATATGTGATTATTTTAAATTTTTTTTCCATTAAGTGAAAAATATGCTCAAATAAGTTCTTATAAGGTGACTGCGAAGGTGTTTTCCCTAAACTTTCCACCATGGTTGCCAAATTTTCCTTTAAAATATTCAAATGAAGTTGTTTACCCCTTGTATCATTAATAAAAACGAAATTCCCAAGTCCATATGCCACCACACACCTCTAAACCTTAACGTTACCGCCACCGTATTTCACGGTGTTCATTGCATTATTTTCCAGCAGCTCTTTTTTCGGTTTTCTCCAAATTTTTTTAAGCGGTATTCGAGAAAAATAAATTGAATTCGAATTCAGCACTAAATATAACACAATTCCAAAATTGTTCTGGCTTATTTACTTGGAGTTTTGCGAGATACAGCCTCTTTTTCTTGTTTGTAGTTAAAATATACGGCTTGTGCTGAGGAAGTCATCGATGATATCCAGCTTTATTAAGGATATTTCGATTTGTTTGAGACACACAGATTTTTCTAAATTATTACTGCAATTTATGACATAGTTTAACATTCGAAATATTTTAATTTTGTGTAGCTAATACAATTCGCAACTTGCATGGCCGCCCAGATCAGCTCTTACACTCTACTTTGCCGGTATTAACATAATGTTTTATGATGTTACGCACACTGAAATATGACCGCTGTACTATTTTACCAATTTCAAACGATACGACTTTTTCGATGTTTATCAATTTGGCGATGCTACAGCAGTTGAACGATGTTCAACATCGCTTTGTATTTTGTTGTTGTTTCTTATTGTCCCGTTGGGAAAAAAGGTTTTCACATTCGTTTAGTTTTACCAATCTTTATGTCAACATACTGGAATAAAAATTATATTCTGTAAATCTATTCAAAACGACCTTTGGTAAAATGGTACCACAATTTGCGTATTTACATATATCTCTATTATTTTAATATCTTCCAAGCCTTCAAATGAACGTCTGTTTCTTCAATTAAAAACAAAATAATTTCGTCGAATTGGGGTATTGTCAGTAACTTTTCGATTGCAACAAAATTCATAATTTGATTTTCATGAAAAATAATTCTTATTATGTATGTATTTTGAAATAAGTTGTTTTTACAATCAAAATAAAGCTAAACAAAAAGTCTGGACGTTTTCAATTTCTTAGGAAATATATTCTAAGAAACTGAACATTATTTTGCGTAAAAAAGAATCGTCTCGTATTTCTATTAAAATTGGCTTCGAAACAACGAATAATTTTTAAACTAGTAAACCTGTGTTGCATTAAAACGCCAAAATCAATGTAACTAGATTTTATTTTAAGGTATTGAATAGATTTTTAACTGATCAAAACTGAAATGAAATTAATTTTGTCACTTTTGCAATAAACGCGGTTTTACACGCGCAACGACGATATAATGTTAGCATATTTAATTTCATACTCAAATTTATTTTAAATAAACAAGAGTAAGAATTTTTTCTTGATTTTCAGTTGAAAAATGCTTGAAAAAAAATGTCATTTTACCATTTTGGAATTTCTTTTTAAATTTTTGAGTTAATTTTTAACAATTAAAAATTTTCCGACCAACAGCTTAGAAATTTTTTTTTTCAACTGTAAGAATTCATTCCAGTATCACTTTGATATTGAATATATCAATTCATAGTTTTAGCTGTAAAATTATAAAAGATTATTCGTCAGTATAACAATTTCATAGCAATTAGCCGATAGGTGGCGGTAAACACCTCACATATTTTTAGGCATATGCTGAAATTAAGAAGAGAGAAAGCGACATAACAACAGTTATATGAAAAACATTAGCTCGCTATAACATAATTTTTAAGAAATAAAAAGTCCAGTTTGCACACCTACAGGTCTAAGCCTACCAAGCCATACCAAATTTATTAAGATTTGACTTGTTCTTAAAAAGCCTTACGCTGGACAAAATTTTCGTTTGCGTAATATATAGAAGATGATATAATTTTTTGTTTCTGATATATTTGATACCCAAATCAGGTGATATCGATAGAATTCAAAATAGAAACATATCCATAGAAACATATCCATAGAATTTAAAAAATTTGTTTTTGTACTTAAATAACTATCTTAAATTTAAAGTAGCTTTCAGAACAAAAACATTTTTTTCAAACTATCTCCTGGTGTTATTTTTAATGAAACATAATCCTCGTAAAAAATAAGTTATATGAAAGATAGTAAAATTTAATACATTTTTTCTCAATTTTTAAAAAATTTGTATGAGCTCCGAGCATCAAAAGCCCTCTTAAGGCCATTTTGATTGATTTCAAGTTGCGAACTTATTCCTTGGGTACAGGGATTTATTTTCTCATATGCTTTACTGCTAACATGACATGAAACAGCTGCAGCAAACAATCATTCCCCGATTATTTGTCGCTCATTTTCCCCGTATGCGTTTGTTTGCCTGCGATATTTCAATTAATTAAAACCAGAACAACCGCAACGTTACGTTGTGAGCTAGGCGGCGTTGCCACCTGCTGCAACTCATTATTAATGCTTATAATGAGATAGTATAAACTCCGTTGACATACAAGCCAACATAGATACACATTAATACATATTTGCAGCATTGGAAATTATTTTCTATCATTGTGGTTATGTTTTTGTTTTTTTTTGCTTTACTATAAACTTTGCACGAATCGCTTTGAATTCATGCCATCGTAGTGTAAAAATGTACATGCATGAGTTGACAGGTATTCGCATTCTTATGTATTTACATACATTTTTCTGCGTATTTGCGGAACCTATTTTAGCTCGGTGCTTGGCTTAAAATACTATCGAGAACTAAACCTCTAACAAATAAATGGGTTAAAACTTTTACACATGCATATATATATAATATATATATATATATATATCATATGTAGATACTTGTATGCAAATAAATGAGCACAACTACTTTTGAGTTTTGTTGTTGCTTGAATGTTGTCTGTGGTGTTGTCAGGTATCTGCGTGCAGCATGTTGATAATGATAATGAAGTTTTTGTTGTCACCACATAAAATGTTGATGATGACTGGAATTAATCGCTTGACAGCGCAAGTGATCAGGAAAGGATTATCCTATATTTAACTCAGATGCAAACTCCTTCTAACTGACACACAAAGCAATGCAGCTTGAACTTTTTACAAAAGCAGTTGAAATGTAAAAAAAAGTTAAAAATCATTGACATTTCCTAAATTAGAACGGATTTTTTTTTTTTTGTGTTTATGCCTTGCTTCTATGCTTTGTATAGCAATTTAAATAGTGTTCACCTGTTTGCATGAAGTTTTACCTTTATCAAAAATATCGACATAGCTTAATCGCTCAATGTCAACACAAGTCTCATGGATTTTTAATATCACCGGCTTATGACATAATTGAGCTGGGAATTCTGAGCACTTTGATAAAAAATTATTCAGATTAGCAAATTATGCAGTACTTCCTATTAAAGCCCATTTTTTTCATTTTCAGTCGAAACTATCAGAAAATTTATTTTTCAAAATTCAGTGTAGCAAATGTTAAAGTAAGCTCTGATTTAAAAATTTTGCAAAAAGTAAATGCGTGTCACGTAATTAAAAATGCTATAAAAAATATTTTTCTCAAAAAATTGTTCTCGCACCTAACCAATAAATTGAAAAGACCTACGTTAACATTTGATAGTCTAAACTCCTTATTTTTTGTTCTGTATTAAAGTCATTTAGTAGGGTTCTAAATTTCAAACTCAAAAAAACAACGTACAAAAAACAAAACTCTATAAAGACAGTTGTATGTTACCTACCTCGAGTAGAAAAACCATTAGATTAATATACATAAACTAGTATCGCCTATGGTCAAAATTCAACCATATCAAAACCGATTCGTCTTTTTTTATTGTGTTTTTTTTTTCTTTTATTGAGGAACGTTTAACAAAGTTAAAAAATATCAAACTGAAAAATACTTTTGGCTAATATAATTTCACAACTAATTTTACATACTCTGCCCTGAAATGAGAATTATTCATGAATAAACAATGAATGCAACCAAATTTTTGTACCAATAATTTCTGCTGCTTAGAAATTAGAGAGGGAGATCTCCCATTTTCTGCTTCCGACGATGTCAGAATTAGTGCGTGCTCCAAAAACTGTACCTTTCAGCGAATTTTAACACAAAAGTTTCCACCTGTTGACTCCGCTGAATGTGGTCATTGTGTGTGACCCAAAACATTTTAGCTATCTCTATACCACCTCAGCTGTTATTGCTATTAATTTTGTTTTATTTTTTTTTGTTGCATTCGGTGGGCGCTACACGAAATGTTACTCCTACCTTGTAGTTATTGCACCATGATCAATATTCTTCATTAAATTATTATGCTCAGACTTTAATTTGGATACGATTTCAACAATTGAATCTTGTAAAATTTGATCCTACCTCTAAAAAGCCATAAACCAGTCCCCATGCTTAGCTAAATTTTTAAAAAAAATATAGCATGTGAAGGGTCCTCCTAAAGCAGAGAAAACTCATATTTATGACATAACTGTTGCTTTTTACGTACCTAAAGAAGTTTTCACTTCAAAAAGTCAAGCCACATCAGTTGAGCCGTTCACAAGTACATCGGAGGGCAACGAACACTATTTAATTTTTATTCATATTGTTTGGTGTTAAAAGTAGGCGTGGCTACATTTATTTATATAGTGACCGCACCTTGGATCCATAGCACCTACATGCCAAGTTTAACTGTTAACCCTACGGTCCATAACCGGGTACCCGGGTACTTTTTTGAACTTTAAAGTGATGCTGTTCCTTTATTATTGAAGATATCAACATGAAACTCCGGATCATCAGAGATTTCGGCTAAACTTAGAGACTAGAAAAAAGTTGATCAAATTTGGTTAAATAAATTAACTAAAAATGAGTTTAATGTTTTGGCATACAGGGGTCCATGACCAGGGTACCGGGGTACCTTAGTGCAAATTACCTAATATTTCAAAGACAAAACATTTGTTTTATTTTTATTTTGTTTCAAAATGTTTATTGATGTGTAAAAAATGAACTGTAATTGTTTTTTAGTTAAATTATTTATATTTTATTCATTTTAACTTATTTCTAATATTTGATGTCTTATGTTGAGTCATTGTTGAAACATGGAAAACATTTTAATATTGTTTGAATATATTGATCGCAAATTGGTTTCTTGCAAACGTAGCAGACTTTTCTCGTCTTTTTTTTTCCTGTTGACTGGCAAAGAAGCGCACAAATAGCAGCATCCTGTTATTGGCTTCCTGCCATCAGTAGATGCAGCCGTAGAAGTAGATGGTTGCTCGGTATAGGTTACCGTCTCCATTGGTCTTCCCAAAAAGCTCTCAATTGCTGATTTAGTTGAAAAATGGCACGTTACTTGGCGATTAGCTACTCTTTCTTCTATTATTGGCGCACACAAATCTCCAGCAAGTTTACGCAAAAAGCGTTTTTTCCGTGTTGTTTGATATGGAACAGTTCTGTTATTATCATAAAATATAGTGTATGCCGCGAAAGCACTAACATCGAGCATATTGTACAAAAACTACAAAGGCCACCTTTTTGTGTGTCTCTGTGTGGTATACTCCCGAAGCGTCTGGTCCATAACATCCACGCCACCTTTCGTTTTGTTATAAAAATTGATGATTTCTGGTTTGCCGTTTTCTTCTACAGTTGCATCATCATGCAGAGTCAACAACAATATTACGGAATTTGTTTTCCTCTGTTTGTATGAAACCATAGTCACCTTCTCGTGGAAACCAAATTTGCTTGTCCCAACGGTCCAACTCTTATCGTCTTTCATTTCTGTTGGTATATAGGCTTTGTTTCGCCGCAGTGTTCCAACAATGCTAAGTTTGACGGATATCAGCTGCTTTGCCAGTGGCTGCGTCGTAAAAAAATTATCCATGGTGATATTACGTCCGCTATTGTGGTATGGCCCAACCAAATCTCTGACTACTCTTTCGCCTACACCGATTTCGCGACCACTGTCTTGTTTGCCAGTATATATTTGACCATGAAGAGGATAGGAATTTTTAGCATCGCATATCCACCATACCTTGATCTCGTATTTCGCAGGCTTCGATGGAATATACTGGGTAAATTTTGTTCTGCCGCGGTACGGATACAATTGTTCGTCGATTGTAAAATTTTCTGTAGGCACATAATATTTTGCGAGATTGGCGTTCAACATTCTCCAAATATCTCGTATTGGAGCAGCTTTGTCTGTGCGCTGCCTCTCGTTTCTTGTTCTCGCGTCATCAAAACGTATAAAACGAATAAGATCCCAGAAGCGGTTTAATCCCATTGTTGCACGAAATAGAGGATGAGACAATTGCGTCCATAAGTCCCTTGCATTTTCATCATTGGAATGATTTGCGCCTGCCATTATCAGCATTCCAATGAATGCGTATATTTCTGCCACTGTCGTATCCTTCCACTTCAATTGACGCTTTGTTGGGTTTGCTGCATTGTAGGCATCATGAGTTGAATTGGCTTTTTTGTTGGTATGACGCACGATTATATCGACCATTTCTAGTGTAAAATAACTCTTGAAGCATTGCATACCAGTCATACTTTCCGTCATTCGTAATGGACCACTGCGAGTTCTTACGATGTTGTGACTCCTTATTTGTTGACAAACAGGTGGTGTTGGTTGCCATTGAGTACCATCACGTACTCATACTTTCTGTTGTGCTTGATGTTGGTGCATTTTCTTCAACCATATCAGTTTCGCTGTCACTTTCATCTTCAAATACATCTTGCTCAATTTGCATTGGCGTGTCAATAGCGGCTGGAATTTCGATGTCATTGTCTTTACTTTCTGAGTCTTGCACTTCTCGCGTAAATACCTCTCGTTCTTCCTCAATTGGCTCTAAAGCGTCGTCATCCACAGTCATATTATCAAGTATAGACCCAATATATCCGCTTCTGGCTTCTTCGCTCAAACCCATATATTGTATTTCAGTTAAATATTCTATTTTGCGGTTCATTTTTCTTTAATTTCATTGTTCAACTGTTCAACTCTTCAACTTATACTGACGAAATCATTGATCATTGAAATGTATTCTTTTTCTACCGTAGCTGAACATTTGCTACCTAAAAACACAAACAAAAAAACACAAAAAATACAAACACAACATTTGCTACCTAAAAACACAAACAGAAACATAAAACCAGTTTCTGTTTACTTTTGTGTGCCTTTTAGGAAGAAAGTGCCCATAGAAACCAATTTTATCTTACAAACATGAAATTTGTACAGTTGAGATGTAAAAATTAAGCGTTTCTAATAATCTGTGCATATATATATTATATTATTTGAATATAAACGAAAAAACTTCACTAAGGTACCCGGGTACCCTGGTTACGGACTCACGTTCGTCCAGGTGGTTATAGACCGTGGTGTTAACTAGTGTACAACTCAAAAATTATAATGATTTCTGAAAAAGGGCATGTATGTATGTTAGAGTAGGTCAAAAAAATCGATTAATATTTTTTTAAAGTGACACGGATTATAATACAGGTTGCCAATATTCGAAGCGCCCATCTGGCAACACTGTAACTTTCCGCAGTGATGCCAAATCGACTAATGACATACCGCGCTTAAAGCGTCATTCCAAGCAAACGTTTACAATGGAACAGTACACGCCACGCGAACGCACTAAAATTGTTGAAATTTACATTCAACAAAACAAGTCAATAGTGAAAACTCAACGTGCTTTCAAAAAAATAAATAAAATGAAAAGTGCGCCTTCCAAGAAAACAATTTATCGTTTGTATGAAAGATTTACAACTGGTAATACTCTTGGTAACCCAAAGAAGCCAAATAAAAAGCGACCAAGGCGATCGGATGAGAATATTGCAGCCGTACGAGCCAGTATTGAGCAGTCACCAACAACATCCCAAAATCGCCGTTCTCAGCAGCTCGGCATTCCCCGATCCACTTTACAACGCATTTTACGTGTTGATTTGAATTTGTTTCCGTACAAAATTCAATTGGTAAACAAATTGTTGCCTACCGATAAGCCACGTCGATTGGAATGGGCCCAAAGAGTCATCGAAATGGCTGAAGAAGACGAGCAATTTTGGCATAAAATTATCATGAGCGATGAAGCTCATTTTCAGTTGAACTGAACGATAAACAAACAAAACTGCCGTATTTATGCCACTGAAAATCCACAAGAGATTCAAGAGGTACCTCTTCACGATGCAAAAGTCATTGTTTGGTGCAGCGTTTGTGCTAAAATGCTCATTGGGCCGTTCTTTTTCGAAGATGATAATGGCCACAGAGTTACTGTCAATCAGGAGCGTTATCGCGATATGATAAACAATTTTTTCATGCCAAGCGTTCGTCGAAAGCGTATCAGGCACAACTGGTTTCAACAAGACGGCGTGCCACCACACACAAGCCGCACTACAATCGATTTTTTGAAGCAATTGTTCCCTGGCCGTTTGATGTCAAAAAATGGTGATTTCGATTGGCCGCCAAGATCACCAGATTTAACGCCTCCAGACTTCTTTTTGTGGGGTTATTTGAAATCAAAGGTTTACGTCAACAAGCCAAAGACCCTAGAAGAGCTGAAAACCAACATCCGTCAAGAAATAACCGCCATTCCCATCGAAATGTTGAAGAAAATCATGGAAAATGCTGCTAAACGGGCACAATATGTCGTAGAGGCCAATGGCGACCATTTACGAGATATCATATTTAAGAAATAATGTAAGCAAATCTACTTGAACCCAATTAAATGATATTCATGACGAACAGACAAAAAATTGTGGTTTCTTTGATTTATTTAAAAATAAAATGGGCGCTTCGAATATTGGCAACCCTGTATAAAAGAAAATACATACAAATAAAACTAAATTGATTTTAAAGTATTTGCGATGTAGTTGTGTTCTTCGGCCTTATTTTCAAGGTTTATTTCGGCAATTTTTATTTAAAATAAAATAAATTACAATCATTTAAATTTTTTTGTTATTTAACATTCATGTTATTTAACAATAGTTTTGAAAATTATTTTACGTTCAAAGTGGACACCTAAAAGAAAGTTGTGTTGCTGTCACGGGCGATTACGGCACTTGAAGTCATTTGAAAAAAAAAAATATGTATATATTATTATTCTGCGTGTTGTCATTCTGGCAGGTAGTAGATTTAAATATTATTATTAAAAAATTACAAAATGGCGAACTTCTAAGCAGACATATACAAATATCAGATTTTTTTTATCAGGGTAAAAATACGAAAAAAAAAAATTTAAAATTAACAATTCTACTATCTGCTAGAGCCATTCCCTGGCCGATCAAAAACTTTGTTACGAGAAAATCACTTTTCTATAGACGACGATTTTCAATATTTTGTAGAATATTACTTTCTAAAGCAATTTTATATAAATATAGTTTATATAATTGTACAAAAGTATGTAAAAGTTTAAATACTAGGTTATTTTTTTATAAACATTAGGGCGGAGTAAGGATGTCAACTTTTTTAGTTTTGTCGATCCCGGGATTTTCGGGATCTGAAAATACAATCCTGGGATCGTCTTAAAATTCAAAAAGTTTTTATTTCGTTAGTTTTTTTGCCAAAAAGTGCAACACATTTACTTCTATTTTAATATAATACATAAAATTTATTAAATTGATATAACAAAGTATAATTTTTACCAATTCAACAACAAAAAAATCAAACATAAAATTTGACAATCATATATTCTTAGTAACTTATAACATAGTTTTTGTAACACATGTACAAAAAATATATTTGGTTTAGCTAATCTACATAAAATTATTTTGAATCACTATTTAAACAACAACTCTTTTAAAATTGAATTTTTTTCATTTGTTATTTTTCACTTATCCTTCAAGAAACAAAAGCCAAAATTCCAATAAAATACTTTTTGTATTAAAAATCTTTGTAGTACTTTGCTTATATTAAAATTTATTCCAAGATTTCTAACCATGAAGTTAGTATATTATCTTAGGAAATTTTAGGTATATACTATTATTAATATAATATATGTATATACTGTTTTTTTTTTGTGCAAATCTACATTAAGGTGGCCCTAATTTATAAGTTTTTTTACGCCATAGACTTAAACTATTCAATTTGATATAAAATTAAAGTGTATGTAGCTTTTTCTCAAAAAATAAAAAATGCAAAATTTAAAAAACTGACTTTAAGGATACCTATTTCATAATCTTGAGCTTTTCGTACAAGAAACAACAAAAGGCAAAATTCAAATATTTTTCATTGGAATTTTGGATTTTGTAGTGTGTAGTTGTAATTGAAGGATAAGTGAACAATATTTAATCTGAAAAAATTAAATTTTCAAGATATTGTTGTTTAATCACTATTATCAAAATTATTTTATGTAGATTAGCTAAACCAAATATGTGTGTTTGTGCCAGAAGTAAATGTAAATAAGGACATAAATGTCATATACAACAAAAAACAAATGTTGATTAGAAGTAATGGACCACCCATACGTTGCCTTAATATAGCACCAAACGTAAAACAAATAAATAGCCATTAGCAATTTTATACAACATGATCGACGCGACTGCGTTGGGTGCATTTTGCGTCTGTTCTAGCATTCATACGAATGCCAAGAAGAGACGAAACTCTCGTTACGACTTTCTGTCATCACTTAGCTTTGAGTTGGCGACGTAAAACATGAAACACGTATGAAAGGGCCACTCATAATTGAACAACCCTATACACCAACGTCCTGGCTGCTTTTGAGCTTATGATCAACAAAAAAATTTCTGAGTCAGTTTGCCCGGACGCTTCACTTCCGGTTCCACTGAGAGACAAAACTGGTCATTTGCGTAGCTATTAATCTCAAAGCATGCAATAACTGTCTGAAATATAGAATTTTTATTAATTTGTGGGCGGTAAAAAGTAGGTATTTTTCAGTCAATTTGACAATCTCGATGACGTCACATTTACGTGCTCACAAATATGGCGGACATGCGTAGGGTGGAATCCGTTATAATTTATTCTTAATGTTCAACAGAGCTGTGTCGGTATTGGTTCCCATTGGGAAAAACGGTTTTAAAATTCGCTTAGTTTTACCTATCTTAATGACAAATTATTCGAATAAATCTATATTCTGCAAACCTACTCGATAATACTTTTCCATCTGTACACGGAGAAAAGTCGCGGCTTTAAATTTGTTAAGAGGTAAAAAAAATTGCAAGTAAAGTTTTGTTCAAAACTATCAAGAATTTATTCAGACTGGATGAAAATATGTTTGTTACACCTAGATTGAGAGAGAATTTACAGAAAAGTTCATTCAAAATTGTGTTATGTTTAGTTTTAATAAACTTTTTCTGTATTTATTGTTTGGTTTTAGAAACAATTTTTTCAAATAAAAACGAACTATGTTCGGATATATTGTTCCAAATAAATCTTGTTCGGATTTGTTTGAACACATTTTGTTTAAAATTAAAAGAGCAAAAAGAGAGCAGCATGCTAATAACTTCAGACTTTAAACAGCATTTGCTTTCATCTGAAAATGAAATATTTCCAACAAATGAGAAAAACGAGAAAAATTCAGCCCCCAAAAAAATTTGTTTGCGTCTGAACAATATATGTTTAAAATTTTAACTTATCTGGAATTCAAGAGAGGTACAAGTTCTGCTTTTTGGTGATTGTTCTAGTCTGTGAGTGGTTACCAGAAACACAGCCATGTGAACAAATTGAAAGTAAGTAAAAAAAAATTAATTAAATTTTAATCAAAACTAAATTATATATATTAAAAATTAATTTGTATCTAACTTTCTATGCACAACAAGCTGCTCAGAGTGCGTGAGAAATAAGAAACAGCGTCCTATCAAAATTTGGCAATGCTTCTGATTGAAATATATTGTGGAAAATGCGTTGGAAAAGCTGAACAAATTGTGTACAAATTAATTGGTTAAAAATATAGTAAGTAATTTGTTAACATACGTGTATGTAAAGCTAATATATTAGCTTTATAAACTAATCGTAATAAAAATAATTTGTTTAATATGTAAATATTTATAATAATTTATCATTTAAAATTTCTTAATACAAATGCATTGAAATATTTAATAAGAGCAATAATGTCCTTTTTTAAAAAAGAAGCTCATTCAAATAATATTTGTTTAAAATGTAAGTAAACTTCTTTAAGGAACAAAAATGTAATGTTCGGGTAACCGCTTGAAACAAATGATTTTTGTTCGTATCTGAAAAATTTCTCTTTTAGGTGCAAAAATGTAATTTTTTGATAACAGTTTAATGCAAACAATAATTGTTCACTCCCAAACAAGGTTGCCGCAACGATTCTGAAAAAAGTATCCATGAAAAGGCCAAAAAAGTATCCAAAAGTATCCACTTTTGAAAAAAAAGTATTCACGTATCTAAGTTCAAAAACCAATAATATATTCATTTTTAAAACACAAAAATACAACTTTAATATTTTTAAATAATAAAACCCAAATTTTTAAGCTTCCATAACAATTTTATTTATTTAATTTTAAGACTAACAAATATTTTTATTGACATAAAATAATAAGAAACAACACATGTTTAATAATTTTAAAATGAAAAATATTCAGTACTTCTGAATACTTCAGAATATAAGGATAATATTTTTACAAAAGCAATATACAAAACAATATGTAATTGCATTAAAAAGGAACAAAATTTAACTACATATTCAGTCTAGTGCAGAAAATATTATATGGGTTGCTATTGCCTTTTAATTATATAAAGCTAAAACTGCTCGTTGAAAAAGAAAAACTAAAAGATTTAATTTAAATAGGTGGCGTAAAAAAGGAGTCGTTTTCAGACAGGGCCAAGATATTTTGGTCCCAATTTATTGGAAAAAAAAAAATTAAAGTGCATATTTATAAGAGTACTTGATGCTACATCCTTTACTAGAATTATTAAGTTTCGTTACAATTTGCAATCGCTTCGGGAATCTTAAAGTTTAAAAATAACAGATTTTTTTAAAAAGTTGCGCTAATTTTTTACTATTAGTCAAAAATCACAATTAATGTCTTAAATGAAGTTCTTTTTATTATTTTTTACAACTTGCAAAGTCAGCTTAAATTTGGCAGTTCTAATATATTTATTTGTAAGAATTTTAGAAAAGAAAATACTTTCTACCATTTTCAAAGAAAGTCTATTAGTCTAAACGTTTTTAACTAGTTTTAACCCAAAAAAAAGTTCATAAACAGCGATGCTATGGCAGACTTAAAATATTTTTTACAAAATTAAAGTTTTTCTATTAGTTATTAATTATGCTGATTTTATATGATTTAAATACAAATTTTAAATGTTTGATAGTTTAAATCATACTTGATTTTAAATACAAATTCTAGTTGTTTGATAGTTTAAAATCGTTTATTGAGCTTCAGGTCAGGTTAGAAAAATTAATTGTTCTAACGAATTTTTCCAAAGAAATAACAACAACAACGTTTTCAATATGAAAAGGAAAACATCACTAGCTATTTATCACAAGTATGATTTTAATTATCAATTATTATTTTAGAATTTGTATTCAAATCATATAAAATCAACATAATTTTTCACAAAATTTAAAGTTGTTTTTTAATTAGCTGGCTATTAAACAAAAGAGGTTGGTTTAATGAATTTTTTGATAAGAAAATATTGCCAAAAAATGTCTTAATGTCATCATATATTTTAACGTTTTTGTTGAATTGAAGGTACTGCTTACTTTTTATATTTTGAAAACAAAAACATATATTCATATTAAAAATTTTTTTTAAAAAAGTATCCAAACTTACACTGAGTCCTAAAAAAAAGTATCCATTATTTTTTGAAGGAAAAAAGTATCCAAATGGAACCAACTGGAACCAATTGGATCCAATTGGATCCTAACGGCAACACTGCTCCCAAACATTACGCTCTTGTACATTAAGAGAGAGAGAGAGACAGAGACAGAGACAGAGACAGAGAGAGAGAGAGAGAGAGAGAGAAGATTTCAAAAAATATCTGCAAATAGAGATTGAGAGCGGGTTTTTCTGCAGAGAACCATGCGCACTGAATATGTGCAAAATAATAATGTGTTGCCAGCAGAATTTGTTTGGGAAAGCGTTATAAATTTTCTGCGTGTATAAGATTTTATTATAAGATTTATGTAAATATGTTGACGTTACCACAGGCAAAATGATAACTCAACCTGTTTTTTTCTGCGTAAAAACATATAGACGCTAAAGGCAAATTCAGGGACCACCCTCAGCAAGTTTTGCAATTTTTTTTTATATGATGTTTAAGAGCTTGATCTCTCTTCACACTCAATGAGAGAGTAACAAAAACTTGCCACACGCTCTTTTACTTGATTTAAATCCCAGTAGAATATTTGGCAAGGGGTGAATTCAGAAGCAGTTCTATAATCGCTTTTTTGCAACCATTTTACACCTTCTATAATCACTTTTTTGTATCACTTCTCACATCACTTTTTGAACATAAAAAAAATGCAAGCGGGAATGTATCATACTTTCTTTAAAAACATGTTTTCATCAATTACAACGAAAGCTTGTTTACAAAAACAATGCACGCATTTGTTTGTATAAAAAAGCACTTGACGAAAACTGGACGAGCGTTCAGTTCAAATTGTGCAACGCGTCATTTATTACCTTTTTATAGCAAAGTGAAACTATTACAGACTATTAAATTTATTAAAAATTAAAATGTTATTACAACAAAGGGGAGAAGAAAAACAAAGTTAATTAAAAAAACAGCAAATAGCAATAATATTTCTGGTATTCTTTTAACTGATAAGCAGCCATGTGCACCAATTCAAGTGAACTCTAGAGCTCTTGCCTATGATGATTATAGCTACAACGATGTTGATCTATACTGCGCCAGTTTGTTTGGAAAGACTTATATTGAGCAAATTAATAGTAATATTAGTTCATTAATTATAGTCCTAATTTAATTTATTAATTTTTATATGTTTTAATTAATTTTCACAAAAATTAATTGTGACTTTTTTACATTAAACTTTTTTATGTTCTTTATAATAAACATGTTCCTATAATAAATTTAAACTAATATGAATGTTAATAAAAAGACTGAATTATTTATATGAAACTGAAATCAGTTGTTCTAGGATTTCTTCTGAATAACCTCTTCTATAGGTTCTTCTCGTGGCGGCCGTAGCCTAGTGGGTAGAGTGCGTGGCCCCTAAGCTAAAGAACCGCGGCAGCCCGGGTTCAATTCCAGCTCAGACAGAAAATTTTTTCAATTGAATTAATTTTTCTGTTCGGTCGCCACCTCTCTGCAGACAATGGCAAACCTCAGAGAGTAAAAATTGCCATGTAAAGCTTCTTGAGAACATAAGCCGTTCGGAGTCGGCATAAAACACGTAGGTCTAGTTCTCGGTCAGTTGTGATCAAACATTTAATAACACGCACAACACAATTGATCAATAGAAGTAGGTCAAAGTCCTTCCAAAGGCTGAAATGGCCAGTTTATTTTTTTATTTTTATAGGTTCTTATCTAGCAAGAAGGAATTTTGAAAAGTTGTTCTAGAAGTGGTTGCATGTAACCACTTCTGTGCCTTGTTCTTGCGATGACTTTTGTAAGTAAATTCTTAGAAATCGTTTTTGAATCTATGACATAGAACAACTTCTGTTAGATCTTGCTATAGAGGCGTTAGTGCCATGCATTGCTTTTTGTCTCGTTTCCTGAAAAAAAAGAAGAAAGAAAATAATCCAGTTGGTAAGGACTTCTGCTCCCGCTATTTACCCCTTCTTTTTTCCACTGGGATAATTTCATTTTTTGCAGAAAACTTGCTGAACGTGATCAGTGAATCCCGTTTAAGCGAAAGCTTTTTTTCTTTTTTTCTTCAGTAAAATCTTTTCTTTAGTAAAAGAGTACCTTCTTATTAATAAATTACGTGTAATACTTTAACCATTTTTGGATTCTTGAATTTAGATTTAAAAACGGGAGTAAACACTTATTTTCAGTCTTGCTATGAAAAATCCACCGAATGTGTGGGTTCTTTTTCATATAGTTTAAATGATTATAAAGCGTATTGCAACATCAAAAACACCAGATCTAGTGCTACAAAATTGATTAGACAACCGCATATAAGAAAAAACATATTGTGGTTTCTCTGTTAAATGTAAAAACTTAGAATCCTTGTAGCACGTTTTGCTTTGGTACTGCGAAATATTGCTGTTCAATAAAAAAATCGTATGTATTCAATGACTATTCGAAACCTGTACTTCATAGCATATAGGGTTTTCGATGTTTTTTTTTTTAGAGAAGCAACTTTGTCACTAACGGCAGCTCTTTAGGTCGCAGTCTGGAGATAGACCTAAATTAGCAGACGGATTTAAGAAGTCACTTTGATATCAGCAATACATTTGGATGGATGGTTTATAAGTTCTTTGCGAAATATTGAAGAAGTCAAAGAATTTCGATGTTTTCAGGAGATAGGTTTCTATTCATAGCATGCTTATTATGAGTTTTTTCTTATATCAGGTATTTAACTGACACTGAATTTTATACTGTAAAATATATTTCTTAGCAATCAATATATAAGCTCAGTAGAAAGAATAAAATAAACTTTAAACCATTTATTTTAGTCTCAATGTAGCCATTAAAACTATTAACATCTATATGGTTATTCTAATTATCATTCAAGAAATTAAAAAATAATCCAATTTACTATGTAAGAAATATAAAATATTTTTGTCATATTTAAATTTCCGGAATACTTGAAAAACTTTTAGAGTAATATTAAACAAAGTAGAAAAATATACATAAACAGAATTGCACGTTTAGGCAGTTTTAAAATGCTCTTAATTACTTACGAATGTATTTGTATAATAAAATTGTCTATGGTTCCAAATAAATGTTTTGCTTTCACATGAATTTTTATAATTCTGAGACTTAAGAAGTAACTCCCTTACATACTTCAGCAGTTATTCCCTCAAGAAACACTATCATGGAAAAAATTTTCAGCTTGTGCCATTTAATATGGCATCTTCCTCTCTTACTTTCATCTCTGACTTTATAGAGTGATACACTTCCTGCTGCTGTTAAACATCCTGCTGCTCTGTTTCCTAATTATAAGTTTTTTCTCGATAGATTTTTACAGCAGCAGCAGCAGCAGCAGCAGCAGTCGTAAAAAAGGGGTTCTCATTTCACCCAATTTCAGCAACAGAAACACGTTTCTTAACCTGAAATTCAGCAGAAGGTGCCCTTTAACGTGCCTCTATATTACAATTGAAGTGTATTTTGTAGATTGTCTATTTGCATGAGTAGATCTATGTTGCTTTTGGCTCTGCTCACACTCAAACACACACACTTTTACAGAGCTACATACTCTTACACATAGAACAAACTCATTAAAACAGTTACACATAAGCATCAACTCACACACGTAAATATGTATGTAGTTTGTCGCTTCTATTGTTTAAACACACAAAATGAGCAGCAACCCAACAACAACAAAAAACTATGTATAAACGTTAGCAATGCAGGCCAACGATCTCGCACTCGATTCCATAAGAAGAAGTCTTGGATTATATGTTATACGATGTCGTTGTTGTCAGCGTCTTCAGCTTTTTTCTTGTTGTAGTTGTCATCGTTATCATCTTGGTTTGTTGTAGGAACGTTCTGCAATGTTGAATACAAGACGCAAAAAGTATAACCAATGTTTCGTTTCTTCTTTCCTTTCTTTGCACATGAATTCTTTCTTTCATTATCTGCGCTACTACTACTACTACTGCAACTTCAACTACTACTAGGTAGTATTTTTTCTACCAACTACGTTTTTCCCTCTTGTTATAATAATTATGTCTGTGTAGACAATAAAAGTCTTTAGAAGAAACGGTTTGTGATAGTATGTGTGAAAAAGTGTAGAAGGTAGAGAGTGGCAGAGTGCAATGGGAGGCATGGAAAAAGGAGTCTAAAAGTAAATAAAGATAGCATCGTGAGCTCCCTTGGGTTGCTTAAATACAACTTACTTAACTTGACTTAGTTTTCGAACGTGTTCTCTTATTTTTTTTTTTATATTTTTTTTTTCGTTATTTTCATCCCGATTTTCATTGTATTGTCTTTTTAATAAGTTGTCGTCTCTTGAGATAGATAGTATGTATGTGTACACGTTTGTTATTAACGGTATACGTGCGGGTGTGTTTGTTTTTAATGAGCTACTAAATACTATTGACTTAATCTAAATTCCTAGAGAACTCAGCTCATATTGTAGATATAGTAATGAATAGTTTTTTTTTAAAAAATTCATTAATTAAAAAACCCAGCCTTGAAAATGTTGGAAAGTAACCAACGAAACATCGGGAAAAAATTAATTAAGACTTAGTTTTAATTGCATATACAAAATCATTTGATCAAAAAGCTTACTAATAAATTTAAAAGTATTAGAAAAACTAATATTGATCTTAGCTGAACTAAAATTTGTATTTTCTTCTTTTTTCAGAAATATGTTTCAAATCTGGTAATATTGATTAATTTTTGTTTTCGAACTTAGAGTTGTGGCCTTGTTGTTGGCCTTGTGTAGTATGAATTTCGCAAATGAACTACAGTTGCAAAATTTTAAATTTTGCTATATGTTAATTAATCATATATAATATATTTAAATAAATTAAGTAATTAATTTAAAGTTAAACGTAAAGGTAAAGGTAAAGGTAAAGGTAAAGGTAAAGGTAAAGGTAAAGGTAAAGGTAAAGGTAAAGGTAAAGGTAAAGGTAAAGGTAAAGGTAAAGGTAAAGGTAAAGGTAAAGGTAAAGGTAAAGGTAAAGGTAAAGGTAAAGGTAAAGGTAAAGGTAAAGGTAAAGGTAAAGGTAAAGGTAAAGGTAAAGGTAAAGGTAAAGGTAAAGGTAAAGGTAAAGGTAAAGGTAAAGGTAAAGGTAAAGGTAAAGGTAAAGGTAAAGGTAAAGGTAAAGGTAAAGGTAAAGGTAAAGGTAAAGGTAAAGGTAAAGGTAAAGGTAAAGGTAAAGGTAAAGGTAAAGGTAAAGGTAAAGGTAAAGGTAAAGGTAAAGGTAAAGGTAAAGGTAAAGGTAAAGGTAAAGGTAAAGGTAAAGGTAAAGGTAAAGGTAAAGGTAAAGGTAAAGGTAAAGGTAAAGGTAAAGGTAAAGGTAAAGGTAAAGGTAAAGGTAAAGGTAAAGGTAAAGGTAAAGGTAAAGGTAAAGGTAAAGGTAAAGGTAAAGGTAAAGGTAAAGGTAAAGGTAAAGGTAAAGGTAAAGGTAAAGGTAAAGGTAAAGGTAAAGGTAAAGGTAAAGGTAAAGGTAAAGGTAAAGGTAAAGGTAAAGGTAAAGGTAAAGGTAAAGGTAAAGGTAAAGGTAAAGGTAAAGGTAAAGGTAAAGGTAAAGGTAAAGGTAAAGGTAAAGGTAAAGGTAAAGGTAAAGGTAAAGGTAAAGGTAAAGGTAAAGGTAAAGGTAAAGGTAAAGGTAAAGGTAAAGGTAAAGGTAAAGGTAAAGGTAAAGGTAAAGGTAAAGGTAAAGGTAAAGGTAAAGGTAAAGGTAAAGGTAAAGGTAAAGGTAAAGGTAAAGGTAAAGGTAAAGGTAAAGGTAAAGGTAAAGGTAAAGGTAAAGGTAAAGGTAAAGGTAAGGATAAAGGTAAAGGTAAAGGTAAAGGTAAAGGTAAATGTAAAGGTAAAGGTAAAGGTGAAGAAAGTTACCCGACTACGGCGAAGCAAGAGGAGTATTATATATTTTTGACCGGTATGTATGTTCATCTGTTCCACTCTCACTTCTAAGCTACTTATCATAATTTAACAAATGAGGTATCGTTTTTAGCATTTTGTTCGTCTGCTGATTATAGGATATGTGACGGCACATAAAATTTAATAAGGCTTCCTCTAAAGGACAGAAAGTCAACTAAACCCCTAACTTCTGAACTATTTGTCTTAATTTGTTAAATGAGGTATCGTTGGAAGCGTTTTGATCGCGCCATATTAATAGACTATGTTACGACTCATTAAATTCAATAGTGCATCATCTAGAGGACAGAAAATCATTAACTTAAAAACTTCAAATATTGAAATAATAAACATCTTTGTTTATAATTTGATAATCAAAGAATTGATTAGTAGTTGTTGCTTTTGATTATAAAGTATCAAACATGAAAATATTCTCATCTAAATTTATTATGTACAAACTTTTAAATATTTTTTGTCTATTAAATAAGAAACTTAAACATAATATATCTGTGGTCATAAGGAATAACGACTAAACTCAAAGTATCGTAAAAAACGATATTTTAATTGCACGAACTACGACTCATATTTTTGAAATATATGAACCGTTATAAACAAAATATTTGCAGACATACGTGATGATCAATTCTGAGCAAAAAATGGATATCTGCTTGCTTTCAAAAATTGGCAATAAATTTAGTTCCATATCGCTTTTTTACGATATTTTGAGTTTAGTCATCATTCCTTGTGACCACAGATATGTTATTCTATTTAGTACAAATTAATAGCTTTAATCAGAAGATATGCGTGGACATATGCCACCTACCCTAAAAAACAATACATTCTAACAGTAGTAATCGAACATAAACTTCAGGGCAAAGTGCATCACGCTACACATCTAGAAGACTGCATATTCAGTGGCATACTACCACGTATATCATATGAACATCACTATGAACTAGTATTAAATACAACTACATATATTTTGTGTTAGTTTTTTTTTAATAGACGAAAAATACTGAATAGTTTGTACATAACAATTTCAAATGTGAATATTTTCTTGTTTCAGACTTTTTCGTAGTCGGGTTTAACTTTTTTGAATGATTTTTTTTTTTAATTATTTTTTCAATCATTTGTGTGCAAACGTTTAATAACGTACACAACATAAGCAGCTCAATAAAACTCCTTCCAATTGCTGAAATGGCCAATTCGTTTCTTTATGTTTATTTTGTTTTGCTATTTAAATTTGTGAAAATATTTTTTAAAAAAACCAATTGTTTTTATCAATTTTCTAAATATCAGTCTTTTATAATATTAAACATTTTCATCAGAAATTTTCTTTTACTGCATTTTCTGTGGCAGATCTCAATAAAAATCAAGCAAGCCCTTGCAAAGCAAATTATTTCATTAGTGTCTGAAGTTTCATTTGAAATGCTCCAAAGATTTGCATTACTCTTCGTTTTTTCCTATTTTTTCACTCGTTTACTTTGTTATATGGCTGATGTTGTTTGTAATCAGTAAAAAGGATGAATTGCTTATAGTTTTTGTGCTTTTTTTTGCATAGTTATAAGTTGCCATTTAAATATTTACTACATTGAAAGCAACGATGTTTGCAATGCAAATTTTATGTCGTTGATACAAAAAGTGAAAATAAAATCTGTGAAAAACGGAGCTTAAATGATAAAAACGTTTTGAATATCAGTCAAAAAAGAATAATATAGTCATAATGGTACCAGCAATAAATAATATTTCTAAACAGCGCACAAGACAAACATACACTCGCAAACATAGATTCACCAAAGCAAGTAGAAATGTGTTGTGTACTATTGCACCATCATGTCAACTTGTCTTACTTATGGAAGCCAAGCAGTGACAAGAAAATAGAAGAAAATATCAGCAAAAATAAGTAGCGGTGATATTTTGTTCCATTTACCAGTTGAAGCGAATTTGAATAAATGCACGAAAGAGGAGCGCTTAGTAAAAAAAAAAAGAAACAAAAACCTAGCGACAACCAAATTGAAATAATGCAATTCATTTGTTTTTTTTATTTTGTTTTTTTTTTTTTTAGTAACAGTTTGCATTAAAGCTTTTCAGCAATTCTGATGGTAAAATCTTTGCAAATTGAATTGAAGGTGATGATTTTTTTGCCAACTTCAAAATGGAGGAGGTTCGTTGGTTTTTTTTTTCTATTAATGTATGTATGCACATTGTTAACGCCTAACTCACTTGCCCCTTTGCTGATAGTGGTGTTTGAGAAAGAGGCGTGGCAATATTAGAAAAACTTTGAATCTCAAATAATATTGACACTGGTACTGAAATTAAGTACAAAGGTAGGCACAATTATGAAAAATTACCTAATATTAAAAAATTAGCGTGTTATTATTTACAAAAAAAATAAAAATACTGTATTTCAGTTAATATTGACACTAGGGCACTGAAATTTGGTACAAGAGTAGATAGTATTATAACAACTCACAATCAAGGAATTAAACTTCAAATAACAATTATATACAATATTATATGGTGTATTTATTAGTCATAACAAATGATAGGTTTTAATAAAAATAAATGTCGTTGTCACGCTATCGAAATTGTTGTAGTCTATGAAACTGGTCCTTATCATTGGAATTTGGTTTCCGTTTTTTTTTTTTGTATGTAATTATTTATTTAAAATTAGATTAAAAAAACTGGGGTTTTATTCAACGCTGCATACAGGAAAAGGAAAATAAAAAAAAATTTAAATTCTTTGTTTAAATATATAAAACAATTAAGAAACTATTTTTTGTAGATACTTTTTACGATTTGCATGTAGCGCTTCCAAGCGAGTCTACAACAATTTCTTAATATTATTTAGACTTAGATCTTTTTGGCGAACCATAGTTGATTTGTAGTAGGGAGTCCCAAACAAAGCATCGCAGACGATTCTTTAAGATGCATCGCAGAAGTATTGTCTTGACGATTCGCCTACGTGGAACAGTTTCATACAAAGAATGTAATTTCCGTGACCATAATCCGACATTGTAGGCGGTCAGATAGATCCTCTAGGCGAATCGTATAAGATTCTTTCGCGATTATAGTTGCTAGCTGGGGTGTTGGCAATGTCCATGGCGTACAAGTTTTTATATGTATTTATGTATCAAGAACAAAAAAGCACAAACAGGCATGTTAGCTAGAGCTGCATGTTAGCAACAGAAATGATTGATGTTGCCGACAGCGTGACGATATCGCGAGTCTGTTGTCTGTTGTCAAAAAGTGCTCAACACGCCAAAAGATGTTTTCACTTCAAAAACCGACCTCAAAATCACTACAAAGTAATAAATAATTTTAAATTACTTTTCCTATAAGTTATTTGATAATTTATTTTTTGTATATTATTTATTTAAAATATTGTAATTGGAGATCATATATTATTTTTTTTTAATTTATTTTATTAAATTAATTGTGAATATAAAAGCTTTAAAATTGGAGCTTATCTTTCACGCTTATCTTTTACATTCCAATATGTACGAGATTTAAGTCCCGAAGTTAAAATCAGCGAGAAACAGGCGCACTTCCCAACAAACAAAAGCTCTCGTTTTGTGTTTAGTAATCAAAAGCGTTAAATTAACAAAAGTTTGATTATATTAGCGCCAACTTAACAGGCCTTATATTCATAAAAAAATTAATATAAATATTTATGATAATAAAACAAATTGGCAAAAAATTAATATAGGGTCCGCCAAATAACTTTTTTTTTTAAAATTCTATTAAAAAAAAACTACTACATATTTTCTACAATTTCTTTTATTATTTGAAAGTACAATCCTTCCGGTTAATAAAGGAAAATAATTTCATTCAAATGGCTGCCTGGGCTGGCCATGCAAATCGCAGCTCCGAGGTG
This sequence comes from Dichetophora obliterata, assembly GCA_963920525.1. Taxonomy (NCBI): domain Eukaryota; kingdom Metazoa; phylum Arthropoda; class Insecta; order Diptera; family Sciomyzidae; genus Dichetophora; species Dichetophora obliterata. The sequence goes on along the minus strand of OY986439.1, from coordinate 83,967,863 downwards.
GCCAAACGACATCAGCTCTGCGGCTGATAATGCGATCTTCAAAAACAGTGCGCAAAACATCGAGTGTAGCTTCGGCTGTGTGGCACGTAGTGCCGTCCTGTTGAAACCAAATGTTGCCAATATCCTCCTCTTCAATTTTTGTGAACAAAAATTCGTTCAACATGGCCCGATAACGATCGCCATTGACTGTAACGGCCACTCCTTGCTCATTTTCGAAGAAAAATGGCCCAATTATGCCTCTGGACCAAAATCCGCACCAAACAGTGACTCGTTTTGGGTGCAGCGGTTTTTCAATGTATGCGTGCTGGTTTTTTGTGCCTCAAATGCGACAATTTTTCTTGTCTACATACCCGCCAAGATCAAAATGAGCATCATCTGAAAAGATGATTTTTTTTAGCAAAATCGGCATCATGATTTTCAAAGTAAGGTCGCAATATTTCCCAGCGTTGTTCAAGCGTATACACAACCATATTCGTTCAGCGGAAGAATAAAACTAATTATCTGTCAAATCAAACATGAGCTAAGTGTTACCATTCACGAAATAAGCACTAGTTGAAAAAAAAACGTTAGATGGCGGACCCTGTATAATAAAATTTCGAAGATTCCTGCGTTCGCTCTGATCGAACAAGCTTCGATCTTTTTGGGCGAATCCGGTGTTACCCTGTGTTTAAAAACAGAAAAGAAGCAAAGAGGAGTAGCTTAAGAGAGTAATTTATGAAAAGTACTAAAATATGTAGTAATTTAGTTTTATGTTTTTTAAAGTGTTCTGTTAACTTTCGCCGTAATATGATTGTGTTGCGTAAAGGGCCAATTAAAGTTTTTTAAGCTAAAAACCCAATATTTGAATTTTAATTTTAAAGCGACTGTTTATTTGAGGTAATTTTTTATTAATAATAACTATATAACTTTTAATGCAAATTTTTAAGTTTATGATAGCTTATTTAAGTTTATGAACAGCTTGTTCAAATTAACTAAAAAAATATTTTAGGTTCTGCTGAAACTTTTTGAGTTTTTAATCGAAGATTTTAGAAAAATATGGATATTAACTAAAATGATACTTGAAAATCGATTTATGACTAAAAGCTATTCCTTAAAAATATAACATAAAAGTATTTCTCTAAAATAAAAATCGGACGACAAAAAGTACCAATTGTATTTGCTTAACAAGTGCATACAATTTTTATTTAATTGACTTAAAATTTACGAAATTTATTGACAAACGAAAAATGTGAGAACATTTAATTTTTGTTTGTTGAAAAACTTAAATGGGCCCTTAAGTTAAACACACGTCTTTTTTATAATAACTAATACGAGTAATATATTGTTATGGAGTGGCAAACCATTTTTTGTTGAGAAACGGAGTATAAGTTTTAGTACTAATATAAAAATAAGGAGTAATCAACCCTGCATTTATTGATGTTCGGCCAAATGCACAAATTGCTGTTTACACCGCCTGAACGTACAATATGGCGGCCAATGTTTGTTCGCGATTGATGTTCGTGCGGTCTAAACAGTACTCCGAACGAAGAATTTATTGCAATAAATTGTTCGCGATAAATTTTTCGTTCGTTCAGGCGGTCTAAAGCCACAGTGAGCTGGAATTGAACGCGGGCTACCGCGGTTCTTTAGCTTAGGGGCGACGCACTCTACCCACTAGGCTACGGGTGGGTAGAGTGCGACCCGCCACTATTTTCGTCAAATTTCCAATATAACAATTTATATAAAAAATTATCAAATCTTACCAAGAAATTAGCTGTTACCAACTTTCTGCTATTGCTGCGAGTGAGCTGGATGATATAGATACTCAATATGATGGATAAGGCTACTTATTGTCATAAAATTTGTGAGTCTTTAACTTATTCCAAGCTTAGTATTAAATTTTCATTTCTATTTCCCTCTCTTTCTTCTATTCTTTTTATTTTCATTTGTAAAGTATTCTGGCTACTATTTGCTTTTTGTTTTTATTTCTTGTTCTTTATGTATATAAAAAATTTGTTTACAGGAGTTAGCTTGTTTAAAGTTTCTGAGTATTCTCTTCCATCCTATAATCATAGGATCTAACTGTTATTGTAATGAAGTTAATGAAAATTGTAAAATCTTGATAAATGTTCTTTGTAGACGTTATTCTGGTCTTAATATTGTGCATTTTAATGCTAGGAGCCTTAACTCATAAAAGTTTGACTATTTTAAGTATGTGTTTGCGAAAAACACTCCAGAAAAAACTTAAATGCTACAGCAATTAATAAATCAAACAGTGATAGTGTTGAGTTTTTTAATCTTTGTTTTTCTTATGGCAATACAAAAACTTTTCTTTCTTGTGTCTATAATTCTAAAAAATGTTTTAGTTTAAATGCCTTCTTCTCTCAACTTTCTCTCAACTTTGATTTATCATTCGACTTTGATTTTTTTGTTTTGTGGGGGGATTTCAATGTTAATTAGCTTTTATAAATCTTTGTACGAAAGTTCGTTTTCCGTCAGTCTGTCAATTGTAAATGAAACAATGCCCACGCGATTTTCACATAATCATATTCCTAGTCTTCTTTATGACCAGATTTTTTTTATTTCTGATCATGATTAATCTTCTGTTCTCTCGACATTAACTTATCTCTTACAACTACCTCTAGGACTATCTGTTACCCAGACTTTATATCTTAGTACCCTGGAATGATATATGGTTTTTCTCTGATGTTAATGAAAAAGTAGAAGCCTTCTCTAATATCTTTAACAATCTTTTTGTAAACTAGAACTACTGTTCTAAAAAATATTTTCTGTCCGTGTTTTTGTCAAAAGTGCTATAAAAAACGAAACAAAGTGCACAGTCGTTGGAAAAAAATCCCGTCGTTTCAAAATTGGGAAAATACAGGATTGCCATAAATGCTTCAGTTTTAGCTATTAAGGTGAAGAACAAGGCTATTAAGAAGAACAGCAGCTTGTTTTCAAATATTTTTTTAGGTACATGGAGTTATTAAATTTTTTTTGAAATTTATACAGTTTATTGTACATAAGAAATACTTTACAAAAAAAATTGTTTTTTTTTAGCAATTTACTGGCTTTCAATAGAGGTCGCTAAAAAATAAATTGAAAAAAAAACATACAGAACGGTTCGATAAATAACTCAAAATCTATTGCTTCAGTTTTAATGAAATTTATTGAATTTTGTTCCTAATTTTGTTATTTAAGCATCCCACTTAAATTCAAGTACCTATTTCCTTTTATTTTTTTTTTAATTGAGAAAAAAGCGCGCAAAAATCTATTTTTTTAAAACTTTATACTCAAACTTTCACCATAGTTTCAAAAAACCCCCCAGGGGTCGTTCGTTGGTGGGATGCTCAATTATTGACCTTTACTTTAAAATTTTATTTGATTTGTTTGTGTCAGATACATGGGAAGGGCATTCCATCAAACAGTTTGGATGCTTTTTTTTTCAATTTCATTTTTAGCGACTTCTACAGTAAGCCAGAAAATTGTTAAAAAAAAAACTAAAAAAAATGTATTAAAGTATTTTTTATGTACAAAAACTCGTAAAAATTTAAAAAATTTTTTTGAAAACAAGCTACTGTTTTTCTCTTTTTACACGTATATTATACCTTAAGAAATCGAAACGGAACTTTTGCTCTGCTTAGTTAAATACCTCGCTTCCATTCAAAGTACTGTGGAAAAATCTAAAAAACCTAGGCACTGGAAAAAAATCTGGCTCTGATTGTAACGTTAATCCAAAAGTTCTTAACCATTTCTTTCTTTCCAGCAATTCTTCTCCAGGAAACATAAATATAGTTGATGTCATTGTTGAACCACACTTCCAATTCTCTGCAGTAAGTGAGAATGATGTGGGCAAGTACGTTATGAAAGTTAAATCAAATGCTGTTGGAGATGATGGCATCTCTATAAGATTTCTAAAACTAAATATACCCTACGTTCTTAGTCCGTTAACCCACATCATTAACCACTGTTTTACAACGTCTTCTTTCCCTCATTCCTGGAAAATTACTATGGTGGTCTCTATTACTAAAAAACCATTTGCGGTCGAAGGCAATGTATTCAGGCCATTTAGTATTTTGTCTTCGCTGTTGGCAGATCAAATCTCAATTTTTTTGGACGATGCACGAAAATCATATGACGAAGGACAGATTACTCTTCTCTGCATGCTCCACTTTTCCAAGGCTTTCGACACTGTAAATCACCACTTACTTTGTCAGAAACTAAAGTGCTGTGGCAAAATGTTGTATTTTCGAAAGTTTCGAAGCTGTCGAAATTATCGAAATTCGGTATGTTGTAACACTTTCGAAAGGCGATATTTGCGACAAAATATCACTTTATTTTGGTGGCAGTGATCGAGAAGCGAAATAAATATAAACGGAAATATTTATCCATTTAATCATGGTTTTATTTATTATACGTTATTTATATAACATAGAAGAGTTAAATAATGATTTTAAGTTAGTGGAATAATAATAGTATTGGCTTTACTAAAAGTATATATATATGGTTACCTTAGAACTGCTTGTTCAAAATAAGTTACCCTTAGTTTTGCCAAACAATGTTATTTATAATTATATTTATATTATAATTAATAAATAATCAATTTATAATTTTTAGTTTAAATGACATTTTTTATTAATCAAACAATTTTTTAAAATATTGATTCACGTTATTTAGCATGCCAAGTATCAGGGAAAAAGCTTGCGGGCAGCTGTTAAATGTTCGAACATAACTTCGAAACAAACCAAATCGCCTGTCAAACGAAAATATTACAACATACTGCCAGATCGAAAACTTCGCTTCGATGTTCGCTTCGATAGTGAAGTTACAACATGTCGCCACTGGTATGGCTTATGTGATAATGCTGTAGCTCTTTTGAGAAGCTATTTGTCGAATAGATTGCAAAGAGTTAGGGTTGGTGATAGGTGTTATCAATTTAAATTGGTACGTATTGGAGTGCCACAAGGCTCAATTCTTGGCTGCCTTCAGTTTTTATAAATGACATTTTCTCAACTTGCAAACATTTTTCTATGAATGCATATGCGGTTGATATTCAAATACACCTCTTCCGTAGAACCGGTCTCTTGGTAGACTTGAGTTGTAGACTTAATGAAGATATCAAAGATATAAACCAGTGGTCCTTAAGAATTGGTTTGCAGCTTAATGCATTTAAATCTTACGTTCTACCGATCTCCGCATCAAAAAATTTTTTTAAAATATCCCTGACTTGTTTATAAGATAAGAAACTTAAACTTGTTACCAATCTTGTGAGCCTAGGTTTCCATATAAACTCATCACTGACGTGCACCGATCATATTAATAGCATTATCCGTAAAATATATTGTTGTCTTAGAAATTTTAGAATGTCTGCTGAATTTACGCCCTTAGAAAGTAGGCGTAAGCTTGTAGTACAGTTGATATTACCTATAATAACGTACTCTAAACTTCTATACAGCAAGTTAGATTCACACTCTGAGCATAAACTACATGTAGCATTCAATCACGCTACGAGATATGTCCATGACATTTGGAAATTCGATCATATTTCACAGTAAAAGAAATCAGTTCTTGGTTGCGACTTATCTAATTACCTTAACGCCAAGATTTCAAAAACGCCCTTATACCCATTTAAAAAACTAGAATTTTCCCAGTCAGCTCGAAGTAATGCTCTGATAATACCCAATTTTAAATTCCTTAATTCAACGAGATTATTTTTCATTAACGCCATTTGATTATGGAATTCTTTACCAAACCATTTAAAATCAATTGATGGAATTGGAAGCTTTAGACAAGCTTTATATAAAATGTTTGCTTAAGTATAGAGTTTTGTTAATGTAACCAGTTATCTTACTTAATTTCACTCTTTCCCTCTATCCTCTTTCATATAATTCTTTTCTGTCTTCTTTATAATACTGTATATCTTCAACTTTTACAATTCAAATACTTAAAAGCTATATTAAATAATATTTATAATAATAAAAATAATAGTATATTACTTTTAATTATAATTGTAAATAGCTTATGGGCAAAATTAAAAATGATTCATATTTATTGTTTAATTTTTGTAATATGTAATAAATAATTCTAAATTATATTTCTTTGTATAGCAAAAAAACTTGTTCTTATTATAGGTACTAATTTACTTAAATAAAATAATAAATAATAATAATAAAATAATAATAAATAATAATATTAAATAACAATAATAAATAAAATAAAAGAAATTAATCGGAAAACTAGTTTAAAAATATTTTTTACTTTACAGTAGTGATTATTAAGTACCGGTTATTTTTAAATTTTTATTTGTGAAAAAAGTTTATTGATTGGTAGATTGTTAGATTTCAGGAAATTAAAACTGTTATTATTTTATATTTCTTATATTTATATAACTTTTATTTATCATTATTATTAAAATTAAAATTTTGCTTACAACAACAAAGTATTAGAATGCTTTTTAAATAGATTAGATTTAAATTAAACTCATAAATCCATTTGTTAAAAAGTTAATAAATAGCATTATAAACCAAAAATACACCCTCATTTAATTAAATCAATCTGTTATATTTTTTGAATCAATCATTTCAACCCAATTTTTGTAGTGCACTTATAATTTTAAGAAACAGCACGATACGCGACAATAAAAGAGACCAGAAAAAAAAATAACCAAAAGCAAAAAAAATGCGCAAAAAAGGACCACAAACAGAAAATGACACAGAAAAGAAACACGAACGGCAACACCAACAACAATAAAAACAAATTTTAAACAGATTTTGTTTATTTGTATCACTGAAATCCTGCACTTTTCTGGCTTTCTCCTTTTCCAGTATCTCCCCCACTCCATTCTTTTGATGCCCTGTAAAGTGTAACGTTATTTTTAGGGCAAGCCAACATTACACAGGACAACAGTGTATACAACCATGTCAAAAAGGGGGAAAAATAAGAACAGCCACAAAGTAAGGAGTGAGAAAAAAAAAACAAAAACAATAGAGCATTAGTACAAAAACAATAGGGAAGACATTTGCTTGGCCTCGAGCGAAATGCGCGACAACCGAGCCACTATCCTAGCGACCAGCTTTTTGACACAAAGCATTTGTTTTTTGTGCCTTATCTGAGTTTATGCGAAATTGGCCCCAAAAAATTATAAAAGAAGCGGATGAAGAAACACTTGGAGAGGGAGAAGTAAAGGAAGATATACGAATAAAAGCTAGAAATAGAACAAAAGTGAAAAGTGATGATCATTACGCTGAATGTCGCTACAGAATATTTTTTATGATTTAATACATTTTTCATTCTTTCCTTTTAGTTACAACTATGAATGTACATTTTATTCAACATGAACTAGTTGTCAAGAATAATACCACTTCAACTTAACCTCAAACTTATTGAGAGCTACATATAAGTCAGTAGCTGTAAAATAACTTTCAATAAAACTTTTATCTGACTAAGTTGAAGAGGATACGAAATATCTATATAACTATAATAAAAAGTGGTTACACAAAATATGCTGATAAAATTTTGCTTAGTCATTTGCTTAGCAGTAGCTTTTAACACTTAACCGAATTATATTAAATTTATTTTATATTGTTTTTATAATGCTAAAAAAATAAAGCAAGGAACAACAAAAAAAAAATAAATAAAAAATAAATAAAAGTAATTTCTACAAAACTGTGGAAATAGAAATAAATCGCGCAAGTATGCGACTTAATCTTGAAAGCGTGTCCGTGTTGCTGCCACTTCTTCACTCTTACATTCAGACTTTTTCATTTTCACGCTGAGTGTTTTATTCGCTCTTTCTTGAGTGTTTTTTTTTTCACTTGTTTTATGTTGCATTTCTTAACTCTAGTAATTTTTTCCTTTACTGCACATTTGCGGACCATTATCATTTAGTACAACACATACAAAATTTGTTCTTCTTCGTTTTATGTTCCATTTTTGCTGCCATGGCAGCAACGTTACGTGCCTATTTCTAAAGCGAAAACAACAGTGATTCCATTTCGTTTAAATTCGCTGCACTGCTTTTCAGTCAGTTGCGTTTATTAAATAAAATATATTTCAAGAAATTTTGCAATGCTTTCGCATCTTCCTTCTTCTCAACACATACAATAACGTATTTAGTACAATGCTATAATGTTTCGCTCCTGTTGTTTATATTTTCAATTCATGTTTTAAATAAAATTTCAAAATTTAATAGATGAATGAAGAAAATATTTTTAAATAGTCTAAGTCAAACCTACTTCGAACATAAAAAAAATTATTAGAGTATTTTATTTTATATTGTTATTTTATCTATATCAGAAAGTATAGAAAATTTTGATCTTTAGCAGTTAAATATGATTTTATATGATTTTATTGTTTATATTTTTATTAGATAAGTATTTACTTTAGTAAAAATTAGTTATTTTGAATATTTAAAGCCTGCTGTAATAAAATGATAATGATGTTATGCCTCAGATCAGTAGCGTAGCTATGGTGGGAATAAGGTAACTATCCCCCCCCTTAGCATATGAAATTGAGCTATGTTTTTGTTTTAAAAATATACAATTAAATTTTTAACATAAATTGTTCGAATAGAAATATATTTTGCTTTGCGGAATGCATTTTTTCTTTTTCTTACCTAAATGTACCGAAAAAGTTACAACTGTGCCTACAAAAACATCACTGCTATCAAGTAAAACAAGTAAATAACACCATTATGAAATTGTAGTTAAGTCTAATTGCATTTTAGATAGAAGCTCTTCTAGTCCATCTGAAGAAAGATTCGTTGCATTCAGGTCTGTGACCAGCACTGCTGATTGCCTCAGGAATGCACATTGTAAATATACATGAATCTACATTGGGTAAGTGACTTACCGAATTCGCAGATACACCCTCTAGTGCGTTGACGCTGGATTAAGTTATGTGTGAGGACTTGGAGGCTAAACACGATCCACCTACATTTAACTCTAGGATGGACTACCCATTTTGAGTTTAAACTTATATCTTTAATATTTTTTGACGCATCGATCTGAAACTTCATGACTTCTTGCAGTGATGCTTCATGAGCATAAAAACCAAAAATTGTGTCGAACGGATTCAGTTCGCAGAAGAAATTTATTTTTCTTTTTATTATCATAATATCGAAAATTATCTACTAAGCTTAATTAAGTTCAGATTAATACCACCCCCCCCCCCACCCCAAAAAAATCACCAGCGTTTTCGCGCATGCAAGAGATCATTTTCGGATGCGTCTTTGCATGAGATGCTTAATAGCAGGCATATAGTTGCGTCACTCTCACACTCGATGCCGCCAAGTACACCACATTTAGATTTCTACGATGCTTTCTGTATTTTTAAAGGGAAACTTCTTTAGCACCGTTGTGATTTGAAACTCGATGATTTTTACAACAAAATCCATTTTTGGGTAAGTTTTGAATGAAAAGCCAATATTTCGGACCTTTTTTTTAAAAAAAATAACAAATATAGGGTCCGCCATCTAAGGTTTTTTTTCAACTAGTGCTTATTTGGGAATGGTAACACTTAGCTCATGTCTGATTTGACAGATAATTAGTTTTATCCTTCCACTGAACGAATATGGTTGTGTATACGCTTGGACAACGCTGGGAAGTGGGCCTGCGATCGACTTACAGAAGATGCCGATTTTGCAAATCATCTTTTCAGATGAAGCTCATTTTGATCTTGACAGGTATGTAAACAAGCAAAATTGTCGCATTTGGGGCACAGAAAACCCGCATGCATACAATGAAAAGCCGCTGCACCCAAAACGAGTCACTGTTTGGTGCGGATTTCGGTCCAGAGGCATAATTGGGCCGTTTTCTCTTCGAAAATGAGCAAGGAGTAGCCGTTACAGTCAATGGCGATCGTTATCGGGCCATGTTGTTCACAAAAATTGGAGAGGAGGATATTGGCAACATTTGGTTTCAACAGGACGGCGCTACGTGCCACACAGCCGATGATACACTCGATGTTTTGCGCCCTGTTTTTGAAGATCGCATTATCAGCCGCAGAGCTGATGTCGTTTGGCCACCTCGGAGCTGCGATTTGACACCGTTGGACTATTATTTGTGGGGTGCCCTCAAAGATAAGTGCTACGCCGACAAGCCAGAGACAATTGACGCTTTAAAGGACAATATTCGTGAAGCCATTGGTGAAATACAGTTGCACACAATCGATAATGTGCTTAAAAATTGGACCCATCGTGTAGGCTACTGCATGGCCAGCCGAGGCAGCTATTTGAATTAATCGGAAGAAATGCACTTTCAAATGAAAAAAAAAATTTGAGAAAATATCCAGTAGTTTTTTTTTATAGAATTTTCAAAAAAAAAAAGTTATTTGGCGGACCCTTTATATGCACTGACGGTACAATTCGGTACAATTCAATCTATTTTTGTTACGTCTCTTTATTGGAGTCTTGAACAAAAAAAAAATTTAAATTATATATATATAAAAACAGCGAAAAATAAAAACTTTGATTTTCAAGTCATTTTATCTCGACGTTTTTTGAAAAAGTCGTATCAAAAATTTCTACAGTTTTCTGAAGGTTTCACCTGTATCGTGCGTTGCGGCCACACACATTCTTTTTTTGGAACGAAGTTTTTTTACGCAGCTTGCGGGTAGTGCGATTTGGTAGGAAAAAATTACGTAACCGTGTGATTGCTGTGTGTATGCGTGCGAGTTTCGAGCAGACTACAAACTAGCAGACGAATAATATTATATCTCAAATAATATTGGCACATAGAAATTTACTACAGGAGTAGACACAATTATGAAAAATTATGGTCAAAAAAGTGGGCTTTATTTGAAAAATGGGCTTGGAGCCTTAGTACAGTTAACTGTATCTCAAATATTATTGACACTAGGGTACTGTAATTAAGCACAGAAGTAAGCAATATTATGACAAATTATGGTCAAGATAATGGGAATTTTTTACAAAAAAGCGTGTCAATATTCTGAAAACACTATCTAGAATAAAATTGTAACAATGGTACTGAAATTTTTCACAGGAGTAGGAGCAAGTATGAAAAAGTACGGTCTATAAAGTGGGCGTTGTTGGACAAAGAGGCATGAAAATATTATTAAAATACTATATTTAGAATAATATTGACACTAGGGTACTGAAACTTAGTACAGGAGTAGACACAATTGTGACAAATTATAAATGTAGCACAAAGGTAAGCACAATTATTAAAAACTATGGTCAATAAAGTGGGCGTAGTTCAACAAAGGGGCATGCAAATATTATTAAAACACTATACCTCGAATAATATTGGCACTAAGGTATTGAAATTGAGTACATGTGTAGGCAAAATTATGACAAATTACGGTCAAGAAAGTGGGCGTTATTGGACAAATAGGTGCAGCAATATTAGAAAAGACCAGTATCTCGAATAATATTACACAAGGCAAAGCAAATTAAATTTCTGCTTAATTTAACCCTCCGTTACTAATGTTATTCGGAGTAACGTCATGACTAACCTGGGTGTAATCCACCCATATATTTTAATTCATTAATTTGTAAAAAATAACGCTAAACTAGTAAATCGGTTCCGTTCGGTACAATTTCACATTTGTTTTGCAAAATCGTCAAATGCATTGAAGAATACGCTGAAATCTAAATTAAATAGAACTTCTACGTTTTTCTATCTAGTGATGCATTTCTGTTTTTATCTGAGCATTGCCATGTTGTGCATAATCAGATACACGTAAGTCCCTTTAAACAAATTTCTATGTTACACTTGTTAAGCCAAATCTAATTGGATCATTGCAAAAGTAATTAAAAGATGCAATAATTGCATATTATGACAAAAACCCTGTTCAAATGTTAGCATTTTTGTCAAATGGCGAGAACAATATTGAATGTTCCGTTAAAATTACAACGAGAAATTCGACTGTTTCCACTGGGCTGAATCTAAATTTACACTGTTGAGAAAGATGAGATGAGATCTTGTAAGCACAAGTACGTCCGCATTCTTAAAAATTGATTTACATAACGTGAGGAAATCGTGGAAGCTGTTTAATGGTCCAGTTGGCCTCGCATAGCACAGCAGCGCATGCAACGCAGATAAGCAGCTAGCACACAGCTAAATAAATGGTGATTATGCAAAGCATAGTCACATGGTCAAAATAAAACAATAAAAAAGAAGAATACAACGATTTTATTTTAATAAATTAACCGCACTTGATAAAACAATTTTACAACTTCACATCTGTTTTGCCAAAACGTCAAATACATAGAAGAATACACAGATATTAAAATGAAATAGATCTTCCATGTTTATCTATGTAGTCAGAGATGCATTTCTGTTTTTATCTGAGCATTGCCATGCGTTGCCATGTTGTGCATGATCAGATACACACAAATCCTATTAAAAAGATTTCGATGTGACGCTTGTTAAGCCATGCACTGCTATGCCATGCGAGGCTAACTGGACCATAAGTCGAGTAAAGGCTTAAATCTTTAATTTGAATTTCCTGTGTTGCTCAGGAGAGGTTTTTTATTTAAAACTTTTTATTTTATTTAAGAAAAAAATCACACGTTTATAGTAAATAATATTACATTCTTACTAACGTGGGTGTAAACCACCCGTAATTCTTGTTCCTCCATTACTAACGTGGGTGTAAAACACCCAGACACTGTTTGAAATGAGTAATTTTTATAATTTAGTTTAAAAAACAGTACTAAATTTTGTTTTAAAATATAGCAAAATATACAAAAAGAGATTATATTTGATATAATGTTCGCACCATTAAGCTATCAATAAATTTGTTCCATATTTCATAACTTATGGGTGTAATCCACCCTGCGTTAGTAACGGAAGATTTTGCAAATATTTGCTTAGTTATTATAAATTTTAAGAGCGAATTTCTACTTAATTCAAGCAAATATTTGCTAAGTTATTATAAACTCAAATAGCAAATATTTACTCAATTCAAGCAAATTTTTTCTCAACACACGAGCACACGTTTACTCTTAATTTGGCGACGATTGGTTAACAACTGCGATGGTCGAATGGATAAGCCTATGCACTTACACTCACGCGGCCGAGGTACAAATCTCTAGATGGTGATCATTTTTCAATTTAATTTAATGTTAATAATTATTTCACTTTAAAAATATGATAGATTTCAGCAAAAACTAATCAAAATTTGCTTTTCCAATTTATAATAACTTAGCAAATATTTGCTTGAATTAAGTAGAAATTTGCTTTAGCAGTTAATAATGTCTTAGCAAAATTTTGCTTGAATTTGATCAAAAATTTGCTGAGTTATTATAAACTGGAATAGCAAATTTTAAATAGTGTTTGCTGAAATCTAGCATAATTTTGAAGTGGCTGAGAATCAAGCGCAAGTTTTGCTTAACCACAATACAAATTTATCAAACAGTTTTCTCCGTGTCATGAAACTAACATCGCTAGCAACGGAATTTGCCTATTTATATTGCTCATGATAATTTTAACATTTTAACGTTCATTTACAATATTAGACCTGAAAAAATTATAAAAAATACAAAATAATAAAAAAATAGAAATATACAGATTTCATTTTAAAAAACATTCGGAGTTGAAGAAAAAGCGTAAAACGTTCCTTAAAAATGCATTTCTTCGAAAAATGCATTCGAAAACAGACCCTCGAATGCACATATTTTACCGAAATGGAATGGAAATATTGAAGTTAAGAAAATTGTGGAGCGTCAAAAAAAAAAAATTAAAAACTTTACGTTATTTTTGACTACATAGTTGCGAGTAAAAACTAGAAAAATTTTCGAAAGACGCTTATTTAGGTAAAAGATGTGTAGGATTACATTACAGATTAAAAAAAAATTATAGAATCGGTCTATTAATTTGTTTGCAGTAGTGTGGCTCATTTTGAAAAAGTATGTTTCGAGAAAAAACGCTCTAAAAAAAAATTTCTATAGTTAGTTAAAGGTACTCTGTAGCATCAGGTTTTAAGCGCTGTAGAATCTGTGTTATTATTAGGATTGATTTTTTTTAAAATTTTCTTGAAGTTGTACAACAATAATCAATTAAACAAAATTCGATTTTTAAAACATTGTTTGCCTAAAACCTCCCTTAATCATAAAAATTTATGTTTAGTATTCTTGGGTTAACGGCCATATTAAGCGATATATGTAATATTTGTATCCCATTTTTTTAATACTTAAATTTTTTTTTTCAGCTGAATACAAATCTAAAAAAAATATCCAGTGTTAAATAGTCAGTCGTGAAAGGGCTTAAAAAAGTATGTCTTTTATATGTGCACATATGTTTAATGGGGGCCTCGAGTAAACAGCACTTTTTTAAAGATGTTGTTATAAAATAATATAAAACTGCGGTAGTCTGAGTTTAATCGCAGCTCAGACGGAATGCTCTTTTAATTGAATTAATTCTAATGGGGCACAACCTCTCTGCAGATAAGTCAAGAAAAAAAAGCCCTTCATAGACAGTCAGTAAGTAGGTTGAGTTCTAGATCATTTGTGTTCCAGCATTTAAGACCCGCACAACAGAATTGATCAAAAAAAGCTCTGCCAAAGTCCTTTCAAAGGCTAAAAAAGCCATTTTGTTTTTTTTTTTGTTAAAATTAAAAAATTGTGCCAAATTAATACAAATCAGAAACTTATCTAAAACATTTTTCTCTAAATACTATAGTCAAATAGCCACTCCAATAAATATTTTTTTAAGACCATTTGAATAAAATTCTTTAACTTTTTAGTGTGTCTACAATCAAAAAATTCAAATATTCACAAATGAGTTCGTTCGACTTTTAATTTGTATCGATTTTTATTAATTTAATTTTTGCTTTTTTACTACTGATATCCATTGATGTAATGTTAAATTTCAAATCGATATCACTTGAATAGCGTCCGGATGTAAATGTTACACTGATTGGTTAAAGTTGAAAGATGCAGATTGATGTATTGAACTGAAGTGAAGACTAAATTGATTTCCGATAAGGTATAAATTGTAATCAATACGATAACTTGGCATCGGATATTGCAGTGTGAATGTGGGACAATGTCTATTTGTGTGTGTACTTTTGTATGTGTGCGTTAAATTTAAAAACTGCAGCGGATATTGATTGACAAGCGATGAAGCTACAAATGCTACCTACTGCTAGCTAAAGTTTTGGTCCAGTTGATTGATTTTCAATTGAAATTCTTAAAAATACCAGAAAATAGTTGTCTTTATGTATACTATTTGTGTTTCTAAAAGGCAATGAATGATATAAAGATGCAATCTGAAATGATGGAATCAGACGCAGATAATCAAGTGTTGCGGTATCTAGAGTCTCACTGAGCTATTTTTAGTAAAGCTTATTTATTAAACATATATATAAAATAAGGCAGCAAGACCACAAAAAGCTTAAGTGAGTTTTGTGTAAATAATTGTGATTAGATCTGCATTGTGTTTGCTTTGTTACAACCACATTTCCGGTTTAGCACATTCATAAAAAAACAAATAATTTTTTGGTTTGCCTGACTCTTGCAGTAAAGTTGAAAACTAATTTAGAGTGGTGACAGGACCACAAAAACAACGACAACAAAAATAACAAGGGTTGATTTAAAAAAACAGTTTGCATAGATAACTCTGCCATCAACACAAAAAAAATATACAGCAACTTGTAACATATTTAAATTTATTTATTATTTATGCGTACGCGAAGTGAGAAAATTAAAAAGAAAATCTACAAAATAGCGAGTTTATTTATTGCATGCGTGAGTCAGTTACAAAGCACTCGGAGGACGAATAGCGATAGGGAAGACGATCTCGGGATCCCAATTGAATTACAGTTCGTTAAACCACGGGAGTTTTTTTTTTTGATCCCGGGATTAAAAATTATTCTTGAAAGCTAAGCGTTATAAAATTATAAAAACCACATGTTTTTATGGTGTACCATTTAATTTTTTTTTGTAGAAATAACACAACAAATCTTTGTCAAGCTAAAATAATTTTTGCATTAATATGATACTGCACACATTGACTAAAAAAGTGATGTTTCTGGAAAAAACTATGTAATATTTGATTAAGAATAAAAGACTAAACGGGGTTTTTTAAATAACGACAACTTGCGACAAACAGACTAGTTTTTTTAAATTTAAAAAAACTTAAAAACTTTTACATTAAATTAGATTTAGCTGGCTTAAATTTTAATTTTTTTTAATTTGAATGGTGCAGGTAGCATTTCTACTTCCTTTTGACCCAAAGAATACTGCCTGTGAATCGTAACTCAATTGGTAAAAATTTAGAGATGACACTTTTTTTCTTGTTTCTTCATACAATTTGTATGGAAAAAAGTTTATTTTGTTGTTTAATTCAATTTGGCAACACTTTAATTAAGAAAACTGGCTGAGAAAAAAACATGACCCCTAAAATTTCGTCTTCTCTGACATATTCTTATTTTATGCAAATCCGGCAATTTTTTTCGGATCTGTGGCCCACTTCTCAAAACTACCTACTTGTATAAATCTCTACACTTTTAATTGAACAACCCAGTGAGTTAACTTAGAAATAATTCTTTTTAATTGAATTATTTTAATTGAGAAACACCTGTACTATGATATAATAAACAACCTGATAAAACATATGTTCGAAACCATGAAGGTGCCAGATGATATTCGGTTCAAAGTTCACCGAAACTGGTCATTCGTCAATATTTTCGCTCTTGCTTGTCAGACAGTAAATATTGTTGAAGGAGAATTGTAGATCATATAGCTCTATTCAAGAATTTCCTTACAGTTCTTACGAAAAAGTAACCGCTTTCATGCGACTAGATATGTCTAAGCAGAGCAAAGTAAAAAACTTATTTTAAGAGTATTCATGTTCGCACTATGTCACTCTTTTAACAAAAAAAATTCATGGTTAGATATGGGCATTTCCGAACTGGCGTTAATTACAATTTGTACGAATAAATATTAAAAAAATAAAAAGTTTGCAAAACTCTTTGAATTAGGCAAAACTTTTTGAATACACCTTTTTTAGAAAGGTTTGAAATAACATAAGTCTATTTTGGTAGTTAAAAACATATATATTGGGTGTTTTTTATAGAGTGATACAACTTTGAGTTGGCATCACTGCTTTATTTGACCACCCATTTTAAAAGGTAATAGTTGTTTTGTGTTAAATTTACTTTGACATTTTATTATAAATTAACTTACACCAGAACAACGTGTACAAATTGTGACAATTTTTAATCAAAATAATTGTACGTTATAAATAATAATAATTGTTTTTAATCAAACTGTACGTCAAACTTATCATGCAATTCGTCCATTTTAAGGCGTACATAATCGTCCTTTAGAGCTGATAATTCGAAGAACAATAGATCGTTTTCGGACCCCATTTACTGTTACTGATATGTGCATCCCGTGAGACGCCGAACAGTCCGCACTGAAGAATCTGTAGCCGCTGTACAGGAAAGCATTGAAGATGATCCTAATCAATCAATTCGTCGCCGTTCTCAGCAACTGGGGTTGTGTCCTTCCATTTTATGGAAGATTTTACGAAAAGATTTTGGCTTAAAACCTTTCAAGATTCAACTTGTGCAGGAATTAAAGCCAAACGACCATCGTATGCGCCGCCAATTCGGTGAATGGGCTGAAGCACAAATTGATACTGATTTTGAATTTCCATGGAAAATTTTATTTTCCGATAAAGCCCAGTTTTGGTTGAATGGGTACGTAAATAAACAGAATTGTCATATTTGAAGTGAGTAGAACCACATGCTTTTGTCGAAACACCATTACATCCACAGAAAATGACGTTTGGTGCGCTTTATGGACTGGCGGAATCATTGGCCCATATGTCTTCAAAAACGATGATGGTCAGAATGTTACTGTAAATGGTGAACGGTATAGGAACATGATTCGAAGTTTTTTCGTACCTCAATCAGCTGGCATTAATCTTGCGGATATGTGGTTCCAACAGGATGGAGCCACATGGCATACAGCGGGCGCTCCTATTGATTTGCTCAAGGAAACTTTTGACGAAAAAATAATTTCACGAAATGGCCCAATTAATTGGCCCCTAAGATCGTGTGATTTAACCCCATTGGATTATTTTCTTTGGGGTTATGTAAAATCACTTGTCTACGTCGATAAACCACAAACAATTGAACACCTGGAAATCAACATTCGAGGAGTTATCGGCGAGATACGGCCTGAAATGCTGCGAAAAAATTGTGAAAATAGGTGTTCCAGATTACGCCTTGTACGCTCCAGCTGTGGCAGCCAGATGGCCAAAATCATATTTAAACATTAATGTCATAAAATTTCCTATCCAATAAAGCCCATTTTATTGATACTAAAATATATAACTATGTTTTACTATCATTTAAACTTGTATTACTCTATAAAAAAACACCCTATAATAAATTTTTTTTTCCTTGCCTCAACCATTTCTTCATTATCTTTAGCTAATGCCTTACATTTTTACTAATATAAAAAAGCTTGCGAAACATTTACGAAAAAGAAAAACTACATTTGTGAAACAGTGTAGACGATTTTCTCTTGATGATTCTAATGGCGTGCTAGAATTTCTTACTTAAAGAACCTGTTTTCATGATATTCTTAAAAAACCTTTAAAAATTTGAATTTTTTTTTTATCTTCTTGGTCGCAGGCAGCGAACTTAAAATATTTTATTATTATTTTTGATACAGGTATTTGCTTAAATAGCCTGTTCATTGTTTTTTGGCTTTACTTCTTTTAAATATTTTATGCAAACATTTATAAGAGGTATTTATTAGAGGTAAACCCCTTATTTATTTTTTATATAAAACTTTAAAAAATTATTTTTATGTTTTGTAAGTTTTTTTAAAAAATATAGAATTAAACATTTTTTTTTTTGTAAAAAAAAGTATCTCTATACGTCGCGTCCAATCTTGTCGTATGGTGCATTAGTATGGTGGCCTGCACTGAACAAAGCACTGATACAACACAACAAAACTAGGTAGTCTCCAGCGATCCACGTGCATAGGTATCCAGTGTTCCCAACTTAAGGATTTTGCTATGCATTTACTTCTCAATTTTTTCCCTTTTTCATTCTCTGCTCGTTACCATGGTGTAAAAAAAAAGTGACGTCTAAATATTTTGCTAAAGCTGTAAAATTTGTAAAAGAGTGAAAGGGACAGAAAAGGTGATTTTTTATAATTTGGCATCTCAAGTGTTTGATTTTTACAACAAAATTTTATAATCGCGTTCACCTTACTTTGAATAAAAACCAAACAAACCGATTTTTTTTTGTAAATATTAAATCATTTATAACTACAGATTATAACAAAATGTTAATTTATCTTTTTTTTCTTTTTGTTTTTTGGGGATTTCCAAGTTATTGTAGCGATTTTAGAGGTTTTTGACTAAAGCTTTAGGGATAAATATTTCTTGGAGTTGGTAACACTATATGTATTACAGGGGGTATCCGCTCATGCCCCACCGATGCTTTTAACGTCTTCCCATAAGCTCACCGCAACAAACAGTTCAGTCAAACTCAGAGAGTCCTACAACTGGCAAAGTAGGCTATATAGACACAGCAACATTCTAAATCCGCTACCTCAGGAACTGATTCCTAGAAGCATGGTCTACGACACTCCCAAACTCGACTTCACGAAATACTTTATAACCAAGTTTCCTACCAGGGTAGAATTTCGCAATGGGGGAATTGATCTAGCTTTCGATGTGCCTTTTTACACTGATAAAACTCTGAGGCATAAACTCTGAGAAACTGCGTGTGGCGGACGTTTTTCGTCTACGGACGTTTCTCGTCTGAAACCAGTGCGTTTCAAGATCGGAACCAGTCAAAGTTTCATTCAACAGAGTTAAGGGAGGAATTAACTCTTACTACTTAGCCTTAGCCGGTCGTAGATGTTCAAGATTACCAACCCCTCGGGAAAATTATGGCCCCTATAAAAACCTAGGTAGAACTCATGAGATGCTCTCAAAACGCCGGAATGACATAGCCAGAATAACAGCCATTATTACTGGTCACTGGTGCATCGGAGTACATGCCGAGAAAATTGGACTACCCTTCAACACCCACTACTGTTTTCACAGTTGCGATGACCCAGACGAATAAGAAACACACACTCTCTGTGCACCTTTTCTGCCCTGGCCAGGTCCAGACTAACAACACTTGGCAAGCCCTTCCTCAGCAATCTAGAAGAACTTTCAACAATAAAAATCAACAATCTCTTAATGTTCATCAACCACACCGGATGGTTATGACCTTAGAGTGCGTTACTCACTCAATCAACAGGAACACGAGGTCTTGGTATCAAAACGGCTCACTAGAGCTACTTGGATATTATTTGTGTAGCATCACCATCTAAACCAACGTCGCTGAATTAATATTTTATAGATAGAGATATAGAATAATTGACCTTGGATTCGGATTCCCCGTAGCCGAATTAAGAAATAAATAGGTTTGCAAAATTTTTTAGATCCCTCTATAGCTCTAAATTCACAAAATAAAACATGACCTCATCGGTCTCAAGCAAAAGTTTTACGGATTTTTCCAGCTGTAACCTGTGATGGGTATACACATTTTTTGTACTGAAATATAAAAAGCAATCAATGCAATATAATTTCAAATTAATATCTAAATATTACAGATTGATACTGAAATTTTAGTTTTCCTTACAAGAAAAATTGAAAAGTAGAAAATTACGATTGTATGAAAAAATATCGCAAAAAGTTTAATTTGAGACCGATAGGGTCATGTAAGACCGATTTGTTTTGTGAATTTTGTAAAACTAACTGGAAATATTTGCTGAGCTCGATATTTTTTAATAAAGCACATCTGAATTCAGAACTTACATTTATGTTTGGAAAATCTCTATTTGCAAACCGAGGTATAAGCAAAATACTTGAGCAGTATAAATAACTTTGCAAGAAAAAATAATACTTTCAGCTGATCAGCTGTTAACTTGTCTGTGTTGCCAAGTTCTAAAGATTCTTAAACCAAATTCAAGGTAGAAATTACTGGATAAATTGCAATTAAGGCAACGATAACTAAAAAATGCATATGGTCATGTAGTAACCCCTCGGTTTCAAGAGGTTAAATGATACATTTACATTTTAGAAGTTTGATATATAAATTAATTCCTTCGTTTTTTTTAAAAAACATTTAATTACAAAGTCCTTACATTTTTTTTCAATAAAAATTATAATTAGTTTTAAACTCAATGTTATTTGGTTTTTATAAAGAATTTTTTTAAAAGAAAGAAATTATTTTTTTAAAAGTAGCCTCACAGGTGAAGTTTAGTATTTAAGATTAAACTTAAATTCAAAATTTTTAAAATGCCTAATTGAGAATAAGCAATAATAGCTTAAGTCGACTTAAGACAGAACCGAGTAATTTATGTACATAGATCTATTTCACGCATATATCACTATAAACCAGAGCTGGGAATTTCGAAATTACAATTATTTTCCAATTACAAACACATTAGTCGTAATCTATAAAAAATAAGCGATTTCGATGACTGTAAATATAATGCAAAAACGAATTACTGTAATCGATATACGCACGAATTATAATTGCGATTAGTGTATTTGTAAAAGAAGAATTTATTGTTTACAATTACAGTAATCGTTATCAATGAAAAATTACAATTACAAATACTGTCATTGTAATGAACATTTTTTTATTATTATTATAGTAATCTTTGTCAATAAAAAATTACAATTATGACTACTGTTATCATAATCATTGTTTTATAATTTAATTACTGCATAAGTAATAACGTCTTATGATGGCGTTTAAAAAATTATCATGTGATAGTTTTATATTAATGTTTTCTAATTTTTCCCCTTACCAAAAAAATACGTAATTTGCAGAAAATATTATTCCAAACCTATACCTGAAATGAAGAAAGGGACCCCATATCAAGTTGAATTTTTCAGTTACAAAGTTGGGATGCATACTCACCAGTATTGGCTTAACTTTTCTACGTCTACGCTAGAATTTAGATTAAACTTCCAAATTTTTTTTCTTTTATTGTAAAAAACAATGATTACAATTACAGTAATTTTGCTTTTATAACTATTTCTGTAATCGTAATAAAAAACATTTGATTAAGGCTACAGTAATCGTAATTGTAATTTTTTATTGATAGCGATTGCTGTAATTCGAATAAAAAAATATATTTTGATTACGACTGCAGCAATTGAAGTCGTAGTTTTTTTATTTATAACGATTTCTGTAATTGTAATAAAAAATATTTTGATTATGATTACAGTAATCGTAATTATTATTTTTTAAGATTGCGATTATAATTTGTAATTGTAATTGTAGTTTACCTGTAATGAATTACAGAGAAATCGATTATATCCCAGCTCTGCTATAAACATAAGCGTGACCTTAGGCAAAACTATGTCACAAAAATCAAAGAACCTTTCATAAAATGACGATTGAAAACTTTGAAATCACTGGTGCTCAAAATTAATTTTAATTTTTTTCGGAAATTTTTATTCTTAACAAAATAAAATACAATCATTTCAATTCTTCCCATGTTCTTTTTGACATCACCTTGTTACAAGAGTTGTAAAATAACTCCGCATTGGAAGTCTTGAGAGAAATAATATTCCCTAAGCTAAGTATGCTGCTTTGATAACTAAAATAATGTTCGGACGAACAAAAATCATCTTTTCACTAATTTTTTTAAGAAATCAACCCAATTAAGGCCCACAGCTACTGTAGCAAGTTACAAAAACATAATTTTTGCCACTTGTAATCCTTCGTGGTTAACAACATCCATTGTTCTGCAACATTGAAGCCAACACAAACAACTTTTCAGAAAAAAAAAAACAAATGGAAAATCGGAAAAGAAAAAAAATTTCACAGAACAGAGAACGACGCACAGTGTCTAATTCTTTAACAAAACTTTTCAATAAACGGAATAATTCTTTCTATACTAATAAAATATGTTTTTTGAGTTAAAGTTAGCTCTATTAGATCACATACAAAAATATTTTGAAATTCAATCACAAATACGCCTATCTCCCATATAAAAACCTTTAAAACGATATTTTTTTAGTGCTGAAATTATATCAAAACCATTTTGTCAACAGTCTTGAATATATTTGTAGTGTTAAAACAAATATTTACTGCCACGCCCACCTCCAACACAAAAATTCACACTACTTTTTTTTTAAATTTCAGCTTTCTTGAGGCATAACTCTTGGTTAATATCATCATATTAAAAAAATTGTTAATATTATTCAAAGATATGGATAATAAGATATAGGTGTAGTAAAAATCAATGGATTATTTTTTAATAGATATATTTAGTAATCTGTACCTCGCTGTTTAATTGCGTTTGGATTGCGCTATATGGCGTTAGACAGATAAGATTTTGTGCTAAAAAGCTTTTTACACGATTTTGTGATTGCTTGACTTAGTATTCTTTAAGCGCGCATAAAAAATTAACACCAGCAAAAAGAAAATACGCCATTTTTACAGTTTTTCTTTAATAATGGCGAAAACGCAAGCCAAGTGGCTGAAAATATGACAAGTTTTTATAATATTGATACTGTATTAGCAAATCATGTGCAATTTCGGTTTCGACGATTACGTTCTGATTATTTTGATGTCAAAAATACATCACGCTCTGGAAGGTAAAGTTTCGAAAATGTCGATAAAACCATGGAAATCATGATTTACTTCAACCATAATTTAAGTACTGTTTCGATTACACAAAAGCTTAACATTCCGTCAAGAACGTATCGGTCAATAAGAACAAATCATTAATTATTCATCCAAAGGACCTCGAACTAAATGTATGGAGATTGGGTTTCGGTTGAATTTGCACATATGGTATAGCAGAATTAAGTAGATCTTGGCATCCAGATTAAAAGTCATTATGGACACAAAGCTCTAACTTCTTTAGTTTAGGTATGTTTGAGCAAGATATAATGCAATGCCAGAGATCTGTGGCTAGAATAGTTATATGATATTATTTGTTATTTGAATCTATTGTTGTGTGTGTTAGTATGTGTGTGTGAAGGGCCTGATAGTGCTTAAAAATATTCCCTGATTTAGGCATCACCGAGATCAACAATGAGCACGAGACGGGTTTTTGTTTTTGTTTATATTTTGTTTGATTTTTTTTAATGTGTTTTTATGTATGTTTTTTAAATTTTTTTCATTTTTTTCTTATATTTATGAGAAATAATTTTATATAGATATGCAAATTGCTTAAAACGTTATTATATAAAAAAATCTTTAGAGCTCCAGAATTCCAGGAATATTTAAATATTTGTGTTGGGTCTATGAGCTGCTTCAACTACTGAACTTTGACATATCCTAAGTCCCCATAGAACACTAACAATTTGAGAACTTATACCTAAGGTCCTTGCATCCATTTTACATGTGCAATAATAGCCTGTTACGTTTTCGTTATCATGCTCAAGCATAAAAAAATACAGAATTTAAAGCTTTGTGCCCATAGTGACTTTTATTCAGAATGCCAATTAAATCCTGCAATATGAGTGAATTACACCGAAACCCAATTTCCATACAATTAGTGTGGGGTCCTTTATTGCATTGCCTTCAAAGTTGTCTTTTTTTCGAAATAATACAATTATTCCAACGAATAAACAAGTAATCAAAAAATTCTTAGGCACATTTTCTGGAATCAATTTCAGTTCTGTTCGCGAATTCTCTTTTATGTCTGCTATCGACTGAAAACGAGGTCCTCAAAGTGATATGTAATTTGAGCCTTGTAAAGAGAAAAAATTTGCCCGTTGCTGGGGTTGTTTGACGGTATTTGCTCAGTTTTTGGCCAGAAACCAGAAAGCCGTTTAAAATTATAGCCTTGTGAGACGGAAGAAATTATTTCGAAAAAATAAATATAAAATAATGTTCGAGTATGCAAAATGCTTTCCAAAAGAGTTTCTTATTGCTTATCTTACCGGTCTTAGATGACTTTACTTTAAAGGTGTCTAATAAAAAACCCTCTGAATATTCATCGAAACATTTTGAAATCATGCAAGTAAGACAATTTTTAAACAAAAAATAATTTTTAAAATCAAAAGTGTTCATAAATTTTTGTATATATTTTTACTCTTCAGCCACTGTGCGACGCCGACACTCTTGATATGAAACGAGCAGTAATAACTACAGGAACAACGATATTCACATCAACAACAACAATAACGATTGCGACTTCAAAACAACAATAACAAAAGTGGTGAGAACAACAAGAATGGGTACAACGACGTAATGTCATAATGTTATTAGGTTAATAGCAAGTTTTTTCCATACAAACACACGCATGTGTTAGTGTGAGTGTGTGTAAGAGTCGGTATGATACATACACTTGCTGCATAGATTTATGAGTATCGCATACAACAAGGCTTAACCCATACCAGTGACA
Organism: Dichetophora obliterata; assembly: GCA_963920525.1. NCBI lineage: Eukaryota > Metazoa > Arthropoda > Insecta > Diptera > Sciomyzidae > Dichetophora > Dichetophora obliterata. The sequence goes on along the minus strand of OY986439.1, from coordinate 83,942,521 downwards.
ATATAAATGCAGCACAAGCACACAAACACAATCAACACAAATGCTCAACTAACTACCCTCAAATGCAGGGTAGCAAAAAATCTACTCCCAGAAACAACATTTTCTGTGAATCACTGTTTGTTTGTGTTTGTGCAAGTAAAACAATTTCTTAATATGAGTGTGTATGTGTGTAGTGCTCTACATAGGCAATTGTGTGTTAGTTTACGTTATATTCTCCTTCGTCGTTGCACTCGAATGCAAATAATATTAATTTGGTTCTCTTCGCTCCACTTTTTTCTTTTTCAATCTTTTAGGTCTTGCTGTCTTTTCTGAACTCCACCACTCTCTTTGCAAAAATTAAAACATTGCCGCATGTTTGTAGGTCATCATCATCATGCCGCATTGGCTTAGTTGTGTATGTATCTAAATAGGTTTTTCTGTCATAATTAATAACAAATACAATGCACTGTAAGAAATTTCAGGTATATTTAAAAAAAATAATAATAATAAATCTATTCAATTAATAAACAGGATCAAGAAAGTTAATAAAGGGTCGATAACAAAAATGTTTGGTTTTGACTTTTGTTCATTTAACTAAAGTGAAAATTGTTTATATTTATTGCCAAAATTAAGACCAATTGTGACACTTTGATTTTATTTATATAAAAAGTTAGTTTCCACCACATAATCGGCAATTTGAGTAGAGATAGATTCTCGAAATTAATTCTACAAATTTAATATGAATCACAGATGTCCTCGCTGTGAGAATATTTATAATTCTTCTTATTTACCAAGCAATTAAGATAAAATATATTTCATTATTGCTGATAAACATATGTATGTGGACAGTGTGCTCATATGCATTAGGGTATGCTTGAGAAACCTAATCTGTTTACAATCTAATTTCTTAAATAAATATTTATGTTTAGCCTTTGCAACAGCTGCTGACTAGGCACGCACGTGACAAAGGATGCCTCAAATTACTGCTTGCGGCTAAAGTGGAGAGTGTTTTTATTGTGTGCAGCAGATACATTCACAGGCGAAATCAAATATAAATTCACATACTGACACAAATTCTAAGAAAAAAAGAAAAACAAACAGAATGAGTTAGGTACTTTAAACTGATAAATGATAGATGAATGTACGAACGATCTTCTATAACGATTTTTGAATATCGACTCAAAATAGCGTTTTGTGGTAAACAAAATAAAAATTCTGTTACGTACGTATTCTGTACGAGTACCCAAACATAAGCCATTAAAAAGTACATGATGTGCTTTTCTATTTTTTAAAAATGGAGAAGTTACAGTTGAAAGTTCGAAATTTTATATAATTTGGATATAATTTCCTGTTTTCTAAAATTAACTTTTTACAAAATTTTTATGCAAATACAAAAATCTGAATTAATTTCAAATCAGATGAAAACTTATCCATTTGTAAAAGTCGTTTTGTAAAAAAAGCTTAACGGTTTTTTTATATTAGTTACTGTTTTATTGCTCTTAAACATAATTATATTATGACTCGTACGTGAATAATTACTGGTTATGCTTTCATATCATATATTTCTTCAAAACATCCAAAATTTATATTCAAACATCCGGGAATCACAAATAAAATTTAGTGAAATAAGTTCGCCCTATTTTTAAAAAATTTACTTTTCAAAAAGTATGTTTTAATAGGATTTTAATAAATTAGGTTCCTGCATATAATGAGGTGCTCCATCAAATACATAAAAATAGATATTTATTGAACCAAACTGTAAAAATCCTTTATTTGATATTAAATGTTTCTAAATGATCAATTTTACATGTACTATCTTTAAACTAATGCCAAAGTAAATATAAGAAATATTCAGATTGATATGCCTTTGAACAGCATAATATCCGAAAAGAACATTCAATAGTTCTATTTGTGAAAATCGATTTATGCAAATAACGCAAATCGGTGCAACAAGGTCAAGTGGAGCTCATTTTTGATAACATCAAAAGAATGCAACAACGCGTGCCATAAAATTGAACTGAATGAACCCAAAAAATGTGTGCTTCAGCCAAACATATAAGTTAGCAAGTGTGTGTGTGCGTGTAAGTGTGCGAGAGTGGGTGTAGCGCTGGAGATGTGCTTGTGACACATATCAATAAAAATGAAAAGCGGCGAAAATGGCATAAAAATCAGACACCAACAAACAAACCCACACATACAGACGAAGAAATATTGCTAATACAAAAATGCGCGCAGACACATAAAAGTGAGAGCATTTAAAAAAGCAAGAAAAAAATCACCCACACACTTATGGGCACACATATGCAATTACGCTCATACACACATACACATGTATATTGATGGTAACACACAAGGCGCGCATAAAATCGCGCACGTAGAGAATCAAAAATCGCTTGTGATAAGAAAAAAAAGTGAGGCAAAAAGGGAGGCATAAAAAGGATCTATCGCAAATGATAAAAAAACTAAAAAACAACAATAGCAACACATATAGAAGCTTTCTATTTAACATACATCCAAGTGCACTTGAGCGTGGGTGTCGTTGTATGAATGTATGCATGCTTTTGAACTCATGTCGTATGCATGCCAGTAACAGCAACAGCAGCAGCGACTACAAAAAGAAGGAGCTGCTGAATGTCCTGAAAGTTTTAAAGAAATCAATAGCACGCTACTAAAGCGCAAACATAAAAATATATAAAAGAAGCAGAAAAAAAATCAACAAAAATAAATCCTTTATGCGCTGCTAAGTACAAATAGCTAGAAATGAAATAAAGCGGAAGTGCGAGCATGGAAAGAGAATGTGTGAGTGTGAACCAACCATGCGGGTGTTGGCAAGGTTTGAGGGCGTCGAGACCAGTAGAGCTAGCAATTTGAACTTATTTAAACTAGCAACTTTCGTTCGCCGTCTTTTAAGCGTTTGGCTCGTTTTCGTTGCTGGAAACAGCTAAAATTTATTGCATTGCAATGCATTAAATTTAATGCAAATACTTACACTCACACATCTAATAAAATTCATTCACATTTATTTCTGTTTACATACATATACGTAAGCAATCGTATAAATGCCGGCGGCAGTAAAAAGTTTAAAACAGCGGCAACAACAACAAAAACGTAGAAGGCAAAAAACTTGCTACATAAATTCGTGCAAAACAGCAAGCTTGGTGAAATGTTCACGACCACGCCTCCTTTTTCCCTGGCACTTTATGCAAAGCGAAGCCAAAAAGTATATGCAATTTTGTTGCAATATTTGTTGTTGTTTTGCTTTTTGTGATTTTTTTAACTGTTTTTTCTGCATGTGAAAAACATCAACAAATCGACCGAACAAGCTTTTGTCGAGTACAACGAACTTTGAACGGCTTTTTATAAACGGTTTTTTCTATTTGCCAGTATTGGTGTCTGTTTGCTTTACATTTCTAAGTGAGAGAGTATCTGTTGCAATTGCTATGAATTTAAATTAAAATTTAAAATTTTCAATAGTGCTGTTCAAAAAATATTAAAGCATTTTTTTTCTTAACTTTAAATGTATGTACATTAGAGTATATCGACTTGTATAGGAAAAATTTGACCCCCAATTCCGGTACTAAAATTAAATATTATATACAAAAAATTCTTTCGATGGGCAAATTTTCTTTTTTGTTCTGAACCAATTTTGGGGTCTCACAAATTGCACTTTTATGCATTTTTGAGCAACTTTTGTACTGGGTGACTCACTAGTGGTTGATTTAAAAAGAAATTTAAGCTTATCCTTGGATATAAAAACATAGAACTGCAAAATTTCATCCAATTTGACTAATGCTTTTACGAGATTTGTGAAATTATATGTGAAATTATATGAAAGTTTTTTAAAACTTTTGGGTGTATTTCAGTAATTTTAGTAATACAAAAGTTAAGTAGATTTTGAAACTTTTCCTCATAACTAAATAAGAACAATTATAATTCTAAGATCCTGTAAAGGACTAAAAATTACTTTTGGTTTTGAATTTCAGCCTTTTTGAGCGATCCTCCATATATAAAAACATTATTCCTTTTCTTCGTTCTGCAAAAGCAGCAGCCACTGTCATCTTTGTGACGAGCTTAACATGCCTCCTCCAAGTGTCCTGAAAGTGGATAGGTACCTGTCGAATTTCAACATAGTTCATCATGTACTAGAAATTTCTTTAACCCATTAATGACAACTTATGATATATCATACGCGATTAAAGCATTTTTCAAAAATTCCTCAAGAATCCTCAGCCACTGGAAAACTTTTGCTTCCAACTGTGTGAGAAAGCCAAAAGTATGCTTTTTCCAAAAAAAAAATTGACGTTTTAATCCTTTTTGTTAACTTATTCGCGTCTGTTAAAGCAGTATTAAAAAAAGGTATAGCAGCGAGGGGACTGCCGACCGAAGCGAAAACCTATATATAAAATATTAGTATTCCCTGAAAGACTTTGTCCAGCCACGGACCGCTTTACTGCTTTATAAAAATTTTCATGCTAATCGGAAACACTTTTTATATTTTCACTCCCTCAGTCTTTGATCATATCTTTCAAAATATTTTCTATTCAGATAGCATTTTTATCTTATAATTGCACCAAACTATATTATTACATTTAAATTGAATATTGCTGATATATAAATAAAATACAGGGAGCACTATTGAATGAAAAATAATACTCATAAAAAAAAAATAAATTTTCTATTTTTTATATATGATATTTTGTTTGATTCGTATTGAAGTCTCTTTTAATGCCTGCATGTGAGATCTTGCTACAAGGAAAACAGAAAACATAGCAAGCAAAGTGCAGTTTATTTTCTGCCCCCAATTCGGTTCATCCGTACTTCCGGTTTATCATTAATGCACATTATTTTCATCTTTTATCATTTCATTAAATTTTTAATTATGGGAATTAATATAAAAAACAGAGTAACACATAAACAAAAATATAAATTAAACTTATTTAAATAATTAATATACACATAAGATACGTATACATAGAATTTGTATTTACATAAATTTCATTGAATTTCATTTACATTATTTTCACTGTTTGCGTTAATAATTGAAGAATATTCTAAAAAAGATACTAAAGGTAGCTGAAATAAGAAACAAAAACTTTTTGGACAATGCAGTCCCAGTCATGATAAAGTTATTGCTAGGTAGCCTTGACAACAACTTATTTTCTCACGAGCTGCGACCATCGAATTTCACACAAAAGAAAGCAAAGTGTGTGTTTTATACACATTGGCAGCTTTCGGTAACTGTTTTTATTTTATATTTGAGTGAGAAACCTTTGCAATTAAATGATCCATTCACAACAGGTGACTCCTCTGAATGCGGTCAATGTGTGTGACACACGTTCTCTATTTTGTTTTATTTTGTTTGACATTCGATGGTTGAAACACGAAATGTCACTCCTACATATTACTTATTATACCATGGTCTCAGTCATAGAATAGAAAACTATTACTTATTATACCATGGTCCCAGTCATTTTCAATAGAAAACTACAAATGTTTTTATGTTGGTCATAAACTCAAAAATACGCTCTTGGATACTGGCTACCAGCCGCTCAGCTTTTTTCGTTTGATATGATTTTGACAGAATTGTTGGTATTGTCTGTTGAAAAGTAATCAAAACAAACATAGAATATAAGGGGTACTTTTTAAAGTCTCTTCGTATCGGGCCTACCTGGGGCCGAATTACAGCATCCGTGATCGAACAAAATTACGAAGAGCACGACGAGAGAAGTGCCTATCAATCTTGTACAATTTTGCTCGATCACGAATGCAGTAATTCGGCCCCTGGTTAATATGCCTTGCTGAGCGCCTGGTAGTCAAGATCCAAAAGAGTCATTTAAAAACCTACTCGCTGTCATGACAGAATAACCAGGTAGGGCCGGCTCGCTTAGTGCCCTCACGCGTTAAGGGCCAAATAGACTACACAGACTGTTTGTGCAAACAAGACTTTTTTCTCGTCATAGCGACGACCATACACTACACAGACTTTGTTTACGCAGACTTGATTTTTTAGTTCAAATTCTATTAAATTTTTCTTTTCTGCTTCCATTTTTATATATTTTCCTTCACACACGTCTTCACTCTATAAAACTTTCACTATAGAGACGGTTTGCTCAAATACAACCAAAAATTAAAATATTTTAAACCTAAAACAGCCAAATACACTGTCGAACAGTCTGCGCAAACACGTGTTTGCACAAACAGTCTGTGTGGTCTGTTTGGCCCTTTAATGAAGAGTGAAAAATGAAAAGGTTGAAATAAGAATATTATGTTTTCAAATTGTAAATAGTGTGGACACGTGTGTTTAGTTTGTGTTAATTGGAATGCAAATATTATAAAAACAGTGTAAATAAAACTATAAAATGCCGAGGAAGTGTTCAATTTGGAAAAAAGCAAAAAATCAAGTTTAACTAAAAATCAACTGCAAAACATGAACATAAAGAAACTCGAGATGAACAGCTGATTTTGACAACTAGCTCGATTTTCTCTGCTTTCAACTTCATTGCTCTCCGAGTCGGCCCTACCTGGTGATTCTGCCATGCTCGCTGTCTGTATTGATGACGAGAGTTACTCGGAAAATCACGTTGACGTAAACCAAGGATTTACCCTCTACCAAAATCGTTCAACGCGCCTAAAGAAGTTCTCACTAAAAAAAAAAAAATTGTAAAAATCCAAATTTGAGAAATTGCAATGAAATGTTGTTGAAATGCTTTCTGAAACAACACTTAATGCAAATGAGGAGCGTCTGTTCAAAAGTTCCAATTTAACATTTTTGAAAAACATTTTTGAAATGAAATTATGAAATTTTTTTTTTTAAACACTCAATTACAAGTTCCCTTAAAAGTAAGAAACTGATTATTCAATGAATGAAAGTCCTCAATGAATCCACAGTACCACAATGAGAAACCGACGAAGAATGTGAACGTATTGTGCCTGACATAGGGCATTTACGTGTTTAGTGAATTTATTATTTCTGTGAAAACTTCTTAGGTATATTTTATTCTTGTGTTAATTTAAAAATGCTTATTTCTTCAGTGACTGTACAAGAGGACATATTTTAAATTTAAAATCTCTATAACTTTGAAACCATTAATTTTGTTTCATGTATATATCATATATTAGCTGTTGGTTTCAGAATTGTAAGCACAACAAAAACTAGACTTTTTTCAGTTTTCTTCAACATCATAAAATGTCGAAATAAGCTCTTTGGAACAAACACCAAAATCCCAGAATCCCCAAAAATACGAAAATGCAAACTTAAAAAAAAAAAAACCGACGTAATGGGCTACTATAGCATAGTCTTTAGCTATTTTGTGAAAAAATTGCAAAATACAAAACTCGGATCAATTATAGCTGCTGAAACTTGATGTTTTTCAAAAATGCTCAAAGTGCCTGCGTTTGGGCATTTCAAACACAAAAAGAAAATAAATTATAAGAAGTTTAAAGAAACTATAGATTGTTATTAATTAAAAAAATTTTATTAATATTAAAAAATATTTCTGATTTGCGTTTTAAAAAAATTCATTACTAATTTAATAGTAATTTTAAATATTTTAAAATAGTCAACATAACTAAAGTAATATATAACTGTTAAACATTTCAATTGACGTTACTAAACTAGTGATTAATACGCTTATTAAATTTTTCTGTAATAAATATTAATTTTTGGGAAAAACAACAAAGAATGTGAATGGAAAATCTTGATCATAAATGTATTTAGTTGGAACTGCAACCACATTATAGCATTTTGAAAATCAAAAGTTTTTATTGTTTTTATAAGTTGAAATGCCACAGGCGATATTATGGTATTTCAAAATTCGTTGGCGGTGTCTTAAGCTTTAGTAACAGCATCCTGTAGCTCTTCTTCCGCTACATACGCTTGTGCTACTTTTAGTGTACCATTCCTGACAGCCGCACCATCGTAACCCTGCCCGAACATAAAATCGCAATCTTTGCCGAGCTTTCATTAAGCTCAAAATTTAAGTGGTTCGCAACTTTTTACGCTGTTGGTTGCGTTGTAGTTACCTTAATGCTATTATATTACATTTTTATATATCTAGATCCTAAGGGGCGGTTTAACTCCTAAAACCTCCCTTGTCTACGGCCCTTAAAGACCCGTATTTAACAGATTTGATGTATTCAATTTTTAACGTTAATTTCTTGTAATTGAAACAACTCATAAGCTTCAAACTTATCTACATAAGTAATTTTTTTCATAGTAAACTTTGATTTAATAATGAACTGTCTTGACTACATTGTATCACAATTATCAGAAAAATTTTGCATAAACAAAGTAAACCTTATACACGTTAAACTAGAGGCAAAGGATAGTAAAACTGCGTTCTCAGTTTTAATCTTGAGCATCAGGATTTTTTTCAAAAGGACGTTGAAGTAACAAGACATGTAGTAATTTAAATAATTTATTTTAATACTTAAAACCTTCCTAACATGACAATATGGATATCAAATCGAAGAGTATAATCTTTCTTTTTTAAAAAAAATAATTTGAAAATCATTTTTGGCTTGGTATTAAAAATAATGGAAGGAAGTTTTTACTTCAAACAAATTGGAAATTATTTTCATAATTTTTCAAATCAAACAATAAGTCAATGAAACTAATTTGCATATTTAGTATGGATGTACTGTCACTGCTAAGTAGTTTTTTTTTTATGAAAGAGATCGTCTTTTTTAATTTGATACCCATATTGTTGAAATAAATGTTTTTAAACAAATACGTGTTTTAAATTAAAAGTCATTTAAAAAAAAAATTCTGACATTCTAAAGAAAACTTGAAAACGCACGTGTATATAATTACGTGTATTTAATTTGCTTCGTATGTAAAAAGTGCTGTCGTACGGTGCTACAATTAAAATTTCATCGTCCTAGCAACCACGTTTACAACCATGTTAGTAAAAGAGAGATAAAACTCATATTTTGATACAACCTGTGCCAAATACCTACAGAATTACGAACTAATTTGCATTCTCTTTGTGTTGACAGGGCTTTGCTGAATGCGGTTTCAGTTAACTTAAATTTAATTTCTGACTAACACACCTCATAAGATGTTTCAGAGTCATAAGAAGTTTAATTTTTAATTAGATTTTTCAATTTTTATACAAAAATGTCTAGCTAGACGAATATAAATCAAGCGTACCTAAAAGCTTAATATGAGTTCTTCACTTAAATAAATACAATTAATTTTATAAAAATCAGCAACGCTTATTGTATAATGCAACACGAATTTTATTAAGTCAATGACTTAAAGTTCAAGGTAAGCTATTTACAAAGTTTTTCTTTTATTGTTTTCCTTTGCTACCTTTATCATAGCCAGAACAAAAAAATATAAACAACAACAACATCTGCGTTCTATCAGCACATTTAATGACAGATAACCGCTGTCATTAAACAAATGAGATCATGAACACTGACAGCATTTGTCAAAACGGATATCCGACTGTCACAGCTTTTACTTCCGGTGGTTATAAAGACAAGAAATTAAATAAGCAGGTTTGAGTGACTGCAAAGAACAGAATAAAAAAATTTATGCACCGGCTGTTGTTGTTATTATCAGTTAATGACCGTCTTTGTGCCATATTATCTTGGCTTGACTCGATTTTTTTGTTTTCTTTAATTCCTCCATTTTCGAATACCTATCTATCTATACATTCACAATATAAGCATTGGTAGCAGTAGCTTTTTCTTCTTGTTAGTTTTCCTTATTATTTTAATATAAATGTTATTTACCGCCATCGCTATTATGATAAAGTGTGTGTTTGAGACTGCGCATTCGTTGGTGGGTGGAATATGTATGTGTGCGTCTACAAGTCTGATAAAGCAGCTAAGCCGCCTTCGCTCCATCGTTTGCTAGCTTCTTAATTAAAATGTTGCCAACAATTAAGCGTTTTCTTCCTATTTTATGTTGGGTTTTTTTTCTCGCCTGAAAGTATATTTTTCTTTAAATATATAAGAAGAAAAGATTTTACTTTTTCCACAACTTGACAACATATTCACGTTAATTTTCTTTTCCCTCTTTTTCTTTCTCCCCGTGATTTTTCCTTGCTAAGTTAATGGATTAAATCCGCTAAATATTCGCAACTTGCCGACTTTAATAAACTCTTGAATCTCTTCGCATATTCTTAATTTTCTTCTACTTCTTATTTTTTCATAATATTTGGCATATTTGTCTAGAATTCGCTTAGGCTTTTTTGTTTTTGTTTTTAGCTTTTTTCCTTGGTAGATTTTTCTCTTTTTTTGCTTATTAACTTTTTGCTCATTTGAGTTATTTTGACGACAACTTTATATGCTGTCAACGCGTGCGTTTATATATCATCAGTGTCTATGTGATTATCACTGTTTGGTACGTGTGCGCGTGTGTGTGTTTTGCACGCCTGCTTAACACATACATAAGTGTTTATTAATGTAATTAATCAAGCATCAGCTTGTGTTGTTTGCGTGTTCTGTGATATGCCCGCGTTAACTGATGCGTATATGTAATTTCTTGCTGTAAGCATGTTTGTGTGTTAGTTGTTGATGTGGTTGTGTGTGAAAATGTTTACAGTCTATTAAGTTGTTTTGATTTAATCTCATAAATTAAATTAAATTTTTGTTATTATAACAAAGCGTTAGAGATAAAAAAACGAAATTAACTCAATCGTGGTTATTGAAAAAGTTTATAAAGCATAATGAGCAGATTAAATAAGCAAAAATTATACAAAAATTTAAATAAACGATTACGTTTTAGTTTTTATGATATTAAAAATGAAAATTTGAAAATCTAAAATGAAAATAAGATTATGTCCAGTTATGTTAAAGATACGCATAAGCTATATTATAAAGATTTATAGGTTCATTATAATAAATGCTGTTTTTAAAATGTTAAACATTTATGCATAATTTAATTTATTAGACAATAATTTAAAAAGATATACATTTATTCAAAAAAATTTTTGTTCTTTGCCCAAGTAAAGGCGCGTAAATCTTTTATATGAGCAGCTTATAAGAAGCCTATGGGTCATTCTTTTACAAGTCGCACTGTTCTTGTAAAAAATACAATTTGATATTTTTAAATCGTCTGAAAAAATTTTGTAATTTTCTTTACGTAAAAGTCTACAAAAAAGTCTACATGTGTGTCGGGAATTTTCTTTTTACGGAACACCGTTCAGTAAAAACTTTGAAAAATGGCAAAATTTTGTCAATCTCTGTGTTACTTAAATCCCAATTCCTCCGATTGTGCTATTCCACTTAAGTTCGTTTTGCGCAGAGATGGGGGTAGTGCACTAAATTTTTAGTTCAAGCTAACATGTATCTACTGATAGTGTGAAATAATTAACTCCTTCTATTGGTATTCTATCGCATGAATTAAAAAATTGAAGCCTGACTATTCATTTGTGATAGTGACAGTGAACAATCTTTCAACAAAAGTTATTTAATATTAGTAGAAAAAAATTTTAGAGCTTGGTGCAATTTTTTTATGCACTAAAATTAATATAACAAAAAAAAATATCTGCACTAATGGTTCATTATTATTGTGACAATACAATAAAGGCTTTCATTATTATTATTATTTATTTATAATAGACAAAAGATGAATGTATAAAATACGTATTTAAAGGTTTTTCAATCGTTTTCCTTGAATATATGTTTGAAGAGTAGCCCAGTGTAATTATTATATTGAAGACTTTCATATAAAACTAATATTTTAAGCAACACCACTCTCATGTGATCATTTTTTAGTGTGAATCGACTAATATAAATTAAAAATGTTTGAATTGTAAGCCTATTTAGAAAATTATATTTTATTATTAAAAATCTATTTTACTCGAGTCTGGCCAAAATAATTTCAAAGCCAGTAATATTTGAAAGTTGAATGAAACATTTTTAATTGCAGCTTGCATTGACTGATCATATTTTGCACTATGTTTGAATGTAGTACAGATTTAGACACTACCACTAAATTTAGTTATAGTGCAACAAAATAACACAATCACTCAAGTCAGCTCTTCACTATCACAAGATGGCAAAAAATAGTGAAAAATATAACTTCTTTCAATATATTTAGTGCTAATGAAATACTTAGTGCACTCATCATTTAGTGCACTACTTCCATCTCTGGTTTTAAGCCCGTTGGATAGATAATTTGATGTTCTTTAATTCTACAGTAAAATTTATTTTATTTTTAAATAAATATCTAAAATTGAATGAACTTTTGAAATGGCTTTTTCATACCCGTGCTCAAGGAAAATTACATTTTTTGACAACTTTAATGAACGTACTATACATTTTTACAGAATATAAAATTTTTAAAAGAATGGAGCGATTTCTTTTAGATTTTATATAAATTTTTGTTACATATATAGCCAAATTTGCGAGATCCAATAAAATTTATCTACTTTAAAAAAAAAAAAATCCAAGTCAATCCATATAGTAGTTATTGAGATACCGTAGAAACCAGTTTGAAAAACAGGATTTTAAAGTTTTATTTAACGATTATTTCGAGTGCGTTAATGAGAATATGGGTTCCTTTCATATGCGATAACTTTTTTTATGCAGTTATCGGCCAAATCACTTTGGGAAAATAAACATCAAAAGCTATCAAAAAATTAAAAAAATAAAAAAGTTATTTTTTGGTTGAGCTTCATGAGTACCTGCCTTAAGTAACACAGACCTTGAATAAATTCTTCACCTTGACTAAATTCTTTGTCAAAGAATTCCGTAAAAAAATTTTTCCGGGAAAATTCCCGATACAGGTGTAAGCTTATTTTGTGTAAAGAAAACATAAAAAAATTTTCCGCCGAATCTGAGACTTAAAATCCTGGAAGGTGTGCGATTTGTAAAAAATTACCCCTTTACTAAATTCTTTGCTTAGATTTATATTAACGTCTACACTTATAAATATTATTCAACCATCTCTAAAACGATAAGTTGAGCCAAGGAATCAAACCTATGGATTCGACGCTAATTGAACCCCATAAAAAAAGTTGTTAACAGAAGCAACAGTGGCGTAGATAGCTTTTTGCAATGGAGGAGGATGATATCTACTTTCGTGGCAAACATACATAAAAAAATTTTAAAAATCATAATAAAAAGAAGACTTTGTATAAAAAAAGTTTACGATATTTTTTTACTTTTTTTTAAGGAATTAAGGAATTCGCGTTCAAATTAAGGAATATACGATCATTTTAATGAAACGCCGTCTCTCTTGAAATCTTGTTTGCTTTCAAGACAAAGTAATTTTTCTTGGCTTTCTAATATCACCGCCATACTTCCTTCTCGATTCTTCTCTATTGCACGATCCGAAACACTGGTAAATAGCTTCACATTCCTCTCCGTATTTTGAATTTAAATTAAAGATTTATAATTTTTTTATTTTTCTTCCTCTTATGAATTTAAAGCCAAACTAAACTTAAAGCGACACTATGTTTTAAATTCTACGTTGTTCCTACGTTAAAATGCAACTATAGGGAAGAGTGGAGTAGAATTATAATTAAAACTGGAGTAGAGCTGATTGCTAGAACCGGAGGTAACGAATTTTAAATATATATAGAGCTCCCTGCAGAAAAAGTTTTTAAATAAGCTTTAATAACATCAACTGTAATTTGAAATAATTTCGGCCCTATACCCTACAATGACATGAGGGGCGGTGTATTGTTCAGGGACCACTTCTAATTTTTTTTATTCAGGAAATTATCATAACACTTTTATTATTTTTATCTTATTGTTACAGTAATTTTTGCTTAAATTGATAAATTACCCGGTTTGGCCGTAATAGTTATTTTTAAATTTCCGGGGCCTTGAAATCCAATTTTGATTCATGGTTTCTTCAGAAAAGTTGCTTAAAATCACCCATAGAGTACGCCCTGGGGTACGATTTATCACAAAAGTAATTTAAAAGCAATTGACTTAATGTATATATTTTAAAAATTATCCGGGCAGTTATTTAATACTTCTATTTATTTTATTCTTCAATATATTTAACAATTTCCGTGTCAAAAAGAGTGCTGAAACTCCTTTAAGTATTTCTTCGTGTTCAGTAAACAAGCAAATTAGAATTAGCAAATCAAAAAAAAATTCAGTTACATATATACAACTATAAAGTTAGTATTTTTATTTGGTGTACTTTTCTCTAAGTTCTATAATATAGTAGTCAACGAACGGATAAAAAACAGTTATGCAAAAATAGTCCTCTGTGTCTTAATCATTTGGATTTGAACTACGAGTCTGCTTCCTTACAATTAATATCACAATCCTTAGCAATGTTTTTTTTCTTTTCATACATTTCCGAAAATAAATTATTTTCTCTATATTTTTTTTTTGCAATTGGTGACTAAAATTTTTTGCAACATTAACCGTCTGTACTAAGTCTTAATTTTTCTTTTGGAACTCTCGGCTTAATGGGAGTGACAATTAAAAATTTGTTGAATTATTTGCAGACTTTTCGCAGAAGTACAGACCTTGTGAATATTTTTTATGTACAAGTATATATGAAATTGATCAAACATAAGCAGCAGTCACCATCTTATTAAGACAACGGAAAATATAATAATATTTTCTAATTTATAGTAGCTAGTTGAAACTTTGAACTTTTAACCTTTTTTTAAATACTTCTATGTTCTATGTATATCGAAGTTAATCAGTGCAAAAAGTTTTTCGAAGGGTTATCCTCCGAATCTCCTCTATCTACGCAACTGAGAAAAAGTCATCGTATACCAATGAAATTCGATGTAAAAGTTAGTATTTGTTTTACTATAACATATTAAAAAACATGTTTTGTATTGAACCTTTACCAAAAACCTTCGTCAAAAATCTTAAATCTTATATATAAAAGGAGTGTACATTTTGATGTCGCCACTGACTGAAAAAACGGGTCGACCGATTTAAACCAAAATTTCAGGGTATGTTGGGTATGGTCAGTAGATGGTTTATGTTTATGGTTTATGGTTATGTCTGCACGAAATCGGTATAGTGGTTCCGGAGATATGACATTTTAAAAATTTTTCCATATACTCCCATACAAATCGTTCATGCGGGTTGGTGTCCGTTAAAATCTCAGGAACGGTAAATGCACATTGGGTCCGTTTGCCCCAGTCCATGACATCGCTGTGTTAAAAGGACGTGCAAAATACCTTGTGAGTAGATAGGCGAAGGGCGTGCCCCTTCCACTGAGGGTATGTGAATTCGCATACCAAGTAGTAGGTCCACCGAACTACAGGGAAGTTTTAGAGTTTATTTTTTAATTTCCGTTTATGAAATGGCGGAATTTTTCGTGAAAGAGAGGAACTTTCATTCCAAATTACCTCCAAAAATTTTTAAACTAAATAAATAATAATAAAAGAACGTTGGGGGAGGATTTAATAATAATTCGACTAAATTTTAATGATATTTGATTTATATATAAAAATGGATGTATGTATGTGGGCTTGTTTGCATATCACGTATAGACTCAAAAACCACTGAACCGATCTTTATGAATTTTTCAGGGAGTCTGAAGCCACATTTTGAGAGTGTTCCTGTGATGTTTGGTTTCGATTGAACAAGAAGGCCCACAAACCAATAAAAAGAATATATATCAGACGGTTTTGATCGTAAAAAAAATATAGTAATTTTAAAAAATTTAGTAATTTTGTTCAGATGGTTACTGTCGGCAACTGTAGACTTTTTCGAAATCATGCAAGTTCCAGAGCTGTACACGTTTTATAGTGAAACTTGGTATGTAGGTGCTCCAAGTTGCGGTCAATATATATATATATAAATGTTTTCACGCCCACTTTAACTGCTCACAAAATCAATATAACTTCTATATATCAGACGATTCTGTACGTAAAATACTAAAATTTGGTAATTTAGTTCATATTTTTACTTTCGACAACTTTCAACAATATGGGTATGGCACTATATCTGCGCTTACTTTTATCGCCCACAAATTAGTAAAATGCTTTATATCTAAGAAGACTAAAATTTGATAATTAAGCTTATATGTCCTTATCGATTCTCATGAAACTTTAGGAGGTTATTAAACACATGCCAAGGAGGGTTTTGCATTGGAAAATGAGACTTGGCACCTCCAATACAGAACCAATGTGCAATATCGATTAGCTTTTGAATAAGAGGTCGCACAGCTTCTAAATTGGGTATTCGAACAAAATTTACACGTGTTGTTTCACTGAATTATGACTGTTGAACAAGGGGGCATGGAACCTTGCATACAAGCCAAATATGAGAAATTGAATAGTTTTTGAGTTAAAGGTCGCGCGGTCATGGAATTCAGTATTCGACCACAATTTATATAAGCAGTTTGACTGATTATATTTGATGAGCGTTTGGAAACGGGGGCGTGGCAGCAAAGCACCGGGTTTCAGCTAGTATTGTATATGGGTAAGTCGTAGCATTCGGATTTTATATCTGACGCTTTTTTCTTATAAAACTAACACAAATTATTTAATAAAATTTTTGATTTAAATAAATATGGTTAATAAACTCTCCATGAGTATAACTCAGCAAGAATAAAGTATTGTACCAATTAAGTAGTTTTACTTATATTTTACTTTATGTTTTTTATTCAGACGTTACAAAAAACATCTGAACTTAGTTAAACTCCTCTTCTACTTAGTCACACCTCAAGAGTCTGAAGGAAAAAAATAATTGCAAATTAAATTGTTTAAAAAGTAGTCGTATTTCAACTTAAAGTGCGTTAACAATTTAATTTGTTCGTACGTTACACATATTTTTTCTGATAAAAATTATAATAAATGGTTGTTAACCCTTAACTGGTACACCCCAAAAAAATTATACTAACAGTTTATCTGGTCCCAGGGACCACACCAACTAAAATGCAAAATAACCTCAAAATATAGTTAGATGTGCATGTTGCTTTTTTTAAGAACGTCTTAAATAAAGTTTTTTCTTCCTACCAAAAAATTATATTTTTAATTATTTTATAATATTATTTATAAATTTAAATTATAATATAATTTTGATTTGAATTATTAGAGAAATATACTCTTTTTTTTTTGTTGTGGTCCTACAGACCAAAGTACCAGTTAAGGGTTAAAAAATTTAGTTTCATCCAATAGCTACCTAGCTTTCAAGAGTTCCCCAACAATGATTTCTAATAAAAATTTATGTAAAAAAGTCCTCCATAGAAAACACTTGCGCACTGGCCTGATAGAAAACAATTTGTTCGTTTTTTATATAAAGGTATTTAGTATCTATTATTTAGTTAATAAAAAAACAGCTTCAGAAAATTTCTACAGTGGCGGCCGTAGCCATCTGTGTAAAGCGCGTTTCCCCTAAGCTAAGGAACCGCGGTAGCCCGCGTTCAATTCCCAGCTCAGACCGAATGTTTTTTCAATTGAAATTATTTTTTTGCTCGGTCGTCACCTCAGAGAGCAAAGTTGCCATGTAAAGCTTCTTGAGAACATAAGCCGTTCATAGTCAGCATTAAGATCGAAGGTCTAGTTCTCAATCATTAGTATTCAAACATTTAATACAATTGTACAATACAATTGAACAATTAATCATTAGAAGTTCGGCCAAAGTCTTTTCTAGGGCTGAAATGGCCAATTTATTAATTTTTGTATTATTTTAATTACAGAAAATTTCAGACAGCTGTTATCAGATGGAAATAGTAATATAGTTCCAGAAATTACAGGTGTCAAAGTAAAACTTAACTAACAGCTAAGAATTTTTTATTTTTAAGCTTATAACAAAAAATTTAAAAACTGCAGCTTAAAATAAAATCAGAAAATGCAATCGAATTGATACGAATGCGGTTATAATGCATCAATTACTAATTATATCAGATCTATTTATTAATGCTCTGAGATTGAAAAAAAAAACAATATTTTTGAGTAAGATGATAAAGTAAAAGGTCCATTAATCGAATAGATAAAATGACATTGCAAACTCTTGGAAAATATATGTTATACAAATACCATTGAACAATAATAAAGTATATATATTTCTTTTTTTTTACTTTTTTTAAGCTCTTATGGATATCATAATTATATTTACGTTTCTTGTTGATCTTGATAGAACTTCTACGAAAACAGTCGAATTGTGATAATATTCGATATTGTATTTAATAATGATGAGATTTTTAATCTATTTTCAAATACAGTCTTTATGAGTTATATCGTAATCGTAATTTTCTATTTTTTTACAAGTTAGTTTTTATCAAAATGAGGATTGAGCTAATTTTTGGCAGAATATTTTTTGATGCTTATATTTAGGGGTTAAAGGGTGAAATCATAAAAAAGAGGGGGCTTATGCAACTTTTGGCAATACCATTACTAATAATAATATAAAGTTGGAAGTAGCATTATGCCTGCAATGCCCTTTTCATGTGCGTTTAACACAAAAAGCGTAAAAAATTTTATTTTTTAAAGTTGTTATTAAATAAATATTTTTCATATTAAATAACGTTATAAATAATACAGCATTTGATTCTACTTATTTTGAATAAATAGTCACATAGTTTTTTCTAAAATCACCACTTTTTTAGCCTGTGTGTTAAGCTTCTTTATTGCAAATCGTGCCAGTAACTGCTATAGCTATCCGGACCGTTTAAATTAAATTTTTATCTTAAATTTATATTTTAATTTTATGTGTTCACTGAAATGCGTTTAATAAAAATTTTATGTGCTCACTTGAAAAATATTAAAAAAATTCACAAAAAACAAAATTGCAAAAATTTAATATTTTTTGATGCAGATTGGAAAAACTTTTTGTGGCCTTTAATTTTTGAAAACTTAATTTTGTACAATTATTACACTCTTTTAATATATTTATGAAGAACATGATTTTTGGAAGTTTTTGAAAAATGGCTTAACTCACTGGTGGTTCTCATTACATCAAAAAAATTTGGGAATCGCTATAAAATAGACCAAGGTTAATTTTTAGAGGAGTGCAAATGGAACTTTTTTCTTCTCCTTACAAAACAAGGCACCTTAAAGTATATATTCACAATATACACATTCTCTTCATTTTTAAATTAATATGTGCAAAACAAAAAAAAAAACTTTTTCTTTTTTTTTCATTAATATTGTTTAAAAAATTTTTATTCCATAGTCCGGACAGCATAATTTATTTGGAAGAGCCTAAAACTATATATGGCAGCATAATCTAATTTGTACAGTAATAGATCTACAAAACTGAAATGATCGTAATAAAAAAAACTTCTTAAATTTAAAAGTATTTATAAAAACTTATTACTTTGCTTGGAGATCACTAGAAAGAAACAAAATTTGTAGTAAAGTATTATTTCTGAATTAAAGCATTTTTAGTATAATACTCAAAATAAAAAGAGGCAAAAATATAATATTGTATAACGTTGCTCAAGTTGGCTATGAACTTAAATGTCAACATTTTATTAGGTCATAATATTTTCGCTGACTTATATTAATAAGCTTAAATGCTGTCCCATACACAAAACTCAAAGCACAACTGGAAAAAAATGCAGTAAAAATGTTAAAAATATCTCTCAAATAACAACGAATGCGGTAGAAATGTTTCCTTTATGTTTCAATATTGTATAAAAAATTTTCTGAATGTGTTTGGGAATGTTAGTGTGTGAATGCTTGTTGTCATAATCAACGCTTTAAGCTTTCCGCTCTTCAAGCCAACCACGCGTCTAAGCATTCTTCAAATGTAATTTACCGTTGCTGAACGGCTGTCACATTCACTTGCATTTGTATGATGCTAAAAAAAGCTGAAGAAGGAAAAGTGAAAAAGCCACAGCAATGTCTAATAAAAATTTAACCCTGCATTTATTTTTTTTTGTGAATATTTTACTCATTTCCGGTTCGCTTGCTCTCTCACAATCTTTTTTTACGCTCTCTTCCCCCATATTTTCAGCTGTCATAATGAGCGAGCCCTTTCCTCATTCATTTTTACGTCTACTCACAACAACAACAAGACTTGGAAAAATCTTTGAAAAAAATCACTGAGAGCTCTTAAAGCCGCCTCGCGGCTACATTAAATTTTTTGTAAACACTTCCGGCTGTCGGAAGTGTAAAAGTGTTCGGATGAGTAGGTCTTGAGTTACGCAGCGATGTTAGTATGTGTGTGAGTAGGGCTGTTTATGTGAAGTGTTCCTGTGTGTGTTAGAGCCTACCTTAAATTGAATTATTCTTTAAAGGAAATTGGTGCCTTTTTTATTATATACTTTTATAATCTGCTATTAACTCCTTTAAACAGCTAGCACGTGACAAGCTTTGGGCGCAGTGAGGCAGGTCGGGTGGGAATGAAAGATGCTGTCATCAGGAGATTGCTTTACTTTGTACAGGGTGCCTCAAGCAACGGTTGCAATTCAACAACATTGTCATTGTAAAATTGTTAACAGCTAAATGGTGTTGAATGCATCTTATTGTTGTTGTTGTAAGCTTTTTCCGAACACTTACTTTAAGCTCTGTCAGAACCCTCTTCCACCTGACGGTTTATTTGGTTTGGTTGATTTGTGCTTGTTCTGCTGTAAATCATTGTAATCAGCCTTACGGCGGTTCTGACGTGAGCTACTGAGATGTTTTTGTTGTTGTGGTTGCTTGAGTTTCTGTAAGCGTTTTATCTAGTCTCTGTTAGATTGTTTATGCCGCTGCTGATGCTTCATCATCTTCATCGCCTTATTTTCCTTCCATTGATGTACAATTTAATTCAAAACAACAACAAACAACACACAACAACAACAACAGTATCAACTTAATCAGTTGAATGAGCTCTCATCTCAAATGCCGCCGGCATCCATTCTTAAATCAGTTATTTACGCCTGAACCTTTTTGTTCTGCTATTTTTCTTTTTTTCTTTTTTGTTATGCCATCCGGATCCTTTTGGATTAACTGTAATAAGATGTACTCGCTCTTGTTCAACTTGGTGTTGAATGGATATTGATTTCATTGATATGATAAACTTGGCTGACTGTCAATAGTGAAGTCGTAGCTGAATTTCAATGAATATATAACCTTAAAAAAACATTTGAAATTCTGAGCCGATAATTTTTAACGGTACTTATTGTCAATACTTCTTATACTTTTGTACTTAATTTTGAACTAAACTGCGAGCGATAAGCATCTTCAGCATATCGAGCAGATTTTCGGTGGTTTTAAGCTATTTTAAACGTAATGTTCGTCAATTTTAAATTATGCTAGAAGACATAGTTTTTCCTCAATTCTGTTCTCTTTGTGCTAAAAATGTATTACATAATATTGTCGATCAGACAGGATGTATAATAGATATAGTGTTATAAAAATATTTTTAAGAAGAGGCGTGTCACTACTCTTATATGTAACTTTATGTATTACAATGCTTTGCTTTATCGTTTACGGTTTCTGTAGTCTTAAATTTTGAAATAGTAATTTTGGTAATCAAATTTATGGCTCGAAATAATATAATTCAAATAAGGAAGTATCTTTGAGAGCGTCAAATTTAAAAAACGCCTACAGCCGCTTATATTTGCGGACTTATAATCGAAATTTTAAAGGTTTTTTTATTGATGACTTCACTTTTTTGGGTGATAGACACAGATTTCGTTTAAATTTTACAAATTTCATACTCAAATTATATTTAAAATTTTAAAAGTTACTTACTTACTTACTTACTTACTTACTTACTTAGTTGGCGCTACAACCGTATGTCGGTCTTGGCCTCATCTAAGAATTTGCGCCAGCCATTTCTGTCTTTCGCTTGCTGGCGCCAGTTGGAAATTCCAAGCTTCGTCAGGTTGTCCTCTACGTGGTCTTTCCAACGGAGATGCGGTCGTCCTCTTCTGCGTTGACCGCCGCTGGGTACCGAATCGAATGTTTTCTTCACTGGAGCATCGTCTTTCATGCGCTGAACATGACCAAGCCAGCGAAGCCGCTCGATTTTAATGCGCTTGACTATGTCGATGTCAGCGTACAGCTCATACAGTTCATCATTCCACCGTATTCGGTACTCGCCATTGACGCAGATTGGTCCGTAGATCTTACGAAGAATCTTTCTCTCGAATGCTCCTAAAGTCTTTTCATCTAGACTGCTCAGCCTCCAGGTTTGTGATGCGTAAAGTAGGACGGGCATGATGAGCGATTAATAGAGCGTAATTTTCGTTCGTCGAGAGAGGGCTCTGCTTCTCAATTGCCTACTGAGCCCAAAGTAACACCTGTTGGCAAGAGTTATTCTTTGTTTGATCTCAATGCTGATGTCGTTGGTTGAATTAATGCTGGATCCCAGATAGACGAAGTTCTTCACAACCTCGAAGGAGGTATTGTCAACGGTAACGTAGGTTCCAAGACGCTGGGACTGTTTGTTTGTTGACACTAAGTATTTCGTCTTATCTGCATTCACTGATAGACCCATTCGACTTGACTCTCTTTCTAATCTGGAAAATGCTGCACTGACTTCGCGCGTATTATGGCCAATGATATCTATGTCATCAGCATACGCAAGCAGCATAACACTCTTGTAGAATATTGTGCCACTACGTCTCAGATCAGTAGCTCGGATGATCTTTTCCATCATTAGGTTGAAAAAGTCGCACGATAAGGAATCACCTTGTCTGAAACCTCGTTTGGTAATAAATGGTGGGGAGAGGTCCTTCCCGATTTTAACTGCGCTGCTGGTGTTGCTCAGTGTCATCCTGCAAAGTCGTATTAGTTTTGCAGGAATACCAAATTCAGACATGGTGGAGTACAGGTGCTTCCTTATTGGGCTGTCGAAGGCGGCTTTGTAGTCGACAAAAAGATGGTGGGTGTCGACTTGTTTTTCTTGAGTCTTCTCCAAGATTTGTCGTAGCGTGAAAATCTGGTGGATGGTGGACTTTCCAGGTCTGAAGCCACACTGATAAGGTCCGATCTTTTCGTTTACAATGGGCTTCAATCTTTCACATAAAACGCTGGACAGGACCTTATATGCGATATTAAGCTCAGTATGTATGCCATCAGCTCCCGTGGCTTTGTTATTTTTAAGCCGAGCTATAGCTGTCAGAACTTCATCATAGTCAGGCAGCGGAACCTCAACGCTGTCATCCGCAATTGGGGTTTCCGGAATATCATCTCTTTTGGCGGGATTGTTGTCAGCGTCGCCATTAAGAATCTTAGAGAAGTGTTCCCTCCATAACGTCAGTGTACTCTGGACATCTGTCACTAGAGTCCCGTTTTCATCCTTGCAGGAAGAGGCCCCGGTTTTAAAACCATCGGCAAGGCGTATTATTTTTTCAAAAAATTTTCGGGCCTCATTCCTGCCACCAAACATCTCAATCTTCTCCTGCTCGCGCTTTTCTGCCTCTCTTTTTTTCCGCCTGAAAATATGTCTCTCTTCCCTCCTCTTTTCTTTGTATCGCTTTTTAGCAGCGCGCGTTACAACCGACTGCAGGGTGGCTTTGTAGGCGGCGTCTTTCTCTGCAGTGGCGTCGCGACACTCCTGGTCGTACCACTGGTTTCGGCGAGGGCGTTGGTAGCCAATCACCTCTTCAGCAGCCGCACGCATGGAGTTGGAAATGTGTGTCCACTGCGCGCATATATCATTGATTGGAGGAGTGCTTTGAAGCAGGAGTGAGAGTCGAGTGGCGAAAGCATCGGCTGTCTGTTTCGATTGCAGCTTGTCGACGTCTAGCTTTCTCTGTGTAGGGTTGCGTGTATTCTTAGCTGCGCACAGACGTGTACGGATCTTGGCTGCAACAAGATAGTGATCCGAGTCAATGTTTGCACCACGGATCGTGCGTACATCCAATACACTGGAAGAGTGCCTTCCGTCGATCAAAACGTGATCAATTTGATTTTTTGTTTTTTGATCAGGGGACATCCAGGTGACTTTATGAATATTGAGATGCTTGAATCTAGTGCTACTTACGACCATGTTTCGTGTTGCGGCGAAGTCAATCAGCCTCATTCCGTTATCGGAGGTGTTGTCGTGGAGGCTGAACGTTCCGACTGTTGGACCAAAAATATTTTCCTTGCCCACCTTAGCGTTGAAGTCACCAAGCACGATTTTTACGTTTAAAATTTTAAAGGTTTCCTGTCAAATATCATGGAAATAAATTGATTTTTGCAGAATTTATGATGTTTTCACTGTTTTGATAACGTCACTTTGTACGGTAGGTAGGGTTAATTTTCTTTTGATTGTGTAAAATTTCAGTCGTAGATCTTACATTCAAACTTTTAAATCAGTCTTATAATTTGTGGATTCTACTTTTGAAAGTTTTTTTCTGAACTTTTATTTTATAAAAAAAAAAAATAAACTTGCCATTTTAACAGTTGGGAGGACTTTGAACTAGCTTCTATTGATCAATTGTGTTGTGCGTGTTATTAAAATGTTTGATCACAAATGATCGAGAACTGGACCTACGTGTTTTATGCCGATTACGAACGGCTTATGTCCTCAAGAAGCTTTACATTGCAATTTTTTCTCTCTGAGGTTTGCCATTGTCTGCAGAGTGGTGACGACCGAACAGAAAAATTAATTCAATTGAAAGGACATTCTGTCTGAGCTGGAATTGAACCCGGGCTACCGCGGTTCTTTAACTTAGGGGCCACGCACTCTACCCACTAGGCTACGGCCGTCACACTATATTAAATAATAAAGTCTTGGAAACATTTTGTGATAATTTCAAGCAAATCTACCGCGTAGTTATTTTTTGGCGAAATTTTTTTGTGTAGTCAAGTCAGGCATAAAATCATGTCAAACGCACATATTTGAATGATCAAACTTTTTTCATACATTGACTACATATTATATAAATAAACTTCAAAGTTATTGCTTTTATATTTTAAAATTTTAACACATTCCCATTACTTTTTGACCCAATCTCGTTTTTTTTAAATGTTTTTACTTTCAAAGCCCAGCCTTATAATAAATTTTTCCAAAAAAAATTACGAAAAAAATTTATAAAATATGTTGCTTGAATAAATAAAATGTTTTATTTAACTTTTTTGTTTCATTTTTTGTCCTCTCTTTCATCGCAAAAAAATTGGTCACTTTACTAATAGTCTACATAAATTTATATTATAAATGCAGGGTCTTCAGAAAATAAATGAGCGTGCTCCTTAAGTTGCGGAAAGTTAGAACACAAATCATCAAGAAATGGATAAACAAATCCAGTCTGAAGTTTGAATCTTTTTCGCAGCATTCAACGAATATTATATGTTTTATCTCTGTAAGCTCATATGTTATCATGAATATGCTTTTACCAGCGGCGTTGGTATTTGAAATGTACCAACTTGATGACTGTACTGGTTTAAATATATTCAAACAATTATTTTACGCTATGAATTAGTTTTGGCAGTACATCTTGTAACGATAAATCGATAAAACGAATGATAAGGCGCATTTAGAAGCTGAAAATTAAAAAAATCGTATAGGAAAACCATTCTTTATTTTTGGTTTACACATGCTGCACTATCTGCTGTCGGTTACAAATTCACTCTCTGAACAGTTACAAAGCAAAGACATAATCATTTCTAGCACAAACGCTTTCATAAAAGCAACTTTCTTGATGCTTAAACAATGCAGAGATGACACCAAATTTAAAATAATTTTTAACAAATCAAGGAATTTTGCATAACTTTGCGGATTTGCTTCGATGAAACAACACTTAAAGACAAAAGATCTAGCAGAGTAGCCAAGGTAGCTCATAAGCTTAAGGAATCATTGGTAATGTCAACACTTGGCCAACGCAGTATTCTACCACTGAAATTTGATGAAAATATGCGTAAGATCTACTTGGAAGTCTTTGACAAATTTTTATCAGAGTATGAAAACGATTTCAAGACAATACAGAGGTAATGAATATATTAGAAATATTTGATCCGGATTTGAAAACATTTTTGTCCGAAGATTCAATAATACAATTTTTTAAACTGTATTCCACCCACGTTGATGAAATTATTCCCAGGAGCCAATTGAGTGTGGCGAGAGAATATTTGAAACAACATAAAACAAAATCAATAATATATATGGTACAGAGTTCAGAAAAAATGCCAATAGCTTTCTCATAAATAATACAATTAACGTATATTGTTTTGATACAGCCAGCGACTATCGCATCCAACGAAAGATTTTTCTCCACTTTAAAGAGAGTGAAGTCGTATCTTCGTACAACAATGAGAGATGACCGTTTAAGCCATCTCATGCTGATGGCTGTGGAACTAGAAATGGTAAAAAAATTCAATAAGGAAGATCTCGTTAACGAGTTTGCCCTCAAGCGTCAACGTCGTTATCCACTGGAATAAATCCAATATATATTTTTCCCTTTAAAAGAATAAAAATTTTATTTATATTTTTAAGTCCATGGATTTAAAGGCTTTCTATGTGTATATTGTAATATGTATTAAATTCATATATGTGTGTATAAAAATGTGTATAACGATGGTTTTATTAAATGTTATGTTTTACGAAAAAATCTTATTATGTCATTTAAATTTTCGCCCCCCTTAAGGTTTGAGTGAAATGACGCCACTGGCTTTGACGTAAAGTAAGCTTTTTAGTTGTTAAGCGAATTTAGAAAGCTTTCCAGCAATCGATCAAAATATAATGGTTTGAGTAGCGCCTAACTGTTTTGTGATATTATAGTGTGGCATCCAAGCTAAAGTAGAGAGAAGACTTTAAATCATCGGTCAGTCAAAATTTGTGAACATGTGTAAGAGCTTTGAGTTGATATAAATAGAGATACCACTTCAGAAAAACAAATGAGCGCGAAAGTAATTTGTTCTATATAGAAATTTGCAACTGATCCTTTTTGTATGCATGAACTAAAAAAGCAAAAAAATGTATTCAATACCTTTATTGCAGACATATGCAAACATGTCGTATATTTTGTTTTTTTTTTTAATAAACATGTACATATTTTTAAAATAAAATTTTTTGAATTTATTATTTTTACAACTTTAAATAACGGCTGAAATATTGTATTTACATGCACATCAGTAAAACGTGATCTTAAATAAATTTAATTAGGGTGATAGGGGCAAAATAAAATAATTTTTTTTTTAATCTTTAATATTATTAAACAATTCCTGAATTTCAAAACTTGTGATTTATATTCTGCGAGAAAAAAATTATTGAACTTTTTAATTTTTTCATTAGCGTTAAAATAGATTACCCCCTTAAAAGTTGCCTGGTTGTTCACATATCTACATAAAAAAGGTTTCCTGTTAAAACTTCCCAAGAATCGGCAATTTTTACCCAAGAAAAACAGAACAACATCTGAAAGTTCAAAAAAGATTAACATGGCATTCGCATGCTTGCTTGCTTTTGTTTGTTCCTCCTCTCCACCTCTTTTCAGAATTGCAAACACTTTTCCAAAACACAAACAACAACACAAAATATACACACTACCAATTGTCAATTGCTTGTCAGACTGCACAATTATGATGTAAAAGTCAAAAACGCACAAATAACCATTCGTTTCCCAATTTATAAGTACTCAAAGGTACGAGCCTTTTTTTTTAATTTTTCTGAAATGAAAACTCAAGCAAAATATTTCTTAACCCACCGTTGGGTTAACATGACGCAGGGTGAATTACACCCATAATCATGTTATATTATTTACTATAAGCGTGTGATTTGTTTTTCAAGTAAAATAAAAAAGGTTTTAAATAAAAAACCTCTCCTGAAGCTCTCCACAGGAAATTCAAATTAAAGATTTAAACCTTTGCTCGACTAAAACAGCTTCGACGATTTTATCACGTTATGTAAATCAATAGAAAAATTTTTTTAAGAATGCGGACGTATTTGTGCTTGCAAGATCTCATCTCATCTTTCTCATCACTGTGCATTTAGATTTAGCCCAGTGGAAATTGACGAATTTCTCGTTGTAATTTTAACGGAACATTCAATATTGTTCTATTGTATTTGACTAGCCATTTGACAAAATATTTGAACATTTGAACATGGTTTTTGTCATAATATGCAACTATTTTATCATTCAATTACTATTGTAATGGTCCAATTAGACATGGCTTAACAAGTGGAACATAGAAATAAGTTTAAAGGGATTTACGTGTATCTGATTACGCACAACATGGCAATGCATGGCAATGCTCAGATAAAAACAGAAATGCATCTCTAGATAGATAAACATAGAAGTTCTATTTAATTTTGATTTCAGCGTATTATTCAATGCATTTGACGATTTGACAAAACAAATGTGAAATTGTATAATTCTTTGACCAAGAATTCTTTTGATTGTTTTATTTTGACTATGTGACTAAGTTTTGCATAATCGACATTTATTCTATGTGCTAGCCGCTTATTTACGATGCTTGCACTGCTGTGCCATGAGAGTCTAATGTTTCAATTATAACGAATATTTAGAGGTCATTATCTAAAAAAACTTTCATTGAAATAAAATTTTTTAGATAATTTTTTTCAAATTGGCCCTCTCGAAGAATCTGACAAATAAATTGACCTCGGAATATGAAGTTATTCAAACCATTATGATATTTTTTTTAGTCCTCTCATTAACGTTATTTTGATATATTTTCATTAAAATGAAATATTAATTAAACTGGTCGAATTTTATGTTAAATGGAATAATAAAATATACGAAATTAATAAAAGC
Source organism: Dichetophora obliterata (assembly GCA_963920525.1). Taxonomy (NCBI): domain Eukaryota; kingdom Metazoa; phylum Arthropoda; class Insecta; order Diptera; family Sciomyzidae; genus Dichetophora; species Dichetophora obliterata. The sequence goes on along the minus strand of OY986439.1, from coordinate 83,914,023 downwards.
AGAACCGTTTTACTGTTCTAGCGTACTTTTTTACAAATTCATAAATTAAAATTTATGGGTGGATTACATACAGGTTAGTAATGACGTTACTCCGAATAGCATTAGTAATGGAGGGTTAAAATTTATTTTAAAAAAATTTAGATCATTAAGGTTAAATTTTTAATTAAACATTTTTCAAATGCTATATAAGAAACAATCAAACTAAAAGAAAAAACAAGGTTTTGAGCTTCGAATACAAAAACTTTAAAACAAATATGTATAATTTTAAAAAAATCTGAAGGATTGTATTTCAATAAAATTTTTTGAGTTCAAAGTTGACATAGTAACCTATACATTTTGATCAAACCAAAGTTTGTTGAGGTCTACCTAAATTAGTATTGAGGAATGACTAATAGGTTGCATGATAATTTTATTTTCGTGTTTAGAAATAGTGGTACAGTGGATTTTACTGAAGTCGTAGAGCAAAAATTGAGTTGTTTTCGGCTGAATATCTTAAACAGTCTATCGTTAAAAAGTGCAGATAAACATAAAACAAATTTGATTAATTTGATTTGAATTTTTTTAGCTGGTTTTATCCTCTGTGATATTTTTGCTTTTTTTATATGTTTGCAATTTTGAAAATATTATACAATTTTATATAATATCATTTGAGTAGAGTATTTTTATCGTTTGCGGTTTTTAAATATCATAAAATCAATACGGAAAGACGGTATATTCTTAACTAATGTTTGCTACTGTTGAAGAAAATAGGACAAAAAAACAAAGATCTTTTTGAGAGCTTTCTAGTTGTTAAGTAACAACTTATTATTTTAGTTTTTGTATCATATTTCATCAATACAAAATAACGTCGTCAATTTTTTCCATCGCTTATTCTTTCCATTCCAGAATTTACTGTGCTGTGGATAAGACTGTGTAGCTTACATTTTATTAACTCTCATGCAGGACAATGTAACTAAAATTCATAAAAATTTTATAGCACTTCAACGTTCGTATGTGGCTATAAATGTTTAATTGACTCACTGGCACCCACATAAACAATGTCATTTTTGGTTTATATGTACGTATTATATGTACGTAAATAATGACTTAGACAAAAATAGATTCTCTTCGACTTAATTGCTTGTTACTTTCGGGGCTAAAACTTTTTGATGGTAGCTGAACAGTAACTATTCGACATAATATCGTCATTAAGAAGAAATTGTGCCTTCATTGTTGTCTTTAATTAAATAGACAATATGCGATGACATTCAACTTATTTTTCTGAAATAAATGATACTGCATAATCGTTTCGTCATCTGTATTAAATTTCTTTACATAGAATACCAGATAATCACATACAAAACCAAATCAAATTTGTATTTATTCGCTGTCATATCATATCATATATTAAACAGCTGTAAATTTTGGTTTTTTCATTTTTATGTTTGTTGTTGTTCATTATTCTGCAAAAATTATAGACGCTAAACTAAGGTAACTTATTGGACTTTAATCTATTCATATAAAGTCCAATATAACAGAATCTATAACAGAATCTATGACCATAAATTAAATATGAGCATATCTAGTTTTTAGTTAAGGTTTTTGACATCTCTCGCGTAATTCGTAACATGTGGCAAATCCAGAAATGCTTAGTAAGGTTTGCCATTTTACCATGACTAACGGTAACGGTAGAATAACAAATGAACAGCTATTGAAAATCATTGAATTTTATTCTTAAACTTCGTGCTCTGTGAGAAATATCTTTGGCAAATAACGTTTATTTTATGTTCGTCATAATCGACCCACTGAACAAATTTTGTGACCAATTTTCGCACCAATTTAACTTTATCGGATATTAATTCACCAACCCGTATTTGGAGAGTACGTAACGAAGAGAATATTTCTGCTGTATCGGCCATTGTCAATGAAGATTGCAATAAACATTTTACATTTGTTAATACGTCGCCGTTGTCAACGATTGGGCTTGTATTATTTGATCACCTGGAAAATTCTACGGAAGGACCCCGGTATGAAACCATACAAAATACAGCTGAAGCAAGAACTGAAGCCGGGTTACCTACCATAATGTCGTTTGCTTGATCATTGGGCCTACACTGAGAAAACAAAAAATCCAAAACTCACATATTAAAAACGTTTAGTAAAATTAATATTTTTAGAAATATTTTACGCCATACAAAAATGAATACGCACAATTTTAAATAAAAAAGTAAAACGAAACGTTTTTAAAACAACCACGAATATTTTACTATGATAAAGTAAGATAAAAGTAATATTTTTAAAAACATTTTACTCCATACAAAAATGAAAACGCACATTTTTAAATAAAAAAGTAAAACGAAACGTTTTTAAAACAACTACGAACGTTTTACCATGATATAGTCAATTCACATATATTGTTTCAAAAAACTTGTTAATAACGAATTGTTTGTTATATAGTTTCATTGACATATGAATTTGATATTTGTTCAGAAAATAAAATACTTTTAACTCTCGATTTCATCACTCTGCAGTTTGCCTGCAAGAAAGTAATGAAAGAGTTTGAGTTGGAGCATTTGCTGCCACAAATAAGAGGTAAGTTTTTTAAATAAAATTAATAATATCTGACAAAATTCTATTTTTTATAGACGCTGGGATAATTATAATAGACAGTATAATTACCTAAAAAATTTTAACGAGATGAACATAGATGATGATAAAATAAGTAAAATAATGCTGTAATTTTGAAAAGCAATAAAGTTTTTTAAAGCGGATTTCTTTTTTGAATTAATGGTAAATAATGAACATTTTCGTTTTTAAAATATAAATAATTGTTGTACCATTGCATTTTAAAATGTTTATTGTTTCAAATCGAACGAAAATTTTAAAATTTAATTAAATTTTATCCTAAATTTTGCGGGCTCAAGGTCCAAATTATTAAAAATGAAAAACTTAAATAGTTTTAATTTTTAATTTTAATTAAACCAATATTTCGACTACCGTCGGCAATCATCATCAGGGTAAACAAAAATTTCAAATAATTAAAACATTATAGTAATTAAGAAACATTTAACATCAAAGACATTAAACATTAATATCACAGTTTTTTAAATTTTTGACAATAACTTAGATAAATAAACAAATTGACAAAATTAACAAAAAAGCATCCACTTGTTGTGCCGTCAGGTTCTTGAGCCCGCAAAATTTAGGATAAAATTTACTTCAAAAAGGTCGTTAAACAAATAAAAAAAAAAATTTAATTAAATTTTAAAATGTTCGTTTTTAAAATGAAAATAAACATTTTACATTTGAGAATATTTATTATTAAAAGTCAAACGAACATTTTAGAATCTCGTTTTAAAATTTTCGTTTTTAAAATGAAAATAAACGTTTTACTACAGCATGTTAAAATATCCATTGTTAAAAATCCAACGAATATTTTAGAATCTCATTTTAAAATGTAAGTTTTTAAAATGAAATATACGTTTTACTATTTCATTTTAAAATGTTCGTTTTTAAAATTGAAATAAACGTTAGAAGTGCAAAATCTGGAATAAACGTTTTTAAAAGTAGCTCGTTTCTGCCAATTTTGAAAATGTTGTTTTCTTTGTGTAAGGAAAATTGGATAAAGATCCACGTATTATTGAAAAATTATTTTTAGCAACGAAGATCATTGATATGTCAATGCGTACATCAACAAACAGAATTGCCGAATTCGGTTTAAAGGGCAGCCAGAGGCAGTGGAAGAGCTGCCAATGCACACTCAAAAATTCACTGTTTTGTGCGGTTTGTGCATCATTGAACCGTACTTTTTTAAAAATAATGAGAATCACAACTTAATAGTCAATGAAATGCAATGGTTACCGATTTTTCTTTGCCCAAAATGGAAAAATTGAACTTGGTTGACATGCAACATGGCACGCGATACCATGGACCTATTGAGAGGTGAGTTTGGTGATCAATTAATCTCAAGTTTTGGAGCAGACCATTTTCCGCCAAGATCATGCGATTTGACTAAACTAGACTTTTTTGTGGGGCTACGTGAAGTCTCTCGTGTACAGGGACGGACAAGCCAGCCACAATTGTAAGAAACCGGCCAAAATACGGGAAAAAGTATGCCAAAATTAGAGCTTACGAATATATTCTGAAATCCTGCAAAAAACACTCCAATTCAAAATGATTATTGCTTTGTATGGTATAGGCACCACAACGTGTATATTGAGGTGCCTCGACTTGTATGGGGAGAAACAAAGTTCCATTTATACCCCACTAAAAATTAACCTTGATCTTTTTTTATAAAGATTTCCAAAATATTTTGGATGTAACGAGAGCCGTCAATAAGATAACATTTATTGCAAAAACCTTCAGAGATTATGTTTTTCGTTAATATATTGGCTGCTACAATATAATAGCTGTAAAAAAACTGTCAGAAATTAAGGTCGGAGAAAGTTCTTTCAATTTGCATCAAAAAACTTGAAATTTTTGCAATCGGATTAAAGATACTGCTGTTTTTTGTAATTTTTTTTTTTTAATGTTTTTTAAGTTATTTTCAATAAAATTCAATAAACTTCTTTATTTCTAATGCGATGCTCACTTTCAAAATATCGATGGAAAGGTTTTGAGTGCTTGCATTGTTTCCTGCTCAGAATCGCTTAAGTTGTTACATATTAAAACAAAAATATTAATTATAAAATAAACACCTACTGAAAAATATTGTAAGAAATAAAAAAAAATATAAAAGTAATGATGTTATTAAAATTTTCAAAGTTTTTGTATGGAAATCAAATAAAACAAATAACAAAAATATGTGAATATATGGCGATCATTTTTCGGCTTTTGTTTTCTGACATTTTTTTGCAACTATAACACCAGCCAATATATTTACGAAAAATATGTTTTTTTGAGGTTTTTTCAAAAATTTTTTGCTCACTGACGGTTATCGTAAGATCCAAAATATTTTAAAAATATCATAAAATCGGCTATGTTTAATTTTTAGGTGGGTACAAATGGAATTTTTTTTTAAGGCACCTAAGTACACTTATAAAAATATTTTATTTATTCTAGCCAAATCACATCACTGCTTCAAAAAAATATTTCATTCACATTTGCAAATTTTCTGTCTTTTTTTTAAATTTTCAGAAACCAATCGTTAAAAAAAATCACACGTTACTAGGTGAAGTAGTTGCTTAGCAAACGCATAATCTGGATTCATAAATTTGTTGGTTGAAGATGCATTTAAATTTATTCGCTAGTTCCAATAAACTTTTCTCAAAACTTAAAAAGTAACGATATTATGTTATGTTATTTCAAAAAAATTTATTTACTACGTTTTATCATTGTAAGGGAGATATGTGTAATGAATAAACTTATCCGATCTCAAAAACATTGCATTTATTTAATTCTTGGCGTTTTTTAAACAACCCAATTTTGTCATTTATTTTTCTAACCCTAGAAAGATAATCATATTGTGATGTACGTAAAAGTGACGCATGGTTCTTAACTAGCTATAACGTTAAGATTTATTAATTGATATGAATAAACCAAAAGTTTTTATACAATAACTCATAGGTGAAATAATAAATGCATACCACAATTTATATATTTATCTATATTCCTTCACTTGTTTCAACAAAAAGTTGAAACTTCTTCTATACGTAACAAAAAGATTTCGGTTAAGGCGATCATAAAAAAAAGCTGGTTAAAATTCATGCTATTAACAAAGCTATTCAAATCTATGCATTATTTTTGAAGAAAATTGTTTTGCTGTACTTAGCACATGTAAAATAAAAAATTATTGTTTTCATAGATGTGTGTAGATATTGTTATGTTAAAAAAGTGGTTGCAAATACAAAAAAAATTATTTATCTTACGTTTTGGTTATTTCGTAAGAGGAGTAAATTCCCCTAAAAAGATACCTTGGACAGGTAGAGGCAAGTTGTAATTATTAAACAGTAGCTGAAACTTGTGTCTTCAATTTATTGAAATCAGGTTTTCAACTTTGACCTAAAGTTTTCTTTTTCTATCGTTCACTAAAATTCAAATTAACTCAAAAAATAACCATAAAAATATATTAATTTTTGCATTAATATTAGCTATGCGATCATGTAAAATTATTTTAAGGGTTAAAAAAAATATCTGCATAAATTTTGCCTATGTGATACTGGATTTTGCCATGTCGCAATAATAAATTGACGCTCTCTGAAGATGTATTTAGATTAAGGTAGAACACTAAACCTAACCTAAGATGTATTTCTAGTTGTCAAGGCTCATTGCTTGAATTTGTGTTTTTCTAATTGTTATTGTCGCTTTTATTTTCTTGATGTGTAGCACACTTACGGCTTTGATGTTTTAAAATTTAATATTTAAACAGCTTAAATCTTATAGCCAATCTTCTAATTGTATTATGCGTGTTTTCAGTTTGCATTCTGTCAAAAAGAGAAAAATCAGCATAGCAATCTACTGATAAATATGAAATATTTTAAATATAGGTGGTTAAAACTCATTGCATAACCAAACATTTCCTTCTAATAAAGATTAGGTTTTAAAAATATTAAACAATAAATTATATTTAAATTAAATAAAACCATTCATTGCATTTTTATTAAAAACTGGCATATAAGCTTCAGTCATCCTTCAACGCAGTGTAGAAGAATGATTTGCGGCTTCTGATACTTCTAATTTATATTCCACTTATTTAGGAGCATTCCGCAGAAAAGTGGAAGTGTCAAAAAAACTAAAACTTATTAAAAACTTTTTATTTTAAGATATTATCTAAGAGAAACATTTTAATTGTATTTATTTAAGCAAGTTATTTATAAATAAATTTACCATGATGATCAAATCGTCTGCACTTTTTTAAAAATGTAGTTTTTCTTTTTCGTAAATGTTTAGTTAATGTTTCGTATACTTTTTTGTATTAGTAAAAATGGAACGCATTGGCTCAAGATATTGAAAAAACGGTTGAGGCAATGAAAGAAAAATATATTAAATTTTTGTTTTTTAATCACTTAATTACATAATTACTTAACTACCTAATTACTTAATTACCCAATTAAACTAAGACATTGTCAGTACCTGTGGACTTTGTTTTTTTTTACGCCGAAATCATGTTAAAATTTGTAATCGAACACAATGGTTTGCAACGTTGGTTGACTGGATCCGTCCGACACGTGACAGTGGATATCTTATTGTTTTTTCCTTGAATTTGATAAAATTTAAAGAAAGTTTGAACACACAATGAAGAAAGAGAATGCAATATATTTATTTAGTTAAAATAACTTAACTTCCAATGTGTAAATTTAGAATTGGCTGTACAATAATTTCTAAAAAATAGTTGAATTTGTCTGTACGTGACCATGGAATGCTTCTAGACGAGACTGATTCTGAAGTATTGCATATTGAGATTGGAGATTGTGTAATCGAAATAAAGGTTGATCCATTTGTTTCAGTATTGATTCAGTGTTGGAATAAAATCAGGAGTTTTTTTTCAAAAGTTGGCAGTCTTGATCCAATAACTCAAACATAAACAATTGGTCTAAATACTATGTATTATATAAGCTGTGCAGCAAACCACACCAAACTATATACAGCTAAAGAATTTTTAAAAGTATTTTAACATCTGAAATGTGCAACATCATTTTGCCAGAAACAAATAGAAAAAAACGAAAAATACTGAAAACTACAAAAACAAGTTAAAAAAAATTTAACCAGATAAACGCCCAAATGATATGACATTTACGCCATTCACTGACACTAAAGGCTTGATTACCTAAGCGTAAGGTAACGTAGAGCGACGTTGCCAATTTTCAAGCTAAAATCTGTTTAATGATAAATGTGCACATTTCGTTACCAAAATCGTAACGTGGCGTGACGCAGCGTAGAAGTCTGTAGAAAATAGATTTCTACGCAACGTTACGATTTTTGACAGTTCGACAGCTGTGGGACAAGCGAAAAATTTTGTTTAACTTCACAAAATTGTAAATTTTAATACTATATAAGAAAAGATTCAGTCTTTTATTGAAGAGGAGAAGTTAATAAGCCTTCTTGAACAGTGCCCTCCACTACGGCGCCTGCACTATGTTCTTCTACGAATCGCTTATCCTTGAGGCAACGTCGCACTACGCTACATCCTGCTGCGCCGCCTCAGGTTACGCTTGGGTAATCAAGCCTTAAATTAGATGCATTTTTTGACATATTGGGGGTTGGAATTAGTTTTAAAGGTTTTCTAAGAGATGGCGTAACTATCAATAGATCGCATCGGGCACACCTGTGACTATATTCATTTCAAAGCACATTGTCTAAGCTTCATTTTTCAGTATGTGTCATTCCACTGAAGTGTAAACAACATATATTTTTTTTCTCTGTGAACATGTCGACTTTCGTTCCAACAAAACGCAATTTGCGGGGAGGTTTACTTTTATGCTTCCATTTGAAGAAAAAAGCGGTTGAAGCACAACGCACGCTTACTGAGGCTTACGGGGACTATGCTCCATCGATTTCTACTTGTGAGTACTGGTACCGTCGGTTTAAAAGTGGTGATTTTGATACGGAAGACAAAGAGCGTCCGGGCCAGCCGAAAAAGTTTGAAGATGAGGAATTGGAGGCTTTGCTCGATGAAGACCCGTTTCAAACCCTTCAAGAATTGTCAGAATCATTGGGAGTCGGCTTATCAACGGTCGGCAAACGCTTGAAGGCCATGGGAATGATTCAAAAGCAAGGAAATTGGGTGCCGTACCAGTTGAAGCCGAGAGACGTTGAACGGCGATTTTGCATGTGCGAACAACTGCTTCAACGGCATAAAAGGAAGAGTTTTTTGCATCGTATTGTCACTGGCGATGAAAAGTGGATCCATTACGATAATCCTAAGCGAAAAAAATCGTGGGGACCACCCGGCCATGCATCAACATCGAGGGCCAAGCCGAATATTCATGGCGCCAAGCTTATGCTGTGTCTTTGGTGGGATCAGAAGGGTGTCGTGTACTATGAGCTGCTAAAACCTAACGAAACCATCACTGGGGAACGCTACCAACAACAATTGATGCAACTGAGCCGAGCATTAAAGGTTAAACGGCCGGAATATGCCAAAAGACACGACAAAGTGGTTTTTCAACATGACAACGCACGGCCACATGTTGCAAGAACCGTCAAGGAAACGTTGGAGGCGCTGAATTGGGATGTGCTACCCCACCCGCCTTATAGCCCAGACATAGCCCCTTCCAACTACCACCTATTCAGATCGATGACGCATGGCTTGGCTGAGCAGCGCTTCACTTCTTACGAGGATACCAAAAAATGGGTCGATTCGTGGATTGCCTCAAAAGACGAATCGTTCTTCCGGCGCGGAATCCATATGCTGCCAGAAAGATGGGAAAATGTTGTAGCTAACGATGGACAATACTTTGAATAATATACATTGTACCGTTGTTTCTAAATAAATGCTCAAAAACCGAAAAAAAAACCTTTAAAATTAATTCCAACCCCCAATACTATTTTATTGTGGTATACACAAATCCCTTTTAGATTAGTATCTGACTGATATGTGGAAATGAAGCATTTGCCTTTTATTTGTGCTGCAATGTCTCATGACAGATTCAAGCTCTTTCTATGCTCCATACGATTTGACAACGAGCCACCGATGAAGCTGCTGTCATTTAAGAAATTTGGTCGAAAATTCAAAAGATTACATAGTTTACCTTTGTAAACGCAGAATTTCTTGTATATATTTTTTCTCGTATTTTTAACACATATTATTAAAAAAAAAATAGTTTCTAAGAAGTTTCATACAAAACACATACAGGTACCCGGGTACCTCATCAAAATATTATTGGCACTCCCATCCACCACAATTTGTTGATTATGCTGTTATAGTAAGTGAAGTCAATAGAAAGTTAGGAGATCTCAGCAAGTTTCAGTCCTTTATCTTGGTTATTAATGAAAAAGTTCTTTGTATTAAAACGCAGAAAAGTAGTCGGGTACCTCGTCACTCTTATAAGGGTTAAGTAAAAATAATATGATTTCAGTTTTCAAAACAAAACAAAAACAAATAGCTGTTGTTCATCGAATCTCTCACACTCCGCACTGGCTGCGGAACAAATGTTGTTGTAGTTCTCGCTGGCTCGTCATGTTTGCTCATAAAATTGTAACATACAGTGGCTCACACGTCATTTTTTGGTGAACAAAATTAAACACAATTTACAAATTAGAACATAAAGGTGAAACGAATTTAAATCGAAACAAACCTTTGAAACGAGCTCACATCGAAAGTCGGGCAAGTAAAGAAAAAAATACAAATCTTGGTCCGTAAACCGTTATTCCTGCTTTAAACTTTTTATTACTGTTGGAATAACTTCAGTCAAACACAAAACTTAAAAAAATAAACATTTCTCGAAAAGTGAATTAATCAACACCGGCAGAAAGGCAGCTCGTGATAGATCATTATATAAAAGAAAATCCGAGCGACAAATTTCACAAATCGACTTAAAAAGTAAATCAACAGCGCACGATATAATCAAACCTTATATACAAGATAAGAGAATATGCAATAAAGAACGTATAGTAGCTAAAAAAATTGAGCTCCAAAGATGAAAGGAATGTTTTAAGAAATAATAAAAGACCCATTTTTATCTGCACCAAAACTATAGGTAAGTTTAAAACTCAATTTGAAAAAGAGTGTACACTCAGAAACAATTTGAAGAGTTTTGAGAAAAAAATTTATTAAATAGAAGAGTAGCACAAAAAAATCCATGTATTAGCAAGAAAAATATAAAAGAACTCCTCAATTTCATGCGTGAGCAAATGACCAAAGTCTTTTCTTTCTGGAGCAAGGTTAATAGGTTAACATAATAAATTGGGATATTTAGCACTTTTTATAAACATTGATATTATAAATATTTATTTAAGGTTTTGGTTACCGATGAGAGTTAATATAATTTATTTGGCTCAAATGGAAGGCAGAAACCGAAAGAAGAATTTTGCAATAAAAATTTTAAACATACGGTTAAGCATGGTAGAGGATCAGTCATGGTTTGGATCTGCGTCTGTTGTTGGAAGGATTAGTTTTATTGATAATTTAGTATAATGGACTAAAATATGTTTCTTGACATTCTCATGGCTCACGTAAAAAAAAGTGCGGGTAAATAAGGAATTGCAGACGATTTTGAGTTTTACCAAGACAATGACCTGAAACATACAACGTTCTTGGTACAAAATTGTGTGCTTGATATTTGTCCAAATGACATAAAAACAACCTCACAAAGCCCAGATTAAAATGTTAAAGAACATCTATGGAATGAACTTGAACCCAGAGTGCAGTATCAGAGATGGCAACTAAAGATATATTAAAAAGTATCCTTAGTAAAGAGTGGAATCAGATTGGAGCTGATGATTGTAAAAATTTGGTTGCACCAATGCCAAAAAGGCAGTCATAAAAGAAAAAGGATTGGCAACAAAATATTAAATTCTTAGTTTTAGCATTAAATTCCCTATCTGCCAGACCTTCAATGTGAGCTCGTTTTTGAAGCTTTGGTTTGATTTAATTTTGTTTTACCGTTATGTTCTAATTGTTCAACTATATTTCGTTTTAATTTTGCTCACCAATAAAAAATATTTTGAAAAAATATTTGCTCTAAGTTTCTTCTTACATTTTCATTTCTGAAATCAATGCGAAAATGCTAAGGAATGTCTGCCCGACTTACGTTGTGAGCCACTGTAAATACATTCGACATTTCTTCTAATCTAATATATAAAAATGAATGTTTGTTTGTTCGTTCGCTATGCGTTGCAATACCGTTCATCCGATTACGATAAAACTTTGTCAACTTATTGCTTGCACTTACGCGAACAATATAGGCATATTTAAAATTTGCCACACCCCCTTTTACCGCCCACAAATCAATTAAAATGCTTAATTTAAGACAGTTTTTGTCGTATTATCATATGTTTTTGGCTACATCAACTCTTCAGCAGTCTTGTGTGGCTAGTTTAAAAAAAAAATACTGGTCTTTGGTAAATATTTGGAGACAATTTGGTGAAAAAAATATTCGAGAGTATCAACCCTGCTCCTGGGCGTTGACTCGTGAGCGGACGTAAGCTGCAAAGATTGCTCGAACTCACTGCTTAAATAAGAAAAGAGCTCGGTCTCAAAAGCGAGAGCTTTAAATGTTAAAAAAAGTGATCCTGAATTTTAAACTGTGTAGCTTGTAATGCTGATCAGGAAAGATTATGGATTTTTTTATAAAGTTGATGAACATCACTGAATGACTGACTTGACAAAGTCACCGTTTTACATAAATAGAATTCGCTACAAACTCATCGTGAACAGCACGCAATAATTAACTCAAATTTTTTTTTATCGCACAAAGTTTTGTATGTAATGCTAAATGCTATGTAATTTATAAAAATTGTTTGCTCGTACTCTGATTTTATCGTTAGTTTTGAGAATTTGTATTTCTTTTCGGTTTGTTTATTCTTTACCTACCGCTTTGGCTGAAGACTACGTTTATTCTCAATTTGTCGCACTGATGCGCTGTGTGCCAAACGCCCCTTTAGACCTCCTGCACCACCAATACCTCCAGCACCGATTCCACCGACACTGCCACTGATCTGTGCAACACCGCCTGTGGTTAAGCCGCTGCGCCACGAAGAACCAAATTCTCGAGGATGTGGCGCAAATGCCGCTGATTGTGCGTGTATTTGATAATCGAGTCCAGGTAGTTCTAACGAGGTAATGGGATGAATGCGTGTCAATGATAGAGTGCTCTCTAGAACGGTGCTAAGAAGGGGGGCGCTGCGTAGGGATCTCAAACTACCACGTCTAGTTAATGGTTCTGTTTTATACATTTATAAGAATTTCCAATTAAATATTTGTAGTTATTAAGTTTTATTAGTAATATTTTGGTGTCTGCTGTTTTATTTGATACTTTTTTTCTCGTTTTTATATCTTTTCTTTACATAAGCTTCTTGTTTTATTTCCAAACCTAACAAAATGTTTAATTTTTGACAGTTTAGCACAAGTTTTGATTTTTTATTTTGTTCTTTCTTTTGTTAAATCATTCACAGCAAATTATTATTTGACACATTTTGTCACTTAATGCTTGTTATCACGCAAGCTTGCGTGCTTTTATTTTTCCGCTTATTAACTTACGAAAACAAATGGTTTTTTTCTTTCACAAATGTCCAGTAACCAAATGAATATGTTGTATTAACACTAAATTAATTGCTGCAATAGCGCTATTTTGTAAAATGTAATCTTATGTTGTTGTAATGTTTTGTTAGCTCAAGCCATTACAACCAATTACGATGGTTATCGGTCACTTTCACAGCTAAATAAGCTGTCACGCAATAACTTCACTAGCTTGATCTTAAGGTTATTTTTTCCGATATCAAGCATTTGCTAAACGGTTGTGCACAAAATTGTATGGAGAAAAATATATGAGCTTGTATTTCACCGTGAAATTTAAACACGCATGTATGCTTTTGTTATTGGTAGTTGTAGTGCAGTATTTTTTTTCTGGGTATATATTTTTGTTGTAAACTTAAGGCTTTTTGGATTGGTAAAATTGTTTTGTCCATGCTTTTGCGGCATTTGGTATTTATTTATACTTTTATATTTAAGAAAAAACTTTTTAAATAAAATATTTGAATGTATGAAAGAATGGTTACTTTTCTTTAAATGAAAGTGCTGTGTATTTGAAGGTTATAAACTTTAGTGCTTTTTGCAAATGTGTTAATAACATCAGATTTCTTCTATACGTCTATATTGTAGCTATTTATAAAACATTGTGAGTCTGAACAGTTTCTAATTTGAAATAATATTTATATACCAAATTTTTTTTCAATAATCTGTAGTAAAAAGTATGTTAATAGAGAGTGTCCCGATCCAATAAGCTGTTAACTAAGCAGAATTTTTTTATAAATGGTCTTCTTTTATTAGAACGATATATTTAAACATATTTTTTGAAGAATCAAATATTATTTGAAAACCTGACCACTTAAAGTTGAAATAAGCTTATAGCATCTGACACTTGATCAACGTCAATGACAATATTCTTTTTTCTAAACTACAAATTTCAATCAACGGATTCCAGTAGAATAGATAAACAAAAAAATACAGGTGTATCGGCGATTTAAATGGCTTCTTAGTTTATAGTAAATTGAGAAGGCTACTAATATGTTAACGTAACTGTTCACCTCAAACTGTGAGCGCTTTTTAGATGCCTCTAAATCCCTTTTTTTAAATTAGTAGCATGTCTTTGACATCTGTGTCAAATTTCATGTCATTATTTTTAGTGTTTTACTACACAGAGAGAGCAACAAAAATTTTTTTCTCACAATGAGCAACATAGTTAGTACTCAAAAAGTGTTTGAGTGGTACAAGATGGTTTAAAACGGACCAGAAACGTCAAAGATGAACCTCTTTGAAAAACATCGACGGATGTTCTCTACACGTCAAGCAATTCTGGGAATTGTAGCTCGAAAATCGTCGTTTGAAACTTAGTGATCTTTCTGATATTTTCAATATTTTAATTGGATTAGTTCCAAACGTTTTATAGCGAGTAAAAACGTTTTATAGCGAGATTATAAAAAAAGTCAATCTCGTTTGGGGCCAAAAATACTCTATTTTTGAAAAGAAGCTTTTACTGCTCGTTCTGTTGATTTGCTTGCATGATAATTCCAAAAACCCAAAGGTTTTTGCGACATGGTTTTCTAATAATTTTGTTGCTTATTGCTTATGTCTATTTCAGCAACAAAATTTTAATTGCAAAAAAATCACGCCGCTATCGAGATTTGAACTCGCTACCTCTGGATCATCAGGCGGAGTTCTTACCCTTTAAATAACGTAGGCACAATGCATTTGTTTGTTAATTAGCTAATAAAAATTAATTTTCTTTACTTTTCTTTGGATATGCTTAGGTAAAAACCAAGGCACACTAAGGCATAAGCTAAGGCACACCAAATTTGCCGTAAAATGGTGCGTTACGAATCTTTTTAAAGCGTTATAAAAAAATGCAAATCCCCAGTGGGCAATTAAGCTAGGGCTTTACAAAAGAAGGCATAGTTCTATTATTGGCGTCAGTATACCTTCCATGATCGCTGCATTGATGATTGCTTCTGTAAGGTCTATCTGTGAAGGTTCTGAGTCTTTTCATATTATTTCATATTATATGAAGACAGTTTTAAAAAATTTTAGAAAAATTTATAATACATTACAAAAAATTTTTAAAGGAATTTATAAACAAAAAAATTTTTTAGTGCGAGCTGGTTATCGAACTCACGTCACCAAGTTCTAACTCTTTACATATCCTTTAAACCTTCAATATATGAAAATATTGGTATTATATGAAAGAGGACATTCTCTTAAAAAAAAAATTTTAAAAGCTGTTTCTAGTTTGGTATTAAAATTATTAGAATTTTTTTACTTCAAAGAAATTTAAAATTATTTACATAAATTTTCAAATAAAAAATTGAGTAATTTAAACTAGTCTATATATTTATTTTGGATGGTTTATCACTTCGTATTTCTAATAAAAGAGATTTTCTTCTCTCATATTGTTCACAGAATGTCATATTTTAAAGGTTTTAAGTATTTAAATAAATTTTTTAAACAATTCCTTTTCTTTTTCTTTTTATAGATCAAAGAACCAAGGCATGCGTCTTATATAAACCACGTTTGGTTATTGACCTGAAAGAAAATGGATAAATTATTAGAGAAAGAATTGATTGAAATAAGACGTGAATTATACGGGGATAATTATTTTACTTGAATCAAGAAAATTTTATGCTTAATAGCAAATCAGCAAAACTTTACTCAATCACGGTGTGATTTTAGAAAAGATTTCGAAATTGAAATCAGTCCTCATGTACTTAGGAAAAATCAAAACTTTGATTTAATTAAAGAAAAATTTTGCTAAGTTATTATAAACTGCAAAAGCAAATTTCTACTTAATTCAAACAAATATGTGCTAGGTTATTATAATCTCAAACAGCAAATTTTTACTAAACTCAAGCAAACATTTGCTAAGTTACTATAAACAAAAATAGCAAATTTTTACTAAATACAAGCAAAATTTTTTCTAAACACACGAGCACACATTTATTCTTAATGAAGAAAATTAGGCACTTACACTCACGCGGCCGAAGTTCAAGTCTCCTGATTAAGGTAATTTTTGAATTGAATTTAATGTTAATAATTATTTCACTGCTAAAATATGTTATATTTCAGCAAAAACTAATCAAAATTTGCTATTCCAATTTATAATAACTTAGCGAATATTTGCTTGAATTAAGTAGAAATTTGCTTTTGCAATTTAAAATAACTTAGCAAAATTTTATTTGAATTTAATCAATCTTTGACATGGTTATTATAAACTGGAAAAGCAAATTTTGTTTAATTTTTAATTGTGGTAGAGTTTTTATATAAATTCCTATAATATATCAAAAAATACATGAATCTGCTCAGAAATAATTTCGTTCATTAAATGAATTATAAGGAATACAGTTTTGTGCTGCTCTCTGGTGAAATTGTATAAGCAAATAACAAAAAGGGTAATTAGGAAGAAATTAAAAAAAAATATTTAATGTTGACATCATTGTTTAGTTCACTGACCTCAAATTTTATTTTTCATAGTTTTCAAAAAATGTAAGAAAATATCATTAAAAGTAGTATTTTAAAATGTTCCTAGTTAAATTTGAATTCAAGTATATATGGAAAAGAATGGAAAAGATTAGTATATTGAAATGTTCCTAGTAAAATTTGAATTCAAATATATGGGCAATTCCCAAAATCTCTTAAAACCTATGATTTTGGTATAACCGTGTTAATAAATTTCATGTTTCTTAAGTTAAGTTCAAGTTTTAAATGAGCGTCTACTAAGAATAGATGGAACAAAGTTTCCCTACTAATTTCAGTTTCATAAGTTGCTACCTAAAGTTGCTACTGGGATCGAAAGTCAAAAAAACACTAAAAATTTTTACTTTCTGAGCTATATAAAAATCGTGCGTCACCAACTTTCGGTATAATTTAAATAGTCATTGTACGATATATATATTTATATAAGAAGAATATACTTGAATACAAAATATATATATTTATTATTGATGTGCCATATAACACATTCAAGGCGTGATACCACTTTTGTGGCATTTGTTAATTTTTCGTAGTTTTTGAGATATAGAAAACGCGCGCCATAAGAAAGGTACTGTTTTGAACTCATTTTAATGAATTCTATGAGATTTTAAAATTTTGCGGTAGGTGGCATTAGTGTGCCATTAATATTACCCACACAGCAACTCTTCAAAAATGGTAATTTAAAACGAGTACCATCAAAAGGATATAACTTTTTTCGCTGGCACATTAAATATCCTGAAAGGATGAGAACGCTCCTCCTTGCACATGCATGCTTTCGACATTTTTGAATGTTTGCCAAAGGCGCGCTTAAAAATGTTGGATGTGCCAAGATGATCAAAATCCGTTTTTTTGATAACGCGATAAGCTCAGTAATATAAAATTTGAAGGAGTTGCCCAAGAACCATGAAAATTGGTAATAAGCATAATGACAAGAAGACATGATACTAAAACTAAAATGGGTTAAATTGGTTCACTACTTCGTGTACCTCTCATATACCTTAAATGGTCAATGTGAAACTAATGTCGCCTTTTTAATGTTACAATGATAAATATTGGCATGGTGCTTTATGTGATATATGCCAACAATCTTGCCAAAAAGAATTGATATTGGTTTGATTTTAAGATTATTTTTGATACTAACACCTGTGCAAGCGCAATTGTCTTGACAAAATTTGTCTTTTGAATTTTTTTTCAAAATATTAAGCATCACACTGGTGCCTTTTTCTACAAAAATTACCTTAATAAAAAAATAACTTGTGTATTTGTACGGTTTCTGAATGTCTTCGTCACGATGCTTCAGCTATATGGGCTTACTTACAACCAATATTAAAACTTATCTATGATTACGTACCATCCTTTAAATCAATAAATTTTTAAAGCCAATGAGCTTCAACGCAATATAAAAATAAAACTAATTTCTTTTTATTTGCATACCACTGTCAATCAATTAAACTAACCAACGCAACATAGAATTTCACAACTGTAAGCCATGGTAAAAGCTGTGCTAATGGAATAGGTGGAACCGTTAAAGGGCTTTGTTTTAAACTAACCAACGCGACATAGAATTTCACAACTGCAAGCCATGGTAAAAGCTGTGCTAATGGAACAGGTGGAACCGTGAAAGGGCTTTGTGTCCATGCTGTATCTTTTCGCAAAGATGTGACTTCAGCTAAGGATATGAGTGATTTTATCGTGAAAAATGAATCAAAAGTGCTAATGTTTTTAGCAGCACAAGAATAAATTTTTAAATAAATAAGGGTGTTAAAAAAGATTTGATCAACCAACTTATTTGGGCACAAGAAACTACAGACAATATATTTTTCAACTATTTGTCTTGTAAAATTTGTAAGAAAAATCCACTCTGCAGTCACTACTCTATAAATCCAAATTTTTTTCCAACCACTGGCAAAACTGGTTATACACTTTATTTACTTTTTGTAATAATTCTATGAAAATATAATATATTATAAAAAAAAATTTAAATAAAAAAAATCAAGTATTTTAAATAGTTGGTGTATATTCCATTGTCTTTTTCTCGTTAAGTACGCAACTTATAACTGATATATTGGGTTTCTGTAAAATTGATAATATTTTGTCATGAATATATACAATATACTGACTTGTAAGGTTTTTGTAAGATAACCTTCAGAAATTTCTGGCATTTCAATGAACAATTTGGCAAAATATAATGAAATTTTATTCCCTTGAGCTCATATGAATCATTTAATACCCATTTCATCAAAATCGGTCACTAGTTCTCATAGGTTAAAACTAAAAAAACCCACCGCGCCCCTTTACCGCGCGCCACGCTAAATGTTGTATTAGCTTTCAGATTTATAATTTTGATGGACTGCTTGTTGAGTATGCAAAAGCCTATTAATGTGCCATCAAATTTTTTTTCCATTTTCTCTACACCCAAATGTTAAAAGATTTTGGGAATTGCCCATATATGGAAAAGATTTTTCTACTGCTGGAAATGGAAAAAAAAAATATCTTTGACATTAAAAAATTAAGGTTTAAGGGCAGGTTCTCATGAAGCTCGACCAAAAAACTCAATTTAATTTATTTTTTATTTTTTTATAGCTCAATTTGTAGCATATGTATGGTCCCATAGCGGTTTGGACGATAACAATTGCATAAAAAGTTATCGCATACGAAATGACCCTTAACTTGGATTTTTTTATTTTAACCCTTGATAACCAATCATATTTCTAATACGGTATAACCAATTTTACATATTGTGATAAGCTACTTATTTCATCAGTTCGAGATATATCATATTAGGTAATTAAAAAACATAGTAAATACTTATAAAAAAACTTAAAAGGCTCTTCTCATTATACAAATAAAGCATTATTTATTATTAGACTGCGGACTTTTATGCAGAAATTGTTTATTTTTCCATTATTTGTATGTTTTAAATGAGTGTGTGTAAGAATTTTAATTAACTTTTTTAGAAATATAGACTGAACCAGCAGGCCACAAATAAATAACAAGAGAGTGAATGATATTTAACAGTTAAACACATTAACAAATGAGAGCAAAAACAAAAACAAATATTATCAAAAAAGGTCCTTTGTTAAATTGTGATATTAATCTGTGGCTGATCTTACAAAATTAAAAAATTATGTTGTTTATTACAAAATTTTTTGATATTCCGTTTGTTAATACATATAGTAATTCAAGTTTTTGAATTTTCATTGTGAAGAAAAAATATTAAAAAATAGAATTACAACAGTATTGCAAAACAAAATAATAAAATACTACTTATAAAATCTTAATTTGCTTGCAATAAAAAACGGCATCTTTGTGAACAAGTGGATAAACCGTAGCAAAAGTTGTATGCAATATATCTGTGCCGATAAGCAATAACAGCTTAACCCTTTCAATACTGATAGAACAAATGTGTCCCATTGAGTGTTCTTATTTAACTAGAACTATATCATTCTCATATATTAAGGGTATTCACTTCACAGTGAAATGCTAAAAATTACGAAAACTTCAGTACAATTATTTTTGTTTTGGTTGTCCGAAGTTTGCTTAAATTTAATCACCTATTGAGTTGATCACTGTTGTCAGGTGTTTTCACCATTTACTCCTAGATTAGATTTCAAATCCCCCAAAGACTCCCTTAAATCCCCCCTAAAAGTGGAAAATGATTAATGTAATTAATTTTAAGTGCTGTCAATTTAGCTGTTTTTATAAATTGTTGCTGAAATACCCAAGAAGCCAAATATCTTATTTTCTTAAATTTTTGCATTATTTTAATGAAAAGTAAGAAAACTGTATTTTCAAATGTCAATTTTTCAAATATCCCTAAAAAAACCCTAACAAGCATTAAATCTCCCTAATTAAACCCCTAAAGATTCATTGCCCCTAAAATCCCTCAACACAGCTAAAAAACCTCTAAATCTAGAGAGCAATCCCTTAACTTGGCAACACTGGATTTGATGAAAAATAATCGTTGGAAATTTGTGAAGAAAAGATGTGTCCAGTAACCATATGCAAATCTGTTTAATGAGTGTGAGTCGTTGTGAATATGATAATTTCGATAAGAAGAAGAGCATTCTGTCAAATCTCTCCTAAAATCGGATGCAATGTTTGCAAGCAAGAACAAAATTATCATTAATTCTATTGAAGACGATCATATTATTTAGTTTTGCTACTTTTTTGGCATTATTTTTCTATTAAAAGGCAGAAAGCACAAGTTTTTTGGCATAATTATTTTTTTGGTAACAAGCCCACCAACGAAATGAAGCAATGGCGATTTAAAGCTTGACAGATTCATGTGAAAAAAACGAAACATTACAAACGGTCGCTCGCTTCAAATCATCGGAAATATCCGATTTCTGAAATTTCAGCAATGAAGTGATTACCCCTATTGTTATATATATTAATCCTGTAATTTTTTGCATGCCATGCGATTATTTACTCATAATTTAATTCCGTTATTCGTAGTTGTTACAAAACAGGCCATTGACGGAGCTTGCATTTTTGAAAAAAAATCCGTATTGAATGGGTTAAGTCTAATTTCAAAGTTTCGAGAAATTTTGCTTCAAAGTTTTCAACAACCATATAAGTTGTATGAAAAGATCTTTAGTTTTCATGTCACAGTTTTTGTCAAGAAAGCTCCAGATTTTGTGTGTTCTTAGTGTTATATACGTGGAGCATAGCTTCATATATAGCTCAGTTCTGTCCAAGTTGACTTAAGCGATTATTGCTTATCGACACGACATATGCAACATATGCAAGCTATATGCAAATTAAATGCAAGTTGTATGTAAATTGTATGCAAGTTGTACGCAGCATATGCAAGTTGTATGCAATGTATGCAAGATATATGCATCGTATGCAAGTTATATTTAACGTATGCAAGATATATGCAACGTCTGCTAGATATATGCAGTGTATTCAAAATATATATACAATATGCAGAATGTATGCAATATGCAGAATATGCAACACATATGCAATTGCACAAAAATCAGCAGTCTATTATTACTAAAATAAAAAAGTGCTAGTCAATTGTTTAGCATAATAGACACAATTCGCTGCACCAATTAAGCAAACTTATAACCAAACCCCTATTTTCATACAACAAAGGAATTATCTTCGACTGAACCGAATTTGAAGTACCCTCACATCCATATTTTAGTATTTACGAAGTTCTCAATGTTGTATCATTTTTATAATGCCACTTTTATAGGGCGTGGATTTTATCCAAATATTTAAAATTTGAAACTCAGAGTAAATAATAATTATCAAAGCTTATATCAAGTTGAAACCATAATCATCTTTAAATTAATGAAGGTTTTGTATTATGATGACGCCACTTTGTGTGTGAGGTAGGCGTGGTTTTAATCCGATTAGGCTCATTCCCAAACTTTACCTTCGTTTTTTTAATATAATCAAATAATTTTTTCATTACGATAGCTTCAATATTGAGTCTGTAATCGTGAGACAGGAAGGCAGACGTAAGTGGCTCAATCGACTCAGGAGGTTATGCTGATCAAAAATATATACTTTTCTGTACATGCCACTCCTTTTTATTAGCGTTTCAAATGGAATGACAAAGTTAATATACGTAACAAAAAGTTACGTTAAAGCCAACGTTAGTCATTTCGACGTGCACCAAATTTATAAATAATTCACACCATCCAATTAATAAGCCAAATAAATTCGAAACCAACGAGGGCAGCTTAACAACTTAAATGGTTACTACGATGTGGATAGAGAACACGATCAGATGAGGTTGATAGCTGAAAAGAGGGCAATGTAATTCGAAACGGCTAACATTGGTTATCCAGGGTAAAAGAAGATACAACTTATTTAATCCCAAACCTAAATTTAGATAATATTGAGCGATTTTTTTTTAGGAGAACTTTAAAGAGCGAAAAAAATTTTAAAAACCAGCTACTTAAAATTCAAATGCCCGCCATTTTTGTTATTTTCATTTATTTATTGATATTATAGGTTCAAGCCTCAATAAATATAATATAATTCATAAAATTGTTTCGTTTTCTTATATCAGACGACATGAACGTTCTGTGGATGGAGACCGTTTGGGTACCTTTTTTTCAACGTGAAGTTTGACGGCGTATTGGCACTTCATATTACACTTTTATGCAACAAAACATATTTTCTTACACATTAAGAATAAATAAATAACTGTCAAAAAACTCAAGGTGTTCATTTACTTCCTTCTATTAAAAAAAAAAAATCAAGAACATCCCGTGTTTTCGGACCTATAGATGAGAACCTGCCCTTAAACACTCAAACTCTTGGGTTCTTATTGTATGGACTTCAAGTGGTACTTGATTTCGAATATGAGAGTTAGATTATGAGAATATAGATTTTTATACCAGGAAATACAAGTTACTCAAAGAATTATAACTTAATATGGTTTTTACACCAAAGCTATTACTTGTTTATGCTTAGACCCATTTCTCGCGCAAGCATTTCTTTAAGCAAAAAATAGAGTAAACATAAAAATTCCTCATTATGATTTCCTAAAAATCTTATAACATCAAACTTCAAAGTAGAGACAAAGATCAAAGCATAACATGTATGATAATATGCTCTGAATAACTTCTTCTTCGATTCTGCATTTTTCTAAATGTATCTGAAACAGAGATTTCAATTCAAATTGGCATTTATCTATAAAGAAAAGGTGCATATATGTAAAGTAGTACTACATTGTTGCTGAATATAAAAACGTTTGTGCAGATTAGCTACTAAAATCATATGAATTGTATTGAGGTTATTATAATAGAAATAATAGATTTATGCATAAAGATTTAATGATATATTGCAATGCATACATTGGCTAAATGAAATCCTGCTGGCTTGTTATTGGTTTTGTTGTTGTTCCGCAAGCTTTCAACTCCCTTCTCTTTGCGGTCTTCCTTTAGCTCTGCTTTACTCCTCAATTTTCCTTCTAGTCCTTCCTCAACCGCTGATTCAGACGATTACAACAACTTAATGTTGTTATTGTTGCATTTAAACAACACTATCAGTGTATTCTTAATATCATGGTGAAGATTTCGATTCGGTTGGCTTTGTTGTTGTTGGGGTTCCAGTTTTCCATATGTTTTATACTCTATGATATCTTGATGACACTCTGTATCTATGATCTATGTATGTGTGAATATACAGAATAACGTGCTTTCGTTGATAATCGTTGATTAGTTTTTTTGTTTTTTATTTATATTTCTATAATTATTTAGTTACGTACACACACAGATGTCATTTACATATGCTTGTGTTTGTGTGTGTGTGTGAGTGTTTGAACTATTTGTTTGCGTATAAAAAGGGCTCTAAATTTATATAAACGTTGTTTTTGTTTAATATTTATATTTAAATTTTTTATATATTTAAATGTTAGTTGTTTTTATTATTTTGCTATGACGTTGATGGCGTTCATTACAGCTACTTACGATGAGCATGCATATGAATGGGTATGTGAGTTCGATTCATTCGAATTAAGTTAAATTTTATAATGGCTGTGTTGTAGTTGTTATTTATTATTTATTGTTTTTTATTTTTTATTTAAGTACTAAATATCCACTACTTAGCGCATCATATGGGCAGCCACATTATGCTCCCAGGTTTGCCAATATTCCAAAGCAACGTATATTGCCACCGAGTCCAATCCATGTTTGCATGCGGTCGTAATAATATGTTTGTGGTTGTTAATTCTTTCGAAATTTGATATTGGATCAACAGTTCATGATTGTGGCAAACTACTGAAAAGAGATAAATAAAAAGTCATTTGTTAGAATAAGAATTTACCTCGAATCAAATTTTTATCTGAGTCAAATAGCTGTATTAAAAAGTAAAAATTCGTATTCATTTGTTAAATAAAATTTAAACTCCATAAAGTTTCTAATTCATAAAATCATAAATTCTTAAAATTAAAAAGTCCTAAATTAATTAATTCGCTAGTTCACATATATAAAAATTCATTCATGTATCGTAGTACACATTTCCTGTTATTTACACGGAAGATAGGTTCCTAAGAAAATTGTGTAAGCTGATATTGAAAATTTGTACTATATGAAAAACTGTGTAAAACGTAGACAATCTTAAATAATAAGAAAATAAGATAAATAATAAAAGAAAAATATAAATAAGTTTATAGGAAAACATAACAATTTTAAAAAACAGCGAAATAAAATTTGTAAAAAAAAACTTTCATATACATAAAAAAATTGATTATAAATAAGATAGTGCAATAAAAATTTTTGATTTTTAAAATTTTGGAAAATAATTGAATATATTAAAACAATAAAAAATGTTGAATAACGTTGATTTATGGGCAATATATATTTTTTATTGTGTATATAGTGGCGACCGTAGCCTAGTGGGTAGAGTGCGTGGCCCCTAAGCCAAAGAACCGCGGTAGCCCGGGTTCAATTCCAGCTCAGACAGAAAGTTTTTTCAATTGAATTAATTTTTCTGTTCGGTCGTCACCTCTCTGCAGACAATGGCAAACCTCAGAGAGTAAAAATTGCCATGTAAAGCTTCTTGAGAGCATAAGCCGTTCGGAGTCGGCATAAAACACGTAGGTCCAGTTCTCGGTCATTTGTGATCAAGCATTTAACAACACGCACATCACAATTGATCAATAGAAGCTAGGTCAAAGTCCTTCCAAGGGCTGAAATGGCCAGTTTATTTTTTTTTTTTATATATTTTTTATTAGTTAATAATAATAATTATTTTCAAGTTCATAGAATTGTACATAATTACAAAAAATTAAATTAGCAAAAGTTGGTGATTTTGTTACATTATAAATTTATGAATTGATAATTTTAGAAAAGCATAAATTAGTATATGCATAACGCAGTCTCAGCATCTTGAAATAACTTTATAGGAACTAAATAACTTGTTTCTCAAAACAAGTAATTGAAAGACTAATTAAAAAATGTACTTTGAGTAATAAAACGGCAACACCTTCTTTGATTTAGGGAATAGATTCTTCCTGAAATATTTCTTAAGATTTCTTAGAATGACTTCCGAGTTTACACCAATGGAAACTAAGCGAAAGTTAGTTATTCAATTAATTTTACCATTTATAAATTATTTTGAAGTTGTGTTTAGTAAACTAGACTCACACTTATTCCATAAACTGTAAGTAGCCTTTAACTATTCGGCCCGCTATGTATATGGGCTAAGAAGGTATGGGAATGTCATTGGCCTGAGCAACCGTATCCTTGGATATAATATTTCTTATTATTTGAAGGCTAGAAACTGTGTATTTTTGCATTGGCTGATACAATCAAAGTCACCAAACTATTTATACTTAAAGCTTCAGTTCAGTATCTACAAGAAGCTTAAATCTTGCAATTCCTAGCTATAATTACATGAACTCTTCTAGGCTGTTTTTCGTTAGCTCCATTAGATTGAAATTAAAGAAACATAAAGAGAAAAATTTATCAATGTTGCAAAAAAATAACCTCGAAAAAGAAGTCAAAGAAAGTAAACTTGAAGAAACAAGCACATGTGCTTCGCGGCGATCAGAAGATTAAAATATTAGCCAGAAACCAAATGAAGAGTTTCTTTATACATTGAAATTCGTTACAATAGATCTCAAATTATGGCTGTTATCGTGATCACAGATGGACAGACAGACAGAGAGATGGACATGGCCAAATCGACTCAGGAGGCGATGTTGATCAAGAATATATACACCTACCACGCCCCCTTATCGGCGTTAAAAGCGGAATGACAAAGTTAATATACCCTTACTCAGCATGTTCGTAAAAATCAAATTTTTAAGAAAAGGGTCATCCCATTAAATATGCAGAAAAACTAAATGTGCTAAATTTCATATATTATAATTTTTCCACAGATTAAAGCAGTGAAGTCTCTTGGGCGAACCCAAAGAAAAAATTAATTTCAGTTTTAAATGAATATATAATAACAAATTCGATGGGACCCACGGTAAAAAAGGCTTAAGGGCTTCAAAAACTGTTACCCAGCATTATAAGGTAAACATTTACAAAAAAATAATTTTATTTATTTAAAACAATTTATATTTTTTCCTGTTTCCTTTCACTAGACGCTTTCTTTTCTGTCAAAGAGACAGACCCAGAAGATATTGTTTGAAAGGTTTTCCAGACTCTTTCTTGAGTCACTTTCACGCTGAGTGTCTTTAGAGAAAACATCTTTAAATTTGAAAATACATTATTTTGCATTTATTTTGAAGGAATCTTATGAAAAAATTAAATAAAATAGCAAGTAATAATAACACTGTATTATATAATATATAATGCTAGTAAAAAATATACCTAGATTTTATTTTAAGCTATTTAATAGATTTTCAACTGATCAAAATTGAAATGAAAGTTTATTTTTTTTTGCAATATACAAGGTATTTCTTATTAAATTTTTGTGTAAATTAAGTTTACACAAACCGAACAACAGTTTATAAATATTTTTTAAACTGTAAGAAATCATTCCACTATCACTTTAATATTGAATATATCAATTCATAGTTTTAGCTGTGAAATTATAAAAGACTATTCGTCTGTATATCAGTTTCATAGCTATTAGCTGATAGGTGGTGCTAAATACCTCACATATTCTTGGGCATATGCTGAAATTAAGAAGATAAAAAGCAACATAACAATTAAATGCAAACTTTAAATCTCTATGACTTAAAATATATAAACTTTTAAGTAATAAAAATTCTAGTTTGCACATCTACAGGTCTAAACCTACCAAACTAAACTTATTAAGGTTGGACTTGTACTTAAAAAGCCTTTTGCAGGAAAAATTTTTCGTAATATATACACAGGATTAAAAAAATCCACAATATGAATTTTTTTAAAGACTAGTCAAGCAGTATAAAATTAACCAATTTTAATAATTTGCAAAAGGGTAGTTTTAAATACGTTGACTTTAAACTCCTTTTAAAATATTTGAAGATAAAGTACTTTAAAACTAGTTGACTTTTAGGTAATTTTAAATTATTTGAAAATTACATTAAATAAATTTTAAATTAGTTTAAGTCAGAATACACTTAAGTTTGTTGAAAGTACATGCACAGTAAGACAATTGACTTACTCCAATGACAACCCCATGTCAATAGAGTCAGTTGGTGACAAGAGAAATGTTAAAATATCAACTAGTTGTAGTTGAAAAATAAGTAACTAGTTTTAAACTACTTTTAAATTAGTTTATTTTCCTGCAGGGTATGTACACAAACCAATTTCAAAGACATTTTAACGTTGCTTTTTAGACGTTGCAGTAGCTGTTGAACTGCCGGACAAATTTAGAGTGTACTTATATAAAAATTTGTAAACTCCAATCAAAAACATAAACGGCGAACAAAAGCTCTTAGCGTGTCTGCTCTTTATGAGGTGCTTTTCAAAAATATTAGAACAACATTTTACAAATATATAACAAAATTAAATATATTTAAAAACGAATTTAAAAAATAGAAATTCAAAACTTTGATTTGTGAGTCTTTTTTCCTCATCCTCAGGTAACGATGTTTTATGAGAAAGTCGTTGTACTAAAAATTTCTAGTTTTTAAACCGAACTCTTACCTGAACTTTTTATTTTAAATTACTCGAACCTAGCATATTCAGAGTTTAAAATTATTAATGATCACTTTTTTACAAAGTGTGTCATCTTTTTAGCACATCTTTATTTAAAAATTCGATATTTTTCCAGCTTGTTCCTCTTGATTTCATGTGGCAATTACTTTACGAGGGCTGCTACGGGAATAAATATAAAGACCGAAATTTTTTTCATTGAAAATAGCATTGTTGTTTTTCGAAGTATTCTCCTTTATGATCAATACACTTTTGAATGCGCTCGAACCATTTTTCATAACTTTTATCCCATTTCGATTGAGACATCTCCAAAACATCTCTTACGACGTCGAAAATCCTTTTTCATGCAGTTTGCTCTTGATGTGCGGGAACAAAAAGTAGTCATTGGGTGCAAATTATAACTATACGGCGGATAATGCATTAATTCGATGCTTTGGGTGCTCCAAAAACGCTATCGTTTTAGCTGATGTGTGGGAGCTCGCATTGTTTTCCTTATTTGACGGAAGTCTTTTGGTTAAAAAATGGTTGTATTCCATTCCGAATTGACTGTTCTACTTATCTCAAGTGGAACAAAGGCCAGTTTTTTTTTAAAGAAACAGGCAACTAAATTTGCTTATCAGCGCTTCGAATTCGAATAACTTTTGTAAGATTTGGTACATTTTAAGAGGCACATACAGTTGACTTCTGTTTACTTTCAGGCTCATACACCTAGATCTATTATTCTTCACCAGTCACGATCTTATGAATGTCGTTTGAAGCACTACTTTTGTATTTCTTAAGCGTATTTCTGTATTTCTTTTGGGCGATTTTCAAAATAAGTGGCATCCAACGTGGACACATCTTTTTCATAACTATGTGTTTATGTAAAATGGTATGTTTGCTGTGGCACTAATGCCCAGGGATGTCTCAGGGCCGTTTAATTCACTTTATGCTAAAAATTGTTAAAATGGCAAGTTCAGGGCATGCTTGCTTAAAGCCAGCACGTATTTTTAGCGAGTTAGCATTCATGCTAAAAATTTCGTTTTCTTCACTGCATGTTCGCTGAGAATACATGTTTTAGCAGGCATGCTCAGTGCAAGCACTATAATTCTGTTTTTCTAGATTTTTAATTCGTTGCTTTCTTAACGCAAGTCATTCTGTGAATTTGTTTCAAATACAATTTATGTTTGAACAAGTCACAATAGAGAAGAAAAACGGCAGCGCAAAGAAGACTCTGGCGATTGTGGCGAATTCTGGCGATCTGGCGATTGTGGCAACTGTTCTTTTATCCAAGCGGTATACGAAGTCGTCATCCCATTTATCCATATTAATTCTAGGCTGCATTTTATAGTGACGTCGTTCACATCCCAAATAGTCGTCCACAATCTCTTCAAACTGATTTTAAAAACGATTTTGCAAATTCTGCAAATAATCCATATGCTCCATAATTGTACAAAAAAAAACTCGGTAGCACTCACTTTGAGAATGACGTGAAGAAACTAATGCCCCTGTCACCGTCTGCGAATCGAATGCTTCACTCGAGTCGAATCATTTGGCGAATTTTTCTTTTTGTGGTATCACTGTTTGCAAACCATCTTATTCGCCTCAGATATGCCGCTGTCAAAGCAGAAAACATAAAAATTCGCGTAGAAACGTCAAAAGTCAAACCTCAAATTTCAATTAAGCCGCGATAAATACAAATAAATAAGCATCGTTGAGCTATTTTTGGTGAGAAAATTGTGGAAACGGGAACTTTATGGAGATTACGATGCAGTCTTATAGACAAATATAATCCACCGGAAGTTCCTGACCACCTGTAATAATTTTAATCTTCCCTGTTAAAATTTAGTGAAATAATTCAAGTTTTCGCTTAGATTTCAGTCACAATTTTTATTCTTAAAATACCAAATTATAAAATGATTAGCAGTACAGATCTATTCTTTAGAGATTATGAAGAACCTGAAACTTTGTGTAAGCTATTATATAGACAGTTGCGTCGACTGTGTTGTCGCCAAAACTTAGACCAATGAGGGCCGCAACATGCCCCAAGCTGAAGAGAGCATCGGCAGCCTGCTTCAAGGGTGAAAGTCTGAGTTGTCTGTTGGGCCCCCTCCACCAGTCTCGGTTGCTTCCGTCCGCATTTCTGCCA
Organism: Dichetophora obliterata; assembly: GCA_963920525.1. Taxonomy (NCBI): domain Eukaryota; kingdom Metazoa; phylum Arthropoda; class Insecta; order Diptera; family Sciomyzidae; genus Dichetophora; species Dichetophora obliterata. The sequence continues at coordinate 83,883,734 of OY986439.1, read as the reverse complement.
ATTTTGTTTTTTGTCTTCAGCCTAAAGTCCAGCCAAACCTATAATTTTAGTTTGTAGGTATACTTTTTTATAAAGTGTTAAATAAGAGCTCACCTTGTGCCATTCCTGTCCTTCACCTAAGGGAGGTTCTAGAGAATTTAGCTTTACTACAAAGCTTTGCCATGAATCCTCCGGTTTTTTTTTTGTTGAGCTGAATTGTCCTAGTCTAGTTGCTACACCAGAATTCTGCTCCATAAGCTGCACTAGTTTGTGGAACTGTCGACTGTTAATTTTTTCATTCTAAAAAAAATATAGCAATTTGTTTAAAATCAAAGACTAATAGTAAAATAACAAAAACGTTTTTATAAAAAAAAAAACCCAACTTCAAAACCACTACAAAGTAAAAAGTAATTTTAAATTACTTTTTACATCAATTCTTAGTCAAATTTGATAAATTATTTATATAAAGTATTAAATTGGAAATCTTATTATCATATTTTTTTTCTATTTTGTATTATTATCATAAAAAAATAAATTTTTCATGAATAAAAATCTTAAAAGCCGTAATTTACAGCCCTGTTCTGGCAAATAACCAAATTGTTAACCAGTATTTTGAATATGTCTATGTGTTTGTTGTAGTTTTTTTATTTCAAAACAAAATTTGAAGCTCAAAAATAAAAAATTTTGATAAAAATTGTCAACTGCTTTTCAGTTTTTGACAATTTCCTTAAATATTGTTTTGAAAACAACAAACACATAGAAATATTTAAAATACTGGTTAACAATTTGTTAATTTGCCAGAATAGGGCTGTTAAAAAGTAATTTAAAATTATTTTTTAACTTTGTAGTGGTTATAAAGTTGGTTGTTTTTCTTATTTTTTTTTTTATTAAAAAGTTTTAATTTCTTCCTTTTTAGAGATTATGGTAACAATTTTTCCATTCTTGTAACGAATTTTTTTACCCTAGTGTCAATATTACCTTATATTGCCACGACCTTTTGTCCAATAATGCCCACTTTTTTTTTTTTTTTGATTCGGCCGGAGCTATGAAATCTTCCAAAGATACGTATACCCGTCCTATACGCATGCACGATTTACATTCTAGATCCTGCCCGAATCAGCCGGGACAGACAGAATGTACCTACGTACTAAAACATACCCCCTATTGGCAATTAGGATTTTCCACTAAGCACATTAATTGGCTTTTCAGCGGAATTTAAAAATTGAATATACATATATAAAACGCGTATTTAAATAAACTTGATTCTATATAAATTCTTGACAGTACATTTTCATACTTATGCCTTCCTTTGAACCTAATTTCAATACACTAGTGTCAATATTATTCGGGTTACAGCGTTTTTTTATTATTGCCAAGCCCTTTATCGAATAACGCCCACTTTTTTGAACATAAATTTTAATAATTGTGCCTGCCCCTGTACTAAATTTCAGTACTCTAGTGTTAAAATTAATCGATATACAAAGTGTTTATTATATTGCCACGCCTTTAATACAGCTCACTTTTTTAGACAGGCACCTCCGCGTCTTATATCTCTATCTGTTGACAAAAAATTGTGGCAATCAGGCAAGTGCTTTAGGAGTTATCGATGTACATACATTTAAAAAAAAAAATAAAAAAATATAAACCAACCAACTTGAGAACCTCCTCCTTCTTGATGTTGGTTAAAAAAGAATGCAAGTTACTTACCTTTTTCAATAAATTAATTTCTGTCTTGAAAAAATTTTTATGCAAATATCTGATTCGCTGGCTACTCACCAAATATTTCCATTCGTCTATATTTGAAGTTAAAGTTAAATCACATTTGTGAAGCTCGCGAACAGTACCACTTTCTATAAAAATTATATAGGCTATAAATTCACATTAAAATTTCGGAAATCTGCATGCTCTGGCCTCTAGCAAACCCAACTTTGGCTTGCTCGCTCAGATTGCATTTTCATCGAGAATGCATTCTTTGAGAATTCAAAATTTTCCATTCTCGCCGTTAGCATGGATTGAAGAAAACGAAATACTGCGAGCATCTATTCTAAGCCGCGGCGAGAATCCATTCTCGTCTTAGCATCAAGTGAAGAAAACGGCCCTCAATCTCATGGTGTGTGACATTACGATTCAGCATTATCAGTTCGCGCAACAGTAGTACGCCCTTCACGAAATTCGATTCAGTTATACAGAGGTATTTCATGGTGCTTTATCACCAAAAGTTGTTCTCGTGTTAATTCCATTTTTTTAACTGAAATACAATTTTTAAAAAGTACTGTAAACAATACAAAACGCGTCAACACATTGTAAGTTTTTATTAGCTAAAAATGTTAAACTTTCCAATTTAAACATGTTAGTTTGAATGGAAGGACATAAGCGTAGTCGGATCCCGAAACACATATATAAAGAAGCCGTCGTACACATCGAAAATATAAATTCATGAGCAATTTACCTGCAGAAGCATTATCTTGAAATTCTGGTTATTAGCGAATATCACCACGAATTTTCACCGAAATGTATGGCATGCCACGAAAGCAGCAATTTGTTGTAATAAACTTGTAATAAACGCTAATAAATGCTTAAGTTAAAAATTTATGGAAACTTAAACAACAAAAAATGCGTCTGAATTGATTGATTAGAACAATACCAGGAAATCGTCACAACAGTGATTGTTACAGTACAAAAGTAGGCAGTTTTGCAAAAAAAGGGACGTTAGTTCAAACTTATTAATTCCTTAAACTAATTTTATCAGCCATGTGCTAAAAGATAAAGTTTAGGCTGTCATACAATTATTTCTCAATAATAAATACTGTTCAATATTAAATGTTAGCTTTTCTAGGAGTATTTTATAAAATTACAAACTGTCTTCGATTCAAAATTCTTTGACACTTTTTGCTTACTAATTTAAATATAATTTATTAAATTGGCACTTTTTGTTCACTCCCAATACTATACTCCTAAGTAAAAAAGTCATATCTCCATTTGAGTAGTTTTGATATATTTAGCTTTTACGTTTTTTATCTTTCTATGATACGCACTAAACGTGACCACTTTACTTAAATTTTTCAGTCATTTGTAGTTGAAAATGGGTAACTTCAGCTTACCACAAAAATCAGAAACTTATTCACGATTCCGAATCCGCCTTTTTCTACATTTTGGAATTTTGGCTTTTGTGATTTTCCTTCTTAGGACGGCAGAATAAGCCCAAATCGACTTTGGACTCTTTACGTTATGCCAATTGCTTACACAAAAGTTTGCCTTTTAAAACATCACTGTAAAATTAATTAAAACTAGTCATGTCTCTTAGCATTTTTGTAAGCAAGAAACTCAACTTATGTGAAACATACATACGGAGTTTTATTAAGGGAACATAGCACTAAGAAATTTTCAAAAAACAATTTTTTTTTTAATCAATCAGCCCTATTGTGAATAATTTTTGTTCACGGGGAATCGGAAAAAAGAGTTTTAATTTTTAAAATAAAGCTCAAGAACATTAAGAAAATGTTTAATGCAAATTTGTTTATCAACCGTTGATGGACAGTGCAAGCTTAAATATCACCTGATGAAATTGGGCATTGAAAGCGATAGTAATTGACGTTTCTGTGAAGAAGCAGAGAAGACTCCAATACACCTACTTACAAACTGAGACTCTGTTGCTCGCAGACGTAAACTAGCAATGGGAAATTATGAGCTGAGTCTACACTCAGAGAAAAAACAGAGGGATTAACAGTGAAAACTGTTTAATCGCATCCAACAGATGAGTTTTTTCAAGTTAACAGTCTGGACTGTCAATAAAAGAACTATTTTACTCAATTCCTAACTGAATTTTCTTTTCTTTTATGTGAATATGTATTGATATCAGCAATCCTAGTGCAGGACAATTGAAAATTCAAACGAGAATTAAATAAAACAGTTATTTTATCAACAGTTCAGACTGTTAATTTCATAAACTCATCTGTTGGATGGGATTTAACAGTTTCACTGTTGGGTTTTTTTGTGAGTGTAGAGCAAATTTCATACCTTGAACCTAAAACCTTAACAAATTCATCAGAGAACGAGGTTTGGATGAAATTCTGTAATCCGCTAACCTTGCGGAGCCTTGAAAAGGAGGTAAAATGGACCTCTTTTAGGTCGCAGTATGCATATCTACTATACAACATTAACAACAACGTATTTGCTTAATTAAACTCCGTACGTATGACTCACATAAATTGTGTTTCCTTGCTTACAAAAACTCAAAAAGATATGACTAACTTTAATAAATTTACAGTTTACCCCTATTTTACAAAAACTTATTAGAAGTGAAACTCACTTTGCACCATTTTTGTTTAAGAAAACTTATAAGCACTTTAATATTATTAAAAATATTCATATTCGTATTCACACAAAACACACATCTACACATAATAAAAAAGCATAATTAAATTAAAAAGGACTTATGCTATAAACAGAAATTCTAAAAATGAAATGTCTAATATATTAAAAAACACTTGAGACCAAACTGTCCTTGAGATTCCTTAAATTTTGTAAGTTTCAGTTTCAAGTTAACATCCTACTTTCATGAATGTTTACGTTTTTTGCGAATTTTTCAACAAAGCTTCATCAAATTTTTAATTAAAACTCATTTATTTTAATGCAAGCTCAAATTTCTTCAAAATAGTTTAATCCTCTTAAAACTGAAATTTTTTTTAAAATCAAGACAAATCAGAAGTAGAATTACCATTTACTAAAAATGAAAAAGGACATCAATTAAGTAGCTGGAAAAACACAAAACTAAGGGCAGAGAAATATGAAAAAATAAGGAAGCAAGCTTCAGTTCTTCATAACCCTTAGGCACATATTTTGGATTTCCTAGCCGGAAATGTTTAAACATGTCTTTCACACACACACACACACACATACACATACACACACACACACACATACAAATACATACCCACAGCTTGAGTTCGTTTATATTTGGGGTTTAAAACAGCTTGAGTTTCGCAGCGTGGTTTTTTAATGGTTTATTTGTTCTTAATGTCACTTGATTGTTTGTTTTTTTTTTTGTTTCCTCCGTAGTTTTGTTTACTTTTTTGATTTATTTGACAACGATGATTGATTGATTAATTCGCTTACTTAAACAATCCAGTCAAGCCAAGCCAAGGAATGCCCTGCCAAGACGAGCTAAGAAAGCAATAGCAGCCAATCAGTATATCTGGCATCATATTTCATATTTTTGCTTTAAACCGTTATGAAGGAGTGAGCAATGCGTGCCTTGCTATATCCTGTTGTATCCTATTTTCGTCTGTCTGTCGTCATCAGCATTAGCAGTTATGATTACTAATAACATAGCCAAATGTTGGTCAAGAAAGTGTTTGTTTTTTTGTTGCTGTTTCGAAAGGATGTCCTAGGAATATTGTGCTGATTGAATGTGGTTTGTGGTAAAGTGAACCTTTTTAGGGACAAAATTTTAAATGATTTTGAAAGAAAAAATTAGTTAGACAGACAGAACTATTGTTCATAGAAGCTTGCTGCATAACTTTTCTACTGACTCCTCTACTTGCTTTCGTCCTTTTTCTTCAAATTCAAGCAGAAGTTTTTTTAAGTAAACAAATTTGTCCAGCATACCTGCAGAGAGCATTAACTGCAGCTGATGGCTAACCACAATTTATATTTATGCAGAGCCAAGCTTCTACGTTAGCATCTTTAAATTAAATATAGTATGTATTTATGTATGTATATTATACACAAACACACAACCATTTATTCCTTTACGCATAAAGTTTTGTTTGCTTTTATTCAGAAAAAAAAACAGATTTAAGATTGCACACGTTTGAAAATTTATATTATTTGTATATGTGTGTGAGTGTGTGTGTGTGAGTGTGTGTGTATTTGTTTGGTATACAGTATTTGTATGGTAGGTTTTACTTCCCAGATGAAAAACCAAGCAGGCCTGCCGATGGAAGGAATGTGGCAGGTTAAGTTTGAATGCTAAGTTTAGAAGTTTATTTTTTGAAATTTTAAAAACTTGCTCTTTATTTCTAAGTGATGTGCATTAGCAAAAGTATTGCGTTTTCTAATGCAAAATTCCGGTGAACTTTTAGGGACAACAACTTTAATAATATCATGATTGTTGTGATTCGCTGACACTTTGTGTTTTCGCCGAAGCACTTTTGATAAAAACAATGTTGTTATGTATATTATTTCAACAACATCACAACAGCGTGAAAGGCTCAGTTTAAGTCTTTAGTTTTTATTCTTGTTTTTTGGAATCTTGAGTAGTGAGTTCAAATCAAAGCAGAGACATAATAGTTTTTTAATGGCTTTTTTTTAGGTTTTTTCTTTTTCTTTAGTGATTTCGTTCTGTTTTTTCCATTTATTGATGCAATCTCGCGAATAACGTTGTGAACGACAAAATTGTATTTGTTCACTTTTATTAATTTTTTGGTGTTTTTTTTTTGGGTATGCGATAAAAATGCCACAAACTGCTCAACTGCTTACTCAGTTCTGTTTCTATATAATATAAGAGAGTGATTCTAACAGGTATTCGCAAAACAAAAAACACCAAAAATGTCGCTTACAACGTTATTCGCGATTATGCTTATAATAACAAAGCGAACGATTTAATTTTCTGACTCTATGCTCATTAGGGCGGGTCGATTTGTAGGGAGTGAAAAAATTCACCAATTTCCCTATGATTTCCGTATTCTATGGGTTATTCGATAAAAATTTCCCGAAGGAGCCATACCTCTATCGTTAAAATCGAGTCCCTTACTTTTTGTTGGTAAAAAGTTCAAAAGTTACGGGCATTTTTGTCCAAATTTTGGACCATTTTTCCATTTTTTTCATGATTTTGTCCAAGAATATTACTTTCATGGCCATTTGTTTGGCTCAATCCATTATTGATTTCAATTTACAATTCAAAACGAAGAGTTTAAGCCCAAATTTATCGAATTCAGTTGATTAATTCATGCGATATTGCTAAAACAAAATAACACATAAAACCAACTTTTTGATTTTTTTTCCCTTTTTATTTTTTTTTTCTACAAAAATTCAAATTAAGAGATAATAAAGTATCTATCAACCTATTATCAAAACAAATATTTAATTTGAGTAATTAAGGCAAAATGTGAAAAAAAAAATATTATTTTTTCTGAAAGTCTTGTTTGCTTTCAAGTCTTGGTGTTTTCGTACGGCTCTCTAATGTCGTCGCCATAGCGCCTTCTACATTCTTTCCTGCAACTCGTTTAGCAGTGGCAGCTAGCAATTGGACATGTCTTTCCGTTCCTTGAATGTGTAAAGGAATTTGTGGATCATCGAACGGTGGCACTTCGTAATTTAAATATCCCTCCAAATGTTCATACGAATAACTTTGCGTAAACGGTGGTTCGAATAAAATGGTATCGTCATTTAAATCAATCATATTTGTGTATTCCGTACAATTAAAGTTTATAAGAGATTTTTTATAAACTCTAAGTTCCGTTGGGTCGACAAAATCTCTTCGGTAATGTAAAATCTTCTTTATAGCAATGTTTCGTTTTTCCATTCTATCATCAAACAACATAGATAGCAAGATATTTTCTGAGTGTGCAAAATATGGATTATCTTGAATTACTGTATTTACAACTCCAAGTAAATTCGGTGGTAAAAATCGTGTCCAAGTAATAAATTTAAAAAGTAATGTACTACCGTATGCGGCAGAGCTATAATACTTAACATTGAAATACATTGGCGTGTATACTTTTATTATATAGTTAGCCAGAATTTTTAAATTTTCAGTTGGATTATTAGTTGTCACATACAACCGTAATAATCTATTGGCTTTGGTCAGCCAACGAGAATGTGCAATTGGCCCTGGTTTTATGTGAGACAAATCCGAAGGAACCACACCATTAGAAATTGCATTGGCCATTAACATCAAGTACCTCGAATCGGTAGATAATTCTTCTGGATTTAAATCACCAGGAGGCATATTATCCAAAGCGATTTCCTCAAAATCGGTTACCACCTGAAAAGAAAACATAAAAGCTAAAAAATAAAAAAAAAAATGGTAAAGAATCAGCTATAAAAATTACATACCGGAAGATTTTCACAATCAGCAATTTTTTAGCTCAACTTTCCGGTAGTTGATCGTGGTCCAGTGGTGGTTGATTTGTCTAAAGTGTCAAACAAATGTCTACACGGAAGCGTTAAAGTGCAGAAGACACACAAACCAGTGCAGTGGTCTCTTTAACTGTTTTTCGAATAGTCGCAAAATTCCACCGTGTACGCCAGTATTTGTTGGTTCACCATCAGCGCATATGGCAATTAATGAATCGAGAGACAATTGTTTTTCTTTGAAGAAATCGATCAATTTGTCTATCAATTGAGATTTTGGTTCCCTCAAAACAACTAGATGAGGTTCTTTAACCATCCTTGGATGCAACTTCTTATCAATTTTTTCTACAGTTAGAGCATCATTTTTCCTGCCGTCGAAATGATATCAAATTCGAGCCATCATACCGCTTTTCTCTTTCTGTTGCGCGTTTTACTCGTTGTTTATCTGCATTACTATATGCGTCAAGCAAATTATTCAATTTTCTAATGATGCTACCTTTGAGTATAAGTTCAATATTAAGTTGATTCCAAATTTCTAACAATCTGTCTGCTACTTGGGAGTAAATGTTTTATAGGAAAACATTTTGCTTTGGGCTTTTGAACTTCAATATATCTCGTTTAGTTGACAGATTAATATCAGGTAATTCACAGGCCACGCCAAAAGAAAAAACATCATGAGAGACCAAATGTTGCAAACTACTGCGTTGGGTATCTGTTGGATTTTGCGATGAACCAGGCTCTGAATCCATTTTTTAAACCGTCACTAAAAGAATTAAATATGTTTTTCATAGAATAATAATATAACTATTAACTATAATAGTTAGCAAGGTTTTTACACTTACCTTTAAATCTTTTCTAAATTTTAAAATAGTTTGATTATTTGTTAGTTATTTCAAGTAACACTTCACTGAAATGACGCTCAAACAAAACTAGCATACACTGGAATATTATAAACAAACAAAAATAAAGAAGTCTATAAAGAAACTAAAAACAAAAAGAAATAAACAAACATAACACAGGGTGTGCACCCTGTGAAAAAATATGCCAATAATGTAAAGCGCAAATCAGTCCAGTCGCAACGTAAGGTTCGTAAGCTTCGTAAGTCAAAAAAATTGAGCCAAAAAAATGGCCATGAAAGTAATATTCTTGGACAAAATCATGAAAAAAATGGAAAAATGCTCCAAAATTTGGACAAAAATGCCCGTAACTTTTGAACCGTTGGACCAATGTTGGAGATGTAAATTAATCAAAATGAGCTCACCTTTCCAACGCGCCTACTGAAGATTAAACCAGATCGATAGTTTTTGAGTTATGGATGTGAACGTGTAGGTAATATTTCATACGAACGTCAATTTGGGAAAAAATCTACCAACAAAAAGTAGGGGACTCAATTTTAACGATAGAGGTATGGTTCCTTTGGCAAATTTTCATGGAATAACCCATAGAATACGGAAATCATAGGGAAATTGTCCAAAAATAAATCGACCCGCCCTAATGCTCATACTTCTATTTTTAATGAATCAAATTAAGCGACGATTAATTAACAGCTGCGATGGTCGAATGAATAAGCTGATGCGTCTCATGGTATGAATGCAGAATTAATACCGTGTGATGAATTTAGCATTAATGCCGTGGGATTCATGCAGTATTGCTGCAGCAGCAGTTAATTAAGCCGAACTGATAGCCTAGGACATGCCTATAGAAAAAAGATAAAAGCAGGTATGGAGGCGAGCATGTCTCCTGAGCTTCTGAGGCAACTTACAGCAGGGCTCCTTTTCCAACTGGGTTATTGGAATATCTCTACATTTGGCTTAGTTCATGACACAACTACACACGCACTCAAATATATTTTTCTTTGAAAATTTGTACAAGCTTTAAATAAATTTATGTTTCATATAAGTGAAGCCTTGAGCTAAGTTGTTAGAACTGGGAAAAATTTTCTCTGTAGAAAATATAACATGAAATAAGTATTTATTGTGTGATTAAACTTTGCCCTAACGTATGATATGAGGGAATGTAAAAATATTAAAGCAAAAAGAAGAAAATAAGTAAGAAAACTTTTTTGAAGAAATATAATTTTAAGTTCTTCAACGTCCACTCAAAAAGGGTCTGCAAAGTTACTGTATATAATGTCTATTCGTAATTTTTTTAAATTTCTTAATATATTTTTAATCCATTTTGTGTAACTACCCGATTCCGTTTAAACATTGTTCTGAATTTTTGTGTGTTAGAATTCAAACACTCCCTGATTACGTAAAACAAAAAATGTTGTGACCTTGGATGACTTTTTAATAATATGTAATCAAATCTATTTTTCAATAGATTTTTTTTATGAGAAATACTATTAAATGTACAAATTGATAATAAGAAGTATTGAATATTTATTATTAAAATTGTTTAGATTCTTAAATGATTCTGCTCGAATCACTTGAATTGTAGTGCAATATTGCATTTTTCGCACTGATATATAATTTTGGAGTGGCGTTCAGCGAATCCTTTATTTCGTGGATCGTGGCTTTAATCCTAGGCTAGTGGAGGAAATCGAAAATCACAAGGTCCTATAAAAATTTTTGATATAAATGTGACATCCATTCTGAAGAATATTGATTCTAGAAGAAATTGTATAGACTCAGTTGTGCTTCTTGATATCCTTACTAAGAAGTGCTTTTAAAAAAAATTCAAATTCAATTAAAGTAAAAAAAAAAATATATATAACCCTTAAATTGCCAGACTAGATCCACTGGTTATTTTTTGATGGGATTTTTTTCTATACAATTTTGGGTCTGAAAAAGGCAAACCTTAACTCCATTTTTCAAAACCTGAAAATTTCTAGCCGCTAGGTGAGAAAAGCAAAAGAACGTCTGTAGACGGTCTTGGCAATCACAGCAAAAAAATTAAAAGGGTGATATTTAATTAAAGTGTACAAAAGGTAGTTTTTATTCAGTTCAATACATTGAGGTAAATATTTACATAGATGGTACACAGTACATTATTCTTCTATGTGATACGTTTTTAAACAGTTTATTGTACTGGAATATCACATATTGAGATCGTCGCATTTTTCACAAGTGAACGTGTGTCCGTTCACACGGTGTGAATAATAATCTTACTTTCAATCTAATTTTGACATAAGTGTAGGTGAAGTAAAATAATTTAATGAGTATGTTTACTCGTACATCAAAATTTCAACAATCTAACACCGTAAGAAGACTACATCTGAATACCCTTATAATTTACCGTTGCATTGTTTTGGGCCTCGAAAGTCATCATCAGATGGCACTGACTCCATCAAAGCCTCGACTTGTTCGTCAGTCAGTGCAGAAAGATTCTATTTTTTCCTTTTGTACCCATTTTGGACCCATCGGCACAAAATACTATGAAACTAACTTTACAGCAAACCAACAAATAGTGGTATTTTTTCGCTGTAATTGACAAGACCGTCCACAGACGGTCTTTCGATAAATCAAAATTTTGTTAAAAATATTTCTTCCAAAAATAGAAATAACTACATATATTTTCAATTTTTTCTGTAGGAGTAACGGCCAACAAAATAATTTTGCTCTGTATCGACTATATTCCGTTCATTTATAAACCAAACCATCGCAAAACATAAATATCAAACAAGTTTGCTTTTGTCACGCTTCATGCAGATACGTTAATTTCGCCTGTGTCGAGCACCAGATCGAAATTGCAAAAAATTTAGATGGGAACAAAAGGGAACAAAATGTAACGCTAAAGACCACACATTTTAGCTCCTAGAAGAAGTGCAAGACACCATTTTTTTATTATTTCGATTTTAGTCCTTTACTTAATTCTTCTTTTTCGATATGGTTCTTTTGTTTAGGTGTTTTCATTGCCAACATCTGTAATTTTTGAAGAAATGCAGACCTACCTCGAAACTCTCTTCGAAAAGATGTTTAACGTTAAAGACCACACATTTTGGCTTCTACAAGTGCAAGACAACATTTCTTTATTTTTTATTTAGATTTTAGTCGTTTACTTGATCCCTCTTTGATATAGTCCTTTAATTTAGGTTTTTTCATTCCCAATTGCGCTATTTTTTTTTAAATGCAGATCAACCTCGAAACTCACTTCTAAAAAATGTAACGTTAAAGATTACATAAAACTGGTCATATTTTCGAAACAACAAAAGTTAGAAGAAAAGTTTGTTTACTTAAAATGCAAGTCTTGAGCCCTGCTTTCATATACGCATACAACATTTTTTGGTTTCATGAAATATTTTCGATATATTTCCTTAAATATGCGTTCGAATGTAACGTTAAAGAGAAAAAATTTACCATATAATGAATAAGGTATTATATACTAACCAAAAATAATATGAACTCGATGGAAATATTGTAAGTACGTTTTTTTCTTTAATTTTTTTATAGATACTTTTTACTAGTATTTTCCGAGTGTTATTTCACAAAAAATTGCACAAAATTTGCTGTATTTGTCAAACCACTTTAATGACAGTGCTAAAAATGACTTCATTAGATTCGTACGTTCAATACGAAAGACGTTAATTTCGGTAAAAGCGCGAACAAATTTTGATTCGAAAAGTAATTGGATTTTAGTGATGAGCGCCTGTAGCTGGTCTTAGTAATTTAAGGGATAATTATAATATATGTTTTGATATTTTCCGTTGGAATTTTAAAACATAAAAAAACTTAACAACTTCCTACTTCCAACGCTTGAATGCTGCAAAAAATTAGGAAAAGGGATATTTTTCTTAGGGTTTTTTTAACCACCCACAAATCCCAAACACTTCTCATTTCCAACAGGCGCATTCCACGGTCATGAGGAAATGTAACAATTATTACATTTTATTTTTAATTTAACACTGACTACTTTTCTCTACGATGTGATTGAATTTTTCTCTAAAGTTAAAACGCTTCTTATTTCAATTTTCTTTTACGTGTGTTTTTGAGAAGGTATTAAGATAACATTGTTTACTATAATAGAGAACAAACATTTTAAAAATATAAGTAAATGTCAAATTTATCGTTCTCTGAAGCGCTCGTGTTCCTTGGCCTGACCATCACAGCAAAATAAACATTTGTTTTTCTTAACCTAAAAATTTGCATGTCAGAAAACAAGAAACCATTGCAAAGTAAGAAGGAATTAAGGACGCATAGCTTTGACTTGTTTTTTGTGAGAGCTCAACAGAATTTTTACTTGGAATTTTATTTTTGTCAAGACCATCACAAAAATTACTCCACATGAGATTTCTGCTGTCATGAAATGTTTCATGAGAATTTATACACGTTAATAATATAATGTTAATACATTGAATGGTAATATCTTAAAGCATGGATGCGGCTAAAAGAAAACTTCGTTTAGTTGCTTACATCTTTGGGTTCAAAGGATCAAGCCGTCCAGTGAAATGGACATGAATGTCTACATGGATGCAACAATAGATCAGCAGAGTCCCTAACCCATTTATTTAAATTTTATTCATTGATATTTTTTTCAATTAACCCTCTGTGGCCATTCCTCTGTCCATTCTCCTGTAATTATGGTTTTCACTTCTTTGCTTGTTCATTAATTTTGTATGAGTTAATTTTTTGCAAGGAGAATTGTATGAGTTTGGAATAAAATTTTCATAGGATCTCGCGCATTTAATAAGAGAGACCATTAAATTACATTATCACATAAAAAAATCTGATTTTCACAGGCATTTTATTCAAAACTAATTCTTACGCAAAACATTGTACGTTTTTTTTTGTAAATATCGATATGACAATGAAAATTTGAAAAAATGTATGTATATAAATAATTTTACTGCAATAAAAAACATTTTTTATACAACAAGTTATATATATATATCTTTAACAGGGGCTTGATAACAATATGATTTTAGCAAGGTAAAAAATCTTGCAAGGTAAAAAAAAATAGAGATTTTTAATATTTATTTTATAATACTTACATAAATGATTACATTTAACGATTTTACTAACTAGTAATATCAATTATTATTATTAAAGAAATTATTAAAAATTATACATGCAATTAATGCACAATTCATATATCTCTTCGAACAACATTTTGTTTCAAGGCTTTGTTTTGTTTAAAAGCTTTTAGTTATACTATATCTGTAGGCACGTATGCAATTAAGACGTATCACATCTGTAAAACTCGGTTAATAATTCTCACAAAGTTGCATTTTTTGCCTTTTACTTTCTTTGTTTGTATAAGTCACCAATATTTGTAACATATCCGCAGAAAACGCATCAAATGGCGTTTGAATTGCAACTGCCTCTAATTTTGAACTGGTATTAAAATTCGGTTTGATACTTGACTCTGCGGAGCCTCAGACCATTTCTCTCCTATGACTGTTGTAATGAAGCGCCTCGGTTGGTTGTTTTAACTTAGATTCAGCTTATCTTTCTGCTGCCCCACTTCTTCCTCTGACATGAGATCATTGATTCGCATGCTAACCTCCTGCTCCTCCTATTCTTCTTCAATAACTGAAAATTCACTGCATGTGTCGCCGTCAAAAGACAACGCATCATCTTCAGATGCGTCTGATCTTTCGTTATCTAAATTATGTTCTTCGCCTTCCAACAGTAGGGCAGATACTAGCCGAGTACTACATAAATTGCCACGGTCGGACATCTTAAGTTTCAGTTGAAAAACAATAGGAAATAAATTAAAACATTTTTCTATTCATGCTACATGGTACTTTGTTCAAACATATTATATAATTCCTTACCAAAATTCCATATATAATTTTAACCCTAAAAAATTTAAAAACTTGCTTTTTAAACGACAATTATTGTAGAAAAATTGATTGATAGAAAAGTGTCACTTAAAAATAATCACGAAAAATTCTATGACGCCCACGCAACATGGGTGCAAATATGACTTAAAGTAACCTTTCAGTGCTTTCAGCAAAGCAGCTGTGGAACATCTTAGGAAAAGTTACTAGTCAAGGAGTTATAGTAATACATACGCGGTTAGAAATCTTGGACTTAATTTTAGTCCCACTAAAATAATTCTACAATTTTTTAAGCCTTACGCTTTAAAATTTTAACTTTGCAAATACTAACACATAATTAAAACTCTGCTGAACTAGAATTTAAACCAAAAGAAATATTGATTTCAATTTTAGTCTTTTTGGTTTAAATTTAAGTAAAATTCTGTATTACTTTTTGTTTTTAATACAATTTACACTAAATTCCAGTACATTTGGATACTAAACTTGGAGTAAGACTCGTAAAAAGTTAGCATGGGAAGGCTGTTTATCGCGCTTTTTATATATAAGCCAATAGCCCGGGGGTTAGAGCAGAGAGTTTTCAAACTGAATGTTTGGGTTCGAATCTCGCTGTGGTTGTTATTTTTTATTTTTGTATTTTAATCTAAGGCTGTACTTAATTTGAAACCACGCTGTATTAAAATCTTGTTTTAGTATTTTGCAAATACTAGATTTGAAACCAAAGTAGGTGTAGACTTATATGTAGTACAGAAAAGTTTATATTTTACTTCAAGGTTTCTAACAGTGTAGACATAATTGTCGTACAATATAGAAGTTGCTAAAGTGCGCGCGATAGAAAGAGATATTTGAAACTTTTGGTTTGCCTGATTTGCACCCCTGTGTCCACAGAGCGTTAATTTTAATTTTTTATGTTTTTTACTAGATAGAAATTTATCATGGATAATAATTTTGAATAAAACTTCAAGTTGGTTTTCACTCATTGTTATGGTTTCCTTACTTTTCCCTACCATCATAACTCCTTGTCCCGACCATCACAAATTTTACAAATTCATGTAAAAAATATGCAAATTTTATTGTTGAGTGGTTTATCGACATCTGTATTTGCTTGTGGCTGTTTTTAATTTGTTCAGGTCTAATTCTTAAAACTATATACAAAAACTTAGTTTATTATGACCTTTGTATTTTTATTTTTATTTTTATTTTTATTTTCCACCAATATTTTGTCTTCCTTCACAAGGAAAACGGTTACCCATATAAATGTTATTTTAACTCCGCAGTGTTTAAATATAAGGTGGTCAGTCAAGCTCTTATTGTTTGATAAAATTTTTTTAAATTTTATTTAATTTAACCTAAAACTTATATTTTTTAATATACTTTAAAAACAACTCATGAAAAAAGCTGAAATTTTGGTGGAAAATAAAAATAGTTTATTAGAAACTAAGTTTCTTATATCTTTTTAAAAATTGGAATTGAAGCCTGGACATATTAAATTAAACCACAATATGGCAATTTTTGCTTGCCTATTTAAAAACAATCAATTTGTCATAAAATTGCATATAACATTTTCGATAATTGTTGCTAGTAACCAAATGTATAGCGAAAGAGTACTCAAAAATTAGTAAAAATGTCCCGACCGTTACCGTAGAATGAGCGAACACCAAAAACGTGAGAAAATCGCAAGCGCGTCGGAAGCGAATTTCATCTGGGGGGACAGTACAAATGGGAGGGGGCAGTACAAAAGGTGGTGCAAAAAAAGTTCACCCAAAATTTCTTCAAAGAAACATGAATGTGAATAAACAAATTTTTTATTTTAGTTTAAAATAAAAAAAAATAAAAATATATAAAAAATATTAAAATTTCATTATTTCTAAAAGTTCTTCCAATTTCAATATTAGAGATCATTCTTTAAAGGATCTCTCATATGGTAATATGAAAATATAAGAAATAATGGTTGCTTTTATAAAGCAAGACTAGGTATATCTTTACATGGTTTAAATGCAATAAGGTACAAAAGCTATATCAATTTAAATTCTTCCAAAATGTTTTTTTCTGTCCTTGCGAGAAACAAACTCTTTCACCACCTCCATCGAATTCAATTCTTCGGTTTTATCTTTGTGAATGTGTATAAGTAAGTTGCCGCATGAGTGAGTCGTTTCTGTGTCATAGTTGCTCGAAGATACGTTTTAAGTCGTCTTAGTGCACTAAAAAACGCTCAGATGAAGCTGCTGATGCAGGCACAGTCAAAAGCAAAGCAATAAGTTTTTCAACTTCATTTAATAGTTTTTTTACAGTATCCGAATTTTTGCAAATTGGGATACAATGCCACTACAATTTGAAGGTGTTTGGCCAGGCAATTGCTTCAGCATTTTAAGTTGCGCGTGGAGGTCGCTCCCATCAAAGTCATCTGCATAAAGATCTAGTTTTGTTTTTAGATTTTGTTCAGAAGGCACTTTTCCGTTGAAGGCTTCGATTACAATATTACAGTATTAAGCTACATACTTAAGGGTGCTTTTAAACTGAAGTGGTGGATTTGCAGTAGAAACTCTACATTTTGTTCTATCTTTTTGCAAACACAGAGAAAGAAAATGGTTATCCGCAAGCATGCTTATGGAGAAAAAAGAAAGAAGAGGAAAATATATAATACAAAAATATTATCGTTGTAAAAAAAACTGATATTTTTAATAACTTTTGAAGTTTTCTTTTTAAATTGTTTATCTGGCTAAAAACATTCCATGGAATGTTTTCATAAAAAATCTTCTGAAAAATACCTACTAGAAGCCTTTCATTGAAGACTCAAAGAAATATTCCATTGAAAAATTACTGGAAGCACTTTTAGAGAAGACTAAGAAAAGCATTCCTTCCAATGACATGCATATGTTAAAGTAATACCTCTTGAGATCAAGAAAAACTTTCTAAAGCCAAATAAATATATCTCACAGTTTGTTTAACTATATAAAAATAAATAAAACATATCTCTTTTCCATACAAAGTCATGCCTAATGATTTTATTAATTTTTGGAAAAAAAAGTAACCACAGCTTCCTAATGGGTGGAAAATTACCCAAATCAGTAAATTACCTATTATTTTCTTATTAAAAATGCTATCGAGACAAGGTTAGTGTAAATGTAATGTTAAGATAATTTTTTTACAAGGATTAATAATATATTTTCAATAATAAGAATACTCTTATTAGCTTCTGTGGTACTTTTATAAGTGATTATAAAAAAATATTTTATAAAAAGCTTCTAACTTTTTCTTTCTTATTTTGGTCCTTTTCTTGAGTTTAATCGTCTCAAAAATTTTGTTAATTAAACCAATTTTTTGATATATGTTAAT
The DNA here is from genome assembly GCA_963920525.1 of Dichetophora obliterata. Taxonomy (NCBI): domain Eukaryota; kingdom Metazoa; phylum Arthropoda; class Insecta; order Diptera; family Sciomyzidae; genus Dichetophora; species Dichetophora obliterata. The sequence continues at coordinate 83,865,625 of OY986439.1, read as the reverse complement.
ATTCTGAAAATACTGAAAAGTTTTCAGTTATTTATGCCTCTCAGTTATAGTAATGCCAAAAATTGTCATAAAATTATATAATGTCAAGAACGAACCCAACAAAGCTATTTGTATGCATTCATATAACTAATCAATTTTTTATGGCATCAATTTTGCAACTGTTGTTTGCATGGAGAATCGCAATCTGAAAAGTATGCTGAATTGATTTTAAACCCTCACATCAACAACAACACCACAACCAGTAGAAGACAACATCGACAAAATCCCTACAAATCCTTAATAAAAACCAGAAACTGCTCAAATCTATAGCAGTAAGTTTATTGCCAATTCACGCCGCATTTTATGGTGCAAATGAGTATAAAAAGGATAACAACAAATAAAATAGGGATTTTGGCAAATCGTGCCGCTGCTGCAGAAGCTGCCTGAGACTTTGTCTAAGATAGTCTCAGTCACATATTGTAAAGTGGTTGAAAAATATGTACACGTAGAGAAAAGACATGGTTGAGACATGATAACCGTAGCTATTAGTTTCAGCAAAAATGTTATGGTTCTGTCAATCACGATAAATGTGAATATTATGATGGTAAACAGACATAGTCCAATTTTTAATGTTTGTCTGAATTATTCTTTGATCGCTTGCAACATCATTAAAGACGCGTTTTATTTCTTTTACGTACGTCTATGCAGAGCGGTATGTTTTATATAAGTGTAATTAATCTTTAGCCCTTTCAATGGCTAGGCTAAACAAAGAACAAAATTATTTTATTAATGTAAGACTCCTATCATTTAGGTCTTAAAAAGACAAAACAACATACCTTTGATTTTTACCTGCACTACTTACGTTTTGCAAACTTGTAAAAAGAAAAAATTGTTTTTCTCCTGTTCGGCACAAAATCATTTTTTTTAAGCCGTTGAAGGTTTTTCAACCCTTTAAATCTTTGTTTTTTAAACCCTCTTAAATTCTCTTTTTATTAAAGCCATAAAAAGATAAAAAAACATCAATTTGATTTTTGTCCGGTTAATTTTTTTTTTATAAAATAGGCCGAAAATATATTTTTTGCTTTTCTTCAGCACAAAATCGAAAATCAACTGACTAATGTCAAATATCTCTCTAAATTTATTTTTTTTAATGTTGGTTATACTTTTTTCATAGAACCAAACGATTTGATTTAAAAAAACGTTGCAAAAAAAATATAAAAATTACTTTCTGACATGTCCAATGTATTGGACAAATCCACTGAAAGGGATAACTATAAATTAATACAGTGAGTTTCAAGTGTAAAATATTGTTAATTGCAAACTGTGTAATTGAGGAATGGGTAAACGAAACAGCATATTACCAGAAATCGAAAGAACTTATTTTCTCTGAACAGTTTGCAGGAAAACCCTTCCCTTCTTGGGAACAAAGACGCATAGCCCAGTACAGGTAATTGTGTGAATATACATAAAATACAGTAAGCATGTTCAAAAGTAAAATGTTTGTACTGTAACAAAAATTTTAATAAATTTTTCAGTTAAAGACCGATTGGTCTTAAGTCAATCTTTTTATTTATGGTATTAAGCTGTGTAAGAAATAAAAAATAAAAATATTGTTTTTAATTTTTGCTTCTTTAAAACAAATTCCCTTAATCGGCAAAAATGTTTGGAATATTACGAAAAACTCGTTTAACTTAAAGTTTGAGCAGCTGTACCTATGCTAATTTATTGCTGATTTCAAAGGCTTAAATGTCACATGATGCGTAATTTTATTGCTTTTTCAAAAATTTGTAGAATGTTACTCTCGAATTTACTCTCGAAAACCCGCGAAATGACAAAAAAAAATATAATATTTCTTTAATCATCGACCCCTTATTACTCATAAAAAATTACATTGGACCAGGGTGCATTTTACGTGTAAACCAGTGTAATATTATGATTACTACATAAAAAATTGTTGTTCTAAATATAGTTGTTGCAATCATTTCACCACGATCATAGTAGCCATTAGCTATATGTTGTTAGCTATATAGCTACTACTATAGCTACTATATGTTGTTAGCTATATAGTAGCTATATGTAGTAACAATCATTAGCCCAATCTCACTATGATTTTCTTATAACATGGTTGTTTCAGCATTGGTTTTTCTCTGCGTGTAATGAAGAAAATCGTGCTAAGAGCTTTTCTTCTATGACAGACCTCCCCCCAAGTAAATGAGTTGGCTTCAGTTGGGGTTTTTTAACCATTTCCTTTTTTTCGCTTCCATTGCCTTTCGCTTCCTTTACTCTGAATTTGGTGTGAACAATCCTTTATAGCATTAATGTTGCTACGCATTTTCCATTTTTTTTTTCTTTGGCTTTGTTTCATTGTGTTTTTTTGTTTTTTTTTGTGATTATTTTTCCCCACTTATGCTTTTCTTTTTTGCTTTTTTTCTTTTTTTTTTACTAACTTTATTTGTTGCGTGCTCAATTTAATTGCGTTTGTGGTCAATCGTCGAAGAAAATCATGCCAAATTACTTGATTCTCTGATTCCGATTCTGATTTGATTTGCGTCGATTACAATCTGTTGTTTGTATGCTAAGTGGATTAAGAGGCCGGCACATTATGGGCGTTGGGCGATGGAAAACGAACAGCTGCATGTGAATCCTTTTCTGGAAAGGATTCATACACAAGTGAATATATGTGGTGATGGTGGTGTTAGTGTCAAAATTAGTGGACAACCGAGGAAAATATTTGCAATGGCCTTAGCAATGACGGGACTGTCGTTGATTGCCCAGAACAAATTTTGATTTTGTTACAAGTACTAATGTGTTTGATCCTGAAACACAGAAAATATTCAATGGGTTTTGTGTTGGAGTGATAGGATGAACCCTTTGAATTTATTTCATATGCTGCAAATTCTTAAGATTTGGAAGAAAATTGTGATAATCACAATTAATTAAATGTTGCAAGTAAGGGACGCTCTATGGGGAAGCCTTTATTTAAGGCGCCACCAAGGGTGCAAAAATAAAGAATCTATGCCCTCTATTATGGGTTTTTATACGGTACACGATAGCCACTTGCAAGCGTAAAAGTTCAAAAATGAAATATATAAATCTGTTTCCGACGACATCCATTCCGTTCTATATAAGTGGAGAATTCATGAATTTGATATTAGTGGCGATGCTACTTATTTGATTAAACTAAAAGCTCTTTTAAAACTTTTTCTATAGGATTTTCCTTAGCCCTAGGATATGCGACTGCCTAGGAGGTGGTAAGTGACCCTACTGGGCCTCGCGAGGCTCATAAATCATGGGCAGCTATCTAAAGGACAAGAATGTTTTGCGCCTCTTTTTGTAGTCATTGCACGACTCACAGTCTTTCCGTTCCATATAATTCAGGGTAATGCAATTGTGTACGTTATAATAAAGGTAGAATGACGAATTATAGAATATTTTTTTTTTTAAATTATTGACAAAATTATTGAATTGAAATTTGAACGTTTCTATTCATTGTACTATTTTTCATGTGTGAAGTAACAAACTGCGAAAAACCGTTTATAGGTTTTTGCTACTCTTAAAAGAGTAGCAACTGAGCTTCTGGTCCATAGTGCTGACACCCGCTTTATTTTCGTTGTAATCCAGAAATTTAAAAGGCTTGTTTTTCTTAAAGGATAGTCTTCTTCATTCTCTAGTTTTTTTAGTAGCGAAAAATCTGTCCTTAGTGAGCTTCTGAAGGTCTCTCAGCATCCTAAAAAATTGAGAACAATATCAAGCTCTTCCCATACTTCGTCACTTATTCCTGACATTGCAAATATTACTTACAATAAAAAATAAATGTATAATGTGACTATATGCACCAAGCCCGGCAAATAATGTGGGTAGTTATACCCACATGGAAATTTGTGGATAGGTAATTACCCATAGGGATGCAACATCGTTCTTAAAAACATCGATGTTTGAAAACATCGATGTTCACTTGACAATTATCGATGTTTAAAAACATCGTTAATAAGACCGATATATCTATGTTTTTACGATGTTTTCATTTTTGTATTAGACCTGGAATTGAGGTCGAAAAATATAAGTATTGTTTTTATAGATTATATATTTTTTTTGCACTCTATTATAAAATATGAAAGAAAGAATAATTTCTTACAATGTATGGACGTAGAAAATTTTACAAAAATAAAATTTGAAAAAAAGGAATCGACAAAATTTTTATATTTCGTATTAAAAATTTATTTTTTTGTCATTTTAGTTCCGACCTCAAAAAACGGGGTTTTTTTTTTTTGTTCATGCAAAACATAGTTTTTTTTTATTAACACAATTTATTATCATTGTTTTTTTTTAAATTTTGTGAGAAAAAATCTCATATTCGTTTTTGTAAACTTTTTTGTGTGCGTTTTTTGAATGAAGGATTTTTCTCATATTTGCCCACCTCAAAATTAGGCTGTATAGCAAAAATGAGCATCAATGGCGTCAAACGATGTTTTTCGGTGGTAAACTTCGATAGTTTTGTTTCAATACTTATCCTTACTTTATAGCACGGGAAGTCTGCTGGCATCACTTGATTGCACCAACAGGCTGGTGTCTTATACCTATAGACCACCTGCTACAATAAAATCTTTATCAAATAGAAAACATGTTTTCATATTTCATAAATTTAAAACATTTATTTGTTGGAGATTATAAATTTGGAAATTGATTTAAGGAAAAGAAGCATAGATAACTTCGTCACTAGTTAAATTCGCCTGTTTCTTTCTTGAGTGATAGTTGCTCTTGCCTCCGAGAATAAGTGTTCGCTGGGTACAGATATAGCATTCCAATCTTTGCAAGTTTTGAAAATAGAGAATTCATGTCATCCCAAATTTCGATCGCATCTTTTTTATTGGTGTAATAATAGACTACAGGTACATCTGCACTTCTGTTTCGCTTACATTTGCTATTGAAGATGCATCAGAATATTTATTTTTTGTGGTATTTCCAGATGTCAAATTGTAAATCGGCTAAAAACGAGCGAACGTTATAGATGTTTTTCCTTTTCAGACCGATCTATCGACGATGTATCGCTAATAAGAACATCGATGTTGACATCGATGTTTATGATACATCGTCGATGACGTTACTATCGATGCATTGTTTGCATCCCATTACCCACTATGCTTTCCCATGAAATGCTTTCAATAATATTGAAATGTATCATATTCGTTGCAAACATTTGTTGCGATTTTTTTTTTTAAATGTTAGACCGATTTGCTGTAGCAGGTTGTGAAACTGTCGATACTGTAATAAACTTCTATAAAGATTTCGAAGAAGAAAGACTAATGAGCGATAAATAAATGTTCATGGAGTTGTATTCATACCATACCATATGGAATGAAAGAAGTTTTTACGCAATTTTTCTTCTAAAGATGTATCTTAATAATTCTAATATAAGTTGAAGCGACAAAAACTCTTTTTTTTTATTCACTTTGATTTTTTGTTTCCGATAAATTAGGATCAAAATAACTTGACCCCTTCTGAAAAGGACTCTTTTTTTTCGGTGCCACTAAGTGAGAAGAAGAAACTTTAAGAACAAAAACTTTTTATTACCTTTTTTTTTGTACGATTTACGTAAAAAAAAACACAGAAATCTCTATGTAATCTTTTCAAAATAAATGCTTTAAATTGAGTCTTTTCAACCGTGCAATGTCACTTTAAAGGTGCACACGGTTAGAAATCTTGGACTAAATTTTAGTCCCACTAAAATATTACTGCATGTTTTTAAACCTTGCGGTTTCAAATTGAAACTTTTCAAATACTAACTCATATTTAAAACTTTTCTGTACTAGAATTGAAACTAAAAGAAATATTGCAGCATCAATTTTAGCTTTTTGGTTTAAATTTTAGCTTTTTGGTTTCAATTTTAGTCTTTTTGGTTTCAATTTAAGTACAACTCTGTATTACTTTTTGTTTTTAATACAAATAATACTAGATTCTAGAACATGTGGATACTAAATTTGGATTAAGCCCCGTAAAAAGTTGGCCTGGCAATGCTGCGACTAAATATTAGGTGACTCGGTTCATATGTTTGTTTTTCGCGCTTTTTATGTATAAGCCAATAGCTGTGTGGTTAGAGTAGTGAGTTTACAAACTCAATGTCGGCGGTTTCGAATCTCGCGTCGCTTGTTATTTTTTTTTTTTTTAAATATTTGAATCCAAGCTTGTACTAAATTTGAAACCAAAGCTGTATTAAAACAATTTTTTAGTATTTTTTAAATACTAGATTTGAAACCAAAGCTGTTGTAGACTTATATGTAGAACAGAAAAGTTTCAATTTTAGTACAAGATTTTTAACCGTGTTGTCAAGTTGGTCGCTTTCGAAATTTTTTCACATTTTTCGAATGTATATGTATCTAAGAATATTGTGTTGAAATTTTATGAAGATCTGAGCAGTATAAGTACTTTTTTTAACCCAATGCTTACTACATGCACGCACGTACCTGAGCGCTTACAAAACTTTAAACGCTTTTTTCTCAAAACTACGTTTTAACGGACGCTCAACACGATTTCTTCGAAACACATGGGCCGATCCTTCTGCAATTTTAACCACATATTTTACACATAAATACTCACAAACTTGACTGTTATCATGTAGAAATATTGATTTTTACTACATTTTTTTCAAATAACAACGAAAAAAAAAATTTTTTTAAATTTTTTTCGTTTTTGTTATATAAAAGCAACAAAAATTGTTATAAATTAATATCAATAGTCTATTTTGTAGCCATTTTCATACCAAATCTAAAAAACTTTGGTTTTATTTGTTTCAGATAAGACGTTGCGAGATACCGACCTGCCACCAGATTATGTAAAAAAACTGAAAAAAATTAATAATTTTTTTAATTTCTAATTTAAGACGTAATTTATCATCTCTAACAACTTTTATGAACAAATCTTTCATAGAAAGCTCACGAGAAATTACAAAAAATAGCCTATTTCTTCAGCCAACGAACTAGACTTCATCCTTAAACAAATAATTACACAAGAAAATAGATATGTAAAACAAAAAGCGTGGTTCATGTTTTATTAGTCACACGGTCTGAAGGTTTCTTTTTTGGATAGACGAACTACCCACACGGGGTGAACGCGAACTGCCGGGCCTGATATGCACACAAGAAATTTACAAATATAGCTTTATAAAGTCGTCGAACGTGATCGATTGTGTTTAAACATATTTTGTTTAGTAGCTTACAGACATTTCCCATACATTTAACGAACGGGCCTCGTAAGGCCCTGTATGTTAACTTATTATAAAAACAGACCAGTTTGTTCTACGAAAGTAGTGAAAATTATTTTTAGTTTGTTTTGTTACGTCTATAAAACATTAGCGGTAGTTGGCATAAAGTATTTCGACGCTCAGAGCCAAGAAAAAAATGTACGACTTCTCAAAGTCAAAAGGGGTCTCGAAAAGCCCAGTCGCACATCAGCAACACTCTTTCTGTTAGGAGTTATGAGCAAATAATAAACAAAATAGCCACAAAATGACCATAAGGTAGCAGAAGTATTAAAAATGCATTCAGTTAAAGCAAACAGGACATTTTATATTGGTAACCCTCATCCGACCCTTGGGTGAAATTTAACCCATTTTGAAGTTTTAAATGCTATATCTAGCTCATTTTTAATGCAAAATTAAAGAAATGTATGGTATTTGTATAAAATGTTCCTTTCTTTTAGAATATGATATCAATATTATGGTTGATAAAACATAAAGGTCAATATTTGAAAAGTAACTTAAGCGATCTTCGGGTGAAATTTCACCCATATCGGAGTTGAAAACTCTATATATGGCTCATTTTTAATGCAAAATTATTGAAATGTATGGTATTTGTATAAAGTGTCCCTTTCTTTTAGAATATGATATCAATATTATAGTCGATAAAACATAACGGTCAATATTTAGAAAGTAACTTAAGCGACCTTCGGGTGGAATTTCACCCATATGCGAAAAAAAGGACCGAAAAGCATATTCCTTCCTGCAAAAAATATATATGAGGTGAGCATAAAACTGCTTTCTACTTTTGCACTAACTGTAAATAATAAACTGCAATTTAACAATACAAACGTATATAAAAGAAAATGAATAATTTTTAGTTAACTAGGCCTACAAAATACTCATGGGTGAAATTTCACCCATTAGGGTTTTATTTGTGACTTTTTTTTGAGGGTCGGATGAGGGTTAAAAAATTCAAGTGGAAACGTGAATTTCTCTAGTACTAGAAGATATTTTCTTTTAATAACTTTACTTTATCGTCATATTTCTTTCACCCAAGAATGGCACGATGAATTCTTGGGAATGAAAAAGAAACCTAAATTTTGAAGCACCTGCTTCTGCAAAATCGCTTTAAGCGCCCCTGAAACGACAACTATAATATGTGTGTTAAACAAGAATTTAACCTCAAGCAAAATAGCTTTACCGCAACAACATGGCTTCAAGTTGAGCCGAATTAAACACAAAAAAAAGGAAGCATCCAGTTAGCTATGCAATAACCATAAAAGGCAGCATAAAAGGACGCAACTCCTTAAATTTTATGCTAAGTCCGCACAGATTGTTTGGCTCATGATTTGTTTAAGTCAACATTTAGGCCAGACAACAGCCCGTTAGACGTAACACTGTTTTATTTGCGTGTATTTTGCATACTGGCTGTTTTAAACGTTTATACGAGTATGTAATTTAGACTATATCAAAAGGTTAAGCTATTTACGCTGATCTGGCTAGGATTGCCTAGGGTATTAAGAGATTTTTGTTAACAGTTTAGCAAAGTTTTATTAGCCATAAGAGGACACTTAGAGATATATATATAGCATACGGTGGTTGTAAACAAGCATATTTGTAAAGTGAAGCGGCGGAAATAAAAAATGAGAAAAAAAAACAAAGGGCTTTAAAAATTTAGAGTTGTATCTTTCTGTATTTTCTCTCACCACTACATTTAAATTGCAAAAATTTCTGTAATTTTGCTTTAATATTCCAGATAGTCAGCAAATAAAACCACCCCAAAAACAAAATCTAGCAATTTTAATTTTCTTTAGCTGTCAGACACCACCGTCTGTCTGCCGTCCATTCATTCTACGCACAAACATATATCAAGAGTCCAAAGCAGGCAAACAGAAATGTCTAATTTGCTCTCAGGTCGCACAAAGAATATCTTTTGCCCCACATTAAGCATCAAAAGCTAAAGCTTTTCTATACTCCTGCGTCCGACTCACTGTCTGCCTATCTTTGACTGTCTTTTACTTTTATTTATTCTTACTTGCGTTTGTAATTTGGTTTGTCTTTGCCTTGGTACAGTGCTCTGTTTAACTGTCTGTCCGTCTGTATATGTAAAATATACTCTGCTAAGGTTCGTTTTTCATTCAGATTATAATGAATAATTTATGCGTTGACATACAAGTGAATATTACTTTAGTCAACAGATACAACATTATGTACAAACTTTTGCGTAGACTTGAAAAGCTACAAAAATGAATTAGGATACAGCCGCAGTTATACCAACATAAGTTCGTAAGAAGTAGAAAAATTAGAATTAGGAAATTAACAAAAGAAAAACAATAACCAAGAAATATGATATAAGATCTAGAAATATATTCCCCCATTTCACACGTTATTAAAAACAAAGTATAATAAAAATATTTTTTAAAAAGTTCGTAGTTTAAAGGTAAGTTCAGAACTTTTGAATTGAAAGTGACTAAATACTGTAGTCACGGGTAGTGTGCTTAAAATTAAAACAGGAAAATTTTAAAAGCTGCCACCAGCTGACCTTAGAACAAATTTTCGGTGGTAAAAAACATAGCGTACTTTGATCCAAGGACGTAAATGTTTACTTTTCTTCAGAAATAAAAAATTATCGTGGAGTAATTTTATATTTACCTTTCTCTCATTTCCAAGTCCTTTTCTCCAAAAATTCTAAAGCAATTTTCTCCGCTTAGTTTACAATTTTTCACACTTTAAAAACTTGAAATTATCTTTGAATAAGCGCATAACTTCGCCGTATTGCATCAACAAGAAATGTGTTTGTATTGTTTTTGAAAAAATCATTAAAACTAGTACTTGTTTATTACCTGTTTCAATAAGTAATCTACAGTTTGTAAAAAAGACAATTTTGCTTTATATTTTCTGTCTCAAGATAAGAGAAAAATAAGTTACAAATGTGAATTCTTAGCACAAAATCAAACAACCAATTTATAAAATAAAAAAAAAAACACCGAATGACCTGTATTTTTGGAAAATTTTAGACTATTGGTGGTTTTTAATCTATACTGACAATGAAAAAATGTGAAAGGTATGACATTTTTTAAGAAAATACTTATATAATTTACTCTTTAAAACCTTACTAGTTTTACTTACTCCAAGGACAGTAAAAAATCAATCATTATATGTTTGAATCAATCAAATAGGCATCAGCTTACACTCAAGCGTAAATTTCTGATATTAAGAAAAAAGTGGTAAATTCAAGAAACATTTGCTTAAAACTCTAAAATATTTTTTTCTAAATTCTAGTCTGATATTTGCTTGAAGTTAAAAAATTTCTCGATTCATGTTAGCAATTTGCTGAAATTAGAATAATTTGCTTGATTTGAGAAATTTATTTTCTTTGAATTTAGAACTCTATAATTCTGTATTATTTTTGAGCTTAATGCCAAATAAGTTCATAAAGCAACAGGCTGCAAAAACAAGTTTTTTTCAAAACAAACCAGTAATTAGACTAGACAGACTCTTTCATTGGTCGCTACATCAACTCTTCAGTAGACTTCTGTGGTTTCTGCAGTCAATCCACTTTGATAAGCTTATACGCACAACATTTGTTTGGTCAAAACAGAATTATTTGTGAATTTTTTTGCCTTTTAAAGGAATCTTTTTCAACTATTTTGCAAAAAGCAAAAGTTCAAAAAAGTGACTGCTTCCTTGAATTGAGTACAACTTCCTTTTTTCAAGTTAACAATTTTCTCAGTACTGAAATGTTTTCAATTAAGTTATTAATTCAATTATTTTTTAAATACCAACTCTGTTTTTGCTTAACCTTTGTGTTGACAGCAGGTCTACTCTCCTTTGATGGACACCTGCCAACAAGCCTTCCATACATTTTTTATGCGGAAGTCAATTATAACTTACATTAGGTATCTTATTAGGTACATTATGTGCCACAGGATGTGTATAAGGTATTGCAACTGGTATTTAACACCTTTTGCAGGATTTTGACGTGAGGGGGGTGGTGGAGGCTTTGCGTATATGTTTTTTGTTATCAAAGGAGACTTTTCTATGCAATTATTTTTTTAAGTGTTAATTTGGAGTAGTTGTGCAATTTTTTTTAAACTTCTTCCCATTAGGGGTTCTTAATCCAAAATTTTCCTTGGAACTGGTCTGTATAGAAAGCTTACTGTAAGGTAAAAATATTACTTTTAATAGCAACAAATTTGTATTTTATAAGGTACAAACAAATTAAATGTTATGAACAGCAAAATGTTTTAAATGTATGTGCCAATTTCGATTAGAAAGTTGATGCAAAAACCGATTTTGGCTGAAGTATGAGCCACACAAATGAGTTTTTGGAGGCATAGCACTGCTTACGGGCTAACGGACGTTAGCCACAATATCCACAATTGCCCAATTCCTTAAATCGTCCCTGGGCATTCCTTTTCGGTGCTTGACAAGCATATGTTACTTAGAAGGTGCCTAATTTGCCCCTCTAGACATTTTAATTTTGTGTCCTCTCTATAACTCGAGGCCAACGGCTTACTCCTGTAGATACATGCGGCGATAATTCGTTTCTTTTTGCGGTAATAAAAAACGTTTCCAAAGCTGCGATGTCCAACTTATTTAAAAAAAAACTCTAGTGGCCTGAGAAGTGTCCTCCTTTTAGTGAATTATTCAGTCAACATTTTATTTTTGGTGTCAGCAACACCTTTGTACTTATTCTAGTCCATAATTAGTCCATAATTATTTCAGGTTCAAAGCAAACTAAAAAAAAAAAGAACCACAAAACCATTACTACCTGAAATGGATTTGTTATAGTGAAGAGTTGAAATTAGAACAACTACTTTTGCTGGTGTCTCTTTGGTGACACATGAACAAATGCTAATAGGCTCATTCTGCAGAAAACCAAGCTTGATATAAGCAAATGGGGCTTAATTTTAAATTTTCGTAAATCATGCAAACAATTTCCTGATTTAAGATTATTTTTTTCTCTTCCTGTAGTCAACATTAACCACTTCTAGCTAATGCTGAACTAAGTCGATCACTTTCGTCCTATCTCATTTAAAGCTAAATGTATTTTTTTTTTCAATCTTAGGTAACACGGTAGAAAGTTGTTATTTTTACCTGGTAATTGAATCCTCATATTTTTTGAATTTATTCCTTTCGTTGTCGAAAGTGAACCAATTTATTCTTGACTTATAAGTAATTGGTATGTATAAATTACAATTATTAAATTTGGCACACAGAAACAACTAGGTAAATTTCTATGATAAAGTAGGCGTGAATAAAAGTAGTCAAATTAAAGCAAAAATAAAACTTAAATAACTTAAAACCACAAAAGAAAAGTAGAAACCTTAAGAATATAAAACTTCTGTTATATTGTAAGCTAATATGTTTCTGAAAAAAATTGATAAAAAAAAATTGACACACCTACTCATACAAGAGCATATATTTTAAAATTCACAATGTTTTAGCAAATTTTGAAAAATTTTTCCATATTCGAATAGTTTTTAAATACATTTGCTGTTATTCTTAAGACAAGAAGTTGTTAGATTTTTTTTAAACCAATTTTTTGAAAAATATAGCCAACGACAGATTTTTTTATTTAAAGAAAATGTTTATAAAATATATCTAAATATTTAAAAATTACTAAGTTTTGCTTAAAAAAATTAAAATATCTGACACAAATTTTAAAAAGTGAAATCTTTCTTAGAGTATTTAAAAAAAATAAATTATTGTTTGCTACGAAAAGTTTGCTACTAAAATTTTTATCTTAAAGGATGATATGACCATATCATGGTTAATATTTTTATTAAATGTAAATATTAAAATTAAAAAAAACCAAAAAAATTTTAGATTTATATAAGTATTTGTGATCTTTGATGATTTTACAAGTTATAATTTGAAGTTTTAGGTCTAGTAATTTATGAAAGAAGGCAACAAGAACTTTGTAAAAAGTCAAACACATAGCAGACTATTGATTTACTAGTGTGCACAGACATACTTAATTAATATAATCTTAGTTTCAAGCAAAGCTTAAACATTGTTCCCGCCAACTGATATCAGCCAAGAAAGCGATTAACAAAGAGGTGGATGGTCAAGTTCTAAAGCGAAGTTCTAAATGGAGATGGAAAAAATTTGCATCACCACTAAATATTTAATGGTAATGGAAGAAATTTACATTACCACTAAACTTTCAAAAAATTTCCACCAGTACAAAGTTTTTTATGTATAAAATTATGTTAGTGACGTGGTTTTGTTTCAATAAAAAATTTGCTGATGAAAAAAACTCATTGACTTTAAAATAAATCTATACTGTTATATAAAATTGAAGTGAAAATTTAAATTTAAGAATTTACTCCAAAAGTATTGGGCCGACTTTTATGAAAAAAATTTGTTAATATTATATTTGTGTTACAGATTTATTTTGGGGTATTTTTCTTTCGAAATTCCTATAATAAACATATTTAATTTAGGAATTAAATTTTTTGAGAAATCATCCCAGCTGCCACGAATTGCTTATTCGATGTCTTTTGACACGTTTGTGCCAGTGTTGCCACTCACCGCATTTTCTTTGTAGCAACAAATGTATCAAGTCTTGCTGCAATGTAGCCAAAAAAATTTAAGCCTAGCTTAACACGATGTAACAGTCATTTTGCACTTTTGAAATGTCCTAGTGTAGGTTTTAGGTCTGGTCGAGTACAACACAAAACAGCGCATAAAAGTTGTGTACCACCCTGAAAATTTTTACTTACAGTCAAGAAACCAGTTTTGCCATAATTCATGCTTTTTTACCAATTTCCTCAATCAGTTATCAACTGCTTCAAGATTTTATGCTAGTTTCGTTAAGATAATATATACTTTTTTATTTTAATTTATTTAACTTTACAATTTATTGTAAAAAAAAAAATTCAACAAGTTATATGAAAATTTTAAATAAAGTTCTATAGTTTTGTCTTTATAAACCACAAAGTATTATACAATATCATTTGAAAGATCTGTATTATCTTGAAGGAGTGCAAACGCAGTTTTTTGACGGTAAGTCAACATTTTGAGGATGTTAGACAATTTTTATGCACCGTTTCGTGTTAAACTCGACCAGACCTACAACTTACACAAGGTCATTTGAAAAGTGCATGTTTTTAGTAAATTTTGTCACACTGTGCAATTGAAGGCAGTTATTTAATAGAATTTGTTTTTATCAAAAAGTTAATTAATAAAATAAAATATAAATGTATCTCATTGAGTATTTCAATACACCAATAAAGTTACGATAATATAACAGTGGAACTACAGCCTGCAACATAAAAATATTTAACAACAAAAATTTAAATTTCAGTTATTTTTACAAAAATTCTTTCTTGGGCATCCATACAATTTTTTTTAAATAATTCCTTACAAGTCATGATCTGGGAACATTTGCTCGCCTTGTCCATTTTTAATGAAAGAGACTTTTTCCTATAAGGAATCGATATCGATATCACATTTTAAGTTGTTTACTTAATTTAAGTAGGGTCCATTGAGTAACGTTATTATCACAACCAACATTACATAAGTCTTCAAAATACATATTTAGATCCAAAATTTAATTGGCATTGTATGATAAAACTTCGATTGGAGTTAATATTTTTAAAAGTTCAAAGAATTTTCTTGTGAAATCAAATCTTAATATTATTTGCTCTTAAAAATCAAAACAATTTATTTAAGCCTTTTGATTCAACATTATATACCTATTACTTTATTTTTCCATTTCACATCCGCTAACAAGTGCTTTAAGAGTCCCACATAATCATATTGATTGTTTTGACATATGGAAAGGAAAATGTAAAATTTATTAACTGACAAATAAAATATGCGTTAAAGGTTAAATACAATGCAATAAAGCCATGAATAAAATCTTATTTTGGTGTTTTTACATATAAAGTGTACCTTTTACAATTTTTTTCTATTGAAAATACAAAAAAAAAATATTGAAACTATGAAAATCTACCCATTTAAGAAGCATCGTAGCATTGTAGCTTTTCATTTTCAAAGTAGCCAATTGTTAAAGTTGTATCCAAACGGCAACGCTGGTTTGTGTTGCGAGAGTTTCAATAAACTCAATGTTGCTCTCTATTTTTCTTTTTCTTTTCGTGCTGGGCTACAGTGTTGCCAGGTTCTTTTCACCATTTATACCTTGATTAGATTTAAAATCCCTCTAAAATTCTCCTAAATTTTTTTCGAAAAACATATAAAAATTTCATAGGGGGCAACTGTAAATTATGTCTTACTTTTGAAAGGAGGTCAATTTAACATTGGTCAATTGAGAACTATGAATAAATTTTCTGCCTTTGTAAGAGACGTCCAAGAGCTAATACGTCTCCCACTTTTTAAAATATTGTTGGGCACATCTTTCTGTCTATACTTTTTCCCATACGTGCTTTGTTTTTAGTTTTTACACGGAATCAATCAATTGCAAGTAAAACGCGAAGATAGTTTGAAGTGAAGTGGGAAGTATTGGTAATTTATTTGAAGTGCTGCCAATTCAGCCGTTCTTATAAAGTGTTGCTGAAATATCCAAGAAGTCAAAAATATTCTTTTCTTAAATTCTTAGCATAATTTTAAGGAAAAGTAAGACACCTTTATTTCCAAGGGTAAATTTTTCAAATACTCCTAAAAAACATTAAATATCCCTAAAAATCCTCTAGAGATTCATTACCCCTAAAATCCTTCAACACATTTAAAAAACCCCTAAATCTATGGGGAAATCACCTAACCTGGCAACACCGCTCAGTTGGCACAGCCCAACAAAAAAAAAAAATTATGAGCCTCGAGCAAGGCTCATTTATAAGGTTGTGGCACCTGAAAGTAATGCGCTCCTTTCCACCTTTGCTCAAACTGTCAACGTGCCTTTTTTTTGTTCTATGCTATGCTTTGATCGATTGGTGAAGTTTTTTTCAATTTTAGTGGTGATTTAAATTTCTTCCATTACCATTTAAAATTCAAATATGCAAATTTTTTGCATTAACATTATAATTTTCCATTACCATTAAAATTTTAGTGTTAATGCATTTTTTTCCATTACCATTAAATACTAATGTGAATGCAATGTATTTTCCATTACCATTACATACTAATTACATACAAAATAAATTTTCACTACTACTAGGTGGTTAGTGGTAATGGAAATTTATTTTGCATTACCACTAGGTGGTTAGTGGTAATGGAAATTTATTTTGCATTACCACAAGTTGGTTAGTGGTAATCGAAAATTAATGGTAACGGAAAATGCCCATCTATGGCACGCCGACTGGTATTTATCAACGAACGAGCGATTTGCCAAGAGGGGTAAACCAAGGGTTTAGCAAGTCGTCTTAAGGAAAAACCGAGTTATTTAAGTGGCTATGTTTCATGGATATAGCACTATAAACACACAAAATCTCGAGCATCTAGCATGACTTTATTCAAAGTTGTAAAACAAAAACTAAAGAAACGTTCATATAACCTACATTGGGTGATCATGTTATTAGAGCCACTAGAATATTTTCACAAAGAGATAAAATGCTACCACAAGCTTAGGAATGGTTTCCAAACAACAAATTTACATTTATGCATAATTCTATTCCTTGCCATAAGGCTATGAGAGTCACAAAATTACTCAATAAGACAAAAGTGCATGTTCTTGACAGGCTCGGAAATTCTCCGTATCTCAACCCTATGGAGAACCATTGGGAAGAGTGGGAATTGCCAAGGAATTCGTGACCAACAAACGCCAATTGATAGAGCGTTTCGTTGAAGTGTGGCACCAAAATTAATCCATAAATTCAATTGAAACAAATGCATAAAATCTATGCCTAAGCGTGTAGCTGCAGTTATTGCAGCACAATTTGGAGGTACCAAATGTTGACAATTAAATTTTTTTAATATATTTTTTTCAGTTATAAAAGCTTCATGTTAATGTGAATTTTACTAATAAAATATTTGTGATGCAAGAACATCGACTATAATGCTTTTATTTCACCCGAAACTAAGAAAATTCTTTTTTTTAAGATGGCTCTAATAATATTATCACCCACTGTATATGGGGATTAAAAACTTTAAAGATAGACTTCTCGAAACTTTGAAATCAGACTAAAGCTGTTATTGCTTATTGACACAAATATATTTTTATATTACCACTCTGCATATCCTATCTCTTATGTACTTTAATGTTACAACTTCAACTTAAATTTTACAATATTGTATTAAATCTGCATTTGTATGCTTTATTTAATACATTTAATGAAAAGTCTATGCCGTTATGCGAAGTTATTATTTTGTTTGTACAATAACATTAGACAATACTCTTGAAGTCTTTTCGGTCCATTCGAATCAAACCTTTTTGTGATTTATTTGAGCAAGCCTGAATAATAAAAAAATTTAAGAAATGCAATATTTCTCCCAAGAATCTAATTACTTTTAGCTTATCTTGGAAATATCTATATTTGTTCTGTTTCGGGCAGGTCTCAAGTTTGACCTTACATAAGTTGAGTATAATATATGCTTGGAAATTGTGGATTTTTGAGTTGTTTTCATTAAAATCTGAAAATACTAATGTTAACGGATTTATTTATTTAAATCTTGTTCTTGATTTGTGATCTTATTTTTGTCCTAATTTGGCACAGAAGACTTTTAATCGTGTTTCAGTATAAATTACTATATTTTGTAAAGTCTTCAAACGCTTCTTATTTACTGTACCGTAAAAAACGACTATTAGCAATTTGACACTATGCATTACAACAAAATATTTTAAGTTTAATACCACTGAAAACCCAATTTTTTTCAGTTTATATTGTTTTATTTAAATATTTATTTATAAACAAAACTCAAAAAAGAAAGTTCCAGATTGGCTTGCCACACTAAAACTATAAAATTAAAATAGTTCCTAAAAATTATAAAAATAAAAATTGATTGTTATTCACCAACTACCATAAGTTTGAGCACATTTTTTTGCATTGGGTAAAAATATGAATTTGACAAACATGGGTATCGCAGTTATCACATCGTGTTCTGTGATGATTTATAGTTTTATAGGCAGTTATAGTTTAATTTTTTTTTTTCATTCTATTCTTAGCTAAGTGTCAATTTCTTGCACATCTTCACAACGAAATCTATTGGAAATTTTTCTTTAGTAAAATATAAATTAAGGCATGATTTTAAAACTGAGCCAAAATACCAAATAAATTTGAGCATAAATAAGAAAGATATATTTTTTATTTTTAAAAAAGTGTCAAATTGCCACTGAAAGTGTTTGAAGGTAAAATAATTTTTTTTAAAGCATGCTTTGACCAAATAAAGGTTTTTGAACATCTAGCTCAAAAGTTTTTTTCCTCAATTCAATATTCCTTAGGCCAATTTTCTATGTCAATAAGTTGACTTAAGACCTTGCAGAAGTAATACTTTCCTAACATTTAATATATTTTACCTAAGGCTACCAGTGATACTCAAGACTATTCTAATAAACTACTACTCGAACTTGTCACTGTCATCAAAGCTTATCCCTTATTAACCTTGGTTTAATAAACTGCCAATTAAGCTAATGGCTAATTTATGCAAGAGGCAAGCAGAATTATGCTTAGATTTTCAAACAAAAAAATAACAATGCTTCAGGTAAGGCAGAGCACCTGAAAAGCCTCAATCGACCTTGATTGACTCAAGTTTGAATGCACTGCAATGAAATGTCAAGTAATGCAACACAATGATGGCAATAATCTGGCCACGTTCTTAAAATAATTTTCAATTTATCCTTCATCTCGATGTTGATGTCAATAGAGGAAATGACTGGAAAAGCCAATCAGTTGAGAATGCTTTTAAGTATTCTTGAGGAGAGCAAATTGAAGGTGAATATCATGGGCTGCACTTGGCTTGTGATATTCAACATTTATATGCAGATGACTTTTAGACGGCAAAAATAATTGAAGTGCTTGTAACAGGGCAAAAAATAAAACAGGGGAAATAAAAAAAAAACACTTTTGAATATTTTCAATTCTATGCAAATTGCTTGATATGCTGAAAGAAATAAGAGAAGAGATATTTTTTTTCTTTTTGGTTTGTTTTCAGTTAGATACCATTAAGCCAGCAGATACATTGACAGAAGCGTCAAGAGGAAGCGAGCATCATAAGATATTCATATAAAAATGCTATGCAATATTTCAGTTTTCTTACATGATATCTTCAAAGACATGCTTAATTCTATATTAAATTCTTGTGTTGCCTCATTCACTACATGCCGCTGCTGCTGTTGCAGATAGATATTTATTTGTGCAACTTGTTTTTGCTACTCAAGCACTTTCATCAATTTTATGAACACCACTTCATATGTTTATACAACCCGTAGACGATATGGCGCAATATTTGTGCAAATGTGTGTGAGTGTCTGTGTATTGGTGGAAGTTATATGCTTGTTTGTTTGTGTTAGTATGCAATAAAATGAAATAAAATAAATGAGAGCTCTTTGAAGAATGTCGTTGGAGGAGTTTTGTTGTGTGTAGTTTGCCTTTTAGTGAATTTCTTGTAAGCTTTTGCAGACAGTCAGCAGCTCGATGTCGAGAAAAAAAAAACCTGTCAGACAAACAAAATACTAGAAAGCAGCAACTCTTTGCTGAGTTTTTCTGAATCGCAGTTCTAAAGCTCCGTTTTGAATATTTTATGGCATTATAAAAAAAAACCAGCATTGAAATGCCAAAAAGTTCTGAAAAACATATAGGAGTTTAATAAAAAAAAAATAAAAACTAAAGAGCACAAGTGTTAAAAAATAATATTTACTCAAAACATTAAACAAAACTCCTTTTTTTCTTTGATCTCTCGAAGGAAAACTGAGGCATTGAAAATGCAAAAGAATTAAAAGTGTTCAAAAAGTTTTGAATGGTGCAAAAAAACTCCTTTTTTTCTTTGATTTCTCGAAGAAAAACTATGGCATTGAAAATGCAAAAGCATTAAAAGTGTTTAAAAAGTTTTAAATGGAGCAAACAAATGCTTGTTTCTTAAACTGATTGAAATTTAAAAACTATTTGTTAAATCAAATTTAAAATTTTCTTATTAGCAAACCAAACTTTCAAAACAACGTGCGTTTAAAATAGTATTAAATGGATATATTGATACAAAACTCGTCAATAAAAGAAACCGATTGAGTTCAAACAGAGTCACATAACAGCTAGCAACGCACAAATTGAGGAAACAAATAGATGTTCACGCTCTTGGGCAGAACATTGAAAGGACATTAGCAAGCACATAGCCAAAACTAGTTTCTTTTTATTTTTGCTAAACTTAAGCTTTTAGTGTTTTTTGGTGTGCATTATGATTTCTTCTGTCCCTCTCTTTCTTTTTTTTCATTCTCTTTATATACTATTTAACTTCCCGCTGGTAAAGCATTGAAAGTGGTATTTCAGCCATTTTATTACCTACTAAAAAGCCTGTCCTATGACAGTTCCTTTTTGGAACCTTTTCCGAAAGCACATTTTATTTCTTTTTAAAGCTTAATTTTTTATACACTTGATTTTTGAAAATACAAATATACCACTTTAAATAACACTTTACGTATTGAAGCAGTGTTGAAAAATTAGTTCAAGTGTAAAAGTGCAAAAAGTCGAGTTTAGTAACAATCATATTCATACTCAACTTTACAAACTGGCCTTGCAACCTTCATATATATACGTAGAAACTCAAGTGTCGTTTTGCGTCTGATACAATTGTATATTTTGGTACAATCGACTCAAATCGACCCAAAAGTATTTCATTAAATTCGTCATAACTTTTTTATATAGGATGAAAAAAAGAGGTAGTTGGATCAAAAACGTACTAATGTAAAAACCCTATATTGTCACTGATAAGCAAGAATGATAAAATACAAAGATTGCACTGAAGACAAGAAAAGGAGTCAATTTGTCGACAACAAAATTGTCGTTCTGCGCATGTACGTCATAATATCAATGCTGTTTTGGCGAGCGTTCACTTTGCATACGATTTCTACACAGAAAAAGAAAATTGCATGCGTTTTAGTTTGTATAATTAAATTAAAAGAAGTAAGAAGTAATTTATTGGTAAACGTAAAAAGGTAAATTTATTTAGTACTTCTTTGCAAACATTATTTTTAAAATTATTTTTTTGCAGCCAGTAAGCAGCTTAGTCAAAAAAATTTTTTTTCTGAGAAACTAACTTCAGTGAGCATTATTTTTCGAGTTGGATTTTATAGAAATGTTTATTACGACTTTAATTGATGTAGTTTCAACACTCCCAGATATGTTATTTCCATTAATTTACATGTGAATTGAAAGGACAAATAAATGATGGTTCCAAGTTTTTAAACAATGAAAGAAATTTTGTTTAGTCAATATATTTTTGTATATTCGTTTTCGTTTGTGTGCATTTTCTACAATTTCTTGGTTTAATTATTTTATTTACTGCAAACATCAGGTTTCTGAATATATTTGTTTGGTACTGTTACCGCAATTAGCAGCTGCACTCTACATTTTTTTAATTTTAAGTTAAAAACTCGCAAATATACTTCGATTCCACAATTATTGCATTGTACCCAAAAGGAGGAATCACCCCTTACCGGATTAGCATCTCAACTCTGGACACCCTGTATATACAATTAAATAAAACACAACTGATCGCAATACGTTTCTCAAAGAAATAATATGATGACTACGTCACACGCAACTAAACAGCTGGTTATCAAACTCGATTAGCAGAAGTAACGGACCTGCGCAAAGTGCATTCTCTTATTCTATCATTCTTGACTGATACGTATCAAATATATTTTCTGTGCATGCCTTCAGGCTGAACAGTTTTGAAAACAATGTGTCTTGTAAAATTACTGTCAAAAATAATTACAATTTGAGAAATACTGAGAGCGGAGCAGAATGCTTGCCTTTTCTATATTAAGATAACTTTTAAGTATTTTATCATTCATCTCATTGTAATATAGAAAACTGTAAGTTCTGTGGATTAAGTAGAATGTTAATGCAAAAATAACTGAATTTTAGTGAATAACTATGTAGTAAATGATATAGTAAACAATAACACTGCGCATTAATCAGGCACTTTTTTATGCAAACAAGCTTGCGAAATATCATTTCAGCATAATCCGAGGACGTTCAATTTAATGGCGTTAACGGTTTTTCAGTCCTTTGGCCCATTTTTGAGATATGCCATTTTCAAGGTCAAGTTCATGTCAATGTAGTTTTTGTTAGAAATACATTTTTTTATTAGCTTTAGCATATTCATCTGTTTAGATGAAACATTAAAAATTACCTGGGAAATAATTTCGTAAAACAGTTTAACCTTCAAAACCTAGCCTTTAGGGTGCAAACTGACCTTCTCCATAACCCACTTACTATGTAATCAGTGTGTGGCGGCCATGCCTGTCATGTCTCAGCCATCGCCGTAGATAAGGGAGGTTCAGGGGGTTAAAACTCCTTAATAGCAATCCAGAATAATTTTATATATTGAATAAAAACACAGATATTCCAAATTTTTTAATTTTGCCAAAAAATTAAGATTATTTGAAACTTGTATATGCTTTGTTTGGTTAGCAGATATTAAGTTAAATATCTTTATAAATAAAATTCATCTTACATGGCTTTATTACTGAACTCCTCCTAAACGACTAGACTGATTTTGATGAAATTTGTTGTGTGTGTGCGGCTGGGTCTGTAGATGATTTTGTTTTTAAGTTTGACCCTGTAGGTGGCGCTGTTATTGCTGTGGCAATGTTTAAAGGTCTATTAAAGAGTATAAATCAGAAACGAATTGAGGAATTGTCATGATTTTGTCACAACACTATTACTTTTTATGCAAACAAAATTACAAAAATACAAATTTAATAAATATAATTAAGTTAAATTTTATGATTTTGATTTTTCGTTCATATAAAACATTTTCAAATTTTTAGGATATAAAATTTAAATAAACCCTACATTTGTGCATACCATATAAAAGAACATTAAAAAAGCCACTTTTGGTTTTGAATATTTTTTCAACAACAAATATTTTTACTAAAGTTTTTTGCGAAATAAAGAAATTCGTTGAAGGTTTTTTTTTTTGGAAAGTAATAAAAATAAGAAGCCCCAGACAAAATTTTTTGGCCGGAAAATGAACTTAAAACGGTGGACAGGTAGTCTGTTTATTGGAATAGAAATGAAATTATTTTGGCCCAATTTTGGCAGGGCAGGGCGGGAATTGTACCAAAACCAGCCAGTTGACTGCCAATGTACAGAACAGCAGGCTGGGTAACAGAGGCTCAAAAATGTATAAGAGAGTATGCAAGTGGCGTTCAGAATACAAGCAGGTAGTGGCAGGCAATTGGATGGGGCATTAACGTGGCATTGAATGGAAAAAGTTGGTTTCTTTTATATATTTTAGGTTATTTTATGTATTTGAGCTTTTTTAATCAACTAACAGTTTTTGGTCCTTGGGTTTGTCGATTTTTTCGATTAACCTAAATTTTGAACGGCTTTGATGTTGTGACATACAATTTTGAGTGAGATTTTTCAAACGTAAATTTCTAAGTCTTTTAAAAAAAGTTTATCTTCAGTATATCAGGTGTAAGCAAACCCAAACAGAGAAGGGAATAAACTCCTGTGGGATAAAAGCATTGCCACCAACAATACCAGATACTATGTGTGCGAACAGTTTTATTGAAAAGATCGTATAATCAGTTAAAGTTTTTAATTAAGATGATGAGTTCGCTGGTCACTCATCTTTCCCAGAATCAAAAAATTGTGCATCAGATGAGGATAGTGAAGATCCGATTGCTGGAAAAGATCGATTTATTCTAGGATCTCCGGTATCAACATCTGAAGTCTTCACCTCAATTCTAGCATACGTTTTACGATACAAACTAAGCGGTTCTGCACTAAGCAGTTTGTTTGAATTGATTGATTCTACCCACATGACGCCCATCTCCACTTATGTCTGACAACATTTGAAGCTGACAACATTTCATAAAAATAAATTCTGCTATTGAGTGTACGGCGCACGGCAACAACTGTTACAGACCAGTAAAAGGAAATGCGAGGAATATAATAGCAAAGGCGAATTCGGATATCTGCTCACCTTTTCAACAGCTGCAAGCAATTATTTCTCGCCCAGATTTCTGCAAACAAGTGCTCACCATTGTAGCAGAAAAAAGAAAATTTTGACAGGCTAGAAGACATTTACGATGGTGAGCTGTATCACAACCAATGCGAAAACAGATTCATGAATGACCCCAGGTCCTTATCATTGATGAGGTATTTTGACGGAGCAGCACTCTATTTAGCTTATACTATTAACTAGATTTTTATGTAGTAATTAACAAATGCACTAAAAATTATTCAAAACCGACGGTCTTATCAAATATTGAAGTCACTCTTGTACACCAGTATAACAGATTTTCTGAAATACAGCAAATTTCGCCACAATGTATTAAAAAATGCATTTTGCATTACATGTAAATGATATTTCTTATGTTTTGTGTTCCACCAAATATGATTCTTAGTGTTCCACTAAATATGATTGAACCCGAATAAAGCACCCTTACTTTTATACATTTTTAAAGAACGTTTATTTATGCAAACCTCGGCAAAAAATATTATTTGTAACTGTCAATATCACATATTACATGTGAAAAAGTTTTCAAAAATTTCAAGTTAGAGCCAGTAAAAAGTTAAAGCTCAGAAGAGTTAGACAGAATAAAAGCGTCATCCAGTATAAGACGAGGTAGTTCTGTTTAGAATGCAAAATATTTTCAAGCTGCTAGACCATTTCAATTGGATGCCAATATAGTGATTGTTTTTAATAGAAATAATGTGCCTGCCAGTAATAGGGCGAAAGCATTCTGTTCTGTAGAAAAAAAAACTTTTAAGCTTGCCCAAATATTTCAGTTCAATTCCAAAATAATGGTTTTATTCAACAGAGTTCGTATGCCGGCCGTTATAGTGCGTAGTAAGGCTGCTGCTGAAAAAACAAAAATGTTTGAGCTGCTTGAATATTTTAGTTGCCGTCCAATACAATTCCGAATTTCGACACACTGCCTTCAACTGACTTTTCCATGCCTTCATGCTGCTACTTTCTGGCAGCCTTTTTTGATAAAAAGTAATGGCCTCCACCACATTTCAACATATTGCTAGAACTCTGCTCATTTGCCACAATTATGCTGATATAATTCCATTTTCCTGTCGAATATTTAATCTGGGGAGGGAAATGAAAATGAAAAGGATTAAAACATGAATGGAGAGACAATTAATAAAAATTAAAAAAAAAACAAAAAAATGCAATCCTTTGTAACATGACCGAGTTATTAACTTTCAAAGCCAGTAGTAACTTCATTTTTGATTGAGTTTTTTTATTTCACCAAAAAATAAAATTATTACTAAAAACTTTTTGTGAGTTCAGTGAGTTCAGGTACGAAAGTTTTTGTGGTGTCAATTTCTTGGAAATTTTAAGCAACTTGCATGTTCCCATAGAAAACGAAATATTTCTAATAAAAGATATCTTAATCAAGAATGTTACGTACCACAAAGGTATGAAACTACCAAATTGCAATAATACCACTTTGAAAAAATTCTTGACAAAAAAGGTCAATAATTTAGATAAAGATATATACTTCTGGATTTACACCGGGTATATCAGCAAGTAGTACTATGTAAATATTTTACATATTTTTTGACTTTCTATTGTTGCTGACGTAATAACGATATGGATAGGATTTCGATATATATATTTCTGAAACTATGATCCAATTTTTTGGATAAGTTACACATATTTTAACATATCTCGAGTTCTAATTGACTAATTGAAAAATTATTAAAAAAATGAGAAAAAAATCGAAGATACCAAGAATGCAAAGTCTTTCATTTTAAGCAAAATTATGGTTTTTGATTTTATTCAGATTAATTAAAATTATTTTTATCTAAAGTTAATTTTAAGGTTAATTTTTATATATTTTTGGCATACGGGTGTTTAAAAAATTATTTTGGCTCTTTTTTGTCAAATATGTATCGCCCATCATTTTTACATATGTAAACATATGTGAACGCCCTGGAACGTCAAAACATCCGAATGCCAAAAATATGCATAAATGTTACTTACAATTTTCTTAAGATTAAATAATATTAAATTAATCTGAATAAAATGAAAAAGTAAAAACAAAAAACTGGTAAAAAGTTTACTTTTGGCACCTTCACTTACTTGTCTATAACTTTGTTAGTCTTACGTGAATTCTCTTCATCAGTAGCTAATTTTTTTTAAAGCGCCATCTTTTTGCTTAAAATGACAAACTGTGCATTATTTGGTATCTTCGACTTTCTCATTTTTTAAAGATTTTTCCATTATATTTGTTTTCTACATTTATTGCAATTGCGCCGAAACTACGAAACCTGTAGTTCAAAGTCTGGCAAACTAAATTAAAAGAAAACTTATTTATCTTTAAATTGATATTTATTTTAAGAAAATCAGTCAATTATAAATACAAGGCGCATAATAGTGTAATGAGCGTTGCTACCTTGTTCGTTAAGTTATTAACTTATGTGCATGTGATTATCGTCAAGTGCTTGCAAGAAATTTTTTCCGTAAGTTCTATCGGTGACACTTCGTCTAAAGCAAACCAATAAATGTGCGTAGTTATGAGTCCTGAATTGTTGGTTGCAATTCATTGAATACATAAAATTTTTCTATTTACATCAACTCTGACTCTACAATTGCAAGAAATTGATAAAGATCTAATAGAATTGCGCACATATAAAACTTGTAGTTGAAACTTTGGAAAAATTTCAGAGGAAAACGATAAGGAAGCATTTAAAGATATATATAATGAAACATATAGGCTTTAATTAACTTGGAATGGAAATAAGTTAGCTTCGTTTATCAAGGTGCAATGTAGCGGCAGAGGCAGCAGAGAATTTTTATCGAATCTGTTCAAAAGCTGTCCAAATGAAATAAAATTCCAACTTTCAAAGCAATTTCAAATAATTGTAAATTTTAAAACATAAGTCCTTTAAAAATAAATATAAAACCTTTTCAAATAGCTATAAAAGACTTGTATCCAAAAAAAAAATAAATAGATACAGAAAAGTTGGAGACGAACTCGAGTTATGGAAAATTAAAAAACTGTCAGAAATGGATGTTTCCGCAATTTTACAAAATTCTGAAAATATTTGTAGCTCTGCCCAGTGGTACAGATTCCAGTCAATGTTCGTTTTGCACATTGAAGTGTTTGAAAAATTGACTTCTAAATGCTTATGGACCAGAACGCCTTACTGGTTTAGCGCTTTTAAATATTCATAAGGATATTTCTGTGAATAAGGAAACTTTCATCGACAAATTGTCTTAGCACTCAAAAAGAATTAAAGAAATAATTATACAAGTATCTACAGGTGACTACAACTATGTATTAATATATTTATCATTTTAAATTTCTGTTTTCGCTACTTTACTTAAATAAAAACTTCTCGTCTTGCTCAAAATTGAATCAATTTTTTATGCTTAAACTTAAATTAAATAAAATGTCATAAACTATTTTCACTTCGCTAAAATTGGTTAAGAAATTTTTAAAGATCTTAGACCCTCAGAAATCACTATGGAAATTAAAAATGAATTTTGCTTTATTAACCCCCTCCCGTTGGTCTAAGCTGCATTGCATTAACCCTTAAATGCACCATGTATCTTTAAAGATGCAACCATTCAAAAAATTCCTATATTCCCTAAATTCCAGTTTTATATTATTCAGAATATTATTGGTCTTCCCAAAAAATACTTTTTACTTCTATTTGTCATACTTTTTAAAAAAATATATACAAAGTAAGAAAAAATATTTTTAAAAATCTAATAAACAAGCTTTTTAACAGTGTAATTTCTAGGAACAGAAAAATAATTTTGATATGGAAAAAATACTGACTGTCCTATCGGGATTGTAAGTGGTTCGAAAAAGTTTCGATCATTCGGCACCTCACTGAGTCACTTTAATTGGTTGTATCTTTAAAGATACAGTGTGCACTACCTGCATGCTTTTGCTTTCCGTAAAAATAACTTTTTGTGCTACGCTTTGGTACATTTTAATATACATTTTGTACTTTGCAAGAGCAAGTTCACTTGTTTGGAGCTTAAGAATAAATTTACAGTTTTACATGAATGTCTATTGTTTAAATTATAATTTTTAAATAAAATTCATTACATGCAAACGACCATTTGATTAACTGTTAGCCATGGCGTCATATATTCGAGTTGGAAGAGTTATGATGAGTGATGATAACGTCTGTGAATTGCTTTGTAATAGCGAATATGGAGTTGATGACAGCGTCGATGACGTTTATGACAAAAGCTACGATTTAAATGGGGAGGAATGGAATGAGATGGGGAATAATTCGTAAAGGTCAGGGCTTTTAGAGATGATTACTGATGAAGATTATATGAAACAGAATGAAGTTGACCTCAATACATCCATTTAGGATTTTTTTATTGGCATGATCAATGATAATACTGATCATGGAGATTTGAATGGCATGGAATCGAATAATATCATCTACTTCTTCTTGTAATATTCCATCTACCAGATTTACAAATACTTGGAATATGTTTCCCTCAGAATTTCGAAACATAAAAATAAATTGTAAGCCTTCTGAATTCGAGAAAGTTATGCGGAAGAAAGGTAACTTACCGTTTAATGACCAGCAAGTTAGATTTAGAGGTGGCAGTAGTTTACCACAAAACATAATGGATTTGAAAAAACCATATCAAGTTTGGAGCTTGTTGTTTCCTGAGACTTTGGAACAACATATACGAAAATATATTGGAATACTTCTTTACATAACATATCACAACCTTTCCAATGAAAGAGATTATTGGTCGGAAAAAAGTGACCATTCAGTAAATGTTGTGAAAAAGCAAATGAGCATTGGGCGTTTTGAAAAAATTCGGAAATTTCTTCATTTCAATGGTAAAAGAAATCAGCCATCCCGATATGATTCTAATCGAGACAGACTTAATCTAATTACCCTGTTATTTTTTCTACCGAAATTGGAAGCTACATGAAGCAGTACTTACTTAACAAACCGAAAAATTGGGGCTTCAAGCTTTTCGTAATGTGTGATACTACAGGTTATGGATATAAATTTTTAATATATAGTGAAGCGCCGGAAACACCAGGTCTTGGTGAACCGGCTCTGCAACCTTCGGCCAATATCGTGGTCCGACTGGTAAGAGAAGTACCGAAATTTCAAAACCTTATAATATATTTGGACAACTAGTACACTACCGTGGCATTAGTAGTGTATTTGCGAAGACTAAGCATACTTTCAGTTGGTATCATTCGACGTAATAGAATAAAAAATTGTAAGCTTCCCGACAAAAAAGTAATGCAAAAGTTCGAGCGTAGTACCAGTCAAGAGTTTATATGTGATATTCATGGAATTGATGCATCTTCTCTGTCTTGGAAAGACAACAGGATTGTCAACTTAGTATCTACCTATGTTGGAGTAAAACCGATATCAGCCACAATAGGAAATGAAACGAAAGAATCACTAACCATTAAGAGATTTGACAAAAAGGACAAAACCGTCAAAATGATTCCATGTCCTCAAATTATAAAAGACTATAATCGGCACAAAGGTGGTGTCGATTTAATGGACAGCTCCATGGGCCGTCATAAGATAGCGATAAAAAGTCGTAAGTGGGCAAATAGAGTGTTCTATCACCTTTTGGACATGACAGTTGAAATTCCTGGCCCTTACACAAACGAATAAATAAAAATCATCATGGGCTTAAGGCTATGAGATTGATTGGTTTTAAATTAAAGCAAGCTGATACCTTATTCTCCTTTAAATCGGTACAACCTCTTGCTCGCGGACGCCCTCGTATTGAAGCACAAATTCAAGAAAAACGCCTCAAACCTAATTAACATATGCCGCCTCCGAAGGACACCAGACTTTAGTAAAACTATATTTTATATGCAATAACTTATTTTGCTATCAATTAATTGCAAAAACAAACACATTTCAATGAAAAAAAAAAATTAATTTGAGCTCTTGCTTGCATATTATATTCCGTATTATCATTTATTAGAACTCGAGGGTGAAGAATAACCGTTACCAAATCTTGAAATTCCATGTCATAACATTGAAAAAAATAAATACAAGTACAAGTAAGATTTTAGCTAGTATTTCACTCATAAAAAAATTCTCAAAATGTAAAGTTGAGAAGAAAATTTTTATAGCTATTGTTTAATTACAATGGTTAATTTATCATATTTTTTAAAATATACTAAGCAATGAATTAGTTTTTGGTTTTTTAATATTGTTAAAAAAGTTGTTGTGCTGTAGAGGATAAGGCTGCAGGTGTGTACTTTATGACCAAGCTATTTTTATGGATATTGAAGCTTAATTGAATAGATATTAGATTTATATTGAATGTATGCAAATAGCAGTTTTAAAAATTAAATACCTTTTGTTATATTATTTAGCGATATTGGGCAACATTTTTGGCAGCAGCTAAAAAAGGAAGATTTCAAGTAGCAAAAACAAATAAAAATGCTGCCCTTTACCAAACCCCCCCCCCCCCCCCCCCCCGAAATTGTCACTTATATGTGTCTAGTTCGATGAAAAATCAAAAAAATTGTATTCATTAAATAAATTATTTTGCTTAAAGGATCGTTTTTTTATTTTTTGAGTGTTCCAATAAGAATGATGTGATGAATGAATCTGAAGACAACAATTATGGAGCTTAATAAGATGAACTTCATAGCTACATATTTGATCAATAAAGCCTCTTGTACAGAAGACAAATTTAAAGATTTTAGTCTCAAAATTTCAAATTTTAAGTATTTAACTTCGTTGAACATTGTTTTCATTGGCAGTTTTAACTTTAAGCCTGGTTTATTGTATAAAGACATGAATTTAAATAAAGATAATTAGCCATCTTAACTTACATCCGTCACAGCGAAAAATTTTTAGATTCTTAACAAAATGTGAAGCTTGACTTCAGGATGTAGTCTGGCCAGCCTTATTTTCAAGGATTATAACAAAATAAAATCATGTGCAATGCGTAATGCAAAAAACGAACTCTGTTCATCTTAGCACACCCGAGCAGAGATTTCAGGACACTAGTGGGTATTCTCAATGGTCACTAAATGGCGGCAGTCCACGCGTTACGCTGGGCATCACCACGGATGACAACTGCAAGATGTGCAAGGAACCAGGAACAGTGCACACCCTGGAGCATTTATTATGTACATGCCCCTTCCTACTTAGATCGAAACTCAAATACCTAAGCTCATCGGTATTCCTGTCACTAAAAAATTTAGCCAAAGTATCTCTGGAATTCCTTCTAAGATTACATATCTTAACTAAACAGGAAGGATCCTTTGCTCGTAACGGCACTACTAAGGACCAGAATTGGTCTACGTATGCCTCTGTCTGAAGGCATCTGGATAAACCTAAACCACAACCTAAACCTAAAATAAAATTGTTACATGTTTTTGTTTGTAACTGTACAAAAAATGTTTTTTTTTTATTTTTCGATATTTTTTTAGTGTTTTACTTCCAAAGTGGACACTTAAAAAAAAATGTGTCTGGCTGGCTCGGGTGATTTCGGCACTTGCAGTGATTTGAAACAAAAAATTTATATATATTATTGTTCTGAACGCTTGTAATTCTGTTTTAAAAAATGTTCCAATAACACTCTTGAAAAAATAGAATCATCTGTTCACATTTTTTTGTTATTTGTTTTTTATGTTAAGATTTTTTTTTTTTGTTTTCATAACCAGCATCGTTACAATGCCAAACAGGGACTCAATGGCAGGTACTAATTAAGTCAATTAAGCCATTATTTAGTACCAGTCGGTAATAATAAATAAAGAAAAGCATGTAGTTCATAAATCGAAACATAAAGACCAAGAAATAAAAGAACAGTCTAAACGGACTAATTGAATTTTAAGCAGCAAAAGCGGCAGTGTCTTTATGGCCAAAATATATAGCCACTCACACAAACACACACACACACACACACGCACTCTCACTTAGATTGTTTGTATCTAGTAGCAACACATAAATTTTTGTAACAACTACAGACAACGACTACTTTAGCCAATAACGATTGAAGCGATTTTATCATTTATATGCATGGCAGTTAAGGTTTCGCTTCTGTTTTCAATGTCGTTAACTTAACGCACGCACACATTTAAATGGACGTAATAGATTTTACGCGCGCACATAAATATGCATAATACATGAAATCGCGTAGTGATTTCATTAAATAATTGATTTTATTTGATTTTTCCGTTCATTCGCACAGCATATTGATAAAATTGAATGAGCTAGTGTTGCTATTAATGCGTGTGTATGTGTGTACATGTGTGAGTGTTAAGCCAAATTTTTATTGTTTTACTACACATATATCATACTGTATATGTGCAAAATAAAAGCGCAATGGCGTTTATTTCGTTTTATCTGGGGAATTTATATAATAACAACTTTGACTACAAATTTGAATATCCCTCTGGATTTTGTCTATGTCGCTCTGTCCTGTAACTCTTATGTTGCTAGATATCGGGTCAATGAATTTCAATTTCACACAGATTTTGTGCTCTATTTATCAGCAACCATTTTCGAAATTGTATTCGAATGATAAAGCAAACTTTTATGGCTTTTTTTCTGCATTTCTATCTTGTTTTGTTGTTATTGTGCAAGTGTTTTGGTGCAATATTGTGTTGGTGTATACATTTTTTTAATTATTTTGCATAAGCAAATCAATTGTTCCTGTGCACAAATTTATCGCTTTAATTTTCTCATTGCCATACAAATTCAATGTTGTTTGTATATTGTTGAAATTTGTTAGTTAGATTGCCAAAGTCACTACGCAAGTTAACATAAACAGCAGCTTATATTAAAGAGAAGAAAACTTCATCAAGCACTACATTGCGCTTAACCATTTTGTAATTTTTAAATCCAATATATCGCTAGAGTAGTTTAAGCTCTAGGACTTAATTTTCCAGTTTTGTATTAAAATGAATGCTATAAATTATTTACTTTTTCTTTTTAGATGTAAAGTAATTCTTTCTGCTTGAAATTAAAGTAAAAGAATAGAAAGAATTGAAATTAGAATAGAAGATTATAGAAGATTATAAGATTATTAAGAAAAAATTATTGCAAATTTAATACAAAAATTCTGAATAAATCCATCGATGAGCTTTTAAAAAAATTTTATATGTTCTTATTATTTTATTGAAGTGCTCTAGATTATTCTGTCTACCATTTTTTTTTATAATTAAAATCTTTAATTTGGAGCTCATCACAATATTAACTACAAGCTGAAGAAATGTTTAATAAAATAATTTTATAACCTGTCAATCCATTGCTATGATCTGATATCTGATCTCATAATCATTCTGCGTTTAAGTCACTTCATGTAAACTTTGTTCCAAAAATTAGCAATGGCTCAACATAACATGGCATAGTATGTGGTTTTATATAGATAGGAAAGATATAGTTTCATGATAAAAATATTTGCAAGCCCTGGATAATAATACCAATTTAAGCTTCGGCAAAACAAAACGTCTTTCTATTTATTTTTTAAAAGTTGTAATAAAGAAGATGTAAATATCTTTAAGGGCAGGTTCTCATGAAACTCGACCAAAAAACTCAACTTTTTTTTAGTTTTCAATAGCTTATGATGTGTAACATATGTTACCAAAGTGGTTTAGACGATAATGATTGCATAAAAAGTTATTGCATACGAAAGGAACTCATCTTTTCATAAACGCACTCGAAAAAAATCATTCACCAAACCTTAAAACGCGTTTTCCAAACCATCGTTTGGTCCTTGCATCCGTCAATAGATAATACCTTTTCTTTTGATGAATAGATTACTTTTCATTTTACGACGAGTACTCGTTTGGCATCGTGTTCTCTGACTGTCTTTGCCGGTTTCGTCCGTCAGTGACAAATTTGGTATCCGAGAGAGATCTTTGATGAGCGCTGATGCCAATGCTGCGGCTTCCCTATGAGATGTTCTATTACGGTCGCATTCAAGTGCAAAGTTTGGCAAACATCTAGGCAAATATTACTTCGATTTGTCTTTGGCGATGCTTGAGTGCTTGTGCTCGGCAAGTACTCGAAATCAGATTCCACATTCGTCATGGCTGTTTGAAAATCAGACCGGGACTCTACTGAATTAGGTCGAGCAAAGTCAGTTGTAATGCGCGACGACATTATATTAGTTCGTTCACCACGTTGATCGAGGAGAAACTCAATTTCAATTTCGGTGGGCAATTGCAAATTGACGTCTCGCAGTTACAACTCGCGATGTAAAACAGTGTTTTGTTAAATTTTGCAACCACTTGCTGTAATTCCTCACGACTCTTGTGCTTTATACTGTCTTGGTAGCACTTTATAGTTTTATTCACCTTCCAAGTAATGGTGTTTAATTTTATTTACTCCAGCTGTTTTCCAAATTCCTTGACTTTCTAACGCTATAGCACGTGTAAATATAGATAATGGATACCTTTTTTTGTCTTTCACGGCAGCGTCATCGAATGCAAGCTTCAGCCTTCACAAAAAATCTGTATCTTCTGGTAGTTTCTCATCATTAAAGATACACGGGTTTCCCAAAATAAATGCAATTTTCTCAGTTAAAATTTTTATACATAAAAAAGATATTGTAATTACAATAAAATAAGTAGATTTACTTTGAAAAAAACCGTCAACGTTAGAGTATATATCAAATGATGTGAAAATTTGCAGTTTTTTGTTTTTGTAGGTAAGGAATTGATTGATAAGCTTAATTTTCTTTTTAAATCGAGGATAAGTCTTGCCAGTACAAAAGTTGCTTAAAAATGCACAAAAATGCATTTTAAGGGAAGCCAAAACTGGTTCTGACCAAAAAAAAAATAATATACTAATGGAAAGGATTTTTTAATCTATTCAATTTTAGTACTGGAATTGGAGGTCAGATTTTCGATATACTCTAACCCTTAACCTAAGTTCAGACATCCGGTTGGTTTTTTCTTAAAGCACTTTAAAGAGCAAAAAATTGTGAAAAAAACGCTACTTAAAATTCACATGTCCGCCTTTTTTGTATTTTTAAATTTTTTATTGATATTATAAGTTTGAAATTTGTTGGTGTTTTTATATCAGATGACATAAACGTGCTGTGCGATGAAGGCCGTTTGGGTACCTTTTTTCATCGTGAACGTTTGACGGTGTATTGACACTTCACATTATACTTTTATTTACAAATAAATGTTTTCCTACACTTTAAGACTACATAAATAACTGTCAAAAAACCCAAGGCATTCATTAAGTAAATTCATTATTCAGCTATTCATAAATGAAAAAAAAAATCAAGAACATCACCATGTTTTTGGGCTTCTAGATGAGAACCTGCCCTGAAATCCTTTCTTAAAAATTGTTTCTTTCTGTATGCTTTATTTATACCACACAAATAAAACCAATATGAGTGGGTAAAAAAATCAATTATTTTTTTTTTTTAAAAGTGACACGGACAAGTGGGTTGATACCTAGATACCTTAAAAAATTCTCACCAAATATGAGCTGTTAACTTTAATAGGAAGATGTTCCGCATTGCAGTTTTTTCTCTCAGTCCAATAGAAAAAAATTCATACCTCATCATTAATTTATTGAACCAAAAAATGTTTTCCAAGAGTTTTATAGGAAATTTAATGCTCTACAGAAAAGGTACCCATATTTTTTCCTTAAATCTCACCATTGAAGATTTAAGTTTGATTATTTTAAGACATATTTAACTTTTGATTATGAATTTTATAAATCGACAATAAATGACTATTATAAAATTCGCAATACAAATTTTTGTAGGAAATTAACTCTTCTATAAAAATGTTATCATATGTTTTGGCGATGAAATTAAGCGTTCAAAAGATATTCATCATCAAACTTTCATGTGTACTGATTTTAAGAGTTTTCGATTAGATAATCGAAAAATTTCCATTTACTTTATGAATTTCATACAAATTTCATTTTTTATAATATAAGTTATATTCGAGTTTTATCTTCAAAATATTTAAAAACAAAATCACTTTTTGTCAATACCGTTACATTAAACATAAAGAAAAATATTGTTTAAGCA
Source organism: Dichetophora obliterata (assembly GCA_963920525.1). Lineage (NCBI taxonomy): Eukaryota > Metazoa > Arthropoda > Insecta > Diptera > Sciomyzidae > Dichetophora > Dichetophora obliterata. Next base: position 83,829,342 of record OY986439.1, on the reverse strand, counting down.
GTTAAGACTCACAAAAGAACAGATTCTACAGCAAGAAGATTTATAATTGATAAAAAAATTTGGACTTAATTCTGCAAAAAACATATGTGGTTTTGTTTTTAAGAAGTCATTGAAACTTTTTGAGCTCTTTGATCTGCCGTATGATTTTCTTGATAAAAATATTGATTTATGGTCTACTGATGACAGTTATAACAACAATAAAGAATTTTTTGCACAATTGAAAGTTGTTAATAATGTGGCAGAGCGAGGTGTAGCATTAGTAAATGAATGCAACCAGTGCTTAACAAAAAACGAAAAGCAATTTCAATTTTTATTGCAAGTTGCTAGGGATCATCAAAAAAATTACCCTACTTGCAAAAAAAATTGTTAGAAAATTAATAACTCATTTGAAAATTGAAATAAAAATCTTTTTTATAACTAATTTGACATTTTTTTCTCTAAAACTGAAACACATCATAATATATTTAAAATCAAAACTTTGCTTTTTTATTTATAAATAATTAACCAAGCGACAAATAAGGTACATTTTATTTTTTAAATGTAGACAAAAATACTTTCACATAAAAAAAACTTGAAAAATATTCTGAAGTTTCTTAGTTGATAAAAACTAAAATTTGTGTAAATTTTCCCAAAACTTATAAATTAAATTGAAATTTTTCGATTATCTAATCAAAAACTCTTAAAATCAGTAAACATAAAAGTTTGATGATAAATATCTTTTATTTTTATAGAGCAGTTAATTTCCTACAAAAGTTTGTATTGCGCATTTTATAAAAGTCATTTATTGTCGAGTTATTAAATTCATAAACAAAAATGAAGCTTGAAATAATCAAACTTAAATCTTCAATATCATTCAAATGGTGAGGTTTACGGAAAAAATAAGGAAACCTTTTTTGTAGAGCATTAAATTCTTGGAAAACATTTTTCTGTACAATCAATTAATAATGAGGAATGAATTTTTTTCTATTGGACTGAGAAAAAAAAACTGCGATGCGGAGCAACTTCCTATTAAAGTTACGAGCTCATATTTGGTGAGAATTTTTTTAAGGTGTCTAGCAACCCTTTTTTCCGTGACATTTTTTAAAAAAATAATAATTGATTTTTTTGACCCACCCTAACCTACATAGAATTCGTAATATTTTCATTTTACAAAGCAACACCAAAAATATTTAATAGTCACAACAGATAACCAAGTAAATAATAATAAGTTCAAAATATATAAGCCAAAATACTATCTTTAGGCAATGCAACGCAAGAGTTGCTGACTTAGCCGCTGACAGACATTTAAGAAGGCAAACGAGCTGGAAGTACATACAATTAATACGAGGAAAGAGAAAATGTATAACTGGCAAAAAATGTTTGATATTGATAAAGAGGCTCACCTTCACTAGCTTGTAAGAATTTTCTAGATTATCTTGCCACTTGCCTTGGTTCGATACGCCTGAATTGCCAACAAAACATTTTATTGGAAAGTCAAACAAGGTTCCGATAATCGACAAGATCAAGGTAAGGCAATAAAGATTACACTCTTATGATTTCTATTAGAGGAAGTATGTGTGTGTGTGTGTGTGTGTGTGTGTGTGTAGTTTTTTACTTCTACAGTGGGCAAATATGATGCATTTTTTTATTAGCAACTGTCAGCAACAAGCAATCGGTAGCAACATTTTTCATCCGTCATTTGATACGGTTATTTTAATATAACTTATTATTTTTATTACTGCCATTTGTTTCATATGTTTGTCCTTTTGCTTTGTTATTTACATTTTTAAACATATTTGCGGGTTGCCACCTTCACATAATCGCTTTAAATTAAGCATAAGTTAACTGCTGGCAAGCCATGGTACATGTTTTCTACAGTTTGCACGCTAGATAATTTGTTGCTTTTGTTAGTGTTGTTGTTTTCGAAGAAGAATTTGTTTTTTCTTCTTCTTCTTCTTCTCTTTGTGAAACTCAACTTCCATATCTAGTTTGGCTGTGTGTGTGTGTTGCTGTTGTTGGCTTTGTGTGAATACCCTTTTTATCAAAAGCGGAAACGCTTTGCCGCTTTTCAAACGCAGTGGAAAGTGTTCCTAGTTGTGTGAGAGTGTGTATTTGAGTGTAAGTGAGTATGTGTGCTTGTGTGACTATGTATTTTTCTATATGTGTCGGTATGAGCTTCATTAAATTATGCTTTACTGTGCTTTGGGGATCGACCCAACAACATATGCTGACTTTTTGCTGTTTCGTGCTCGTGTACCTCTTTTTGCAATATGTAATGTTAAAAAAAGGGTTTGAATTTATGATTTCATACCGAACGATAACATTTTGTGTATAGCACACTTATAGGCTGTAGATTGTAGCTGACTGCCGACACACTATAAATTAAGAATTCAATTTCATAAAGTGTGCAGCATATTATTTTGTTATTGTTGTATTGCTGTTGTTTTTGTTGTTGTGTTCAAGTGTTCACTTAACTTAGTGCAAATTGCGGAAGTTGCTGGTTAAGCACGTTTTTTGCTTTTGTAATCTCAGCAGCATAAAATGTGCAAACTAAGACGAACATTTCTTTGAGTTGTGTTGACATTGTTTATTAAAAAAATCTTTGGCTAATTTAAGCCAATGATGCGCTCTGGTGCGGTTTGTTGTTAGGGTGCCTATTAAGATTCTCCTTTTAGAGTCAAGCCAAGAGATGAATAAACTCAAACCTACGCACTATCTACCCCTTTATTACATTCAAAATAGTCTATCAGTGTGAGATGCCTACTATATGATAAATTAATAATTGTAATATGTTCACTTTATAACCAGAACTTATGTTAACAAAATTCTATGAAGTATTAATAAACTTATAAAAGAGTGTTGTTAACAAACTTAGCTAAAATTATTAATGACAGTAAATGGACCATTTCACTAGATATAAAATTATCTTTAAACACAAAAATCGAAGCTAAAATGTCATAGCACTTAGGGCATAAACGTGAAGCGAACAAGTAAAAAATGTTGAAGATTCCGATTTAAGTAATATTTGATTATGTCATACCAATATACGTACTCGATTCAAATACAAAATATTTTTACAGTATAAGGTCTGATTCACGAATTAGAGGGCCTTAGAAATTTGACTAACCGTAATACCATTACCAAGTTTTAAAATGTTACAATAAAATAAACCAAAGAGTCGAATTATACATCATTAAATAAGATTTTGATTTGAATTTTTAGATTTAAAAAGAAAGAATTTATGGAACAAAAATTTATTTAAATTTTTGGAACTTGAATTTCACATAAGGTCCAAGCAACACCTTATACAATTTTTTTTTAAAATAGCCTATTGTATATAAATAATCCTTGCCAGGTTTTATAATTTGCGTGGAAGTCGTTTAATAGCTAGAACAGTTTCAGTTTCGAAGCAAAGAAGCCAGACACGAGATTACAGAAACTTCATTCGAATATATTGCTAGTACGTTTCGATAACTTATACGTTTATTTACAAATTTTAACAATTTTACAATCTTCACTGTTACTCGTGCGTTTTATCATAATACATGCAGCACTCGAAATTAAGGCATGATACATTTTTGTGACTTATAGCCTTATTCATGTGATTGGCATTGTAAATTTGTTGACAACTGAAAAGGTTATAATTCTTAAATTTAATCGAAAGCTTATAACTTGACAAACCATCAACATAAAAAAAAAAATATTCATCAAATAATTTTGCAAAACATTTTGGAAGTTTCCGACTTCATGGACCAAAAAATAGCACATAAAAGATTGGCTGTCAATGAATTTACATTTGTCAATCACCAGCATAAGGCTTTTCAGGTATGGGCTTGTTCGAGTCTCAATGACTACAGCAATATTGTGCAATATATTGAAGTACCTTGTTGGATACAATAAACTGGCAATTATTGCAAAAGTCAAACGTTTTAACGAGTAAAAATTTGGTATTTGATTTGCGCAAAATGCAAAAAGTACAAAGTCCAAAGTTGGGTGTTTGACCCATTTAGAGTGCCCCAATCGAGTCGTCTCGACTAAACGTTTATTTGACTAAACGTCTTAAACGTTTAAAACGTTTACTATTTGAAAACATAAATAAAGAATTTTATGCGGGTTTTTTTTTTAATTATGGTTTGTATGGGAGGTAAGCGATGCAGTAGACCTAGAATTCTAATTTTTTGTGCTGTTACTTTGCTAAGGCTAAAACTCATTTGTACAAAACTTAATGGCTCTACCTTTTATAGTTTCTGAGTTAATGCAAATGTCATCCGAAAATCACACTTCACACTATCACCTGGATTGGTGTGCCAGAGTATATCTCTTTTCCACACAAGTTTATGCCTGCATTGGCCCAAATGCATATCCAACTAATTAGAATTTTGATTTGGCGGATATGAGATTTATCACATTTCCACGTAGGTCCTTGGGTTGGACAATGGCCGCAAACCAGTATAGTGTTTTGGATTGCCTTTGAACTCAGGATTGTTATTTTGAGTATCTTAAATAAATAAAAAAAAATAAACTGGCCATTTCAGCCCTTGGAAGGACTTTGACCTAGCTTCTATTGATCAATTGTGTTGTGCGTGTTATTAAATGTTTGATCACAACTGACCGAGAACTAGACCTACGTGTTTTATGCCGACTCCGAACGGCTTATGTTCTCAAAAAGCTTTACATGGCAATTTTTACTCTGAGGTTTGCCATTTTTACTGAGGTTTGCCATTGTCTGCAGAGAGGTGGCGACCGAACAGGAAAATTAATTCAATTGAAAAAATTTTCTGTCTGAGCTGGAATTGAACCCGGGCTACCGCGGTTCTTTAGCTTAGGGACCACGCACTCTACCCACTAGGCTACGGCCGCCACCTTAAATAAATAGCCACTATCATTTCATTCGATATTGCTTATTTATATAGAATCAAATATATTTAAATACGTGTTTTTTATATATTCAACTTTTAAATTCCGCTGAAAAGACAATTATTGTGCTTAGTGGAAACATCTAATTGCCAATAGGGGGTATGTTTTTAGTACGTAGGTGCATTCTGTCTGTCCCGGCTGATCCGGGCAGGATCTAGAATGTAAATCGTGCATGCGTATAGCACGGGTATACGTATCTTTGGAAGATTTCATAGCTCCGGCCAAATCAAAAAAAAAAAAAAAAATCGAAAAAAGCGTACAAGCCGGCCACTACGCTTCGAAATGACTTCTAAGCCCATTATAAAACTTGGCAAGGATTGTCTATACACTTTAAGCTATTTTTAGAAAACAAAAAAATAAAAAAATTTTTAAAAGGCCCAACTTTGTGAAATTCAAGTTTCTAAAATTTATAAACATTTATTTTCCAAAAAAATGTTTGGAACGAAGTTTTCTTACGCGGCTTTGGGTGGTGCGATTTGAGGGAAACTGTCACGTAACAGTGAGATTGCTGTGAGCGTATGTGTGCGAGTATCGATCTGACTATAAACTAGCAGGCGAGTGCGCTGTGTGTGCACTGCGAGTGGAATTCGTTGAGGGATCGCTTCGCAAAAAATGTGTATACAAAAAGTGTTTAAAAACATTAAAATCTTGGTTAAATTCTAAGACCAAGTGCATAATATAAATAAACATAGGTGATAGAGTTATACACAAAAAAAAAGCATGAGAAAAGTGTTTTGCAGCATCCTGTATCTAAGAAATAGTGTCCGACCGAATATTCGGTTTCGGTTACGGCCAGTTGCGGCAAAAAAATATGTTTGATTAATATTATGCGTTCGACGCTATCATTTTCGATTTAAATTTTGACAGCAAAATGATATTTTTGTTTAATTAAAGGTTTAAAGCTTTAATTTAGAAGTTTCGGTCTCGGCCAAAATTCCGGTTTCGGTCGGACACTATTAGCGAACCAGAGTACCAAGGACTTTCAAATTTTCGTCTGTTCATATTTGAGTAAAGACTAACACATGCCTGACCTCAAAAAAATGATAGCTCCACCCATTTTAACTCGGGCATGAAAGGGTTAAGTTTTAAGAAATGGAAACTGCAGCAAATGTGTATTATATAGTGTAATCTGATGTTAGAATTTCAAATATTTTTTGACCCTAAAATGTGTTTTTATATATTATACTTTTCACTGATTTCGAATCTGATGTTAGAATTTAAAAAAGTTTTTTGCCACTAGCGTGGACCCTAAAAATATGTTTTTTTGTTTTATACTCTTTGCAGATGTGCTGGCAGAATTAGAAAGTCTCTGATTTAAGAATTTCAAAAATTTGTTGAAATTAAAAAGACATTGTTGACATTTGACTTTTAACTCTTTGTAGATGTACTCTTACACTAGTTTTTTTTTTCACTAGGATGGACCATAAAAAGGTTTTTTTACGTTAAACTCTTTGTGTATGTGCTGGCAGTATTAAGGGTCGCTGATTTCGAATATTCCTGTTAAGCTTATATATTATTTATATTCTTCTTAATTTTATAAAGCACTTGTAAAGACTTTGTTCGTGATGTTTTTGTGTCTGAATAAGTTGATTTTATTTCTGTACATTTTTATAGGGTTAAAAAAGAAAAAAAATTGGCGCCCGCTCTTTGTTCTGTATGTTCTCTATGTTCTCTTTACTAAGAATTTCTTAGTAGTAAATAGAGACATGACGCAACCAATTATTTCTTAAATACAATAAAGCTGCGAAGCCTCCAAGACCTGTTCACAATTCTCAATTACTTTTAGTCGAACATGGCCGCCAAATCACTGATTGCGTCTGAATCACTGATTGACATAGTAAGCGGCGATGGGAGTAAGTATGCACAATAGAAGAGAGAAAAAAGAAATGACGCATAAAATTAAAAAGAACAAAAAAGGAACGAAAATCCTCTCTACGCCAAAAAACAATAAAAATGAAAGAGAACATACCAAAAGAAGCCTACAAAAGAAAATGACGTCACAAATTATTTTCACAATAATTTTAATAATTTAATGAACAAATTTATTACCTTTTATTTAGCATTTCGTAATAAATGTTTAATCACACTTAAATACTTTAAACAAAAAAAATTGTTCTGGTTTAAGCGCAAAGATTAATAATTTCCACAAACATACTTCATTGCCAAATTTCCAGTTAGAAAAACGATATTGCTACATAGACGAATAAAGTCAAACTGCTAGTTAAACAATGAAAAAAAATAATGACTTTAACAACACAAACAAGATTTTTCATATTCCGCTTACAATTCTGCATTACAGTTTCATCACCGATAAATTTTTACAAGTGGGTTATAAACTCTGAGCTAGTAAAATATTTACTCTCTATTAAACTTCACAACTGTATTGCTTACTTCAATTTACACTGATTTAGACATGGCCCTTAAACGCTGATGACATCCAACTTACACAGTAAATGACGATGGGAGTAGGGAAAAATTTAACGAAAAAAACCGAAAATAAATAAAAAAAGCAAAAAACAAATTGTTTTCATATGAATATGTACGGTTTATTAACTGATAGTATATTCAATGCTCAATTAAACTTTTCTTATTTTATATATCAATTATTTTTCTGGGTCAAACATAAAGATTAATATTTTGCACAAATAGCTTTCACTGCAAAACAGTAAGAAAACAAGATGTAGCTACACGAACTAACTTTTATTTTAGCAACGAAAAAAAAACTTCACAGCACAAATCGAATTTTGTCACATCCCTCTTACAGTTATGCATTACAATGTCATTTTTAAAAATGTCAAAATTTTTAAAATTATAACTTATTTCATCGCTCGCTTTTATTGCAAGCAACCTTTTAATTGATCATTTCGCACATGAGAAATTGAAAGAATTTGTGTTTTTTGTACGGAGTCCCACTGAATATTGGCCAGATTATAGCTGGGTCTGTTTGAAGATACGTTTTCAGGTGAAAAAGAACTTCCACAACGTAAATTGGGAACGCATTCACTTTCAATGTGCCACCTGCCTAGAAATCCTATAAAAAATTAAGAAAAATGTCGTAAAAAATGTATAACTCTCTCGGATCGACCATTAGAGGTGTCGGTTGTATTAGTTGGTTCTATTATTATTATTATCTACTAGCATTTCTTTGGAACACATTTACCCCCTGTCGTACAGAACTATGGCTGTCTCCATATAAAAATATAGAAAAGGATATAATTGTCGAAAGAACTTCAAAACTCTCTCCCGAATGAACCTATAAAGGGGTCAAATGCTAGTCGTATTATTTTTTCACACAAAACAATTCTCCTTAACATTCGCTCCTGCTATCTATCGGTAAGAAACTTTAGGGATAAGCAAAATATACACATAAAAAAATCGACTTAAGATCTAATGCACATGTGGACAAATTAAGTGTTTTTTTTGTTACAAATTGTTGGAAGAAAGATCAATTCATTACCTTTTAAATGAGTTCTTAAAATAAGTTTAGCTTTTCTGCTAACAACCATAATATGCATCAAAGTCAGAAAATACTAATTAATACTGTGCTCCTAAGGGCGTGAAAATAGACCCCCTCCTTCATTACGACGCTTTGCTCAACTCGACATCACCTTTCATCTCCGCGAATAGTTGCACCTTACTGCAGGACACCCTGGATATATAAAAAGTCAGCTTGTATGCGATGTAGGCATTGTTTTTACTCGATTTTGTGAAATCTCAGACTTAAATTCAACGCCTTTGTGCAAAATTTTAAGTCAGTTAATTGATTTTTGTGACTTTTTAAGAGAAGCAAACTAATTTTATACAATGACTCAGTCTGTGATGTAGGCATAGTTTTAATTTGGTTTGGCTCCTTTTCGAACTGAATAATTATTCTTAAGAAAGAAGCTGAAATATTAATAGCTTTAAAATTTGTTTGTTTGTTTGCCAACCGATTTGTTTAATTATGTTAAAGGTGACAAAAAAAAAAAGAGTTGTCACTTCACATACATATATGTTTTTTCCTAAATAGAAAAATTTTCTAAAACAAAACGACTTCCCTTTTCAAACTTTTAAAGTACTCATACATTGTTCTTAATAATTACAAAAATATATTATTTTTTTTTAGAATTATATTTGAGCTTAATGCCAAATAAGTTTATGAAGCAATACAAAGTTTATGACACTCATACAATTTTTCGGGACTAGACTTGAAAAATTTTACCCTCAATATCAAATCGCCGCCTAAGAAGTTTCACTTCAAAAAAATTATAAGTGCAAAAAATGCTTCCAAAGCCTTATTCTTTTTATAAGAAAAAAGCAGTTCTCTAAACTAACTTTGAACATATACCTTGAGTTACTAACTAATTCGAGTTGTAAACACTTACCTTAAGCTTGGGACCATAAATTGTAAAGAGACATAGGGAAAACACACACCAATTTATATCTAAATATGTATGTAAATGGATGCAATCGCACACTAGCACACTGCCAGGACCAGGTGCTGCCGCATGCCATTCACCGGCACTCAACAATTTAAAACTATTTTTAGCTATAAATTTTAGTCAAAGTATTTCTTAACTTCTATTTAAAGGATTTGGTTTTCTTTTTGCTGCAAGCATGTATTTAGAAACTATTTTATTTTCTAAACTTTTTTCTTTTTAGGGAGATGAGGTTCTCTTCTTGACGTACGTGTATGTGTGTGTGTGTATGTATGCAGTTTAACTTTTGCAGCAACAATGTTAAAAATACTTGTTAAGAAACAAGCACACATACGTATATGTCTAAGACAATAAATATCATACGTAGCAAGAGCCTGCATGCTTAAAGATGTGACCGAAATAGCACGTTAGCATAATTAAGTGGCTGTAAAAATAGCCTAAACTGCTAAAGTTAAAAAGTTCTGACTAACCTATCTTTTAGCTTTGTACACTGTGCAGATTTTTCTAGTGAGGTTTTATGTATTTTTTTTTTTTGATTTTTAGGCCTTTGGCAATTTTCTCGCTTAGCAGTTTCTAAAAATTGCCATCTTTTGACTATTCTGATCTGGTTTGTACACAATTTGTGTGTGTGTGTGCCAAACAAATCCGTTACGAATTCGAAACAGACCTACTTCTTCGTATTTTCTATCCGAAAAGGATTGCGTTTCGCATCCGGAACTGATACTTTTTCGTATGATATTCCTCTCAAAAATACGAACCGCTTTCGTACTCGACGAACGGATTCGTCATGGACTCAGAACGGACTTCATATGCGAATCCGTTTCAGACTTAAATAGACAAATCCGTTTTGGACTTCATATAAGAATCCGTTTCGGACTCTTTTTCTTAAATATTGCGAATCGCAACGGTCTCGTTTTTTTTTAAATAGTTCGGACTCAAAACAAATATATTGTTGCTAAGTTCAAGGATGACTCATACTTTTCTCTTTAAACAGCTGAACATTATTTTTCCTTAAAGCATCTCAAAAACTGTTACTGCTATAACGACAAAGCGTACAAAATTAATGCTATTAAAAAAGTTTCGGGAAAATATCTTGTGTACGGCTATCCTATAGTCATACAAAACTTGTTCGCTCATGATAATTACTTAAAAATTCTGAGAAGTAGTTTAATTCGATTTGAAGGAGAGCTTGAAGAGCACGTGTCTTATGATATAAAAGTTAATTAAAATAAAAATAAGTACACAATTGTATTTCGTATCCCTAATCCACTGAAAATAAAATAAAAGATTTTATATCATATTTAAGACTGCCTTTTATGTTAACGTTGTGACCACCTTTTTGACGAATTCGTAACAGGTTCGAAACGGGTCCGTCGAAACATAAAAGAGCTACATGCGTACTGACGGACTCGCAAAGGTTTCGAAACGGATCCGCATCCGTTTTTGTGCACATTGGATCTTTGTCATTTTCTTCCGAAAACCAGCATCAGCAGAATATTGCATACTTTTTGGCATACAGCAACATTTGCAGTTAGCAGCGACAGCAACTGGCAGCAATTTCAACTTATCTGCGCCCAAATAGTTAAAACTTTCGGCAATTTTTCTTGTGGCTTTTTATGCCTTACACTCACACACACTATTACTCGGATTGTGCAGAGTTGCACACGTAGCCAAAGTTTTTGAGTTGCAGTTATTTGCAACTTTCTTAACGTGTGCGCCCGCCGCAGCAACCAACAACTGCTAGTAAAGTATTTTTCTTGTTTCCTACACTTTGTACATGCTTTTTCTTATATTTTATTTTTGCTCACATTTTCTTTATGCCTTGTTTGTTCTCTCGTGTGGGTTTTGCTCTATAACTCTAAAAAGTTTAAAGCGATTGAAAAATTACTTTAACCCAAGTTTTGAAGTTTTCAGTTTTAGTTCATTGGCAACTACATGCATGCAAGATTAGCAATAAATGTCCATGTGAAAATCTGTGTCAGTGTGGTATGTGTGTGTGAAAGTGTGAGGATTTATGTATATCTCTATGCCAGCATAAGCATGCGTTTTACGAAAAACTTTTGTTCTACTGACTATTTCGTTCACAAAACTTTTACTGCATATTGAGGTTGATGTTAACAAGGAATGACATTGTAGCAACAATTAAAAAAAATATCTTCATGACAGAAAATGCAGGCCTTTAAAAATTTTTGCTGTTGAAATTAAAATTACAAAAACTGCAAACTAAATTTTCAGTATGAAGTGAATGCATTTGGCAATTCAACACATTTACTGTTAATGATATTGATAGTTTTTGGTATAAGCGGAATCTGTGAAAGATCGAAAATGTTACCTTTTTTATTCACAAACAAAGATCTAGTTCAAACGCTGAAAAAAATCTTAAACGTATGTCGTCCAATATATTAGTTAATGTGTCTGAAAGAGTTAACAAGAAAATAAGAACAAAAAAAAAAATAGTAATGAGAACAATTTCAGAAAATATATATAAAATACAGTTCATTACTTTATATAAATTGAAAAGGCATTGTTATATTGCATAGCTTAGTTTGTGACAATTTCGCTTTATGTAACGATATAATTTTTTGCATAACATAAAAAAATTCATCTATTTAATCCCATTAGCTTAACGCTCTAAAGATTTTTCTAGAAAGAAAAGGAGCAATCATGCATTATTTTAATATATTTAATTTTTTGTTACTTAAGCTAGTTTTCCCCTTTTTGTTCTGCTTTGAGAAAAAGTTCACAAAATGTTGCAAAAATAAAAAAAATTTAGGGAAAAAACAAATGTTATAGCAACACGGTTGACTGAATAGCAATGAATATTCTGGCAACAGCAAAAGCTAAATTTAGTCAACAATTGCACACACGCGCACATGTATGTTAGCACACAGCAGACATCAGCAAACAAGCTTAGAACGCATACCAACGCACTCATAAAAAAAAGCAACATTTTTTTTTGTTTTTTATTCATTCAGTATCATAACGTTATTCATGCATGTCCTGCTGCTAGCTATAGCGAGTGTAGTCAAGAGTTCATAACTAGGGTTGCTGGCTCACCGATTGCCTGACGCACTGACTGATTGACTCCGTGTATGCGTGAGATCCTTGGGTTATTAGCTCTAAGAAAAACAACAACAACAACATATATAATATTTCTTAGTCGTTACACGGAATTTAGTAGGACATGCCTAGTGGGCAAAAACAGGTCTTCGAAACGCTTCTATCATTCCAACCCAGTGAAAAAAAGAAGGATTAAAAAGCAATTCTAGAACCACTTCTCCGGGAGCCAGAAGTTCTTACCAACTGGATTATTTTATTTCTTCTTTTTCTACCGCAAGAGCTTACAGAAGTTGTTCTATATAATAGATTCAAAAACGACTTCTAAGAATTTACTTACAGGAGTCGTTGCAAGAACATCGCATATAAGTGGTTACATGCAACCACTTTTCAATTTTCCCAAAGTCTTTTTTGCTAGAGAGTAACCTATAGAAGAGGTAATTCAGAAGAGATCCTAGAACAACTTCTTTCAGTTTCATATAAATAATTCAGTCTTTTATTAGTACTCACGTTAGTTTACATTTATTATAGGAACTAATAAGAAATATAAAAAAGTTTACTATAAAAAATTTACAATTATTTTTTGTAAAAATTGCTTAAAATATAGAAAAATTAATAAATTAAATTATTATTATATATAAAGAACTAATATTACTAATACAGCCCCATTCTGGCAAAGTAACAATTGTTACACAGTATTTTTAATATTTCTATGTATTTGGTGTACTTTTTTGATTTCAAAATAAAATTTGAGGCTCAAAAATAACAAATGTTTATAAAAATTGTCACCTGCTTTTAAGATAGTCACAACTTCATTAAAAAAATTTTGTTTTTGAACTTCAAATTTTGTTTTGAAAACAAAAATTGCAACAAATACATAGAAATATTAAAAATACAGGGAAACAAATGCTATTTTGCCAGAATAGGGCCACTAATTTGCTCCTTAGATAAAAGTTTTCCAATCAAACTGGCGGAGAATGGATCAGAATCGTTGTGACAATATTCATTGGCAAGATCGCTAGAATTCACTTGAATTGGTGCACATGGCTGCTTATCAGTTAAAAGAATACCAGCAATATTATTGCTTTTTGCGTTGTTTTTTATTTTTGTTAAATAAACACTGTTTTTTTCTCCTCTTTATTGTAGTAACCTATTAATTTTCAATAAACTAAATAGTTTTTAATGGTTTAACTTTGTTATAAATTTTGCAAGACAGCGCGCATGCATTCACAGACGAAAATAAATGACGCGTGGCGCAATTTAAACTGAACGTGCGTCCAGTTTTCGTCAAGTGTTTTTTTACACTGACAAACACGTACATTGTTTTTGTAAACAAGCTTTCAACGCAATTGACGAAAACATGTTTACAAATAAAGTATGATAAATTCCCGCTTGCATTCATTTTTTTATTCTAGAAGTGATGTGAGAAGTGATGCAAGAGAAGTGATTATAGGAGGTGTAAAATGGTTGCAAAAAAGCGATAATAGAACTGATTCTGAATGCACCCCCTGCCAAACATTCTACTGGGATCAAACGGATTTTTTTGGCCTTCCGCACTCATATCCAAGCCCATTAACTTTTTTTGATGAAACGAAAAAATTTTCTAGGCCTTCCTCTTTCGCGACTCTAAAGAAGCCTGCTATAAGCCCTTTTTGAGAATGCACGTTAGAAAGAAAAGCAATATAAATATCAACTTGAAATAAAAAACTTTTGACAATTTCCAGATTTGAACCAACGTCCTCTCATCTGGCGGTCCGGCATCTTATCCACTCGTCTAAAACAGTTGTTAACAAAGTTTAACTAGTTTTGCATCATTTCAAATGAAAGTAAGCTTCCGACAGCGCAGGTTCGAGACCCACCTCGGACAAAAAAATTTTTTGCTATATTTTTTCAAAATCTACATAAGAAAAGACAGAATTTTTCCCTATAAAAGTTTTCATATAATATAATATGCAATGTGTTAGAATTCAGAGACCTGAGTTCGAGACCCAGCTCAGACAAAAATTTTTTTTTTTAAATTTAGATTTTATTTAAATTTTTCTGATCTTTTATAATATTTTCTAAATTTTTTTAAAAATTTTATCATATAAAATAATATGAAAAGACTCAGAACCTTCAGCGAGCATGGAAGGTATTTTGACGCCAATAAAAGCACTACTAGCATGCCTTTGTTTGCGTAACACTAGCTAAAATGCCCACTGGGTGAGTCTTGTACTCGATGCTTTTTGCTGTATGTGTGAGCTATGGTTATCTATCTGTAGCTTTGTACTGCGTGTTTATTTAGATGTGTTTTTTTTTTATTGATGTTGTCATTGATTTTGTTGCTTATATTGCTTTCCTTTTTTTTGTTTGTTTTAGTATTCACATTTATCATGCTTTCCACTACTGTAATAAGATCGTCTTTATTGTTATACTTGTTATTGTTATATTTAATACCTTTTGTTGTTGTTGTTGCTACTCTTTCGCTATTATTTTTGGCAATTGTTGACAATGAAAACTAACGATATGGAAAAACAAACTCACTGTGAATAACGTTACGTTACTTTTCTATTTTAGTTTTACGACTATTTTGGTACTTTTTCTTCCTACAACAACATTTTTTGTTTCTTTTTTTTATTGCATTTGTTAATGCCATTATATGTAGTAGTTATAGTTTGTGTTGCTGTAGAAACAATTGCCAATTGTAGCCTAAGACTATGAACTCAAAAACCAAAGACAATGATATGTTTTTATTTTATTTTATTGATTGAACTTTGGCCAATTATCGATATATGAATAGCTCAGGTTGCTATTGCTACATCTAAAAATAGTTATTTTGAAGCGTTCAATTAAATATAAGTTGTAATAATTGTATCGATTATTCAATCATTGTATGTATTTGATGTTAGGAATAGCATTTAATTAGTCCAAACATTCTCAAAAAATATATATTTTGTGTGCAAGCTGGATTCATAAAATTAAAGAGTGAAGCATTCACGGAGAATAATCATTTTTTGTATCGTGAAGTTATGTATTTAACTTCATTTAAAAATAAGTTGATTTCATAAAGTCACTTTGTATTGGAGGTAGCCATGGTTTTCATTTGATTTTCACAAATTTCATGCGCAAAGTGGATATTAAGGGTAGAAGCTTGTTTGCAAGATTTTAAGTCATTAGATTAATTTTTGTGGAATTTAAAGAGATTTACCGTTTTTGTTAAGTCACTTTGTATGGGAGGTAGGCGTAGTTTTTATTCGATTTAACTCATTTTCTAACTTAATCTGTATTTTTGTGTGTTTAGCTTATACATTGAATTTCGTTTTGATAGCTGTAAAATTGCGGCTGTTATCGTGATCACAGACAGACAGATATAGCCAAATCGACTCAGAAGGTGATGGTAATTACGAACATATATACTTTTCTATACTGGCCATGCCTTCTTATGTTCGTTTCAAAGAGAGTGACAAAGTTAATATACCCCTACGCGGATTTGTTTTTTTTTTTCATCGAAATTTGTCAAGTTTTAAAATTTTTCGTTTGATAATATCATTTAATAAAATCCCTAAGATGTAAATCAAATTTTATATTTTCTAAGATTTCTAAATTTTTTTTATTTACTTAAATAGTTAGTATAATAAAATAATTTACTTGGTTCAGTTTCTAAAAGAGTTTCCAAGAGAAACCAAAAAAAATTGACCAAAAAATGATTTTTCTTACAAAAATATTTCAACTTTAATGTGACACAGCGTAGCCAAAACTGAATCTTTCCCCTAAAAATTTTGTTTTTGTCTTACCATTGCAAGCACTTTCGATTGATACCAATATAGCTAGGTTTCGAGTTATAAACAATTTTGATATTATTCAATTGGACCACTGCGTTGTGCGTTCTGCGGGTGCTTGAAAAAATTCTATCGAGCCGATTTAGCTGAAATTTTTAAATGTTATTCTACACGCCAATGGCTCTTGCAGGTAGTAGAATTGTAAAGTTTTAATAATGTTCTCCTATTTTACCTCCCGATTTTCCACAAAAAAGTCGTGATTTTTGAAAATTTATATTCATAAAACCGCCATTTTGTTATTTTTTAATGAAAATGTTAGAATTAGGGTATCCAATCCCGAGACTGTTGGAACTAAGAAAAGGACGGTATTTTGGGATTGAATGCTGAAATTTAAATACTTCCATTAAAAATAACAAAATGGCGCTCTTATAAATATAAATTTTAAAAAATCGCGACTTTTTTGTGGAAAATCGGGAGGAAAAATAGGAGACAATATATATAACTTTACAATTCTTCTACCTGCGAGAACCATTGGAGTGTAGAATAACGTTTAAAAATGTCGAACACAAATGATCGAGAACTGGACCTACGAGTTTAATGCCGTCTCCGAACTTCTAATGTTCTCAAGAAGCTTTTAATGGCAGTTTTTACTCTCTGAGGTTGCCATTATCTGCAAAAAGATGACGACCGAACAGAAAAATTAATTCAATTGAAAAAACATTCTGTCTGAGCTGGAATTGAAACCTGGCTACCGTGGATCTTAAGCTTAGAGGCCACGCACTCTTCCCACTAGGTTACGGCCGCCTTGGATTGCAAGGCCTTAAAACCGCGGGATTTTCGAGAACCCGGTATTTTTCTCAATTCAAAACAATTCCAAAATATTCCAACGAAAAATGATGCTACGAGTACCTAAGAAAAATTTATGTGATATTAAAAAATTTTAAAATTAAAACTATTCTAAGGCTATCTGTATAAAATTAAACAATGGGCCTTACCAATAGAACATTTTAACGTCGACTTTAAATTTAGTGTAAGCTTTTTAGCAACAAATTATATAGAAATAATGTCAAAAAAGCTCACAATAAATTTAGATTAGGCATTAAATCGATTATTGGTAAGACCCAATGTGCTAAACCCATGAAACTTCCTAAGAAATACTGATATGTGATTTTAATAATACAAAAATAAAAATCGTTTTTAACTAGCTGGACAAAATATGACGTGACACTACCTTAGAAATACCAAAATGTGAGCTTAAAAATAAAAAAAACAACTTCCTTAACCCTGTTAGTACTGGGTGAAATTTTAGCGCAAAATCAAAGTAAAAATGAGTCTCAAAGACTTAAGGCAGTACAAAAAGGGTTACCAACAACAATAATAAATAACAAATACGTACCAACTTTTGTTAATTTTTGCTAAACCTGCTACTACTGGGTGAATTACAGCCCAAAATCAAAGTCCAAATAGATCTTAATGACTCAAGGCAGTATTAATTGGGTTGAACAAGCTGTAAAAAATATTACAAAATTCGTACTTTTAAATACTTAAATTATTATACTATTTTAATTTTTTTTTAAATAATTTTATGAACATGTACAAAAAAATTCAGTGATGCTACCCAAGAACAACCTAAATGTGATGTGAAAAAAATGTTAAATTTAAAACCTTTCTTAAACTAGCTATAAACAATGTTGTTAACTCATGATACTTCCTTAGAAATAATGAAGTGTGATTTTAATAATACACAGAGAAAAATAGTGCCACATGTTTTCAATAAAATTTCTTATATAAATGTTTTTAGAACAAGAGGTATGAAAGACGCAGGAAAAGAGGTATTTTCCATAGATGGGCACTTTGCAGTACCAGTAAAATTGCAGTTAAAATAAATTTTTACTGATAATGAAATTCAATTTGCATTACCAGTAAATTTTTAATGATTACTGAAAAAAATTGCAGTAAAAATAAATGTTTACTGATTACTGGGAAAAAATTGCAGTACAAATAAATTTTTACTGATAATGAAATTCAATTTGCATTACCAGTAAATTTTTACTGATTACTGAAAAAAATTGCAGTAAAAATAAATTTTTACTGATTACTGAAAAAAATTGCAGTAAAAATAAATTTTTACTGATTACTGAAAAAAAATTGCAGTAAAAATAAATTTTTACTGATTACTGAAAAAATTGCAGTAAAAATTGATTACTGAAAAAAATTGCAGTAAAAATTTATTTGTACTGATTACTGAATAAAATTGCAGTAAATATAAATGTTTACTGATAAATGAATAAAATTGCAGTAAAAATAAGTTTTTACTTATTACATGAAATAATTGCAGTAATAATCAATTTTCACTAATTACTTAAATGAAATTAAGCAAAATAAAGTTTTTACTGATTGCTGAAAAAAACGGCAGTTAAAACAATTTTTGACTGATTACTAAAAAACTGAACGCACTATCCACTGATCAATGCAGCCACATAAAAAACACATGGAAAAAACATAAAACCATCTGTGGTTGCTTTGGCTTTCAAAAAAATATTTCCTGATATAGCCTGCAGCTTGGGATGCTGTTATTGCAGCTATATGTGTTCCTGACATAAAATTGCGATTTTTGAAAGCTCGTTTAGAAACAGCAACAACACAAACAGAAGAAGAAGTAAAAAAATGTTCAGCACTTATGTGATGAAGTATGGCAAAATAGCCGATGCCGAAAGTCGTGTTCTGACGCAGACACCGTAAAAATCATTTCTTGATTTTGGGGATAATGGTAAAGATTTTACACTTAACTTTACTTTACATTTTTGCATTAATGTAAGAATTTGTTCATCTCCTTCAATAGAAGTCAGCATACAATGTGTTTCCAATGACTCGGGAAATTATCTCCAAGAAACAATTTTATACCTCGTCGATCGAGACACAACGACAAATTGTCTAAGAAACCATCCAGCCATAAAAAATGTTTTTCTGAAATTACCACATTACCCTCATCGGCACCTGTAGAACGGTTATTTTCATTCGCTGGGATTGTGAATCGTTCCAGAAGGCAAAAACTCAACGATGATAATATTGAAATGCTAGTTTTAAGAAAAACTAACAGCGTGTAGCTTTTTCATAAGTATATACATGTGCATACATGTATAAACATATCTACATACATAATAATATACATATATAATACATGTGTAAAGAGCATTAATTTTCTTAAATTATTTATTTCATTTATGGCCAGTTTTTCAGCACGATTTCAAACTTCAGTCAAACAAAAATACATTACATATATGATAATTGAAGTCTTTTTAACTTCATGCTAAAATATCAAGCTAGACCGAGGTTAAACGTCCAATTTTGGTGAATTAAGCTAGGTTAAATATGACTAAAGTTTAAACTCGTACTGAAAAACTGGCCCTTAGTGCTTGTACATTGATTTTTAACTACCAATTACTACTTTCAGAAACAATAAAAAACTAGTAAAAATTTTACTTATCATGCAAGTGATATTTCATTATAAGTTAAAATTTACTTTTACTGCAATTTTATTCAGTAATCAGTAAAAATGTATTTTTACTGCAAATTTTTTCATTAAGCAGTAAAAAAAAATTTTTACTGCAATTTTTTTTAAGTAATCAGTAAAAATGTATTTTTACTGCAATTTTTTCCAGTAATCAGTAAAAATAAATTTTTACTGCAATTTTTTTCAGTAATCAGTATAAAATAAAGTTTTAGTGCAATTTTTTTCAGTTATCAGTAAAAATTTATTTTTACTGCAATTTTTTTCAGTAATCAGTAAAAATTTCTTTGTACTGCAATTTTTTTCCAGTAATCAGTAAAAATTTATTTTTACTGCAATTTTTTTCAGTAATCAGTAAAAATTTACTGGTAATGCAAATTGAATTTCATTATCAGTAAAAATTTATTTTTACTGCAATTTTTTCCAGTAATCAGTAAAAATTTACTGGTAAAAGTTTACTGATTACTGCTTCTAGTAATGCAGAAAATATTTACTGCAGTGTGCCCATGTATGGTATTTTTTAAGAAGATAACTTCTTAAATTTTGATCAAAAATTTTCTTAAATTTATTTAAAAAGATATCTTCTAAATTTCTTATAAAATTCTTTTTTTTTGAGACTTTTACGTATTTTTTAGGCATTTCTTTTTGATAAAATTTAAGAAGGTGCTGTATTAAACCTTTAAAATTTCTTCTTAAAATCTATTTAGAAAAAGAGGTATGCAAGACGTAGCAATAGAGGTATTTTTTAACCCGGGATAACCAATCTAATACCAATCTAATACGTTATAACCAATGTTAGTCGATTCGACTAACACGCTCTAAAACTCGTTTTAGAGGAGCTGTTTGTACATAAAATACATTAAAAGCTATTGAAAATGGAAAACCTATGTATATTCTACTAGATATAAAAAAAAAAAACATTAATATTGGTCTTTGTTTTTTTTTTTATTTTTTACATTTTTTTAAAAGTTACTTATTTTATCAGTTTGAGATATACAGATTATTGAAAAAAAAATAGTAAATAATTACTCTTCTATCATTACACTATGGTCCAGCGGACCACTTTTCTTGGCCAAAAGTATTTGAATACAAAAAACACATTTATTGCCCAAACGGATAAAGCTAGAACCTTGAAATTTGGCATGTAGATTCCTTTTATGGCGTAGACGGGCGATCAGAAGGGATTTTGGGAAATTCGGACTGTAAGGGTGTAAAGAGAGCGTGGCACGTCTTGAAATTTGAAATAGTCATATCTCATGAACCATTAGAGGTACAAAGATGAGATTTGGTAAATATGTTGGTTGCACAAGCAAAATAAATTTTTTGTGGAAAGTGGGTGCTGCCACGCCCCATTTTGAAAAATCGTTATTTACGATAACTTTTTGGATATATTATAACAAATTGCAAAAAACACCCCTAAAAATGGGAGGGGCGGGGATGAAATGTTCTACAAAAATGTTGGCCATAAAATTTTACTACATGTGTCAGAACACACCAAAGACCAAAAATTAACCTTAAAATTAAGATAGCTAAATCCACCTGACCTTGTTTCCGAGCCGAAATTGCTGCTGCCCGAACTAGCAGATCTGTTTCGTTGCCCTGAGATGTTGACAAGTCTAATGCGTGCCTTCTTTTGCTACGTTCAGATTTCTCACAATACGGCAGTTCTGGACGCCCAGTTCCATGATAATTAGAGTCAATTGAACACTCTACTTCTGAAGTAGGCATTGTCGTATTAATGTTTTTTTGAAAAATTGTTTTCGAATTTAGCCAATCCGAAAATTTTCCTTGAAACAAGTTCAAATTTCTATGACATTTTGTCCACTTTGCTGCTAAATGAATGCGAAAAACCCGACATTTTTCTGACAAGTGATGGTGTACGTCTGCTTGGATGTCCTCATCTCCACTTTTTTCTATGACATATTTTAGCAGAGCGTCCTCTTCACCTCCTCTCTTCTCCTTTGCCAGCCAAATATTAAAAAATTCAGAATTTTCCAAACAGAAGTAGTCTGAAAGAAAATATTTTTTCTTAAAAAGTGCAAAAAAGTGCACATTGATACTTGCACATAAATGTTCAAAACTGTCTTCTCTAATTTTGGTTTTTATTTTTATGCTTGACAAATGCAGACAATTTTTTAAAAGGTTTCATGAATTTCGAAAAGCCCCAAAAAAATATTTAACATTTATACCAAAAAAAACCAGTAAAATTTTTTTCACCACCACGTTTTTCTTTTATTATTTTTTATTATAATTAAAATACTCACTGTCACCTTCGTTATCCATATTTTTTTTTAATAGACACGTGCTTTTCGTTCGTAGTCGCAACTTGAACTAAACACTAAAAAAGAGCCCACTCAATTCTATTCACAAACACACTAAGAGAATCAACTTCGATGGTTTGCTACATAACGGTAAACTGCCGCTCACTAAAACAAGATATGTTTTTTGTTGTCTCTGAGTGTTTGCTTTTAGGATTCTAGTAAAGAGAATTCATATAAAGATCGTAAAAAAATTGAGTTTTGGCCAAGAAAAGTGGTCCGCTGGACCATAGTGCATTATACGAATAAAGCGATATTTATTATTATTAAAATAAAAAAGTTTAAATCAATTGCTTAGCACAAGAAACACAATTCGCTGCACCACTATAAAAATCATATAACCAAAAGACTACAAAGGAATTAACTTCGACTGAACCGAATTTAAAATCCGTATTTTGGTTTATACGAAGTTGTCAATGTTGTATAATGTTGATGACGCCTCTTTTAGGAGGCGTGGTTTTTATCCAAATATATAAAATTTTAAACTCAGAGTTCATCCTAATTATCAAAGCTTATGTGTAAACTATCAAGTTTAAACCATATTTTTTTTTAATTTATTAAGGTTTTGCATTATAATGACGCCACTTTGTGTGTGACGTGGGCGTGGTTTTCATCCAAAAATCGACACATTTCAAATATGTGGTGAATATTTCACTCCAAAGCTAATGTGCAAAATTCCAAGCTCATATATTTATTTTTGTGGCATTTTGAGAGATACCGTTTTAATAAAGTCACTTCTTATGGGAGGTAGGCGTGATGTTCATCCGATTTTGCTCATTCCCGAATTTCATCTTCTTTTTTTTAATATAAGCATATATCTTTTATTTCATTATGATAGCTTACAAACTGTGGCTTTAATCGTGTCGATAGACAGACGGATGGATAGATGGACAGACGGCATGGCTTAATCGACTTAGGAAGTGATGCTGATCAAAAAATGTCTCCTTGTAAGCGTTACGAACGGAGTAAAAAAGTTAATATACCCCTTACGCAATACGAGTGGGGGTATAAAACGTTACGTTAAAGCCAATGTTAGTCGCTTCGACTAACACTTCATTTATAAAAAGATTCACCCCATCCAATTAAAAAGGCAAATATATCCGAACGCAACAAGAGCAGCTTAACAATTAATGTGGTTACTACGTTATGGATAGAGAACACGATCAGATAAGAGAAAAAAAGGCTGTAAGCAAAAAATTGAGCAGTGTTTGTCTAAACGACAAACATTGGTTATCCAGGGTTAAGAAGAAAACTTCTTAAATTTTAATAAAAAATCTTCTTAAATTTATGTAAAAAGATTTTATATTCATTTCTTATAAAATAACTAGAAGCTGCATGAGATTTCTTCTTAAACAAAATTGAGAAGGAAACTAAGTAACTCTATTAGATTTCCTTTTTAACCTATTAACCGCGGCTCCCAAACGCTTCGTAAGAATTTTTTTAAATTTCATGTGCTTTCTTAAATTGATAACAGGAACTACCACATCAAATTTAAAGTTTGTGTCTTCCACCGTAGTCGAGATATGAGTTGGGTATAAGAACACCCTACCATTGCTAATGTGCTCTAAATAAGCACAAATTCCTTCTGAAACGACAGCACAGTTTTATATCAGAAATTTTCTATCAATAGCAGGTTTAGTTGGTTGGCTAAGAGAGCTTTTACATTTTCTTAAAATATAAAATTTTTTACATATGATAATAACACAAATTTTTCTGATTTTTAATGTTAATCACTTTTGACTTTGAAAATGTTGTAGTTAACGTAAACATTTCTTGAAACACTCTAAAAACAATTTATAGCTCTATGTTTTTTTAAAGCAAAAAAAAAATTAAACACTTCTCTGTTAGCAATCCTGAGATATCAATGCTGCTGAAGTGTTTGCGTGGGTAAGAAAATAAATACCCAACCGCGGTTAATGTGTTAAATTTCTTTAAGAAGACATAGCCAATAACTTTAAGACGAAAATTTTTTTTTTGTAGAAACCATAGAGAAAACTTCTAAAATTTGTTCTGCGTTATTAGGGTTTTTATGTGGGATTTTTTTTTTGTGTACTAAAATAAAAATATTTTTTAACTAGCTGTACAAAATATGACGTTAAAAATAAAAAAACAAAAACCTCTCTTGAACTAACTGTACGAAATATTACAAAAAACTAACTAAAGAAACTAAAATGTGACCTACAAAAATTAAAAAAAAGAACTTCATTGCACAGTAAAAAATATGAGCATATATTTTATACTATTTGGTATACATACAAATCCAAACCAAAAATATTTTAAAAGTTATACCATCAAATCTTATAAATCTTTTCAGACCATTTTCCTCGTCAGACCAATTGAAACCATTATATTTTTAAATTTCCCGATTTCGGTAAATTTTTTTCTTTCGAACCAGAACATATTTTAATTTACACATGATATCCATATCAAATTTTTTTATATTTTATTTGTTTTATTATTTTTATAATATTGAGTATTAAAAAATTTATAACTTGTTTGGAATAAAAAAGTTTACACCACACAAATGTTATAAAAAAGATAAAATTTACCCTCAAATTTTTTACTAATTGCACTTGCTACACAAAATATCACAAAATTCTTACTCAGAAATACTGAATTTATTAAACTATTTTGTTTTTTTTTTACATAATTTTATGAAGATTTAAATCTTCTGCAATGTTTTGCGTTGTAAAACAAATCATAACTACTTTGAATCTCCAAATTACGTCTGCCAAAAAATTTGATTTTTTAGGGTTTATCCAACCCAGGACTAGCCCCGGGATCACGGGATTGTGTTTTTAAAATCCCGAAATCCCGGAAAATTGTATGCCTTAGCTTAAATCTTCTACCTGCCAGAATGATAAGCCTACAGAACAATAATCTATTAATATTTTTTTTTAAATGACTTCATGTGCCGTTATCACCCTTTTCTTTTGGTGTCTACTTTGGACATAAAAAAATTTAAGAACAGTTTTTGTACAGTTGAAGATTTTAGTAATAGCATAGATAATAATTAAAACGATTGTTTTTTATTTTCTTATAAAAAAAAAATATCCGATAAACGTTGCAAATTAGACAGTGTTACCAGACAAGACAGTAAATGATTTTTTTTTGTACTAGTTAGTATATAGTATAAGAATTATAATGATAACAAAAAGTAATGCAAGTAGTAGTATTGATTGAGTTTAATGGTTTAAGTTTAAAACAATAAAATCTACTTAGCTTCCGTTCAAATACCTTTTAACTAACTTTTCATAGATCTAATTTTTATAGTATGGTTTTTGCTTTGAATCAAAAATTTGGTAACATTAAAACAAAACCATACAAAACGAAAAAAAAACACCCACAAACAACACTCGACAAATAGCCCTACAGAGCAACACTGCACACAAAGTGAAGCCCACAAGTGGCCACTTTTAACTACTAACAACTTAAAGTGCCAACAAGAAGGACTTTCAGACGCAAGGATAACTCGTTTATTTTTAATATGCTTTCGACACTTAAAAAAGTGATTAGTAAGTTTTTTATTTAAATTTTGAGTCATGACAAAGAACAAAGAAAAATTATAGCTTGCCGCAATGTCCTTAAAAAGGAAAAGTTGCATGCGGTTGTGTTAGAAATTGATATATAAATAAATGGTGCATATGTGTGTAGACGTGATATCGGTGTCATAAGCATATGAGTTTGTTTGTTGGTCATGTCATGATAACTTTGCTGTTGTTGTCCCACTTTTGTTGTTTTCTTGGGTTATACTTTTATATGAACAACTTTTGCCTTTCATTGCTGTTGCTGTTGTCACTGTTGGATGTTGGCTCAAAACGTATATGCAAATTTTCAATTGAGGTCAAGGGCGTCAATAAAACAAAACACAACACACACTCCCACAGACACATAGTTAAACAAACAAGTGTCCCCGGCATACATAAACTACAGCAACACTAACAACAACAATTTCATCGGCAATAAAGTGGCATAACATTATTGCTTGTGTCCCCCATAATTGTACGCTGTCCATTTTATTGCTCTTCTTGCTGTTGCTACTTGCTGTTGTTGTTGTTGTTGTTGTTCAGTCAGTCGTTCTCTTCCTTCCCCTTTTTACTGACTATACTGGTTACGGTTTTAACTTGCTTGTTTGCTCACTTCAATGCCAGCCCATCGATGTAAACTTGAGT
Organism: Dichetophora obliterata; assembly: GCA_963920525.1. Lineage (NCBI taxonomy): Eukaryota > Metazoa > Arthropoda > Insecta > Diptera > Sciomyzidae > Dichetophora > Dichetophora obliterata. The sequence continues at coordinate 83,803,212 of OY986439.1, read as the reverse complement.
ATGGAACAAAATTTGAACTACTTTGAGTTCGTTTCCGTTTGGCCAAGCTGCCTGCTCGACAACATCGTCTTCTTTCAAGACCATACTAACAAAGTAATAAGTTTTGTCTTGCAAAATTTAATTTTTTATAAATTCATACCCAATATGCGAACTTTTTAATATTTATTTACTTGATATTAATATCTTTTAATATCAATATTTAATTTAAAAACTTTTTTAAAAAATTGATTAATTTGCTAGTGTATGGCCACAAATGACTTTTTTTACAAAAACTTCTGAAAGATTTAACGCGTTTCTTAAACGAGTTACGAACATGTAACTGATACAGTTTTTTAACTTTGAGTGTGTCAGTTAGTTACAGTTCAGTTTAACCGAAAGACCTTATGGCATAAAACCTTTTCTAGAGAAGTAAATTTATTTAAGTAAAATTTATACGAAGTTTTGAATATTAAATTTTTTGGATAACGTCACTTTCTTGGGACATGGTTTTTTCCGAATTTTTTAAATTTTAAACTAAAAGTTAGTTCTGAAGATCGAAGATAATGTTCCAAATATGAAGTTAATATATCAGTTTTGTGGAATTTATAAAAGTATTGTTAATAACGACGTCATTTTTCTTAGGAGGTAGACGGAGCTTAAATTTTGTTTTGCCAAACTCTATGCTTAGTGTATATACTACAAATAAAATGTTTTTTTGTAGAACTTTACGGCATTATATTTATTTTTGTGGAGTTTGAAGAGATATTATCGTTAGCAAAAGGCAATTTTGTGAAGATGGTAGGAGTGGTTTTCATTTAACCATGACGCAGAGTGTATATTTTTATATTTTAGGTTAAAACTTGTGTTCAAAATTTAAAACATAAAGTCATTAGATTAATTTTTATGAAACTGACAGAGATTTTATCGTCTTGTTAAAGTAACTTTTATGGGAGGAAGGTGTGATTTTCATCCTTTGGTACAAGAATTTATTTCCCCGCAGTGTAGTTAACTAGTAAAAATATTATACTTCACCTTTTTAGAATATCAAATCGAAGGTTTTGTTGTTTTTTAAAAATTTTCAATTAAAAAATGTAAGTATATACAGTCAAACACTGAATATAATTCTTATATACCACTATATAGGAATGAAAGTACAACCCCATAAGAACAAAACACTTGCAGGGTTTTGCAAAGTTAGGCGCGTAGAACTTTTTTTTTTGACACATTAATAGGCCTATTACGGTTCACTGCTGTATCTTATTTTAAGTATTAGCAATGTACACAATAAAAACATAAATAACTGTTATGTTGCGAACCGTAATTGGCCTATAAATTTGGGTGAACGGTGCAATTTCACGCATCAGTTTTTTGTCTCTATCTTGTTCAGAATTGTGGTCAGGGGCGAAACTATCGGGGGGTAGCCTATCCCCTTACTTTTTTAGAGTCGGCCTAGTTGTTATTTTTACTGAAATTTGTTTAAAATATTAATTTTTATTAATAATAATTATGAACGCATCAAAGTCAGTCGTACTTTTATAAAATTTAAAAAATGTTGATAAAAAAGTACGGAAAGAGTAATGCATAGTAATGATTAAGAGAGCAGCGGACCAAATGTCAAAAATGAACCATTTTTAGTCAAGTGGGCAACCATGTCCTTGAAAAACCGAAAATGATATTTTTGTTTGAGTAAAAATATATTAATGAAACGCCAATTTTTTTTTAAGAATTAAAAGATAAAATGAGATTACTATTTTTGTATCTGTGCAAAAACTTGAAAATCATAAAATAGTGATTAATGCTAAAGTTTTTTGATATTGCTCAAATTGCTGAGCCCAAATAAAAAGAGCCCAAATGAGCAAAGGTGTACGCCACACACTTTGCCCTTTTTTTTAAAAACTAACTAATACATTTTTTAAGCACTTTTTGAGATTGAAATTTTTATACAGAAATATCCAACATTTTTAATATAAAATCTAAATGACGATCTAATTTTTCGATGAACTGTTTTTAATGAATAGAATTTAAAGTTCTTTTGGAAAAGATAACCTCACTGATGCGAGATAATTTAAGCTTAGAATGCTTAGAAACAATTGAGCGGTTGTATGAACTCTTTAATCTAATTCTGTCTTCTACTAACTTGACCCAAAAGCGAGTTCTAGCATTAATAATATTGTTACCAAAAAATGGTTGGTTGGATTCACTTCAAATAAAAACGGAGTTTAAAGTAATTTATGATATAGCAAAGGCGTAGAAACTCTATCAGGTACAGTGAAGGTTTCAGAATGCAATAAAAAAATTCCTTCCTGCAATTAACAAAATGTCTCCTTTGCTATGCACAGTGCCTGTTACTGTTGCAGGAAATGGGAATTTAAAATTAGTTAAAAATTATTTAAGAACCACGCAAAATGACTCACGTCTTAATGACTTATCAAGACTTTCATTGGAAAAAGACATAGTTGATCACATTAACTTAGATAATATTGCACAGCAATGGGTTACCTTAAAAAAAGAAGAATTTATATTTAAATGTTATACTTTAAAGTAAAATTTTTCTTTTTTATTTAAAACATTAATTTTTTATAATTAATTTAAAAAATTAAAGGAAAAAAAGTTAAAGAAATTGTAAACCTCTGTTTATTTTTTCGCACATAAACACTATGAATTATTAAAACAAAAACGAAAATAATTTTTTATATGCTGATTCGATAATGATGAAATAATTTTATTTTATTTTCTTTCAAAGAGTATACGATATGAAAACTTAAGGGATCTTTTCCACTTGAAATTTTTTTTTGATTTTTTGGTTTATATTAAAGTGTTACTTACTATATCTGGGTATAATACGTGTTAAAAATTCAGGATTTCTTAAAACGAGCCAAAGATTAACGAAAAAGTCCATTTGAGCTGAAACTGTTTTTCATTATATCGTCGTTGCGCGTGCAATACCGCGTATCTGCCCGTACGTTTTCATATACATATGTATATGCGGTATTGCACGCCCAACGACGATATATATTATTGTAAAATCTCTATTATTACCTACAATCACGTATTAAAACTTAAAACTCGAATATTTAGATATCTAATATTTGATATGTAAAAAATGAAATAATGTTTATAAAATTTTTCCCTGTGGGAGGAAAAAAAAACATTCTAAAAAAAATTGATATCAGCTTGAAAACTGCTTTTTATGTTAACGTTCTGACCATTGTTTTGACGGAGTTCCACGCTGACGGACTCGTAACGGTTTCGAAACCGGTCTGCGTCCGTTTTTGTGTGCATGGGTAGTATAACACAGTTTTGCATAACAATATCATTACCAACAAACTTTTACAACCGGGTATGGAATAAAGTAGCTTGATCTTATGAAGACTGAAGCTAAAGTCTTGACACTGAAAAAACTTAGTTTTTTTTTTCGAAATAGAATTAACCATTTTTATGTAAGCAGCCAGCCAGCCTAGTTCTGGCGAATTTATACCATGCAACAATTTTTAATCAAAATATTTATTTTGCCAATGTTAAGAATAAAGCGCAAAAAATCTATTAACTATTCATTGCTAAGTTCTCAAAAAAGAAATATGCGGGACAGTCCTTTATTTAAACAACAGTATTTAATTTCATTAAAAAACCTATTTCATTTAAGAAAGAAAGAAACAAAACTCAGTTATGTTATAACTGATAAAACATCATAACTGAAACATTCGTAATGTCCTACTTAATAAAGTCGAGCATCACATTACTTGAAGAGCTCTACAGAACTCAACAAATATGCATTGTCACGCAGCAATTAAGCACCCTCAGGATGTGCCATATAATTTGGCACTTATGAGCTCCTATTCGTCTACTTAACTTCTATAATTCTTTTGATTGTTCGTTTATTTGCTCGTCCAGAGGCTTGAAATCAATTATTACGCGTACTTCAAAAGCTTCATTCAAGTGTGTTTAAGTGTCGTCATTAAAGAAAGCCGAATGCCAACATTGTTGTTGTAAACAAAGCTATGTCAAAAATTTGCCAATATAACGCCAAGTAATGCCACGAGCAGTCATCAATGTATATTTCGATGGCACAGCATGATTTTTGATTCCAAACAATATGTCATGGCATAGATGCTGAGGCCAGGCCAACGACATACCTCCAATCGTACCCACGCCCACTCACAGCCATAGTATTTTCGCGTATGAATTTAATGGCAGTTCGCAATAATTAAATCGACTGTTTAATTGGATGAATAAAGAGCCACCACTTTTGTGGCATTCAATGTGGCGCGCATGATGTTGCCATAATTTGTAAAAAAAGAAGGCAAAAAATATACAAAATCTATCGCCTGGATAAAATGAATTTTGTGTGCTTCTAACTGTGATGCTTGAGTCAATATTAAAAGGGCCTATATAAGCGCGTATTACTTGAAGGCAATTAAATATTGAAGCCATTTTAATGTGGCGTGTCTTTATTGAAAGCCTTGAAATTGCCTAATAGGTGCATAAATGAATAGCGCCTATATATCATAAAATACTACTGTGAAAAAATTATCAAAACAGCTTCATACGCTTTTAGTATTAATCTTCAATTCTCTAATAAACCAGAAATGTGATGCATTATCGAAGCAATCAGCAGTAAAGTGCCAATTCTAGAGCTGATTCGATTTACTTTCGTCCAAAATTAGCTCAACTTGTAGCAACACTAAAAATCATAAAATTTTTCACTACTACAGTCAGCTTAATATTGGCTGATATTGCGATGGTTGTCGTGCCACTTATGTTGCTTTTGACTGAGTTATGATAAACTTCGCCGTTGGGAAATTAAAAACCGTTGTTACGCAGTGCGTCCACTCAACTCATGAAAACAAAACCATGCAGAGCATCAATCAATACTGGTCCCAATGCGGTTTTTGGGCACAACGTATTCGACAATTATTATCGCGATAGGCAATAAAAAAATATCGTAGCTTAACGCATTCTTCTAAAAATTTTAAACAATAATAGATGCACAAAAAAGTGCCTGATATAAGAATAATGGCTCGTTATCTTTAATAGCGTCAGAACTAAAAAAAAATATTTCTCAGGAAAAAAATTTTAAGTAAACATTGAAAATTGCTTGTATTCCAAATTATTTTTTAAACACGAAGTACTCGATTAGATTTGAAAGAGTTGGATTCTTAATCAATAACACCGCAGAAAGAAGTTCAAATACATCCATTTTGTATGTGATTTAATTTGAAATACACGTTTTTGTATAATTAACTCAAGTCTTAGTGTAGTCCCGTAGTGTGAAAACTATACAAGTTGCGAAATAGATATACACATAACAACAATAACAAAAGCGATGCTGTACTTTTTAAGTTAAAACTTATTTAGACGCGTTGAGCTATTTTAAGTGTAGCAAAGTATTATGGTTTCGAGTCAGCATTTAGCGAGTAACTTTTGTCAACAAGTTTTCGCGTTAGCATTTATATAGCAACGAGTACTTGGCATATATATATATAAAAAAACGAGTATTTCGCTACTTTAAGCTGTACTCTCTGAGTCAAGGCACAACATAAAGACAAAAAGCACAGTCACGACTCGAAAAAAAATTTTGGTTTTTTTTTTAAATTGCTGGTAACAATATAATGCCAACTATGCTCTGGAAAACAGCTGTACGAAAATAATTTAGATTAATGTGATGTTGAAAACAATATTCAAAACATGCACTCCCAACATATGTTACCTGCACAAACAATAACAGTTGAGAAGGAAAAATTTTCAACTTATTTATGGGCGTCAAAAAACAACTAACTTTTAAGAAAATTGACGTTTTTGAGAAAAATTAAAACAAACACTTATCCATATATAAAAAAAAAATTTCAGTTTAGAGACTTTAGCAAGGCATAAATTTATAGTGACTACCGAATCAATATAATTTGTCGCCTAGAGTAATCAAACACTGTTGCTATGTTTTAGAATTACAAATATAATTGGAACAATTTTCAATCATAAATGTAAAATATAAATTTGGAAGAAGGCAATTAATTTTTAGTTTTGACGTGTACAACAGCAAAATGCTGTGCTAGAAATATTTGAAGTGCGTTCTGCTCTAAACCTTAAAGCTACTATTTTGTGCTAGCGTTTCAATAAATTACAAAATTTTAATCCGGTGGTAAACTAGTTTTCCCTAAACTGCGCCAATTAAAATCGTTTTCTCCTAGACCACAAATTGTTAAAAAACGAAATAAAAAAGCAAACAAAAAGTAGTGGAGAGAAATGCTTTTGCACATAACCCAATTAAATTTGTTTGTTTTTTAGTGCACTCTGCATGCGAAACTCCACAAATTCCCACAGTGCTCTACACTACTTTTTAAGCCCACTAACTACACCCTGATCTATACACAAAGCAACCAACTAACTAACTACTGAATTTTGCACGTTTTGTTATGCTTGTTACAGTTTAACCCGCAATTTTATGTTGTTGCTGATGTTTTTGTTGTTGTTGTTGCTGTTGCTGTTATAAAAGAAGGCACAATTTCAATACTTTTGTATTGAATTTCATTTGCACAGTTTTGCTTGGCGTGAATATGTACGATTCTGCAGGCAATCGACCCATAAACCTAGTTAAGCATTGACTAAATGAATGAACACAGCAACCCTCGAACATCGAAGTTGGACAGGCAACGGCAACAGCAACACCAACAACTCAAAGGGAACCAAAAACAGCCAGAATAAAAAAAAGAAACAAAAAAAAGGACAACCCTTGTTGAGTGGGGTACACCATTTGTTGTTGTTGCTTCTGGTGGGTTTGCATTAAATCAGTGTTGCCAATAACCTAAAATGCCGCAATTCAATACTCGATGTTGCTGTTACAATGCAAAATAATGCAAATCGTTGATACTCCGCAATGGAGTTCAAATAATGTCGTTATTGGTAGAGCGGAAAGAGGGGCTGCGCACCTAAACGAGGTCATTGCGCGGCAAAGCATGTTGCTGCTGCAACGGGTGTAAATAATAGGCAACTGACAGCAACAACTGCACCTCTGAATGCCCTACTGTGTTCTGCAGTCTGTCAGTTCGTTCGCTAGCGATTCTGTCTGTCTGCCTGTCAAGCAATCGAAATGGAATTCTCTGCCTCCGGCTTACAACTTTTTGTAATGTAAAAGTGGGAAAGTGCCTAACGTTGCATTAGTGTAGATGTGTGTTGCATGTTTGCTGATCTAGTATGCGTGTATGTTGGTCTCTATGTGTGTCAGTATGTGTGTGCTTCACTCTTCCCACAACTTTGATATATCATTCTTTCATTCGTTTGTCTAACAAATAACTTGCAAACATCACACTAATGAATGCTCTGAGTCAATACTTAAGTGTTTGCAATGCGAGTTAAAATAAATTAATTGCTATAAAATGGATTAAATTAATGCTAATATAAATAGCAGTATATTGCATGATAGGCATAAATGATGGCTAAAAGGTTAAAGTTAAAGTAATTAAAGAGATAGAAAAATCAAATTTTTAATGTGAGAATTTTGGTTTAAGACTATGACGACTTTTTGTTTTGTATGTAGCTATGTACTAGTATTCTCCGGCTTTATAGTTTTCGTGCCACAGACCACCTTACAAAATTGTTAAATATATTCAAAATTTTAAGTATAGTTTCCTAAAGTAACCATATTAACTAAATTACAAAATTTTAGTCCAATACGACCAAAAGCTTCTGATAAAAAGATTTTTCATTGGGTTTTGGGCGGTAAAAGGGGGCGTGAAAACCAGTTTTAAGTAAGTTTGCTGAAAGTTACCGCCCTGCAGCTTAAGACTAATCAGCAATAAACCATGATTAGTCTTTATACAAGTAAAAACAAACTAGTTCAAATTTTGTCACGATTTACTAGTTGCAAAAATAATTTAAACCCAACAAACTAGTCAAAATTTTAACATATATGAGCTGTTCAGAGCACAAGTGGCGTAAGTCCATTTTTTAGGGAAATTGAGTTAAGTACGTAGAAGTGAAGAGGAAAATGTAACCTATTTATGAGTACGGTCCAGAAACTCCTAGCTAACGTTATCTCTGAACAAAATGCAAAACTTTGTTATTGCTCTGACAAATACCATTATTTTTCCAGAGCACAAGTGGCGTAAGTCCATTTTTGGTAGTTTTGAGAAAATTGAACGCTTAGAAAAATTCTTAAATGAATTCTAAGTATGAAGAACTCAGTTTTGCTTATAAGCTTGGTCAAGAGTATAATTGGAGCTATCCATATCGTAAAAAATAAACAAAATAATACAAAAAAACGATGCAGAATATTGCATATTAGTAAAAACATTTGGAATTTCGCCACTGAAAATTATTTTAAATTTCTCGTTTCCGCTGTAGAAATCTAATAGAAGATATTTTTCAAAAACTTTTTGATGAGGAATGGCAGCATTTTTACCTAGAAGTTAGACAAAACCACCCCTTAGCGATTATTTTCATTATTAAGGGAGATATAAAATGAATGGACTTACGCCACTTGTCCTCTGAAAATTTTTTAAAATTCCTCCTTTCTGCTGTAAAAATGTAATGGAAAATATTTTTAAGAATTTGTTGATGAGGAATCACAGCATTTTTTCATAAAAGTTGAACAAAACTACCCATTAGCGATTATCTCCATTATTAAGGGAGATATAAAATGAATGGACTTACGCCACTTGACCTCTGAAATTTTTTTAAAATTACCCGTTTCCACTGTAAAAATTTAATGGAATATATTTTTAAGAATTTTTACATAGAAGTTGGACAAAATCATCCCTTAGCTATTATCTTCATTATAAAGAGAGTTTTGATATATACCTTTTCGAAAATTTACAATTGCTCCAAATAACGATAACGATAAAAAAAAGATAACGATAACGATGAAAACTTATATTTGTAAAGATTTTTGATTACATTTTTTAATATATTAATAAATATTACATATTATTACATTCCTACTAAATAGAAACAATTGTGTTTATTTTCAGCTGTTTAATAAGACTTTAACTTTAATAAGAATAAATCAGAATGCATTTAATAGAATGCCTCCTCAATTATTCAGAAAATCACAAAGGGATGTTTTAATCGCACTTCTGAAACTAAATTCTGTCAATCCTTACCAAAAAATCCTTAAAAATATAGTCCATTACATTTTAACAGTGGAAAAGGGTAATTTTAAAAAAATTTCAGAGGACAAGTGGCGTAAGTCCATTCATTTTATATCTCCCTTAATAATAAAGATAAACGCTAATGGGTAGTTTTGTCCAACTTCTATGAAAAAATGCTGTCATTCCTCATCAAAAAATTTTTAAAAATATTTTCCATTACATTTTTACAGCGGAAAAGAGAAATTTTTAAAAATTTTCAGAGGACAAGTGGCTAAGTCCATTCATTTTATATCTCCCTTAATAATGGAGATAATCGCTAATGGGTAGTTTTGTTCAACTTTTATGAAAAAATGCTGTGATTCCTCATCAACAAATTCTTAAAAATATTTTCCATTACATTTTTACAGCAGAAAGGAGGAATTTTAAAAAATTTTCAGAGGACAAGTGGCGTAAGTCCATTCATTTTATATCTCCCTTAATAATGGAGATAATCGCTAATGGGTAGTTTTGTCCAACTTCTATGAAAAAATGCTATCATTCCTCATCAACAAATTCTTAGAAATACTTTCCATTACATTTTTACAGCGGAAAGGAGGAATTTTAAAAAATTTTCAGAGGACAAGTGGCGTAAGTCCATTCATTTTATATCTCCCTTAAGAATAAAGATAATCGCTAATGGATAGTTTTGTCCAACTTCTATGAAAAAATGCTGTCATTCATCATCAAAAAATTCTTAAAAATATTGTCCATTACATTTTTACAGCGGAAAGGAGGAATTTTAAAAAATTTTCAGAGGGCAAGTGGCGTAAGTCCATTCATTTCATATCTCCCTTAATAATGAAGATAATCGCTAGTGGGTAGTTTTGTCCAACTTCTATGTAAAAATGCTGTTATTCCTCATCAAAAAATTTCTTAAAATATTTTTCATTACATTTTTACAGCGGAAACGAGAAATTTAAAATAATTTTCAGTGGCGTAATTCCAATTTTTTTTACTAATAGGCAATATTCTGCACCATTTTTATGTTCTATTTAGTTTATTTTGTACGATATGGATAGCTCCATTTATGCTCTTGACCTAGCTTATAAGCAAAACTGAGTTCTTTATACTTGGAATTTATTATAAGAATTTTTCTAAATGTTCAATTTTCTCAAAACTACCAAAAATGGACTTACGCCACTTGTGCTCTGAACAGTTCATATAATTTCTTTACAACTAGTCACAGAAAGCTACAATTTAAGGAACCAAAACATAGAACTTGTAAATTAGTTTAAAATTGTTCAAAATGGAATTTTACTGACATTTTAGTTGTAAACTAGTTTTATACTATTTTGAAAAAACAACTGCTTTTTCTTCATGTTAAAAATACCAGTTAGGTATATGAAAAAAATAGGTCTTAGATAGTTTTCAACTAGTTATAAGTCTGTTTGTATAAAAGTTGGTTACATTGCAGGACACACAAACTATTTTAGCTCAATCGGCTTAGTTGTCAATTTTAATGATTACTTCAAAATTTGGAGTAGCTATAGAGCAACTACGCCAATTTTAAGTACAGTTTTCAAAAGTAACCATACAAACTAATCTACAAAATTTTAGTCTTATACGAAAAAACTGCCAGAAATATAGCATTTTCACTGATTTGTGGGCGGAAAAAGGGGGCATGGAAACAAATTTTTGGTACAGCTGCTGACAGTAACCAAAAAAGCTAAATTACCAAATTTTAGTCTTATATGACCCAAACCGACTAAAAAACATTATTTTTATTGATTTGGGGGTGGTAAAAGGACGTGTGACAAAAGTTTTTTTCAAACAATTTTAAACCTTAAACAAATCGACTGCCAAAATTGCAGATCAATATTTCGAATAGTTTTGGAGTCTCTAGCGATTACAAAGACAGACAGACAGAAAAACAGACAGCCAGATATACAGAAAAACAGACAGTGTTTTGCTTTTTATTTCAATTTTAAACATTTGAGCAATTTATATGTAAATGCATTTACCATGAAGGTCAAATCGTCTGCACTGGTTCACAAATGCAGTTTTTCTTTTTCGTAGAATTTTAGTAAATGCTTCGTAATTTTTTTTTTTTGTTATAGTAAAAATGGCAGGCATTGTCTAAAGATAATAAAAAATGGTTGAGGCAAGGAAAGGACAGTATATCAAATTTGCTTTTTAATTATTTATTTATTTATTTTTTATTCAACTATTAACAATTTGTTTCTCAGTTACTAATTTGACATAATTTAATTGTGTATAATATTTTCTTCAGTTCTTAAAAGCTACCCTATTTTGGGTGATCTCAATTGAGTTGCAAATATTGTTAAAGATCTTAGTCATATTGTAAACCAGATCATGCCATAATTAGTCTTTCGGTATGGTATATAAAACAATTGCCTATGCCTAAAGTTTCTTTCAGATGCATAAAATTCAAAAAGAGCTGGAAGTGGTGCACAACCTAAGTGATTCATGACTACATCCCTAGCAAAGATCTGCACGAATGGATTCATTCAATGGTTTCAAGTTCCTTTAATTTTTAAACTCCCTGCAGGCAAATAACAAGTTTGCGTGAATCATAGGCAGCAAAAATCATAATGCCAAGTGTAGAAGAGTTGAATTCAAGAAACTTGATATGTAGAAAAGTTGATATATAGAATCTTGAAATGTATGCAAAATAGAATCATTTTGCCTACTAATTGTTTGTTTTCAAGTGGGTTTACGCTGTTTGTAGAATTAACTTCATGTCGTCATTGCAGATCGTCTCTCGAGTTGTGTTATCAGTTTTACTGGAAAGCATTGGCAGGCAATGGATTAAATATGCTGGATTTTTTTTTTATTAAAAAGATCAAAAAACCAAGGCATGCGTCTTATAAATACAAGGTTTCGTTTTTGACCTGAAAGGAAAGGAATAGATTATTTAGAGGAATTGATTGGAACCATACGTGAATTATTGATTGGGCAAAACAACAGTGAAAGACAATTTGAATTGCTTTTAACCGAGGCTAGTGTTATGCCTTAACCTCGGCAAGAATTTCCAGTCCTTAGTTGTTCCTGTCCTTTAATTCTACATTTTACACAATTTATTGGTGGATTTTTAGTTTTTCATATTTCTTAAATGTACGGATTCGAACCAGGGACCTCTGGGTTGATAGTCTAGCGCACTATTCACTAGACTACAAAGGCCGACCGGATGTGGTTTTATTTTGTTTCGTGTTTTGATATGTTTTGTTTTTTTGTTTTGTTGTTTTGTTGTTAGAAATATATTTTGGTTGTTGTTATAAATTAGACTTTACGGCAGCGCGTACAGTGGTATATGTAAGAGTTGTGTTAAGCGAGTCGTTTTGAGATGTACAATATTTAGAGAGTTGTTTTTATAATTTTGGTGCGCACAGTAAGGTTTCTTTTTAGGCGTTTAGCTTAAAGCTAAGCTTATGTTTTATACATATGCACAGAAAAAATTTTTAGCTCGAATTGTTGATTTCATAGGCTTAAAAATTCAAATAAAATATTCGATTTTATATAAAACAAAAATCTATAAAGTTTCGCGCCGATTGATTGAACTTTTAGAAGTTGCCCACGATAGGTAGTTGCAGAAGCGTTTTGCAGGAGTTTTTAATTTTTTTTAATCAGAGAAGTTGTAAAATCAACGCTTTGGCTACATTTATTTAAACACACTGGTATGGATTTCATTATTTATTGTTGTAAAATAAGCTATCAAACATAAAAATTGGATAAAAAGTACCAAAGTTGTAAAAATTTACTATTCGAAAGAAATTTATTTTTTCCTTTTTTGATAAAAAAAGTCGTATAAAATCAAATGTGTAAAAACTGTAATGAAATTTAGTTGAAATATTTTTTAAAACAACATTTACTACAAATATAAAATATGGTGTCATTACGTTAAGTAACTTCTTCGTTATACAATTGTTTATTAAAAGTGTAACATTTAGTAAATTTTTACGAAAAAAATCGGCAAAAATACAAAAATTCAATATAAAAAACAATATAATGCGGGGGCTTGGCAAACTCTATAGCTTTTTTGTGCAAAAATTTACAAAAACCCAAATTAAGATAAAAAAGTTAAAGCTGTTAAAACTTGACTTTATTTCAAAAATCTTCAAAATGCCTGTTTCTGGCATTTCCAACACAAATAAAAATCATTAAAAAATCAAAAATTCCCAAAAATCTACAAGTACAATATTTAAAAAATTGACATCACTTTTAGCTATGCCATAGTCTTTAGATAATTTGTGCAAAAATTTACAAAACTTTTATCGCCAATTAAACTTAACAACGTCTCACTTTTCACTCGGCAATAATTGCCTTCGCCAAAAGCAATTTGTGGATAATTCGTCGCTTCAGGGGGTACACGAAAGTCCCCTTTCAACCTGAATAGCCCACAAACTGCTTGCGGCAAAAGCATTTATTAGTGACTTTATGAAATCAGTAAAATCTCCTTAAATTCCACAAAAACTAGTAAAATGGCAAATTAGTTTAAATCTTAATTATGCACTCGATGTTTGAAATTTAAAGAAAAACTAAAAATTTCACCCAATTCGTATACAAAGTGACGTCATCATAATAGTAAAACCTTTAAAAATTCAAAAAAAATTTTTTAATCAAAAGAATTCAGATCAAAATGTGAAATATTTGGATAAAAACCACACCCTATAAAAATGATGTGACTCAAATAAAATAACATTTAAGACTTCTAATAAACTAAACTACGGCCGTGGGGGTATTTTTACTTCGGTCCAGTCGAAGATACATAATTTTTTACTAGTTGTAAATTATTTTCATTATTTTGGGAACCCTCTAAGTCGCAAAATAGATTAGGGAGAAAGTCAAAAATGTTCAGTATCTACAGACCCAAATAAATTTGATATATTTTTCGAAATTTTTAAAAATAGTCGAGCACACTGATTTGTTGCTTTGTCTTATTTTCACCCCATAACTTTTACTGCCATGTGTTTAAGGTACTAATACAGTGTGTACACGGTTAGAAATCTTGGACTAAATTTTAGACCTACTAAAATATTACTGCATGTTTTTAAACCTTGCGGTTTCAAATTGAAACTTTTCAAATACTAACTCATATTTAAAACTTTTCTGCATTAGAATTGAAACCAAAAGAAATATTACAGCATCAATTTTAGCTTTTTGATTTAAATTTTAGCTTTTTAGTTTCAATTTTAGTCTTTTTGGTTTCAATTTAAGTACAACTCTGTATTACTTTTTGTTTTAAATACAAATAATGCTAAATTCTAGTACATGTGGATACTAAATTTGGATTAAGACCCGTATAAAGTTGGCCTGGCAATGCTGCGACTCAATATTAGGCCAATAATGATAGAAAAATACATTGCGCAGATCGTAAAAATAATTGTCTACGATCTGCGCATTTCGTCATGATAGCCTTACGATATGAACTTACGATATGAGATTGTTGTCAATTAATATAAACAAATATGAAACTAGTCTGTAAGCTAAACAAATAAAATTGTTAATATAATAGACTAAACAAATTTTTCCACCGTTTTATATAAAAATATAAATAAAGAATTATGAAGGAGTGCTGCGCATATAATTTTCGTGCTATTTTTTTAGTTTTATTTTTGGTCTAAAAGCAAGTTCAAATGAACCAACTTGCACTGGCAAAAGATTCAAGAAACAAACTTCGTCTAGCCTGACGTCATGATCATAAAAAATATTTTTATCGTAGCTAGAAAAGTCAAAATGAAAAGTAAACAACATGTCAGACCTGCGCAATACGTAATCCTTTTATCTATCATTCTTGATATTAGGCGACTCGGTTCATATGTTTGCTTATCGCGCTTTTTATGTATAAGCCAATAGCTCTGTAGTTAGAGTAGTGAGTTTACAAACTGAATGTCGTGTGATCGAATCTCGCGTTGTTTGTTATTTTTTTTTTTAAATATTTGAATCCAAGCTTGTACTAAATTTGAAACCAAAGCTGTATTTAAACCATTTTTTAGTATTTTGTAAATACTAGATTTGAAACCAAGGCTGGTGTAGACTTATATGTAGTACAGAAAAGTTTCAATTTTAGTACAAGATTTCTAACCGTGTAGCTATAAAAAAACCTTTTTTTTTAATATTTTTTTACCTAGTATTATTAATTTTAATGATTCAAATTTTTACATAATAAAGAATTACTCATGAGGAAATAAAAACAAAACTTTTTTTTGTCTTTATAGTTGTTGTTAATTTTCTACAGGTCGTTGAAGTTAACGTGTTTAAAAAAATTGTTTTGCTTCTCGTCTCCAGCTTTTACAAAGCGTCTGAAAGTAAAAAACGAAATTGTATTCTTGAGTTAAGGGATGTAGTTGAGCACTCAACCTACGCAAAAAAAAATAAATAATAAAAAAATGGCATGAGTTGAAAAAAAAATGTACAAAAAATTAAGTGCGTTTGCCCCCTTTTTTTGCCGAAACTTTCAGCCATACAAAAAATATATAAATGTTTTTTGGTTTTTTATAGGCCAGTTTCTGCTAGAAATAGATCAAGTAAAACTCCAGACATTTTAGAAGCCCATTCGAAAAACCTTGTTTCGAGAAAAACGCGATTTAATATTTAAAGGTTCTTGAATGTCACGCAACATACGAATATAATATATGTTATAACTTTTTTCTATTTGATATTTTTTTCTAAAATTTTGTATACGTCTTCTTAAGATCTTAAAGAATCATATTCTAATGAAAAAAAATTGATTTTTAATCTCTTACACACTGTAAAAGTACCTTAAATAACCTAAAATCTATCAATTAAATTATTTTAAAAGTTAAAATATTAAAGCATTTTTAAAAATGTTTGAATTTTGTACCATATGCAGTCTCACCATCCCTCCTCCCCATTTTTTGATTGCTATCACATTTTTCTACACACAATTTCTAGCTGAACAACGACTGTCATTAACCTTGCGTCAATATTAGATATATTAGAATAGATTAGATATAAATATAGTGTTTCTTTATTTAATTTTTCTTAATTTTCTTTGTTTTTAAATACCCTATCTTCCCCACTGTATACTTTCCAATAACAACCACTTTATTTTGTTACTCCAGCATTAATTCTTACCCTGGTATTGTATTTTTACCAATCAAAACGATACCCCATATACATACATACATACATATGCACAGAGCACAACACATCTACATTTAACAACGAATTCAATAAAAGCAAAAAAAAAAAAAACAAACAAAAATCCCCAACGCAATAAGTTTTTCAACAGAAAAAAAAGTCACATTAACTCCGCATCATAAGTGAAACGAATAAACAAACAAACGATCGTCAGTCGCTTCCGACGGCAGCGCAGTCGCATAGAGTTGAAAACAGAGTTGAAAAGTAGAAAACTAGATTTTTTTCCACCAACTCATAAAGGGTGGAAACAAAATTGAATCACGTCAGACATATGATTCGTTTTTCAGAAGCAATTCGCTAATTGTAAGGAAAAAACAAATCGAGTTCCTACAATTAAACTTAAAGCTTGATATTTTTTCAAGTAGCTTGGTTTTCAATTAACTTCTTGCAGATCTCTGATCCCTAGCAAATAAAGCGAGAAAATACTTTCGCCGGAACTCTAAAGACTTAAGTCCAAAAAGAGCACATCTAGCTTCATACGAAGGCATAAAATCCCAGTGAAGCTTACTAATTGCTAAACTCGTAATTAATTCTAATGATGTGTATAGAATATTGAGGATCTGAGACGACACAGCTATATTCTAAGACCGAACGGATAATTGAGAAAAAATGGTTCTCACGGTAAAGGGATCAGAGAACTCCCTGGACAAAAATTCCATCATAGCATTTTGAAATGAAAGCGTCATAATGTTTGACAAAACTGAGCTTTTTCTCAAATAGAACACCTAAATCTGACTTGAAATTGACTCTCGCAATAAGTTGCGATTTAATAGCATATGTTTGTGGGGAGAACCTTGTTCATTGTAACTTGATTTTTTTTTAATTTTTGCATCAAATTTTTTTTATAAAAATTTAATAAAAAATTATTATTACGATTCTAAAATTGATTCAAATAAAATAATATTTTTAAAAAACAATAATATAAATCTTAATATTGGTTAAAATCTTAACATGAACATGAACCTACTTCACAGTCCAATTAGAACTCGTGCAATAGCACGCCAAGAAGCAAATAACAATTCTACTGGAAATGAAAGCTTTACAATTCCACTGGCGGAACCCTCTCAACCTAGAGAAATCGCTGCAACATCATAAATTCAAAAACTACCACCTTTCTGGCGTCATGATCCGCAATTGTGGTTCGTTCAAATAGAATCATTTTTTGCCATCTCCAATATCACTAATGATATCACAAAAACTCACCAATTAATTGCCAATTTAGATGGTTGTATGCTTAAATATATTTCAGATATTCTTAGTGAATTCAGAAACGACGGAACACAGTACGAAACAGTGAAATCAAGATTAATCGAAACATTCGAACAATCCAGCGATTCCAAACTCCGTCAACTATTAAAGGGCTTTGCTTAAGGCTACCGACGTCCAACTCAATTTCTTCAAGATATGCGTAGTCTTGCTCCTGGAAAGGTAAGCGATGATTAATTTTTATCGACGTTTTATTCCAAAAGGCGCTGAACATCAAATATTACTGAACAATTATTTAAAAGGTGCAACCAAAAATGACAAAACTCTTATAAATTGGACATACGAAACAGAAAAAGCTTTTGAACAAACTAAAAAAGATATTGCAAACACAGCTCTTTCAAGTTACCCTCGAAAAGATGCGATTTCAGATTTCGGCAACCAATTGGTTTTTACTCTAAAAAGATATCTGAGACAGAACAAAAATACTCAACATATGACCGTGAACTTTTAGCAGCCTTTTCTGCCATCGAGTATTTTCGTTTTATGCTTGCAGGAAGACACTTTACATTGTTTACAAATCACAAGCCACTAAATTTAAAAATATTTAAAAAAGCAATCCCAAGACAATGCCAACAATTAGATTTTATATCGCAATTTACAACTGATATCAGACATATATCTGGCACTGATAATATTGTTGCGGACAATTTGTCACGAATTGAAGAATTAACATGCATTGATTACAAGGATTTGGCAAAACTTCAACAAGAGGATGAAGAGCTACAAAATATACTGTAAAACAGTACATTAAAAAGTTTAAAACTAAAACAAATTTTAATTTCAGAAAGTAATGTTAAAATTTACTGCGACATGAGTAGAGAGAAACCCAGACCATTTGTAACAAAATCTTTTAGACGAAAGATTTTCAACAACATTCATGGCTTAAGCCATCCAGGTGCTCGCATCACTCAATAACTGTTAACAAAAAGATTTGTTTAGCCGTCAATAAAAAAGACACTCAGGAATGATGTCGAAATTGGCTAAGTTGTCAAAAATCTAAAATTAATAAACATGTTGAACCTACATATGTTACTTTTGATATTTCTACACACCGGTTTAGTGATGTTCATATTGATATTGTTGGACCATTACCTTCATCAGAAAGTTGTTCGTACCTTCCAACTTGCATAGATCGCTACAGTAGATGGCCAGAAGCAATTCCTATAGCAGATAGCAAAGCTGAAACAATTTGTCGTAAGTTTTATGATGTGTGGATTTCTAGATATGGCGTTCCAAATTCAATAACTACAGATCGAGGAAGAGAATTCGTATCTTTCACATTTAAAGACTATTTAAAACTTCTGGGAATTCAACATAAAATTACAACAGCATTTCACACTCAGAGTAACGGAATTGTGGAACGATTTCACCACATTTTGAAAAATGCTCTCATCTGCCATAACAACATGCAATGGACTAAGACAATTTCTACACTTCACTTAGGAATAAGAACAGCCATTAAGGAAGACATAGATATTTCTCCTGCAGAAATTCTTTATGTTGAATCCTTAAAATTATCAGGAGATTTCTTTATAAAATCGATAGCAGTTCCTCAATCCGACATTATTCAAGAACTTCAACATTTACATATTTAATTTCGCTCTGATTTTCTTAATAATCATTCTCATCAAAAACCCTTAGTATACAAAAATTAGGAACAATGCACTCACGTGTGAATAAGAACATATTCATTAAAAAAACTATTATCGCCCAAATATACTGGACCCTTTAAAGTACTTGAAAGGCATCAAAAATACTTCAAGATCTTCATGAATAATCGACAAGACAACATTTCAATTGACCGCGTAAAGCCAGCGTACTCTGATGAAATTTTATTGTTCACACTAGAGGGGGAGTAATGTGGGGACAAACTTGTTCATTATAACTTTATTATTTTTTAATTTTTGTATTAAATATTTTTTTGTTGTATTAATCAAAGTTGAATAAAAAATTATTATTACGATTTTAGAATGGATTCATATAAAATATTATTTTTAAAAAATAATACTATAAATCTTAACAAGCTCCTTCAAAACGTTGGTTATTTATGGAGAAAAAAATGAAATTATATTAAGCAACATTAATATGCAGTTTATTAATCTCACACCAAAACTGGAGACTATCCAAGTCATACTGAAGCAATAGGAAGTTTTCGTGGGAATCGACAGTTCTAAATCTTCACGTCATCAGCGAACATCAGGCATTCCGAAAAGCGAACATAACTTGGAAGTTCGTTAATAAAAATAACAAACAAAAGCGGGCCAAAGTGGCTGCCTTGGGGTACACCTCACCTGAATAATTGTCAATGTAATTAGTGGACTTATTTCCAATCTGAATATACTGTTGAGGAAGCTACCAAGCCACAGTTGTAACGAAGAGTGAAATCCAAGATTACTTAGCTCATTTATTAGAACAGAGTGCTGGACTCTATCGAAAGCCTTTGCAAAATCCGTGAATATAGCATCTACATATGTGATGACCTTTCTCCATTTTGTAGGTCAGGAAGTGTTTGAAAAGATTTAGTTTTTAAAGGTAGATTTGCCGAACACAAATCCGTGCTGATTCTTAGACAATCTATTTTTAATATAGTCATACATTTTATTTTTTGCTAGCGCTCCAAAAATTTTAGGAATGAGTTGAAAATATGGGTCAATGGCTTGCACATGACATGACATGATGTAGGTGATGCAACCAAGGTTAGTAATTGGTGTCTCCTTGGACTCATAACGACTATGATTGGAGAATGAATTACACTGTGCCACAATTAAAGGGTCATGGAATCTAACGAAAAAGAGACCAACACATGTCGATAGTACTGATCTAGACCAACTAAACCCTAAAAAGGTTTTGCAAAGTTAGCTCGCTTTTAAATGTTATAGCCTTTGAAAGATGAGCTGATTATAATTTTTAAAAGAAATACTTGCTATCATAAAATTTTACAATTTTTTTCATATATCCTTTATGGTTATTTCTTTAAAACACATCTTTACAACAATTGTTAAAACGGGAAGCTCAAAAACTCAAAATTTTAGTTTACCATTTTTTTCAATGCTAAGGTAAGTTGTTTTGACGAAATAATATATAAATTTCATGCTAAGAAGAACAATTTTTTTTTTAAAATCGAAATACAAAAAGGAATCGTGGTATTAACCTGGTGTTTTAAAAATATGCTTTCAGAAATATTTGAAGAATCTAAAGTCAGAAAATTATCTTCTGTACCACTTCTGATGTCCGAGACCAAATATCTTATATTAATTCATTTGTAAAAGTTATAAAAATGCATTTACGTATACATTTCTCAAAAACAACAAAAATCATGGGCGAAAATTATGCAAATTTTTAATGGCTAAATTTAAGTAAAACGTTAACACTTCCATGCCACCAAAATTTAGACAATCACATAACAATCAAAAGTTCTGTATTATTTCGAGTGTATCCTTAGATTTGCAGTTCCTTCACACAGGACACTGAAGGTAGAAATCGATAGTGGCATCTTGTTCGGCGAGACATTGTTAGTTTAAGTCAATATTTACTTTTGCTTTAAAAAAATTTATTTTTATTTACAAAAATCAAAGCATGTTTAGGTAGTTATTTTTTACTATTTTTCTCAAAAAGTTACTTTGTCCTTGCGGGAGAGGAAGCATCCTTCTTTTCTTTAAATTTGTTCCCAATGCAACTTTTTAGACCTCTTAGAACACGAATTTCGAATAAAAATTTTAATTTGATACGCATAGACATCTGAGCACTTAATTTTTAAAAAATACTCTGCAAGAGGCAAACTTGCAATGTCTATTTCTTTCAAAAGCTAGCTAACTTTGCAACACCCTTTAGGGTTTTCTTACTTTAAACCAGTACTATCATCCTGTGTTGTCCACTTTTTCGTTAGAAAAATATGTTGCACAGTGTTATCACATAAACATAATTAAATATAATTTGATTGAAAAAAAGTGCAAATAAATAAGATATTTCTTGGAGGTTATCCGAGCTTTTATCTTAATACAACATGTTTTTAGAAAGGCTCTTGATGTTATCTTTTTTTTATTCAGAAAAATTCAAAATAATTTAGGATTCCTTTTTTTATTTGATTCTTATGAAAGTAAATGACTCTTATATAAAAACTTTTTAAGACTCTCGTAATTTTTTCGCGCCTGACAATATTCGTGCTGAAAAGCATTATTTTTCTTAAATTTCTTAATTTGTTTATTCATAATATTTTTTAAATTGGCAAGACGACTATTATATCAATTTGGTTTATTACTCATACAGACTTTTCTCAATGGTGCAAATTTTTGAAACGTGTCATTATTGATATAAGGTAATAAATCAAAGTTATCTTGTAGCCTATTTCGAAAAATTGTGCACCAGTTCATACTTCTTTAAAAATTCAATATCTCAATATAATTAGCATAAGCAAAACCAAATTCAAAAACATTTTTGCTAAGAAGTGGGTTTCTCAAAGCCAAAATATCAAATTAAATTAAAAGAGCAGTGTGATGGATGGTATTATTAGATAAAGGACAAAAAGGAAGCTTCAAAGCAGCAAACGTTGAACTCCAAGACCGTAAAAACTGAATTTCTTGTATTTTTTAAAGCATTTCTTACAGAGTTTATTTGAGACAACTCAATAGATAGAATATAATCTAAGAAATCTACTTCGACCTTATTAGCCTGTATATTTGGAGTTAAAGCTGGAAAATTATCAGAAATTGACCAGCTTACACGGTTAAAAATCTTGGAATAAAATTTAAACTTTTCTGTACTTTATGTGTAACTAACCCAGCTTTAGTTTCAAGTCTAGTATTTGCAAAATATAAAAAAAAAAATCGTTTTAATGCAGCTTTGGTTTAAAATTTAGCACTAGGTTAGATTGAAATATAAAAAAAAAAATAACAAACACATTGAGATTCGAACCAGGGACATCCAGTTTGTAAGCTCATTACGGTAACCACTGGGCTATTGCGCTATACAAAACAAAAGCAATAAACAAGCATATGAACCAAATAGCCTAATATTGAGTTTCAGCATTGCAATATTTGTTTGGTTTAAATTTTAGTACAGAAAACTTTTAATTATGGGTTAGCATTTCTTAAAGTTTAAATTTTAAACCTCAAGGTTAAAATATATGCAGTAGTATTTTAGCTGGATTAAAATTTATTCCAAGATTTTTAGCCGTGTACTTAAATTAAATTCCTCCCAATACTAATGGATATTCATTATCTACAGTCTTAAGTATATTAAAGAAATGCAAGGAGTAAATATCATTTGTTGAGTACGGTGGTATGTACGAGCAAAAAATGTATAAGCTAATATGTTTGTGGTCTTAACGCTTTTTTTTTAAATTTATAGCCCCTTTTTCTCAAAAATCTCAAAAGTGAAAATTTTCATATACGACATTTATTTTCTCAGGCGACGATATATACTTTTCCTATATTTTTTAATCCTTAGGGTCGATTTTTTTCATTGTTTGTACTTAATTAATAAGCAAATATAAAAAAACCTTTTTAAAGAATAGACTTTTTCATTCTTTTTTTAAACATTTCTTCGTACAAATCATACGTAACGCCAGTGGGGAAATGCCCATATATAGAATCTACGTTCTAAAAAAACTATTTAAAAGAGAATAAGATCTGACTAGACGCATTGATAAGGATTCGAGTTTAACGAGAGAGATAGAGAGAGAGAGAGAGAGAGAGAAGATAGGTTATGGAAGGATATTCTTATTTCCAGTTGGACTTACAAGTGTTTTAAATACAACAAACAGAAGTTACAGTTACGAGGAAAAACTCTAAATATTTTATATGTAAAGCTGACATATAAAACTGCTGACATCCGTTAATAACTAATATGTGCTTTGACATTTTTTCCAAATAAAAATATTTTTATGGTAACAGACATTTTCGGAAATATTCACTTCAAACAATCTACATTATTTTTCCGAGGAAAACTTAAATAGCTAGCATCAAATTTAATGTTTCTTATATTTCACTATAGATTAAATACGTAATTATATCAGTTCGATTGCCTTAGTTTTGTAAATTTACTGTTAATTGTCGTTTTTATAAATGTTTTTAATTTTAAAAACTGCTTGCATTTTATTAGTTTATTTTATAAAATATGAAAATTTGTAACTATTTTTTAAATTTGTTCGTTTTATAGTTTCCAAATAAAGACATTCCCTGATGATGTAGAAAAATCACGTACGAAACGTTGGGTGAAATAATCTGTTTTTAATTTTTAATTATTTAACATTTACCACAAATTGTCTAAAAATTTACCACTCATAAAAATTCTTTACATTTCATCGATTTTTAAAAGTTTATCCAGCCACACGTAGCTTAATAGCAATTTTTCAAAAATTTATAGATAAATTAAAATTTAAAATTACTAACTCAGCGCACAGTTTTTTTAATTCTAACACAACCGATTTTATAGCTGTCTTGGAAATTTTAAAAGAGATTTCTACAATTTTTTTCAAAATAAAATTTAAAGTTTAATTTCAATTATATTTTCAATTTGAATTTCCAACAAAAAGAACTCATATGTTGTATGGGAACTTACCACAACCATGTTGACCGTAATTGTTATCTTGCTGCATAACATTAATATTGCTTTAGTTCTTGGCTAAATTCTTCTTGCTACATGCCGCCGGCTCTGTGTTACGCACTTAGCAACAATTTTACTTGCACTGATTGTAATATATTTATCTTCGTATATGTTTGCAGTATGTAAATATATTTGCAGTGTTATACCTAAAGACATGCAAACAAAATATCTGTTTCCGTACTCGATTCAAGTAACTTGAAATTGCTTGAAAGCGTTATTTAACAAATTTGTTAAGCTCGAAAGAGTGACAGTTTGCATGTTATGAAGAATATCATTCTCCATTCCATTACAATTACTTGAAGTTAGTACTGAAACAGACCTACAGTCTCCGTGCAACATGCAAAGGCAACGAACGCAAGTCAAACCACGCTGTGGCAGGCACGGACACACTCATAAACAGCTGCTGCTTAGCATAGGAAATGCAGAGAATTTTTTTTCAATTTGTGACACACAACCTTTTAGAACACATTTTTTTTTAGATGCGCCAAACACCTCTCTTTGGAAATTATGCTGTTTGCATGCTTCTTGCTATCTGCTGTTTTCCTGAGCTTTACACACCTTCGGGCATTATTTTCTCCGTTTTTTTTAATCTTTGATGCTGCCTACCAGAGGCCACCAACCTAGTGTAGCAATTTAATGTTGAGTTCTTGTTTGTCTTTGTGTAAATTTGCATGGTTTTTTAATTTCCAAGAATTCAATCTTTTATATAAGACTGAAGTTCTTTTCTGTGTCAAAACAGTTGCGCCTTTTTGAGTTTTAACATAATTTTGTCGTATTAAAATTTAAGGTTATTTGAGGAAAACTTTCATTTGGCTTCGTTATGCCGCTTGTTTCTGTATATTCTATATGTTCTATATATAAATATATCTAAACTATATTAACCCAAATCATCAAAGTGACACTTCAAAAAAACTTAACTTAAGATGTGGTGTTTTAAGTTTTAGCCATTATAGCAATACTCTTTACTTTGGAAGTCGGTAACAATTTTACTTTTAAGAAAAATCTTTCATGATATCAGTACTTTGTTAATATTTATTACATTTATTGTTGAGTGTTATAGCAACTAAAATTATACCTGAAAAATTTTCAACGGCATTAAGTGTGATATTTTTTATTTAAATAAAATTATGGCAACACATATAAATGTTTAAATACAATTTCTCAAGCCAATTGTTTCTTTTATTATTGGATTAGGATGGTTTTGTTATTTTTATAAAGTTTTTTTGAAAAAGCAAAACCTAAGAAGAAACAGTTCACACTTTTGGTTTTTAACAATCAAGCATAAATGCTTGAATAGCTACTTATGTTGTTGTTATGTAGTTGCATTGTTTTTCATATATATTCCACAGTAACTGCTTGCATTGATGTTATTACAATAAGTTTTAGTAAATCTTCAACAAGATTAATGCAATAAAATAATATTCTTTAAAAATTTTGAACGTTGTTGAAAAAGCTCAAGCAATGCAAGTTTGCATGAAAATATACCTACTAATGAAACTTTCCAAACATAATAAATTCAAATGTAAGGGAAACTATGTCTTACGATTATTTCTTATCGAAGTGTGAAGCTTGTTGTTAAGAGAAGGAGTAAAACGCAATGCTTTTTTGAAAATATTTTTTAATTAGAATTTTTTGTTTATAAAAAGTTTATTTTAATTAAAAAATCAAGCAGACAAACAAGTTTAAGGCACCCAAAAATACATGTTTTTGTACATGTTTTGAAAATGTTACAGTTAATAAACAAAACTAGTTATATAAAGTAAAATTGTTTAGAAAAGGTTCTTCAATTATCTTCCACAGCATTGGGAGTATCCTGTATTGATATTGTTTGTACACAATACATACCCAATATCTGTGTGAAAATGCTATATAATATTTTTCGTATCTCAAGCCAATACAATCAATTTGAAAAGGGTAAATTTCATAAGTTAACTTAAAAAAAACTACTTCTGCATTAATTTTTTTAATGTTTAGTATATTAGGTTTTTGAAAGTGGTCTCAAAGATAGCATTTAATTTTTTTTTTAAAATCAAATGTAAGCAATTAAAAATTTTTAAATCCGGCCTCAATCACGCTTTCCTTCAATTTAAATTTATAATGCTTTATATTTTGTAATTAACTAATCAAATTTGTTTTTTTTTATTGAAGCACATCATAAAACTACATTAAAAAAATCTTCAGTCATGTTAAGAATTATTAAAGATTATCTTCGACTGAACCGAAGTTAAAATACCCCCATAGTCGTATTTTAGTATATTAATATATACTAATATATGATTACTATAATGAAAATTATACTAGTTTTCAATGTTGTATAATTTTGATGACGCCACTTACATAGGTCTTGGTATTTATTCAAATACCTCAACTTTGAAACTTAGAGTGCATTTTAATTATCAAAGCTTATGTGTAAAATATCAAGTTTAAAGATAAATTTTTTCTGAATATATGAAGGTTTTGCTTTTTATGATGACGTCACTTTTGTTAGGAGGTAGTCAGAGTTTTCCAGTTTTTAACAAACTCCAAGTATTGAGTGCTTAGTTAAGATGGTGACTTATTTGCCAAATTTGAAGCCATTTAACTAATTTTTGTGAAATTTAAGAGTTTAAACCGTATTGGTAAAATTACTTTGTATGGAGGGTAGGCGTGGTTTTTATCAAAATTGCATAATTTTCGAGCTTGATCTCTATTTATGAATAAAAAACTATTGTATTGAATTTCATAACAAAAGCTATAAAATTACAGCTTTTATCGTGTTCACAGCCGAACAGATAGACAAACAGACAGACGAAAATGACTAAATCGACTTAGGAGGTGATGCTGGTCAAGGATTTAAATACTTTTCTATACCTGCTACTCCGTGTGGGTACAAACTATTTTTTAATGTAAGCTTTAGTGAGGCATAGCATTTAAAAGTTGGAAAAATTAATGAGGTTGTCGCAGGCTTGTAGGTTTCCTTACGTTGGGTTTTTTCTATCACATAGGGAGAAACAAATCAAATTTATTTTCAAATTTTCTTCTTAACCTTATTTTGGACGAATATTTATGAATTCTCTTGTACTTTTCAAAAATTTACGCATAAAGGTTAGGTGATGTTAGTATGAGACGGCAGCTGCTGCATGCTCAAATCAAAACACACGTACCACGGCTCACTAAGACCAAAAAGGTCCATTGTGATACCGCTGTACACTTGGCATTCAGTCCGAACCAAATTCAGCTCTTTATAAAGCTTGTAAGACTTTTGACGCTTCTCCAAAACTTCAAGCGTCCGTCGGACCGAACCAGCAATTATAAATGCTTCTTTACCGACGATCCCATACAATTAATTGCCATTGGTGTTTAATTGCCATCCGTGCACATTTTAGATGTCAAGAAATATCATTACAACATGTGTCAGGTGATGTCGAGCAAATATGCGTACGTGTTGATTGTCCGGTTCCCGGTGACGTTGTTGCTGCACCATCCTTTTTAAGTATTTATGTTTTTGTATCATATATCCCACCATGCTAAAATAGTGAAAATTATGGTAAGCATTTTATTAATATACTCAATGTAGTTGAACGACTTAAGGACAATGATTATCCATTGGTTCTCGGTGATTTAAACTTGGACAATACTTTTTGGTCTTACTCTAGTGAAATGATGAGTATGATTTCAAGCTCTATGAGTAATATTGTTGAAACAGAATTTTTAGACACCATCTTCTCGTTGGGATTGTGTCAATTAAATTTGGTTAAAAATAGTTTAAATAAAATTTTAGACTTAATTTTTTCTGATCGTGATCTTAATGCTAATTGTAACGAAGCTGATTTCCTTTTGTCAAATAACTCTTTCCATCATAAGATGCTTTTAATTCAGTTGGATATGGCAACCTTAAGTATACCTGCTCTAGAAGAGGATACTAGGATCTAGTGTCGATTGGCGTACAGTTTTTGGGGAAAGTCTTTTAGTTAATTATGAATTTATCATTAATATTATTAACGAAGCATTTGTGACCTTTGTTCCTATAAGGAAAATTAAGAAGAACACCAAGCCGGAATTATTTTAGTAGAGATCTCCTAAAATTAAAAAACCGCATGAAAAAACTATACAAAAAGAGTAAATTGAACATGTCCTTTCGTGAAAACTATCTTGTGGTTCGTAAACAGTCTGATACTCTGAAGATCTCCCTTTATAGAAGTAATGTCCAGGCGTTGGAATTGGATATTAAATGCAATCCTAGAGCTTTCTGGAAATTTTTTAATAAAAAGAAAAATAATAAGGGTCATCCTAAAAATATGTTTTTGAAAGATAAAACATCAAACAATATTAAGGATGCATGTAATATGTTTACTGACTACTTCCAATCAAATTTTGTTTTAAATAATATTCCTATACATCAAGATCGATCGCTAAATAATGGAGAGCGAATCACTGATTTGGGCAGTTTAGTTCTTTCGGTAGAAGATGTTTTTAACGAGTTGTTGTCACTCGATATTAATAAGGTTGCTAGCCCCGATAATATCCCACCAGTCGTCCTTAAAAAATGTGCTGCTGCACTTGCTCAGCCCCTTTCACTAATTTGTCCCCTGAGAAAGGTATATTTTTGGATATTTGGAAGGTTTCAATTATAGTCCCTATTCATAAATCTGGATCAAGACAAGACATAGGAAACTATAGACTTATATCTTAGTTACCATTAATTCCCGAATTTTTTGAAGCCTTGGTGAAAAAGCAGATCTATCAATGCATTAAAAATTCGATATCTGAAAGTAAGCATGGTTTTGTCTCTGGAAAATCAACCTCTACAAACCTGGTTCTATTTACCCACTTTATAAAAAATGAATTGGAGAATGGTAAGCAAATAGACGTTATTTTCACAGATTTCGCTTAAGCATTTGATAGAGTTCAGCACTCTATTCTAATTAATAAGCTCAGTCTAATGGGTTTTCATTCATTCACTTTTGTCTTGGCTTAGTGAGCACCTCTTAGGTCGTAGCCAAAATTTATGCATCGGAAAGACTATCTCAAAAGCAATAATTAATCATTCAGGTGTGCCACAGGGTAGCCACCTTGGGCCGTTGTTATTTATTCATTTCATCAATGATCTTCCTAATTTTATACAGCCTTATGTATGCTGACGATGTTAAGATTTTTAAATCTGTAAGCTCTCTCAGTGATCACTGGAGTTTACAAAGTGATTTAAATAGTCTGCACTCTTGGTGTATGCTAAATAAACTGAATTTAAATTTGTCAAAATGCAACATAATGTCATTTTATATGGTAAGATCTCCAACGTTTTTTGATTACTCAATTTTATGCAACGCCTTGATTAGAGTAGATTCTAAATTTGATCTAGGTGTACTCTGTGATAAAAAGATGTCATTTTCAGTTCATTATGACAACATAATCAGCAGGGCTAATGCTATGATGGGATTCGTTAGACGCAACACTAGAGAGTTTGCTGACCCGTATACCTTAAAGACTCTTTTCATTTCCATACTCTTTTCATGAGTATGGGTGTGTGATATGGGACCCATTTTATGAGTCACATAGTACAAGAATGAAAAAAGTCCAAAAACGTTTTACTCATTTTGTTGGGAAAAAACTAAATTGGAATTTTATGCCAGAGTATAGCTACCGATGCGCAATTATTGGGCTTAAATCATTGAGTTCGAGTAGAAAATATTTTCTTATAACTTTTGTTCGAGATCTTTTAATGAATAATATTAACTGTGCGCCAATCCTCGCCCGTCTCAATATTTATGCTCCGGAAAGACACTTTAGGCAAAGAGATTTTTTTTACATTTCGCACAATAGTACTAACTATGGTCGGAGTGATCCGATTTTTAACATGTGCACTGTCTTTAATAGTGTAAGTGCTCGTATAGATTTCACTAAAAATATAGAGGCATTTAAGCAAACTGTATTGAGTATTGTACATATCTTTAATTGTATATTCCTATAATAATTCCATTATAATTATTGTTTAAATGTAATTTGTGAAGTAATACATAGACTGTTAAACATTATTGTCGATAGTTTATAAATAAATAAATAAATAAATAATAGAATATATGTATTTAAATGTATTTTTTCTCAGATATCTACAGCAAAGATTTTCATTTAAATGTTTAAAAAATATATTTAGCGATTGTAATACTTGGAAACATTCGATCACCCCGCACATTATTGCTTGTCCACAAAACTTTGGTAACTAGGAAAAATTACATGATTTTAATTGTGAGCTTTTTAGATCAAGTAAGTCTGAAGAAGGCAACAACGACAACAGCAACTCTGTTTAGAATCAATCACACAACAGATTAAACAGAACTGTTTCGGAGACTGCTTAACCTCGATATTCAGTAGTCTTGAGTGATTAAGCTGTGACCAGCCACTCTTTAATTTTTATATGATTTGACACTTGTTTGAAAAAATTCATAAGAATTTTAATGTTCTCATCGGCCATTTAATTTCATGACATTAAAGTAGTAGTTATTTACTTTTAGATCAAGCCTTATGCTCTACCAGGGTTGCCGTCTGTTCTAGTTGCTTCTTATTTTTTCGCTATTCATTAGAGTTCGACTAGGCTTAAGATAAACACCAGCGAATTGAAACGAATTTTGCTTTTCTAGAAGCTCGTGTTTTAAATGAAAACTGGCTATTGGTACAACCAGATATTCAATTATATATGACCTGGAACGAAAATTCGTTTAAATAATATATTTTTTTTTAGAAACAATATCAAAAAAATGCCAAATAATGAAAACTTTTCAAAAATAAACCACCTTCAGCGTAGTAGCACATGATATTTCGTCGCACATAGTCGTATATGATATATTTAAATGATATTATCTTTAAATATTAAATGTCAAAAATAATAATAATTTCCACGCGGATGATGATAGTGATCAAAAGTGGATCACTTACGACAATATCAAGCGAAGATGTTTGTGTTCGAATTGTGGCAAGCAGTCGCTCAGCCAGGATTAAAAGTCAGGAAAGTTTTGATGTGAGTTTAGTGAGATTGATACAGAATCATATACTATGAACTGCTCCCCTACTGTCAAACTTTTGATTTGAACCTGTACTGTCAACAATTGAACCATCTGAAGGAAGCAATCGCTCAGAAGCGATCAGCTTTAGCTAGTTGGAGAGGATATGTGTACCGCCAGGACAATGCTAGGCTACACAAGTTGATTATGACTCTCCAGAAGTTGCAGGAACTTGGTTGGAAGGTTCTTATGCATCCGTGTTATAGTCCAGATTTGGCACCAAGTGAAAATCTACAGGCACAGTTTTTTTCTAACAAGAACGAAAGTTTCCATGAGAGAGGCACAATGAAATTACTTTATAATAGCAACAATTTATCGAACGAAATGGTGCACATTTGAATTAAATCGCATAAAAAACCTTTTTAACCAACTTCTTAGCAACTAAATAAAAACCGTTTCCAAAATGACTACAAACTAAAAAATTATTTTAAATTAATTTTCCTATTAGATTCTTTTGTGGAAACCTTTAAAAGATTCTTGGAATACCATGTATTTTGAAAGATATCAGCAATTAATCGATTACATGCTAAGGTGCTGAGCAGCTGTTATTTCCAATAAAGGACATGCAACAAAGTACCTAATATATAATTATAGACTATTTTAAATGTATTTAACTTTAGTTTAAGAATAATTTAGATTTTATGTAGCTATATAGTTTTTTGCTTCAGAATTTAAGCAGTGCTTTTTCATAAACGTTTCATTTTTTATATTTTTACCCTCATCCGACAATCGGGTGAAATTTCATTTTAAGTTAATTAGGCGTACAAAATACTCATGGGTAAAATTTTACCCATTAGGGTTTTATTTGTGACTTCTTTTGAGGGTCGGATGAGTGTTAAAAAAAATTGAATAGTTTTTATAAGCAAATTAATTAATATAATTTTGTTTTTTGTTATTGAGAAATAATTTAAACAAGTATAGGAAATGCCGTTTTTAAATAATACATATATATATTTTTTTTTTTTTTTGAATAATTGATCTAATTTTCTTATAATAAGCCCTGATGAGGATTTTCGCAACAAGCCCTATGAGGTATTATTCTACCAGCGGTCAGCAATTTCAATGCCGGATGAAATCTCGTGTTAAATAAGACATATTTTGCTTTTAAAATTCAGGAATGATGTCATTGTTGATTTATGAATAAGCATTTCTAATCAAGCTTTCTGTAAACTTCTCTGAAATTGTCCAATCTGTGAAAATATTGTTTTGTTTCGATCTCAGACCCCAAGATGCTCCTGAGTTTAGAAGCGAAGGTGTAATGCTGCCGAATGTTTATGAGTGCTTTCAGATAGTCAAAGCCTGACTTTGTTTCGTATTCGCACCTGAGCAACGGTTGAGATTAGAAGCGAAGTCGTAATGTCACCAAAAAACTTTAGGTAATTAAAATCAAAATTTTAGGACGATTAATCTTTTATTTTTAAAAATTAAAAAAAGGAGAACTTTAAATTCATAAATGGAATAAATATTGTATATTATAATTTATACAAATAATGGATGACCTTAAGAAAGAGAAATATGTGTTTTAATGCTTATTGCACATAAATTTTGTCAAAACAATCCAGAGTATTCACTATCTGATAGAAGTGATAGAAATCTGATAGCGTGATTTTTCAGTGTTCCCTGAGGCCTGAATTTTCGGATAAGTATTCTTGGGGATATTCAGACCTGAGTTTGCGCTATGCAATAGCAGGTGTTACATAAGTATGGCATCTTAATGGAAAAAGGAAATCAAGTGGTGTGTTGAATACTAAGGCCATATAATTCCACTCAGGCTTGAAAGAATGTATTGTTTTAGGCCTATTTTAACCGCTGGACTATAGCGCAGCTGTATGTATCATAAATGTACATTTCTTACATAAATATTTTCGACT
This sequence comes from Dichetophora obliterata, assembly GCA_963920525.1. NCBI lineage: Eukaryota > Metazoa > Arthropoda > Insecta > Diptera > Sciomyzidae > Dichetophora > Dichetophora obliterata. The sequence continues at coordinate 83,770,215 of OY986439.1, read as the reverse complement.
CATTACTCTACAACACAATTCTAAAGATTGTCTTAGAAGTTTTTTATTTTTTTCTGATTATAAATTTAAAGATATATAGGTTTTATACATATACGTATTTCATGAGAAACTTCATATACAAATTAATCATATTACTCTACAACTATATAAATTGTCGTGAGATAATAAAATAAAATTTAGATCAGAATTTCCTGACTTAAACTAAACATTATATATTCTTCCACTTCTGCTGGATTGTTTCTTAATCATATTAGGTATGTTTTCGTACTAACTTAAAGTAATTGTAATAGAATAGAGAGTGACATTTTGAATATAATTCTTCTCTTTCGAGCTTCAAAAATTTGTAAAATAACGCTTTCGAGCAACTTAAAGTCACTTGAATCGAGTACGGAAATAGATATAGTATGAAATAACCCATTAACCGCGGCTCCCAAACGCTTCGTACGAATTTTTTAAAATTGTATGTGCATTCTTGTATTGATCACATTAAATTTAAACTTTCTATCTTTTAACGTAGTCGAGATATGAGTTGGGTATAAAAATACCCTACCGTTGTTAATGTGTATTAAATGGGCACGAATTCCTTCTGCAACGACAGCACAGTTTAATATCAGGAATTTTCTATCAATAGCATAAACATAAATTTTTTTTGATTTTTCAACTAAATAACTTTCGACTTTGAAAATGTAGTAGTTAACGTAAAAATATTTGACACACTCCAAAAACAGTTTATACCTCTATGCTTTCTTAAAGCAACAAACAAAAAATTCAACACCTAGTTGCTACGAATCCTGACATATGATCAATTCTGCAGAAGCATTTTCATGGTTTAAAAAATACCCAACCGTGGTTAATGGGTTAATTGTCTCTTACTTTAGAGCAACGAAAACTTTTTCGAAAGCTATGTTTGCAGTTTTTGAAGAAATTTCGTTCTGTGAATATGATGAATTGTTTGTTTATATGTGCTCTAGTGAAAGTAAGAAACATTGCAAAATCTCAACCATTCACCACGAAACTCACGTTTTTAAGCAACTTAATATTATACTACTTAAACCTTCAACTACAACTTCTTGATTTTATTACTGCTCTTCTTTTGTTTTGCTCTTTTAAGTTGATAGTTGGAAACAAAAAGTCTGCTCATCAGAAAACATTGCTTAAGTAATGAAAATCACGCTCAGCACTCGTCTGTTTTAACCCCAAACTGCAGCCTGTTACTGCAGAGACGCGCACCATTGATGCTCATCATCTAACATGGTATCAAGCTTTTGGTATTAAGTGAGTAAGGAAAAAAGGAGTTAAAGAACTCATATAGAAAATTGCGATGAGCTGGCAGAAAGATGCAGAATGCAAAAATAAGTATCATCCAGAGAAGCCTTAGACTTGGAATGAATTACGAGGCCAATAAAGTGCTGCAATGCAGCACGTAGGAAACCACTTACAGCTGTTAGGATGGCAGCATTTATAAAATACTTTTTCTTTGCTGTTGTTATTGTTGTTAGTTGGGTAAGGGAAAGCGGAAGGGAGGAGTATTCAGCAGCATCATTATCAACACTTGCAGCATCTTTTAGCATCATCATCATCATCACTATTTTTAGTTTTTAGTAGTTTTTCGTTCTTTGTTATCATTCGTAAATGCATTTTAATATTGCACACTAACACACACATACAGACACGTATAAAAGCACACTAATACATATTCACAAACTAATACCAAGTTGCCTGGCTACACCTAGAGAAAGATTCAGCACGAACTAAATTACTTTTCCTGATGATGTGAATGCAACTGGAAGAGGTGGATGCTGCGCTTAATGGCGATGATGATGCTGTTGATGATGAAGATAACAATGACGACGACAGGGACAATATTGTTGACGTTGAGTTGCACCCTGAAGGTGCTCCAAAGCGCTATGCCAGCCAGTGTCTGTACACCGTGTTCTATGCGTGTGTGTTTTATTAGTGTTCTTAGAAGAACAAAAATTCGTCTTTTTTGTGTAGGGGAGCTAGGGGCTAGTTGCATCTAAATTTTAAAAATGAATTTTTTACATTTATCATTTTTGGAGAAAATTTAAAATTTGCAATTGTTATACTATGTATTCATATAAGCATAGCTTTTTTTTCCTTCTGTGATCTATTAAAATTTAATTTTTTTGAAAAAATTTCTTATTATTTCTTTGCAATTACAAAAAATATGTCGCTGTCTGAGATTGAATTAAGAAAGTTATGTACAGTAGGACTCATTGACCATTATTGGCAGACAAATAAGACCAAGCTAAGAAAAACCCAGATTTAACATATAATTGTTTGAAAATATTTTTGAATTGGTTTAATCAATATTGAACATAATATGAATCAAAAACTGATTTATTAATTTAATATTTAAAATATTTCCATATTTTAAGCGTCAATAAAATGCAAACTCATCGAATGAAGTTACAATTTGGTATTCGAGTGGTCACAGGTTTTGCTGATCACGAATCTGACATCGAAAATATAAAAAGTTTTATTTAATTGTTTTTTATTTAAAAACATTATTTAAAAATTCTTTTTTAAATATTTGTTTTTAAAATGAAAGTTTTCGTTTTAAATTTTCTATTTTAATATATGTTTTTAAACTAAAAAATGTTTACTAGAAAAGTATTTTTAAAAAAAATGTTTTAAAAACGAAAAATTTTGTTTTTAATTAACCTTTAAAAACATTTGTCTTAAACTTAAACGAAATTGTTTCAAGCTCTATTTCAAAAACAAATTAGTTTGACATGAAAACAATTTTATTAAATGTTAACACATATTTCCTCTAGAGTACCCAAAAAAATGGCTCTGCGAAGTTGTTTGCTAGATGTTACTAAATTTATTTTATTTGAAAATAAAATAATATTTGTCTGAATCTCCTAGCCATTTAATATTTAAGTCATAAGAAAACTGCAATCATTTTTGCATATTTTAGGACAACATCCACGTTGGACTATTGATGTTATAGTTTTGAAAACTTAGCAACAAGAACCACTTTGAAGTGAAAGCAGTGAAACAAATTTAAAGAAGTGACCGCTTCCGTTCCGTGTGGAAGAATTTTTTTTTAAATGAACAGTATTTTTGCTTTCTTTGCAAATGCTAATCTAGACTATTTCAATCTTAAATTAAAAATTAACCAAGTTTTGTTCCGGATCATTTGTTGTTTGTGTTTGCAATGCAAATTAAAATCAAGATAAAAATCTTAGGAAGAAAAAAAGCAGCTCTTCTTAAAAAAAGTATTAAATGCTTGCCTTTTTTTGAAAACAAATTGATATAGAAAGAAGTCAGCTGTTCCAACTTTCCCCGTTTTTGGGGCATATAGTAACACTAATGGGAAACACAATTAATCAAAACTTTTAAAATTTTTATTTACTTATTAAAATAAACTAAATGATAAGTTTCCTCAGAAGCCTTATCAATTTCTTGTTAAAGAATGAGATTACAACTTATTAAAAAAAAAAAAAAATATAGAAAATCCAAAAACATTAATGCATCGCTAATTTTCTTCAATAAGGTCATAGTACAAAAACCTTAAAAATTAAGTTAAATACGCAGAAATCTTTGTCTTACAATGATTCATAATAAATTCAATTTTAGAACCGATATATTTTTAAATTCCTGCCAGAGACAAGATTTTGTGACTAATTCATTTAAGTATATTTAAAATTTACTTACATAAAAATGTCTATATCGCAGATTTTTTTTGGTGGTCTTATGATGTTTGAATTAAACTAGTTCAAAATTATTCGCATATTTTATGTTAAACGTATTCTTTTGGATAATATGGACCAATTTCCTCTGTCTGTTAAAAACTGAAAATGCTTCTCCCAAAAAATCAGTTTTTTTAATTGTCATGTTATTGTAGATTATAATATTTTTATCAGAAATTAAATAAATAAGAGTAAAAGAACTCCATTAAGATTATTCGACAAGGACCCCCAACCAATTCAACAATATTACTATAAATCTTATTCAACATTTTTTATTTTCAATTCCTTTTGAACCGTTTTAATTTTAAAATTTTTTTTTATTGTTTTCTTTTTTTACGTATCTTTACATGAAAATATGTCGAAATAATAATGAAATATGAATTGTACGATTATTCAGCTGCTTTTTCCAACACTTGTATTTATTTTAATATTCTAACTCATCTGTACATATTGACGCTTCATAAGATTTTGGATGGTTACTTCTTCTCAACCATCAGGCTTTTGTTTTCTTCTTAACAAAATTTAAAAATAGTTGGAATACAAAGATTCCATGTTTGCACTGAAGAAAAAACTCATTTTAAAATTAAACACGATGTATTTAAATTCAATGTGTTCATTTCTATACAAAATTTAAAAAATTTTAAATTTTCTGATTTGGGTCATTACAAATCGTATATACCGCTTGTTTTCGGAACAAAATTCGACCTCTTGAAATGTGATAAAATAAGTAGAGTAGAGGGGGGTAATGTCGTGCACTCAACTTTAAAGTGCTCGTAAAGCCGTACATGACAAGCGAATACAACGAGTAAGCATCCGATCGAAAGATAATTTGGTTGGTAACATTTATGTGTAACAATATTCGTGTAGCATGAAATCGTGTTAGTAGAAATTAAAAAAAAATGTGCACGACATTACCCCCCCTCAAAATTTGTGGGGTAATGTCGTGCATTGTATTGTAAAGGTATCAGAATGTGTGAAAAACGATAGGCAGTGGTTCGATTCAAGAAGATATAGCATTATTGTTTATTTATTTATTATTGTTAATTATAAGGCAATATACACAAGTTCGAAATATGATCAGAAAATACAATTTTATGAAAAGAAAAGTGAAAATAGGCAATTTGCTATATTAAACACGGAAAGAAAAACAATATTTTTTCAAAAAGTGCTTGACATTGAGAAAAAATTTTGGAAAATTTTATTTTGATTGTAGCGTTTTGTTATGGCTTTACGACTCCCTTGGTACACTAGGGCGACCGCGTTTCCTTCCTTTTTCTTTTCTGTATAGTGCACGACATTGGCACACATCAAATGCACGACATTGCCCCAAAGGTCGTTTTCAAGGTTGACTTCGACAAATCGGTAAAGAACAAAAATTTTTTCGATCACAATACATCTTTTTTTTCGGCGGAAAATTTGCTTTAAGAAAACACTTACCTGGTATATTTTCCTGCGAGACAAATAATTTTTCTGATCCGATAAAAAAACACTTTCGTCGTCCCGAGAACGTGCGATTTTTAAAAAACGTCGCACATATTGCCCTTACACATGGATATTGCTAGTATTGTATGCATGAGCTCTGTAGGTCAGTAGGCCCATACCTTACCAACGGCTGGTATATCATTAAATTTTTTATGCAAAAAAAGCCAGTGCATGACATTACCCCCTGCACGACATTACCCCCTTCTACCCTACGTATCGAGATAATGAATTTCAATTATGCGAGGAATGGAGAAAATCCAGCAAATTTTCAAAAATTAATACATGGATATATTTTTAATATTTTTTTTTTAATAAAGTCTTGAAAAAGGTATTAAATTCTTTTATAAAAAAATTTTCGTGCGATTCTAAAATGTCAAGTTTAATTAGGTGTTCAGCTTCGAACACATTTCTTTTAATTTTTACTAAGCTTTTCTTAAGCAGTTTTTTTAAGCAAAATGTTAAAAAATGGCTTTAAACAGATTTCATCAAAGTAAAACCATACGTATCAAGAATATGCCTTAACATTTAACATTTTCTAAACAAAAATTTTAAGAATATTTCTGAATATATAAAATTTTTAAAATTTATGTATTGAAGAGAACACATTGAAATATAATTTTTTTTTTTATTTTAAAACAGTCCACCCTTCATTGTATATCATTGTGCTCTAAGAAAACTTTTTAACGATTAAAAAGGAAAAAACATGAAAATAGTTTTATGTAACAACTTATCATAGGTTACCACGATATCGCAGGGTTTCAACATATTATTTTATTAACAAGAAAAGTGAATTTCTGATAAAAAATTAGACTATAAATTTAAACTAGTGTCGCCTGTGGTCGAATTTCGACCAAATCAAAAGCAAACTGTCTTTTGTTTTTTTTATTTTTGTTGAAAAACATTTATCATAGTTAAAAAACATTACATTAATAAATACTTTTGTCTTAAACATATCCACAACTCATTTTACGTACTCTGTACTCGCTGTTATCAGAATCAGAATGTCTAACAAATTTTCATGTATTGATTACGCTGATTATTGTTTATGTTTGTTTCTCGTATTCAGCCTTACCACAGTAGGCGTTGTCGACATCAAATAGCGACGACTAGTGTAAAATTGGTATCGGCGTTTTCGTTTTCGATAACTATTCCAAAAATATTTTTATTTAGGAATTGTCGTCCTAGCTGATACAAATTAGCTGATACAAATTAAACAAAAACTTAATGTCTACGTCGACTCAAAGTGACGATATACAATCGACGACGACGATGACGTCGACGACGCCAACTGTGGTAGGGCTGATTGTTTCAATGTTCATTTTGCCGTTTCTTTAGTTTTCACGGAATTCTCGCGTCACTTATTTTTTAAAAAATGAGCAGCGGACGTTAGTTGTTTTCTTCATTTACTAAAATACTAATAACGCAATTTTAGTGAAGTGGACACATTTTAACAAATAAAATAATATATTTTAAGATCTTTATGGATTTGAGGTCACTTGGTGCAAAAAAAAAATTATTTCAGTACAAACATTTGGTTCTTGAAAATCCTTGAATGATATGAAAATATCAAAGTTTTTCCTTTGAATATATTTTTAGATCATATAAAGCCCATTTTCTCCAAAAATCTTAAAAAAATTCTCAGTGGCTTAGCGTCAGGTCTGAAAGGTATAAAAGACGAACAAACAAACAGTGTTGTCGTTTAACAGCCGTTGAAAGTTACTTATGTCAACTTTTTTTAAATAGAAGTAACATACCAAATTTATTACATTTTATACATTTTTGGCTAATACGACTAAAACTGTATGAAATATGGCATTTCTCTTAATTTGTGGATGTCGTGTCATGAGTACGGGGTTCGTAAAAGTAAAGATTTTCCACTACACAAAATGACTAAACGCGCCTGAAGAAGTTTTCATTTCAAAAATTCAATTATTAAATCTACAGTTGTTGGAGGTAGATCGCAGCTACATTGTAGGTATAAAAGAAATAATTGGTTACGTCATGTGTCTATTTACCACTGGGTTCATTGAATGAAATTACTTCATTCTGTTCAGGTTATCAGTTCCAGAGAGCAATTAAGAAACAGCAACAACAACAATGCCACACAGCTTTGTTGAAGTGTTCTGAGTCACTCTCTTCTCTCTCGTGTATGCTACAGCAACGATGTTCAACAGAGCTGTGTTGCTATTGGTTTGCACTGTCCCATTGGGAAAAAGGTTTTATAATTGCGCAGTTTTACTTATCTTAATGACAACTTATTCGAATAAATAAGAATAATTATATTCTGCAAATGTACTCGAAAATACATTTCCAGTGATGTGAATATGCTGACGTTAACACAGCTAAAATGGTACCACAATTTTTTTTGTTTGCGTAATAATATACAAATCTTAATGCATACATAAAATTAATTAAATTGCTTTCGCAATTAAATTTTTGTATGTATTGTTTTAATTGCCTGCTGATAATCCTTCACTGCACTATTCCAAGGAGCACTGTATAGGCTAATGCATTGCATTAATATTGCAGTAGAACAGGAATTTATTGCAAGATTTGACTAAAATATTTTAAAAGTACTAAGAAATCGACTTGCTACGACATAACCCTCTAACTAGCTGTTATATTTGCTAGACCCCAGCTCCCCTACATGTGTTAGTTGGTTGGTGTGCATTGAGCAACTTTTCTCGCTGCCCCTGTGCAATTACATTTTGAGATGTGCTTAAAATGTTGTTAGCCATATGCTCAGTGGAGAGGTTCATCTACCTTTTCGCTTTTGTCTGGCTTAGTTTTTGTCTCAAACAGAATAAATGATGTTAATTTATGTGTTCACGGAAATATTAGTTAGCATCTAATGGCATATATGTGCAGTGTGATAATCTATGAATGTAGTGTTTCTGTAGTTTCTGCATTTAAACATATTGAAGATAAGAAAGACAGTAATCAACATAAAGTTTCAACAACAAGCTTTTAACTGCTAATTGGAAGCTTATATAAAGCACTTTACTAAAATTTTATTATTTGATTGGTATGTTTTTTTTTTTTATGAAAAAGTGTCCCCACCAGATCATAGCAGATACTGCATGAGACATTTTTAAAAATCTTCTGAGTGAAAAAAATTTTTTGGGCAAAACATGCAAACCAAATGGGACTGTATGAAAAAAAAGTAGTCCGGTTTTTTTCGATTAAAGTGCTTTCTCCCATCCTGAAAAACAAATGTCATTAGCACGTAAATATATTTATGGAAATAGAAAGATATGAAAATGATTTTTCAAAGAATGTTAGGAGTAATGAATTACTAGAAGTGATTGTGACAGTACGACTTAGTGCGTGGCCTGCATATTGATCGGTCCTGCATTTTTCGGGATTTTATCCAACGATCTTTAAATTTGTAAACAATTTGTTTGTATCATTACAAATAAAAAAATCACATACAACACGCTTTGAAATCCTAAATTGCTTCATTTTCAGAAAAGTTACATGTCTATATCTTACAACGCGCTTAACAAAAAGATGTTTAATATAATGGTTTTTCTATAAAAAAAAAAAACTTAAAATCTAGCAAAAGCCCTAACAAAATAAATTTCGCAATCAAATAAAAAATTTTTTAAAAGATTTAAAAATATCAAATATAATTTTTTGCTTGATCTTATGAATTAAACCGATTCTATAACCGAGACAACATCCTCAAACCATGACGTTGCCTTTATCATATTTCGCAGAAACTATAGAGAAATGTTGATAAAAGCGTTACCATTTTGGTCTGCGTACCGACTTCAATCCGTCAGAACCTTTGATGTAAAGCTATCAGAATACAGTTTGGTTCGGCATTTCGAAATTGTCAATCATGCATGCTTGTCGATTTTTTTGGAAAAATTAATGGTTGTTTTATGCTTCTATATGTTGCTATGCCACCCTCCAATGCTTTACGTTGAATTGATTTGCGTGATATAAAAAACACAATTTACTCTAAATAGACCTTGTTGATATAAATTTACCCCTTTTGTTGTCCTAATGATTTTTCTAATCTTAAAGTTCGAGAAATAACAAATTGGACACACGACTCATAAATCTAGATGCTTCTCCTGTTTTCCAATTCATACTACAATAAACTAAAATTGTGGTTTTAACTCACGTGGATCGGTATTCTTATTCATCATTTATAAACAGCCTAACACAAAGAGTTTGCATGAAATATGGTTACTGTTTGCATACACCAAATTCTACAATTAATGAGTTAAGGTCTTCTTGCTCATGAATTTTGAAAAAAAATTTCTTGACCCAGTTGCTTATTTGGTAGTAGTTTTTTAACTCGGTTTTGTTCTTGTCGTTTCTTGAACGTGTGGCTTTAAAACAAAATTAATTTTCGCAGCAGTCGGTGGCGAATAGCATAAAATAATTAAATAAATTTTATTTTCATTGCCCAAATTAGAACAATATGTTATATACGAAACATTTAAATAATTATTAAATTGTTCTAATCTGGGTAATGAAAATATAATATTTTAATTTTTTTCTAAGTAAAAACATTAAAATGTTTCAATTCATTTTTGTAACCACAAAACAATGCTTCTTTTCCTCGGTTTTTCCCTCGTTCGTTTTATTGAACGTGTCGCTTTTGCTATTGATTCCAAAATGAATTTATGAATAATTGGAAGTAAATTTTTTTTTGTGGATTTAATTGTGAGTTTTTTAGATCAAGTAAGTTTAAAGAAGGCAACCACAACAACAACAACTCTGTATAGAGTCAATCACACAGCAGACTTGATAGCCTGTTTCGAAAATAGCTTTATTTCCTCTTCAGTAGTCTTGAGTGATTCAGCTGTGACCAATCCACTGCTTAGGTCTTATATGATTTAGCACCTGTTTGAATACACTTCTATGAAGTACATACTATCATTGGCCATTTTTTATCAAAGGATTAAAGAAGTAAGTATTTTTTATTTAATATTAATTATTTAATTATTAAATACTATTTTTAATGGAAGGAGCTTTCTATGGACAAGTTCTATGGAAGGAGCTTTCCGAAAAGCTGGTACGCAAAAGTTGAGCGGCCTGAAAAATAATGTTCTTCCTTAGAAGAAAATGAAACGGGTTCAACTAAGAGCGATCTGCAGATGATCGAAGAAAAAGAATGAATGCAATCAAGGAACTTTTCATGGGAATCTGTTGAGCTCAAGTGGAAGAACACGTTTTCTTACGAAATAGCAACTTGAGTTGTGGACATAAGAAAACGTCCCAAGGAGCCATGCCAGGTGAATACGGAGCTAGTGGAACGGTATGAAAGTTTATTTTGGTCAAATAGTCATCGGTGCATTTTCGTAATAAAGAACCACGAGTTGTTTCTCCATTTTTCCCCCACTCAAATGTTCTGTTTTTAAATTTTATTTATAACATCAGATTTTTTATTTTATTTATTATATCCGTTTTGTTTGTATACTTGACGAGTTTTAAAGGTAATCTGGGTATGAGTCTTGCTGCAGAGTTGGCTAGGGGTTTGCCTAGTATTCCCACTTGGCTGGGAGTCTTTTAATGATTATGTTTCTTATATTAGAGATTGTGATTGTGTTGACATTTCTTATTACTAGTAGTTTTCAGAAGGAATTGGGGCAGATCAAGTGTTTTCGTCTGCAAGATTTGGATATCAGACATGCTTGATGTATTGCTTCTACTTCTGCAGTAAACACAGACTATGAAGTATCGATATCATTTTGATTTATGATTCGTTTACTACGCTAAATCCAACGAAGTCTTCAGTTTTTAAACGTCAGTTAATAACAGATTCCAGTCAATTTAGATAAAGTTTGTTTAAAGAATGTAAAAACAACAACAGCAACTCACATAGAGTCAATCACCCATCAGACTAGACAGATCTGTATCGGAGGCTGCTACACCCTCATCTTCAGAAGTCTTGAGTGATTCAGCTGTCACTGCTTAAGTCTTATATGATTTGACACTTGTTCGAAAGAATTAGCAAGATTTTTTTCTCATCTGCCATTTTATCGTACGACATTAAAACAGTAAGTATTTTTTAGAGCAAGCCTAAATATTTGACTCTATATATAGTTGTTATTGTTGTTGTTGCCTTCTTGAAACTGTTGTTGTTTTATAACGTGTCAAGTGGAATCTTTTCCCATTTGGTGAAATTTTGTTTTATTATGATTGCTTGTAAGCTCCAATGTGGGAAGACACGAATTTTGAAGACACGATAAGGAAGCGTACGGGCTAATGTCCATATCTGTGGATATATATTTTTATTTCCTGCTGCGTTTTTGGTTGCAGGTTGATTTGTTTTTTCTATTTTTATAATTTAGTAGAACTTTGAGATCCATTGAAATGAATAAATTTTGTGCCCAAAAGTCCTGTTATGCCGGTCTATCATTTAGTCTATAATTTAAAATTCTAATGAATATTGAAAGAAAAAGATAATAAGCAACTAGAACTGTCGACAACCCTTGTAGAGTTAAAGGCTTGATCTAAAAATAGCTACTGCTTTCATGTCATATGATTAAGTGGTCGATGAGAACGTTAAAGGCGCCTGTTACACGTTCAATATTTATTGTGATACTTGGATCGCGATCCAAATTCATGGATTGATGGATCGCGGTTGAATGCTATACGTTCCATATTTATCGCGTCAGTATTCATACAATTTTTGCTAAGTGTGCTCACGAAAATCTAACTGCACAAGTACTTAAATGCGCAGGCAAATGAATACCGTGAATGCCGCTAATTTTTATTTCACCGCCTACTGCCGTATCGCGTATTGATGACACAAAATATGCTACACGTTCAATATTTATTGACAGTTTTGCGATCCGCGATCTAGATTTAAAAATATTTAAATATTTTATAAATATAATAAATAAAACACGCTCAATAAATATCACGATACTATATATTGATCAATATATATTGAACGTGTAACAGGCGCCAAAGTTCTTACGAATTTGTTCCAACACGTGTCAAATCATGTTGTTGGTGTTGTTGTTGCCTTCTTCAAACTTATGCTATGTTCACACTGAGAGCTAAATGAGCATTTAGAGCAATTACTGTATATGTTTGTCTCTGTTACTCCTACAACGAGTAAAGTGAATGTGGATTCCGTAAATGCGCATTTACCTCTCAGTGTAAACATAGCGTAACTTGATCTAAAGCTCACAATTAAATGCATGTAAAAATTTAAAAAATAAGATCACACTTAATTGTCAATGTTAATTTAGAGTTTATTGACGTAAAATATGTACAATAAATATGCTCTTTTAAAACACCTGTGTACAATTTTTTTCCTTTCAATTTTGTAAAAATATTCTGGCTAACTGGTGAAAGTAAATTTAAATGAGTAATTTCAGCAAGTAATTCATGCGTAAACAGCAATTAGTGCTTGAAAACTTTTTAATGCACAATAAGTTGGGGGCAGAAAAAAGGACGCAAATAAACATCCACATCCGCACCAATGATAGTCGAGCGATGATCATTAATCATAAATAATTAATGTGTGCATAACTGCATTATTATTAATGCTTTAATATATACACAAACATAAATTAGTATTAAGGCCTTTTTGCATTAATTAAGTGCCAGTATTTTTTCATATTAGTTGCAGTCATAAAAATGTTTTTGAGGAAAAAAAACCAAAAAAATATTAATATAATAAAAAAAAAATAGCTATAAATATTATTTGCTTTAAGTTCGTGGATCAGAAATTCTGAGTCGATTGGCTTAAAACATTTTCAAATATTTTTTTATTTTATTGTGCTGAAAAAAAATTTTTGTCTTAAGGACTTTTTCTCATAAAACTCGACATAAAGACTTACTTATTTTTTTTTTATTTTTCGATAGCTCATGATGTGTAGCATACGTTTTCAAAGCGGTTTGGCCGATAGCGATTGCACAAAAAGTTCTCGCATACGAAAGGAACCCATATTTTCATAAACGCACTCGAATAAATCGTTTACCACATCTTAAAACGTGTTTTCTGAAAAATCATGTTTTTTAAACTGATCTCCACGAACTCAAGAATTTCAGGAACTACTCTGCAGATTGTCTTGGTTTTTTTTAAATTAGATAATTTATTGGATTTTTTACCTAAGTTTAGGTAATATCGGCTGGTTGTTTTTTTTGAGAGTACTTTAAAGAGCGATATATGGGGAAAACGCTACTACAAATTCACATCTCTGAAATTTATGTAATTTTCAACTATACATTGATATTACTAGTTCCAGCTCCAATAAATATAGTATAATTTATAAAGTTTTGTGTTTTTTTTTATATCTGATGACATGAACGTGTTTTGCGGTGAAAGCCGTTCGGGTACCTTTTTTCAACGTGACGTTTGATAGCGTATTGGCACTTCACATTGCACTTTTATTCATCAAAAAATTATTTTCTACACTTTTAGAATCAATAAAAAACGGCCAAGAACTCAATGTGTTCATTTACTTCCTTTCATGAAAGAATTAAATCAAGAACATAACCGTGTTTTTGGTCCTCTAGAGAGAACCTGCTCTTAACACATGTATTGACTGTGTTGGTTAATCAATAATAACTACCATCGATTTAGTTTAAATTGCAGGTGCTCTTACACTATCACAAGGAGCAGCACATGTAGTTTATGATACATTACATAATTTTATGTATATAACCTTTTATAAATTAAAAATTTCCATATATTTACATTCTGACAAGCTTCCCAGTGGGCATTTTAGCTAGCGATACGCAAAAGAATGCATGCTAGTAGTGCTCTTATTGGCGTCAATATAACTTCCATGCTCGCTGTATTGATGAGTGCTTCTGTAAGGCCTGCCTTTTGAAGGTTTGGAGTCTTTTCATGTTATTTTATATGAAAAATTTTTTAAAAAAAATTAGAAAAAATTATAAATGATCAGATAAATTAAAAAAAAAAATCAAAACTTAAAAAAAACATCAAAAAATATTTTTTTTTGTCCAAGTTGGGTCGCGAACCCAGGTCTCCGAAATCCAACACATTACATATTACATTAAATGAAAACTTTTATATGGAAAAATTCTAAGTCTTCTCTATTATTTTTGTATGCCCAAATTTTACAATCCAATTCCAAAAAATTTTTAAATGAACAGAAAAATTTATAAAATAATGCAGATTTTAAAAAAAGTAAAAAAAATTTTTTTGATTCGGGCTGGGTCTCCCAAAAGCTTACTTTCTATGTGTAAAGATACAAAATAAGCTGAAGTTCGTTAACAACTGAGGTAGACGAGTGGATAAGATGCCGGACCGCCAGATGAGAGGACGTTGGTTCAAATCTGGAAATTGTCAAAAGTTTTTCTATTTCAAGTTGATATTTATATTGCTTTTCTTTCTAATGTATATTCTCAAAAAGGGCTTCTAGCAGGATTCTTTAGAGTCGCGAGAAAGGAAGGCCTAGAACATTTTCTCGTTTCATATAAAAAAGTTAATGGGCTTCGAAGGGCTAAGAAATTCATATGATAGATAGCCTGCCAGAAGCGCTTCAAAGCCCTGCTTTTGCCCATTGGATATAATGATAATTCGACGTAGTATTAGTGTATGTTTGTGTGTGTGTGCGTATTATGTTTAAACCTCAAGAACTGTATTATTCTGTTACTACTATTTATTATGGCTGCATTTTACAGCTGTTTTCATATAAGCTTCTGTCCATTCTTTTATGCGAATAAGTGAGTGTGTGTAAGTCCATGTCCTTTTTAACATAACAATGGTGTAGGCGACAAAGCACATACCATTACAATTTATTTTTTTTTTCATATATCATCATATTTCGTTTTCTTTTTTGCGAGTCGTTTTGTTGATGCTGCTTTTGTATCGTCGTGACCATAAAACGGAAACGCGCTTAACCGGAAATCACGAAATTTCATAAATTGTATACAATTTTTTTTTCACTGCTTGCAGTTTTTCATTGTTGTTGCTGTGTTGTTGTTATTATGAATGTTGTTCTTCCGCTTTTATTATGCCTGAACTATTTTGATAAAATTTTATTTTCAAATTTTTTGTTATCCCTGTAAAAAATAATGTTTTGTAGTGTGTAGGTATGTGTGTTTTTCTCTGGGTAGTAAACGGAAAATACAATTTAATGATTTTTATCTCTTGAGTGCAGTTAAGATACATTTTTTAAACTTTTTGATAAAATTTTATACATTAAAAAAAAAATTCTGCATGGAGGACTCTGCCTTAAGGGCAGGTTCTCATCTAGAGGTTCGAAAACACGATGATGTTCTTGATTTTTTTTTCATAGAAGGAAGTACATGAACAACTTGGGAACAACAAAGTCACCAAAACGGTCTTCATCCCACAGCACGTTCATGTTTTCTGATATAAAAAGCCAATCAATTTTAAAAATTATTTTATTATTTTATATAGTATATTGATATATTTTGAACCTATAATATCAATAAATAGCTGAAAATAAGCAAAATGGCCGGCATTTGAATTTTAAGTAGTGTTTTTTTACACTTTGCGCTCTTTAAAGTTCTCAAAAAAAAAAAACGAAACCGGTCAATACTATCTACATTTAACTTTAGGATCCAATAAATTCTATCTACTTTAAAATAATAAAAAAAAAATCCAAGTCAATCTATAGATTAGCTCGTGAGATAGCGTGGAGACCAGTTTGAAACACATGATTTTTCAGAAAACGCGTTTTAAAATTTGGTTAACTATTGTTTCGAGTGCTTTAATGAAAATATGGGATCCTTTCGTTTGCGATAATTTTTTTATGCATTTTTTTATCAGAAACAATGCAATTGAGTTGAATGCAATGAAATTAAAACAAATGGTATACATCATAAACTACTGAAAAATAGAAAAAGTTGACTTGAAATGAGAACCTGCTCTTAAGTGAAAGTTATATTTGGTAGGGATAATTCGAATTAATTAAAACTTAATAATTCAAGTTTTTTTTTTTATAAATCGAAGCTTATTTGCATATCATTAGTTCGAGAGATTTACTTAAAGTCCTTTAAATGGAAATATTAAAAAAAAATTAATAATATGCGAACGATATTGAGCATAAATGTTTGATTTTTTAAATTAAATCAATAAATTGTTCCGTTGTGCAGAAATAATTTAATGCATCTACATTTATAGGCATTCATTTTTTTAATTTAAAAAACATATTTGTCATTTATTAATGTCTGTCTAAATCAAAAGTATATAATATTTAACAAAGTACTGTACCAACTTTTTCCAATCCGTTGCATTTAAACGCTATCTGCCTTAACTCTTGAGCTGCTTACCTAAAAAAAAAAATTAATATTATGCATTTATTTTTGTTGGGCTGGAAAAATTTATAACAGTTAATTTATATAAAATTGCATTATTATGGTAACTTAAACAATGAGACAAACCTCAGCTTTGGCACGCCACAAAATTTAATTCAGTAATTATTGCAGCAGGATTGCAAACATTTCTGCACAGTTAGACATACTGGCATGCATTCCTACAAATATACGGATGTTTTTCAAAACTTTGCATTTACTTTGGGAAAGTTATTTTGGTTAGGAGTTTATTTTGTGGTTACTTTCAGTTGTAAGATGAAGTGTGTACGCCGTTAAAACGATTTGAGGTTGCGTAATTAAAATTTACGTTTTGACAAAAACCAAAGATAAAAATTTTATTCTGAAAAATAAAAATGTCCTTATATTTAGCAAAAATTTTGTATAGCAATTTTTTTTGTAGAGGCACCAGCCGTTGCAAGGCCTCTCCATGAATAAATTTTAGACGTAGAATTACGTCCTACAGCGCGATTTGTATGGGGGTCATTTTCACGAATTTTTTCAAAGTGATATTTGACACTTTGGGGTATACCTACAGCCTTTAATATTCATCGTACAAAGAAAAAAAAATGCCAAATTATCAGTTTTAGTGGGAATAAAACGAATATTTAATAAAATAGCAAAATTTAAGAAGATGAAAAATTCATATATTCGTATGAGAAATGCTCAAGCTGCTTAGCTGCAGTAGCTGTTTTTAAGGTTGTTGTTGTGTTTGCTTGTTTGGTTCGTAATCACGTCGTTCGTTGTTGTGCTGCTTTTGTTGTTGTTGTTGTTTTTTATAAATATGTATGTAAAGCATACATATATAAATACTCATCAGTTGCTTTTCATTTTTATTTTTTACCCAGATAACCAATCGGCTCGGTACTTTTAAAAGCACTGAAGCGGACCGTTTCGATGTCAGCAAACTAAGCAATGTGTGTTTCATATAAGCGTACCATATATTAAGTTGTATATTAATGTTGATTTTCTATGATATAATACAAATTCTAAATGTTTAATAGTTTAAATCATTCTTGATTTTTGATACAAATGCTAGTTGTTTGATACTTTAAAATCGTTGAAATTGCAAATAAAATTGCAAATAAAATTGAGCTTTAGGTCAGGTTAGAACAATTAATTGCTCCAACGAATTTTTTCCAAAGAAACAACAACAACAATATTTTCAATATGAAAAGGAAAACATCACTAGCTGATTAATTTGTTATCTGTTTGATTAAATAGTTAGACCAGTTAATTGTTCTTACCTGACCTAAAGCTCAATAAACGATTTTAAACTGTCAAACAACTAGAATTTGTATTTAAAATGAAGAATGATTTAAACTATCAAACAATTAGAATTTTTATTTAAATCAAAGAAAATCAACATAATAAATAACAAGGTCATATAGAAAAATTTAAGTTGCATATTAATTTTATTTGTTGTTAAACACTTGTTACATTTTCTTAAAATAGTTTTTATCAAGTTGCAACAATAAACTAAAGAATAAACGGAAACTCAACTGATTAAATGCATATTTCAGAGTTTTTTGGCGAACGGGTGAAAAGAGCGGGAAAAAAGACAAGAACAAACGACACATAAAGCGAATATGGCATAAATTTAAATTCGAATCTTGATAAATACAAAAAAAGGACTTTACAATTGTATAGAGAACGGTTTAAAGGTACAAAACACGTCGTTTTCATACCACCAAATCAGACGCTGCCGTTTTAAGTACCGTTTAGCTGGAACAGTCACATTCATGGCTTGTTGGGTTGTAATACAATAGAGAATACAGATGCATGTAGCTAGAGAGCCAGTATGTGGCTACAAGAAATGTACTACTACTAGTTAAGGTTGCCAGTTAAATTTTGAAACAATTCCGACAAAAAGTTACTTTTTTCACATTAACATAAATTAAATACAACAAAAATTACCATGATAAGCCCTTTAGGAAACAAAGCTCTTCGAAACCACTTTCAAAGCACTTTTCAAAACCACAATAGCGCTTTGTTCTCGTTTTAAATAGAGCTTTATTTAACATTGTCATGCCATTGGAAAGAAGACCTTTGTTCTCGCTATGAAAAGTGATTAAAAAAGCGCTTTGCACTCCCTTCGGAAAGAGCACTTTCTTTGTTCGCACCTGCATTCGCGACTTCATTTTCGATGGCGTATATTTATGCCCGATGTAATATTTTAAATTTACGTTTTGAACATCCTAACCACTTGCCACTAATTTTATTATCTTTTTTACTTTATAAACGATTTAACCTTATTTTTCACTATTTTGCTGTAACATTTTTTGACGAATTAAACTTTTTGCAAATACTAGTGATGAATAATGATGAGAAAACGACAAGCGATGTTAGTGATGAGAGTACGATTAGTCAGCAGAGTATATAACGAAAAAGAACGAAGAATCTTGAAAGCAAACAGCTTTTTTTAAGCTGAATTTGTAGCGGGAGCAAAGCACTTTTCAAAAGCACTATTCATAGGCAGAGTGAAGACCTTTTTACTTAATTTTTAATAAAGAACTTTAAAATTTCCGATAGGGAAGATAAACAAAAAAGTGTCCACCGCAATAAAAAATATCAAAAATCCCAGGATCATTAAAAATGACTGCAAAAATTCCACGCGTTTTAAAATTACCACCAAAAATTCCATATGCATTTAAAATTGCCACAAAAATATCATTCGCATTACAAAATACCACAATAAGTCCCATTTGTACAAACAATTTAAAAATGTTGTTTCTTTGGAAAAATTCCTTAGAGCAATTAATTATTCTAACCTGGCCTTAAGCTCAGTATACGATTTTAAACTACCAAACAACTAGAATTTGTATTTAAAATCAAGCATGATTTAAACTATCAAACATATAGAATTTGTATTAAAATCATAGAGAATCAACATAATTAATAACAAGGTTTATAAATAACTTTCAACTGTAATTTAAAAAAAAATTTAGAAATACCACAAAGAAATTTTGCTTACTAAAACAAAAAAAAAAATTAAGAAGAATATTACCAAACTCCCACGGAAATAAAAAAAATACCCAGCTGTATTTCCACGCCAATTAAAATATACCACGCTGAAATAAAAAATTTAATAGTAATTCCCAAAAACAAAAATTGCTAGAGGGAATCAGAAACTACTACGAATGGGATTTTTCCAACATAACTGGCAACGTTGCTACTAGCTGCTGATATTGTTGTTTGGTTCTGCATGCTATGCAAAGGGCCGTTTTTCACTCGGCATTTTTATGAGCAATAATTGCTTTCGCAGCAAGTAGTTTGTTGACTACTCGGGTTGAAAGGGCACTTTTGTAAACCCCCTCATGGAAGTGAATAATTAGTTTGTCGCTTGCGGCAAAGGCAATTATTGTCGAGTGAAAAGCGGGACAAAGAGATCTTGCTACCAGATCAAGAGAATAATTGCTCTCGGAGAAAAATTTGCTTTCGCCGCAAGCTCGAGAATTTTCGTGTGTGACGAGTGACATTGCTCGAGAATTGCCGAGTGAAAAGCGGGACATAGTAAGCAAAGTTCTGTTTATTTTCTGTGGACGATTCGGTTCATCCCCTCTAACGCTGCTCAACAGCTGTGATCATGCTCTTCTCTGTGCGTCGTTGTTTTAGATTTGCTTAGTAATTGTTGCTGGTTTAGTTATGAAATTTTTTTATATGTTTTTAATTCTTACTCTCTGGCAATAGGGTAGCTACAGTCAGTATATGACAGTCGAACTTTTTTTAACAAAAATTATATCAGCTCATATAAATATATGTGTGTCGACAAGGAATAACGACTAAACTCAAATTACCGTAAAAACCGATGTTTTTATTGTACTTATTCCGACCTTTTTTCTGAAATATATGAAACGTTACAGACGGTAATAGGTGCAGAATTAAGTGGTAATCTATTCTGTGCAAAAAATATTTTCCTGCATTCTATCAAAGATTGGCAATGAAGAAAATACCATATAGCTTTTTTACGATATTTTGAGTTTAGTCGTTATTCATTGTCGACACACATATATAAATATAATTATAAAATAATTTATTGATGTAAACTGTTTAAAAATATAACGCTTGTGATATGTGAATGTAGCTATTCAATTACTACTGTTTATATAAATATATTTATCACGTCTTTTGTGAACGTTACATAATATATATGTAACGGAAATATATAATTTATATGTATGAACATAAAGTTAATTCTATATATATATATATATATATATATATATATATATTTATATAAATATAAATATACATATATATGTACATAAGCTTTCAATTTATTCAATTAACTTTATGTTCATATATATGAATTATATATTTCCGTTATAGTACCACTTTTACTAAAAACAAATCGTTGTAATAATATATATATATTTTAATAAATTGATTTAAACTATTTTAATATGACATACTTCAATTGTCATATGCCGACTGTAGCTACCAAATTTCCAGAGTAGAAATTCAGAATATCTATAAAAAAAAGACATAGTTTCGATAGTATCGTAAGTATAGACGTAGGATTCCTTTTTATATAGTAATAGAGAGAAATTCTGGTTTTTTCAAAAAGTAATTCAAAACAATTTTAAATTATTTCTTCTTCTAAATAAAAATTATTCAAAAACAAATTGAAATTCATGCAAAAATTTGTTTTGTTTTCGTTAAGCTTTCGTTTGATATTTTTAGTCATGAATTTATTGTTAATTTGTTATGTTGGTTAAAAGTAAATGTAATTCAAAGTTATGTTTTTAATAAATGGAAATAAATATTGGAAAAATTTGAATTATTTATTTTTCCTGTAATAAAGAGCATAAACATATATAATGTATATATCAAACGAAAACTTTTTATAAAACAAAACAAATTTTAACTAGAATTTAATTGTGAGCTTTTTAGATTAAGTAAGTTTGAAGAAGGCAACAACAACAACAAATTCATTTTCGAATAATTTTTATTTAGAAGATGAAATATTTTAAAATAGTTTTGAAAAATATAAATAAAAAAACCAGAATTTTTCTCTATTACTGTAGAAAAAGGAATGCTACGTCTGTACTTGCGATACTATCGAAACTGTGTCTTTTTCTTACGAGTTTTCTAGTACTTTTAAAAAAAATGCAAATTTGTAAATTTTTAATAACATTAGTTTTAGGGTATTATTTGTTTTTTTAACAATTAAAGAAAAGTATAACTAAAAATCGTAATAATAATTTTTGTAATATAAAACTTTTTCTTTAATTGTATTTTCACTTTTTTCAGTCTGACCCGGTTTAAATTTTATTTAAACATTTAAATTTAAACTTGTTTATTATTCGTATTCGCTTCAAAAAAAAAAATGTTTATATATTCTGTTGAAATTTATTTTCAGAACTATAATAACTCTAAGGCAAGAATAAAGCGAAAAAAATACATCCTAATAAAATCAAAATTTAAAATACAATTTACATATCAAAAAAGGTTGAATAGATAGAATGGCAAATAAAATGCTCTTATCCGTATTAATTACGATATATAAGAGCATAAACTCTTTTTAAAAAATCCTTAAAGTGGCATTGACAAATCCTAGGAACTTGACTTCTTTTAAAAATCCTTAAATTGGCCTTACTGGAACACAAAAAAAAATCACAACATAATCGGAAGAATATTAGATATATTTTTTTGAGATTTTCATACGTCCTTGCGGCGGCAAAGGGCCTCTTCTAAAGAATATTTTTAAGCACTTCTTACAACTACTAACAACATCTTACTACTTGCCCTACTTTGTAGCCTAAAATACTTCCTTCAAAATATTTTGCTACTTAAAAAATATATTGATATAAAAATTAAGTCATGGCCACGACATTATTTATATGTATGGTAATACGGGAAGGGTGGCATATATTTCAAACCTAGAGCGCCGACTGTGGTATATCCGCCTCTGAGTCGATCATTTGGCCGTAGTCTAGTGGCTAGAATGCGTGGCCCCTAAGATAAAGAGCCCGGGTTCAATTCCAGCTCAGACAGAAAGTTTTTTCAATTGAAATAATTTTTCTGTTCGGTCGTCACCTCTCTGCAGACAATGGAAAACCTCAGATAGTAACTGCCATGTAAAGCTTCTTGAGAACATAAGCCGTTTGGAGTCGGCATTAAACTCGTAGGTCCAGTTCTCGGTTATTTGTGATCAAGCATTTAAGAACACGTACAACACAAGTTCAATAGAAGCAGGTCAAAGTCATTCCAAGGGTTGAAATGGCTAGTTTATTTTTATTATTTTTATTATATTTTTTTGGGTCGACCTTTTGACAAAATCGTTCAAAAGTCCTTTCCATGCTGAACATAAGTCCGGATATAACAAGAAAATGAATTTTTTTTAGTTATATAAGATGCGTTTTCACAACAAAAAGCTAAAAAGACAGTTTTTAAATAATTTTTGATCTAATATTGAACTAACTTTTTTTAATAAACATGTCGTGTACCAAAAAATTGGTGCCCCGGACCCCTCACGGTCTCTGAAAGGCCCTAATCATCATCTTTTTGTCTTATTATTTTGAAATTTTTACCATTTAAAATGCTTGTCCTAAAATCTTCTGCTTCATTATTCCGGGCGTAATCCTGACTTGATAGCTGACGATCTACTGAGATGGTGGTTGAAGAAAAACTTGATAGTTGCCGCTTACTTGACGAGAAACTTGAGATGGCCGATAATTTGCTTTTCACAGTGTTCCGGATCAATTTGCTCCATTTTTTAGTTTATTTGAACAAAACTTCAAATAATAAATTACCACTGAGAGTATATGTTTGGGATTAGTTTTAAGAGTACATATAAGCTTAGGTTTGGTTCAACACTAGCCATTTTGGCTACTGAATTCAGTACTATTCCTATCATTTCTATATACTTTGTATTTATTTAAACCGTGTATGTATGTCATTATATGAAATGCATTGCACTAAATAAATATATAATAAAAAATAAAAAAAAAATAATATATAGAGTGGTCTCAGTTCGAAATGAATGCTCTTCCACTCAAGTTTCATTGTGAACCTCCAGAGGATAGAAGAAAAAAACGAAAATAATTATGCATTACCTCAGCGTTCGTTTTGAAGCTGCCTATACTTTTCTATAGCTGCGCATGAAGCAACTGCTGAGGCATAATAAAAATTATTTATGTTTTGTTCTTCTTTCTTCCTGACGCTTGTACAGCGTGAATTGAATAAACATCAAACTTACACTTCTGTTTAACCCATTTCTAACTAGTGGTGCATTTTTGCATCAGTAAACTTCAAATTTTCTCCAGGTGAGCGCGAAAGTGATATTATCTGGAACTGTAGGGATTATGTTAGTTTGGACCTTTGACAATATACATTTTTTTTAGTTTGAGTCGATCCGGTCGATTACTTGGATTTTACGCCCATGGAGCGTCCCAATTTTTGGGGTTTTTTTTTAATTTTTGAAAATTCCGGAAAAATATTTCAAATCGCAATATCGAAATTTCTTTTCAATAGTAACTAAAATATACTTTAAATTTCATGTTAAAAAAAATTTAGATCCCTTTTGCTGTTTTAAACTGGGCAGGTACGGCTGTGAATGTATGTGATGCAATTTTGCACCACTAGCCGAAACCGAAATTGGAATTCACTTATTCGAACAACAATAAAATTTTGCTTTATCGTTAGGATGAATTCAAAATTTTAATAACTTATAATAATAAATTATTATTAATTACAATAAAAAATAAATTATAATAGCCATTAACGAGTTCGTCATTAAACGTTATATACATTACATTATGAACATTAAATAGTTCATCAAGGGAAAGCCAATTCAATTTGGATTCAAATATTGGGATTTGTACTCGAATGAAGGCTATTTGTGCGCATTTATTCCATATAGTGGTGACAACGCAACACCGGAACTGGAATACGAATCCCATGGTATGGGCGAAACCGTTGTGCTAAAGCTGTTGGCAAATTTAGAAAATCCAATGCAGCATTGCGTTGCGTTTAAAAATTTTTTTACGTCCCATATATTGATGTGTCGTTTATCTTTGCTGAACTATTTCGCCACTGGGACCGTCCATGCCAATCGAACCAACGATGCTCTCTATCTGGCGTTGATAAAATAAAGAAAAAGCCGCGCGGTACATTGGATTACGCGTTTGACAAAAAACATGAAGTTTTAATGGCTCGCTGGAATGACAACTCCGTCGTTACGGTTGCGTGGAACCACGAACCGATTCAGCCAATGCAAAACGTCAAACGTTGGAGCAGAGTAAAGATATGCATGATATTTCTTGAAATTCCGCAATGCCTCAAGGCATACAATCAGCGGATGGGCGGCGTCGATCTCTTTGACAACGCCATGAGTAACTACCGAATCCGTATTCGTGGAAAAAAGTGGTACTGGCCGCTGTTTGCAAATGCACTTGACGCGGCAGTGGTGAATGCGTGGAAACTCAGTAGTGTTCTACGCAAACTTGAAGCAACTTGCGATACTCATAAGACGCAGAAGAACAAGGAAGTACTACAACTGAATTTTCGCGTCTTCGTCGCTGAATGCTTGCTGCGTAAAGCTTAAGGATCATCCACACCAATGGTTCCAAGGATTTTATTGAATGAAAAAGTGGCATTGAACGAAATTCGTTATGACAAATACTTCCATGAAATCATTCGAAGTGACGCCAAACGTGTTCGATGCAAGCAATGCCATAAGAATACTTTCTTTAAATGCTCGAAATGCAACTTAGCATTGTACCCAAAGTGTTTCAAAAACTTCCACATGAAATAAAATTTCACTCTATCACCAATGTAATTTTTTAGATTTGAAAAATAAAAATATCCTTTCCCACAGCACTATTCAATGCATATCTCTTTTATTTATTTATGAAATATGTATATCGGTTCCAGCTAGTGGTGCAAAAATGCATCAGGCCGCCCAGCCCTTACCTGTGGAGGTAAAAATTTAAATTTTACCATACAAAGTTTAGGGCCATATTTAGACGGTAGTTAAGGAGCCGCCGCAAATGGGTTAATATACTCTCTGTGGAATTACGAATTAAAGTTTTGAATAAATTATTTAAAACCCAAAAGAAGAATAAAAATACAAATGCTCAATACCGAGTTCTGATTGAAAAAATAATTAATAAATAATAAAGTTTTCTATGTGACCATGTTATTTATTATGTTGGTTTTCTATGATTTAAATACAAATTCTAAATGTTTGATAGTTTTAATCATACTTGATTTTAAAAACAAATTCTAGTTGTTTGATACTTTAAAATCGTTTATTGGACTTTATAACAATTAACTGTTCTAACGAATTTTTCCAAAAAAACAACAACAACGTTTTCAATATGAAAAGCAAAACATCACTTGCTGATTTTATTGGAATTTCGGCCCTGCTACAGGCTTCATCAGAAATCTTTGTGATACGCCGTGCAAGCGCATTAGCGCTCTGCACCATAGATTCGATGAAATTTCAGTGTCAGTATTTCAGTTTTTCTCCCTTTCATATTTTCCTGTTGTTTTTGTATTTTTGCTTTACTTTAGTATTATGCTTAAATTCAGGCCCTATCAGTGGGAGTGGCAGAAGGGGCTCAAGCCCCAGGCTCCGCATCTGAAGGGGGCCCCCAAACTAAGAATATCATACAAAAATTTAAACAAAAATATTCAGATGAAAAAATTACCACTGAACTTTTATGTGTAGTACAGGAATTCCTTCAAACTAACTTGTAACCGATCAATGAAAATTGAGTCTGACATGGAAAAATATTATGGAGACAACGTGTTTTTAGCAATTATTGATTCCATTTTATATGGTCTAAGAAAGCAATTTGAAACACTTGAAATTCGTTTTCATTCCTCTGTCAATGTAATAAACAGAGCTGTGAAGACCTTCAGTCAGCAGCACAAACATTTCGAAAACATTTCGAGAAAACGTTCTCGAAGGAAATATCGCGTGAGAAAATTATATTTCTCAGAAGAATACACTCAGTCAATTTTAAGAAGAATTGTAAGCCAAAGAATCTATTTCAGGAAAAATATATTTTTAGATGACGGCGCATGCATGCTTATAATAGAGTGGTCCCTATTTGTTTTCAGAAGTAATGAATAACAGAACAGAGTTGTTTTTTTTCAAAACAGAAGTAATTGGGAAATATTCATAAAAAAATATTGATATTAAAATGTGCCACAAGTGATTTTAAAGTTGAAAATCTAATTTATATGGGGAAAAGTCATCTTTTTTAAAAAATTTTAAAAATATTGGTAGGCATCACGTTGTTCAATTAATTTTTTTTCAAAATGAGTAAGAAAACATGAAAATTTGACAAAAACTTTCAGAGTTGTAATATTTTAATCTTCGAAAAAAAATAGCAAAAATCCAAATTAGGCGATGTTTAGATAAAATGCAGTGTTAATATTTTTTAATTTGATTTTTTTAATAAATCCTTCAAGTGGCATAGAGAAATCCTAGCAATTTGACTTTTTTCAAAAATCCTAATAGTGGCATTTCTGGCATATCAAACACACAAAAAATACCATAACATAATCGGAAGAAAATTAAAAATATTTTTTTGAGATTTTGTAAAGTAATTTTAAATGAGAACTGAAAGATTTCTAATGAGAGATTTTCGATTTTGTATGATTTTCCTCATATTTAGCGACTTTTCATACGTCCTTGCGGCGGCAAAAGGGTCTGTTCTAAAAAAATTTTTTTAAGGCGTTACTTACAACAACTTTGAACAACTTGCTACTTACCCTACCTTGAAGCCTAAAATTCCTTTATTCAAAATATTTTTCTACTAAAAATAATATATTGATATTAAAATTCAGTCATAGCCACGACATATTTTACGTGTATGGTAACATGGTAAGGGTGTCATATTTTTTCAAACCTAGAGCGCCGACTGTGGCAAATCTGCCTCTGGGTCGGCCATTTGACAAAATCGTTTAAATGTCCTTTCCATACTGAACATAAATCCGGATATTGCAAAAAAACTAATTTTTTTACTTATAAAAGATGCGTTTTCCCAACAAAAAGCTAAAAAGACAGTTCTCTAATAATAAAAAATGTTTAAGCTAATATTGAAGTATTTTTTTTTAATAAACATGTCGTCCATACATTTAATCATTTTTTTAAAAAGATTGGGGGCCCCAAAAAATCTGCTCTGAAAAGCAATGCTTGTATTATTATTATGGGGTCCAACAGTCTGTTATAATTTCTCCACTAACAAATCACGGTTACTGAAATTGTTTTTAGATTTTGCTGACATATTTTCAGGCTGTTTTTGTTTTTGGTCGTGCTTTACCATTTGGTAAAAGTTTTCTATATGACCTTGTTATTTATTGTGTTGATTTTCTATGATTTAAATACAAATTCTAAATGTTTGAGAGCCTAAATCATACTTGATTTTAAAAGTCAATAATTTAAAAATCTTACCAACGCACTTCCATTTATTGCCCACAAATTACTGAAAATGCTTTATTTCGGAAGTGTTTGGCCCAAATACGCTTAAATTTTTTTGATTGTTCCCCATTTGTGAGCATCGTAGGGATAATTGTCATCTTTTCTACTACTGTCTATAAAATATGTTAGGATGTAAGTTCCTTTTTTTTTCTTTTATTTTCTTCTCTCCTTTTCGTTTTGACGTGTTCTTGAATTCATGAAATTCAACTGGTTGTATTACGCCCACTTTGATTAGCACATCTTTGTACACTAAAACAAAGTGTGAGTTTTGTGTAAAATTTTTTCAGTTTTCTAAATTTTATTTATTTTCAGTTTAAAAAATATCAAGAAATGCTTTTGTCTCAACAAAATGTTTTTTTTTTATAGATTAGCTAGTAACGAAATAGAAAATTAACTGGAAAAATTCAATTTCTTAAAATTATGGCAATTTTCTCGCAATACTTCGCTTTTTTTGAGAGAGCAACTAAAATTTTCTGAAGAATTTAAAATCAGCTGGTAAAAATGAGCGATATCTTAGTCCAGCTATTTAAAATGAGTAACTACAAAGTTGCTACAATATAATTCAGTGACATACTGTTACAACTATAAATATTGTACACACTGTCAGTCACTACGGCGACACATAAGAGATCGCCTTCATCCCTGACACTTCTTAAGTCATACCCCTATTATTAAATCGGTGAGATCTGTTTGGAAGGGTGTGAATCCGTTTGAAAAACATAGGAACCGCAGATTACACAGTAACACAGCAGGAAGTGTTGAAAGAATGTACAAAAAAAAGTTTAAATTTAAATCTCTAGCAAAAAATATCTTTTAAAATATAAAACAACGTATACTAAGCATACTACGAATATTTAAAAAATGTAACTAAAAATGTATATTCACTAAAGTGCCTTGAAAAAACAGTTCCATTTGTATCCATTTAAAAATGAAACTTGCTGTGTTTAACGACGATTCCCAAAATATTTTGGCAATAACGATAGCCTTCAGTGGGCTAAATCATTACTTTACTTAAAAATTTCCAAAAATCATGTTTTTTGTGAATATGTTGGCTGGAGTAATAATTGTTAAAAAAAATTGACGCAAATTTTTGGCCTGTAAAATTTCTTTCAGTCTGCATTTTTGAACATTTACAATCAGGTTAGAGATAATACTGTTTTTCATGCATTTTTTCACCTTTTTTTTATAAAATATTCACTTAAATTCAAATAACTTTGCTGTCAAGCTCACTAGGGGCTTTCGTTATTGCGAAAATATTTTGGGAATCGTCACATCAAGATTAATTCATCAAGATTCATTTTTAGATAAGTAAAAATGGAACTCTTTATAATACACATTTATAATATAGAAAAAAAATTAACTTGAAAATGAAATAAAACAAATAAACGTATGTTAATGCGGAAGTATTTATATTTTAATTTTGAAAA
Organism: Dichetophora obliterata; assembly: GCA_963920525.1. NCBI lineage: Eukaryota > Metazoa > Arthropoda > Insecta > Diptera > Sciomyzidae > Dichetophora > Dichetophora obliterata. Next base: position 83,740,867 of record OY986439.1, on the reverse strand, counting down.
TAAAAATTTACATCAATCGACATTTTGAAAATATTCTATTGGTAATGGAACTTTTGACTATAAAAATAATTTAAAAATTGATTCCCAGGCTCTTAAAGAATATTTTCAAGATATGTTTATGATCTGCTCATTTTTTTAAAATTATCATTTATTACTACTCATTGTCTTATTTATATAAACATTTTGACAACGTCAGACCCGATTGGAGGTTTTAAACCCAGAAAACTACTGTAATATTATCAATATATTTGATACTTAATTGTTTTCTTAGAACATGTTTTAAATAAATACAATCCTTTTGTGTATTTCTTAGGCAACCACAAACACCTCAAAATTAAACAATTAAATAAGTGGTGAAGTTCAGAGAAAAAAGTTTTGTTTGCCAACGTCCATTAGCTTGTTTAGCTACAAAATGCACCTCAAACTCGGTAAACAAAAGAAACTTGTGATAAAAAGGCTAAACATGGCAAAAAGATTTAATAAAAAAGCAAACAAGCAAATGTTGCGGTTACTAAAGCAAAGCCACAAAGTGCAGCAAAGAAAAAAAATAACTTTTTAAATATGATACGACATGCAGGTGAATGAAATACTGGCTGAATGGATAACGTGTGTGACAACGTGTTGATTGTTTTTGTTCGAGTAAAGGTGGGTTAAAAGCAACTACGACTAAGAACAATAGATGCACTTCAAAAACAGGTAACAATATATTGAATGGTTTTAAATATGTATGGGTAAGAGGGCAGACTTTTAAATATTGAATACAAAATTTTGTCTTTTTGTTATCGAAAACTTTTTACTGTCAGGCTTTAAGCCAAATTTACAGAATGCTTTCACGTACCAATAAATATGTTTCAAATTTTTTTTTCCCCAACATTACAACTTTAAATGCAACTATGCAACTATCATATAAATAATTATGCACTAATTTTTTTTATATGCAGGAATTTTTGAAGGATTTCCGCATGAGACCGCATGTTTTTAACCTATGAAATATGATGCTATCTGAACCTTATGTTAAGGTAAAAATGTTGTGTTTTGTGTAAACTATTCTGTGCTAGACTAAGTTGATATGCATAAACAAACTAGCTGAAAAATTTGCATAAAAATTTGTTAGTGAAACAGCAGCAGCCACACGCTCTTGGCATAAAGATGAAACCAACGAATGCGCGATCATGACTAGATAAACTTAATTAAGGTAGTCTGAAAAGAGTTCAAACTAGAGTAACGACAACAACAGCTACAGCATAAAGGAAGACCTACAATTATAGCAAGCAAATCTAATAAACAGACAGAATATCCAGATTAGTGCGCAGAGCTCAGCTGTTTTTAGCGGCAAAAACACGTTTTTAGATGAATACCAACAGATATGCAGAGAAAATATTCCAAACTTGCAGCGTTATAAAGCGCCAAAACTTGTATATGTCAGCTAACAGAAGGCGTTGCCAGTCAACAGACGCCGAGACGCAAGGCATAAAGTTTCACCTGCGCTAGACGCTGTTGGTTGTAAGAGGGGGCGGTGGTGAATGTGAGCTGGTTGTGTATGTTTCGCTTGTGTATGAATGTATTTCTTGGCTGTGGGTGTGTGTTGTTCATTCAAAAATGTCCTTGTACTGGGTTACTGTGTAAAAAGCGTTGCTAGGTTTTTACCTTTTGAGTTGCATGTTTTTTGCTTTTTTGCTACTTTGTGCTGCTTTCGTTGCATAGCTTCAGGCGTTCTAGACACAACTTCTTGGTTTTTGCTTTCATAACGTTTTTAGGTTTTGTTGTTGCTTTTATCTTTTTTTTATTTCAATGCTTTTTTATCCAAACTCTTCATAGGTGTTTGACATTACAAAAGGCCAGATGGTGTGTGTGTATGTTATTTTTTTAACATATGCTAGCAGTTAATGGTACATTGCACGTTTTTCTTGAATGGCGTTAAAGTATGATGCGGAAATTTCTATATTTTTTTTTTCTCGTTTAATTTTCTTTATCACACCAAACATGTGACACTTTAAGAAAACAAAAATAGTATTTGTTTTGTCACGTGCTCTCTACATAAAGGCTCGTTATATCAGCATTCAAACAAAAATTCGCATTTTTTTCTTTCAACGCATTGTTGCAAAAAAAGGAATTACAAAATAAGAAATTCGTAATAGAAAATTAAGGTATGTTTTTTCAAATTTAGCTACTAATGCGTCCGTTCAAGCGTCAATTCATGCGTTTTTTTTTGTGTATTTGGAAAATTGCGATCATTTGATTACGTTTTATTAGATACTTAAAATCATAGATTGCCTTACTATTGTTGTTATTACGACTACTTTTGATATTATTGCAACAATTATTGACTAAAGTAAAATTTTAAAATTCTTTTCTTCACTGAGAGATTTAGCAGTAAAGCAGTATGGCTTGTTATTGCTTTTAAACGATTTATATGAGCATAAAGCATTCGAGTCATTGTAGAAGTTGGTGAGGTTAAGGATTATGATGTTGTTTCTGTTTTTATTACTACAACTGCTACACTCTAAGAAGTAAGTATGTATAAATTTGCTTCTTTTATAGTAGTATTTATTTATGCAAAATTCGATAGAAGTGTAGTTTTTCACAACTTTCAAAGTTATCTTTAATTTTTTCAATTCAAATGTTAATTACAGTAAAACACATGTTGTTGAATTTTGCTACAACAAAAATATCAATATGTATAAATCAATTTTGAAACAATCTAAAAATCATAGTGCTATAAGATCTGTGATACGAGGCATTTCTCAAGTTTGTGTGCATTCTCACTCCTCTGAAATCTGGTAGTGCATAATGTTCTGCACGTCTTGAGACATAGACAGAGAATGCTGCATCGTGGCAGCTAACGCTTGTGGCCTAGCAATATCAATCAGAGGCAAGTTTCTCCCTACTTTATGCGATGTGCATAATTGCAGCAGAGTGTATCTTATTAATGTTATTATGTGTTATGGCAGAATGCCATGTTAGGATCTCCATGTTATATCCTTAGGTTAGCAGTTTTACATAAAATCCTTTTGTTTTATTTGCCTATATATGGACACATCACTGGGCGCCTTTGAGTGCCAGTAAGCTATGTGTTATTTGAGGGCTTACAAAGTCTTTACTAAAACTATCTTGATTGCTCAGTTTAGTTTAGTTTTTGTTATTAAAATTACCTACCAATATATTTTATTTAACCATTGATTGAAGGTTGTTGTGATCAATAATGTAGACTTGCATTTTGTTTTCTTCCTCAAAATGCAATAATAAACAGTTTCTCACAAACTGACCCACAAGTGCAGGTAGCAATATGATTAGCTCTTTATAAATACCATTAGTGGTTGCTTGCGCTTAGCTCAAATTCGTGGTTCAGTAGCAATTACTATTTGCATTTAATTGTTTTCATTCATGTCATATTATTAAACATGACCATATTGCACTCAAATGTGCTAAGCTTTTCAAGGTTTGTTTATGTTACTGGCCCTGCTTGTGCTTAGGTGGTTTGTTTAGTTATTCTATTCTTATTTTATTTGATTTGTTTATTTGGGTGCAAATAAACAGATGCAAAGAAATTTTTGCAAATTTGAGCGATAATTCAAGCCCTGTGGTTTTGGAGAAAATACGACAAAAACAAAGCTTGTTATGTTCACTGGGAAGTTAAAATTCTGTATTTAACATTAATAATGCTGAATGGGTCTGTAATATCTCTTTGGCGACCATACTTCATCTTCTACCACAGAATTTTGTTGCCAAACAAACACCAGCTTATTTGGCGTTCAGAGTAAGAGAAATTTTAGTATGAAAGTGCATGGTAGCAGTTCACGTGTCCACACTCAACAACTTTAACTTCATCCTAATAAGGAATGATTAAATGACAAAATTATGCTTTCCTTCGCTGAAAACTATGGTACGCTTTCCCACCTATACTATTAAAAAAATGGAACAAGGTCGAGTGTTTAGTCTGGTAGTATCCCTGTCTTGGAGACTGCCTTGTCAGCGCTGTGTTTTTCAGATCCAAAACAAAAAGCGACAAAAACCAATTTCTCTAACTTTTTTTTATTTTATAATTCAACTGGTTGACTTATTATTTTTCATTGACTTATGAAATAAATCCATTTTTCCTTCTCATTTAACCTTTTCAATACTTTAACTTTAATGTTAAGGATACTAGCTTGAAGAAAATTCCTGTAAACAAATTTAAGTTTGCCTATCAAGCCTAATCGCCAGCCTAATCGCCACTAGCAAAAAAGCTTTTGAAGTAATACAAATAGCGCTATGTTCCTTCATTGGTATTCAAGAGAACATTGACAATTCGTCATACAATGCAATTGAAGCAGCTCTGAAGATTAAGAAAATGTCTTTTTTAATCAAACACTTGATTCTAATCATGCTTAAATGCAGAATCATAACGTTTGAGCTTTTTAGAATTTGTAACGTCATTACTGCCACTACATACGACAGAAATTTGAGAAGTAATTGAATTTTTTAATTTTCCACGTAGTAGCTTTAAGTGCAACACCAATCCTGTAAACTATCATCTGATAATAGACTACTGTCAAAATTTCATGTTGCTGCGAAGCTTAGTTGCTTTTAAGCAGCTATTGACAGCAGACGATCCTGTGAATTTTGGCGAAAATGGAAAATAAGAGAATTTCGTGTGTTCATCAAGCATCCTTTTTTGCGCAAGAAAACCATCAGCCAAACCAAGTAAAGGTTTAATATAAATAATATATAAAGGTTTAATAAATAATAATATATTTATTTTTTAAAGAAAAAAATAAATAATATTGGTCCTCTGCAACATCGATTGGATAATTCACAAGTGGTTTACTGAATTCCGATGTGGTCTTACAAGCACAAGTGACGCACTAAGTTAAAAAATAGTTACTAAAATTCACGATATCGTGTTGGCCGATCGCAGAGTTAAAGTGCGCGAGATTGTTGAGGCCGTAGGCACCTCAAACGATTGGGCTTGGAAAATTTTGCGAAATCATTTGGATATGAAAAAATTATCCGCAAGATGGGTGCCGAGTTTGCTCACTCTCGACCGCGATCATAAACGCGATCGTGTGACCCATTCAAAGGCGTGTTTGGCGATGTTGAACCAAGATAAGAAACATTTTTTCCCTCGAATTAGACCACGGTCAAAACATTAATCCATCACTACACACAACACACAAAGGAACAGTCGAAGCAGTGGTCTTCACCGACCGAACGTGCTCTGAAGACGGTGCTATCGGTTGGAAAGGTTATGGCGAGTGTATTTTGGGATAAACATGGTATAATCTACATCGATTACCCTCCATCGGAAATAACGATCAATGGCAAATACAATACTATGCAGCCAAACCTAAAGAAATGGCTCGACGGGAAGAGATTCACCACCAAAAAGGAGCTCATCACTGAAACAGAGGCTTTTTTGAGGACCTTCCGAAAACATATTTTTCAGATATTATCAAAAAATAAGAGGAACGGTGGACAAAGTGTATCAAGCTAAAAGGAGACTATATAGGGAAATAAAACGTTTTTTTGGCGTAAAAATTATTAATTATATAATTTTTCATGGAATTATCAAACTATTCTCGTAATGTCCTCAAGGAGGAGTACTTTCACCTCTTCTGCAGACCCTAGCAGTGAACGAACTTCTCGCAAGTCTCAATAGTCATGGTTTTTACAACAGAAGCTATGCGGATAATCTGAATATCTCAATTCAATGCAAAGTGCCCTCCGTATAACTTTCAATTCGTGTAAGGAAAAAGGGTTAAGAATAAATCCTGAAAAAAAACAATTCTGATACCCTTGTCTAGGAGAAGAAGCCTAAATCTGATAAGACCTACACTGTATGGGAAAGTCATTAAATTTTTAAATGAGGTTAAGTTCACAGTTGATCCTGGCTTACAGCTATGGTATACCGATGGGTCTAATCTTAAGTTAAAATAAAGTTAAGGGAGCAGGGATATGCAATCCTTATTTCCAAAAAGCTCTTCTATATTCCAGGTGGAGGTATATGCCATTGAGTTGTTTGTTAGAGAATGTCTCCAAAAGAAATCCTAGGAAGCAAATATCTACAAAGCTACTTTCCAAAAATCAATCAAACAAACTTGAATCAAGACTAGTTTCTAATTGTGTACCTGGGTCAAAAAAAATATACTGAGAAAAAGCAATAAAATAAAATTGTGGTGGATACATGTCACGAATAATTTGAGGCAAAGAAAAGGCGGATTGCCTTTCCAAAAGAAGAGCATCTTGAACTCTTACTGACCCCAAAACATTCTCTAGTATAGCCAATTTACATTCTCGAAAAGATTAGGATATAAGAAAACAACAATTGATTTGAGTACCACTGGAACGATACCAATGGTCAGGAAAAAGCAAAGAAATTTTTAACTCTCAGTAATGCTAAATCGAAAGATTTGCTCAAGCTAACTTAAGCAGATTTTAGAATTCTAACTAGCTATTTCACAGGTCACTATGCACTCAGATACCACCATATTAAAAGATGGGCCTATCTGAATCAGATGTCTGCAGAATATGCGAAGAGAAGGAAGAAACCCGCAGAGTGCATTCTATGTGCAGTCTAAGATCTTTTCTTTGGAGGGGCAGAAGTGCATCCAATAACAGTTTTGACCACCTAGCCAGAAACAGTGCTAACATTAATTGAAAGCCTAAATCCGGAAATTTAATCAAGAGCATGCACAGTAAATACCGTGGGTTGAAGTGTACATAAGCTCACTACAACCTAACTAAGTAGTTAGCCTATTCAAAGTGTTATAACTAAATAGTTATTTCATTCGTGAAATCAAGCTATAAGCTTTGATTTTGTGGAATGGCCTCCACATGGATGACAGATAGAAGTTTAGTGTGTTCAAAAAAATGTTGGGGGCGATAAAATAATAAGAGTTGGTAATACATTCGTCTCCTTGAATTGGACCCCGGGGGAGCTTTGAACTATTGTTCGACATTTTTCTTAATTCTAGTTTTGGGTGTCCGATAAGGGGAAAATTTGTTAAGAAAAAATATTGGGCAATTAAAAATAATTGGAGCTGATCACAAATTTGACCCATATACCGTTCAACCCAGGACAGTTACAAAGATTTTTTAAAAAAATGTGCATTTTGTAGGGGAGCTCACAAAATGGTGACAGATGTGGAGTAAGTATGCTTCAAAGTTGGGGGGTGAGAAAATAATAGGATCCGGTCATTCTTGTAGTAGAGGCCAAAGCTTGGGGTCACCGGGGGGGAGAGCTATAAATTAAATTCTTAAAATTTTTTCTAAATAATCAAACTTTGGGAGCGAAGCGGCAAGGCTTAACCTCCATATGATCGGGATCAAATTTTGATACGACAATACACCCAAAAAAAAAGCTTCGTACTATGTACAAAACAATTATTATATTCTACAAAGCTTTTTGATCTTTTCAGCAAACGAACGACTTTGTGAATAATACAAATGACCGTTTGTACGTTGGACAAAGAAAAATTTGTATATTTTACAAACGCATTTGTTTTATCTACAAAAGATATGAACAAATATATGAACGCTGCTGCCATCGCTTTGTATATTATCAAACAATGTTCGTTCAGTTCACAAATTTATACATTTTAGATTTTTACAAACTAGCGTTTGTAGAATGTACAAAGTTACGAATTCAAAAATTTTTCATGTGCCCAACAACACAAACGTTTGTACTATGTACAAAACATTTGTACATTCTATGAATAGCCTCTGTTTGTATTTCTACAAATATTTTATTCGTTATTTTTATCCTTAATATTTTTTTGGGTGTAGGAACCGGGCTGATGTCTGCAGACTAGGAATGATCATAAAAAGGCGTACAAATTTTTTGGTTCATTCGTTTTTAATAATGTTGACAACCTGTTAACAACAGGCATCAGGTGTCTAATAAGCTTTGTCAAAAGCTAAAAGTTGTTTCATTCTCATTCAAAGCCAAGTGTTTTCTGTGAGTGTTCAGCGGTATCAAAATATACCCATTAGGTCTTTCCCCAATCTACCCAACCAGAGTCTTATTTTCATTAAACCTTAACAATGGTAATGTGAATAAGAATCTGAGTTTTCTAAATAAATTCCGTGGATATGAAAAAAAGTGTTTTTAATTTAATTCGCAAAACTTAAAATAAAATTTCTAAAAACTCTAGGCATTTTTTTTATTTCATACAAATCTAATTCAATAAAATGTAATTTAAAATGGGAAATATATGATAAAATTAGAAAAAATCAATAAATTACTGTCTTAAACCAGCACTTGTTTATTTTTTCATCCGTTATCAGGATGTGGCACAAAACTTGTGTGCTATTCGGCAAAATCCTTAGGGAAAAAGATTGTGTAAATATAAAAGTAAGAGAGAAAGCAGCATCACTCACATCAAAAACAGCAGTGTAGCAACAACAACACAAATGCATTAGCGATGCATAACGTTGGCAACGTGTTCTTTTGCGGTTTCAGCAGCAATGAACTCATGTTGCAGCAACAGCAACCACAGAAAACAATCCAGACGCCAACGCCAAAATAGTATTATGCAAAAGTGAGTAAAAAAAGTAATGGAAAAAATATATATATATCGCCGTCACTCGGATGGCGTCTCGCATTTTCTATTCCGCCTCTAAGTGGCAACTGAAATCAACTGAGTTGCTGCTGTTTTTGATGGCGCTGAGCTTGTAGTGGTTCGTGTTGTTGTTGATGTTGATGCTATTGTGGTCTAGTCATATGTCTGCCAAGTTATAAGTATAATTTTGTTGTTTATTTTTATTTGTGTATTTTTATGTAGGCGCTGGCAAAGTTGCGCTTACAGCAGCAGGCAACACTAAGTTGGGTAGTTAAATTGTTTGCTAGTGGGGGGTTGTTGTTACTGTTATTGTGACCGAAATGTAGGTCTGCAGTTAATGAATATGCATGTCTTTGTTGTGTAATGAGATTACAATTCAGTAGAAATGAATATAGCTAAGTTATTTTTTTCATATAAGAAAAGTTAAAGAAATTAATGTTGCTCATACGTCGTGGATACCCGTTAAGATCGTCTAAGCATAGAGCTGCCAGGTTTTTTTTTCAAAAATCGGGATTTCACAAAAAAAAAATCGGAACATAAGCAAAAAAATCGGGACAGAGACTCAATCGTCCAGTCCGCTTAGAATAACAAAAAAAAACTTTATATACGTTTACTGAAAATCGATTTTTTCGAGTTGTATGTAACTTTAAAAAAGAAATTTTATATATTAAACAAAAGTCAGTGACAGAGAACTCAAATAAATGAATATAGAAACAAAATAAACTTATATTTTTACTAACCCATATTAATATCTGAAAATTCAAAATGTGTATTTTATAATGTATTTTACATAATGCACTTATTGTTTTTTTTCGTTTTGTTTTCTTTCGTTCATGCTATGTTTGATTGCTAGAAAGGGATGCAATATGTTGAACTTAACGAACATCGTGGGTGAAAATGAGCAAAACAAAATTAACAATATCCACAAAGAAAGATGTTATTGTTTTATTCGCTCACTTTTTCTTTATTTCACGCACTGTTCGGTTGCTTGAAAAGTATGCGATTCGGTGCAATTAATCAATGGCGTACAAAAAAATCTGTACAAAATTAGTCATGAAGAAATAAAAACGTAGGAAGTATTTTTTAAAAAAGTGAAAATATTGCAAAATAAAATTGTTTTTCAAGAAATCGGGACACTTGGCGTCCCGCGTGAGGTCTTCTCGGGACGCACATTTTTAGGCTGAAAATCGGGACAACCCGCGTGGAGATCCGGACCTGGCAGCCCTATCTAAGCATTTCTGCTATGGTTAATGCATTGTTCAACACCAGTTTTGTTAGAAATATAGAATCATATTTGCCACTTTATATTAATTGATACTTCTTAAAGTAAATACAAAAAATAGCTGTTAGATGAAATGCGTTCATTAACGATTAAGTTCAAAATAATATTATATTAAAAATTAAAACATCTGAAAAATTTCTGCTTTAACACTATTCCTTGTACTTTAAGCACATAGCAAACTCTGTTGGGAGGCTTTTAGCTCTATTTACTGCTTCTACGCTCTGACAATCTCCTCTGTTTAAGTTTCACACAGATTTATAAAAGTTTCTAGTTGCATTTATGAGTTGCTGCTACTGCTGCTTTCAACTGCTGCTAATACTTTTGCACTAAACACGCACTACAGCTACTAAGCATTTCTACCTACTTCAAATACACATGCAATTCCTGCATGTAGCTGTACTAAAAAGTACTCAAAAATGTGTCAATAAGACAAACAAGTTGCAGCTGTTGTAGTCCACTACGACAATAACAACAACAACAAACAGCATAAGTTCGTAATAAAAACAATAACAACTTTTTCTAAAAAATTTCTAACAATTGTAACAAATGCAATTGTTGTTTAGCTTAAGTTAGTTTGTTTCAAGTTACTTCATTTCATTATAGTTTGCAGAGTTTTCTGTTTTCTGTTGTTGTAGCACGTTTTGCAGCACAGCTGCAGCAGTATTTGCTATTGTTGGTTTTATTCATTTAAATTTTTACATGCACTGATTCTTTTTTTACACATATTGTGTCTAGTTGTTTTTGTTTTTGCATACTTCATATTCTTGCATCAAAACTGCATAGCGGTTAACCACAAAGAAAGTGTTATGTTTTTTTTTTTGTTCTTAGCATTGTTGTTGATTTTTCTTTGTAGTTGTTAAGTTTTCTATGACATACTCAGAAACAGGAAGTAAAATTGAATATGAAAATTAAGCTCAAAAGAGTATTAAGACATTAAGAGTACCTAGAATTTGAGTACGACTTTACAGTAGTGTAGTGCACTAAAAGCACAAAATTATTATGTAAAATGTTATCATATGCACATTTTGACAGAAAATAACAACTAAACATAAAGTAGTTTTATTGAAGTTTGAAATAGAAATGCAATTTTGTGATTTTAATTTTAACTGAAATCAATAGGAACTTAATAAATATACAATATTAGGTTTAAAATTTTGTACTATGCGAGTACTATAAGTTCTCATAATTATTAGTCTGGAAGAGTCTCATTTATTAAGTTTTGATGAGCAGTAAAATTTATTAGTTTAAAAGGGACTTATGTAAGTTTTAGATTTTAAATGAAGGCTCATAATTGTGTTATTAAGAATAAAAGATTAAATATTCTAAATTAAACATTTCAAAAATATTGCGAAAAATATTGAAAAATATTTTTTTTTCACACGGGAAGTTGTATTTATTTTATTTTAAATGCATATATCATGGATATTATAATTTATTTTGCTCATAATTTAACATGCAATTAAAAGAAATGGTATACTATGTATCACTTTCATTTGTAAAGTTATGGAGTTTTTATCAGAACTGTTTCTTAACAACACCATAAAGACTATTCCATGCAAACATTCAGCAATTCCATTTTAAACTTAGCGGAAAAATAAAAAGTACAGAATGACCCTTTGCTATTTGCATGGAGCATCACTAACGGTCATTAAACTGTAATTTGGAGCAAAAAAGTTTTACGTGATTTTTGACGGAGTTACCTTAAAAACGTCACGTTAAAAAGTCGAATATTTATTTTTACTAAAACTCATATCTCAACTATTTCTTTACCGAATGTTGTGTCTGATTTTTCGTTGAAAAGGTAATTAATTGGACTTTAATACATAAATAATTTAGGGAAATTTTGGTGGTTGGGAGTTCCATCCCTTGTGGTAAGGCAATTAATTTCGGTATACTGGTGTGAGGAACACCATTTAAAAATGAATTTGCTTAAAGCTGGCAAAATTACCGTTTTAACAATATACAAATTACAATATAAAAATTTGTGTTTTACTTGGGAGTTAATGGGCTTATTTGATGTGGTCATTTTAACATAAATTTAATTTCTTTTACTTTTAAAAGAATATTGTTAACCCTTATGAGAGTGTCGAGGTTCCTGGGTAGCTTTAGCGATTGAAACAAAGATTTTTTTCATTAATGACCATGATTAGGTACTGAAACTTTCTGAGAGCTTTTAATTTTCCATTTACTTCACCTTTTTTACAATAACAGCCAAATCAACAAGTTGTGGGGGATATGGGTGCCGATAATATTTTTACGCCTTTATTGGTGTGACGAGGTATCCGGGTACCTTTTTGTGTTTTGTATAAACTTCTTAGAATTTTTTTTTTGTTTATTAAATAAATTAAAATATTTTTTTGTTTGAAACTAAAAAAAACTTGTTTTATTGTATTACAATAAAAAATTAATAGAAAAAAATTCTGTGTTTACTAAGATAAACTATCTTCTCTTCTGAATTTTTTCTCAAATGTCTCAAATAACAGCAAATCTTTCTGTGGCTAGACGAATGGGCCGAGAAGAATTGTTGTAAAACCGCATGTCTTGAGGCAATTTAGCACTAACAAAAGGCAAATGACATTGGTTTTCACAACTCAGTCAGATGCTCCCTATTAAATTTGTGAACACCACAACAAATAAGTATACCCAAATATTTATCTAGTTTAGAGTCAATTTTAAAATTGACTCTAAAAAATTAAATCGCACATTTCAATTGATAAAATCCTTTTGAAAATTTCGTTTGCTAAATATAGTTTGGTGTGGTTTGCTGCACAGCCTCGAAATCAATTTTTTTTTTTGTGTAATTATATCAAGTATCCACTGTGCTCCATCTTTTGAAAGAGTAAAAGTTCCTGACTTTACTGCAACACTATCATCCTTCTCTATTTCGATTACACCATTTTGTTCAGTATCCGATACTTCAGAAGCAGTCTGGTCTATTGGTGGAATATAATTTAATTCGGTATCAGAAGCCGCTAGCCCTTAATCGACACTTTTGAAAACGTTAAAATCTTACTCTTGCTAAAGAATTCATATTGTTCATGTTCTTCAACTTTTTGGTTGTTGTATTTTAATTCTCACTTCACAAAATATTTTCACAAAATAATATCAAAACTAATACAAAAACAATGTTTTCGATGTCAACAGTTTTATAAATTGATTATAACTGAATGTTACATGCGCAAGATTCTGCATGCATTTTTACGTTCATGTACAAGAGCAACTATGGCCTGCAAAAATATTCTGATGCATGGACAATAACGACAACATCGACAAAAGCGAGAAAATACTCAGAAGCTGTGTAATATTGTCTGCAAATAAACACTAAGGCTGCCCGCAGAGTAAACACCGAAAGAGGCTGGCAGGCAGGCCCTGCGAAGAAACGAGCTAAAAATACCTTTTTTTTCTTTTGTTCACATAGTGTTCCTGCCCCTGTCTGCCTGCCTATCTGCTTCGGCGTTTACTCTGCGGGCAGCCTAAGGGCTTGTTTATAGTGGCGACTTGTTACTTTGCCAATCCGAACTGAAACTCAAAATCGCATGGGAGCAATAGAGAACGCAGGTCATGCATCTCTTTTGCTCCAATGAATTTTTGTGTTTCACCTCGGTTCGGTTCGGTTCGGTTCGGTTGTAAGTAGGCACTTTAAAGTCGCCCTTAGATAATTATTGCCAAAAAATACAAAAAATAGTTTTGCAAATATATTTCTGAAGTGTTTTCAAGAATTAAATTCACGAAACATCGATCTAGCTGAATATTGAAGCATTTACACGGTATTTTTCTATATAAATTAAGAAAAGGTACCCGGGTACCTCGTCACGCTAATGAAGGTGTTTTTTCACTCACATGAGGGTTAAAATTAAAATAACGCACGAAATTTATTGTAGTAAATATTTTAATTCAAGTACGCACTCTACTTTTTTCGTTTTATACGGATGAGTCCAGAAAAACTGTAACAACCATATGGACATATTTTAAATTGCTCCAACATTTTGATATTACATTATTTCAATACTGTTTATGTTTATCATTTTTTTATATATAACTCCATGAGTCAACAAACACCTCGCAAAATCCTCTGCTCGCTGATGAACGCGCTATATATCAACTTCCTTAAGTTGAAAAAATGTTGTTGTTGGTGTTGTACTCTTAATTGCCATAATTAACTTTTGAGACGATCTTCATAAAATTAATAAATAAATATTTTTATGGGTGTATCTTAAGTACTGGTTGTTTATTCATATGCTATATATCATGTTCGATTCTTATTTATGTACATCACATATTTTAATGTCATCTTTTTTTTTCTACATGTGTGTGTATTTTTAACAAGTAGAAACAGCAATAACAAAGCTTATTGATAACTTTATTCGCCGCTGTTACTGCTCTCCATTTTTCCGTTATACTTTTGCAAAAAAATATCTCAGTGCAAAAATATGTATCTCTACCTCGTAAATCACATGACAATCTTCAGTGCAGCGGCTATGGTTCACGAACTGGTATTATGAGGCAACTGAGAATCAGGCTCAAGAGGCATGGTAATACAAACATATATGGACAAGCAACCTTCGTTGGGGGAAAAATATTTTATGCGATATCTAAGAAAATGAAAGAAGAAAAATAAAAATAACAACAAACAAGTTAATACGTTATACAAACGAGTCGTATATGTTCTACTCTTAACGAGCCGGCAATAAAATATGTAAAAGAATAATGGTACCAACTCTGAGCTCTGTCCGGCATACCCTTTACCAACACCAATGCCAACACTAACACAACCATCAGCAGCTGATAACTGCGAGCCGAACGGAAGGCTACATGATTGGCGCTCAATACTACTCCTGCTACTGAAGCTAGTTGGTCCACTACTTAAACTGTTATTTAGCTGGTATTGTCGTCAGAGCTCTGCATTGAGTGGTTGCTACCGCCTTAGTTGACCACAAAATGTTTAGCTTGTTATCTACTAGAACACATGAAAAAGTACTTAAATTTTATCTGCAAAGACAACATCATGATCAAAACGATGATGGTGCATGGAAGAATGGTGAAAAAGTGGGTGGAAGTGCTAGGCTCGTATTAAATATTTCATGTTTGCTCTTTGGTTTTGTGTGGGCGGAAATACTTGGTTGCGGTTGAAGTTGATAGTTTGACCGTAGATTAATATAAAGTTTGTGTTGAGTTGTAGGAACTTTTTAAGAATGAAAATGCGACTATGTTGTGGAAGTTAGCATGAATAGAGGACAGCATAATAAAAAACAGAATAGAATAGAATAGAAAAGGACAGGATAGCAACTTTACTGTTAAAATAAAACTAATTTACTTATATAAACTACCTTTTATGTTTGCTGGTAGGGTTAATTTTATCATTTAGGCAACTTTGATTTTAATGATATTTAAGTCAAGAGGTTAAAAAAGTTTTCTTATCTCAAACTAAGGAAAATTTCAAAACAAAGAAATATTTAAAAAGTAAGTAAATTAAGTTTAATAACTGTTTGTGAAGGCATGAAAATAACATATTTACAAATATTTATTTAAGCTTGAATCGGATATATTTTAGACGTGCATAACGAAATCAAGAAATTTTTTTAATTTAAGTCAGAAGACCTTAGCTGTTATTGCCTAGAATGTAAGTTTTTTTATGTCATTTTTAATAAAATAAACACTTTTATAATAATTATAATAATTTATTTAATCTTTTTTGTCAATACGGAAACACCAAATGTTGCAGTAGACTTTTTTATATCTATTTTAGAGTAAGGACAATGAAACGTATATCATTTGAAGGGTACTGCACCATAGATGTGCCGAATCATGTTAGATTTAAAATTGATGACCTCTGTCCCGAAATATTAATGTTGAAATTTTATATTAATTTTAGTAAGGAATCTCAGGGCTAAGAAGAGGTATCAGATGAAAAACATGATGTAAAAGGTAATTCTAGACATTGATAAGATGTGAAAAAAAATTCGGACATTTTTCTCCAACTCTTACGGATATCCTATAATAAGTATTTTTTATGTTACAAGTGTGACTATATATTGTGATGGTAAAATTTCTTACAAAAAGTAAATTATGAAAAATTTTCGTTATTCTGATATAAAATATATTGTGGTATGAAATTCACATCGCTAAAACTGTAGATGTTTTCGGTTACAACTGATCTTTACTAAACAAATATCACGGTCATTTTTTAATCGTTTTTCATTGAATTTTTGTTTGTCTGAAAAATTAATTAAATAACTTTAGAGAAATAAGAAAAAATTTGCCATATTCAATATTTTATATTGTTTTGAATAAACCTATAAAATATTCAGTTTTTACTCAAAAAATAGGCTAAACTTCTTTTGTTGCAATTTTTTACTAATAAAATTTTCTGTTTTCACACTCTTTCATATGACATATCATTTATTAGCAAAAGTTGCTTAATTTTGTCACATAATGAAAAAAACAGTTTCTGTCAACGATAATCATGATCTATCTATCCCCTATAATTTTTTTTATGAAAATTAACTTTTTCAAAATGCTGTTTGTATATTTTTTACAAAATTCTACAGCTTAAAAAGTAATTTCTGTGAAAAAATTTTCAAATTTTACAAACCACTCCAAAGTTATACACACTCAAAAAAAAAAAAAGAATGAACATATGTAATTTATTAAAAGGTTTTTTTTATATTTGCTTAGTAATAAAGTATATATTTAGTAAACACAATGACAACAATCGACCCTTAGGACATAGAGATAAAAGCAAAAACATGTGCTGATTTTTGACTTGGCTTAAAAATTAGCAAAGATCTTTGAATTGGGCAGGACTTTTTGTTTACAACTTTTTTTAGAAGAGCTTAAAATAACATAAGTTTATTTTATAAGCGATAAAATTTAAAAATCATTTCTGATTTTTTTTTTTTTTTTTGTTTTGTTTATTATATCATTTAGTAATTTATAACCAAATTTCATATAATAACTTTTCTTTGCTTCCGCCATTTTTTCATTTTCTTTAACCAATGACTTCCTTTTTTACTAACACAAAAAAGTTTACGAAACATTTACTAAACATCTACAAAAATGAAAAACTACATTTGTGAAACAGGGCAGATCTTTTGATCATCATGGTAAGTTAATGTATGTATAAATTGCTAAAATTAACAAAATCAAAATGTTTCTCTTAGATAATATCGTCAAATAACGAGTTTTTAATAAGTTTCTGTGTAAATGCCCATGCATAGAAATAGGCGTAGGCGAAACAGTTCTTCCGTGTTTCTGAACCGATTTTGACAATTTTTTTTAAATAAATTAGAGTAAGGAGAAGGAATTTACCGATATTTTGTGACCTTTGACCTGAAATATGAGCGTTGTAAGAATATTTCTGACATAAACTATAAGAAATGGAACAACAAATGGTAGAAGGAAATTTTAGACATTATAATACTGTAAAAAAAAAAAAATTTTCGCTATCTCTCTCGGATAATCATTTTATTATGTAACATGTGTGAATATTTATTGTGATGGTGAAATTACAAACAATTAGGAAATTCTGAAAAATTCGCTTTATTCTGACATCAAAGTTATGACGATATCTCGGAAACTATAGCTTTTCTCAGTACAACGTATTTTTATGAAAAGCCCTGGTTGTGAAAAATAATGGTGTGCGGAAGTTTTTTTTTGAGTAATGTTTTTACAAATAATATTTTTTTTAAAATTTCGGCTATTTAGATAGTTAAATTATTACGATAATATAAAATCAACATAATATATACATAATATATACAAATGGTAGAGCCAGACCAAAAAAGTACTAAAAGAGGATGAAGGTTTTTCAGCAAATCTAAAAAACCAACTTTAGTAACCATGCTTTGTTAGTAATGGACTACATAATAATAATATAAGCATAAAACTAAAGTTAGTAAAGCAAAAATACAACAACAACCGGAAATATGAAAGGGAGAAAAACTGAGAAATTGACACTGAAATCTCATCGCCTCTGTGGAGCAGTGCGCTAATGCGAGGGTTTGATTCCCGCTGGTTTTCTGATGAAGCCTGTAGCAGGGCCGAAATTGCAATGTGATGTTTTCCTTCTCACAAAAGAATAAAAATAAAACCAATTTTTTTTTTCTAATTTGTAGCCAGAAGGATAGTGAACAGCTCTTGAGAACTTACTTTTTTGATTTGAATCTACATTAATTAAAAATATAAAAAGTATCATTCTTTTTTACTTGAAATAAACATAATGATAATAGAAGTGTTTTGGAGCCAAACTTACCTCGGAGAACTAATAAATATATTCTATACTTCCATAAAAATAAAACACAGCACACTTTTTGTCGTGTAATTTTTGGGATAATTCACCTTAACCAGCAAAGTCTTTTAAGTCTTCACAGCTCGAAAAATCAACATTAGAGTCTTAATATAATTCAATAACAAGAGATTCTAATTAATTTATTGAAAGTGCGATAACTGTATTGAAAAGACAAAATAATAGAAATAGAAACAGAAAAAAAAGAAAGGTGAAAAGGCAACATTAAAATTTTTGATATGTAAGTTCTCAAGAGTTGTTCACAATCCTTCCGGCTGCAAATTAGCCGTTAAAATTTGCTCAGTTTAAGAGTTATGTCCGAAAAACGGTGAAAACAGCCCTAAAAACCGGTATATTGCACTTAAAAAATTATCTTTTTTAACTTTTTAATAGTGTAGACATGTTCACATCACATAATTATTTTAGTTCAAGATAGTATAGGAAAAATTTGGATTACCTTCAAGTTATTACCAAAAATGCGAAAAATGGAAATGGAAAATATTGAAAAAAATTATTTTATAAAATTGTTTTGTTTTTAAGTTTGTTCATTAGACTGCTAGCTACAACTTTAAAAAATATAATAAACCGATATCTCCTGAAGGAGCTGTTCAAGAAAAACTAATAATACTATTTTTTTTTACAATCACTAAGACCCTCAATAAATAGGGGGCGATAAGAAGAAGACGTTTGCCAATCTCGTAAAACCCAGCTAGGATTTTACTCACCTCTGGTCATAGTATTGAGCCTATATCGCAGAGTCCTGTTGTTTTGCCAAAATGTGTCTTTTGAGTCACAGTTTAACAAGTATCAAACTATTTTAAAAGTACCATTCCCATCCTTTTTTAATGCTATCGTATACAAATAACTATTTTTTTAAAAACCAACTGTTAAATAACTTAAAGGCTTTTATCATCCTTCCAAATCTTAACGATTTTTTCAATATTTGCCCAGTCCTTGCTTATTAAATATTTTATAAAAAAAAGAGTTAATCTTATAAAGAAAAAAAAAATATTATGGAAAATTATATAATATGTTTCAATTGCTTAGAACTTATTCCATTTATATGTAATTTTTTAATAATTCAGCATTGAGCTAATGCTTTTAAATACCTTCAAAATGATTCGAAGCATATTTTACGTATTTCTATCAATCCTGTTGATGCCACAAAAAACCATACAACCAGCTGATAAGAAAAACAATTTATCCAATAAAAAACTATGTGAAAATGATTACTATCAAAGCTTAAACAAAATTCTATGCTAAAAAACAGTTGTTAGTGGTATATAGAAAAGTCTTTTAAGCCAGAGTAATGACTGCAGAGAAAGAAGTTTTATAAAAAAAAATCGAAGCAGCAACCGAACAAAAACATACTTCTGAAGTTATTCAACATTTTAGCCGGAGAAGATTGCATTACCAGAAAAAAGTACACGCATCCACACATACACGCATATAAAAGAAGGAAAAACACGTAGAGTGCAAACGAATAAGTAAAAAGCAAGCAAAATACCGAAGCTTTGGCACACTTTTAAATGTTGCCATATGTCCCGTAATTAACGGGACCTTCTGTATTTGGATAATGCAAAATATCCCGCCGCACTGTAGGGTATTAATTCAATTATACATCAAAAAGGCCAACTCACAAACACCAAATGTTTTAGAAAAATTTTGTAATGTTAAAAAATGTAAAAAATGGAAAAAACTGCTTTTGACTTAGCTTTACTTAAAAAACAATAAATACCGCATCAAACTTGATAATTTTTTAGTCCAACAAGTGTTATAACTGCTTAGCTTTACTTTTTCATCATGCGTAATAGTGGCTTATTTAAAAATTTATATTTTTTCCCCAGATTTTTAAAAAATCAATTAAATGGCACTTATCGAAGCAGTTATGTATAAATACATGTGCAGTGTTTTGTTTCAAATTGCTTTAATTTTAATATATATATTGTAAATATTAAATTTCAAAACATCTGTATTTTTTGTGATTTTTAAGAAAAAATTTTAAACTGCCGGTGAGTTTTCTTAGCTCTTCTTTACGTTTTCTTTATAAACTTAATAAAAATTATGTTTGACTCTGAAAAACACAAACTCAGTCTTCGACTCGTTCCAATAAATGCTTTTTAATAACCCACTGCGTCAGGGGAATATTAACATTATCACTTTTTTGTAACACACATACAAATAATACTGGAAAAAAATATGTATTATGTTTTTAAAATTTTTTTATTTTTCAATCATCGCTAACCATTAATTTTTGTTCTTATTGTGAAACAGTGCATTAAAAAATTGATTGTACTATGAATAAACAAACAAATAAAGAAATAAATAAATATAAAAAAGAATAAAAATACGGAGGTGTTGCAAGTATAGAAAGGAATGTGTGCAATTTTTTAACATCGACTTAGCCATGTAAAGCTGTCTAACCACACTATTAAAGCCGTACATTTTAATCTATCGGAATGAAATTTAAATAAAAAAAAAATTCTACAAATCAGATTCTGTTTATACCCAATATTATTATTTTGGCCGCCTAAATCGGGCGGTTAAAATTACACCTTCGTTTTGAAATACACCTTCACATGAACGCATTTAGAAAGTATGTATAAGCAAAAAAACCGTGTGAATCTTATGAGTGTGAAACATAGTAAGTAAAAGTAATATTAGTGACATAACTACAGACTCCTTTTATGAAGCGAACATGCAGGAAAAATTACGATTTTTAACTTTGAAAAGTAGCTATGAAAATGACACATATATTTTTTAAAATTTATGTTTCATCTTAAAAATAATGGAATTATTATACCATTAGAATGTGTTTTTATTACTGTTTTTAGTTTTTTAAATAGTTGCTAAAGTGAAAGTAGTAAAGTTGTAGTGCACGAACACGGAAAAGCACGTATGACTTTTCTTATGCACAGACACACTCGTTCACGCATGAAGTTATTGTTTTAGGCATGTGCACGGCGTGACACTTAGTGACGGAAATAGCATGGCATGCACTTGTTTCTAGTTCCAACTAATAAAGAGGTGTTTAACCATAATAAATAGATTTAACAGATTAAGAATATATATAAAAAATTTATTTTGTTTCAGGGACAAAAAAAATTTTTTTTGTTAAGAAATAACGTTATTTCAAGAACAAAAAAAAAATCAAAATATTTTATTTCCCACATGAATTAGTGTAGGGATTTAACAAAAATCTAAAGTATTAACAAAATTAATTTTGTTCAAATAAAAAAAGAAATTTTGGGAGTAAAAACTTTTAATAAAAAGTTTTTGTTCCATATCAGAACAAAATTTTTTTGAATGTTTTTCTCTTTTCTTCCGGAAAAAACAAATATTTTTGAAATAGATATTACTTATTTAATATACTGTGTTGTAAGCCTATGACACAGTCATATTTGAATTAATTTATTTTACAATTATCCTATCAAATTTAAATTCTCAATACTATGTACTGTGATAAATAATTTTCAATGACTTACAATATATTTATAAAATCACTTTGAATATATTCATTTGTCTCGTTAAATTTTTCAAAATACCATTGTATTCGTGTTTGCATTTGCATTTGCCCCGTATTGCTTGCAAGAATGTCTGGCAACACTAACGCTCCTGCATTTTATGCTTAACACTATTGCATTGATTGATTATGTGAAAGAGTTGGCAAAACTAGTAACTAGATTAATGAAGTTTTATATAGAATACATGACTACATATATTTGTATACCGAACATTGGTAGATGTTTTTCTCTTGATATTTGTTGCAATTCTTTTATATTCATGCCAGAGTTGCTTTTTTTGAAAATAAATTCAACAACAAAGGTTTTCCATTAAATAGCTATTAGCTAATGATAACCAAACCACGCTTGCGGTTGATGCAAACTAGCTAGAGTTGCCAAAATGAAGTTTCTACAACAAGAGCGAGATATTTTAATACTTTGAAATATCTTGATCTATAGTTAACAACATTTTTTAGAAAAGAAAAAAACTTATTTTATGTTGCTGGAACAAAGCAGTTTGTATGTTTACTATGACTAGCTTATTTGGCGAAATCGTGCCGAAGAGTACGATATTTTTCAAGGTAAATATTTGAAATACTGTTAACATCACTTCCTTAATATCCTGCTTATTGACTTATTTCTTGACTTGATACTCGTAGTGTCTTTGTTTATTTAGAGATTTAAGGATTTTCAGATGCATTTAAAGATTTAATTGCTGAGGAAGTTGTGTATAAAATCAGATTATTGTTAAGATAAATATCCGATAGTCATAAGAACAATTTATGCTTTGCTTGTTGCCATAATTAAGGATTTGTAAAAAACTTTGCGAATGTCAAAATTTGCTCAACTTAACACATCGTTATCTAGACAGCAGCTGTCCTTTTACTTTGTCTCTTTTTGCTATTCTTAATTGGCAAATCGGCATAAAGCGGTTCGGATTTACACCAAACCGCAACTTGATATCATCATATGACGACCACTGTTCTTCTTGCTGTCTGTTGTCCTTGTTTTTGTTGTTGGTGCTATTGTTGTTGTTATCGATGTTTTGTCGTTATAGATTTGCGTGTATTTTTTTTTTGTTTTATTCGTTCTAGTTTTTCGCTAGGTTTCATGCTGATGTTGGTCATTAGGTCGCTTGGCTACCATACAACGAAGAAGTCTACTTTGGGGTTGAAATAAATAAAAAATAAACAAAAACAAATGAAATAAACAAACTGCTTGCCAAATATTAACAAGAACGAAAGTGTATAAAGTTCACATGTCTTTCTTGAAGTTTGTATGAGTGTGTTTTTCTCTGATTTGTTGTTTTTTTCAGCACACTTTTCGATTTTAATTCTTTGGTTATTTATATATTAATCGTTACAGATTAAAACGGTGACCTTATGACGGTAGAACTCTTGGGTTTGTTTTTGTGCTGTACACCAGAGAACTGCAATGAGTATCCGACAGAATTTGGATACTCAAATCATACCCGAGTGTCGTGCTGTTCTCAACTCTATCCATACTTATCCATATGTGTAAAATACTCATAGGCATTCGGCTCATTAGCATTTCTTCGGGTATAAGTGCATTCTCATATTCGAGAGCACCGTGAGCCGATCCACTTCGAACCGTTTTTAATGAGTGCGTTGAGTCAGTTTATTACAAAGGCGCTCGATCCGAATGTATTTTGAGTGTACTCTGAGTACTGCTCCTTCTCTGCCAACGTCTCTCAACGGTATTTAGTTTATTTTTTGTTTGTTTTTTCTCGAAAACTCGTTCTTGGTATTTTATTGTTGCACTCTATGGAGAAAAAACAACAACAACGCTTGTGATTTTGGTTTGTTAGACATAAACAAAAATAAAACAAAATCAAAATGCCGGCGCACAGTGGTTGAAAATTGGAAATAAATACCAAAACTGATAACCTCTTTATGTGAATTTTTTTCTTTGCGTTGTTTAAGAATATTCTAACTAGCTCGATTCTAAAATATTTATCAGAAATATATATAGGTTTTTTGTTAGACGCCTTAAAGTACGATTGATGTAAAAATTTTGAAAAAATTTCGTAAAATATTGATATTTTTCAAGAGTTATTACAGACAATTGAGAAAATGTATTGCACTCTGGTTTTATTTTAAGTACAAAAAGCATTATTGAAAAAGTTTTTTGCATACTTGAAAAAAAAATTTTTTTTGCAATAAATTTCTTAGGCAAAGTTGATATGACAAAAAAACGTACATTTATTTTTAGCAGAATAAAACATAATGATCATCGGATTGCAATTATTGTCATTATATAGTTTCACTCTTTGTCATATTATTTGAATATTTAATTCTTTACTTTACTTTAAAATACTTTTAAAATATAATTTGTATTTCAACGAAAATTATTTGAGATATTTCAAAATTATAAAATAAAATTTTCATTACGACAGAAAATATTGAAAAGAAAAGAATATTATTTTTTAATTGAAAAGCGTACCATGTAAACGTACGACTCTTTTTTAAACTTACGCGAGTAAATTGGTACTGACGATTTATTTGCTGTCTTACCAAGTCCCTCGCTATAAGAGTACTTAAGTATTCTATAGTGTGTTCCTCAGTTTATTAATTTGCTATGTTAATGCATAGTATATATTTTTTAAGTAATTACAATTAAATTGAATTTGTAAAACAGTAATGTGATATGTAAAAAGTTAAATTAATTCACATTATCTTATGTGAATGCTTACTATGAAACATTTTAATGAATTTCGCAATAAAATGCTTTCAAAACTATTCAAATATTCAAAATCTCTTGTCAAGAAATGCTCTTCAAACATCTTCAATAAGCTGAAAGTGAAATATATATTCTTTGATTCCAATAACAGAATTAGAATACTTTCACGGAGAAAATTAATTTGCTTGAATCAAGCAAATGTTTTGCTTAAAAGCAAATCAGAAAAACTTTGCTCAATCACAATGTGATTTAAGAAAAAGATTGCGTATTACCTTATTTAGTGCAATTTGCAATCACTAATCGTGTATTTAGGAAAAAGCAAAATTTTGATTAAATTCAAGCCAAATTTTGCTAAGTTATTATAAACTAAAAATCAAATTTTTTCTAAATTCAAGCAAATATTTGCTTAGTTATTAAAAATTGGAATAGCACATTTTGATTAGTTTTTGCTGAAATTTAGCATAATCTTGAAGTGGCTCAGAATCAAGCGCAAGTTTTGCTTAACCAGAATAATAATTTAGCAAACAGTTTTCTCCGTATATGCAAACCATGTATTTATGCTACACGACCTGTGCTCACTTTATCACAATGCCAAAAAGTATGCTATTATCTTTTTTAACTGTTGATAGTATCACATTTACAACCAATAAAAAAGGAACCATAAGCTTTTTTATGATTTTTTTCCGTTTTTATAAAAAGCAAACAAATAATATCTTTGAATACTATAAACTACTAATTAAAACAGTTTAGATGCTGCGCTTCATTAAAGTTGAAATTGGGAAAAACACGTGAAGTGGAAAATTCCTTGTGGGAGGTGGGCGTGGCAAAAAAACTTTTGTATGTTAGACATATATTGAAGATTTCTGACAGAATGGTTCTTGTATTGGTTCAAGACAAAAAAAATATGGCGTTTTAAATATTTGTGTTATATGGGAGGTAGGCGTGATTGAGGGCGGATTTAAAAATATTTGTGTGTGTATTCTTTTAAAGCAAATTCCAAATAATAATTTAATTGATCTACGATGAGTCCTTCTATTTATTGATATTTGTATGGGGCTCAACCACTGTGCGGCGCACGTGTGTTTGCTTCTTGTACGTAAACACGTGCAATAGAAGTTTAATTTAAAATTTGCGCATGTGATTGAGCAACTTCAGGTAACAGAAAAATAAAAAAAAATACTTTACAAATATAGTAATAATTGCTGATTGCAGAAAATTAATGACACTTACGATACTATCGAAACTGCATATTATTTTTAAGCCTCAACAACTTTACCTCATGCGCAGTTTTCACTGTGTAAGATATAAACAAAAAGCAACACAAGAATAACACATCTGTTGGTATCTAAATGCTCAGGAAAAAATAGCACAAAACAAATACAAAAAACTCGCTCACTATTTACTGCTGCGCTGTACTGCGCTCTCTTTCATATCTGTGACAGATGAGCCGAGTGATTCGGCTACTTGTGTCGATTGTGAGTATTTCGGCAAGTAGGATAAGTGTCAGCAAGACGACAACAACCATAAGTATTTATGAACCGAAAAAACCCGATCTTTCCCGATCCGACTCATGACTTAGGATACTCATATTTATTTGAGCCGCCGTATTCTAGCTTCGTAGAAGAGAATATGAGTCGAGTTGCGTGCGCTAAGGGTGAGTAGGTTTTTGTACTTATTTTTTTCGGTTATACTCAGAGTCGCAAAAAAGCTATCCGTTGCAGATCTCTGCTGTACACTTCGCTTTAAACGGCCTGTTTTCAGCATTCCAGTAAAGCATACATATCGATGGCTTAATACAGAAAAGGCGAAACTCAACTTTTTGTTTCTTTACAGGAGGAGGAAAAAACAGAATAAAATCTGAAAAAAATTTGTATATTAAAACTTTTTAAGTGCAGTTTTTGTATAAAGTAGGCTTCACATTTGCAATTATAGCGCACTGATTTTTTATGGGAGGTTTATTTGATAGTGGTCTACTAGAATATGTTTTAAATGCGATTTCGAAAAAAAAACGAGTAACGCCTTTTCTATATTAAGGCATCGATATATTTATTAAAACACATTCTGTTTAAACAATTTCTTGAAAGTGAATTAAGCAATTGTTTATTTTTGTAAAACTAATTGTGTTTCAAATAAATTTTGTACGTTTATACTCAAAGATGTTTTTTTTTTATCTGATAACGTAACTGTAATCTATTTAAGGTTTTCTTCAAATTCAATCAAATGCATTTTTTATGATTAATTATTATTACAAAAGTATTCCTAATTTGTAATTGTAATATTAATATCTTTAAACATCATCATACTCATTGCTTAAGCCACTGCCTTTGTACAGTAAAAGAATTCATTCTTATTGTACTAAAATGTTAATTAAATAAATAAATAAAATAAACACAAATTTTTATCAAACTATTGTAAAGTAATATACAAATCAAACTTTTATATGAGATATAGTAGCAGAATTGATTTATGCATATATATTCAAAGAAATTAAAGTGATATGCCTACCCCAGTTTCATGAATATTTAACACAAAAATCAAATTTCATTATTTTTTTTTTATTTCAACAACTGACAACTTCTCACAAATCATCAAACTACTTAGCCACAAGTAAGGAATCAGCAAGTTACATGAGAGCATTTATCAAATAATTGTTTTTTATATAAATTTAAAATTTTGAACTTTTACCACATGGCAACCAGCAATATTCTACGTTACTACTTTCGCAAAAAAAAAAAAAATATCGAAAAAAGCTGTAAAACAATCGAACAAAAGCTTCTGTTATTTATAGCGATTACTTAGAGAAGCTGTTAAAACAAACAGAAACTTGAGCTGTTCTTTTTCAGTGTTTTTTTTTTTGTTGTTCTATTGCAAAAACAAGACGAGCGAAATGAACAGCAAGAAAACAGACAGGCAGGAAAATTTACAGCAAGCGGGCAAGATCTAAGCACTGACAAACTCAACAACTCAAGCATCGCCTCAACTAATACAAAGTCAAACAAAACTATTGCAAGTGTTTTAGATAATTGTGGGTGTGTGAGGACATTGATTTGATATTTTGATGCCTGTTTTTCTTGTGCATAATATTTTTCTTTGGCCTCTACCTAAAGCTGCCACATTTTCTCGGACATTCTGCCATTTAAGTCTTTCTGCGCTCTTCGTTGTTTTTTATTTTGCAAAACTTCCTTTGAGCGGCTTTAAATGGAGTGTAAGAAACGACCAACCGTTAAGGAAATAAACGAAGAAAAATCCTGAAGTTTGCATTGTAGAGAAAATAAATACAGGATAACGAGTGGCTAAGAAATGAATTGAGTTCTTTCCATATGTATGTGATGTAAGTGTTTAAGTAAGTGTATGTCTCTGTGTGTGAATGTGGTTGGCTTTGTGTGTCGGAAAATTGGCAGAAATTTGAGAAATTGAAACAAAAGTTTGTGTATTGAACACGTTTGTTAACATATGTAGAGACTATTAGATGGATAACTAAAGAGGACAACGACGACGAAAAGGATGCATGAAGGATATATGCTAGGATTATGGATTCATTTTGTGGCTCACCTTTTTTTTGACCTTATTACCCTGCAATATGCCCTTATTGCTGCTATTATAATTTCCTTCTTTATACAGGGTCCGCCATTTAACGTTTTTTTTTCAACTAGTGCTTATTTCGTGAATGGTAACACTTAGCTCATGTCTGATTTAAGAGTTTTATAATTATTTTTACCTTTCCGCTGAAAGAATATGGTTGTATATACGCTTGAACAACGCTGGGAAATATTGCTACATTACTTTGAAAATCATGTTAATGTTGCAGAATGTGTGCGAAAATTGCGTACGGATTTTGGAAGAAGAGAAGCACCGTCAGCTCCGTATGTTCGTTATCTTGTGAAAAAAGTGAAAGAAACTGGCATCCTCATCAATAAACCAAAGCGTGAAAAGCCAAAAGCAGTGCGTACAACCAAGAATATTGCTGCTGTGGCAGAAAGTGTGCGTGAAGCGCCATCAACATCAATTCACCGTCGTTCTCAACAATTGAACATTTCGGAGACATCATTGAGACGAATTTTGCATAAAGACAAAGTCCAATTGGTTCAGGAGTTGAAGCCAACTGACCATCCAATGCGTTTTCGCTTCGCTAAGTGGGCCTGCGATCGATTTACAGAAGATGCCGATTTTGCCAAAAAAATCATCTTTTCAGATGAAGCTCATTTTGATCTTGGCGGGTATGTAAACAAGCAAAATTGTCGCATTTGGGGCACAGAAAACCCGCACGCATACATTGAAAAGCCGCTGCACCCAAAACGAGTCACTGTTTGATGCGGATTTTGGTCCAGATGCATAATTGGGTCATTTTTTTTTCGAAAATGAGCAAGGAGTAGCCGTTACAATCAATGCCGATCGTTATCGGGTCATGTTGAACGAATTTTTGTTCACAAAAATTGAAGAGGAGGATATTGGCAACATTTGGTTTCAACAGGACGGCGCTACGTGCCACACAGCCGAAGCAGCACTCGATGTTTTGCGCCCTGTTTTTGATGATCGCATTATCAGCCGCAGAGCTGATGTCGTTTGGCCACCTCGGAGCTGCGATTTGACACCGTTGGACGTTTGATTTTGTGGGGTGCCCTCAAAGATAAGTGTTACGCCGACAAGCCAGAGACAATGGACGCTTTAAAGGACAATATTCGTGAAGCCATTGGTGAAATACAGCTGCACACAATCGATAATGTGCTTAAAAATTGGACCGATCGTGTAGGCTACTGCATGGCCAGCCGAGACAGCCATTTGAATACAATTATTTTTCGTTATTAACCGGATTAATTTTACTTTCAAATATAAAAAGAAATTTGAGAAAATATCCAGTAGTTTTTTTATAGAATTTTTTTTAAAAAAAAAGTTATTTGACGGACCCTTTATTTCACTATAAAAAGTCTTGAGAAAAACTTGGTTTCTTTAAGCTTCATTTTAAATTTACTCTGTGTGTTTAAAGAGAGTCAAAATACGACAGCTGTAAATTTAAGTTCAACTCTATGTGATTTTTTGAAGCATTTGCTTCCTACGCCTCGTTTTGTTGCTATCGACGATACAAAACCTATGCCGATTCTTTAATTTTGAACCGATGGCTTTGCCGATGCCAGTGTTTGAATTTCCTGCTGATGCCGATGCCAATACAGATAAATCCTTCAAACACTACTTTAAATTTAATTTTAATAAAAGAAAAAAATAATAACAAAAAATCTATGTTGTTTATTTATTCAAAATATAAAAGTACAACTAATTAAACATACAAAGTAATATATTCAAATATTCAGTATGAATGTAAATTAAAAAAACTTGAACATTTTTATGTAATCAAAATTAAGCAATTGAATGTTATAATGTAAAAAAAAAAACAATTTTTCAACATTAACGCCTTTTAAACTACATCTCCTTTTGCTTTATAATTATCCAGCAGCACTTAAAAGTTTCTCACATGCAACACTAGATGGAGGAGTTGAAAGATATTTGATCGCAACCGTAAAAATTTTGCAGTTTAGAACAGGAAGACGACTCACATGTAATTTTTTTCATGTATTTTTTATTTCGTGTAACATTTTTAGTGGTACACAAAATCGCATTGTATCGGCAAAAAATTAGGAGTTTTCAACATATACCGATGCAGATTAATTTTTTCCATCAATACCGATACAATACCGATTCTTAAATTTAAGCTGATGCCTATATAAAACCAAATCCGATTATGATATTTGCAAAGAAAATATGTGCCAAAATATGTATTTAACTATTTTTAAAACAAGAAATCAATGGTTAACGGGGCTGTAATGAAATTACAACAGCAATGTATAAATATCTTCTTATTTAAGATGAAAGATAAAAATGTACAGGATTTAAGTTCTTAAAGCGATTGTTGGGCAGGGCAAAATCGTAATAAAACAATATTTATCTTAATAGCTTATTTCATAAAGTCATCCAAAGTTATTTAATCTCTTAATAGTACGTACTAATGACCGGGACATGCTATGATGCCTGTTGATTCTATTCGCAGCTCAATGGAATCATTTCAAACAAAGCGAACTGTAGGGCGCTGGTGATTGGCCTACAGTTATTCGAAGTGTAAGAGCGGTTATGAATGTTAAAAAAGTTAAAATATTCAGATTTTCTAAATTGTAAACTGTTTTCTGATCTACTTTAAAAAAAAAAAACAGATGCGTCGCTGGACACACGAGAAAAGCGAAGCTTTTTCGCATTTCATAAGTCAATATTTAATTTTTTTTTTTTTAATAAAAAAATTATTAAATTATGAAATTTTAAATACCTAATGTTAACTAAATTTTATTACCATACATTATTATTTTAATTATCAAACGTACGTTTAAAATATCAAACGTATTTATGTCATCGATATTTCTAGCAAATATTACATCAGAAGTTGTATTGTTATATTGATCAGAATTGAATTTTTTTTTTTTAATATTTCAAAAGTAAATTTTATGTGATGGTATTTTTACTTCTACAACCGTTTTAGTAGGTATCCAGCCACAGAGTCTCATTTAAAATCATTCTCTTTATACACATTTATCTCGAAACTACTTTCTCGGCATGGTGTTGTAGGAAAAACAAAAACTATTCAGCCGAATCATCTATATGATATTCATTCCATCAGTGGCTATCGCTGGAACTAGAACTAATGTTTTATTTCAAAAACCTTCTATATTTTACATTTAATAACCTGTAGAAAACAAGCCGTTTTAAGAACTTCATTTTTAAAGGCGCGTCATTCTGTCAATGTTCAATATATATTTTCTAGTGCCAGCCATAGCTGCACTCATAATGATTAAAAATATTCTTGGTTTTTATTTTTCAGATAAATAAAAAAGTCAAAATCTACAACACCGCCCATGCCCCTTTTCCTTGAGAGCGTCTCATTGAGCGTCATTTTGAACAAGATCAACAATTTTTTAAATTCAAAAAATATTTTTTTTTATGATGAATGAGTGTTACAATATACCTAAAGATGAAAAATAAAAAATTAAAACTCGTTACTCGCGTTATATTAAAAAAAGTATCAACTAATAAATTTTTTTAATTCCGATGATCCAGTAAAAAGATCTCGTGTAAAGCACCTTTTTTCTGAGACTTCCACTAAGAATTGCTGTCATAACCTCTTTTTTTATATTTTTAAATAAAAATTTTACAGAAAACTTTAAAAATATGAATTATTTATATTCTGTATTATTAAATAAATTTATACTCTCCACATTTTTGAAAACAATTTCATAAAAATATGATGTTTTTTGTCCATATTAAATTTACCCTCCCCTTTATCGTATGCGCAACATTTCAGTCTTAGCTGCAGGCAATAGTGATGGAAAAGTAACGAAAACGTAAGCGCCAAAACAATTTTGTTGCTCGTAAAAATAATTTAAAAATTAATTTATTACTCATATGAGGCTTTTGTATAAAAATAATCTAATTTATTTCTTTGCAATTTGTACTTGCTTTGAAATAGTACAAAAACTTTCAGCGTAGATCAATTAACTTTGATTTTATTTTGTTTTCTTGTCAAAATTTTTACTGATTTAAATAAATTAAATAAGATCACGTGTTGCGGCAATTTTGTTTCTTTTCAAACTGTTTGAGATAAATCAATTTAAAGACTTAAACGGAGGTGAGTTTTTTCATTATATTAAAAAAAATAACTACATATAATAAAAGAAGTGCATCATATTTTACGTGACGCACTTCTTTACGTAATACATGCAAGATATAAAAAACAAATGCCTCTAACGATTGAATTCTTTGAAACCACTTTACGATCTACTTTAGGACTTTAGCAAGAAGTAAGAGTTTGAAAATGTTGATAATGGAAATAGTTCAAGTATAGGGAAAAAGGAATGTTTTTGGGTACATTTGTCTTTTCCTATGACATCAACACTAGGGTGGTTTTAAAAAATTTCATTTGGAACAATAGGACCCAACTCTATGAGTCTTAAAAATATCGGTTAAGGTTAAGAGGTGACGCTTTTTGATTTTAGTTTGTCCATACGATTTGTATGGGTAAAAAATTTATTTCAAAGTTTCACGGAAAAAAAAGCCATAAATATAAAAAAAAATATTTAAGGAATAGTATCTACTTCTTTTTTATCTCCTTGATAATACAAAAAAAAAATCATTAATACTCGGTTATTATTAACTGACTTATGGCTTACTTCTCAAAGCTATCTAATGAAGTTGATACGTTTTCTCGAAAATATTTTGTTAAATTTTCATACTTTTTTAATATTCCAGTGACAGGGATTGACTCCTGTCTTAAAATTCAGACAATGATAATTTAAGGCAATCTTAAATAAAAGAATGAATTAATGAGCAGTTTTTTGATGAAATCGTACAACAAGTAGTATTTTTATTATTACTTGCAATTTTTTTCTTTTTTGAAAGTAATACAAATTTTTGACTTAAAGATTCTTGACTTAAGTGATTTGTCACAAAAGGATCGATAGCATTATTTGGAAAATCGGTCAATTGCTTAATGTCTCCAAACTGCATTAATGTTGTAAACGATATATTTTTAAATGCAATTCCCAAAATAGACAAAGCTTGCAAGTAAAAGTTAAAAAGTACTTGCTGTACGACTTTATCCAAAAAACTGTTATTTATGAATTTGTATATTTTTTTTTTAACTTTGGCCTGGAACAGTGATTGTCTGAATTTTAAAACAAGAGTCAATCTTGTAAATGAAATACTACAAAAAGTATGAAGATTCGAAGTGTCGCCGCGAATAACTTTGTAAGCTACAAAACTATAAGCTTTCCGGAATTAAAAATAAACGATTTTAATAGTGCACTTAGAACCATTTTATTTCAATTTTATGCTTATTGTCGTCAGAGTTGCACAGAAAGTTTCATGAATATATATATATATATATATATATATATATTTATAAAATGCTTTGACTTGGATATGGATATTTTATATATATATATATATATATATATATATATATATATATATATATATATATATATGTATAATATTAATATATATATATAAAAAATAAAATATATAAAAAAAATATCCATATCCAAGTCAAAGCATTTTTAACGGTAGTTAGAAAAAACATGTTTGATTCGTTTGTCACTTACAACGATATTAGTGGCGACGAGTCATTTAACAAAATATTTTTGAGGAAAAGTATTACTTTCATTAGATAGCTTTGAGAAGTTATCAGTCAGTGAATAGTAACCGATTGTTATGAATTTTTTGTATAATCAAGAATATAAAAACTAGTAGATACATAGTTTTTAAAAATTATTTATTTTTATATTTAGAGCTTCTATTTTCCATGAACTCTCAAAATGGATCTTTACAAATCGTATGGAAAAACTCAAATCAAAAAGCGCCACCTCTATACCTTTGCCAATTTTATTGAGATTCATACAGTGTAGTCTCTGCTTCACAAGGAAGTGCTGAAGCTGCAAAAATCTGGAAATATTAAGAAAATGTGAAAAAACCACCCTAATCAACATTTAATAAGCGTCAGTTCAATCAATGTAAAAGGGTTGTGTAGGGAAACCAGATCTGGTCCTTTTTGGGACTAGTTCAGAACTATTTAAAAGTTGGTCCAGTTTTTTAGAGGGACGGTTCAAATTTCAAAAAAATCCTAAAGACAAGTTTAGCCCTGGATCACTAACCTATTGCTGAGTTGCGTCACAACTAACTCTGGCGGTTTCCCAACCATATAAGAAATTCTGAGTTATAAGGATATAATTGCTTAAACCTTAGAAAATTGTAGGTTTTAAATAAAGTCAATATTATAATTACCGTTTTAAAATTTTTTCTATTAAAATAATTGGTTTGTTGTATTTGAAATAAAAAATTAAAATAACAAATATGTAACACATGATTGTTAAAGTGAAAGTATATACAAAAGAAATGTTTAAGTACTGTAACTCTGTAGAGTAAATATTCCAGCTCAAATCTATCTAGAAAGTCAATATTATAATTACCGTTTTAAAATGTTTTCTATTAAAATAATTGGTTTGTTGTATTTGAAATAAAAAATTAAAATTACAAATATGTAACACATGATTGTTCAGCTGAAAGTATATACAAAAGAAATGTTTAAGTACTGTAACTCTGTAGAGTAAATATTCCAGCTAAATCTATACAACTTGCACAGTTATATTACGCTATTGGAGGAACTACCGTCTGAAGTTTCCTATGTTTGAGAAGATGTTGCATTGAAGAGCTTACTGCAGTTAGTGCAAACTGCAATTAAGTGTCATTGGCAAATATATTAATCACAATTAGTCAAACTTCAAATCGAGTCGACTCGAGTCGTTTTTCGCTGCAACTCGAGTTGTCAGAAAATTAAACAAATTTGTTCAAAGCAAACCTGTAAATTGAAAGGCTTTACTAGGGTATTTTTTGTATCCGTGGTAACACAATCATAGGCCCACACAATAATAAAATCTCACATTACAATACCTTCTTCATAGTCTATAAATATAAAATATTGTTAGTTTTATCAGTTTAATTGTTCGTACCGAAAAAATAAAAACATACCCTAAATAGTATTCTAAAAGTATTTTTCTTAATTTTTCCATACAAAAATATGCAACACTGCTATTAGTTGATTGTAAGAAAGGAAGACAAGTAACGTTACCTGTTGAATGGACTCAAATAGCAGTCTATATTTATTTTAAAAATTGTTTTTGTTTTTAACCAATTTTATGTTTTTGTTTGCTTAAAAAATGTTGCATAAATAATAATTTATTTTATTTATTAATTTGAACTGTTTTCTGTTTATCTTGTCTTAAAGGCTAAAAAGCTAAAAAGTTTAAAATAATAAAATCGTGTTTTGAAAAGCTAAATAATTTTAACGAAATCTTTCTAGATTGTGTGTTTTATATCTACATAATATAATTTTTAACAGAATAACTTTGTGTCAAAATTTAAAAATTTTAACAATAGTAGAAAAGATTAATTTGTTGTTTTATATAGAAAAGAAATCTGGCCTTAAAATAACTAATTTTTGTACTTTTAGTCATAACAATTTACATTTAATCGCTTACTATCTTTGGCAAGCTGACTTACTTGAAACGAGTATTTTTTTCTTTGTAAACTCGACTTTGAAATGCTGACACGCTAACTTGCCAACTCGAGTTTCTACTCGAGTTAAAATTATGTATACTCGAGTTGAAAAAGTATTTGACTCGTCACATTACTAATTTTAGTACCTTGGATATCACTACAAACTGAAAATGATTGAAGTAAAAGATTGGATATAGATTAGAGTTTTACTTTTAGTTCGTCACACATGTATTGCATTAGATTCCATCAGGTGTATTGCGCCCCAAGTTTAGTAATAGAGGGTTAAAAAAAATTTAAAAACTCTACTACAAAATTTGTTTTTTCCCAGAAGGTCATTTTTGCTAGGGCTCGATATGGTTCGATATGGCTCGATATGGATTCGTACGAGGGCAATTTCAGAAGTCAGTAACTTTTTGAAAAACCCGCGTAGTACGTGTATTTCGATATACTCATCAAGCATTACTTTTTGCGTAAATAAACTGAAATCAAAGAAAGTCTTCTTGACCATTGAAATACTATGGGGACTCTGCAGCATCAACCTTAAGGGTTAAGAAGTGGTTAACTCAACTCCATTGTGGTCGTACCAGCACAAGTGACGCTGAATGTTCAGGTCGCACAGATGAGGTCCTCATTTCATAAATCGTCGATAAAGGCCATGGAATGATATTGGACGATCAGAAAATTAAAGTGCGTGTGGTTGCTAAGGCATTAGGTATTTCAACTGAGAAGGTACATTATGAAAAAGCTATCAACGTGATGGTTGCCGTGATTGCTAACATTCTACCAATAGCACAGCCACATAACCATTTCAAAGGAGTGTTGGGATATGTTCAACCGCAATCCGAAAGAGTTTCTGCACCGTATACAAAACAAAGATAAATAACCACATACGAGAGACAAAGGAACATTCAGTGCAGGGGACTTCTCCGGGTGAACATTCACCAGAGTAGGCTATGCGGGGTTCGAAGGCCAACAAAGTCACGACGACATTTTTTTTTGGATGCATGCGGAGTCATTCAAATCGTTTAACTTAACCCTTCTGCTATGATTCGAAATATACCACACATATTATGTTTTGGGTCGATTTGACCCACCCATACAATCTCAACGTAATTTTTAAAAAATAAAGGATATTTATTTAATTCACATTACTTTTATTGTTGATGTTGTGTTTTTAAATAAAAATATGAACATGAATACACAAATTCCTTACATAAGTATCAGGAATAATCATATATGGCACTCTTTTATTGACAATTTTTGCAAACTATGTTGCTGTGTTCTTTGCAAACAAAGTGATTGCAGGTGTTGCACACAGTTGAATATTTGTTTGCGTTTTTTGTTTGTGGACAAAAGAAACAACGCTGCCTCTTTCGTGAAGGTCCAGGGCTTTCAATATTACACTGAGATGGGGTTGCTTCTGAAGACTGATGTGATTGTTGAATACTTTTGACAGCGTTTTTAGCCAATGAGCCGTACGGTAGTTTCTCCCTTCGCAAAATTTGGGGCTTGATCAACTGGTTTGCAAGATCTTCCAGAAAAAATCTGCGCTTAAAAAGCTAGTTGAAATTTCAGGAAGGATAAATTTCTGTCCATATGACATAAGCGTTGTATGCTGAAACATCTATGATATTTGAAAATAATGCTACTGGCCAACGTTTAGTTTGACGTTTGCATGTATAGTTAGCTACAAGTTGGTCAAGTGCATCTACTCCAGCCTTAGCTTTATTGTAATGAAGTATTATTTCGGGCTTTTTCTTATCTTCATCACTTACAGCAGCAGAATGATGAAGAGAGCTCAGCGCAATTACGAATTTATACTTCTTGGGTACATAGGACACAACTGTTAAATAATTTGTGAAGTTCGCTATGAAGTATGTCCTTCTTTTCCATGTCAATGATTTTGGCTGGCAAAAAGGTTTTATTTATTCTGACTGTACCTACTAAAGTTATATTTCGACGAAGAAATTGCAAGGCCAGGTTATGCGTTGTAAAGAAATTATCACACGTAATGGTATGTCCTCTGGGAAATGACTCTGACAGAAATAAGACAACACGTTCACCTGGTGTATATGTGTATAAGAATATACGAGAGCATTATACACACTAAATGTTAAACTTTGTTTCATGAACAACTTACCTTTATTTTTTTCTGGCTGCCCATTTCTCTGCCGACCCAAATAAACTTCCATATTCCACGCATACTTGCTCTTTGAATCACATAGGGCCCATATTTTAATGCCATACTTTGCGAGCTTAGACGGAATATATTGTCTAAAACTGCATCGTTAACTGAACGGTACCAACTGCTCGTCGATTGTAACATTTTCGTTTGGATGATAAAAATGCTTGAGCTGTCTATTCCATTTATCCCAAATATTCCTTATAGGCGCCAATTTGTCCCGTTCTCTTCTCTCCAGCCTGTCACCAGCTGAGTCGAATCGGAGACACCGTGAAATATTCATGAACTTTTCCAGGCTCATTGTAGCTCGAATAATTGGCCTGCCATTGTTTTCACTCCATTAGTTCATGAGACTTTCGCCATGCAATTTATAAACTCCTTGCAATCCAAAGTTTGCTTCCATATCTTAGTTTTTCCAGTTCTTTCCGAAAAGATAATTTCCTTTTTTGTTTGTCATTTCAATAACATTTTGTTTCAAACTATGAGACAGAAATAAATCAAATGATGATTTTATGTCCGTAACCCTGGATATCGAGAATTTTGAAGGGCCAGGCGCTTGTGACAAGATTTGATAGCGAGGAATTTTGCCGCTTGAAACTGGTGGTTGATTTTGCCAAAGCACAGTTTTATCTTTTGAAAAAAAAGTTTGTAAATTGGCTTCTTGAGCTGTGCAGTCTCCAAGTACACTTTCTACACTTTCACTAGAAGATATATCCGACTCATCAACTCCTTTCTCATTGACATGTGCAAAATCTTCATAAACATCACTATCGTCGAAAATATCGTTTGCAATTCGACTTATTTCATCATTTTTGAGAACCTACTCAAAATACAATAACTTGTATAACATCGTAAGGTTACATATATTTATTACAAAAAACTATTACTTACTTTTTTTCCTTGAGCCATTTCTGGTAATTTACATCTATTCTCTATGACAAGCAAAAATCAACTGCAGGAGTTTTCTACTGATTGAGAATAAATTTGTGTGCATAAGCGTGAAACAAGGATTCCCCTTTTTCGCACCACAAATACAGATTTCTTTGCAAGACTGTAGACAAGGTGATAGCAGGAGGTGTTGGTGTACAAAAATACCAGTTCAACGCTGTCAAGCAGCAGTGCATAGAAACAACAAAGCAAACAACAAACACAGCAAAGTAGTAGTAGTTCGCTGTGGTCCCGCTCTCACCTTCTCTACATACATCTTGTTTGATCATCACAGCAGTCGCAATACACATATCGATAATTCGATAACATTTAGTGAATATCGATCATGCATAATGTTAATTTTGCTATATTACCTCATTGAATTCGTACACAAACTCTTGGTAGGTCAAATTGACCCAAAACACAATGAGTGTTACAAAAATACAAATATCGGGTCACCGTTGAAACGAAAAATTTTTTTGTGTTGTTTCCACGCAAAAACGTTGCTTTTAATAACGTTATGGAATAGAAAAAGCACCAGCTTATTCCATTAGCCCTAACCAGAATTATCAAGAGAACTCTTTTTAAATTGGGTCATATCAAAACGACCGCATTTGGCGAAGAAAAAAATTGCTATTCCATCATGACAACTCAACGGCGCACACGTCTGTAGTCGCCTTGACAAAAATCTATAAATGGCGATACCCCTTTCACCATATTATTCAGATTTAGCCTAATATGACTATTTCTTGTTTCCAAACTTGAAAAAATGGCTAAAAATGTATATATGTTTTTATTTAGAAAAATACATACAATATATCAAAAACATTAACTTTATTTTATTTTACAAACATGGTTGAAATAGTGAAGCAAATCCAGGGCTAATATTATCTTGTTGTCCTTTTTGTACTTTTTTCTTATTGTACTTTTAACCATCTAATGCAAGAAATTGATTTTTCATTACAATTTCTTCATTGTCTTGCAAATTTATTTAATCTACTTCCGTCTGATATTTTTACAGAAAAGGTTAATTAGTTTTGTTTTTTTTTTTACATAACTTTTTGACTCATACTGATATTACTAATTTAAACACTAACTAACATAAATGTAACTTAATAATTTATTGCTTTCTGTGTTCATTAAAGCCTATAGTAACTCTTTACTTAAGCTATTCGCATCGTTTACTATCTCATTTTCTTTGCACGTTTTTGCTTGCTTCTTGTAAGCACATTATTTCTTATCACCCAGTTATCAATTTTCTTAACAACTTCATCTAGTTTGCTTTCAGATGGTTTCTTCACTTTCTTTTGCTGCCGGTTATCAGTGCTTCGCAGTGCTATTATTATTATTCCCAGAAGGAAACTGCTTGTCAGCGATTTTACGTAATGATGTTTCGGCAGGCAAAATAATTCGGCTTACTGTTTAAGAGCAAAGATGGTAGACCACAAATTTTTGGAGAAAAAAATAAGTAGTAAAGAATGATGCGTAAACATGATTTCCGTTTGGTTAGATTTTCTATTTGGTTTTTATTTCATAATTTTCTTTCCGATCTTTTTTTTTTATTCTTAATAATATATAAGGTTCGTTGAGGCTTTTGTGCGCATTAACGGGACCACTTCAAAGTAGTTCCCAACTACTTTTTTAAAGTAATTTATAATATATTCTTTGCCGAAATAGTTTCCTCTATTTTTATAATGCCAATTTTTCCGCTGCTGTACGCATTTCTTATGTTTGCAAATTTGTTTTTATTTTTTACAGCATGATTTGCGGTTTTCATTCATCATACATGGTGTTCTTTTTTATTTTCACTCCGGCCAGTGTTGCCAGCTTAGCTGAGAGCTGAGCTGTTACTCATCTAATTCCCCAAAGATGAAAATAAAATTTTTCCCCCTCCTTGCTACTGTTCTTCTTTTTTATTCACCCTGATCTTTTGTGTTTTTTATTCCATCTTGCGGTATTGTTATAGGCATCCTTTGGGACCTTAAATGGTTTACGTCTTACACTCTCATACGTTGCGTTTTCCTTTTATTCTAACATTGTATTGTTGTATTGTTTGTACTTTTGTAGTTTGTAATATATTTGCATTGCGTTTCGTACACATCATTGCGTTGCGTGCTTATAAATTTCGTAATGAATTTTTGATTTCATTTCAATGGAGCATAAGTTATTTCGGTGCTGATGTTTCATTTCATTGCCTTATGTTCTACTACGTTGCGCTACGTTAGGTTTAATTTTATATTTATGCAATGTGAATAAAAATATTTTTATTATGTTATTACGTGTTTTTGTGTTGCACTAAAAAATCTGCTTGCTTCTTAATTTTCTTTTCCTCTTTTGTGAAATAGACCTTTTGTAGACAAAGGAACTGTTATTCAAGTTTTATGGATCAGAATGAAAAAAAAACATATTAACAGGCTTTTAATAGAGTCAAAGTAGCATCTTAACGTTAGTTGTGGGATTTATATTCGAGAAGAATTTACCTAATAAAAAGAAAATAGTTGTTTGATTAAAATAAGCATTAACGTGCTAAAAGTAGGAATTTCTTATCGAAACATAAAGTTTCCAGGTTTTCAATCGCAGTCTATTTAAGATTATTTTATATTTTTTTGGTAAAAGTTTGGCTTGAATCTAGGTAAAAGCTAGGCTTCTCAATCCCGGAATCCCGAACCAATATCAAGTCCTGGAATCCCGGGATTGTTAACCCTAAATCCCGGAATTTTATTCACAAAACTCTTTAAAAGTGTTCATCACCTATAAATGCAACTGCAATGTAAACGATTTTTTTTTTATCGAAATTACCCTTTTATCGTTTATCTTATAATACTATTTGAAAGTCTTTCTTTTAGTTTGTTTTGGATGTGATATTAAAAGACTCTGCTGAATAGGCTGTTCAACTTAAGAGAATTTTAAGAACAGTAATAGCACAGATCATATTGTTATTAAAATACTACAGTATAGTTTTTTTACAAAAAAAAATTTGTTCTCCTCATACTTTTTACTAACAGCTAACTTTTTTACGTTCATATTTATAGGTTTACAATAAGGTCAAATATTATTTGATGTTTTCAAATATTTTTTGCTTACATTCTAAAATAAATGTTGAACTTTTCTGAAATTTTAAAAATATCTTTAATTAAGGACCGTAAAGATTAATATTTTTTTTTACAAAATCTTCTCACTATAATCTTTATTTTCCAATTTAATTTTTTCGATCTATTTTAATCAAGCAATGTATATTTTTTAATCATAAAATATTCAAGCTTTGCCCTAAAAAATACAAAATATGATTTCAGAATTCGACTTTATCTTCCAATTCTTGTTGAATGTTCTTGTAAATCATTAAAACTCTTTTGTAACTTTTTTCTGCATTAGTAATTATGATATCGTCTTCGTGTTGTCACTTTTAAGTGTTTTTGAATAACTGAGTAATGTTATGTTTGCATTTCTATTTTTAGAACCAAACAAGGAAGAAAAATAATTTGCAGTTAAATTTATTTTAAAATTTTGTCATTTCGGGATCCCAAAAAATCCCGGGATTCTGGGATCACGAAATTCAAATCCCGAAATCCCGGGATTTGCCAAAACCCTTCGTGTTTCCAACAATTTTAAAACAAAAGCCATCATCTCGTTTAGAAAAAACATCCGCAGTTTTAAGAAAATAGCACTCAAAAAAATTTATAAAATATAAAACTTCCTTATGGTGCTATTCTCTGAAAAGTTTTTTTACGCAATACAATAACAAAAATGCACATTTTTAAAAAGAAAAGTAAAACGAAACGTTTTAAAAACAACAAGGAATGTTTAACTTTAATATAATAGGTTAAAATAAATATTATTAAAAACACTTTCCGCCATACAAAAATGAAAACGCACATTTTTAAATAGAAAAGTAAAATGAAACTTTTTAAAACAACTACGAATGTTTAACTATAATATAGTAGGTTAAAATTAATATTATTAAAATCATTTTAAGCAATACAAAAATAAAAACGCACATTTTGAAATAGAAAAGTAAAACGAAATGTTTTTAAAACAACTACGAATGTTTTACTATAATATAATAGGTTAAAATTAATATTTTTAAAAACATTATACGCCACACAAAAATGAAAACGCATATTTTTAAATATAAAGATGAAACGAAACTTTTTTAAAACAACTACGAACGTTTTACCATGACATAGTAAAATTTACATACTTTGTTTCAAAACACTTGTTAATAACAAATTGTTTGTTATGTATGTTTCATTGACTTATGTATTTGATATTTATTCAGAAAATAAAATATTTTTCATTCTCGATTTCATTACTCAGCCTGCAAGAAAGAAATGAAAGATTTTGATTTGGAGCATTTGCTGCCACAACTAAAAGGTATTTGAAATAAAATGAATAATATCTCACAAAATTATTTATTAAGTAAGCACCATCAAATATGAATCGGTTTTAAAACTTACTTTTTAATTATTCAATATTTTAATTTTTAATCGAAATGGGGATTTACGTGCTCACGTGGTTTCCTGATTTGAAATTAGACTGAACTCACACTATCACCTGGATTGGTGTGCCAGAGTATATCTCTTTTCCACACAAGTTTATGCCTGCGTTGGCCCAAATGCATATCCAACTAATTGGTATTTTGATTTGGCGGATATGAGATTTATTACATTTCAACGTAGGTCCTTGGGTTGGACAATGGCCGCAAACCAGTTAAAATGAGTTTAGTGTTTTGGATTGTTTTTGAAATCAGGATTGTTTTTCCGGTACCTTAAATTGATAATCACTATAATTTAATTCGATGTTTCTTATTTATATAGAATTAAATATACTTAAATACGCGTTTGTTATATATTAAATTTTCAAATTCCGCTGAATAGCCAATTAATGTGCTTAGTGGAAAATCCTAATTGCCAATAGGGGGTATGTTTAGTACGTAGGTGCATTCTGTCTATCCCGGCAGATCCTGGCACAATCTAGAGTGTAAATCGTACATGCGTTTAGGTCGGGTATACGTATCTTTGGAAGATTCATACCTCCGGGCGAATCCAAAAAAAAAAAAAAAAACGCCATTAAGTTCTTTCGGTGACACTTCGTTTGCGCATTTACGAGTCCAGAATATTTGGTTGCAATCCATTTAATACATAAAATATTTTCATTTTCGTCAAATCTGACAATGCAGTGGTTAAATATTAAAAATGATCTAATAGAATGCTGCAAACATATAAATCTTGTAGTCGGACCATTGGCAAATTTTGGGAAGAACGATAAAGAAGCATTTAATAAGACTGAGATATGCTTTTATTAACTTGGAATTGTAATCAGTAAGTTTCG
Organism: Dichetophora obliterata; assembly: GCA_963920525.1. NCBI lineage: Eukaryota > Metazoa > Arthropoda > Insecta > Diptera > Sciomyzidae > Dichetophora > Dichetophora obliterata. Next base: position 83,697,033 of record OY986439.1, on the reverse strand, counting down.
TTTTTGAAGATAAAATGTTACGGCAGAAATAGCAGAGGATTTTTATCGAGTTAAGCTTTTCATTCCTTTCGTATATCAGTTAGTTCATCAAATAAAATTGCGATTTCCAAAGCATTTTCAAATATTTGCAAAATTTTAAAAAATAAATCCATCAAAAATAAATAGGTTAGTTATTAAATCTTTTCAAATTATGAAAAGGGTATTGTATCCAAATAAACAAGGTAAAGAAAAGTTGGAAACCGAAATTGAGTTAAAGAAAACTAAATGGACCAACAATAGAAATGAGGGTTGCAGAACATCTCTTGAAACAATTAATTTATTTTGATTTTTTTGCAATTTTACAAAATTTTATAAATAATTGTTACTTTGCCCTGCAATACAACTTCCAGAGAACGTTCCTTTGTACATTAAATTGTTTGAAAATTTCACTTCGAAACTGACGCTACTGGAACGGAACGCCTGCCTGCTTCAGCACTATTATAAAACCATAAGGATGTTTCTGTGTACGAGGAATGTGTTATCAATAAATTAACTTCGCGCTCTGCACAATTGGCTTCATACCTACAACTACACTGAGAGTAAAAACATACTTTAAAACTAAACAAAAATTTTAAAATACATAGAATTTTAACGCATTTGGGTTTCTACAAAACAAAATTTAAAACAAGCGCATTTCAACTATAAACTCATTTGTTTTTTTTTTTGTATAATTTTCTTATACATATATATAATATATATACATATTTATGCAATAATAAAAAATAATGCACTATCTAAGATTGAATTAAAAATTATGAGCAGTAGAATCATTGACTATTATTGCCATAAAATTAGAAAAACTCCGGTTTTACATTTGATTGTTTGAAAATATTTTGAACTTCGACTGTTGAAATCGGTTATGAAATTTAGATTCATAAATTGGATTCTAAGGCATTCAGAAATTGGATTCTTAGGCCTTCAGATATCCCTATGGAAATAAAAAAAAACATATTTTTTGTTTCAGTAAACACCCCCCCTTATGAAATACCTATCTACGGCGTTGGACCACTGATTCAATTATAGATAAAAAATACAATTATAGATAAAACATGATTTTTGGTTTGGCGTTTTATTCTTAATATGACAATTATTGAATACTTGCATCTTGCTTTTATCTTTTATAATTTAAAAAACGTAAATTATTGACAAAGTTTTGCATATTATTTTTTTAATTTTTTCATTTTATTTGTATTTCAATTCAAATTAGCTATTAAACGAGGATAATTGTTTTCTAAAAAGATAAAAAAGAATGTTCCCATAATATGTTTTCATATCCTAGAAATTCTATTATTTTTGTTTTAGATTATTATCATCCCGAAATATGTATATTCTTATTTAGACTTTTGCAGTTTATGAATAGTAAAAATATTTATTATTTTAAATTGAAAAAAAATTTATTAATAATGTGTGCGTGTCAGCTCTGATTCCGATGCGTGACTGGAGTCTACTCTTTAAAATTGATTACCTTGGAATTTGAATACATACATTATTAAAACGCGCCTCACTCTCTATGGAAGAAAAAAAAGTTGTCCGGATCACCCCCTCAAAATAAAACTTTGGTTTATGTTATGATGATTCACCAAATATTTCGGCTTAAGCGATGGCCGTTAGGTAGCTAGAATGATTCGGAAAACCTCTAAAAATCGTTTTTTATTGAATAGTTATTTTGTCATGATATTTTTAGTAAAAAAATTGCCACAAATAGTTTAAATCGAAGATTTACAGAGTTTTGCATCAAAAATTTTGAAAAATTTGCACTAACACGAAAGATATTAAGTTTTTTCAGTGATTTTTTTGAATATTTTAAATAAATATTCATTAAAATATGTATTACTCTTCCATCTTTCGCCTGATTTACCATTCCGCCTGATTTACCATAAAAGTATCATTAGAAAGGTGATGAGTGTTACTTTTCATTCCTGTCACTAATTTACACTTAAAGGCATATTTTGACCGAATATTTTTTTCTCAAAATTCAGATCTTTTGCTTTAAAATGAAAAGAGAAATAAGATTGTAGCTGAAATAGAACCGAAGGTTTGCATTTTTAAAAATGAGTCTTCAAGCCAAAAAAACTCGCTTTTCTCAAATTATCGATCACTTTTTTTATCGAAAATATGCCAACAAAAACATCCTCGGACACGTATCTCTTATTTTTCGATATATCTTTTAAAAAAAGTTTCAGCTAAATCGAAGATGTGTCTGTCAATTTTCATCCGAATCCGTACGGTTTGTAAGAGAATTACCGATATTGAAGATGTATTAAATTCGAGAAAATCGAAAACTTTTTATGACTCATTCGATTTTAATAAAATTTTGTTTAAGAATTCTGTATTGGAATTAACTTTGGGTTCTAAAGGTAGATTTTAAAATATATTTTTAGACATCGTAAGCAATTTTTTTTTTTTTTTGTATATTTAACATAGCGAATAGATTGTGCATGAAATAATATATAAATTTTAAAGCATAAAGATTTACTAAATTATCTTCATAAATAATACTATAAATTTCTACCAAACTGCTTTCGAAGCAAAATAATAAACGATAAAATGGAAAATAAGCAAAATAAAAACTACATTAACACAATGCTTTGAAGATTAGTCGTTGCACTCCACACATAAACTCAAACACCAACAAACACAAGACCAACTGTCAAAAACTGCTTGTCTGACTGTATAAATTGCACAACCACTTTTGCATAGTTTCGCTGCCACCTCCTTCCACCAACCACTCCTTCATACTTTTTCCACTTAAGCGCTTATTTCACTTTTTGAAAGCGTTCCAGCGGATTAGCCATATCTGCAGCATTTAAACTTCTGCTTAACCAAAATTGAGTGCAATATTTTTGAACAAATGTTGTCGCTGACAATAAATGAAAGGGGCGGGGTAAAATTATTTCACTACTTCTTATTTTTCACTCTGCTGCACCAAAAACAAACTTAATCTCTCAATGGCGCAACTCAGTCGCACCAACACCAAATTGTTAATATATAAATTGGTTTTTTCCTTCTCATTTTATGTTCTTTCCACCAATTTTCATCTTTGGCGCGAATTTTTGCTAAATGCCAAACATTAGTGTGCAGCGCCGCCCAATGCTTCCAGTGCAGCAGAGCTGCCAAATATGCGATTTACGTCAATTGGGAGCTAGCCAGTTTTACTTAATCTTATTTTTACTTTAAGTCTTTATTATGTATTTTTTTGTTTTCTAATTTAATATTTTCATTTTGTGTTTTTTTTCTATTTTTTTGTTTTATTTTTAAGATTCCATATTTATATCATATTCAATGCGAAATCTTGCACTTGCAGGACCCGATGTCGGCGTTGGTTTGGGTACATAAGAGAATCTTTTGCTTTTGTGTTGCATAAACTTTTATTAAATGTTGGTGTGTTTGTGTTTTTTCTTATGTGTGTGCTTGAATGCATTCATATATGTACCCAAGAGAAAAAAAAGTCTGATATAGAAATTTCAACTTTTGGGCTGCTGCACAAACTAAACCTTAAGGTTAGCGAACTTTAGTTTTTGGCAAAATTTTGTTAGCTCAGATCTTATGCAGCATGGCGCAGGGTTTGTTTTTTTTTTTACTTGTAAGCTTTCTTTTCTTATTTCTGCCTTAGTCGTAGATTTCAAAAATAAATGCAGCGAATTCAGAAATGAAAAATTATTTTAATAGCAGTTTGAATAGTTTTTGGCTCGTTTTAGATGGGTTCTTTTCGTTTTTTATTCTTCTTCTTCTTCCTGGTTGGTTTTTATATTTTGAGTCAATGTAAGTGGTAAAGGTTGCTGCCTGCAAGACTGTGATAAATTGTTGTTTGGGTGTATGCTGTAACATTTCAAAGAAACAGCAACATTTACATAAAACGATAGTGCATTTATATATATCTTTAACATATTTAAATAAACAGTTTTGTTCCTTGGATTGAGTAGGATGCAATATTGTTTTACTCCAAGTATTTTTCGATTGCAATCTTCTTGAATTTCTTTAAAAGATATTTATTATGAAACAATTCCAATTAAAATAATATTGTAACAATTATATTAAAATTTTATAAAAACCTTAATACTAGATAAACAACCTTTATACTAGATCAACCTTTAAGCTAGAAATAAAAAAGCAATGTATTATATACTACTGGTTCTGCAAATTCCTTAAATAAAAAGTATTGGTATCAAAATTATATATTTTGAGATCACATATCTAGTATTTTGGGCCGTTCAAGTATTTCGTAAGCAGATTTTTTTACAATTACTCACCCCCTTCCCCCAATTGAGAGCATGAGTAAGCAAAGCTCTTACCCCTCACCCATGCTTATATAAACATTGGTACATGCATGGGGAATCCCTAAAAAAATTTTCGTTTTCAAACATAGGCAAGTAAGGTTTCCATATGGCTAATTTTTTCTCTTTAACGTTACATTCGAACGCATATTTCTGCAAATATATAAGGGGTATTCACTCTGACTAGGGTAGTTGGGTATGAGTAGATTGAGTACTCCTGATTATTGCGAGCACCCTAAATTGCAATTGAGTACTTTGTATAATAGTGAGCAGTGCTACATGTTTGTTTGATCTCCCCGGCTTATGTAGCTGATAAGAGATGACTGACAGCACGAAGAGGGTTGCCACTAAATTATTCTTGGTCATTTTATGTGTGCATAATTTAGGCCATTAATTGGGCGTACAAAATTTTTTTATATACGAGTAATTTTTGTCGTGAACTTTATTTTATAGTTTACAAAGTTTAGCAGCATTTTATAATTTACCAGTCCCGGGCAGAAGTTGTCTTGTCACAGACCGCCTTACTGTCATATGAGAATTTTCATGCCAATCGGAATAAATAATTTAATGTATCGGAACTGGCATAACTGTAGTGCGACCAGGCCCATTTTAAGTTCAGTTTCCGAAAGTAACCATAACCATTTAAAAAAAAAAAACAAATATTTTTTCGTTTAATAGTATAAGGTTTACCGTATAAAATAATTTTGGCTGCGTAAATCGGCCAAATACCCCAGTGTGCGCTGCTAAACGCATTTTCTCAGAAATGAGACTTGATGATGAATTGCAAATTAGATCGTTTTATTACCCTCGTAAGCCCCTATACTGAAATCGGTTGGGCCGTTTTACTATAGTATGGTAGGTTAAAATTAATATTTTTAAAAACTTTTTACGCAATACAAAAATAAGAACGCAAATATTTAAAGAGAAAAGGGAAACGAAACGTGGGGGTGTTGGCTTCACATACTTCGTTTTAAAACACTAGTTAATAACGAATTGCTTGTTATGTATGTTTCATTGACTTATGCATTTGATTCTTGTTCAGAAAATAAAATATTTTTCATTCTCGATTTCATCACTCAAACTGCCTGCAAGAAAATAATGAAAGAGTTTGAGTTAGAGCATTTGCTGCCACAACTAAAAGGTAAGTATTTAAAATGAAATGAATAAAATCTGACAAAAAAATTTTTATATACTTTGGGATGCAGTACATCATTTAAAAAATTTTAACGAGATGGTCGTAGCTGATGATAAAATAACTGAAATAAAAATGTTATTTTGAAAACGATAAAACGTTTTTTAATTAATAAAGCACATGGGAATTTCTGTAAATTTTCAGAAGTAATGGGAAATAATGAAAATTTTCGTTTTTAATATGTAAATAATTGTTGTACCATTGCATTTTTAAATGTTTATTGTTACAAATCGATCGAACATTTTAGAATCTAATTTTAAAATTTTCTTTTTTAAAATGAAAATAAAGTTTTAGTATTGCAATTGAGAAAATGTATTGTTAAAAATCAAACGAACATTTTGGAATCTCATTTAAAAATTTCCGTTATTAAAATGAAAAAAAAAACTTTTTACTATAGCATTTTAAAATGTCCATTTTTTAAAATCAAATGTACATTTTAGTATTTTAAAATTTTCTTTTATAAAATGAAAATAAATTTTATTACTATTTCATTTTAAAATGTTCGTTAGTTTTTAATAGTAGCTCTTTTCTGCCACATATTAAAATGTTGTTTTATCTGTTAACAAACAAATAAACAAACAAACAAATATTGCTCGTTTAATAGTATAAGATATCATTCTACTAATGGAACAGAGCAATTAAAATTTACAATATTGAATATAACATGGAAAATGCCTCACATACAACTATAAGACTTAGTAATAGCTGATCGTTTAATTCATCATAAGAATAATTTAAATATAAAGTCAGTTAGTTTTTTAATTAAATAATTATCGAAATATATATCTATTAATAAAGAACGATTCATTTATAAGCAAACTCTTTTTGTTTTTCCTCTCATTAACATAGTTCAGTAAGTTCAAGAACATGGTTTGTATTTTCAACTTATAAACAGCAACAACAACATCATACTTCAACTACCAGTACCGATTATCTCTTCTCAAAATAATTTGTAGTCATACAATTATAACAAGTATGTTATAAGTCATAACAAGTAGTTATAACTCAAATTTTAACAACATCGCTTATAGCAATACTCCACAGTAGCTACCAACCCTCAACCACCAGACCGCATCTACAGTGTGATTGTTAAACAAGTTGAGTTCTCTACACTTGCACAAGCTACATGCTTATCTCCAATTTATAACAACAACTATACGCTTCAGTCACCTTACTATCGCATGATACAAAGAGCTACAGGTAAAGTATTCCCGGCGCAACAAACAAAATTTACTGCGCACCTCGTCATTCGTGCTAGTCAAATGTGACACTTGATGAATACATTCAAAAGAAAATGTAGAAAAGTGACGAAGATAGCAATATGAAAACGAACAAACAGTCAAATATCTGTCGAGCACATCAAGCAACGTAGCCGCTTTTTGTGTAAATCGGAAAAAAGGGGAAAAAGTATATTACAAAATATGCAATTTTTCTTCACAAACAGTACTAAAAAGTCTAATTACTTTATTTTGGACATGTGCTTTTTATAACAATATTTATTTCATTTCAGTAATAGAAGTTTTCATAAGAAAATGTAGGCATTTTAAAATCTTTATACCCTATGAATAAGTTGTGACTACGTTTCAACCAAGGAGCACCTTGCACGTCACAGCAAAGATGGCGGACATGCGCAATACTTTATCCGTAGTTCTTTGTATCATGTTACTATCGGACATTTGTTATCTTGCAGCAAATAACAACAAAACACACTACTTTTCAGCAGCGACGCCGACGGCGTTTGCCAGAATTTTGTGAATTTTAAACATCATAAGAAAATATACGCGTTTTTGAGTTAGAACCCCCATAGTTCCTCTACTAAGGAAATGAAAAAATAATAAAATCTTACTTCTATCATTTTAAAGCCCATTTTCGATCCGCCTTTTTAGTTCTTGCGTAATTATTCAAATAGTCAAGAAATGTCGTTTTTTTTAAGAAAAATAGTAATTAATTTCACTAATCTAACTAAACAAAGGACATAGTTGTACCAGAGAACTCCCCCAAATTCGAAATGGTTGGTCTTACTACAGAACCAATATTAAAGTACGAAACTGTAATAGTAGTAAATTTATTGTTATTTTTACTTAAATTTAGAGAAGCCTATTAATAGCATACATAAAATTTTTGTCTTCTACCTAAAAGTTTCTTCGAAGTTTTATCAAGAAAAAAAAATTGGGAACTTATTCAATGTTTAACACAAAAGTTAAAACTAAATTACATTCGAATGAAGTTAAGGAGTGACACTGAAACTGTGCATTTTAAGTTTACAATTGAAAACAAAAATTTTTCAACGTGCTTTATTTCATCTAAACTTTATATGCAACATCTTTGCTTCAAAAGTTCTTTTAGAATTTCAAGATATAATACGCTGAATTTTATTCGGATTAATTTTTTTAACTTATTTTAATCTCAACTTTTTTGCTCGGAACGATGTCATGCATTTAGTAGTTATGGTAGTTTTTTCTGATATTTTTTACCATTGATATACTTTTTCAAATTTTTTTGTATTGCGCTTCCTTCCTCTATAAGAGTTACATAGAGTGTGTGTACCTCGCTAGAGTGTTCGAAAGGTTTTGAACCAGCAGCGCTTAAGGCATACCAGTTATTTTGTGGCTCGGATTTCTTTACATTCGTTCTTGTTATAGTTTTTTGTATTTTTTTACGATTTGTATATGTTGTTGGTATAATTTGCTGTTTTTTTTACGACTTTATAGTTTCTTCTATAATTACACTCTTGCATCTAAGAAATTCAGCAAGTTGAATAAAGCTCACGCCTTCCCAAAAGAGACGTTGAAATGCTTAAAACGCTTGAAATACGAAAGGAAAAAGTGCAAAAAAAAAGCTTCTTAAGCAGCATGTTTTGCTGCTCTGCTTGGTTGCAAAAACATGCTTAAATCTGCAAAACACACCAACAACAAAAGAAAAAAAAATACAAGTAATGCATGCATGCTTGTAGCTTAACATGCCGAGATACCAAAATGATTGCTTTCTACAACTCATACACTCACACATTTATCTACTTTATGTAACACACATAGGTAAAAACATCTAGGTATGTGTATAAACTTTATTTGTATATGTGTGTATCTTTCCAACTGCTATTTTCTGCAACGCTGCTCGCTTAAAGTTTTCATGCACCGCAGGGGATTGAGCACCATGCATTTCTGTTTCTTCAACTTCTAAGATATTTTTTGCGCCTTTTTGCGCTTTTAACTTCTGTATCTTCCTTCTTAGCTGCCAGTTTTTTAGTTCCCTATTTGCTACTAGTTTTTGAATTTTTCGTTGCTTTTATTTTTTTTAATTTTTTTAAATTGTTTTTTTATTATTGTTGGTTTCTGCAAAGCTTTTGGGAATTTGCTTCATTTTCTTTGAAAAATATTACACTCCTTTTTGTTAGAATTGCATAACGTAATATATTACATTATTCTTGTTGTATTTTATTGATAGCAAAATCAGCTCGATCACGCTTTCGAATATTTCGTGTTTTTCATTGTTTGACTCATTTGAAAGTTTGAAATGCTTAAAGAAAAAACTGTTTGTACTCCAAAAATTTATTCATCTACAGACTCATAGCATATTTTTAGGTGAAGCTATTCTGTGTAGCTTAAGCTTTTTGTATAAAGTAAGTATTAAGTTTACAAAATGTATCTTACTGCATATTTTCGAGACTGTAAAAATTACATGCCATCCTTAGATTTTCTTCATTATACCAACATGTGCTTGAACAGTTTGAAATTTTTTTTGGGTTATCATTTCTATATAATCGAAATTAATAACTACTAATCAATTGTTTGGTGATCAAATTATAAACAAAGATGTTTATTATGTCATTATAAAAAAGTATTTCAAGGCTTTATATCCTATAGAGGGCACCATATTCAATTTAATGTGACGTCACATAGCTTTAAACCATCGGATGATCAAAACGCTTCCATTTATAACTCATTTGTCAAATTATGATAAATAGTTTAAAAGTAAGGGGCTTAGTTGACTTCCTGTTCTCTAGCGGGCGCCATATTAAATTTAATGTTGCGTCACATAACTTAAAACAAGTGGACAAGCAAAGCGCTTCCAACGATACCTTATTTGTCAAATTGTGATAAGTAGTTACGAAGTAAGAGTTGTTTAGAAGTTAGAGGTTTAGTTGAAATTCTATCCGCTAGCGGGCGTCACATATTTTTTCTTTAGTGGACGGTAAAAACTATACCTTATTTGCTTATGTCACTAAAAATTAATTTTATTTTATGTCTTTATGTCGTCTAGAGGGAAAATTATGATAAGTAGTTTAGAAGTGAAAGTGGAACAGATGAACATATAAACATACATACATACATACTGGTCAAACACATATACCGCTCGTTTTATTTGCAAAATGAATCATTCAAATCAATAAAAAAACAAACGAATATTTTCTTTTAAATTTATTAAAAAAATTCATCTGAAAGCTAAGATGTTCTATTCTTTCCCCGAACCTGAATTTTTTTATTTTTACTGATCCGAACCTAAACCCAATTTTTTTTTACAGTATAAGTTCATGGCTTAAAAAAACTAGAAATCATCACTTTTTGTCCTATTAATGTGTTAAAACAAATTTAAATTTAAATTTTATTAAAATGCTATAGTGAAATTTTAAGTATTATCCATACATTCACTGGAAATTTAAGGCATTCAAAGGAAATAGCTCTTGGCTTTATGCAATATGCAATAAATGCTACAGATCACAATTTATGAGAACTAAGACAGTACAGATTCGTTTGATATTTGCAGTAGTAAGTAGATTTGATAGGATAATAGGTAAATAACTGAACAGTGGTTGGAACAGTGCAAAAATGGGCAGTTTTACGAAAAAAATCGTACTTGAAAAATAACTTTTATGCTATACTCTAACAAAAATTCACTAGAACTTACAGCAATTATTGCTAGCAACAGATTTCCTTCTTTTAATATAATTTTATTTAAGAGAGCCAAACTCAAAACCTTTTACGCTAGAAATGCGTAAAAACTTTACCCTACAGTTATTGCTTTCACACTCTCTTTAAAATGATCTAGTTCACTATTGTATTCACTTATAACAAAACGCTAGAAATGCGTGAAGTCTCTCAAATTCTTGTCACAACAACAACCAAAACTCTGCATGCAGTCATAGAGTCACAGAGCAGACTAGACAGACTATTTCAGGAGGCTCTAGTCCTTCATCTTCAGTAGTCTTTTGTGATAAAGCTGCGACCAACCATGTCTGATAATTCTGATAAGACTGATATGATTAGACACTTGTTCGAATAAGCTCTTCGAAATAATATGACGTTTAAGCAAAGGTTCTTATTTTAGGTCAAGCGTTAAACATCGCTACTGGACAGTGATGCCAGAACTTTTTTGAGAAAAGCTCTAGATTTTAAAAATACATCGCCCAAAATCGCCCAGTAAGTTCAAAGAAATTTATTGTGTTAGAAAAAAAAATAAAAAATAAAAATAACACTTTTTAAATAATGCTAAAATCTGAATGTAAATAGTATAAGAATTCTTAATTTCATTGAAATAATTTTGAGATCTTGAAAAAATATAACAAGAAAGCTATTTATTTTATACGAGCATTTTAAAACATCGTTATATGTTGGTTTGTGTTATATGTTTTTTTACAAACTATAACAAATTGAGAATTCTAAAATATGAAACTTTTGACACGTTAACTGCCACCATTGAAAAAATATCAGGTTCTCCGGGCCATTTTTTTACCATGGACTATAATGTGTAATCAAATAATGAAACATACACTGTTGCTCAGAGCATACGCGGAAATTTAATTGAGGCACACCGTATGTGCCTCATGGCGGTTAATGTGAATATATAAACTTTTACAAAATTGTAGTCCACAAGATTAAACACCTAAACCATATTGCACTCTGCCGCCTTTTCGTCTATTCGCAAAGTGTTGATTATTTCATATATCAAACTATTAATTTTTGAAATCATTCGATCAGATATCAGAAGCGAGTTGCAACAATAGCTTTAAGCCTTCATGAATTATTTTACTCGAATGATTGCAGTAAGCATATCTTACTTTATTGCGTTACGAATTTTAGTTTTGGGCGTATTCATAATAGAAAAAATGTGTTCCACAAACGCATAAGAAAGTGGTAAGGAAAGCAAAATGAAATCAATTTGCTGTCTTAATTTTGTATGTCGATTTCAAAGTTTCTGCGCTTTCAGATGGCACTTCTTTTTTAAAAATATTTGGTTCATGAAAATATCAACAAAGATTCGTATTCAATTTCTGCTGAACGTCACGTATCACATGAGAAAGTTAATAGAGAAAAAGTTTCTTAAATAAGGTCCTATATGGCTTAAACATCTTTTAGGACATAAAATAAGATAATTCTTAAACATTCAATTTCTGCTGAACGTCACGAATCACATGAGAAAGATAATAGAGAAAAAGTTTCTTTTAGGACATAAAATAAGATAATTCTTAAACATTTATATATGACTACGTAATCGTTATAATATTTCCTTCATTAAAATTATAATAAAATTATGGCATTTTGATAGAATGTTTATCTTAAAAATATCATAACTAATTTTATGAATTCCTTTAAAGAAACAATAATAAAATATAAGACCATGAATTCATTTATGATAACTTTCATTCGCTCAAAATTTAATCTAACAAGGAAAGGTCTCCTCGTGTCACTCACCCATTTTAATGAGCTTGGGTGACAAAATATGTGACAAAAGAAAAAATTTTAAGGTTGACGTATTTTTTTATATCTGCTAAATTCAAAGCTAAGGCTTTCAAAATGACGTTGTTTTGTCAAATTTTTGATCAAATAACTTTAATTTTGCAATCCGGAATATATGTACACAAAGTAGGCATAAAATGAAAGGTACTGAAATTCTACGTCGCCTTTTATATATAACAAAATAATTGTTGTTGTTGTTTTTTGTTGTTGTTGATTTTAATAAATTTATACTCATGTTGTATTGATTACGAAACAGTTTCTTTACCATACTTGTGTATGTGAATCCTTACATAATTTAGCTAGTTACCATTTTTTTGTTGTAATTCAAAGTTTTTAAATTAAAAATTAATTTAAAAAAATACAAAATTTTGTAAATATTGATTATTAAAATGTAATTATTATTATAAATAAAGTTTACAATATGGGCATCAATATTTTGTATTTTTAGAATAAACTTTTTGTATTCCAATTTAATGGTTTACATAAATATTTTATAGGTCTTCCATATAAATGTGGTTTTATATGTAAAACATTTTTATTTTACATTTTATTCCCACAAAACACATTAAAATTTTCAAAAATCTTCATACTAACTATTGTAAATATATTTATTGATAAACAATGTCATTTAAATACGTATGCTGAACTTATTTTCAATATTTATAAATTTGACTTTATATGATTTAAATACAAATTCTAAATGTTTGATAGTTTAAATCATACATGATTTTAAATACAAATTCTAGTTGTTTGATAGTTTGAAATCATTTATTGAGGTTAAGGTCAAAGTTAGAACAATTAATTGTTCTAACGAATTTTTCCAAAGAAAAAACAACAACAACAACAACATCATCATTGTGATGTTTTCCTTTTCATATTGAAAACGTTGTTGTTTTTGTTGTTTCTTTGGAAACATTCGTTAGAACAATTAATTGTTCTAACCTTGACCTATTAATTAACTAATTAATTAACTATTAATTAACTATTAACTTAATTAACTATTTAAACTATCAAACAACTAGAATTTGTATTTCAAATCAAGTATGATTTAAACTATCAAACTTTTAGAATTTGTATTTAAATCATATAAAATCAACATAATCAATAACAAGGTCATTTAGAAAAACTTTAATATTTTTTTTTGCGAAAAATCTACCCTAAAATTAAAATGATAAGTTTGTAAGTGTGTAGCTCTTTCAATATCAAATGGATTTGTTTTATTTAAATATTAAATAATATCTTATTTCATTTAGATTTTAAATATGACTTCTAATTTTTTTTCACTAACTCTACGTATATATATTTTCCTTTATTAAATAAGCTTAAAAATTACAAAATTTTCCCAAACACCAGTACTAAATGAAATTTTTATATTTTTTTTTTTTTTTTTTTTTTTTTTTTTTTATTTTATTGACAAGTAAAATATTTACAATATCAAGAATGAAACTAAGCTATAGCGACTAAGGCCTTAAGCTTTAGATATACAGAAAAAGAGATAAGTTAGGAAATAAGATTATCAGGAAATTATATACATATAAATGTGTAAAAAATTGATTAGATTTCAAAGTATAAGTTTAATTTACAAATGAATTTTATTAGTATTTTAATATTTTCGTGGTTCACGTATTGAAGGACTTCAACAAAGTTTGGATTACAGAGTTCTTGACGAATGTGAGTGATGGCTTCGCAGGAGAAGAGTATGTGATCCACTGTTAAGTAATTTGAGTTGCAAAAATGGCATGTAGGAAGACTGTGGCCCTCAAAGAGATGTTTGTGGGTTAATCTAATTTTTATATTTATATTTGAAAGTATGTTCAATTTGGTGCATAAATTTTGCGCAAAAAATTAAAAATACTACAGTATTCATTTAAAACAAGGGGTTTCCTTTAAAAAAAAAAACGACATTTCAAGCCAATTTTAGATTTCTTAGTAGGTATATAGTGAAAAAATATTTTTTACATACTTAAAACAATGCGTTTTTTGAAATTGAAAGTTTCGAATTTTGATGTAAACATCTCCGTTGTTTTTGAATATGTTTTCATTGATTGACAAAAACTTTTTCAATAGTACTGTAAGCTTAGTATTTATATTTTTAATTTTTTTTTTTAAAAAAGTCAAAACAATTCATTTTCTAGTTTAAAAATAGATTTAAAGTTGTTTTTGTTGTAAAAAATAATACAAACTTAAAATTACATTTTTGGCCACCTTTCTTATGTCACTTCATTCATTAACTAAATATTTTTATAAACGATTACAACGAAAATATATTTACAATTGTAAATATGAATATTTTAAAAAATTTAAAGTGTTCTATAAAATATTAACATTAACCGTAAAATTTGATACTCTATTCTAAAAAAAAAAAAATATTTTGATACCCAACAAAATTATGTAAGGATTCGCATACAAGAATGGTAAGGAAACGGTTACGTAATTAATACAATATGAGTAAAAAATTTGTTGAAATCAATGTCAACAAAACAAGAACAACAAAAAATGTTCTATATATAATACTATTAAAAGAACAATATTTGTTTATTTGTTTATTTGTTTATTTGTTTATTTGTTTATTTGTTTATTTGTTTATTTGTTTATTTGTTTATTTGTTTATTTGTTTATTTGTTTATTTGTTTATTTGTTTATTTGTTTATTTGTTTATTTGTTTATTTGTTTATTTGTTTATTTGTTTATTTGTTTATTTGTTTATTTGTTTATTTGTTTATTTGTTTATTTGTTTATTTGTTTATTTGTTTATTTGTTTATTTGTTTATTTGTTTATTTGTTTATTTGTTTATTTGTTTATTTGTTTATTTGTTTATTTGTTTATTTGTTTATTTGTTTATTTGTTTATTTGTTTATTTGTTTATTTGTTTATTTGTTTATTTGTTTATTTGTTTATTTGTTTATTTGTTTATTTGTTTATTTGTTTATTTGTTTATTTGTTTATTTGTTTATTTGTTTATTTGTTTATTTGTTTATTTGTTTATTTGTTTATTTGTTTATTTGTTTATTTGTTTATTTGTTTATTTGTTTATTTGTTTATTTGTTTATTTGTTTATTTGTTTATTTGTTTATTTGTTTATTTGTTTATTTGTTTATTTGTTTATTTGTTTATTTGTTTATTTGTTTATTTGTTTATTTGTTTATTTGTTTATTTGTTTATTTGTTTATTTGTTTATTTGTTTATTTGTTTATTTGTTTATTTGTTTATTTGTTTATTTGTTTATTTGTTTATTTGTTTATTTGTTTATTTGTTTATTTGTTTATTTGTTTATTTGTTTATTTGTTTATTTGTTTATTTGTTTATTTGTTTATTTGTTTATTTGTTTATTTGTTTATTTGTTTATTTGTTTATTTGTTTATTTGTTTATTTGTTTATTTGTTTATTTGTTTATTTGTTTATTTGTTTATTTGTTTATTTGTTTATTTGTTTATTTGTTTATTTGTTTATTTGTTTATTTGTTTATTTGTTTATTTGTTTATTTGTTTATTTGTTTATTTGTTTATTTGTTTATTTGTTTATTTGTTTATTTGTTTATTTGTTTATTTGTTTATTTGTTTATTTGTTTATTTGTTTATTTGTTTATTTGTTTATTTGTTTATTTGTTTATTTGTTTATTTGTTTATTTGTTTATTTGTTTATTTGTTTATTTGTTTATTTGTTTATTTGTTTATTTGTTTATTTGTTTATTTGTTTATTTGTTTATTTGTTTATTTGTTTATTTGTTTATTTGTTTATTTGTTTATTTGTTTATTTGTTTATTTGTTTATTTGTTTATTTGTTTATTTGTTTATTTGTTTATTTGTTTATTTGTTTATTTGTTTATTTGTTTATTTGTTTATTTGTTTATTTGTTTATTTGTTTATTTGTTTATTTGTTTATTTGTTTATTTGTTTATTTGTTTATTTGTTTATTTGTTTATTTGTTTATTTGTTTATTTGTTTATTTGTTTATTTGTTTATTTGTTTATTTGTTTATTTGTTTATTTGTTTATTTGTTTATTTGTTTATTTGTTTATTTGTTTATTTGTTTATTTGTTTATTTGTTTATTTGTTTATTTGTTTATTTGTTTATTTGTTTATTTGTTTATTTGTTTATTTGTTTATTTGTTTATTTGTTTATTTGTTTATTTGTTTATTTGTTTATTTGTTTATTTGTTTATTTGTTTATTTGTTTATTTGTTTATTTGTTTATTTGTTTATTTGTTTATTTGTTTATTTGTTTATTTGTTTATTTGTTTATTTGTTTATTTGTTTATTTGTTTATTTGTTTATTTGTTTATTTGTTTATTTGTTTATTTGTTTATTTGTTTATTTGTTTATTTGTTTATTTGTTTATTTGTTTATTTGTTTATTTGTTTATTTGTTTATTTGTTTATTTGTTTATTTGTTTATTTGTTTATTTGTTTATTTGTTTATTTGTTTATTTGTTTATTTGTTTATTTGTTTATTTGTTTATTTGTTTATTTGTTTATTTGTTTATTTGTTTATTTGTTTTTTGCATTTAGAGACAGCATTTACACAGCCCTTTTTAACATCAAACTCTATTGAAAAAAGTGATTTTTATTTTTCATTTGCAATAGGCCAAATGGCTGTAAAAATGCAATCAATGTCGGGACAACACTTCAACTTTAAAAATAAGTTGAAAAAATTGTGATGAAGGTCATCAAGTGCGATATCAAATCAAGTGGGGACTCTCAAAATGTCCTTCTTTAAGAATTTCTATAAAGTTTGGATGTGCTTGTTTTTTATGGTTTTGGCACACTTTGTTATAATTCAAGAAAAATAATATTAGTTATCAAATTATTAACTCGGCTTTTTTTTTTTTGAACGCGAGTGTATTTTTCAATATCAAAATGGCGTGAATTTTCGCAACTGTTTCTAAAGTGTATAATATAATTGTTTTTCTATTATATATCGGCCATTCCAAACCTTATCCATGTTTTGGTTGGCTTCATATCTTTTGATTTGCCTGAAATGTTGACTAATGGCTCGTATTCAACTTAAAGGAACTAAAGTTGCTTAAAATTTTTTTAAGTTATTCATTTAAAGTCGTTGTTTATTATCCGTTATTTATGAAAAAGATAACAAAGAAAAGGTTTTTTAGTGAAATTTCCTTAGCTTGTTAGGAAATTATAGTCCAAGACAAGAACTTGAAACAAAACAGTTTGAAAAAGCTGTTTTTCGAAGCAGTTTTTTTTAACAAAAGCCAGTGCAACGCCGGGTATTCTTGGAAAAATACTCATAGCTTTTTATTTTTTTTACAGTTTTAATAATAATAATATAAAAATTATATTATTATATATATTACAACGTAAATAATACCAACTTTTTATAAATAAATTACCAAAGTATTCTTTAATCTAAGCTGTTCGTTTTTCTAAAAAAACAAAAAATTAAAAAAGTATTTTTGCAATATCCACATCTTCAACGCTGGTTTTTAAAATTTTGGCTACGTTAAAGCACAGTACTTTAAATTAAATAAAACTATCCTTCAGCAATCATAAGATAGATAGCAATGCTTTGCCGGAAATGCAATAACTTGTCTCCAATGGAAGCTTCTAGCTGAGTAGCGTTACGGAAGTTGCAAACTCTGATGACTGTTGATTGCTGCCTGACGCCTGAACCGCATTTCAGTCAAAGCCAAGTTGGCAAATTGTAGCGTGCGATTCGCACTATCAACCACGACATTTATTCATTATACGACATACTTCAGGCAAAATAAAAACCAGTAAAAAGAAAAAATACGTTAAGAAAACAACATGAATAGCAGCAAATCGGGCAATTACTTTTTTACAATCTCTGCAATTTTGTTGGATTTTTTATTCTATTTCTACTACTCCTGCTGCTTAAGAAAATTAAAAATAATTAGCCCAATTAATTACCAAGTAATTGGCTCTAATCTATACACAATGCTGCAGAGTTTTGTCATTTATTAGTGACTCAACACAGTAACTGCTGCACGGTGTTGCTACATTTTCACGCAATCTTTTTTTGCTGCTCGCAATAAATTGCTTTTATTTGCTGGCGATACACCTAAGTCCATAGAGAAATGCATTTTTTGTAAAACAGACAAAATGAAAATAAATTAAATTTAAACTGATCTTGAGCAGAATAAGTTTTACACTTCAGTTGATACGAAATATAATTGTTTAGAAAATCTTATAAGTGAGAGTTAAAGAGTATCTATATTTAAAAAATTAAAAATTTTTAATAAGTTTTCTAAAATATTCAATGGAGAGTTCTTGTTATCATTAAAAAATGTTCGATAGTTGATATGAGGGTTTGAAGCCATTTGCAATTTATTACTCTAACAACTTAATCGTTTTTGCTCCAACCGGTCATTTCGGTTATCTGCACTTTTAAAAACCATTGCTTTACACACAATAAATATGATTGGTTTCAGACACGCTGAAAAAATACCTCTTTCTAATCATATTTGGTATCCATCACGCATATGATTGCATAATTTTCAGAATCTGCAATAAAAGGGCAATGAAAACAAGGCCCATTTGCCTTGCCAAATGGGGAGTATCCCGAATTCTTATTGGCCCAAACCATTTTGTTGTCTGCATTAACCCTAAGATGGGCAACAAGATCTGGTCAGACCAAATTTGACTTTGATGTTGAATATCTTTTTCCCACGGCAAAGGAGAGATCTGAAACTTCGTGAATCCTATAGCTATGTATTCTGAGTGGATCGAAACTATTTTTTTGTTGCACTTAGCTGATTCGGATGAGATGGTAAATTGTGTTCAAAGTTGAAAAGCGCTAAGTGAGCTCACATGGTCTAGCCAGACCACATCTATTTTGAACTATTAGTGAAGTTATGTAAAGCACAGAAACAAGCAAAATTTTGTTTTTTTAGTGAGCTTATAAAGAAATTTTATCCTCTAACAGCGCAATACACAGAGAGACATTGCTTGCAACCAGACATGCCGCAAAACATGTCCGCCTGTTGATAGACCCCATAAGAGCGAGTTTTGTTTTTTATAAATTTTTACGATGTGGGTTTGCACGTGAGTGGTGTTGATAGTAGTTAGGTTAGGTTAGGTTAGGTTAAACCGGATGCCTTCGTGAAGGCTCACATAGACCAATTCAGGTCCTTAGTGGTACCGGTAGCAAACAAAAGAAACCTTTGTGTTTATTTAAAAGTCTTTAAAGATTTGCGTTGAATTCGCGAACCTTAGGAGGGATTCCAGAGACACCCTGGCTACATCGTTGATGAGCTTAGGTATTTTAGTCTCGATCTAAGTAGGGCGGGGCATGTGCATAGTAGGTGCTCCAGGGTCTCCACTGTGCCCTGTTCCTTTCACTTCCTGCAGTTGTCATCCGTGGTGATGCCAAGCTTCCTCGCGTGAGCTGCCGTCATGCAGTGACCAGTGAGCATGCCCACTAGTGTCCTGTAATCTTTGCGCGGGCGTGCCAAGATGAACAGTGTTCGTTTTTCGCTTTGTGCATTGCACATGATTTTCGAGATTTTGCACGATGTCGTATCTCTCCATCTACGATTCACTGCTAGTGTGGCTCTTCTTTCGAGGTTCCTGTACAACCCTTGTAGCGGATTAAGTACATGTTCTGCGAGTTCTGATTCCAGCTCGGCGCCTTCCTTTGCTAAACCATCTGCCATCTCGTTTCCCTCAATGGCCTGGTGGCTAGGGACCCAGTAGATGCGCACTCCCTTCGAAGCGCATCTGGTGCATCTCTGCCAGCCAAGACACTTTTGGACTTGATGCTAGCGGAGCGCATGGATTTGATAGCCGCTTGACTGTCAACGAATGTTGATTTAAGAATGTTGTGTGTCCATGCTGAGGGCTATTTCAGCAGCCTTCCTTATGGCAAATATTTCCGCCTGGAAGATACTGCAGTGGTTCGGCAGTTTATATGGCTGCCTTATATTAGGCTCTGCGCAATACTCAGCCGCACCTACCCCCGTAGGCGTTTTGGAGCCGTCTGTTAATATTTTGACCGCCTGCTGTGCTTGTTCTATACCTTTGCACCAGTCATTTGGTCCCAGAAGAGTTCGTGCTTTGGAATTGACTATAGTGTGAGGCACCATGTAGTCCATGCTACTAAGTAGATCTTTTCCGATTGTACAATGTCCAAAATTTTGAATGTGCATGTTGCCAGCCGCCGTAAGACGTTGTGCCGTTTTTCCGGCTATTAGTTGTGCGTGTATGTCCAGGGGGTCCATACTTAGAATGGTTTCAAGCGCATTAGTTGGAGTTGATTTCAGTGCCCCCGTGATGCATAGCGCTGCCTGCCGCTGAATTTGCTCCAAGTGCCTGAGGAATGTTCATTTGTTCACAGCCGGCCACCACACAATAATCCCATAGAGTAGAATAGGATGCACTACCGTTACATAGATCCAGTGCATCAGAAAGAGTGAGAGACCCCAGGTACTGCCTAGCATCTTCTTGGATGTGTATAGCGCAATGGTGGATTTCTTCACCCTTTCTTCTGCGTTGGTTTTCCATGACAGCTTGCTGTCCAGGACGACTCCTAGATATTTTGTGTGAGTTTTCGGTATGAGACGTATATCGTTCAATTTCGGTGGTATCCACTGTGGTATCTTGTAAATTTTCGTGAACAGAACCAGATCCGTTTTCTCTGCATTAATACTAAGATCGACTGAATTTGACCATCTAAGTACATCTTTGGTACATCTAAGTACCATTATGGAGCTTACTGTTGATAGACATTTCCCTACTATTATTATGCTTATGTCGTCTGCATAGGCTGTTATCCTCGAGGCTCTACCTGCGAACTTTTCGAGTAGTTCATTAACTACAAGATTCCATAGTAGTGGCGAGAGGACCCCTCCCAGGGGTGTCCCACTGCGAGCTTCCCTTACCATGGATTTAGTGCCCCACTCAGCCCGCACCTTTCTGCAGCTTAGCAACTTGTCTAACCATAGGTTTATTGCTGATGGTGCCTCTATTGCACGTAATTTACTAAGGATTGCGGTGGTTGATACATTGTTGAATGCACCTGAGATGTCTAGATATTCCCCGAGTGCGCATTCCTTGTGGTGGAGGGCTTTTTCTAGGGCTACTAATAAAGAATGTAGTGCCATTTCAACCGATTTCCCTTTCGTGTATGCGTGCTGGTTGGTTGATAACTGGATTGAATTGTTTCTTAAGTGCAAGTCAATCAGTTTCTCGAGCGTTTTGAGTACAAATGAGGTTAGACTTATTGGCCTGTAGTCTCTCGGATAGGGATGGCTGCTCTTACCTGCCTTCGGTAAGAATACAACGCTCGCTGTCCTCCAAGCCACAGGTACATAGTTAAGCCTGATGCATCCGTTAAATATATTCTTCAGCCATGGGACGACTCGCGATTCGGCCGTTTGCAACATGGCAGGAATTATACCGTCTGGTCCTGGAGATTTGTATCCCGAAAACGAGTTTATAGCCCATATGTTTCCGTCCGACGTTATAAAGTCGTGTGAAACCTGTAGCGGGGTTGTCCTGTGTCCTCGTATTATAGCAGTGTTTGGAGCTTCGGTACAGCCAGGAAAATGCGCCTTTAAAAGCACCTCGAGGGATTCCTGTCTGCTCTCCGTCCACTGGCCATTGTCTTTGCGTAGCTGGCTGCTTTGAGAGTAGCTTTCTGAGCCTTGCTGTGTCTGTAGTTTTTTCTATGCTTGAGCAGAAGTTCTTCCAGGAGTTTGTTTTAAAAAGTTTGAGCCTACATTAGTATTCCCCCAAATTTCCTCTTAGTCAGCTATTTTAGCTAGTTTAAAGAAATCTTTTAGGTGGCGTCTTTGCTCTGTAAGATCCGGACTCCACCATGGTGGTCTGATCTTACGCTTTGTTCGCGTGGGCTTACAGGAGAAATGATAGGCCTTGAGAAGATGGGCCGAGAGAATCTTCAGGGATCTTTCAATGCCCTCTTCCGTATTAATTTGTTTGGGAGCTGGTAATTTGGTCTGAATGATGATTCTGATAGTAGTTCAGTAAGCGGAAAAAAATCAGCACGTAAAGATCTACGAATTTTTTGTTTGGTTTTTGACAATGAGTTCTTCAATTGACGATAACACTGCCCTAAACATTGTTCATATGGTTACAAGTAAATTTTCGAAATTTAAACGCCTTACTTCTGCTCAAAGAGAATCATATGAGAAGCAAATGATGATCGCTTGGTTTTTTTCTTTCTATGATGTTACTATGAATTTAAAATTTTTTTACTTTGAAAACTGGTAAAAAATACTGAATTTTCAATCATGTCTAATTTCATAATTCTTAAATTTTTAATTGCTTCAAGAGCCTATTGAAGTTTTTTAAGAAAAAAAAGTCTTCTATTAAAAGTTTTATTTTAAAGCGACCATTTATTTTAGGTAATTTATTTTCCCACATTATAATTAAACAACTTTTAAAGAAAACTTTTTGAGTATTTTGGACAGCATATATTAATTTATTTAGCAAGAATCCGTAGTTTGGTAAGGCACCTGAAATATGCGGTCTACACGATTTTTCGGAGCTTGATCAGTAAAAAAAGCATAATTTAAGGTTCTGCTGAAACTTTTTGAGCTTTTAATCGAAGTAATTGGAAAAATTTTGATTTTTACTCAAATGGTAGTTGAAAAAATGATTTCTGACTAAAAACACAATATATTTTAGGTTATAAAAAAAGTATTTCTCCAAAATAAAAATCGAAAAAATTAAAAGAACCACTTTTATTTGCTTAACAAGTATATAAAATTTGGTAGGGATCCTTGGCATAGTTTTTGAGTAATGAATGCTGTCCACCGGTTTCAAAAAGCACTTTTCGAGAAAACGTGTGTAAAGTTTTTTTTATGTATACTTTTTATTGTCTTCTCTTAAAACTTACGCTTATGCTTATAAATACAAAAATTTTAATTCAATTGACTTAAAACTTTCGGAGAACATTTTAACGATGTTATCTTAAAATTCGAAAAATATAAAAAAATAACATTTGATTTTAGGTCGCCGAAAAAAGCCTGTTAAGTATTAGCAACAAAATAAAATAATGCAGACAAAAAATTCAAACGATATCAAAGAGAATAAATTATATCAAGAGGAGCAGAAACTCAATGTTCGCTCTTGAGAATTATTTCAAGACTACAAAAATTGGGTTCTGTCGTCGCGCTGCTAATGTTGTTCTGCCGACGTTCTTGCTGACTGTTTCGGGCAGAGGTATTTTTAAAATTATGTGTGCACAAGCGAGCTGGGAATACGTTTGTTCTTTTTAGATTGCTTTGGCCTTTTTCTTCCTATTGGAATTGCGATCGTTTTGAATATTTTATTGAAATTAGGAAATTGCAAAAAAATTGTCAGCTTTGTTTTGGCTGAGCTTTGTTTACATTTTTTGTCCTACATTTCTAAAGGAAAGATTTCTGTGCAAAAGCGAGCGGCAACAAGTTTTGTTCTTTTTACCTTTTTCTTCTTACTAGAATTGCGATCATTTGGTACATTTAAGGAATTGTGAATGAAATGAAGCAGAACAAGTTTTCCTTGAATTTACCAATTTGTCGATATTCTAATGTTTTGATTCTAAACTTTTTTTGGCTGAGTTGTATTTACATTTTTTTGCTACATTTCTAGCAAGGAAGTTTTTCATGCAATTGCAAATATTTTATATGAATATATTTTAATTATATTTTATTACAGAATTGTAGCTTTCTATATCGATCATTTGGTACATTGAAAGAAATATTGGTGCCACCAAAATGCCTTTCTTTCAATTTACCAATATCGAACATATTATTGTATTTTTTATTTATATCTATTTATCAAATACTACTCAACTATAACATTTAAATTACAATTTCAGAAAATATTAAATTGCAATTCCAAGGTACTTTAATTCAAATTCATTTTTTTATTATTATTTCATTTTTTATTTTTAAAAAAGTTCAAAGTTGCCAATATAATTGGACACTTTTTGTACCTGTACTTCAAGAAATAGTTGAAGAAAATATTTCCACAACATTTCATAGAAATTTGATACAATTGGGATTTTGCGATTTTATTATTTAATCTGATAAAACATGCGATACTTCAAATTATCGGACAATTATTAATAAATTATGCTGAAATAATAGTAATTTTCTTAAAAAATATTCTGAAATAGATTTGAACAATGCAGAAAAGTAAGATTTGAGCAATACATAAGAGTAACAATTTATTTGAAGTGTTTGCAGGAATGTATTATAAATTAATTTATTTATTTTAATTTGATGTGTCGCTTGTTTTATCAAATTATGTAAAACTATTTTAAAATAATTAATGCAATGAAACAAAATATTTTAAATAAGTAATTGAATTAAAATATTGGGAGGTAAATACTTACTAATTCTATTTGCGCTGAAAACCTTATCTTTCCACTACTAAAATTAAAACTTCCAAAGAAATTAGTTATTATTTATCTTATTATTTAATATAATACTTACGCACTACATTACTTATTATAAATATAAGAACTTACAAACAAAAATGTACTCTTATTATTTAATATAATAAATTAAAACTAAACTGAGATCTGATTACATAATGTACTCTTATTATATAATATAATAATATACAAAATAACTACTGACTAGCTTAAAAACTAAGGAGCGGCAAACATTTCCAAGTAATTTTAATAAATCCAGCTAATCCTAGTTCTAAACCTATTCTTATACAATGAAAGCTCCCATAAATAATATAAAAATTCAAATTAAAAATTAGCATTGTGATATTGTAATTTAAAATAATTTTTATTCTTCAATAAACAAAAAACAACACTAGTACCAAATAAATTAAAACTTAAATATGTACATTAGAGTGGTCCTTTTCTTTATAAAGTAACGAATTACTTACCGGAGTTTTGTTTTAATACGACCAGGTAATTTAATGTAATCGCATATTTTTTTGTATATGTTTTAAATATAGTTTAATAACATTTAAATGATTTTTTTTGCAAATTTGCAGTTTTGCGATTTTTTTAATAAAACAAGGAAAAAATTTAGATTTTTTTCGAAAAGTAAAAAATCACAACTCAAGTAGTTCTTGTGGAATTGTAATGTTTGATAGCTCATTTATAATAAAAATTATGCAAAATTTGATTTTCAACTTAAAACCTTTTTTTCAACTAAGACTTAAGACCTGTAAGCGGCATGTTTAAATATCAGTTTTTTTTTAATTTTGCAGTTTACTTCTGTTTTGTTAAGGAGCAAATCCCCTGTAAGTAATTCGTTACTTTATAAAGAAAAGGACCACTCTAATGTACATATTTAAATTTTAATTTATTTTGTACTAGTGTTGTTTTTGTCTATTGAAGAATTAAAATTATTTTAAATTACAATATCACAATGCTAATTTTTAATTTGAATTTTAATATCATTTTGTACGTTATTCCCATAAGCGGACATCTCTCATATGAGGACAAAAGGTATGTAACCATCGGTGTCCGCTTATGGGAGCTTTCTCTGTGCAAGGATAGGTTAAGAATTAGGATTAGTTAGGATTAGTTAAGAATAAAATAACTTGGAAATGTTTGCTGCTCCTTAGTTTTTAAGCTAGTCAGTAGTTATTTTGTATATTATTATATTATATAATAAGAGTACATTATGTAATCAGATCTCAGTTTAGTTTTAATTTATTATATTAAATAATAAGAGTACATTTTTGTTTGTAAGTTCTTATATTTATAATAAGTCATGTAGTGCGTAAGTATTATATTAAATAATAAGGTAAATAATAACTAATTTCTTTGGAAGTTTTAATTTTAGTAATGGAAAGATAAGGTTTTCAGCGCAAATAGAATTAGTAAGTATTTACCTCCCAATATTTTAATTCAATTACTTATTTAAAATATTTTGTATCATAGCATTAATTATTTTAAAATAGTTTTACATAATTTGATAAAACAAGCGACACATCAAACACTTCAAATAAATTGTTACTCTTATGTATTGCTCAAATCTTACTTTTCTGCATTGTTCAAATTTATTTCAGAATATTTTTTAAGAAGATTACTATTATTTTAGCATAATTTATTAATAATTGTCCGATAATTTGAAGTATCGCATGTTTTATCAGATTAAATAATAAAATCGCAAAATCCCAATTGTATCAAATTTCTATGAAATGTTGTGGAAATATTTTCTTCAACTATTTCTTGAAGTACAGGTACAAAAAGTGTCCAATTATATTGGCAACTTTGAACTTTTTTAAAAATAAAAAATGAAATAATAATAAAAAAATGAATTTGAATTAAAGTACCTTGGAATTGCAATTTAATATTTTCTGAAATTGTAATTTAAATGTTATAGTTGAGTAGTATTTGATAAATAGATATAAATAAAAAATACAATAATATGTTCGATATTGGTAAATTGAAAGAAAGGCATTTTGGTGGCACCAATATTTCTTTCAATGTACCAAATGATCGATATAGAAAGCTACAATTCTGTAATAAAATATAATTAAAATATATTCATATAAAATATTTGCAATTGCATGAAAAACTTCCTTGCTAGAAATGTAGCAAAAAAATGTAAATACAACTCAGCCAAAAAAAGTTTAGAATCAAAACATTAGAATATCGACAAATTGGTAAATTCAAGGAAAACTTGTTCTGCTTCATTTCATTCATAATTCCTTAAATGTACCAAATGATCGCAATTCTAGTAAGAAGAAAAAGGTAAAAAGAACAAAACTTGTTGCCGCTCGCTTTTGCACAGAAATCTTTCCTTTAGAAATGTAGGACAAAAAATGTAAACAAAGCTCAGCCAAAACAAAGCTGACAATTTTTTTGTAATTTCCTAATTTCAATAAAATATTCAAAACGATCGCAATTCCAATAGGAAGAAAAAGGCCAAAGCAATCTAAAAAGAACAAACGTATTCCCAGCTCGCTTGTGCACACATGATTTTAAAAATACCTCTGCCTGAAACAGTCAGCAAGAACGTCGGCAGAACAATTAGCAGAACATTAGCAGCGCGACGACAGAACCCAATTTTTGTAGTCTTGAAATAATTCTCAAGAGCGAACATTGAGTTTCTGCTCCTCTTGATATAATTTATTCTCTTTGACGATATCTTACAGACCTCTGGTCTACTTAGATAAAATCTCATTAGACTTAGATTTATGTAGACTCTGTAGGATGGAGATAACACACTCTTTGTGAATGTCCAGTGATCTTTGATCGCAGACTTATTTTCCTATGTAAGGCACTAGTTTATCCATCAAAAATTTAATACTAAGCCAGAGACAGTGGTAAAATTCATACAAAGCCTAAATCTGAAAGACTAATTTAGGGCATGTACAAAAGATTACATGGGTCGCGGTACTTAAGTAATAACAAACTACTTTAAATGTATTATTAATTGAAATATATTTTTGTTATCAAACTATCTTCGAACCTGCTAGAATCTAGATGATTAGATTCTTTGTCATTTTTTTGTCATTTTGTGTCATTTTATTTTAATTTTATGATAAATCCAATGTTATAATAAAAACTCTACTTAGTGAAAATATAATTTAACTGTCTACAAAGATATTCACATGTATGCGTCCAAAATCCATTCTAAACAAATCTTACATATGTAAAGCTACTTTACAAAAAAATAAACATTTATTTAATACATTCGCAAAACATTTACTTTGATTTATAGTCAAAAAGAGCTTAAGGCAGAAACGATAAGGAAATACAAAAATAAGTAACGCCGGCTATAAATCAGTTGTAGATAACGCTTCCGAAAAAATTTGAAACATTGCAAAGTAAAACGGTTAAAATGTTTTACAAATATTTCCAACAATTAATTTCTTAAACTATTTTATAGATTTGTACAATTGATTTAAGGGAGCAACCAGCAATCAGCAGATCAGCGTTGACTAGACAAGCATATATAAAATATAAGACAAATACACATACGTAACTTTATCAAAATGAACATTCTAAGTACATACAACAGTACAAGAGAGTAGTAAAAAAAAAAACAAACAAAATATACAATCGCACAGATATACTATATTAAATCAAAATATTATATTAGAGTCACGTACGAAGCCAGGAAATATGAGTTGTTTTTACAACCGGAAACGGAAAGGAATGTTGAATTACAAAATGCAGATAGAAGGAAGTGTATATTCATACTGCAGTGTGCGAGAAGGTAACGAAGAGAGGAAATATTAAATTAAAAATAGATGGAGATAAAATACATCTAGATAAGCTGCATGCCTAATTTCTGATAAATTAATTTTCAACTAACAGTAAAATATTGAAAAGGGTTATGTAATCTATGTATAGATTTCTTATCGTACTCTTTGGCAAAATAATATTTTTGTCAAAAGAGAAATACCAGTTTTAATATGAACTCAAAAGTAACAGAGTTTTAATCTTGTGTTCTAATTGCATTTCTTTAAGGATTTTGATAAAATAAATATAAAAAACATAAAATTAGAACTAAAACTTTCTGAAATTTAATAAAGTCTTCAAAAACATCTCACTCCGATTGTTGTGCAGACCTCTTAAAACTTCTGCCAACTCATGCAATAAATAAGCATTAATAATAATCCATGAAAACTGAAACCTTTTCGATGCACACCGAAGGTGTCTAGCTGGAATTTAATTTTTCCCTTCACTCAATACTTTTTCAAAATAGCTGCACATTATAAATTATTGCATGTGTGCACATTCACATAGATTCCCAAACATTTACTCTATTTATCTTCATATTTTTTGCTTTCCTTTACACATTCTACATTCTTATTTCTTTTTAATACCATTTTTATTTAAAAAAAAAATTTTAAATATTGCATACTCCTTGCTAGCAAATCAATTGCATTTGCTTATTTAACATTTTGATTAATGTATTGGTTGATGCCATCAGTTCCATCTATCTAGCCAACGAAGCCAGCAGGCAGCCACATATAGCTTCATATGAGAACTAATATGTGCAAAGTCACATTTTAGCCGATGAATGAGTGAGCAACGTCAAGCCAGGATGCGGAAATGAACGATACTTGTTTATGTGCTGAAAATCTGAAAATGAATATGTAGTGCATGAATGATTGTATTTGTGTGTGCAACACATGAGAAAATTCCATAGATGGATGGTTTTTGTATGTTTTTAAAAGAAAAAATATCCAAATTGCTTTTTATTTAAAATGCATAAAGCTTTCAATTAAAATTATAGGTAAATTTTTCAGTTAAAATTTTTTAAACTCTTTTGTAGTGCAACAAGAAAATATATTGTATGCTTTAATGTTTTCAGAGTTCGATCCCAGTTAATGTTATCAAGACAAATTACTCTATATCTTTAACAAACAAACTTTAACTTTTTCAAGTCAAGGGTTTTTTACATTTTTCAAAACCATTAAAGGCATAAATTGAGCTTATTTAAATTCTTCTTATAATAACTAACTCTACCATGAGAAACAATTCTGAATCCATTTTAAATTATAAAACTAAAAAAATTATTTAAGGTCACAATATTTCTATCATGTTTTGTTTTGGCAAAAAATAAACATACTAATCAACTTTCAAAGATTTTTAAATTTTTGAGTGACAAAAACTTTTGTCTAAGAAAATACTTTTAAGCTCTTAAAAATATAAAAAAAAATATTAATCTAGTTAAAAAAAAAAACATTTGAGGTTAAGATCTCAACCTTCAACTTCAACTTAAACCTTTAGACATTATTAAGATATGTTAACCAATTTTGTACCAGACTACATAAAAGTGTTAATATCTTAATGAAATTTTCAAGGCTAGTTAGAAAAAGGCTACAAATAATTTTTGGATGTTTTTTTACCTGCGATTACCTGTAAGAACTGCTGGTCGAGATCTCGATCGCTGGGATAATTAGAGCAACCATTTTTTTTTGTTATATGATATGAAATATAACAATATAAATGGTAAACAAATTTCATTATGAAAACGTTAATTAAGATAAGTAAATATGAGAGCTAAAGCTATAGATGAATAAAAAAATCGAGGAATTTAGATATTATTTTTATTTATGCTGTAGGATTTTTTTTATTTAAAAATGGTTGGTCAAAAAAAGTTCTTTTAAATTTGTGTGGTAGACTTTGAAGCAATTATTCACATGTAAATTTTTATTACACTTAGCGCAAGTATAGGCAGTATGCTTCTTGCATATTTTACATCGGCGATAGCAGTGATTTGCAAGCACAGACATGTGCATACCGTTTATTTTGGGCAATGATGTTGGGCGGTCTATTAATTCGTCGTCCCTTCCATTTTCTTCATCAGAAGTTAATTCGGTGTTTGTTACCGGTTCGACGGATAACAACAGAGTTTTCGTTACGGAGTTCTTGAAATTAATTTGACTCATGGGCTTCTGTTTGGTTTTTTCAGCAACCATGCAATGCAATTTCCACGTATTGACACTGGCGCTGTCCAAGCAGGTAACCCAAAGTGGCCACCACCACTTTTTGCCTCTTATTCCAATTCGATAATTAGAGACTGCATTATCATGCAAGTCAACCCCGCCCATATACTTATTGTAATTAGCAATAAGTTTGGCTGAGGGTACAGCAAAAACTTTTACAAAAATTAAAAATTTTTAGGCATTTAATTCTACACGCGAAATTTTGGTGTAGGCTCAACACTAACTCATACTTACCAAAACGTGTTTGTTCAATGTGTTAGTTGGACATTATTATTGAATTCCACGCCAGTTAAATGTACCGACACATAAAAGATTTGACATTTTGACATTTTAACTCTCCAATCATGGTTGTAAACTTGGCTACATTGAACAAATTTTTAGAACTAATTATCCCAGCGGTCTAGATCTCGACCAGCCATGTTCAAGGCTGTCTGGCGATCAGCAAGTGTAGCTGTAATAACTAGTTTTTATAATTGAAATGTATTTGAACTGTTAGCTATATAAATCAATAACCCTTTTTTATTTTTCTATTTTATGCAAGTAGTTACAATTAGTTTAACAATAGGCTATTTTAAGTCTATTCTTGTGTCTTCCCAGGTGGAACTTTAAAAAGGGGAGGGGGTGGTAAAAAAATTTAGGTCGGAAACCCAATACGTCAAACTTAATTATAAATTAAAATAAAAAATCATGTAATTCTATCACCTAATATTTTTTATTATTTAATAAAAAACAGCAAAAGTTTGTGGTTGAGATCTCAACCACTGGTACTGAATGGGTTAATCTATAATATAAAAATAAGTCGCTGAATGTGTTGCTAAGCGCAAAACTCGAGAACGGTTGGACCGATTTGGCTCAATTTTTTTTTTCAGTTATTCGAAATTGCCAGGAGTAGGTTTTTACGAAAGAAAATTTTGGAAAACCCTCCGGAAAAGTCGGGAAATTGGAAAAATCGAAAACTTATTTTTTCGCCCATGTTGTACATTTCGAAACTTTTCATTCCACAAAAAATATTTAAAAGTCTTTATATATTTTTAAAACGAACGAATACTGAATTCATTTCACGAGGTAGTATTCTTTTATACAGAATCAATATTTGAAGATTTGTGCATCTAAAAACTTTCTTCTGAAATGAATTGCGCATCACTGATTTCTCGGAAAGATTCCACTTTTACATGGATTTGTTTTGCAAAACATGGACGTTTGTATGAAAAACGCGTGTTATAACGCTTACCATATCATTGACATACTTACAATTAAAATTATGTATATGGCAATTCATTTCACTAATTAAGAACGCTTCTGATTGGCTGCCGTAAGAATAAATACTATTTCACCAAACGGGAGCTATGTTTGCAGCCATTAAAGCTGAAAATTTCACAGCATGTTATAATGACTCTGGAAGGAATAATAGGCTATATAAAGTTTTTATTGGACAAAGGGGCGTGGCACCGATCATATAACCCAAAAATTTAAATCGCCATATTTGGGCATTTTTTCACCTACGTCGATGATATTTGGTACATATGGTATTGGCATAATTA
This sequence comes from Dichetophora obliterata, assembly GCA_963920525.1. NCBI lineage: Eukaryota > Metazoa > Arthropoda > Insecta > Diptera > Sciomyzidae > Dichetophora > Dichetophora obliterata. The sequence goes on along the minus strand of OY986439.1, from coordinate 83,664,891 downwards.
GGAATACGTACCAGGAGAAAATTGGGTGGGACCACGCCTCTTTTCAGGAAAATTAAAATCGCAATATAGTCTTAACTACTGGACCGATCTTCATTAAATTTTCACAATAGGATATTCTTACGAAATAATAAATTCTTAACTATATAAAGTTGTGAGTGGACAAAGGGGCATGGCCTCGCCTATATAACCCAAAATTTAAAATCGTCATATCTTGGGCATTTTTTGACCAACGGCTGAATAGAATAGAAATACGTATCAAAAGAAAAGTGGGCGGAGCACGCCCTTTTGTTTGCGATATATTGGAGGCTGGACCTGTTAACCGATCTTAAATTTTCACAGCGTGCAGCTTTGACTCAGGAATACTAATAACATGATAATATTTTTCAACCATGCACACTTCTGCACCTACTTTTTTACTACGTTTATTAACGGCTTTGCCTCAAATTTAAAATACATATTAATTAAAATAGTGGGGTAGCCCCATTCTCTTTCTCCCACAACTTTCTGCAAAACAGCTGATTTTGTAATATGTGTTAATTAAAATAGAGAGTGGAGTAACCAATTCTCATTCTCCCACAACTGACTGCGAAACAGCTGATTGTGTAATTGCTGCTTTTTGATTGGTCTAAAAATAAAAAGGGGGAGCATGAAGCAAATTACATGCGGTTCAGTGCTGAATTCTAATTGGTTTACAACAAAAAAAGGGGAGAAGCATTGCAATAATTAAATTAAAATTAAAAACATTAATTTTTGTAAATATATAAATACTTTTAATTTTATTTTATAAAGAGGGGGGTAGCGAAGCACACCGGGTTCAACTAGTATAATAATAAAATAGATAAATTCGGATTTTCAAATCCTATAACCCCGATAATAACGTAATATATACAGATTTATATCTACCACACAATCAATTAAAAGTGGTACGCCCTATCATCGAATTACGTAGGCTGCTGCATATATTTAAGGAACTCTAATGTCATTCTATTCATTCTATTCATACTAACGTTTTCATTGGAAAGTTTGACATTTAACTTATACTAACGCTTTGGCGCTTTTTGTGTTATTTACAGTGCTTTTAAAATTGATTTCAGCAAAAGAACGGAACTAACACGTAAACATTTTCATGCGATTATTTTTTACAACATTCGACGTGAATTATCTCAACAAAAGTGAATCGATGAACTAAATTAAAGTTTCGGTAATGAAGCACCATCAAAAACCTCTGTTTTGTTGGTGGTTCTAAGAATTTAAGCGAGGCCGTACTACACTGTAAAAAGTTAATCTTATGCAACAGCTTTAAGACAGCTTTCACTGAAATTACACTCACCTTTATTTGCTGCAAGCCAGCATCCAATACTGTTTTGTTTTAAGGTAATTAAATTGTAAAAGCAGCAGTAGCTTAGCTGAATTCCAGCCCTTATTATTAGGAAAAAAGCAGCCTATATGCATGATTTTCAACAGGCACGCTTTAAAATGTTGAATTTTAACTTCCTACTGTCTGAAATTAAGACTGCATAAACTTAATATAAAGACGATGATGAAATTAAGGCTATTGGTGATTTTAAGGCAGTGTTTAAAATAACACTTAGTTTTTAGAGTGTACGTTCACTGAAGTATTTCATGAAAGGCGACCGAAATATGTTGTTGTGCCACAACCGTTGATGCTGTGTGAGAACTGATTATGCTTGATCGTAATTTAACATACCAGTAGATTAAGGAATCCCAGGGCATTACTTCCATCAACATACATACCATTTTACATGAACACATTGTTGTGAAAAAGACTTGTTCACGTTGGATTGCACATAGTTTCAAAATCGCTCAAAACAGGTCCGTATCGATTGGTGCCAATAACGCTTCAGAAATTCATAAGATGCATATGAGCATGAAAGTAAACAGCAGTCGTTTGTATAAAAATGACTTTCAAACTTAACCAAATCCAACAAGTTTTACTTCAAAAAACTGGCCACAATAGCACTAAAGACACGTAGAACGGTGAAGACGGAATGGTACACAACCATGTTTTTTCCGGTAGTGATCCGTGAAATAAGGAAAGCAAACAAGCGCCGAAGAATAATTTTTCATCAAGACAATGCGCCAATTTTTTTGTTCCCGCCCATCAAGGACAAACTGCGATGACAACGATTTTCAACGCCAGAAGAAGCCGTTGATTCGTTCACAAACTATGTATTGGAGGTGTTTAAAGTGGAATGGGATAACCGCTATATCAAGTGGTTTAAATACATTTAAAAATGTATTACTACTCATAAAGGAAAATATTTCGAAAACTATGAAACTATTTCAATGAAAAAAGTTAGGTCTTTAAAATTATACCCGAAATATATGTAGCAATCCTCGTAACATAAGCTTTGAGCCTACAAATTTTAATCGAAAATTATATTTTAGCAAGCAAAATTTGTGCAATAGCTATTGGAATCCATTTTAACAACTTTGGCAAGTCAGGAATACAAACAAATTATTTTGTGTTAATTTACGGAAAATTTTTTTACTTAAATGCTGTAGGTGACTGGCAAACGATTATGATTTATCGGAGTCGAAAAATTGTTTTACATGCTTTGGCTTAAATGTGCTATAAATTTGGGTTTTTTTTATTAAATTGAACTTAATTTTAAGCAATGTTTAATATTTTCATCATGAAATTAACACTTTGCATGTGTAATTTTTCATAAATAGGGTAATTGTTTTACATTTTTATTATTGATCTCTGGTTACGGACATCCTGGTTACGGACATGTATTCGGGTATGATGTACACTCAAAGAAATATTCTTGGTAAAATTGATTCATAGATTTTGTTAATCCCTAACAAAACCAAATTGTCCAATCAATTCAATTTTATCAATAATGCATAATTTTTTCGTCAATTCAAAAGAAACTTTATCCATTTGATTAAAAATAGCAACAAATTCAATGCGTTGTTTTGAAGCAATTATTTTACTAGCTTGAAATATAAGTTTGTTAACTTGATTTAAGCTTATTCACGCTGACAGACTCGTCAATCAATCGGAATAAAATTTTATCATTTTAATAAATAATTTTAACAAACTACTTTGTTTGCTTGATAAATAGATTTGTTGTACTGAAGATATAATGAATGTTATTGATAATCGATCGAGCCAAATGGACAAAAATTCCATTTCATAATGATAAAATTAATTATCAATTTCAGAAAGAAATGCTTGTTATTTTGGTAGCGTCATTTGCCTTTTTAGATCAAGTACAAAACAGTAAAGGAGATAAAATTCGGGAAAGCTTAAAAGTCCAATGCAATTTTTTAAGTGTGTGGAAGCTAATTACCCTAAATAGTAAATAAGTAAATATGATCTTGTGAAATAAATTTTTCTTGTTTTCAAGTCCACCAATTTTGCCACAATGCAACTTTGACATATGAGGAACTTCTATATTTTTGGCTGAGTTTCTGAATGCATTTATCATTAGCGCTGACTACAAATTGAGTTCTTTTCCAATGAATTCGGCAGGAGTTTTGGTTATTTATTTACTTGCATTACATTATTATTTATTTCCATTATTTGTTGAGATTTTTCGTGCTATTCGTTATTAGTGCTGTTCACACTATAAACATTCACAATGTGAGCAGCAATGTTAACAAACTGTGATTTATAATAATGTAAACAGCGCTAATAACGAATAGCATGGTTAATATCAACCTTTGTGAATTCCAGAATTATATTTATAGCTAATGTATATTATATTTATAGCTAATGTATATTATATTTATAGCTAATGTGCTTATAGCTAAAATGTCAAATGTAATATGATTATTTTATATAAAATGTAATAAAATATTTTTATTAAAACAACAAAATATTTTTGTATTAAATTGAGTATTAGAAAACATATGTTTTCAACAGAAAAGCCTTTTTCTATTCAACAAACCATTTTTTCATGTTGAAATATTCTGTATTAATACTGACAGATTATTTTTTCAAATCAACAATTAAAACGCGATATTCGTGATAAAGGCTTATATCAAATTAAAGTATCCATTTATCAAATAAACAAAATAAAATTTTGTCAATATGATTTCAACTTATATCCATAAATCCAATTGACGAAAACTTGTGTTGACTGTATATTGACAAAATATTTATCAACTAAACCAAAGAATTAGTCAATATGAACAAATATTTCTTCGAGTGTAGGGAAATAAATCTAGGAATCTAGGATTCTTTGATTAAAAATATTTTCCGAGCTCAACACTGTTTGAAACTCTGACAAGAGAAAATATTTCGTTTCGTAGTAGGAAAATTCTTTGTAGAATAAATTTCACTATTTTTTTTTTTCAATATTATGTTTTAAATAGTCACAATCTCCAGCAATTAAATCATAAAAAATTGCTAATTTTTTTAAGTTATTAAATTATAAATTACCTCAATTATCAATTCTCTGGTAAAATCAGTTTTTCTAATTCTAAACCCACTCTGGAATGCTGGGACCGTGCAAACTTTTCGGGATTGGAGTCTTACGATTGTATTATATTAAAGTCTTAAAAGATTGCAATAATTTTCTTTTGAAATCAGTACTTCAGAGCCAATTACTTTGGATTGTGATTGCAATCTTTAAATCATTTTTGATTGCAATGACGTCAAAAAAAGAAGTCTTGAAATTATTATTGAGACATTCTGCATTCAAAAATTTAAGTCATTTAACCCTCCGTTGCTAACGCTATTCGGAGTAACGTCATTACCAACCTGGGTGTAATCCACCCATAAATTTTAATTCATTAATTTGTAAAAAAGAACACTAAAACAGTAAAACGGTTCTGCTTTTATTTATTTCGTATGTTTTATTATTCTATTAACCATTAAATTCGTTCAGTTTAATTTTAATAAAAATATATCAAAATAACGTTAATGAGAGAACTAAAAAAACACAAATATCATAATGGTTTGAATAATTTCATATTCCGAGGTCAAATTATTTGCCTTTGAGTTCAAATTTGAAAAGCTAAAAGATGTATGATAAAAAATTATCTAAAACAATTTTTTTTGCAATGGAAATTTTTTAAAATAATGACCTCTAATTATCCGTTATAATTAAAACATTACCCTCGCATGGCACATCAGCGCAAGCATCGTAAATAAGCGGCTAGCACATAGAATAAATGTCGATTATGCAAAACTTAGTCACATAGTAAAAATAAAACAATCAAAGGAATTATTGGTCAAAGAATTATACAATTTCGCATTTGTTTTGCCAAATCTTCAAAAGCATTGAAGAATACGCTGAAACCAAAATTAAATAGAACTTCTATGTTTATATATCTAGGGATGCATTTCAGTTTTTATCTGAGAAAAACCTTTTTTTATTTTACTTGAGAAACAAATCACACGTTTATAGTTAATAATATAACATGAACGTGGGTCTAAAACACCCAGACACTTTTTGAAATGAGTAATTTTATAATTAATTTTTCCATATTTCATAACTTATGGGTGTAATCCACCCTGCGTTAGTAACGGAGGGTTAAATTGAAATGGCTCTCATAACTGCAAAACTGAATTCTTGATTGCATTTCTTAGTTCTTTTGAAAATATTCAACAATCACCTTTGTTGAAGTCTTTAAAGTATATTTAAAGTTTTTGAATTCAAATGAAATCTTTCAAAAGGAATTAAATCATGAAGAGAAAAATTATAAGGGAGGTTTTAAGAATTTTTTAAAATCGATTTTTTTTTATTAATTATTTATGTACAACTATTCAAGAACATGTTAAAAAATTTCAAATTAATCCAGCTTATAAAACAAATTTTACAGGGCTTAATAACTGGTGCGCCAAAGTACCTTGCCTAAGATTAGAACCTAGAAATGCAAATCTGTATACGTAGTTCAATTCCTGGCATACCCAAACCTATCTTTAGCAAGCATAATTTTTCTTTTTCTTTCCCCCCCCTCCCCTTTTATTTTTATTATTTTATTTTCTGATACCAAAACACCTTCCATCAGTAAAATAAAGATGGCCCGGAAGAGCAAATATTTTGTTTTTCTATGGTGGCAGTCAACGTGCTAAACGCGTTTTTCTTGAAACCCACTTTTTCAAAACGGGCTACACTACTGCAAAGAATCTGATCGACCGATTTAATGTATTTTTTTTATCTGTTTTTATAGCAGTTCTACACATCTTTAACCAAAATTGGCGCCTTTGGAAAATTTGTCTAGTTTTAACACGCAAAAATATGGTCAAAAATTACATAAGGTTTTTGACTTTTTAAACGCTTCATATCTTTCTTTATTTTCCATAATTTCATTCCATTTTGGTAAAAGATGTGCATTGAAGGGTCTTTTTTGAATGCATTTTTGGTTTTTTTTTAGTTGATCTGAAATCGAGCTATGGTGTTGCCCGATGATCACCTTTTTTTAAGCACACCAACTTCAGTGCCATTTTAATATATAAAAAATATATGTTAACAATAAAAAAATTTTTCTTATACTGATGATGGAAAATTAGCATACGAATAAAATTGTGTGTATATATAATAAATTTTTTGAGAAAAATCTTCTAAAATATGCCTTAATTTTAACTCCTTAACTTAATCTCTTCCGTAAAAAAAGCCAAAATATTTATAAAGAAAACAAATCAATTCCTTTATTGTTTTAGTGAAAAAAATCAAAAATGTCTACCTTTTTTCTAGTCACTTGGTTAGTGCCCCCCAAAAAACAAAAATCTTGGTTCTACTTGACTTTCAAGGCCAAATTTTTATTGATAAACCAAATAAAATAAAATTGCATATATAATTGCATATTATTTGCATATATAATGCCTTCAATAATGTTTTAATGCAAAATTCATTGAATTCAAGTTATTTCACCATTTCAGTGATTTGAAACGAGATTTCAACTGACTTTTAATGATTTCGTTGACTTCAATTTAATAACAATTGAATGCGATCATTGACTTCAACGAGCACAACTCTGGTCATTGTGAATGAATCAAAAGACTTCAACAGAAATTTTTGCCAATTGATTTTAAAGACATGACTTTACAAGGATTGTTGATTTCAAAACATTATGTCATGAAATCAGAAAAAATCATTTAGTGCCAGTTTTTTATAGCATGAATGCAATTTTTTTCTACTCTGTATAATATTATTGATATGGATGCTTGCTTTTTTATAACGATTATGATATGATAGGATGATATGCTATGACGCAGGCCAGTTGATAAGTGGGGGTTTTGGTGTACAAACTCCCAAAAAGTTTAAACTTTTAAAAAAAAAAATTATTACATATATAAAAAGTTTGATTTCTTACAATATACTAATTAAAAAACATAAATATTTTTGATGTAAGACTTAAAACTCTCAAAGTAATAAACTCACAAGAGTAAATATTACGTTCGCGTTACATTTTTTTTTTCTTTTTTAAAGATTGGTAAAAATTGTTTTAAGGTAAAAAATTTATTAAAAAATCGAATTGGAAGGCATCAAATATTAGTGTTATCTTTTTGTACTCAAGAAAGTTTTAAAAACACTAATGGAAATAAAAATTGACTTAAGTAGGCTGAAACCAGTAAGGAATTATTTTTGACTGAGCCGAAACTGAAATACCCCACAGCAATGTTTTAGTATATTTGTAGTACTAAATGATTTATTTCATGTGTATAGTGACTACCACTTTGCAAAGGGAAAAGTTTAAATTTTATCTTATTTCACTATCTAAAATTCAAAGTATGATATGTTTTAATTATTAAATCTTATGCAGCAATTCCATTTTAAACATACCCAAAAAATAAAAATTATGCAGTGACCATATCCGATTCGGATCATCACTTGTATTGGAGGGACCATCAGCGTTGGAAATAAAAAACTTAATATGGAGAAAAAATATTTGGCGATGATATTTGGCGGATTTTTTCTTAACCGCTTGTTAGGTTTGAGTTATTGTTGGAAAGGAAATTAAACGGACTTTAATTTAAAAATAATTTTAAAAAGTTTTGGTGGTTTGGGGTTCTATCCTTTGTGGTAAGGTAATTGATTTCGAAGTAAGAGTTCGAAAAACACCATTTAAAAATGCATTATAATTATTTTCTTAAATCTAGCAAAATTACTTTTTCAACAATATAAAACTTAGGATGGAGACTAAATGGGTTCATGAGATATGGTCAATTATTAAACATCTAAACAATAATAATTTTTTTAATTTAAATTATTGTTAAGATATTAAAATTTCCATATCAAATTAACCCATTGTGAGCCCACCCTAATTTTTATCTTGTTGAATTCTACATTTTTAAATGGTGTTCTTTTTCAATTACCTTACCACAAGAGATTGAACACCGAACCTTCAAAATTTCCTTTATTACCTTTAAGTTTTAATGATAGTTCAGACTTAACATTCGGTTAAGAAGTTTTTGAGATATGAATTTTCTTAAAATTGAATTTTCAACGTTTTTGCCGATTTTTGTCAATTGTGTACCCTGTAACTCCCCCAAAAATCACGCTAAAATTTTATTCTCCAAATTAAGTTTTTTTATATCCGTCGGTGATGCCAGTTATGACTCAAATCGGATATTGTCATTACTTACTTTTTATTTTTCCGATATGTTTCAATTGGAATTGCTGTATGTATTAAATACAAAATATTCACCATATATATGACGTACTTTTTTTAAAAGGTAAACGATATCTTATGGTATTTTGTTCATTTTCAAACTCAACGTGCATATTAAAAATCTAAGCTTACGTCAAAAATTTCAAAATAAAATAAATAAACAGACACTTTAGGCCTTGGAAGTCACAAAAAAGTCACAAGAAATAATCCAAAGCTAGCAGATTTCTAAAAATTATTTTCACAGATGGTAATAGTTTTTATAGCTTTGTTTTTGGAATTTTTTGTTTTTGAAAATTCATAGAAACAAAAAACTTGCCCATACAATAAGTGTTTTTTACCAAAAAAGGCACATTTCTAAAAAAATTCCAGCTTGCCTAAGGGTTAACACATCGCGAAATCCTTTCGTGGAGAGTACAGCAATGAGCCAAGGAATAGGTTAGACCGAGTTTATGAAACACTTTTTTTTTGACGCGGCCTAATGTACATATAAGTTCACCCTAGATTAAGTTAATACATACTTAGTTTTGGCCACGCCCCTCGGCCCTTTTTCATCAACTAAATTAAAATTATTGTTATTTTTTAAATTGTAGAAATTTTTAGTACATTGACTTTTTCATAAATTATCGTTACCTAAAAATGAGAAAAAAAGATATGAAAATCAAAGCTTTGACTTTCGATGCAAATATCTCCGTTTTTTATATAAAGGGTGTTTTTTATAGAGTGATACAAGTTAACATCATAATAAAACATAGTAATATATTCTTAGTATCAATGAATTGAGCTTTGTTAAATACAAAATTTTATTACATTGATGTTTAAATATAATTTTGGCCATGTGGCTTCCACGGCTGGCACGTACAAGGCGCAATCTGGAACACTAATTTTCACAAACTTTTCACAGCATTTGCGGCCGTTCTCGCCGATAACTCTTCGAATGTTGATTTTCAGGTGTTCAATTGTTTGTGGTTAGTCGACGTAGACAAGTGACTTTACATAACTCCAAAGAAAATAATCCAATGGGGTTAAATCACACGATCTTGGGGGCCAATTAATTGGGCCATTTCGTGAAATTATTTTTTTGTCAAAAGTTTCCTTGAGTAAATCAATTGTAGCGCCCGCTGTGTAGCATGTGGCTCCGTCTTGTTGGAACCACATATCAGCAAGATTAATGCCAGCTAATTGAGATACGAAAAAACTTCGAATCATGTTCCTATACCGTTAACCATTTACAGTAACATTCTGACCATCATCGTTTTTGAAGACATATGGGCCAATGACTCCGCCAGCCCGTAAAGCGCACCAAACAGTAATTTGCTGTAGATGTAATGGTGTTTCGACAAAAGCTTGTGGATTCTCCTCACTCCAAATACGACAATTCTGTTTATTTACGTACCCATTCAACCAAAAATGGGCTTCACCGGAAAATAAAATTTTCCATGGAAATTCAAAATCAATATCAATTTGTGCTTCAGCCCATTCGCCGAATTGGCGGCGCATACGATGGTCGTTTGGCTTTAATTCCTGCACAAGTTGAATCTTGAAAGGTTTTAAGACAAGATCTTTTCGTAAAATCTTCCATAAAGTGGTAAATCCAATCTTAAAAATCAAAAACATAAATTTTGGAGACTTTTTTGAAAAATTTTGTGATCCCTGCACAAAGTGAAAAATCCAATCTTAAAAAACGAAAACATAAATTTTGGAGACTTTTTTTTGAAAAATTTTGTGATCCCTGTACAAAGTGAAAATTCCAATTTTAAAAATCGAAAACATAAATTTTGGAGATTTTTTTAAAATTTTGTGATCCCTGCACAAAGTGAAAATTCCAATCTTAAAAATCGAACACATAAATTTTGGGGACTGTTCTTTGAAAAATTTTGTGATCAATGAACAAAGTGAAAACTCCAATTTTAAAAATCGAAAACATAAATTTTGGAGACTTTTTTAAAAAATTTTGTGATCCCTGCACAAAGTGAAAAATCCAATTTTAAAAATCGAAAACATAAATTTTGGAGACTTTTTTAAAAATTTTGTGATCCCTGCACAAAGTGAAAATTCCAATCTTAAAAATCTAAAACATAAATTTTGGAGACTTTTTGAAAAATTTTGTGATCAATGCACAAAGTGAAAATTCCAATTTTAAAAATCGAAAACATACTTTTTGAAGACTTTTTTAAAAAATTTTGTAATCCCTGCACAAAGTGAAAATTCCAATTTTAAAAATCGAAAACGTAAATTTTGGAGACTGTTTTTTGAAAAATTTTGTGATCCCTGCACAAAGTAAAAAATCCAATCTTAAAAATCAAAAACATAAATGTTGGAGACTTTTTTGAAAAATTTTGTGATCCCTGCACAAAGTGAAAAATCCAATTTTAAAAATCGAACGCATAAATTTTGGAGACTGTTTTTTGAAAAATTTTGTGATCAATGCACAAAGTGAAAATTCCAATCTTAGAAATCGAAAACATAAATTTTGGAGACTTTTTTTGATCAATGCACAAAGTGAAAATTCCAATTTTAAAAATCGAAAACATAAATTTTGGAGACTCTTTTTAAAAATTTTGTGATCCCTGCAAAAAGTGAAAAATCCAATCTTTAAAATCAAAAACATAAATGTTGGAGACTTTTTTGAAAAATTTTGTGATACCTGCACAAAGTGAAAAATCCAAGTTGCTGAGAAGAACGGCGACGATTGATTAGGATCATCTTCAATGCTTTCCTGAACAGCGGCTACAGATTCTTCAGTGCGCACTGTTCGGCGTCTTACGGGATGCACATTATCAGTAACAGTAAATGTAGTCCAAAAACGATCTATTGTTCTTCAAATTAGCAGCTCTGAAGGACGATTATGTACGCCATAAAATGGACGAAGTGCACAATAAGTTTGACGAACAGAACCATTATTCTGATTAAAAATTGTCACAATTTGCACATGTTGTTCCAGTGTAACTCAATCCATAATAAAATGTCAAAGCAAACTAAACAAAAAACATTTATCAACTGTTAAATAAATGGTCAAATAAAGCAATGATGTTAACTCAAAGTTGTATCACTCTATAAAAAACACCCTTTATATTTTATTAAAATTTTTTTCATTCATAAGCTCAATAAGAGCACTTACAAATTAGTTTAAACTGCACCGTTGGATTAGTGTATATATTTTTTAATTTTTTGTTTTTCAAAAAAGGTCCAAAATTTTGCAACGCGCCAGATATTAGCTAATTATTAAATAAACGAAAAATCCTTTCAAAAATTCTGTCAATGCTCATTTAAAAGCCTTATTATTTTCCTGACTTTAAGTTTCTGTCTTACAGTTTTTCTGTATAGTTTTAAATAGAGATACATATAAATATTTGCAAAGATTTACTTGAATTTATTTTAAAACTTTTAGCCATAAATGAAAAAAAGTCATTTCATAACTATTCCAATATTTATCGGACGGATTATCAAAGTGTTTCAGAAAACTTGGAGAAAAAAAAAACAAAAAACAATAATCGTTCTACACTAACTAGTCAGTTCTGGTCACGTGCGCTAAGCTAAAGCACACAAAATCAAGAAAAACAAAAGTCAAACATTTATTTTCAATGTTTTCCCTCGTCAGACTCTATCGAATGTAAATAAGGTTTTAATTAATTTTTGCTAGACAAAAATTTCGAGGGTATTAGCACAGTAACTTTTACAGATCTGAACTCCCAAATTTGCATGAAACACCGCAGCAAGCTTACCACGTAGCTCACGATCAGCTTTTGGCAGAAGAAACAAACTTTCAGAACTTTAAAATTCAGTGGTTCAACATGCGGTGCTCTAAAGTGTCACCTAAGTAATTGTCACACAAATACAGCAGCAGCAACAACAAGCAATGCTACTTTCTAAAAGCAGTTGCTGTATACATGAGTGTTGCATGGAGGAAATCCTTAAGGAATAAAATATAACAACAACAACAACAACAAAAACATGGAAACTGTCATCATGTGACGAGAATCAATCTTAAGTCATTTTATAACCCGAAAAGTCATAAATCTAACTTTAATGTCCAGAACGTGACTGCGGCACGCAGACGAACGGACCGGCAAACAAATGGATGAAACTGGACACATACACACATGCAGACAGAGCCACAGAGCCCGAGAGCGCTGCAGCAAGTTGCCAACAAACAAACCGACAAACACAAGCCAAAGGATATACTTGAGTGTGGATTGAAAAATAAAACAAGCAAATGCATGTATTTCCGTTTGGGATTTTGTTAGCGCACGCAGGATATGCTAGGATATGCTACGATGCCGCATTGAATTTATACTGTAATGAATGCTGCTGTTGAAGCTGAAGTCATGTAAAAATAGTGGAATCAGTGACGAGGCATTAAAATTGAAATCGTGCTAAGACTAGACTAAGCTGCAGAAAGTTAAATTTTCTCTACATTATTTTTGTTGTTTAATATTACTTTTTTATGTTACTTATGCAATACTCGAAGGACCTGATTGCTCAGTATTGCAACTGGAAAATTTGCTGCATGCCAATGCTGTTGCAACGGGGTCGAATTAGGACGAACGTGTTACTTAGTTTTTTAAGTTTATTTTTAGTTTTATTTTTTCTCTATGCTGGATTTGCTGTTGTTGTTGTTGTTTTTGTTGTTATTGTTTTTTTTTTTGTGTGTCTATCAATGCGGCCATAATTGGAACAGCGAAAAGCAATTGTGAAGAAAACAGCCAGTGATGAGAACTGAACGATAGCCTCTGTCGTAGTCTTAATTGAATAAAAACTTGAGAAACATCGTTCCGGCAGAATAACAATAACGTTAGCTCAAATTAAAGGATCCATCCAACAAGGATGTGTCTTGAAGTGAATTGAGTGGAAGTGCTTGGCAAAAGTTTGTTGGCAAAAGTCATTGCATACTTTTCCTCTCTATCTCTTTCGTTTTGTTTCTTCATTGTTGTTGTTTTTGGTTTTTTCTAAAGAAAAGCACAAAACTGCATGATCTTTTGTTGTTTGTCTTAACTTTTGCACTGTTGAACCAGTTCATGAACTTTGTTTTAATTACTTTTTTGCTTTTGTAACATCAAGATTTTGTCCATTGAAAATTAAAAATAAACAAAAAGTTTTGTGAACTTTTAAAAATTTAATTATTCGAAAAGTTGGTCAGAATCAATTTTTGAATTTGTTATAGGCTTTATTTTTAAAGTTTTTATGGGTGTTTACGATATCGTAATTTTGTTTAAGACATTAATAAAATTTTATATTTTAAATGATGCACAGAAATCAGAAATCGTTTGTATTATTTTTTACGTTTCAATTTTCTTAGGCACTAGAGTAAAGAAAAATTTTTCGTTTTTCTTTTTCAGGAGAAAGGTAAGCAAAAATGGTATTTATTGCAATCTATTTTATATTAATTGTAATTATTTATCATATTCATACAGATGGAGGTTAGGGTTGTCACCTAAATTTTTATCACAGTATTGCCAGCTAGTAAAATATATTTTTAAGAGTTTTAAACATCATTTAACAGTTTTTGGGGGTCAATGATTAAGAATATGATGTCAGAATTTCACAATTGAAGATGTGGATAGGGCTGCCACCTAAATTTTTTGTTTTTACGAATTTGGTGTTGGCGCGAACAGTAAAAATGTGTCGCTGAATCCGAATCTGTTGTTAAAATTTCAATATAATGTAGTTTTTTATAATTGGGCTGCCACCTATTAACCATATTGAATTTTAAAATTCTGACTTCAGACTTAAAGCAATTTGACACTGTTAAATTATGTTTAAAACTCTTAAAAACATATTATTATTAGGCGGCAACCCTATTATAAAAAATTACATCATTTTGAAATTCTGACAACAGATTCAGATTCAGAGACTTATTTTTACCTCATGTTAGGTAGCAACCCTAACCTCCATCTTAAATTTATTTATTAAAAAAATCTTTCTGAAAGTCTCACGTTCGATCACAAAAGCAGCGCAAAATATATGCAATATTTAGGTAAAGAATCAGCTGAGCATCTGCAACAGAGCTGCCAATGAGTAACAGTGTTGCAGAATTGCTGCAATTATTGATTGTCTCAAACAAGCCCCTTATTTCTAATATCCCGTAGAAAAATTACTGCCGAATCCATACAAAATAAATATTTACATACATTGCTCACAAAGATAAAACACACAAATTATGATATTTAACTTTTTATAACTAAAAATAATTTCAAGACTTAAAAACAAAACCACTGTCATTTGCTACTTTTGTATTTGAAAATGAGTTCCGAAGATAGTTTTTTTAAATGCATGTTTTTAAACTATCTAACGTTAAGATAAAAATATACTCCAATATTAAGATATATTTCTGTAAGAAAAAAATAGAGCTATGTAGTAAGGAGCTTGACCGAAAATACCCCCATGGCCGTATATTACTTCATAAGAAGTCTTGAATGTTGTACGCGTGACTCAAAGTAACAGTCATACTTGTTTTATGTCATAAATCAAAAGCACTGTGTGAATTTTGTTCAACAATAACTTTTTTTATTTTAAGCATTCTTTACAACTCTTCATCATTCAATTCGAATCTTTCATTTTAATTTGTTTAACAATTTTAAACGATTTGAGAAAGACGAGCATGCGGCACGCACCTGGTTTTCAGGAATATCATTCCATATTTTATTAATTGTCGCTTAAAATTATCTACCGTCATGTTTTTATGTTCGTTAATTTACTCATTTCTATACCCTATCCTGTGAATTTATGCAATATGCTTATTCTAACAACTTGTTTTGGTGTACAAGATATGCTAATCGAAGTGGGCGTAATCCGCCCACCTGAATGACATTAATTTAAGAACACGTCAGAAAGAAAAGGAGAGTAGAAAGAAAAAACAAAAGGAACTTACATACTAACATATATTATACATATGTTAGTAGTAGAAAGGATAACTATTATCACTACTGTGTTAACAAATTAAGGAACAATTAAAGTGGAATGGTTGGTGAATGGTGATCGTGATAAGAATAGATGCTTAGGGTGGAAAGAGGTGTTCGGATAGAGAAGACTTGAACACGTATTTAGACATAGGTTGTAGGTAGTGCTCGCTGATATTGTAGTATAAAATATCATACAACATCTATAAATGGGTTCGTTGCAAGCGTATGTGGTGTGGTGCTGTCATTCACTCAGACATCTTGTATGCCTTCTCCTTATTAGGTTATTAATTGTTACTTTGTTAGAAATATATTCGCTGTCATGTTGACAACTCGCTACTCGCATGAACAGAGTAGCGATCTTCTTGTTGACAACGGAACTATGTTAATGGCTTTCAGTCTGTAAACATATGGTGGCAGGCTTCAATAGTCCCGAGGGTCATACGTGTCTCAAGGCAAAAAGTTCTATTCTATCACTATGCACTTCAAAACTTGGGTTCCACACTGTGCAACAATATTCAAGAATTGGACGCACTAGCGTGCAATATAAGGTTTCAGTTACCCAAACGTTCTTGAATTTGTTTGCACGTCTTTTAATAAAACCGATAAGCTTGTTTGCCCTGGATGTAATATGATCGAGGTGAAGATTAAAGCGCAGTCAAAAATCTAGGATAGCCCCAAGATCTGCAATGTGATTGATCCTTTTTAGTTCAAGCCCATTTAGCTTAAAACTACTGTAAAGCATTTATTTTTTACGGGAATAATTTATAACATAGCATTTATTTTCATTTAGAGAAAGCTTATTTTTATTACACCAATTTTCCAGGGATAAAAGTTTATTCTATAAGAAAACTGTGTTCACATCAGATTTAACGACATAGTACATTTTTTAGTCGTTTGCGGATAAGAGATGTGCGATATCGCACAAAACTTCAGATATATCTGCAATAAATATGTTAAAGAGGAGTTGAACAAGGTGACTTCCTTGAGGTACGCCTGATGACACAATAATCTAATTAGATAGAGTACCCTGAAATTTAACAAATTGGGATCTTCCACTAAGATAGGATATAAGCCATTTCAACAAAGAACCTGATATACCGAGTTCTTATATTTTTTTAGTTAAGGTAACGTGATCAACTCGATCAATTGCTTTACTAAAATTGGTATGTATAACATCTATCTGAAGACTTATTTTAATATTGTTAAGAACATCTGACATCATTATTGTCTGATTTGTAGTGGTTGATCGACCTTTACGATTTGCTTGGCATGCGGCATAAAATGCTTCTTCAAAACATGTTTTAAGTAATATTCCAAATTACTTTAACGCCTTTTTCGATGAAAAGAAGGGGCAATTTACCTTTTCCGGAGAAAGCGCCCCCAACCATGACTGACGAAACATTTTGAAATCTTTCAATGGTTTTTATTTCTTTAGGAATATTTGCCATGCGCTTCGCTGCGTACACTCTACAGTTTTGCAAGTTTTGGCTTGTTTTCAATAAGAGAAGTTTTTCATCAGAAAATATGATACTGCAACCTACGTGCCATTTTATATGATTTAAAAATTAGTTCGCGTGTTGATTCCATGTTTATAAGTAAAAAAAAATTGAATAAACTTTTGAAACGCTTCATGAAATAGGTTAATCAGAGTCGTAAAAAACCAACATATGTTTTCCAGTGTTGCTCATTTTGTGTAATTGGTATTACTGTAGGGGCGACATTTACTTTGATTCACGCTGTATTATTTTTATGACGTCACTTTTATAAGACGTTGTTTATATTCAAATACTTCACCTTCAAAAATAAGAGTCCTTTTACTTATAATATCAAGTTAAAACATTATTTTTTGTACCTAATTTTTTAGAACTTTAGGAGATTTTACAGTTTTCATAAACTCACTTTGTCTGGGAGTTAGATGTGCTTTTCATTCGATTTTCATACGTGCCTCTTGTTTCAATGTGTATATGGCTTACTTCGTGTGTGAAATTTTTTTTGCGATAGTTGCAGTAAGGTGAAACACATTGTAAAGTTTTGTATAGATTTTTTAACTTAATTTAAAAATAATATTGTAACATTTGCAATTTGTGGTTAATTTGTTTACTTTCGTTAATACATGAACAAAATAGTATTATTTATAGTTTACTTCTGTAGATGTTAAAGGTTGAAAATTCATGTTTTTTTTTTAATTAAAAATATAAGTCATCTTAAGAATGTAAATGGGTTAAAAAATATTTCAGGATAGTCACGACACAACTCAGGTGCAAAAACAGGTATTTATTTTAAACATATCATATCAACCCGACAACGTTTGGAAGACAATCACTTTTCGTCGAATCTTTGCTTGTGGTTCAGTGGGTTATTTGAAATCACTTTCCATAAAAATCCTTTTAATGGCATCTAAATTGCTGTAATATAAACATATTATTTACAAAATAATCAATATCATCTCCTGTTAACGATAGGTGAGATCTTTAAAACAAAATAAATGATAAATTAACACCAAAACATAATAAAATATTGATAATTTTGCGCAACACATGTAGAGCAAATTTAATACAATTTTTTACTATTAATTTATGTTGCCAACATCATAAAAATAAACTTTTACAGATTATATTTAACGAGAAAAGTTTGATTTGGAAATTAATGACGATTGAGCGTGTTCGTTGCGATATAAGCTTGAATTTTATGACCACAATGCCACAACTTCAACATGTTAACATTAGGAGCATAAAATTTAGTAGGTCATTTCTTAGTAACAGCTGTTCTTGAGACGCCAAACACTAAGAGTCCACAAAATATATACATTATATACGTTGTGTATTTCCTTTATGGCTTACTGCGATTTATATTTGCACTCAACTGGAATAATAAGTGAATTTAAAAAATACCAGTTACGAGGAAGAGAAAAAATAAAATATGTGTTTCATGTGGGTATTATTTTTAGAACTCACATTAAGCTTTTATCCTTGCAATAACATTTCTTCAATAAGAGATTATCTGCCAATGTTATATATTCATACAGAGTTCGGTATGTTTTGTTTATCCAGATGTTTATTAAGAGTATTCTTACCTGGAATAGAGTAAAATTATTTTGTTAGAATTGAGCATATTGAATATTTAAAGAATGTTATTAACATATACAAGAAAAGTAACATAGAGTTCAGTATAACTTTCATTTATAACACAGTCCAATAAATTAATTTAATGACACATTTCTTCCAGAAACAAATTCTGATAAAGAAAAATAATAAATTACATGTGTGTATGCGCTTTGAAAGTTCTGGTTTGAAGAAAAACAGTAGTCTCAGTTTTTTTTTCTTCTTTGACGAAACATGCTGATCCAGTTATACATTTCATTGACGAAAAATTCATATAATAGTCAAAAATTATTGCGCTGAATTCGATGAATGAAAACAATACAGAATTGCTAAGGAATTATAGAAAAAATGTATCTCAAGCAGTAAGTTTTTTAAAGAAATCATCTTGTCATATTCATGCACGATGCCCAGGACTGCAGGGATGCTACGTTGGGGAAAATAAAAATTTTAATTTTCTATAAAGATTTGCATAGAAGCATGCAAGATTGAATTGATTACAAAATTATTTTTGAAAGTAAAATTTTTTTGGACATTAAAAATAATATACAATTGATTTTTAATCGATCATGACCAGTATGATTTTTATTTTACTATAAAATTATTGAAGAAGAATCCAAGCTCGAAATTATATTTTAAAAAACATAGTTGGAATTTATATTTAACCCAAAATGGTGCATTTTTTACTAATAAAGTAACTTTATTAATGAGTTCTTCTTATAAAACCTTTTTATACAAATTTCTCTCGGTAAAATTAACTAAAAATATTTTTGTATACATATATTATTGTTTTGTATCAAGAGAAAAAATAATGCATTTTATGTTGAATCAAGCAAATAAGCTATTGTTTTACACCAGTGTCGGGCAGCTTTGCACACCTATACTTTCTCATCTTGAGAATGTATTAATGAGCACTTTAAAGCTCACACTGAAAACAAAGTAGTGCTAAAGCGCTTTTTGCAGAAATCTGACTAAGCATTATGGGATATTTTTTTGCTCGGATTTGTATTGCGAAATTAAATTAATAAATACAAATTTAATTAAATTGGACGGAATGTCAAAAGGAAACAGACCTACAGACGGATAATGTGAAATACAGATAAGTAGACGGAAATGTAAAAAGGTCTGCTAATAGTAAAAAACAAATATGTTTTTTATTGTACTTATGTTGCTTATTGAGTTTTGCCAAGGCTAAACTGACAGCGTAAGATGCTTTCATTATACGTACTTGGAACTGATTACTATATGATATATGTGGACATGCCGTTTTTAAATAATTAATTAATTTCTCCATCGCATGCCCCACAATTACCTCATGTTGGCCATGCAAATTATCGTTATGCCTTGTTATGCACAATTTTTTAATTTTACCTCTTTGATACGCGCATGCCGTTATTTTCTAAAAATAAAAAATTTTTCATACATACTTCCAAAAATTTTGCATACATACAATTTTATACAGTGTAATTTTACGATATATCTGTGTCGATGCACAATAACAGCTGAAGTCTTATTTCAAAGTTTCCAAAAATCTTGCTTCAAAGTTTTCAATCGCCATATAAGTTACATGAAAGGGTCTTTTGTTTTTTCGTCATATCTTTGGCTAAGGTCATGCTAGAAGTTCTAGATTTTGTGTGTTCATATTGATGTATACGTGGAACACAACAATATCAATAGCTCAGTTCTGTCTTAAATCGACATAAGCTATTATTGCTTATCGACACAGATATAATATAATATATTCAAGGAACACTCAAGCGCAGATCTTATCTGCTTGACATTCGCTTGAACACTGAAGCTTTCATCGTTCTGTAGGTGAGACGAATATATATTTTACTGCACAAACACAATCTCAAGTGTGCAAAGCTGTCCGACACTGGTTTACATCAAAGCATAATTTTCTCATTTCAAGCATTATTTTGCTAGATTTGAGCAAATTTAAAACATTTGCTAAACTCCAAGAATTTTTTCTTTTTATAAGTTTAATATTTACATGAAGCTAATAAAAATTTGCTTGATTGAAGTTTTCAATATGCTGAAAACTAGAATAACTTGCTTGATTTGAGAAATATATTTTACTTGAATTAAGAACAATTTCTTAGATTCAAGGAAACACTTTACTGAAAACTAGAATAACTTGCTTAATATTAGAAACTTAATTTTCTTATTAAGAACAGAATATTTTTGATCCAAGTAAAAAATTTGCTTAAAACGAGAATTATTTTTTCAATTTGAGAAATTTGTTTTCCAAGAATTAAGAAGAATTTGCTTCATCCAAAAAACAATATTCTCATAAATAAATGCAGTGATTTTTAATTTTTTTATAAAGAGAAAAATTTGCTTGATTATCTGCAAATTTTAATTATAAGATTACTTTGTATCATGTATCCGAAAATAGTAAATAGCTAGCTACGCTGTGTTTTAAATTAAACAAAAACTTATTAAATTTAAGAAATGTTTTATTTAGTTATGTTTTTTATTAACTATAAAAACTATTATAAATATCTGAAAATATTGGGGTTGGTTTTAAGTTTCACAATTAAATTATTCTAATTTGCACAATCTATATATATAAAACGAAGTCGTGAAATGTGTTTGAAATTCCATAACTCGGGATTTTTTTTTGTTTTGTTTGTAATTTTAAGGGAGGGTTCTCCTGGATTTTTTTGGATTTGGCCGAAAAACAAGCAAAATTTGAGAATGGTTTGTGGGAAAATGAAAAGACATACGAACTTATGCTTTTGAACTTTGATTCGTGGTTTATTGACGAGTAAAAAAAAAAAAAAAGATATTTGAAAAATTCAAAATGGCGGCTTGAAAATGGCGGATCTCGTCGACCTCTGCGCGCAAAACATCGACCTCCCGCGGACAGTGTGGGGCCTCAGGTAGTGAACTGAAATGAGAAATGTATAAAATTTATTAAAATTGATAACATTTCATATGCCTGGAACCTAACTTCAATTAAGTTTGGTAAAAAAAACCAATTTTATGGACTTTTAAAAAAAAAATTGAAATTTTTTGCTTTTTTTTTACTAAGATCTCGTTTAAAAATTATAAATAAACAATTTTTTATGCCAATGTTAGGTTCCAGGCGTACAAAAAAGTATATACTTTCAAACATTCTTTGAATGAAGGAAATCGGATCAATAGAACAAGCCCTGTGCTGTCCGTTAGATTAGAAAACATGGTTCCGAGAAAAACGCGTTTAAAGTTTTTAGAAAGTTGACATGGGTACGCGTGACATGGGTACGTTTGACTCGCTCTAGCTCGAGAAATACGCGTCGTATTGAAATATCCCTTGGCACAAACATTCTACATATATGTAACTTTCATTTTATGTAAAAAAAAATCGATTTTTTCAAAAAAAACCAGGAGAACCTTCCCTTAAGGACGCGGTTTTTAAAAGACAAAATTTTTACCTCATATTCTTTCACCGCCCACAAATCAATAAAAACTTTATATTTGAGACAGTTTTGGTCGTTTACTTATAAGACTAAAACTTGATAATTTATTTTTTTATTTTACTGTCGGATATTGTACTAAAAATGGGTTTCCACGCCCCCTTTTACTGCCGTAAATTCATTTCAATTCAATGAAAATGATATATTTCAGACATTTTTGGTTGTTTAAGATTAAAATTTGGTTAACTCATTAACAGCTGCTCCAAAGTTCTTCGTACGAATTTTTTTAAATTTCATGTGCTTTCTTATATTGATCACAGGGACTACCTCATTATATTTCAACTTTGTATTTTTCACTGTTGTTGAGATATGAGTTGGATATAAAAATACCCAAACATCGTTAATGTGCTCTAAATGGGCACGAATTCCTTCTGCAACAGCTGCACAGTTTACTATCAGGAATTTTCTGTCAATAGCAGTTATAGTTGATTGATTGGCTAAGAGAGCTTTTACATTTTTTTAAAATATAAAATTTTTTAATAATGATGACACAAATTTTTTGACTTTTAAAATTAATCACTTTTGACTTTGAAAATAAAGTAATGAACGTAAAAATTTCTTGACACATTATAATAGCGATTCATAGCTCTATGTTTTCTTAAAGCAACAAACACAAAAATAAACACTTATGTGTAACAGTAAACACTGCTACCAATCCTGAGATATGATTAATTCTGCAGAAGCATTTTCATGGATAACAAAAATTAACCATACTGTTCGCACTATTGTTATGCCCCTTTTTCAGGGGATAAGCATGAAGTAAAGCAAGGTTCGATAGGTATAAACTAAATTAAGCTCAAATTTTGGCACTCGATTTGTTTTGAGTTCTAGACACACCCTCTTTTACCGCCTACAAATAAGAAAAAATGCTAATTTTGGACGCTTTTGGTTGTATTAGACTAAAATTTGGTAAATTAGTTTATATAGTTACATTCGGCAGCTATACTAAAAATGGTGATAATATAAAATTTTTTTGTCCGATTAGCATGAAAATTCGTATATGGCAGTAGGGCGGTGGAAGGACAACGTCCACCGGGGAATATCTTTATGCATAAAATTCTTCTGTACATGGCTTTGTCACTGAACTCCTCCTAAACAACTGGACCGATTTTAATGGAACTTGGTGTGTGTGTGCGGCTCTGTCTGAAGATGATTTAAATATAAAGTTTGACCCGGTAGGTTGTGCTGTTGTTCCTGTGGTAGTGTTTAAACAGGTATTTGAAAGTATAACTCAGAAACGAATTAAGAAATTGTCATGATTCTTTAGAAAAATATAAAATGAATAAACATAAAAAAAAACCTTAAATTTCAGTTTGAGTTTTCGATCGTATAAATCGTTTTTAAATTTTATGATAGAAACTTTAAATCAACCATATACATAAATATGTTTACCATATGTAAGAACATTAAAAAAGCCATTTTTAGTTTTGAATTATTTTTTTTAACAGCAAATATTATTACCAATGTTTTTTGCGAAATACAGAAATTCGTTAAGGTTGTTTTTGGAAAATTATAAAAATTAGCAGGAAAACGAAAATAATAAAGATTGAAATACGATTGGACGGACAATTAATAAAAATTTGAAACCAAAAATATAAATTTAATCCTTTGTAACATGACCGAGTTATTCACTTTCATATCCAGCACTTTAATTTTTGATTTATTTTTTTTTTTCTTTTTCATCA
Organism: Dichetophora obliterata; assembly: GCA_963920525.1. Classification (NCBI taxonomy): domain Eukaryota; kingdom Metazoa; phylum Arthropoda; class Insecta; order Diptera; family Sciomyzidae; genus Dichetophora; species Dichetophora obliterata. The sequence goes on along the minus strand of OY986439.1, from coordinate 83,641,156 downwards.
AAGAGTAAAATTAGTGCTAAAAACTTTTTGTGTTTCAGGTACGAAACATAAATTCTGAGTTGTGCATATTTTTATATTGAAACATAGTGTATATGTGCTATGAGACCAAGTGGTGATCACACTTAACGCCCCCTTCTTTACAAACAAAATCGTTTGTGCAGTGTCTTTTAAGATCTCAGGAACAATAACACCTTAGGCCGACATCTGTTATTAAGGTTTATATCTCAAGTAATAAGAAAACGAAAGTTGCCAAACCCCCTATAACCGCCCACAAATTAATTGAAATGCTATATTTCAGACAATTTTTGCTGTATTGGAAAAAAATTTAATTTAGTTCTCATGGTTACTCTCGGCAACTTAAGTAAAAATGGGCGTGGTTGAACTATACTACCCACTTTTCAGAAAGCATTATAATTACAGAGTTTTGCATGTTTTATAATGAAACTTGTTGTATATGTGCTATGAGACCTAGCAGTAGTCACTATATATATAAATGTTGTCACGCCTACTTTTACCGCCTTTCTATGTATACACAATCGTTTATGCTGTGTCTCTTGACATCTCAGGAATGGACCACTAAATATACAACATATTTTATTAAGGTTAATATTTTGGTTAATAAAAAAAACCACACCCTTTTCACCACCAACAATTAATAAAAAATCCTTTATTCAAGACGGTTTTGACAGTCACGAATTGATAGTCACGCTTCAAAAAGAAACGTGTGGCATGTGTGGCCCGAATGGCACGTTGCTTGGACACTTACACACTTTTCAAAAATTCACAAAATGAAAATGATCACAAAGAAATTAGTTAAATTGGGACAGTAAAACGTCTGTCAGGGCCGCTAGTTTATTACAAATTTTCAGATGAGAAGTGAGAAAGTGATTTTTGATTTTTTTCACTCACAATTTTAAGGCCAAAGGTTGAAAGACCTGTGATTGAAAGTACTTGTATAGTTTTGCATGCTTGAATTAATAAATTTTGAAATGATTATATATATTTTTAAATCAATCAAAATATTTGATTAATTTAAGAATTGCTTAATATTTTACAAAATTTTCTTGATTAAAGTCTTTTTTCAGGTTCTAGAATCAAGTACTTTATTCTTGCTTGAACCAATCATTTATTAAACTTAATTTATTTAATATTTTTCCTAATTATTGTTTAAAATGCTTGATTGTGCAAATGAGGTTAATTCGACATTTTCTTAATTCCATCAGTACATGAAATCAAGGTTAAAAATTAGCATTTCTTAAGAGTAAATTATTGAAACAGTTTATTTGACAATTTATGGGTATATTGAAGCATGTTTTAAGAATATAAAAAACTGTATGACTCCAGATAGTGTATATATACAGGGACCCCCATCTGACGTTTTTTTTTTCAACTAGTGCTTATTTCGTGAATGGTAACACTTAGCTCATGTCTGATTTGACAGATAATTAGTTTTATCCTTCCGCTGAACGAATATGGTTGTGTATACGCTTGAACAACGCTGGTAAGTATTGCGACATTACTTTGAAAATCATGGTAATGTTGCAGAATGTGTGCGAAAATTGCGTACGGATTTTGGAAGAAGAGAAGCACCGTCCGCTCCGTATGTTCGTTATCTTGTGAAAAAAGTGAAAGAGACTGGCATCCTCATCGATAAACCAAAGCATGAAAAGCCAAAAGCAGTGCGTACAACAAGAATATTGCTGCTGTGGCAGAAAGTGTGCGTGAAGCGCCATCAACATCAACTCATCAGAGGCATAATTGGGCCATTTTTCTTCGAAAATGAGCAAGGAGTGGCCATTACAATCAATGGCGATCGTTATCGGGCCATGTTGAACGAATTTTTGTTCACGAAAATTGAAGAAGAGGATATTGGCAACATTTGGTTTCAACAGGACGGCGCTACATGCCACACAGCCGAAGCTACACTCGATGTTTTGCGCCCTGTTTTTGATGATCGCATTATCAGCCGCAGAGCTGATGTCGTTTGGCCACCTCGGAGCTGCGATTTGACACCGTTGGTCTATTATTTTGTGGGGTGCCCTCAAAGATAAGTGTTACGCCGACAAGCCAGAGACAATTGACGCTTTAAAGGACAATATTCGTGAAGCCATTGGTAAAATACAGCTGCACACAATCGATAATGTGCTTAAAAATTGGACCGATCGTGTAGGCTACTGCATGGCCAGCCGAGGCAGCCATTTGAAAGAAATTATTTTCCATTATTAACCGGAAAATTTGAGAAAAGAAATTTGAGAAAATATCAATTAGTTTTTTTATAGCATTTTCAAAAAGTTATTTGGCGGACCCTTTGTTAGGGCTTTCAATCCCAAAATCCTAAATCCCGAAATCCTGGAGTTCTATTCTAGTCCCGGAATCCCGGGGTTCACGACCATAAATCCAGGGATTGCATTCACAAGAAAATATAAAAATTTACAGCAACTATAAATGTAACTGCAATGTAAACGATGGTTTTTTTTATAATCATAATCACCTTGTTTTTTATCTCTCTATACTGCCGCCATTAGAAAGAGTGTGGCATCCAGCATCAAAATCAGAATCCGTTGTATTGTTTATTTTAATCATCTTTTTTTCATATTCAAGAAAATAATAAACAAATTGCTTAATATTTTAACCTGAAATGTCGTATCAACAAAAATGTGATAATGTGCTCAAAAAAAAAAAAACAAAAAAAGTTGAATTTACAGTGTTTGATCCACAGTTTTTGCAATTTTAATAAAATAGGTAAAATATCACTAATTTTTAAAACAGACTCTATTTAACTATTCTGAAGAAGCAAATAATTATAATCATCAAAATCCTACTTAGTTATTTTTAGATAAATTACTATAAGTCGTTTATTTCAGAATATTGAAATATGTAGATGCCGCACGCTTCCTAACGACGGCAGTATATTGAAAATTTTTTTGTAGTTTTTTTTTTGGTTGTGATCTTAAAAGACTCTGTTTACTAGGCTATTCAATTTCAATGCAATTTTGAAAGTCGCAATACTTTTATTACTATGCTATAGTTTTTTACTATACAAGGAATATTTTATTCACATCATACTTTTTACTAACAGCTAACTAATTTATTTGAATAAAAAATTTTATTTTATTTTTAAGTTTTTTTAAAAGATAAATTTATGTTGTTTGTTTTGCTTAACTTATTTTCGTTTATATTTTAATGTTTATAATAATGTGAAATCGCATTTGATATTTTTAAATATTTTTAGTCCTTATTCTGAAACAAGTGTTGGATTTTTCTGATATATAAAAATTCAGAATTTTTTATATTTAATAAAATTATTATAATTATTATTTAAGAATTTAAAAGTTAAGCAAATATCTTAATTTAAGGAATGTGCAGGTTTTGATTTTTATTAAAAAAATAATCATATTCTAATCGTCATATTCTAATTTAATTTTTTTCGATCTGGTTAAATCAGATATTTTTTCAATCATAAATTTACACGTGTTTTCCCTTAAAATACAAAATGCGATTTCAGAATAAGACTTTATCTTCCAATTATAGTTGAATTGTTTTCCTTATATTCCTTTTACATTACAACAGTTTTGTAACCCTTGTCTGCATTAGAAATTATGGTTTCGTCTAAGTGTCTCTTAAACGTCTTATACACTTTGAGTGTTTTTTAATATTTTAAGTATGAATAACGGACTTATATTTTAAAAATAAAAAAATAAAAAAATAATATGGAATTCTTTTTGCCAAAACGCTGAACTTAATAGAGAGTTACTAACTGTCCCCGCTTTTAATACAGCTTAGTGCCATTATTTTAAATTTTGGCATGTCGGGATCCCGAAAAATCCCAGAATCCTGTGATCACGAATTTCAAATCCCGAAATCCCGGGATTCACCAAAACCTCTCGGGATTGAAAGCCCTAATATATATACAGGTTGTCCCGCGATAAAGTGCAACTATTTAAAGAGGTGAAAAACTATGTAGAGCTAAGTAAAAATTGTGTTAGAGGGGGAGGGGGTCTTTTTCACACCTTTAGGAGTTACAAAGTTTTTTGAAAAGACAACTAAAAATTCGTTTAATAAAACTTTTTTTAAAAAAATAACGCTACTGCATATTTTTGCAAATATTTTTTAAGTATTTATATGTGTGAAAAAATTTCGAATTGATTTGTTGACATGTGTTTGAGCTATGATGCAAGCCATTTATAAAAATGCAGTGTTCAGAAAAACACGTTCAAAGTTTTAGGCTGGTAGAAGCCAGCTGCAGCTCTCAAACTTTCAAAGCTTTCAACTTTCAAAAGACTTCGAATTTCACTTATAAAGTTTTAAAGCATTTTTTTGAGATATTTCAGAAATAATTAAACGATGCTTCAAAATTTTGATTTTCAAAAAAATGTTCATGTATTGCTGGCCTTAAATGAAGCGAAATATCTGATTAATATAAATATATTATTTCTCTCCAGGTTAAAAACAAAAAGACGTATCAAGGTTTGGAAAGAAAACTGTTAGTATTGTAATCTATTAAAACAATAAAATATCAGTTTGGCAACATTTCTGCGAATATTTGCGTATCTTTTCTAACTAATATAGTATAACATAACTAGTATAGCATTTTTCGAAAACGATTTCTCAGCTAAAAATTTGTTTATTAATTTTTTTAGAAAAATAATTTTTCTTAGGAGTTGATTTAAATCTTGTATTTAAAAATTTATTTAAAGAATCAATACATAAATTAAATCTTTTTTATTTAGAAACACCTAAAATACAAGTGTTTTTAAAAATGTTGAAAGTTGTCAAATTGTGTAATTAGATATTACATATCAAAAGTAGACTTTTTATTTACATTTTCTTAAAGTGTCCTCACGAGAAATTAACTTAATTTTCGAATAATTATGATAACTACATAAACTAAAGTTAAACCAAATGAAGTCAAATCGAATAAAGTTAAAATAAACAAAACCAAACCAAATTACGAATTCATGTCAAAGTTATATTAAATATAATAATTTTGCGCCATTTTCCGTTTTTCGCTATTGTTGTCGTTATTAGTTTTAGTTGCTATCAATTTTTATTCAACTGAACTGTTTTTCCGCTTCTCTGAAACAACTTTAAATAATTTGTTGATTTATTTAGCTGTCTCTTGTTTTCCGGGTCATGACAAAAAGTTTTCACAACAATTTCGTTGCCACCTAGTTTTGTGATGATTTATATTGCGGTGCATTTAGTTGAGTATAATATTTGGGAGTTAAATAAGCGAAAATTAATGACATGCAGGCAGATAATTAGTAAAAATTAATATGAAGTAAATTGCAATGATTTCATCTGTTTTTGATATCAAACCGTTTGTGAAATTATGTTAAACTTTAGTAAAATTATAATCGATATGTTATATAACTCTTATCGCTTTTCAATTATTAACTGCATCTTCACGAACGCTGAACGTCGTTTAAGAAACGAGCTACAATATTTTTTGATATGGAAATATCTATTGCTTACCGTGTCTCGCACCTGTTCAGCATACGTTTCGTTTTACATTAACATGCAGCTAGATTTATTTTTGAGAAAAAAGTCAAGTAAGTTTAAAAATGAATAACCAGCAACTGCAACAACTTTGAATAGACAGACTTAATGACACAGCAGAATAGACAAAGTGCTTCGATAGCCGCTACACTATCTTATCAGTCGTCTTGCGTGATCAATTAACTGTTTAAATATTATTTTCTCAGACAATTATTCGTATTAGATCCTAGAATTACATTTTGTTGTTTTTATAAGCAACTACACCATTTCCAATTGCAATTCAGAAGAGATCAATTAGTTCAGAAAATATAAACTGAACTTTAGAGAAATCAATTTAAATTCAGAAATTTCATTTAAAATTAATTAAGTTTATGTATTCTGAACTTAAATTTATTATTTCTGCATTTTTATTGATCTTTTCTGAATCTCAATTGATCTATTCAGAATTGAAATTTAATGGAACTTCTTGATTTCTGTTAATATATTCTGATTAATCAAAATATCGATTTATTTAACTATTCTGAATTCCATTTCATGACCAAGAAACTCCATTTGAAATTCAGAATAGGTCAATTGAAATTTAAAAACGATCAACTAAAAACAACCCACGTTTTTAAGAGAACTAAAAGCCCCACTCTAGAAGAAATTATTTTATACTTTTTAGTTCGTTTTAAAAACATGTTATATTAAAAATTTTTCCTACTTAAATAATTATTTTCTGATTTTTAGTCTTTGTCAAAAACTTTAAATGTTCAAAAATTCACCACTGTAGGTGACAAAAGGATTTATTCAAGAAACCGAAATAGTTTCTTGAAATATAAATATTAAAAATAAAACCGGAAAAAGTCCATTGACATTAGTGAGGCTCGAACTCACAACCTCACGATTATAAAGCAAGCGATCTGTGCTCTGAGCTACATAGCTCACACAGAAATATATTCTAAATAGCAATAAATCAAAATACTTTCTTAGAAAATACACAAAAAAGAAAAAAAAATGCAAAAATTTTATTTAAACTACTTTTTTTGCAATTTTTCACCCTCAGTAATGAAGTTTTCAAAATTAGAATTTACTTCCGTCCACATTGTTGAGACTCGAACTCACTACTTTGTGGGTATAAATCAATTGCTTTTGCTATGAACTACAGAACTCACACCAAAATTTTTTCTAAATGAGGTAATAAATTCACTTTAGTTGTAAATTTTTGAAATTTAAAAATGTCAATGAGCTTTTCAGTATTTTTGTTTGATTTTTAATATGAAAGTATATATGTTTCAAATTATTTCACATTTTAGCCAAACAAATAAACGTACAGAGAAGAAAATAAGTGACTATTGTGTTGTAATCCAGTTTTGAGCTACATTGTAAGTTTTAAAAGTCTAGCTCATAGAGAAGTTCCTTAAAAATGGATTTCAAGATTTATACGGGACAGACATGAAGTGAAGCTACTGCAAACGTCTAGTTTTTCAAAAAACCACAAAATATAAATACAAAAAAACAAAATTTGTTTATTTTTCAAATCTACAATAAACTGGACCAAAAACCAAAGGAGCTCGTGAGTGCGATTACCATTAAACGGTTATTTATGGCAAATATATTTGATTTACTTATAATGTACTTTGTTTTAACCCTCCGTTACTAACGCAGGGTGGATTACACCCATAAGCTATGAAATATGGAAAAAATTTATTGATAATGTAATGGTGTGAACATTATATCAAATGCTATCTCTTTTTGTATATTTTGCTATATTTTAAAACAAAATTTAGTACTGTTTTTCAAACTAAATTATAAAAATTACTCATTTCAAAAAGTGCGTGGGTGTTTTACACCCACCTTAGTAATGGAGGAACAAGAATTTCGGGTGGTTTACACCCACGTTAGTAATCATGTTATATTATTTGTTTCTCAAGTAAAATAAAAAAGGTTTTAAATAAAAAACCTCTCCTGAGCAGCACAGGAAATTCAAATTAAAGATTTATACCTTTGCTCGACTTAAACAGCTTCGACGATTTCAGCACGTTATGTAAATCAATAGAAAAAATTTTTAAGAATGCAGACGTGTTTGTGCTTGCAAGATCTCATCTCATCTTTCTCAACACTGTGAATTTAGATTTAGCCCAGTGGAAATGGTCGTATTTCTCGTTGTAATTTTAACGGAACATTCAATATTGATTTGGAAGGTTTAACGGAACATTCAATATTGTTCTATTGTATTTGACTAGCCATTTGACAAAAAATTTGAACATTTGAACAGGGTTTTTGTCAGCATATGCAATCATTGCATTATTCAATTACTTTTGTAATGGTCCAATTAGACATGGCTTAACAAGTGTAACATAGAAATCTGTTTAAAGGGATTTACGTGTATCTGATTATGCACAACATGGCAATGCATGGCATTGCTCAGATAAAAACAGAAATGCATCTCTAGATATACAAACATAGAAGTTCTATTTAATTTTGATTTCAGCGTATTCTTCAATGCTTTTGACGATTTGGCAAAAGAAATGCGAAATTAAATAATTCTTTGACCAAGAATTCCTTTGATTGTTTATTATGACTATGTGACTAAGTTTTGCATAATCGACATTTATTCTATATGCTAGCCGCTTATTTACGAGGCTTGCACTGATGTGCCATGAGAGGCTAATGTTTCAATTATAACGAATAAATAGAGGTCATTATTTTAAAAAATTTCCACTGCAAAAAAAAATTTTTTGGATAATTTTTTTTTCATACATCTTTTAGCTTTTCAAATTGGCCCTCTCGAAGAAAGTGGCAAATAATTTGACTTCTGAATATGAAATTATTTAAACTATTATGATATTTTTTTTTTATTTCTCTAATTAACGTTATTTTGATATATTTTTATTAAAATTATATATTAATTAAACTGGACGAATTTTATGTTTAATAGAATAATAATTAATAAATACGAAAGAATACGAAATTAATAAAAGCAGAACCGTTTTACTGTTTTAGCTTTTACGTTACTCCGAATAGCATTTGTAACGGAGGGTTAAATATCAAAGACTTGCGATTGAAATTCAAAAATCCTTAAATTAAAGTAACACAAAATTAAATTGAGGTGAAGCAAATTAAATTTAACTACGCGCTAACCTTAATTTAAGGATGGTGTGCTTTTGAGTGTTTTTGAAATGCATTTATAATTACATAAATTGCGCTAATATTTAATTTCACTTTGAATAGCAGCGTTGTCCATGCAATTATTTTGAAGCATTGCTTCCAATTAAAAAAGTGGATCATCCTATGAGCGATATGAGAGTGCTTTCTGAGGAGCAGTGGAGTGCTCTTTATTGATCTCAGTTAGGTGTATTTTGGGTTCCCTTTTATCATTGCATGTAATAGGAAGGGTAGCGCTCCCTTTAAAATCCCAGAGGACCTCAAAAGGACCCATCAATAAATGATCCAAATGGATCAGCAAAGGAACATTTAATATATATTTTTTTCACAGCAAATAATGATAGAGCTTCTTAGATAGCACAAGCCACACTTTATGTTCTTTTTTTTTCATTAATTGCTCGCTTATTGATCTTATAAAACACTAAAGGAGCACAAGGGCACAAGTGTTCACTTTTTGATATAATAAGACAACAAAAGAGCGCTCCCTTGTGTCTCCTAATGGGAGTAATCGCATATTTTTTCACTCTCACTTCTAAACTACTTACAATAATTAGACAAATCGTTGGAAGCATCGATCGTCAACTGGTTATAGGCTAAATGACGACATATTTAATTAAACGAAGCGCCCTCAAAAATGATTTGGCATAACAAGTGTAGTGAATACCATTAATTTAAGCACATAATTCATTTGCATTTTTTATTCGCGTTTAAACATTCTAATGTTTAAAAAGCAAAAACAAAATTCTATATTCTTTTTTTCATTTTTGAGATAACAGAAGCAACAAATATAGCAACCAGCAAGTCTGCGTTGAGTTTTAAAATAAGTTATTGAATCATTAGAAACAGAAAGTACAAATAAAATTTAGTATTTTGTTAGATAGCCACGTAGTCTTAATCCGTATTTGTTACCTAATAAGAGATATTGTTACCTAAATAATTCAAGCAATACTTTTTTGGTCATATGTTAGGGCATATTTAAGCTATGTATTGAACTTTTCCAAATGACTGAAGTATTAAAATGAAGTATTAGACGCACATTATTTAAGTAAACCCAATTTGATTCGTCCGGAAATCTTTTCTATCTTTGAGATAATGCTTGCAAGAATTTATGGTTTCAACGGTATGGCTGATGAAAGGAAAGGAAAGTCATCAAAACTATAAGTTCTTACAAGCGATATCTTAATCGTAATTGATTTAGTGTTCCCATTATTCAAATCGTAACCAATTATTGCACTATTATAATAAAAAGTACCTACAATGTTTCTTATCTTCCTCACATTTAAATCAATGTGGATGCGCTACATTTACAGTGTCCATAATATTAAAATTGAAAACGTACCTTATTTGCATCAAATACTTTTACATTTAATTACAATAGAAGTGGTTTTCCCTTTCCTTATTAGGAATAAATCAAATAGGGCAAAACCGTTATTGAAAATCATTAAATTAAATGCGTTTTATTTGATTTTTCCTTTTCATCAGTGTAGAGCAAATAAAACACCGACAGTGCAACTATCAACTGCAGTTAGAGACAGTCAGCGCCATATGGTAATATTGATATGTAATAACTTTTTACTTAGAGTTCAAGCTGCGGGAAACAGTGCAAGAAAATATTAAAAATCCTCTGCAAAAATTATTCCGTAGGATCAAACAGAATGCTATCTACAGTAGGGATATAACTTTTTTTTTTATTGCAAAATACCAGTCCAGTACCATGTGGGGAATGTTGTTCTTATAATAAAAAACAATTTTTTAAGTTGATTCGCTGAAAAGGGTTTCCGCACCGAAAGCGATTTATTATAATATAGGAATACTACCTTCTTAGATAAGAAAAATTAAGGAAGTTAAAGAAAGGTACTCTTTCTGCTTAGAATATCGCGATTTGATCAAACTTTTGCATTAGACTTATGAAAAATGGTTTGGTGTTGAAGATTATATAAGAAATTTAAACAAAAATTAACTTATTTAAGACAAAAGTAACTGTTATAATGAAAAATAAAATAAATAAATAAAAACAAAACTTCAACGCTTTCGGTGCGGAAACTTTTTTCACGAAAGAGGAAAAGTGATACCATATTTTTTTTTATTTTTTTCATGTCCCACACGGCTATGCGGTGTTATTTTTGATATTTGCAAAAATTGCAAAAAGTTATATCCCTAATCTACAGTCTTTTCTATGAAACAGAGGGTTAAAAAATGGGAAGAATGGAAAAGAGGAAAGTGATTTTCATTTTAATAATATATCAAAGCTTATGATTTAAATATAAAACCATTACATACATTTTTGGTGCAATCAGTAAGGTTTTGCTTATTGAATGGCATGTGAATTGGAGTTAGGTGAAGTTTTGACTTGATTTTGTCTTATTTTTGGTGTAAAGATAAATTTAAAAATGCTTACGTTCAAAATTTCAAGTCATTTGTTTAATTTTTGTGGAATTTAAAAAAATTACATTTTAAATTTTCTGGCTTACATCTGATTTATTTCAATTTTGAACATGATGCTTTGGCAAATAGTATATGGAAAATAGTAAAAATTTCCGTCGACTTGGACCCTAATGGACCAAATATATGAGCTGTTTATTATTTTTATCTATTTCTCCATGAATTGGTTTTCAGCGATACTGCTTTTTCAAGCTTTAAGCTTTAGACTTAAAATATCCCAAAATAATTTTGGCAAATGTATCGAAATTGGCTCTTGATTAAGTTGTCTGAAGTTTAAATATATTTTAGTTTTTATCATTTTGAACACCTTTGAATCAGTTATTTTTCTAAAGAGGGAATTAATTATTCTATTATCTTGGTATTCCTTCAATTTTACTTATTTTCGATCAAATTTTGGGCCAGAAACGTGCACTGTGCGAAATTTCAACATTTTCTCAGTTATGAAGCAAATCAATTTTGTTGCATAACTGTTTCAAGGCTTTATAGAATTCCTTACAAGTATTAACGGAGTTTTAATGTTTTAACGATTAAACACAAATTGAATTAATTTTATGACTTTGTATTTAACAGCGTCGCATTTTACGATTTTATCCTTGTTTTTTACCTAAATATATATATATAACTTTTTTTTTGCTCTTTATAGATAGAGAGACAATCAGAATGACTCAAATGCGTGGCTTTTATGCTTTGCTTAGCATATCAAAGTCAGATTTTTTGAAGCTTTTTTGCCTGTCATGGTGTTTCATCTGTAATGGTACTTTATATCCGTGACATAGTCAGCAAATATTACTGTATGCATACCTACTTTTATGAGGGTTTATCTGATTGTTATTAAACAGCTTAGGCGAATTACACAAGAACATGAATTCAGCTTAAGCCCCAACATTGAATCTCGGAGAAAGTCTTAATTTTTAACGCTTTTTACTTAGTTTTTCTCCTTTTTCCTAATGTCATATTTTCCATTTTAGTGCTGTTGTTAGTGCTTTTCGCGCATTACTTGTCAAGTGATATCATAATTTTATTTAATGACTTGTCATAAAACAAAGGAGACGAGTGGAAAAAAAGAAGTAGCGCAAGCGATAACTAAAGTGAATTAAATATTTATTGCACGCAGAGAACTAAGAGTTTTACGCTGTTTTTGATGAGTTTGCAAATTGTTTCTTGTGGTGCGTCGTCATTGTCAATGTAACCATGACAAAGTTTTCGGCTTACATTTATTTTACTCCTTTTCAATGGTAAACTTTTAAGACATGTCGCGTTTTTGACTGTCAGAAATCAATCCATTAGATTATGATAATAATTTTATTTGTTTATTAAAAGAAAATTCAAATTCTTACATTTACCATTCATGTGTTAATGTAAATCCTTTTATCTCGTTTTTTGGTTTTACTTCTGATTAATTTTGGAGTGTACTGTATTTTTTCTATATCGATTTGTTTAATAACGATAACGCTTACGATACTACCGAAAAATTACTATTAAAGACATTTATGGCAATACGATCGTTAATTTTTCACGAAATCGTTGGGTCCGTAAATTTTTCAACTATAACATTTGACATTTATAATGTTCAAATGCCAAATATATCAATTTTTTTATAAAGTACCGTTCCTCCACCACTTTTATTCTGTTAAAATAAGCCTGCGATGACAAGTTATAATATACCCTAATTATATTAGTGCCAGACGCAAATATTTTGTTCCGATATTTGTTTTGTACAAAGTATTTTTGAAGAGCTAATAAATGGGACATTTTTCATTTAAGGTACCAGGGTATCAGGTACCAGAGAATAATGGATGGATTTTAAAAATATCTTTTTCCGAAGAACAAAAAAATGTTGGCCCACATTTATTTTTCACTTAAATGTAATGAATATGCAGTTGCACGTTTGAAATTGTTTTTTTATTGATTCCATAAAAGGTTTGGAAATTTAATAAAAATATTAATTAATAAAATACTTAATTATATTAAATATTAAATAATAAATACTAAATAATTTAATATATATTTAGATGTCATAAAATAATATAAAAATATTCGTAAACAATTTAACAGAACCATCGATTGTTAATAAAATTTATCAAAGTTTGTTAAAACACAAGGAAATATTTCAAAAAAATAGATATTACAAAAATTACGTGAAAAAACACTAGTAAAAACTTGTAAATTCACAGCTGATTGAACAACTTGACAGTTCATTTGAAACCTGAAATAATTTTGTGAATTCGTTTTTTTACAAATATTTAAACTTATTAAAAAAAAAATAAGCCATCCAAAATCAATTTAACACCATCGTCAAACAAATATTAGAAAATGACAAAAGAAAAACATAAGAACTATACCTTTTTCCGCTCATTTAAATAGATGCTTGCTGTTTTTTTTTTTAACGCACATTGTTTTCGGTAGCTGCAAATTTTTACAATTAAAAATTTCACTAGCAGACACTTCTACTAGCTACTTTTTTCTCTCACTTTTTTATGCTCTCGTTGTCCTCTCTCCTTTGCTAGTTTTTCGGTTACGTTAATGCTTTACTAGTAAATAACAAATTTATAACAATTTGTAACAATTTTTTGTTAGTGAACAAATTTAATTACTTGAACTTTACTTGAAAAATTTTTTCGAGCATGATCGATCGAGCTGATCGTCACATTATAATTATAATGTCCATAGAATTTATGCCTTATTCGCAAACGAGCATAATGTCTATGGACCGCTGTCCAACTATACCCCGTTTCGAAGAATCCCCTGCATTTGGTGGTATTCAAAAATACTGCATGTGGTGGTATGTGATAAGTAATGCGAAAGGTTTTTTGTTTTGTATTCATTAGTAAAGAGTTTAATTAGACTTTTCTGTTAACCGCTGATATTTTTTCTTGAACATATTCATTACAAAAATGATTTAAATTTACATGTAACAATTGTTTAATAAAAACTTGCTCTTATCATTAAATAATATTTTTAAAATAAAATAATTTAGTGTTGATATAAACACTTTTTGCGCCTTAATCTTTTTAAGTGGAAATTACTGAAAAATTCAGTCAAAACTTATCAGTTAATAAAAAAAAAAAACATGTTAACTAAAACTAGTTAATAATAACTGTATATAGCTTATGAGCGTTTGTGTCAAATATTTAATGTTTTTGCTATGCAAGTAACCAGATAAATTTTTCCGTTCACAAACATAAATTTGATATAAATAGACACTGGATTATGCTAACAGTTTGATGGACTACAATTTTTGTTTTGCATTCAACATGAATTCAACAGATGTTGCATTATAAAAACTGTCAACACAAAATTTAATGGTTTTTTTTTTTGTAACAACAAAAACAACAACAACAATAACAACACATCACAATACGAACAACTGCTGGCGGAACAATCAAATATGCGAAAAAGTTTATTTGAAATATAAACACAATGAAAAAGTAATAAAAATAAACGCACTGCATTAAATATGCAAGAAAATAAAACAGATTTTGTGTTTAACCAAAATGGTGCATGACATATTGATAAATTGATGGTTTGAGTGGCTGATTGATGGATGGAGGTATTGTCGTATTGACTGCTGTTGTTGTATTTGTGGTGGTTATTGTTGAACCAAGCAGCAAAGTGTGGTTGTTTATTCAAAATTGTGGTTGATGAGGTGTAAAATGTTGCTGTCAAATTTTTGCTATGGCTTAGGCATGAATTGACAAAGAATATATTTTGAAATTTAAAATATACCAACGCAGCTATCGAAAAAAAGAAAGAGGGAGGGAGACAGGTTGTATACGTTTTTACAGAAGAGTTTGTTGAACTTTTCTAGCGTAATGCAAACATAAAACTTTATTAAAAAATTGGTAAGCACAGTTTACAAGGTTATTAATGACATTTTACAGCTTTACAACAGCTCTTAGTGACTTACAATTTAGAACTTGTAAATATCTTTTGACATTTGCTGTGAAATTACACATATACGCTGTTTAACACATAAATAAATTTTAGATGTTTTTCAACAGATTCTGATGGAAATGAAAGATATTAAACACTGAAATATACTAAACTGGCCAAATATTTGATGCTTACTAACTAGCTAGTTCGGTCATTTAAAGGTTATTTCAAGCTCCATAATTATTAACATGCCCTGACTTAGAGCACAAGTAATGCTACCAATTCATGTTTTTACAAAATAAGTATATTTGCTACTTAGAACACTGAGAAGTAAGTGTTAGTAAGTACAATTTTTAAAAATAAGTATAAGTAGGTTAGTATATCTCCTTAGAAAAATTGTTTGATATTTTCTTGATAGCATTTAAATATAAAAATCAATAGAACCCACAATATTCCTTAAGTATATCCTCCTTAAAAAAATTTTGTGTATGCAAGCAATTTGTAATTAAAAAATTTGCATGAAACAAATTTCGTCAAAGTAGTAACAAATTGTTTTCAATATATCGCCCATTTCACATTGAAGTGTATTGTAAGTTGCACTGACCATCTCTGATTTGACTCAAATTTTGTTCTTAGATTGGTTTATTGCTTAGAAAACCTTATCCGGAGCTTAAGATTCTTTTCGCGGACACACAGTTATGCGAATGCCATAATAAGGTCTAACTTGAGGCAGCGTAGCTCAGTCAATTTAAATGCGATTTACGTAACAGCGTATCATTAGAAATGTTATTCCATCTTTTTTATGAGAAAAATCTAAAAAATAGAAAATAAAAAATAAAAAATCTAAAAACCAATTAATATTGAAATAAATAAAAAGAAGCAACTAGAACAGATGGCAACCTTGGTAGAGTTGATGGCGGTGATCTATAAATAGCCTACTGCTTTGAAATGTCATATGACTAGCAGCTATACAACTCAAAAGAATGAATTCCAAAATCTGCCAAGTTATATACTAGTTTAAACAGTGAGTTGATCACAGCTTAATCACTCAAAGACTACTGAAGAGGAAAATGTAGCGATTTCCAAAACAAACTGTCTAGTCAGCAAGTGATTGACTCTTTACAGAGTTGCTGTTGTTGTTGTTGCCTTCTTAAGAAAAAAAAAAAAAACTTATTTGATCTAAGGCTCGCAATATAATTCATGTTAAATCTAAAAATTTTGAAAAAATTGCAGTTAGCTAACGCATTCTTAATTTCAGAGTTAAATACCTTGACAGCAGCAGGTTCTATATTTTTTAATTTTCATCATTATAGTTTTTTACGTTTTATTACCTTTCCAATGATATAAAATGAAAGTATGTTCTTCAAGGGCTCAGAAGTTATGGCGTAAAACGTGAAGTGCTAATGAATTTTCAATTAAAATTTAACTAGCGTTGATATTTATTGTGAAAATACTACAATATATGTGGCGGAAGTAGCTTACTGGCGGCTCGTAAGCTAAAGAACCCCAGTTCAAACCTCAACTCAGACAGAATGTTTTTTCACTTGAATTAATATTTCTGTTCTGCCTCCACCTCTCTGCAGAGGTAATAGTAAAAGGAGTAATACTTGCCATGCAAAGTTTCTTGAGAACATCAGCCTTTCCGATTCGGCATAAAACTCGTAGGACCAGCTTTTTATCATTTGTGTTCAAATAATTAATAACAAGCACAACACAACTGGTCAATAGAAGCTAAGTCAAAGTCCTTCCAAGGGCTAAAATGTCGACTTTATATATTATATTTATACTAAAATTCATAGACTTACTAATTTTTTTAATTAAATGATATGAAAAACAATATTTCAAAGTATATGTTTTGTTTGTTTTTAAATTGATCTTTTTTTCGATAGGTGGCATAAATAAAATAATCCTTTTCAGCCGATGTCAAGATTTTTTGGCAAAAGTTTGAAAAATTAAAGTGCATATTAATAAGGTTACTTGCCGCTACAACTTTAACTACCATTTTAAAGTTTGAAATAATAATAATTTTTGTAAAGGTTGTAGCTAAAAGAAGATGCATTTAAAACAAACAAAAATTATATTTTGGAATATTGTTTTTCATGGTATATACGTAAAAAACATTTTAAGTCTCTATACCTTACACTCTTTTCCCAATAAATGTTTTAAATTAAATCTTTTTATGTTTTAACCAATGTGCAATGCCATCTTAAGATCTTTGTCGTGATAGTAAACACACAACGGCTGCCATGTTTTTCTGAGATTTTCTCTCGGTGCTTTTTGTGTACGCGCCTGTGTACGCGCCATACGGAAGCGATCCTTAAAGATTTTTTTAAATTCACTACTAGAATGCACTCAAAAACTAAAACTGCGCTTTAAAGAAATATACATCCAATCTTACTGTTCAGTGAAATTGTATTAAACATATTTTATGTGAACACTTGACGGATAATCCTTGTTATTCCAAATAAATTCTGAGTCATTTATATATCAAATTAAAAAATCATTTCCTAAATACATGCTTGAGGTATCTTTTTAAAGTAGATGACGATATCGTCAACCAAATATTTCAAAAATGAAATCCTAGCAAAATAACACTTCTCATAACATATTTTTTTTCTATAGCTTAAAAGTTAATCATTTTCACATAAACTATTTTCCATTTTTTTAAAACTATTAAACATAAACTATTTTCCTCATTATACCAAAAGTTCAAGATCGTGTTCAAAATTCTATAAAAACTTCGAAATTGAAAATATAATTTAATCAGTTTCTGAAAAGATACCTCAATCATGTCTCTAGGTTGACCAGAAGCTGAGAAATCGATTTTTTAATTCAAGGAAATAATATATGTCCATGCTTTCAATTTCCAATTTTCAAGGTTCAAGAAAATAAGAGATGCTTATGTAAAATGCTTGCTGAAGCATAACGGTATGCCTCTTATATAAATCTTCCTAATAAGCAATAAATGTATCGATCATATTGTTGTTAAATATTTCACAAAAATTAAAATCCTGTGTCTTAGCCGAAACTGAAAATTATTACAAGATTTTCGAAAATTTGAAATTCAAAAACTGGTTGACCGAATTTCAATGAAATCATACATGAAATAGAACAAAAATCTTACATACTATTGAGAAGCAAACCAAAAGATGGTGAAACCTTTTTATATTATAGTTCAATCGGTAATATTTTATAAAAAAAAAGTTTCGTTAGTATCGTAAGCGAAGACGTAGAATTCCTTCGTAAAAAAATTATTTATAAACAGATTTATTTTTTATAATAATTTTTTGTTAATTTCTTATTTTTGACCACTTTTTTTGTTTTATGTTGGGATAATTTTTTCGGTTCGGGATATTTTGGTCATATTTTGGTAAATGAAAATAATCTTAAAAATACTAAAGATTATTATATAATACTTATGATACCTAAAGCTCAATAAACGATTTTAAACTATCAAACAACTAGAATTTGTATTTAAAATCAATTATGATTTAAACTATAAAATATTTAGAATTCGTATTTAAATCATATAAAATCAACATAATAAATAAGAAGGTCATTTAGATAAAACTTTAATCTTAAAAATATTATTCACTGTTTATATAATATTTTTTTTTTATTATTTTTGGTGATGAATTTATTGTTCTTGTTTTTTATGTTTAATAAATGGAATAAAACATTTCGGAACAATATAAATTTATTATTTTAACTGTATTCAACAAAATATATATTTTATATGAAATAAATACAGGGTTTCCGGCCATAGAGATTAAAGAGGTGAAAGGTGATGTCAAGTTGTGCAAAAAATCGTATGGGGGGTCTATTTTCACACCCTAAGGAGTTACGGGGTTAATTAATATTTCAAGACTTAGAGGCACATTATTATTTTTAGAAGAAAAAAATAACTCACGGAAAACTTAGTTAGGAATTCATTTGAAAATCAATAAACTGATCCTAGGGGACACCCTGTATAACAATATAATATCAATAAAATAATTTATTCGAATACGAACACTATATAACAGTAACATCACAAACAGTTTCAGAACAAAATAAAATTAATTTCCCAACTCTTTTACATTAAGCTGGTATTTTCTGCGATATTTAAAAACTGATTTTATATTTCAAAACTAATCTTATATTAATTTATTCATGTTTGCTTAAACTGAAAGATGAAGGCCTTAGTTGCTTTGCTACTTAAGCTTACAAACAATATTCTAATTTTTTTTTTCATTGAAAAAAAAATTACAAAATTCGAATTTATTATAATGTTTAAAAAATAATTGGAGTTTATATAACACAATAACCATGGGCAGTCGCTGAATATGTAAATCTGCGTATTTTTAACCGACTTCAAAAAGGAGGAGGTTCTCAAGTTGGTTGGTTTTTTTTTTAATGTATGTACATCGATAACTCCTAAAGATTGCCACAATTTTTTTGTCAAAGGATAGAGATATCAGACGCGGAGGTGCCCGTCTAAAAAGTGGGCGGTATTAACACAGGGGTGTGGCAATATAAGAAACACTTTGTATATCGAATAACATTAACACAAGAGTACTGAAAATTAGTACAGGGGTTGGCACAATAATTAAAATTGAGTGTTCAAAAAGTCGGCGTTATTCGATAAAGGGCGTGGCAGTATTATAAAAACGCTGTAACTCGAATAATATTGACACTAGGGTACTGAAATTAGGTACAGTGGTAGGCATAGTTATAAAAATTTACTGAAAAGAAAGTGGGCGTTGTTGGACAAAAGGGCGTTTCAATATAAGAAAATTACTGTATCTCAGTTAATATTGACACTAAGGTACTGTAAATTGGAACAAGGGTTGGAACAATTATTACAAATTACGGTTAAAAAAGAGGGCTTTGTTCGACAAAGGCGTGGCAATATAATTATGAGAAATGCATATATTTATGATTATAATACAAAATAGAAAAAAAAATTATAGTCAAAAGATTTCCAATTTAATAATATATTTAAATAAATTAAAAAATTTTACCAAGAATTCATGTGCAAAGTAATTCAAAATTATTTTTTACTTTGTGGTGGTTTTGAAGTTGATTGTTTTTTTTTTTTTTTTATTAAAAAGTTTTTTAATTGTAATGTTCGACTTGAGTATGTAAGTTTGATCAGAAAGCAACTTACCAAAATGATACCTCTTTCTATTGTTATTTTTACAAAACGCATACAATTCACCAAAAAAACCAATTCGAAGTGTTTACCAATAGAAAAAATATGCTTAAAAGCTTTTTCAGAGAATATATAATTCAGGGAATTTTGGGTTAAAAAACTATTATAATATTCATATGCATTATTATGAACTATAGTAAATTTTTAGTTTGAAAAAAAAAACAAAACATACACAAACAATACCTTACAAATTTACGTAGGTCTTATAACATCGGTATTATATTTCCAAATTGACAGTAGTTTTATGTATAGAATAACTTGGTTGTCAAACTTTTCGAACAAACCCATGTTTCTTTTTGACATTTGCCTAAACACTTATTGATTTCCGGAACAAATTGGAACTTTCCTTTTTAACTCAACTCTAATGCAGCCAGCGCGTACCCAGGAAAAAATTTGAGGGGGTTTTTAATTTTTTTTATATAATATTTTATAATAGTATATATTTTGTTGTGCTAATGCATTTAAAATTTTTTTCCGTGGTCACATCCACATCCCCGTGAACATTTAGAAGAGCTAGCCCATTGAGCCTTTCTTCTCCAGTTTTACTTCTCATGCATGTTTTGGGTCTTCGAAGCGACGAAAACGAGGGTTTGCTTGAAGCGATTGAAACCGGCAACGTTGCACCAATCTTCAGGAATCGGTTTGTTGATGGACATTTAACGTATGGATATATAAACGTTACAGGTCGATTTGTCTGATTCAAGCAGTACCTATTGTACAAATATGGGGTAAGAAATATTGATCAAAATCAATTTATATGCTGGAAAAACCATCACGTTTTTAATTTCAACACAATGCCTTTAATATCAATGCATGATTTTTCATACAAAGTTTTTAAAAATGTTTCAAGCAATTTTCTAACCAATTTTTAACATTATGTTATTAAAAAAAATTTGCATTAAACAAATTTCGTCGTAGGAACAAAATAATTTCAATTTGTCGCCCATTTCACATTAAAGCGTGATATCAGTTGCACTGACCATCTCCGATTTGGCTCAAATTTTGTGCTAAGATTAGTTTATTGTTTAGAAAACCAAATCCGAAATTTGAGGTTTTGAGATTTCTTTCGCGGACCCACAGCCATGTGAATGCCAAAATACGATCTATTTTTAAACAACTTAGCTCAGTCAATTCAAACGCGATTTTCGTAAATAGGGTATCATTGGAAAATTATAAACCTGTGTCCCGGTAAAACGCCAAAACTAAACATGCCTAGATTTTATTTTAAGCTATTTTATCGGTTTTCAAATGATCAAAATTTTAACTCATTAGTGCATGAGACTCCCTAGCAACTTTTTTATTATATATTTTTTTTGTTATTATGGTATTAAATAAGACTAGCTACTAAAATATTTTTCAAAAGTTTTATTTAAAGAAAACAAGTAATTTAAGTTGAAGGAAGTGTCCCTTATAAGGGACGTTATGCAGTATCAGCATTTGGCGAATGAAAGATTTTGATGCAATCTTTCGGATAAAGACCTTTATTGCATTTGCTACAAATATAATTCGACTTCTTACCGCAATTCGCACATCGCTTATCCGTTTTACAACAGTCCACTATGTGATTCCTGCCATCGAATCTTCTTACATCAGTGTTTACATTTGTCCAGCTGGCTCATCTCATACAGGGCACTCCAAATGTTTCCAGATAGGATGTAGGATAGGATAACCGAAATTGTAATAAACTGACACAATTATCATCATTTGGTTGAAGTTTCCGCAAGATTAGCCATCCATTTACGACAGATACATCCAATAAATATGCAAATATTGGCCACCACCACTTAAGCTGTCTAATTCGCGATCGAAAACAGCCACCAACTGATCCATCTTATCAACGCCACCCATACCGAGATTAAAACGCTGAAATACTTTCGGCTGGGGTATCTGTATTGCACCTTGCCCTCTTGCATAACGTCTACATGAACCAACTTCGTTATTATCATAATTTGTTCCAAGGGTAACTACATTGTTATCCTTCCACCTTACAAGAAATATGTTTCCATTATTCGAAAAACGGTAGTCAATAGATCCTCTCTGTTCCTTTTTCATTACGGAAATAGGACGAAGTGGGCATTTTTAGTGCGACTATCCCTTATTGTACCAGATGTGCAGATACCCATGTTTGACAAATGGCGGAGTAGTTTCACGGTTGTAATATAATTATCGATGAAAACCTTCGTAGTAAAAATGAATCATATATCCTTCATTTGAATTAAGTGCCCAATTTTTAAATCCAAATCTAAATGGCTTACCGCGAATATATTGCTTAGCATAGTGTTTACCATAATAAGGAATCATACTCTCATCAATAGAAATATGTATTTTCATATAATCCACCATGTTTTAGTAAAGCTCGATTTAGATGATCAATAAGTGGTCGAAATTTGAAAAGACGATCATTGCTTTAAACTTTGGAGTTATCATTTAGAAATTTCAATTTAAAGTTTAGTTTAAAATTTTTTCAATTCTGTTGAGGCGCATGCTGTTTGCAAGTAATTTTGGAGTGTCACTTTTTCAGACCAGTATAGGCGTTTGTTTGGATATTTTGCATATCCGGACATCTATATACCACCAATAAAAACCTTTATTTCATTTAAAGTCACTTTCAAATCAATATTTTTTGAAGAGCGTATAGATAAGTTTGTTTAACATAATGACTAAGCATTTCATCAGAAGAAAAGAGTTGGAAAAAGTCTGTTGAAGTTTTAGCAGATTGGGCTTCAATGCTAGGCAAATTTATCTCGCATTTAGTTTCAATTTCGTAGCTTGAATTTTCTTTGTTCCAGCAGTTTTTAGCTCTTCTAAGTGAATTTGGAATACTGGT
The DNA here is from genome assembly GCA_963920525.1 of Dichetophora obliterata. Lineage (NCBI taxonomy): Eukaryota > Metazoa > Arthropoda > Insecta > Diptera > Sciomyzidae > Dichetophora > Dichetophora obliterata. The sequence goes on along the minus strand of OY986439.1, from coordinate 83,618,174 downwards.
TTGTGTATACTTTTCAAGTGGTGGTTCATCGTTGCTTTCGTTCCATTCATTAGATAAATAACCTTCATTTACTACGTGCTGAATTTCGCACTCTGTGTTTAACAATTTCCCACCAAGATGATTGAGGTTTCCTTCATGCTCGTCATCACTTGCATCTGAATCTTGATCTGTATCATTTTTATCCACGAGAGGAATAGTATATATATCATTGTCTTCCAAATCCCCATCAATAGCTTCAAATTTTTCTAATATTTTAGCAACTGTAAGTCTATAATAAAATAAAAATGAAAACTGCCATATGAGCATAAGGTCCCCTATAAGGGACTTTGCTAAATAAATCACATTCCATAAGTTTTAAAATTCTTTAACAACCTTCGTCCAAATAAGTTAATCATTTATGCATGTCTGAATCAGTATATACTTAAAAAATGCATATAATAACAAAATATTTATTTTATAGCGTTTTTACTTACCATCCACGAGCTTTACGATTTGTAATAATAACTTGATCCGTTTTTTGCACAGAATAAAGCACACACCACAAATAACTTCAACTGAATGTCTACTGGATTCAAATTTTTATTCAATCATTTATGTATAAAGTGGAAAAATGTCAACGTCCCTTTAAAGGGACTTTATGCACTAATGGGTTAGTGAAATTAATTTTGGTCTTTTTGCAATATACGCGGTATTTCTTATTGAATTTTTGTGTAAATTTTTAAAAATAAAAAAATTTCCCGACCAATGCTAATATTAGTAATGCTAATATTATCTATGCCATATGCCCATTTATTCCCACATTTTTATGCCCACTGGTAAGATTTTATTGTTGCTCCAAATATTTTATACAAATTAAATTTTCGTTGTTAAAGGCCACTTTACATTATCCTACTGTGTGCTAACACATGTCAAAATTTTCATGTGTGATAGAATGTGAGATGGTGTAAACAACGGAAAGCAATGTGTGTTCGAGTCTGTTTTGATTTGTTTGGCATGTCATTCCACATTTTATTTTTGGTTTGTTTCTAATTTCATCACACATTCTATGCCACAAGGGATGCATTTTACCATAAACTTTCTTGAAATTTATTATTAAAGTGAGAAAATTTTGAACTTGTAATGTATTTTCAAATGGAATAACAGAAGGAAGCAATTTTACAGCTTATTGAACTTTGTAGAGGCTTTAAATGCGTTAAAACTTTCATTACTCAAATTTTCACGTTTTATTGTAGTATAGTGTAAAGTATAAAAATGTGGTGCGACTCTGTGAGATAGTCTAAAAGCGAAAAATTAATTTCTTCATACAAAAATTTAAAATGACAGCTTGATGAAATTCGATAATACTTTCTATATCACATGTCGTAACACACAGTAGGACAATGTAAAGCGGCCTTAAAGAGTAATTCGAAGGTATTAATTTTTTATGCAACAAAAGATTTCTTTAACCTATTCTGTAATATTTAAAATCCTAAAAAGCAAAAATTAAATTATTTGATTTTGTACCCATTCCATTGCCTGCTTACAACGTTGGAAGTACTAAAGTATAACAAAAATAAAATGAAATAAAAAAGTGCGAATAGCAGTCAGGTGGTAGAGGCCTCTATCCTCCATAGCTTTTTAATGCTTCCATTTACCACTGTTGGATAATTTAGCAGTATAATGAAACGTATATTAAACCGTAATGTCGTTGTTGCTGTGACAATCTTAACACATTCTATAAATAATTTGTATATTTAGTCAATTTCAGTTAACCGGAAATTTATGTTTTTCTATTATATTCAGTTTGTGTGCAACGCTGTGCAACGCTGTCTCCAGTGTTGCCAGGTTAGGGGATTTCCACCTAGATTTAGAGCTTTTTTAACAGTAGTGAGGGATTTTAGCGGAAATGAATCTTTAGGGGTTTTTTAGGGAGATTTAATGTTTTTTAGGGGTTTTTTAGGGGTATTTGAAAAATTGACCTTTGGAAATTACTTTTTCTTACTTTTCCTTAAAATAATGTAAAAATTTAAAAGGAAGATATTTGACTTCTTGGTTATTTCAGCAAAAATTTATAAAAGCAGCTGATTTGGCAGCACCTAAAATTAATTACCAATCATTTTCCACTTCACTTCAAACTTGCTTCGCGCTTTACTTGCAATTGATTGATTGCGTTAAAACTAAAAACAAAGCAAGTCGACCTTTGTAGTCTATTGAAGAGTGCGCTAGACTATCAACTCAGAGGTCCCCGGTTCGAATCCAGGATCAAACATGGTTCTTTTTGCTTTCTTTGTTCTTTACTACATTTAAGAATTATTGAAACAAAAAATCTACAACTAAATTGTAGAAAATGTTGAATTAAATGACAGGAGCAACTGAGTGCTGGAAATACTTGCCGACGTTAATGCATTCAAATTTGCCTTTGTCAGACACTAGCCTTTGTTGGAAGCAATTCAAATTGTCTTTCAAGTTTGTTCCGCCTAATCGATAATTTACGTATGGTTCGAATCAATTCTTCTTCTAATAATCTGTCCCTTCCTTTCAAAGACTAATCTTTTAGAAAAAAAAGTATGTGAAGAAGAGATATGCCCAAAAATATATCTAAAAGTAGGACATGGAGACTTCTTCCAAAAGTAAGACTTAATTTTAATATTAATGTCAATTTCGCATTGGAACAATTCAGAACTATGAAGCAACTTTCTACCCTTGTTAAAGACGTCCAACAGCACAGCTCTTGAAATACAAAGGCTTGCATTGCAGTTGCACTATTTTTCAGTTGCCCCGTATGAAATTTTTGTATGTTTTGCGAAAAAAATTCTGGGGAATTTTAGGGGGATTTGAAATCCAATTTATAGGTAAATGGTGAAATGCACCTGGCAACACTGGATGTCTCGTATCTCTGTCTATCTCACTTAATCTGTCTGCGTATCGGTCAGTCTTTCCGTTTGACTGGCTATGTGTTTATGTGTGTTTCCGCTTAAGTTCATGCTGTTTATTTGAATTTGTGATGTTTTGTACAGCAGATGGCAGAGTTTGTTGTTGGTTGTGTCACTTAAAGGTTCTCATTATAAACTGGATTTCATTCATATGATGTGGTCCGGAACACATATCTTGGATATGCCGTCAATTTTATCCATTTTGTAAGGCGTTTGCCATTTAATTGACGGAAATTAATGCTAATTTAAATGTAACTGGCATGTTGTTGAATTGATTGTGGTTTGAGCATTGTAAGTTGAAGCTAAATCAATATAAACCATATCTTAAGAGTTTATTTACAGTTAAGAAAAACTTAGTTTAAATACTATGTTTAAACTTTGCAAATTTAAGGAGGAATCGCCGAAAAAGGGCCGACAATCAAAAAAATAAACTTTTTGGAAAGGTTTTCCTTAAAGTACGAAACAAATTGTACGAAAAGCAGTGCGTTCTTTCACTTATTGTTTCAAACAATACTTTCTTATACAAGTTATTATAATAAACGTAACGTAATGTAACGGGACGTAAAGATCCGTTGAATTTCGATTTCTACGTTACTTTACATTACGTCTGTTAAAAGAGCAATTAAACATTGAGGTTAGATTCAATTATTGCGCTATTTTAAATTGTTGAACTACGCCTTTTGTTGAGTTTTCGTTATTAATGTGATAGTTCTTTATACCCACGGCTATGGATTACGAAGTTTTAATTGAACTTGTACGGGAACGTGCAATTATTTACGACAAACAACTGCTTGTCGTTACTTTACATTACGTCTTTTCTAATTCTACCTTAGAGCCCGAACATAATCAAAAGTCGTTACGACCGGTGATCCTCTCTGGTCACCAGACACAAGGAACCCGTCCAGAATGAAAGCGATTGCGACTGACGATGCAGGGTTGATTTTATATAGCATAGTTTTGTTAGCAGCCATGTTTTTGTTGTTGTGTAAGTGAAACAGAAACAAAAAAGAAACGTGAGAACATAGCAAAAACTAAGAAATTGTCTTTGAACATACCCAATTGTTTACAAAATATGGCACCACTAATTGTACTCAGAGCGGAAATCGCCGGTCGTTAGAGAAAAAATAGAATAGATTCTATTAAATTTTACTCTAGCGATAAGTCGCTACGACTCTTGCTCAGCGATTTCATTTTGGACGGCTTCGTTAACTTGCATATGTTCTGTTGTGTATTCGACATCACAAGTCGTTACGACTTTTGGTTCTGTTCGGGCTCATAAATGTATAAATAAGTTGCCGCCTCTCAACAGCCCGTTATAAATTTTTTAACTTGTTTGTAAGGGTCAGACGGAGCAAAGCCCTACGCTTCCGAGCCGTGCCCAAGTCAGCCAAGCGTACGCTCTTATACACCTTCTGTTGTAAACACCATGTGAAGTATAATATCAAAATAATATAAAAGCAAAATGTACCGGCTATTGGCTGCTTTGAGTGTGCTGTGTGAATGATTACTACTTAATTAACGTAGCTTCTGTGTTTATTGTAGTTGTTGTGCTAATTTATTCTGGTTGCTGACTGCCCAGATGAAAAACAAAGCAAGCCTGCCGATGGAAGAAATGTGGTTATAATTTTAATGCTAAGAGGTCTATATTTTTAAACTCTAAAAACTTCCTCTTTACTTCTAAGTGAGGTGCATTATTATTATTATTATTATTTATCAACAAAAAGCATCAGTACAGTAAGAACCAAGTTCTTTTATAGCACAACATAAATATGTTAGTATCATAATAAAGTATCATGTTTGCTGATGCAAAATTCCGGTTAGCTTTAAGGGACAACAACTTCAATATTTTCATGATTGGTGTAATTATCCGACATTTTGTATTTTCATCGAAGCACTTTTGATAGCAACAATTTTGTTATGTTTATTATTTCAACAAAATCACGTAATCATCAAGTATTTTGGAATTTTGAGTAGTGGGTTCAAATCCCATCAGAGACATATTTTTTTTTTTTCTTAATGGCTTTTAGTTTTGTTTTGGTTTCTTTTTGTTAGTTTGTTCTGTATTTTGCATTAATTGCTTATAATAACAAAGCGAACGCATTCATTTTCTTACTCTGTGCTCGTTCTTTTATTCTTAATGAAGCAAATTAAGCGACGATTAGTTAACAGCTGCAATGGTCGAATGGATAAGCAAATGCATTTACACTCACGCGGCCAAGGTTCAAGTCTCCGGGTAGTGGTAATTTATTAACTGTCGGCAACACTACCTGGAAATTCAGCAGACATGCGCGCCTCCATACCCGCTTACATATTTTTTCTATAGGCATGTCCTAGGACGGCATGTCTGTCAAATGAACTGTCATAGCAGCAATGCAGCATACATCTCATGGTATGAATGCAGCAAATGGTTTTATGCACAGTGGCGTAGTGGGTAACGAATCACCGTAGCAAACAAAAGCAATTTAAACTTAATTTTGATTTTTTACATATAAATACACGATTACAAATCTTACACTAAATTTTAAACATCTTTGGATTACATATAGGACAACACCAAAACATATTACTTTTTAATCCGTAAAAAGTTTAAAAAAACCATATTAACTTAAAATAAAAAATTACTCTTACCACTTAATAATTTGAACGCACGTCCTCTGATGTGCTGGTCCCAAACCTTATCCACTTGTCCAACTCAGTTGTTAACAATTTTTTGCTTATTTTGCAATATTTACGAATGCGCAAGTAAGCTTGCAAGAACGTGGGTTCGAGACCCAGCTAAATTAAACTAAACTAGAGATAACTAAATAGCAACATTTTTAATCGTGTACGTATGGGTCATTCCATTTGAAAACATATAATGGGTGGGCTGCATAGTTTCTGATTTTGTTGAATAAATTTGAGGATTATCTTATGGGTATCTTGAATTAAAAACTGGATATTTATTATTTTAGTTGCCTAGCTTCGGATTATTATATAAAATTGAAGTAAAAATTTAAAGTTACGAATTTACTGCAAAAGTACTGGAACGATTTTTATGAAAAAATTTTTAAAATATCATATTTGTGCTGCAAATTTATTTGGGGGTATTTATCTTTCGAAATCTTTCGAAAGTTTTTTAAGAATTTATCTCAGCTACCACGCATTGCTTAATCGTTGTCTTTTGAAGCGTTTGTGTTGCGAGAATTTCGAAAAACTCCATGATGCTCTCTATTTGTCTCTTTCTCTTCATGCTCAACTCGCACAGCGCAACAAAAAAAAAACTGATGAGCCTCGAGCAAGGCGAAAAGTGAGATACATATAAATGCAAAGCGGCACTCCAAAACAAAACAAAAGGACGACGATGCCATATCACATCACTAAGTCGGATGTCGCAAAACTAACAGTATCACATATTAATTACTCAAAATCAAAATTAGGTAATAGTTAACACATTTGTGAAAAAGTTGTCCCGTCTTTAAGGCGTTAAAGAGATTGATAAAAAAACGTCCGCAGACAACAGTGGACTGCTAGTATAGGTATAATTTCCAATGTAATTTTATTTATTTCTTTGAAAAAACTTACATTGCAATTGCTTTGAATTACCTCATCCTTGCGATAAAATATTCAATGGTAAATCATTAAAAAATTTATGGAATTAAAAAAAAAAATAATTCAGTTAGAATGTGTCACTGGAACGCTAATACGAGCATCAGCCAACATAAATTTGAATGAAAAGTTTTCCAACTGCCAATGATATTGATATCATGGTAATATTCGAAACTCAACAAATAAAAATAGTTTTCTAATCGAAGGATTCAATTTTTTTAGAACAAATCACAATGGTATGGAAAATCTGTAACCAAATGCATATAGAATTGTAATAACAAGTCGTGTATCATTTGCATAAGCTGAAAGAAGTTATTCTTATTAAAAATATATTTTGAAATTCAATAAAACAATAGCGATTAAAAGGCTAAGCCACAATATCGATTGAATATAACACTGAAAATTCAATTCAATATGACAAAATCATCAAAAAATTTGCATCTTAAAAAGCACGAAAAGCTGCCTTCTACTGAATAGTTTCAAATTATATTATTCATCAAATAAAACACAAAACAATCTCAATTATTTCCTATTTCTCTAATCCTTAATTTGTCCCCCTTTCTCTTCTATACTGCTTTATTAACTTCCTTTTCTCATTCTTTTGCCTAGCTTTGATAAGTAAAGTTCTTTTATTTTTAACGTGTTTTTTTTTCTTTTTCCAATAAAAAAAATTTTTTTGCTTGTAAAATTTTAACTGATAGCTTTAAGCTCTATTTTATGTTTTTTATTGATTATAATGTTGTCCGCTAAAAGACTTTCATATATCTAATTGTACTAACTTTTAAGTATAACATATACAAAAAATAAAAAATTTTTATTTTGTACACAAAATATTTTTTTTTATAATAGCTTGGTAGGGTTCTACAATTTTTGGAGTGCATGATCTAAATTGAACGGAGGTGCCTAAATTTTTTGAACAGGCGCTGTATCTATGATATGTAAAATATTTACTTTTAACTAATTTTTGAAAGCCATACAAAGATAAACAAAAACTCAAATCTTATATAAAAAGTTCGGGTTGCCTTTAAATTTAAAATTAATAATTGTGGTTAATCAAAAGGACCACAAGTTACAGGTCTATTCCCGTACTAATTTCAAGTAATTTTAATAGAATAGATAGTGCAATTTTGTATGTTATTCTTCTCTCTCGAGCTTCAAAAATTTGTAAAATAACGCTTTTAAGCTATTTTAAGTTACTTGAATCGAGTACGGGAACAGACCTTATATGTAGTTTTCTCTGATTTAGGTTAAGTAGAAACGGCAGTTAATGAATATGTAAATACATTAGCCAGCTCACATAAAAGTTTTAAATCTTACCGAAAATTTTATACAGCTTATTTATCGCTAAGCAGCTGCTCATCAAGCTCATGAAAGAAGAAAGAGCCCAAAGATGTGTGTCTTCTTTTAAGGAGCGCAGGACAGGAACATAAAAACTAACATAGTTTAGGCTTATAGGCTTATAACAAATTTTTAAATTCAGAGTAAATTGGTGGCGCAATTTACCTTTACCGCAGACAGATTCCTTGTACGTGTTTTCATCGACTCAAAACTAGTTTCTTATTTTGTTTTTTTTTTTTTTTTTTTGATAATATTTAGTAGAACCTTCATGAAAATTACATATTTCTATATATAAGCGTAAATGTTTATATTGAAGCATTGAAAATATTCCCGAGTAAAACCCGAACAAACAAAAAATCTTTTATATTTTTTTTTTTATTTTAAAAACTATGCTCTTATACATTCCAACGTTTTAGGTATTTCTATTTAAATGAAAGCCTGTAACAATTTCCTTTACTTATTTATATTTTAATCCTTTACCAGAAATCCCTGATTTGTTTGACCATTGACTCTATATATTTTACCTTTTCTGCACACTCATCCTTACAATGTCGTTAAGAACCACATAAAAAGAACACAGCTAACAAAAGCGGCTTAAAGTCTAAAGGATCTAAGCGCAATGTTCATTAGCAGTTTTTTGTTGTTGTTCGTTTTAATTTTTTTTTTTTTTTGTTTTGTTGATGGTTGAGGTACCCAGCATGTGTCACACAATATGGCGCTATATGTTGTCGACTTTCAAGTGTGTTGATTAAAAATGCAAACAAAAGCAACAACAGCAAGATGACAGAATATCTAACATCAGCAGCAATAACAAAAACAACGATATATATTTTCTATACCTTCTGTTGATTTAGTTTTTAATTATTAATTTAGCAAGACAACAACATTAACAACAACAACAACGAAAAGCGGCACTTGCAAATAACGGATGAAGCAACGTAGGCATCCACTTCCGCTGTAGAGTCGGCTTTACTATAAGCTGATGTTGTTGCTATTGTAGTTGATGATGTTGCTGTTGTTGTGGTTGTTTTATTTTGGGTGAATGTGCTAAGGCCATGCTTAGCGGCTTGATGGCGCTGTTGTTGCGGATGTTGCCGAAATCCTCCCATGTTTACCATAAAAGCGGATTTTCTCGCTTCACTAACAAATAAAGCGCTCCTAAAAATATGCAATGCTTATAAATTTTGGAACAACCACCAGCACCACCAGCGCCGCTGCTACGATAGGATGTGTGTTTTAGTGCATTTTTTTTTCTTATGTTTTTGTAACAAAAAATTAAAAGTGCCAGCAACATTGGCAGTAGCAACGACACTGGCGGGGTGCCTCGTTTGTTTTTTTGGATTGGAATGGAGTATCATTGTTGTTATTTTTTATTTTTGTTGCTTTTTAATGTCCCTGAAAGCAACCCTGGATTATGCGCTGCAACGTTTTATTTAAGTTTCTCATTTTGTGGTGTTAATTTAATTCGTTGTTGTTTTTATTCAGTTTCAGCATCGTCTATGGGTTGGCTTCTTTTGCTACTGCAAAGTCCTTTGCAATGACCTCTGCTCTTTGGCCACCCACTTTTGTGGCAATTATTTTTTTTGTGTTTTTTCAACTCCATATTCGTCCGTCCATCTCTTCTCCGCGTACTCATTGTGCTCTGTTTATCTGTTTGTTTTGGCTTGGTTTTATTTCGATTTTTTTTTGTCCACCGTGCTTATTTATTTTTAACTCTTTTATGGTTGGTTTTGCGCGTTTGGCAGCGGCTGGTTGCCATGCAGCGTCATCTCCTATCTGGTGATGCTACAAAAGAGGTTCGCGTATTTTGCATTACGTGTTGACTCTTGAAATAATGTCACGAGGTCGTTTCTTTTTGGGTTAATTATAAATGGCACAGCATGGAATTTTTTTACTGTTTATGCACATAAAAATACTTTGCCAAAGCGGCAAAAATTGTGACACTGAATCTACATGAGATCTTTTTATGGCCAAGCATATTTAAATGATGGGATTGTCACAGCAGTTTACAAACAGCACGCACCGGGAATCGATTTGCTGGACCAGCGGAGTGAGGAATATGCTCAGCCATTGAGGAAGAAAGCAATTAATTTTATAAGTGGAAAATTTGGATAATATTCGGGCGTCGATATGCTATTTGAACGTGAAAGGTGAGAGACTCTTTTTTTTTTGTAATAAAAACAGGTTTCGTCTCAAGTGCTGCATTAAAATTTTATTGCTCTGCTGTTATAAAGCCTAAACAATTTGTCGATTTTAATATCAGCTAAACTGAAAAACTCATTACGAGTAATGATTTATATGATGGCTTTCATTAAAGCTCATTTATTTGATGGTGATTTCAATGGCGGAAGCTGTGCCCAGCTTTATTTTTTTTAATTTTTTTTTCTGTTGCTAATATAATTTTACGACTACTTCAGTTTAAAGCTAAAGAAATTTCTTTAATTTTCAAAAACGCTGAAAAAACTCTACACGCTGAAAAACTCAAGTCTCTTCTCAATTACTTACACTTAGCACTTATAACTATATACAAGGGCGTCTAGGTGTCTAGGCGTTCTAGGGGGAAAAAGTCATAAAGGAGTCTTGAATGCACATAAAAAAAAATGTAACCTATATAATTATATTTTCTGAGATTTTTGGTACTAATTTTAATATCATGATACGCCGGTTGACACACGCTTGTTCATATAAAAAAGTTATTTTTTTTTCATAGATGGGGTAAAAATCTTTTTCGTATCATGCCCGAAAAATTTTCAAATTTATTTTTGTTTTTATGTAATTTATAACATTTTTTTCTCAATAAATATTTTTAGTAATTTAGTTTATTAAATAATGTGAAGTCTCCTTTATCCTTAAATAAAATCGCATTAATTACTATTTAGCCCCCAAATTTTCTTTATTTCAAATAAAAATACAAAAATAAAAATATAAAAATATAAAAATTAATACAACCAGCAAGATTTTTAGAGAATTTTTTCTAGGTTTTGAGACCTATAACTCATAAACCAATTACTAGCGGCCTAAAATTTATCAGATTTGGATTTAAGAGGTAAAAATCGCTATTCTTGGAATGTTCCCCGAATGGACATCAACTGAGTTATTTCTTTTTTCAAAATGCATCAGTTCTTTGAATTATACGAACTGTATAATGTACGACTTATTAAATGAATTATTATGAATTTATATGAATAAATATATAAAGAGGTACATGTATAGATGGGTTGCGGGATCCTTTCATTTTCTAAACATATTCCAGAACCTCCCTGCAAGGCTTGATTCTTAAATCTGGATGTAATAAAAGCACACGACGCGAAAAAATCCAGAAAATTCTCAAAATGGGTAGACGCCTGTTTAAAAACGTGAATTTGAAGAAATATAAAAAAATGTTTCAAATCGAGTTTCCTATTTAAATTTAAGTTATAAAAAACTTTTAACCACAAGATATTTTAATGTAAAAGCGTTTTTTTAAAAAGAATTTGCCATTAAATTTTTTTAAAAATTAGTGCATAATTTAAAATTAGCCTACTTTATTCAGAAAATTTTTTTGAATCAGAAGCTTATCCCTCGCCTAGATCTCCACAATTTTCTCAAATTCAAATGCTGCAAGATTGTAAGCAATTTTCTTGAGCTTATGAAAAATAAAAAAATTATCCAAATTTGATCATCTTTATGATAGAAAAACGATTTTTTTAAGCCGACTTTTGGGAAAGCATTTATTTTTTTAAAATTCATTTTACTTTGTTTTCTTCTAGTGTTTAATTATATTAAAACATAAATTCGCTTATCGTCCAAGTTAATATGCGTTATTGGCTTAAATGCCCCTTACCATCTGTTGTTTCGAAGAATGATTTTCGACTAATAGGGATATCATTCCTTAATTTCTTGTACGAATAATTTGGTGCTTTGATTGTATTGTTATTAGTAAATGTCAGAGCGGTAAAATCATCATTCATATTCAGAATTTTAAGTACTACTGAAAAACTACATAAGAATGCATTTAATGAATGCAAAATTGATTAACTTATAAAATTTTTAATGCACATTCATTTTCAAAAAAAAAATATTTTTTACTCATTTCAACTATTCATTTTCGTTATTAAGAACAATTAATTCATTTTTTTATTCATTTTAATGCTATTCGCGAAGAATTTCAGAATTTTAATTATTCATTTTTTATTCAATATTCATTTTATATTCATAATTCATTATTCATTTTTCATTCATTGTTCATTTTTGTTCATTATTCGTTTCTTATACATTATTCATTTTTTATTCATTTTGTGAGTGTAGGCTACTGCATGGCCAGCCGAGGCAGCCATTTGACTGAAATTATTTTTCATTATTAACCGTTCTTTCAAATAAAAAAGCATAAAAAAGGATAGTTCTTTCAAATAAAAAAAGAAATTTGAGGAAATATCCAGTATTTTTTTTTATAGAATTTTTAAAAAAAAATTATTTGGCGGATCCTTTATAAGGCGCATGCCTTGTTTGGTTATTTTATATTTTAAAAAAAAAATTCTTTCATATTGGCCAGAATTAAAAATAACTCGGTACGGAGATGTATATTTATGTGCAGAATTCAGAAAAAATATTTACTGTCACGCCCACCTCCCATTGACATTACATCTTAACGATATGAAATAGAGGTTGTCGTTGTTCTAAAAAAAAATATTTATATTTATTATTTATATATATCGCCTTCTCAACCTCAGCCTAAGAGCATACTACACAAAATTGGAATTCAAATCAATAAGATTCGATTTTTTACACAAAATGCATTTAGTTTTTCATTCAAAAAAACTGTTTTGGCAAGTTTTGGCAGCGTATTTTTTTAAGTTTTAGTATAAATGCAATAATGTTGTTAACCTAAGCGAGTACACACCGGAAGATAGTTCCCTGCCCAAAATTACATTAAACTGTTTTTGGAGATTGAAATATAAAAAGTTGTTTGACTTAAAAAAAAAATACAATGAATTCTAAGTCTAACTATGCAAGTTTCTTATTTCATATTATTTCTTTAAGACTAAAAAAACCAAACTACATTTTTTTCAGTTGTTTACATGTTATTTAATTTAAAATATACCTCTTGCTACCAATAATTTATTGAATGCTTTATTATGTAACAACTTTGATGGTTTCTGTATAAAAATCTTTTAAATTTTCACCAAGACCTTTTGTAAACATGCTAATCAGGCATTTCTTGAAAAATTAAAAATTTAATATGCAATCAGAAGAAAATATTTTCATATTTTTTCCACACTGAAACCATTTTTTTGGAACGTTTTCAGCTAACTCCTAGGTATAGTTGATATATTTTTTGTCATTATACAGTCAACAAAAGCTTTTGTTAATTAGATTTAAGGTGATAAGTTGAAATCATATTGACAAAATTTTATTTTGTTTATATGCTTAATGGATGTTTCAATTTGATATAAGCCTTTATCACGAATGTTGCGTTTTTAATATTCACTTTCATAAAAACGCACTTTTTGTTCTATCATTTATTTAAATTAAGCCATAGTTGTAGCAGACTTTTAGGTTGCCAATACTCAAGACAAAAATATTATACACTTCAGCAAAAAATAAAGAAAAAAAAGTACTTTAACAGCATTTTTTAAAGCGCTTAACAGTGATTTTAGATTCTGCATTATTCTTCACAACTGTGGACATGTTCAAAGTATAATAAAATTTAAAACTTTCTCTGTTATATCCATACATTTTTAAATTCACCCACATACTTTTAAAAAATACTTATTTATTTATAAGAAAAACTGTTCTAATTTTCTGAATTTAGGGGGTGGGGATTTTTTCTTGAGTTTAGGGGGTGGGGTAACGGCCCCCTGCCCTACCCGTGCTACGCCCATCTTGGTTAATTGCTTAATTCACATTGTGAATTGTTATAGTGTGAACTGCGCTAGTACCGAATACCACAGATAATATTAACAAATAATGGAAATAAATAACAATGTTATGAAAATAAATGAACAACCAAAACTCCTGCCGAATTCATTGAAAAGAAGCTCAATTAGTAGTCATCGCTAATGATAAATCCATTTAGAAACTCAGCCAAAAATGTCAAAGTCACTCATATGTCGAAGTTGCGTAATGAAAAAATTATTAGAAAACAAGAAAAATGTATATTACAAGATCATATTTACAATAAATTTAATAGTGTAAAAGGGGGGAATAAGTTACCACACGCTTAAGAAATTGTACTGAATTTGTACGCATTCCCGTATTTCAACTTCTAAATTTTATTTTGTACTTGATTTAAAAAGACAAATGACGCCCATATTATTTTGTCAAATTATGAAATTTTATTCCGATTGATGGACGACTTTGTCCCAGGGTTGATATTTTCGGTACAATTGTACTTTTTTGGTACAATTTTATATTTTTCCTACTTTCCTACTACCAAAGCGTTTTCGATACATTTTATTTTACTCTATAATAAACACAGAATTTAGAACTCTAAGTAAGGAAACGATTTTTAAAAAAATTAAAAATTTACCTAGTTCTGAATTTTGGTACTCTGTAAAATATATAAAAAATTATTTTAAAGAGTCGTTTTTCTCCAATTTATATAAAATTGTTTAAGGAGTTCTTTTAATTTCTCATTCGACAGCAAATGCTCAAAGAGTTATTTTGTTTTCAAAAATTATTAAAAACCAATTACAGAAACAGACTGCAGATTGTAACAATTTATTTTATTTAGTTTAAGCAAAGTATTTTTTGATATCTAGAGAACTAAATGCCACAATATTGATATCAGAAATAATATATCAAATGAAAAATTTTTTTAAAATTTGACTGAAAGTGATGAATTGCTTGACTGAAAGATTTTCCCATTTATTTCTTTTGTTACATGAACATAGAAAAGTCCTGACTAGTGTCCGACCGAATATTCGGTTTCGGTTTCGGAAAAAATTCCGGTTGCGGTCTGACACTACTCCTGACTAACAATAAAAGAAAATTTTTGGCTGCGTCAGATTTCGGGAAAATCAGAAACCTGATTTTAAAAAAATTTTAAGTGGTGTTTCTATATTAAGGTAATTTTAGTTTTTTAATTATAAAAAGACCTCTAAACTTTATGTTTATATGATTTTTTTATAGATTTTATTGATCTCATTTTATGAATATTATAAGACCACTTGTGTTCCGTTTTAAGATTATAAAAACTTTGTGATTAATTAACAAAAAAAGACCTTTGTAATTTTTTATAAGGTTTATGAACTGAATTGTTAAAAACACATTCTCAACTAGCAAGGAATTATCTTCGACTGGGCCGAAGTTTAGATACCCCCTGTAGATTACTGTTGTGGTGTTACATTTTTGTGGAATTTATAAAAGTTATGCTTCTTTAATGGCATCACTTTGTATGGGAGATTAAAAAAAAAATAAACTGGCCATTTCAGCCCTTGGAAGGACTTTGGTTTAGCTTCTATTGATCAATTGTGTTGTGCGTGTTATTAAATGTTTGATCACAAATGATTGAGAACTGGACCTACTTGTTTTATGCCGACTCCGAACGGCTTATGCTCTCAAGAAGCTTAACATGGCAATTTTTACTCTCTGAGGTATGCCATTGTCTGCAGAGAGGTGACGACCGAACAGAAAAATTAATTGAATTGAAAAAACTTTCTGTCTGAGCTGGAATTGAACCCGGGCTACCGCGGTACTTTAGCTTATGGGCCACGCACTCTACCCACTATGCTACGGCCACCAAATGGTATTGGTCGAAGTATGGGAGATTGGTCGAGTTTTTATCAATTTTGTCAAATTTCAAACTCAAAGTGAATCTTAATATCCTTAGCATATGTTTAAAATTTTAATTTATTAAATTATTTTTCTTTTAATTTTTAGAGATTTAACCGTTTTCATATTTTTACTTTGCTTAGGAGATCGGCATGGTTTTAATAGTATTTTGACAAATTTAGAATATGTGGTGCATATTCGAGAATACATTAGTTTTTGTGGCATTTTCAGACATTTTACCATTTTATTAGTCACTTTGTATGGGAGGTTGTTGCGTTGTTTTTTCGATTTTAAAAATTTCCATCATATTTTGATTTTTTGTGGCCGAATTTTTCAATGGGCAAATTTTTATTCATGACATTAATTTTTGTGTGTTTTTTATATATTGTATTTTAAAGATTTAATAAAGTAACGTTGTATGGCAAGTAGGTGTTGTTTTTATCTGATTTTAACAAATTTTAAATATATGGTGAATATTTTACTTTAAAGCTTATGTGCACAATGCCAAGTTACTGCAGACATTTTTTTGGCGTTTTTAGAAATTTTATTGTTTGATAAAGAAGGCGTGGTTTTCATCCGATTTTGCTCGTTCTCGAGCTTGATCTTTGTTTTTTAATATAAGCACATATACCAAATGTCAATACGATAGCTTTAGAATTGCGGCTGTAATCGTGTCGGCAAACTGACCTAGCAAAATCGGCTCAAGATATGATGCTGATCAAGAATATATATATATACTTTTCTATACCTGCCACACCTCCTTATTTATCAGCGTTACAAACGAAGTGAAAAAGTTAACGCAGTATGCATGGAGTAAACAAAATTTATTCCAT
This sequence comes from Dichetophora obliterata, assembly GCA_963920525.1. NCBI lineage: Eukaryota > Metazoa > Arthropoda > Insecta > Diptera > Sciomyzidae > Dichetophora > Dichetophora obliterata. The sequence goes on along the minus strand of OY986439.1, from coordinate 83,601,754 downwards.
ACTTTTTTTTCATTTAGTTCAATTTTTTATAAATTTGAATACCAAATTGATAAAGTCATTTATCAACCCTGCTTTGTCCGCGTGAATAATTTGGTATCAATCGACACACATTTATTTTTTAAGTCATTAAAAGAATTTCTTCAAAATAACTCATTCAATTTGTTGCTGCATTTAATCAAATGGATAAGTTTCTTTTGAATAGAAGTAAAAATAAAGCATTTTTGATAAAATTGAATTGATTGGACAATTTGGTTCTGTTAGGGATTAAAAAAAGTTTTGTATCAATTTCATCAAGAATATTTCTTTGAGTGTACCCTTCGCAAGTGTAAGTTGCGATTAAAAAAATGCATTGCTCCGTATGTATTAATTTATAAACTCTCACATTCTACCAGTCTTAAGAAAAATGTTAGGAAGAAGCACAATAAAAAAAATTGTATAAAAAATATTCTTAGCATAAAATATGAAGACTGTCATTGGTTGGTGCTTCAATTTTTAATACTGATTTTAATGGTTTGTGATAACTAAAATAATAGAGATATATGTCCGTGATTTGCTATATTTGAGGATAAGAGCACAAAATATAATATTCACACAAGTAAATTTTATTACATAACATTATTATATAATTTTATTACATTTTACTTGAATTATTGTTATAAATGTTTTCAATTATTATAATGGAAATTTATAAGTGAATTTAATAGTTTATGGTATCTAAAAAAGCAAACGTCTATTAAAGATGTAATGTTTACGTTATATCTAGCAAATACTGCAATAATTGTTGTCCTTAGTCGTGTTGTACAAATATTTGGATAGCTTATCTGTCGTAAATCGCACTCGCGCTCGAAAAAAAAAGTCGAGTTAATAATTTGATTACTAATACAGGGTTGCCAATATTCGAAGCGCCCATCTGGCAACACTGTAACTTTCCGCAGTGATGCCAAATCGACTAATGACATACCGCGTTTGAAGCGTCATTCCAAGCAAATGTTTACAATGGAACAGTACACGCCACGCGAACGCTTTAAAATTGTTGAAGTTTACATTCAACAAAACAAGTCAATAGTGAAAACTCAACGTGCTTTCAAAAAATGAGCGAATTGGGCCGTTCTTTTTCGAAGATGATAATGGCCACAGAGTTACTGTCAATCAGGAGCGTTATCGCGATATGATAAACAATTTTTTCATGCCAATCGTTCGTCGAAAGCGTATCAGGCACTACTGGTTTCAACAAAACGGCGCGCCACCACACACAAGCCGCACTACAATCGATTTTTTGAAGCAATTGTTCCCTGGCCGTTTGATGTAAAAAAATGGTGATTTCGATTGGCCGCCAAGATCACCAGATTTAACGCCTCCAGACTTCTTTTTGTGGGGTTATTTGAAATCAAAGGTTTACGTCAACAAGCCAAAGACCCTAGAAGAGCTGAAAACCAACATCCGTCAAGAAATAACCGCCATTCCCATCGAAATGTTGAAGAAAACCATGGAAAATGCTGCAAAACGGGCACAATATGTCATAAAGGCCAATGGCGACCATTTACGAGATATCATATTCCAGAAATAATGTAAGCAAATCTACTTCAACCCAGTTAAATGATATTCATGACGAACAGATAAAAAATTGTGGTTTCTTTGATTTATTTAAAAATAAAATAGGCGCTTCGAATATTGGCAACCCTGTATTATTTTTTTCGAATTATAACTCAATGTGCCAAAACCATAAATAAACAAGCACATCCAAACTTTATAAAAATTCTTAAAGAAAGACATGTTGAAAGTCCATCGCAATTAATTTGACCTCTCAAAGTCATCACAATTTTTCCAATTTATTTTTAAAGTGGAAGTGTTCGAATTTTGTTGTGCCGACATTATTTGCCTTTTAACAGCCATTTGGCCTATTGAAAATTAAAAATAATATTAAGTTTTTTCAATAGAATTTCACGTAAAGTAAGGCTGTGTAAAAATATATTCGATAAAATACAAAATGAAGCGTGTAGCGAAGTAATTTCTTGTACTTTTTTAACTTAAAAAAAATGGTGATTCTATAAATTTTAATGAAATAATATTCATGCCATTTGCATTTTCATTAAAGTTAATTGCACGTAAAAATGCCTTTCCATTTAACTTAAAAACATCGAAATCGGTTAAGAATTAGCTAAATGGTGGCAATTCCTATGTAAGTAATGTTTGCTACCATACAAACGCTTCCATTTCATCAAAGCTTTTTACAAAGCCTTATTTAACGACAAATTCTATTTTAGGAGGAATTTTATTTTTCATTTCCTATACGCTAAATGGCTGTAAAAATGCAATTAATGTCGGCACAACAAATACGAACACTTTTAAGTTAAAGAACACATCTTTAAAAATAAGTTGAAAAAAATTGTGATAACCTTGAAAGGTCAAATCAAGTGCGATGGACTCTCAACATGTCCTTCTTTAAGAATTTTTATAAAGTTTGGATGTGCTTGTTTATTTATTATTATTATTAACTCGGCTTTTTTTTTTTTTGAGCGAGTGTATATTTATCAAAAAAGCATTGCTTAATTCATGTCTTAAATCGAAATTAATATCTACACCTAAAACAATTGTCATATTGTAATAATTTTCACCCAGTTCAATGGAACCTTCTCGCGTATAACATAAAAGTGATTTGTGAATAAATTTTATTATGTTTCAGATTTTGTTTTTTTTTTCTCCACTATACTTTATACACCTTTTTGCATTTGTTTTTAGTATATTTCGCTTAACAGACAGAATTTTTACGTTTTCTACATATGATCCAAATAAATGAGTATGATAATACACACACGAATCAAATTAAATAAGCATTTTAGATACCTTGCCGATGTCATGCCTGAGTTAATAAATTCAATTTATATGTTCAACGGGAATATATCAAGAATAGCGACAACTCTAATTTTTCATTTTTTTTGCAGATTATATGGATTTAGGCCTCATAACTCCAATTCTAAAAAATTGCAGTTCGCTAGCAATTGGCTTAGAAGTTATAGGCTTCCCAAGTTGAAAAAATGGCCTGCAAATCTTGCAATTTTTTTAAGTTTTTCAACAAAACCACACTTTATGGTTATCATGAAAAAGGTAATTAAAGTACCTATTCAACAAAGTATCAAACGTGAAAATCCATGCATGGCTTTTAAAGATATAAACATTTTTAGTGTAATGCTTTTGTAAAAGGGAAACCGCTAGTTTTTCAGACAACTTGTAAATATATGAATAGGTACACTCCGCGACAAAAAGATAGCTCATTGGAATTTTTTTAAATTTTATTGAAAGCGACTAAAATTAAAAATTTTTACAAATACAAAAAGTAATAAGTAATCAATTTTTAATTTTTATAAGTATTTAGTATTGAGTGGAGCCTCCATTTGTTTTTTACAACTTCAGTACCGCAATTAGGTAGTGATTAAAAATTTTTTGATGTTTTTTCTACACAGAAAAAAATATGAGGATACATTTTGTACTATTTGGTGTACATATGAATCCAAACCAAAAATGTTTTCAAAGTTATACCATCAAATCTTATAAATTTTTCCAGACTATTTTTCTCGTCAGACCAATCGAAACTGCAATATTTTTAAATTTCAAGATTTCGGGGAATATTTTACTTTCGAACCAGAATATATTTTGATTTACACATGATATCCATATAAACATTTAAAGTTTATTTAAATTTTTATAATATCGAGTGGTATAAAAATTATAAATTATTTGGAATAACAAACTTTATACCACACAAATGTTATAAAAAAGATTCAATTTAAATTAAAAATTTTTACTGTGTAGTTATCGCTTCCCACTTCACAATTATGCTACTTTTAAGATATTGAATGGTATTTTATTGCATCTTATTGGAATAAACTACCCTTGCAAGGTAACACCAACAGTTTTCAATAATGTTCAGGTCAGAGGATCGTGCGGGCCACTCCAATATTTCAATAGCCTGTTCTCGAAAGAAGTTTTTTAATATTCTTGCTGTATGTAGGGCAACATTTTTTTGGTTGAAATATTATTGAATTTTTAGTTAGTTTTGACCCACGATAAACTATTTCATTATCAATAAAATTAATATAATCTTGGCGATTCAAATCTTGGCGAGGAACAAACTTAATTTCAGTCCTTCCACAATGGCCAATTCCAGCCCATACCATTCCTCAGCTATCCCCGTGTTGACGACGACTTAAGATACGCTCTTTATTCCTCAAATTGTGGTAATAAAAAGACTTACCATTTGGACCGTCGAGATTAAATTTTTGTTCGTCAGTGATTAATTCACAGCGCCATAATTTTCGCCGCTTTAATTGATCTTCAGCAAACTTAAATCCCGCTGCTCGATGTTTCGCTGTAAGTGGCGATTTCTTTTGTAATTTTGTGAGTTTAATTGTAGTTGATTTTTTTTAAATCCTTTGCTCGTTGTGGACATGTGTTTTCACTCCAGCTGTTTCAGCAATTTTTATGGCAGTGAGGTTAAAATTTGATGCTACCCACAAAATGGCGCATTTATCTCTGCGTGTAACCACTTTTGGACATCTACTACTAAAGGCTTTAGCATAAGTTTTGAGGTTTTTTGATAAACTTGTAATAACTTTACGACTTTTATTTCATTCTTTACGATTTCACTGATTTTCAATATATTAAATGAAAATTTTAAGCAACTTGCGCTTCTTTACTGCTAAGCCGTTTTCCACGTCCCATTTTAATTTAATTTAAAGTACTTTTACTTAACCAACATGGCAACTTTACTTTAAAAACAAAACTTGTTTTTTTGTCGGACACTTACTGAACAGAATCCATTATAATGTGCTATCATTTTGTCGCAACATATTTTCATATTTTGTAAACTAACGGTAATTCTCTCAGAATGTTTAATCATTGTGTACTTAAAATACCTAGAAAGACCAACCACATGACTTATGACACCTAGAAAAATAGCTTTCAATGACATTCAATGTAAATTATTATTTGGGGAAATGTTCAAGTACTAACTTTTTGTCGCGTACTGTATATCTTAAAAATTTATGTATGAATTTTCATGTTTGATACCTCGTTGAATAGGAACTCGCATTACCCTTCTTTTTATACTCATAATGGAACACTAAAAAAACAAGCAAGACTTGTAGGCCATTTTTGCAACTTTGGAGGCCTATAACATCTAAACCAATTGCAAGCGGCCTGACATTTTTCCAGGTTTGGATTTAGAAGGTTAAAATCCTTATAATCAAAAAATATATTAAAAAAAAGAGTTGCCGCTATTCTTGAATTATACCGCCTTTTATGTATGTGCATACTTCCAGGCTAAACATTTTTCAGGACAGCATATGATTTAAAGCATTTTAACGGAGTATCGCTCTTGCGTTTTATGTTTTAATTTTGTGATCTGATGCAACCTAGCTTCAGATAATTCTCAACATTAAATAAACTTACAGCCCTATTCTGGCAAATTAACAAATTTGTAACCAGTATTTGAATATTTCTATGTGTTTTTTTGTAATTTTTTTATTTCAAAACAAAATGTGAAGCTCACAAATAAAAAAATTTTGATGAAAATTGTCAACTGCTTTTCAGTTATTGACAATTTCATTAAAAAATTTTGTTTTGAAAACAACAAACGCGTAGAAATATTAAAAATACTGGTTAACAATTTGTGAATTTGCCAGAATAGGGCTGTTAGTTATTTAACAAAGCATTGTGGATCAGTGGTTAGCGTGTATAACTATTTAACGAAGTGGTACGAGTTCAACATCACTGGATACAAATAAGTATTTTTAATATTATATTCTCTTGTCGTATCATTGCTCCAGTACACAAAAATATGACAAGAGCCGAAATGTTTTTCATGACAAAAATTTTTCGCGACGAGACTTTTATCCTCTATCAAATTTTATCCTCTATCAAATTGCCGCCTTAGAAGTTTTACTTCAAAGATTAGGTAAAAAAAATCAAATTTGTTGGAAATCTCAACGCCCTTAAGGCTTTCAAAATTCTAGATTTGGAAAACTTGTCTTAAGCAACATCGTTGGGTACAATTTTTTGCAAGTGGGACTTTTTATAACGCTTTCATTTCGATTTTTTGCGCTGAATAAAGTATAATTAAATATTTAGCTAATTGATTTTTTCCGATAAACTTTCAAGATTTTTCGGCTGATAACGTTGTAGTCTTAGATAACCTTTCAACATCATTGTTCTCAGTGTCCAAAACTCGGTTAAATGGTAGTTGAAAACTGGTTATGGAGACAACCAGCTCAAATACGTTTGGATAAATTTGGGCTCCTGATAAATTACTAGTTTCTTACATTGGATACGAAAAAGAGGAAGTTAATTTTTTGAAGAACTTGCTAAGCGAGTACCAATGGCTCAAACGTTAAGATGACAAATTGGGTTTTTTACAGTATGTGCTGTAAAATTGAGAAGGTTAGTCACAATACTATTTCATTATTTGGAAATATTAAGAATGGGAATAGGAACTATAAGGAAATATCCTCAGGTGTCACTTTCCGACTTGCTGATTTTTAGATTTGTGACAGAGGGCAAAAATCTGAGGGTGACGTATTTGTTATACGTATTTGGTAAGGCTGGTGAAGTAAATGCGAACTATCATTTTATAACCCTAAGCACCAGCAGGGAAAAGACATGGTTGAGACATGATTACTGCAATAATAATTTTTGTACTAAAATTATTGTATTATTTCTGCAAACAAAAATTTTTGCCTTAATAAAGTCATTATTTACTAATGGTGGTACCAAAAATAACATTATAGTTGAAATCATAACATCATTGAAATCGTCAACATACAATGATTGCCTCAACTATTAGTTGCAACAAAAATGTTGTAGTTCTGTCAATCATGATATATGTGAATATTATGATAGAGACAAACATACTAGAATTTTGAATGTTTGTCTGAACTATTCTTTGATTGTTGGCAAACAAAGCAGAACATAATCAAAAATCAAAAGAATTTATTGTGTCTGAACAGTTTGCAGGAAAAACTTTTACTTCATTCAGACACAATAAGTTTTATCTATTCCTGGCTATGTGCCGTTTCGTTTGTCAACTGTTCAATTATTGTGTTTTGTTTTAAATCGCCTTATTCTAAAAACAGCACGCAGAAAAGTGATATTTTCGACTTTAATTGTAGCAAACATATTTACCGTAAATGTATTTCGCAATTCTGACCATATTTTGTTTATCACAAATTTTGCTATTTTTGTGACAATGCATTTAATGTACCATGTTTATGAATGGCATTAGTCAGGCGAGCTGTAGCAGCGGCTGTGGCTTACTGGTAGTGTGCGTGGCTCGTAAGCGAAAAAGCCGTGGCTCAAACCCCAGCTCAGACAGAAAATTTTATCAAAAAGATTGTTCAATTGAATTAATATTTCTGTTCAGCCCAGACAATGGCAAACCTCTGGAGATATCTTAACTAATAGCTTTGGAAGTTGGAGTGCATGAAAATAAAAAAAAATATAATTATTGTTTCAATAATATTCTGCATCCAATAAATATTCATAATATAGTTGTTGCCAATAAGAGAATAATGGTTGTTTCCATACTTTTTTTGTGTTGCTACAAAAAAGTTCCTTTTCTAAATAAAGTTGTTATAATAATTTTATCATGATTAAAGAAAATATTAAATGTTTAAGAACATGCTAGCAACAATCATAATCCAAATCATTCATTTATTTATTTCAGTCTAAGGATTTTACAATTTTACAGACTATAAGGATATTTGATCTTAAAACTAATTAAAAATAGTGAACAGTATTAGTCTAAATTGGTGCTCAGACACATTAAATTTTAACATATTAGAAAGACTGTTGCACAAGTGCATGCATCTAGCTATTGGTTCATTATTAGCATAATTGGTCCTATGGAGATTTTCTTCAAACATACGAATGCGCCTCAAATCCATTGGTGCATTATAAATTTGAAAAAGATTTGACAGTTCAATGCAGTTAATTTTACCAGAAAATATGTTATACACAAATAAAAGAGATAAAACCGATCTTCTGTCTTTAAGGGATTGCAATCCAAGGAATTTACGACGAGCCTCATATGTGGGAAGACCATCAGGCCAGTAAAGCTTTTTAAGTGCATATTTACTCATTAGTTTTTGAACTCTCTCTATTCGGTTTGATTCAATAATATAACACGGGTTCCAAACAATCGAACAATATTCGATTATACTTCGAACCAAAGAAACATATAACGATTTTATAGTTAACGGATCTTTAAAAATTTTAGTATGCCTTTTGATAAATCCAAACATTGAATATGACTTAGATATAATATAATCATAATGGCTTTTAAAATTTAGCTGAGTATCAAAAATAACCCCCAAATCCTTTATCTCAACTTTGCGCTCCAAAATACAATTATTCAATGTATAATTGAACAAAACGCTATTAGTACATTTAGTATAAGAAACTATACAACATTATTTGATATTCAAGAACAATTTATTTGACAGACACCAACTATGCAATGCGGAGAGATCACTTTGGAGACATATGCAGTCAGACTCGTTCGAAATTTTAAGAAATAGTTTGACATCATCAGCGTACAAGAGACATCTAGCAAAATTTAAGTGTTTTGGTAAATCATTAATAAAAATCAAAAAAAGAAGAGGACCGCAATGGCTACCTTGTGGAACTCCTGACAAAGCATCAATTGCAACGTCCGCAATAGTTGACCCAATTTTTACATAAAGCTTTCTATCTGTCAGATAACTTTTAAAAAAAGCAATTAAAGTATCCGACAAACCGAACTTTTTTAATTTGCTTAGAAGAATAAAGTGATCAACTTTATCAAATGCCTTAGAAAAGTCAGTGTAGATGATATCTAACTGACTACCGTTCTCCATTGCATTAATAATGTTTTTCGAAATAAGCAGTAAATTTGAACATGTTGATCTCCCAAGAAAAAACCCATGTTGAAATTCAGAGATGGCACACTTCACATGCTCGAATAATTTGATTTTTAATATATGATCAAACAATTTGGCTATTGTGCATTGTTTCACAATGGCCCTGTAATTATTTACATCACAACGATTTCCAGTTTTAAAAATCGGAACGACCAAGCAAATTTTCCATAAATCTAAAAACATGCCTTTTTTAATACATAGATTAAAAATGAAAGCTAAAGGTACAGCAATATTTTCTGCACAAAGTTTAAAAAACATTGGCGGGAAATCCCCATGTTCAAATGTAAAGCTAGGTTTAAGATGATTAATTGCTAAAACTACGTCTTCTACACTTATATTAAAGACATCCAAAAAATCCATATTTAGGTTTTCAAAATTGAGATAATTTAGATTTGTTGATGATCTATGATTCTCATACACATTTTGGAAATATTTAGAGAAAAGAAAGGCTGATTCTAGAGCATTATTAGATTTTAAACCATCAAATTCCATACTGGTTGGATACCCACTGGTTTTTTTTTTAGAATTTAAGTACTCCCAAAAATACTTTGGATTTGATTTTAAATTACTTTCTACATTTAAAACATACGTTTTAAAAAGGAAATTATGAAGGCAATCAAATTCATTCCTTAATCGAGTAAAATGTAATTGATCTGCTAAGCAATTAGTGTTTTTGAATTTTTTAGCAGCTTTGTTTTTAAGATTTTTTAACTTTGCTAATCTCGAGTTAAACCAAGGTGGTTTATTTCTTACGTATTTACTTTTTTTAGGAACAAACAGAGAAGAAGCAAACAAAAGTTTAGAGCAAAAACTTTGATATGCGAGAGACGGACTATCCATATAATATAAAAATGCCCAATCAACAGAGCTTAAGTATTCATTAATAGCTGTAAAGTTACCTTTTGCAAAATTTAATTGGATTAAAGAGTCATTATAAGTTGAATCAAACTTGTAAAACCCGAGTTCAATAAATAATGCATTATGATGAATGCTGTTATTAACTATGGGTGCCAGGTTTTCTTTGCAAACCACTTTTAGATCGTTACTGACAAAAACTAAATCTAGATTTCTATTTAAGCCATTCTTAGTCGAATTTATCTGTTGAAAATTATTAGAAAAAAATAGCTCATCACTAAATTTTCATTATCAGACTGCAAATTAAATGGAAAAAGATTATTATCATCAAATACCCAAGATATTTTACCTAAATTAAAATCACCCATATCTACAATATTGTGATTTGAGCTAAAGCTATCGGCTAGAAAGTTGATGTTATCAATATGCTTTTGATAAACTTCTGTTATGCTATTTGGTGGAATGTACGATAAGAAAAAATAAATAATATCTTGATTTGAAAAACTTATTTCTACACAAATCTGTTCAATAGTTCCATCAACATTAGGAAGTTTTATTAATTTACTATGCAGCTTATTGCACACTGCCAATAATACTCCTCCTCCTCTTGCTCGGCCAGTAGATAAACTGCAGCGGTCAAATCATACTATGATCCTCTTAAAACATGGTTGTTGCAACTATGTTTTTTCTCTGCGTGCATCGATTGAATATGTAAAACAAAATACACCTTAGATTTTTGCCCTCTATCATATATCAAAAAATCATCTTAATCCTTGGAAGATTTCATTAACTCCTTAAACCATGTTTGTTAACATTGGATAGAAAATTTAAAAAGTTTCCGCTCGTATTAAATAAGTATCTTAGGCATGTAATATAAAATTGATAAAATTTATCAAAAAATTATTGTAAATAGTATTTTGCTTAAGCTTACATGAGGAGGTAAAAGGCATAGCAGTCCCAGCCACTCCTCCCAAGAACGATGGAGATATGTGATCAAATAAGCTTTGTAAGATTACATTTTTCATATAATTTTCTTTCATTGTTTAAAGTTATTTACAAAAACTTCTATTTAAGGTAATATTACAGTGTGTAGCTATAAAAAAACAACTTTTTTATTAATTTTTTAACCGAGTATAATTAATTTTAATGATTCAAATTTTTTGCATAATGAAGAATTATTCATGAGGAAATAAAAAAAAAGTATTTTTGTCTTTATAGGGTATGTTAATTTTCTAAAGGGCCTTGAAGTTAGCGTATTTAAAAAATTCTTGCAATTGGCTTCTTGTCTCCAGCATTTACAAAGCGTCTAAAAGTAAAAATAGAAGTGTATTCTTTATTTAAGGGTTGTAGTTGAGCACTCAACCTACGCAAATAAAATAAATAAAAAATAAAAAAATGGCATGCGTTGAAAAAAAATTACAAAAACCCCCTTTTTGCCAAAACTTTCAGCCATGCAAAAAAAAATATAAAAGTTTTTTGGTTTTTTTTATAGGTCTAGTGCTTAACAGAGTTTATAAGGATGACAATGAATCAAGATTCATCGAAATCGATCAGGTAGAACTCCAGATATCTTAGAAGCCAATTCGAAAAACGCGCTTAAAGATTTAAATGTTCATGAATATTACGCGACATTTGATATCTATTTGATATTTTTTTCTAAAATTTTGTATACGTATTCTTATGACCTTACAGAACTATATTCTAACGGAAATAGAAATTTTTACACACTGTAATAGTCTCAAGTCGAACCCCCAAAAACCATATATAATTTAAAAGAACAACAAAAACTTTAATGCCAATTAAAGGAAAAACAAGATTTATTTGTTGTTTTTTTTCTGTTTTTTTTTTTTTTTTGGTAAAATTTTCTCCAATGCGGTTTGGGCAATTTCGACTTTCAGCTAAAGGTTGTCTTTTAAAGAGTTTAAATCATTACAAAATACAGTAATGTATTTTTATTATCAATGAAACGAGCTTTATTGGATAGAAAATTTTATGACATTAATGTCTAAATATGACTTCGGCCATGTGGCTGCCACGGCTGGCGCGTACAAGGCGGAATCTGGAACACCAATTTTCACAAACTTTAAGACAAGTGACTTTACATAACCCCAAAGAAAATAATCCAATGGGGTTAAATCACACGATCTTGGGGCCAATTAATTGGGCCATTTCGTGAAATTATTTTTTCGTTAAAAGTTTCCTTGAGTAAATAAATTGTAGCGCCCGCTGTGTGGCATGTGGTTCCATATGGTTAGAACCACATATCAGCAAGATTAATGCCAGCTTATTGAGGTACGAAAAAACTTCGAATCATGTTCCTATACCGTTCACTATTGACAGTAACATTCTGACCATCATCGTTTTTGAAGACATATGGGCCAATGACTCCGCCAGCCCGTAAAGCGCACCAAACAGTAATTTCTTGTGGATGGAATGGTGTTTCGACAAAAGCTTGTGGATTCTCCTCACTCCAAATACGACAATTCTGTTTATTTACGTATCCATTCAACCAAAAATGGGCTTCATCGGAAAATAAAATTTTCCATGGAAATTCAAATCAGAATCAATTTGTGCTTCAGCCCATTCGCCGAATTGGTGGCGCATACGATGCTCGTTTGGCTTTAATTCCTGTACAAGTTGAATCTTCAAAGGTTTTAAGCCAAGATCTTTTCGTAAAATGTTCCATAAAATGGAAGGACACAACCCCAGTTGCTGAGAACGGCGACGAATTGATTGATTAGAATCATCTTCAATGCTTTCCTGTACAGCGGCTAAAGATTCTTCAGTGCGCACTCACGGCGTCTCACGGGATGCACATTATAAGTAACAGTAAATGTGGTCTGAAAACGATCTATTGTTCTTCAAATTAGCAGCTCTAAATGATATTATGTACGCCAAAAAATGGACGAAGTGCACGATAAGTTTGACGAACAGAACCATTATTTTTATTAAAAATTGTCACAATTTGCACACGTTACTCTGGTGTAAGTCGATTCATAATGAAATGTCTAAGCAAACTAAAAAAAGCAACTATCAGCTGTTAAATGGATAGTCAAATAAAGTAGTGATGTCAACTCAAAGTTGTATCACTCTATAAAAAAAAAATCACTCTTTTGTTCAAAAACTATAGTAAAAACTTTTCGCAAAAGTCAAAAATTAAGAGTTTGAAATTTATTTGTTTTTAAGTTATTAAATTTACTTTTCTGACTCTTTCCAAAAACTTATCAAATTTTGCTAAACTTTTCATCTAAGCTTCATTGAGTTCTTATATCCAATTAGCAAACATCAAAAGATTTAAATTTTGATGGCCTAAAAAATTTCTTTAAAGATCAGAGGAAAATCAAAAGTTGCTCATTGCAATAATCTTTCGAGCGTTTTTTTAAACATAATGAAAAAACCACTCTTTCAAGAAATATATAAAGATATTTAAACAACTTTTGTCTACCACATCCTTGAAGTGAATGCCGTCTTATTTTAAGAAAAATAAAAAGTTATCCATCTTATCATCAGATAGATGTTAAAACTTTTTTAAAATATGCGTTAAAAATCAGGGAGCTCAGTAACTCGACCACTCAATGCAACGATTTCCTGTTGGTAATGATTTACCCACCCGTATACCCATTACCACAATAACAAATAGCGAGCTACCAGCTCTTATCTGATTTAAATAATTACCCACCCAAGCTACTGAAATATGTTTATAGATAAAATGTTTGGGTTTTTTTTCTCTTTTAAACTTTTTTCGCAGCAACCATGAGTATGGTAAGAAAAACCATCCAAGCAACAACCAATTAATTAATCCACTAATTGGAATAACTTATGCGTTTGCTAAATAATTAAATTTAAAGCAGCAGACTAGACAAAGTAGAAGCTACTGGTGATGGTGCTGCTGCTGTTGCTGATGATGATGATGGAATGCTAAATTTTGAGGCATTTTGAAGCACCAACTGTTAGCGGCAAAAAGTGGATGGGAGTTTGTTGCTGCTGGTGCTACTCTTGAGAAAAAAATATCTCAGAAGTTGCTCCTTTTGAGAGAGGAAAAAAGTCAAGATAAATAGATAGAGTTGTGTTATGCGTATAGATAAATTAGTGTCGAAATAGCGTGCGTAACTTAAGTCGTTTAAAGAATCTTCTTCTTTTATGTTTTCTCATCTGTTTCTTCCTTCTCAGAAGTTTTTGCTACACTGCAAGCATACATAGCATGAGCTCGAGCATGAGGGCAAATAATTTAGCAAGATAAACAAACATATTTCGAGGTAAAATACATATTTGTGCTTGTTAAGCATAAGAAAATAAGATGAATTTGCACAAAGTATTTGCATAAGCTTCAAGTAAGTATAACTGGTTCTATTTGTGAGCGAAATCTTGAACGTTGACTGTGAGTAAGCCAAATGATAAGCATAACTTTTCAAAAGTATTTTTTACTGGTGGCATTTAACCGCATAAGTACTAGAATATTTTTTGATATGAATATTTTAAGATTTTTTTTAGAACGGGTTGACATCTTGTTAGTGAAAATTATGCCATAAAATTACTCATATAAAATTAATAATTTATAAAAATACTACTGCCTGTGGGCGAAATTCGACCGACTGTCTGTAAAGTAGCGAAATAACAGTTGTTTTTTTTTTGCATAATTAGGGATATTCCTTAATATACGCCACATGTTTTTGAGGTCCCCTTCTTGACCTTCTTCCCTAATGTAAAACATTGTCACAAAATCTTAACCCCCGCCCCACGTGGTCACGTCACATTTTAGGCTTTTTCTTAGATTTTATCAATTTGATATGAAAAAATTAAAGTTAACGTAATATTTATTATGGCTTCTGACATATCACATATTATGCTAAAACTTAAAAGCAATTCAACTTCCAACATTCAAATAACCAGATTGAACTTTTCCGAAAAACCGTAAAATATATTGAAAAAAAATTAAAAAATTTAAAAAAAAAATTTTTGTGTGACGAAAAGCACCCTCGAAAGCCCCCTCCCTACTCTATTTTAAGTTTCGTCACAAATGTTGACACCCCATACAATACCACATTTGGATATGAATGTCCAATATGGACAACACCTACTTAAGTATTAGCAACGAATTTGCTTTCAAAACTTTTGTACTAAATATTGAATAAAATATTGGTACACAAATATTTTTTGTGACGTAACGCACGACCGAAAAAATTCGTTCTAAGAAACAAAAAAGATTTTTGGAGAAAATAAACTAAGAAAAGGCTACAAAATATGCAGGCGAGCAAAGCCGTTGTAATATGGGACGCCCTAAGAGTGCACGATTTAAATTTTGAGGCATTTTTTAAAAATTTTTGGTGACTTATGCTGTAAGTATAAGATTCATGTAATTTTTTGCATTATGATTTTTTTTACCAAATTAATGAAAAAGCTACAACAGCCACTCAGCTCTGTTGAAGCTTTGGCTTTATTTTACTCTGACAGCAACGCTGTTTAGGCTTGCCAACTCATTTTTTGGTTTTCCACGCAGTGGTTTTTAAAATTCCCCGACTTTTCACCAAATTCGCTTCAAAGAAAAAAAAAACATTTGCGTCGATGGACACACGAGAGAAACGAAGCATTTCGCAGTTTCATAGATTTGATAATTTAATGGTCTTTTTTAATAATATAATTTTTAAATACAAAAATTGTATACACTAAAAAATACACTAATATTCTAACTTAACTAAAAAATACACGTTAATATTCATACCAGTAAATTTTATAACAATATATTATTATTTTATTTTATTGCATGTTAAATTATTTTGCATTATTTTTCTAAATGTTTTCAATTGTTATTGTGGTAATTTCTTATATATCTAAAAAAATGTTTTCAAATTACTTACAAGCGAAATATTCTTAATGAAGCAAATTAAGCGACAATTTTTTAACAACTGAAATGGTCGAATGGATAAGAAGATGCACTTACACTCACGCGGCAGAGGTTCAAGTCTCCGGATATTGGCAATTTTTCAATTTAATTTAATGTTAATAATAATTATAATAATAATATTTAGAGTCTTCCAGAGTCCAATATTTATTCCAAATTTTAGAGTCCAGGGATAAATGGTAGATAATTTCCTATTTTCCGAGAAAATTTTTCTCGTAGTTATAGCCGATACTTAATAAACTTTAGAAAATTTCTTACTTTAAGAGAAATTGTTTCTCTTAGTTATAGCCGATGATAAATAAACGTTAGAAAAACTTATTCAAATGTAATAAGATACAATTGCGCTAAGTTTCTTCAATTTAGCAAAATAGGTCGTAAATGATTGGCCAATAATTTTCCTAAACTATTTCACACTTCTGCTGCAATTAACCGAAAAATATATGCTTCAGTTCTAGAAAATCAGCCATGGCGCGAAATGAAACCCGATTTTCTATCGATTGGGAGCTATTTTTCTAGATTTTCTGGAAATTTTTTCCAAGCGAATATTTATCGAAAAGGTATTTTTTAAGTGTCTGTGATATTCATGTCTTAATTCGCAATAAAAATATACACCTAAAACAATTGGTATCTTGTGATAATTTTACCCACTTTAATGAAAATTGCCCGTGTATAGCATAAAAGTGATCTTTAAGTATGTGCATTAGGGCGTATCGAAAGATTTAGATAGTATTCTAAGAGGTTGTCAAGATCATCCAAAAAAATTTTAGAAAAAAATTATGTCTTCCTCTTCCGCAAGGACAAAATTGTTTTTTGAGAAAAACAGTAAAAAATAACGATTTAAAAATGCTTGAATTTTGGTAAGAAAAACTGCATATATCTTAAAGTGAAAGTCAAAATAGACTTTATCTGACACTATTCTGACACAAACGATGGTACTTTTGGTTTTACCCACAGTGTCCTGTGTGAAGGATATTTTAATATAAAGGTACGCTCGAGATAGCACAGAACTTTTGATTGTATTCTAATTGTCTAAATTTTGGTGATATTGAATACAGTGTCAACGGTTATCTCAAGCTTGGCGAATTAATAATTTTAATATTTTTCGCATATCACTGGCTCAAAAAAGCTTTCGAAAATAATTTTCTCAATTCATATTCTTCAAATATTTTTGAACGAAACTTTGTCTTAAAACATTTTTTTTAAAATAGCTGAAAAAGATCACGATTTTTTTTCCTATTTTGATATTAAAAAAAAAGTACTTCAAGTATTAAATGTGACAATTTGGGTCATATCTTCTTTTTGGTTATTATTTCATTATAACACTTCTTAACATACAATTGTTAAGTCAATTGAGACCCATCGAATGGCTAACTCAGAAACTCTAAATTTAAGTATAACACTTTTGTCAATGCTCAGTTCAGGTGTTCCAATGAAATAATAAAATTCATGCTAGGAAGGAAAATTTTTTTAAAAACCGAAATAGGAAAAAATAGTGGTTTTGACCTGGTATTGTAAAATGATACTCTTGAAGAAGGTGTTGTTTAGAAATATTTGAAGATTGTAAATTAAAAAAATTATCTTCTGTACCACTTCTGGTGCCTGAGATATAAAACCTTATATTTATTTTTTTTTTAAAGTTAAAAAATTGCATTCAAATATACATTTTTCAAAAACAAGAAAATGCAAATTATTAAGCAATTTATATGCTAAATTTACCAAAAACGTTTGCATCATAATCTATATCACCAATATTAAGACAACCAGATAACAATCAAAAGTTCTGTACTAGTCTCGAGTGTACCTTTAGATTCGAATATCCTTCGCAAAGGGGAAAGATGCACCTTCCTTTTTTTTCCTAAAATTTTTTTTGGGAGATCTTGACCACCCTATGCAACTTTTGAGACCTCTTATAATGTGAATTTTGAAAACAAATTGCAGTTCGATACGCCCTAATGTGCATACTTTCAGGCTGAACATTTTTGAGGAGAGTGTGAAAGCACTCTTTCACAGAAATAATTACAGTTTGAGTGATATAGTTACGGGGCCGTATGCTTTCCTTTTATGTATTAAGAATGTGATCTTGTGCAACATAGCTTCATTTAATACTCAAGATTAAATAAACCAACGTACGCAATAAAAGTTATTGGATCAGTGGATACAGTGTAGAATTATTAATCGAAAGGGTATGAGTGTGATTCTCACTGCTTACTGCTTAGAAAAAATATTTTAAAAATGATCTCTTGTCGTTTAATGGTTTCAAAGTAACAACAATTCTATGATAAAGGTGTATGAAAAAAGTGTAGTTTTTTAAATTTCACTTAAGCAAATCAAGAAACGTGGCGTAAACAGCTTCGCTTCAAAAACTTAAATGAATTTATTTATAGATTGGTTTTTAATGCAACATAACAAAAAATAATGTAAGTCTTTTATAAAAAAAAAATAATTTTGATAAGAAATAACACGTTAAAAATTACAAAACAACACTTTCAAAGAAGGAAATGTGTTTTAGATTCACAATTAAAAGTTTTGAAGCTTCTTTGGCCAGATTCTAAAGTATGCTAAGTCGACTTAGCACATTTATGATATTATTGAAATGTAAATCCTTGAGAAAAATTTTTTCTACAATTGTACAATATGTTCACAGTTAAAAGCGAAAAGGTCTTAAAATTATAACAAAAATGTATTATTAAAATTAATTTGGAAAGAAGGATTTTTTGCTAATGTAAAACAAATTTTAGTATATAAACATTATTGTATCGCAAATTTTAATATAAAATCAAATTCCCCAAAAATATTAAATAAAATATTAAAGTCTCCGAAAATAATCATTAAGCATTAGATTAATTATTACATTCCCTGCATATTTGAGGGCATTCCCCGATTCCTTGATCGGCTTAAAATTCCCTGCGCAATTAGGTAATTCCTTACCAGTTGGCATTCCTGACGCTGTTCAACAGAGCTGTGTGACTTTGTATATAGTTGTTGCTGTTTTTTTTAAATCTCTATGTGCAAAAGGTGTTTTTAATTTCAAATTTTTACCTATCTTTATGAAAAAACATTCGAATACAAATTATATTGTGCACTTGCTATGAACCAGAGCTTTGAAATAATATAAGTTTCATTCGAATGTGTTATCTTTAAGATGGTTAGAAGGGGGATAAAGTTTTAATACACTGATTTTTTTTTATATATTTTAGTGGTAGCTGTAGCCGAGTGGGTAGAGTACGTGGCCCCTAAAGCTAAAGAACCACGGTAGCCCTTTTTCAATTCACACCTCAGACAGAATGTTTTTTCAATTGAATTAATTTTTCTGTTCGGTCGTCACCTCTCTGCAGATAATACCAAGCCCTAGAGAGTAAAAAAACTGCCATGTAAAGCTTTTGAGAACATTAGCCGTTCGGAGTCGGCATTAAACTCGTGGGTCAAGTTCTCGATCATTTGTGTTCAAACATTTAATAACACAAACAACAAAATTGATAATATGTTTTTATACCTCTTTCATACCCACAGTCCCCTTAGATATATTTTTAAGATAAATTTAAAATTAATATATTAATAATTTTCCATTATTCGGGAGCTCAGAATCTCGGCCTTGTTTTAAGTACTATAAAACCCGGAGAAAGTTGATGTGAATGGTTCTGAAAAACAACTTCAATATGTAAATCATACAATCATAAATCATAAAAATAAAAAATTATAACAGAGGCTAAACAAGGGTCGAACAGTGGTCGTTTTGACACAGTCTCAAATGTTTTTGCAACGAAATGCTTGTCTCGATTGAATGACTGAATGTTCCACTTTGATTAAAATCATTTCGAGCCAAGTTGGCTGAGCGGTCCGTTTAATACGGAGAGGTTGCAAGACTGATTTCTGGAAAATACAACCTCTTAGTATTTTTTTTTTATTGTTAAAAAAACCTGTTGCGTTGAGATTTAACTATTGTTGTTTTTATATAAAGAGTGATTTTATTTTGAATATTATCGTTGTGATAAATAGTAAAATTAATGCATTAAATTAACTGAAACTTTATTCACACTTAGTTCCATAAAACTTCGCACCCTCACGCTGTCTTCAAATTGGTACTCGAACTCATTTCCACAGAGCTATTCGTAGTGTTGAAACTCTGAAGCGAAACGTAAAATTTATGAATTGCAATTTGTTCACTCAAGCTTAGTTTTTATTTAAATCAAACAACACAAAATACATAATCTGCGATACAATTGGGGTTGTCAGACGTACTTGTTAAGCAGTAGCTAAATATTCTGATTTTTAAATACAAGGATTCTAATCTAATGCTTTTAAAGAATTGTGAACAAGCACTGATTTTTTAATGCACTGTTTGTGACATATATTAATGCATTGTTTCTTGTGTTAAATATATATTTACTGTTTTCCTTTTTAGAAAAACACTGATTCTTTGCACTGATTCTGCGGTTCTTATGCAGAACTGGCACTCTGTTATGCTGTCAATATCAGCCATACCAACTAAGAATAGATTTTACATCACCGAGTAAGCTTCTTATATTATTTTTAGACTGTTTGATCCTTATTCGACCCTTGTTCGGCTGATTATATTTTTATTCAGGATTTGAAACTTGTTTATTACAAAATTATTAATATCCCTCTTTTAAGATAAACGAAAAGTATTTTCGCACAACGGTAACACAAGCAATTGTTTGAGTATGTAACAAAGCTCAGAAAAAGCTCAAGAAAGTTTTTGATGGTAAAAGCCTTACTGATCACTTATGGTATTAATTTCGTGCATAAAAAAATTATTTAAGAGCTATTTTTGTTGAAATAATGAGGATTAATATGTATTGCAACTAAAAAATAATTTTGTTCTCCGAAAACAGAGTATTTAGAGTTTAGCAACATTTTTTTATATAAACCATCCTCACTTAACTATAACAAAATAAAATCCCACCCAAATCAGTTGAGGCGTTTTTTTTACCAAATAGAACTTAAATAAGAATCAACATCTACTTTAAAGAGCTTTTATGTGCAAAAATGCACCACAAAGCTAGTGAATTGTGTGCAAGTTAGTTGAGAAGTATAATATTTAAATAATAAATCTAAATTAACACATAACAAATATATCAAAATAATTATTTTATGAATTGAAGAAGTTAGACTTTCCGAAATGCTGCCATTTTATTGACCCTTCCCCTTTCAACTATATGAGAGTTAAGCACAGCGCTTTTGAAATGACAATAAAATAAAAATGTTACGGCAAAGTTAACCAAAGTGTCTGCTTGATTTAGTATTCCATTATTTAACACTTGCCATATTCTGACTGCAGTTTTTGTTGCGCATAATAAAAATTAAAAAAAGAAAATAAAACAACAACGGATAAACTGCAGATTGAGTGATTGAAATGTTCAGAAATTCAGCTGCAACAATTAACGTGGACTGAACAATAATGTATTTTTGTTGTTTTGTGTGCTTGTAAGCTGTTGGTTTGCCACCAGCATAAAGTTTACCTTAAAAAACGTGTAATTTTTTATACAGGGTGATATAATATCTAGCTTTAAAAACTTTTTTAAAATATTTACTGACATTATTTTAGCTAAACAACATATGTTTATGTTTTAATTAAGTTTGAAGGCTGCATTTGAAATCTAAAATGTGTAAAAGATTAATAATTATTCAGCATTACTTGCTCGACCCTTTAGATTAATGCATTTGTTAAAATCATTGCCCGTTGCATATATAAATACTTCAAAAGTCACAATTTTTGTGCACACTCTCTCTCAATTTTTTTTACCACTTTTCGAATGTCAATGCGGAAAGCTTTTTCAATGCGAAAATGGAATGAATTAAAATGTTGCTACGTAAGCAAGCAAAAATTTAAAGAAAACAAGAAAAATACACAATTGTTACAATTTTTGTCCTGCCAACAGTAGTTATTGATATGTGCACAAATACATATTGGATAATATTTCATCACGAAGTGCATCATGAAGTTTCTTCAATCATGTTGCTGATGTTCCAATACAGCGGCTTACAAGCAACAACAAAGACACGACAGCATACAGAACAAACAAACAAAAAATAAAATTAAATACAGCGATATACATGTTAATACAAACAAACAAATATGTGTGGATATGCACACATGCATATATCTACATCCTGTACACAAACAAAGATTGCAAATATTTACACTCTTTTTACAATTCGTTATTATTTGCTCAATCAATGTTCGTTCTCTTGAATTGAATTAATTAAAATTTAATTAATGAGAAAGAATGATACGTGTGAGTTGAAAGACTGCTGCTGTACTCGTATTAAAGGTCGAGTTATTGTTTTCTGTATTATTAATTCATTGAGTGAATGCGGATTCGTAAATAATAATTGAAAAAAATTTTTATTTTTTATGTAACACTATTATTGTGCCGTAACACTTATGGAAATATTTGAAAGGTTGAATAAATTTCGATCAATTTGCAAGTTTTGTTAGAAAAAAAACTGGAAATTAAATTAAACTTAATGCACAAGAGCTAGATTAGACAAAGGCAAATCAGAGCTAAGCATCATCATCAAAACTTCTTATTAATACTAAAGTTAATTTCAGAATGCTGATTTTAATCATTTACTCATAATCATAATCAGTATACATAAAAAAAAATATATAAATGGCCAGTGCTTCTTGATTGGGCAGAATATTCTTTTATTTTTTTAAGGGGGCAGCATGGTACTTTCAGGTATATTTTAAAAATTATTTTGAATCTAAAAATTTATTTTGACAACCTGCTAATTTTCTTGAAGAGAGTACATATTCTAGCATACAAAAATTATTTTTTTTTTATTTTTTTAAGTAGATTTGGCGAATATAAGGGGAAAACTGTTTTTTTATTTATTTATTATGACATGATTTCTCAGCTCTGACACGTCTGATACAAAAAACTAAAATTTTTTATAAAAATATAAGGTACTTGCTATGTCCAGTAGAAGAATCAAGTGTTTTGAGCAGAAAAAACAAAATGGTGGAGTTTTTACTTTTTTTGATTCATATATATTGGGGAAGGAAGTTTTAGGTATTAACAGAATTGTAAATATATTTATTTTGAAAGTGGTGTAAGTCCATCTCAGGTTGAAACTATTTTTAACCGAATACATTTATGGCAAATAGGTACTATTGCAGTGTGTAAAAGATTAAAAATCAATTCGTTCGAACGTCTTTAGAATACGTATATAAAAATTAAGAAAAAAATATCAAATATAAAAAGTTATAACATATATTATATTCGTATGTCGCGTGATATTCAAGAACCTTTAAAGTTTTAATAGCTTTTTTTCTCGAAACAATGTTCTTCAAAACGGTTTCTAAGATATCTGGAGTTCTACCTGATCGATTTCAATGAATCTTGATTCAAAACCAAAAAGCTTTTACTTTTTTTTTTGTATGGCTGAAAGTTTCGCCAAAAAAATGGGTTTCTGTAAATTTTTTTCACCGCATGTCATTTTTTATTTTTTTTATTATTTTTTTATTTGCGTAGGTTGTTAAGTGCTCAACTACAACCCTTAACTTAAGAATGCACTTTGATTTGGTACATTCAAGCGCTTTGTAAGTGCTGGAGATGAGAAGAAAATTGCAACAATTTTTTAAACACGCTAACTTCAACGCCCTTTAGAAAATTAACAACAACTACAAAGGAAAAAAATATTTAATTAATTTTTATGATCTATTGAATAATTACATGAATTAAGATTGTGAGCTTTAGATCAAGTGAGTTTTCAAGAAGACAACAACAACAACAACAACTCTGTATATAGTCAATCACTTAGCTGACTAGACAGTCTGTTTCGGAAATCGCTACATATTCCTCATCAGTAGTCTTTGAGTGATTAAGCTGTGATCAACTCACTGTTTAAACTAGCATATGAATGTACAGATCCTCTAATTCATTCTTATGAATTGTATGGCTGCCAATCACATGACACCTCAAAGCAGGAGGCCATTTTTAGATCACCGCCATAAACTCTATCAAGGGTTGGCATCTGTTCTAGTTGCTTCTTCATTTATTTCAATATTCATTGGATTATTTCAATATTCATTGGTGTTCGATTGTTTGTCGAAATGCACCATAGAAATGAAACGAGTTTTTGCTTCACCAGAAGCTAAAAAAATATTTTTTTATTTCCCCATGAACAATTGTTCATTATGAAAAACAATTTAATTATTTAAATGAATATTACTAGGTGAAAAAATTAATAAAAAGGTTTCATTTTTAAAGCTACACACTGTAATAGTATCTTAACATAAAAAGAATAAGTATACTATAGTTGCAAACTTTTAAATATCTCGCAATAACAAAAAATGGACTTGTCCAAATTTCAAAATAATAATTTGAATTCATGATAGTTCACGATAATTCATTAATTTTGAAAGTGAGGCAAGTCCATTTAGGTATAATAAAACCTTAGTTTTGTATTGCCAGTATTATTAACACTATTAAATAATAAACTTGCATTATCTAGCACCACAAAGTACAAAAAATATGTGTACTAGTGCCAGTATTTTTAAATTTATTAAAATGCAAACCTTTAAATATCTCGCAATAACAAAAAATGGACTCGCCCCACTTTAAAAATTAATGGCTCATATGTACAGTAAGGTGTACCGAACTAAAATCTTTATTTAGTTTCACACTCACTCCCAAAAATATTTTAGGAAAAAATGGTGTCCTCCTCTCCTGCAAGAACTAAGGTATTTTTTGAGAAAAACAGTACAAAATAACGATATCAAAAGGCCTCGATTTTTGTAAGAAAAACTACATGTGTCTTAAAGCAAAAGTAAGTGAAAATTTTACCTAACAATATCTTACCAAACACAATAGCACTCCTTATTTTTACCTACAGTGTTCTGTGTGAAAGATATTCAAATCTAAAGGTACACTAAAGATATCACAGAACTTTTGATTGCTACCTGATTGTCATAATTTTGGTAATAATTATTATAGTGTTAACGTTTTCCTCAAATTTGGCAAATTAATAATATGCGTATTTTTTAATATAACGTTTTTTTCGAAACTACTTTTTTGAACACGGTTAAAATGATATCTTGAGCTCTAATAGACTGATTTACTATAAATTTGGTGTGGACCTTTTTTATATATCCCTTCTATAGCCTTCTAAGTTGCTTGCGCCGGTTCTAAAAATAATCCTTGGCTTATGTTATGCTGTTTCTCCAATTATTTCGACTTTAGCAATTGCCATCCGTGTGCTGGAATGGTTTGAAATAACCTATAAAAATCGAGTTTTTTGTAAAAATATTGGGTCGCATATATTTGAAAAGACAGAGTACAGAGAAGCTTGAAATTATTGTAAGTCAACATTTTTACATCCTTACAGGGTCTGCATCCCTAGTTCGGGCTATAGCGACATTCTTACTAATTAACAATCTTTTTTTTTAGATGACTAAAAGGCAACTAATTAAATTATTTCTTTTGTTAATTTCTTTGACACAAATTGATCAACAAAACTAATAAATTTAGCAAAGGAGTAAATTTGTCCGGATTTTTTTTTATATGTTCCTTACAAATTTTAAAACAAAGGCAATCATGTTAAAAACATCATTGCCTTAAACGTGGAGACGATACTTTAACTAAAAATAAGAACAATTTTTAAGGCCCTATTTTTAAAAACCTTTGGATTTCTGTATCCTTTCAATTCGTTCTAAATTTTTTGGTTTTGTTTTTATAAAAGCTTTCATATTAAACGCTTTGTGACCTTCTTGTTAAGAAAAGGACTAAAATTAAATTAAAAATATGAAAGTAGGAACTTTCTAAGACAAGGTTATAAAAAGTAAAAAAATTGTCCATTTTAGCCATTGAAGAATTTTGGCCAAGCTTCTATTGATCAATCAGATTGTGCGTATTAAAATGTTGGAACAAAAATGATCGACAACTAAACCTACTAAACGTCTTATGCCGAGAAACTTATCATTGTTATTTTTACCCTCTGTAGTGGTGGCTGAACAGATATATTACTTCAATTGAAAAAGTATTTTGTCTGAGCTGGGATTTGAACCGTGGCTCTTACGGGCTACGCACTATACCAAAAGACAGCATTATATATTGATGAAAATAGATAAGACCTTTTTTTCTGATCTTAGAAATTTCGCTAGTATTTATGTCTTAATGCCTCTTTTAAAATAAAGACAAATTCTTTTACAAACTGATATTTATGTAAAACAAATGATTTTCTAAGATATTAAAAATATATATACTTAATGGGTTTTCTGTAAAGCTATTCCAAATCTTTTAAACATTCTTAATCTTCTTTTCTAATGTAAATAAAATCGATTTGTTTAGAAAATGGTTAGAACCAGGTCGTATTCGGTTACTCTTTGGGTCAGTTGTTTGTGCAATTTTCTGAAGTCTGAATTTAAAAATAAATAAAAATAAGAAAGTAAGAAAATTAATCTCCGTAGTAAATATTTCTTGTTATTATTTTAAATTTTTATAAAAAATTATGTCCCAAATTTAAATCAAAGCTGAAATCTTATAAATTGCAAAATTCATAACTATTTTATGTCCTTCTTTTAAAAATTTTTCTCTTTAAGGTACAACATTCAACGAAAAACAAAACTTTGCAGAACAAAGAAAATTAGCAATTCTTTAAAAAAGGCACAACATTTTTTTTTACATTACTTTATATTTCCATTTAATAATTTTGTTCTTTATTGGTTTGGTTCATTTTCTCTTTGCACAAAACGGTGATTGATTGATTATAAAATTTTTCTTGTGAAATATTTTCCATAACTTCTGTACAAAATGAAACACAAGCAAAGAGAGAAAAAAAACCGGAAGAACAACACAACAAACTGAAAACAATAGAGTTAAAAAGAAAATTTTAAAATAAAATTCAAAGAAAAGAAGAAAAAATTTCTTCCGATTTCTGTTTCGCGCTTCACAGGTTGTTGTTAATTAAAAGCCAACAATAGTAAAAAGGTAAAAAAATTGACAGTTGAAACTCGGAAATTTGTTCAGCAAAAAAGATACTCCAAAATTTAGTTTTTAATAATGACATCATTTGGTCGAAGGGTGAAAGGTAAAGAGACGAAGAAGAAAGTAAGATTGCTTTATACAAAATTGAGAAACATATTTACAATGTGAAAAGAAACTGCGATGAAGTATAAATATTTTCAACCGTTTACTTTGTGCTTCTTTTGATATAACGATGAAAAGGCGAAAACTTTTTAATGAGTTGAGATAGTTAAAACCTTTAAGCTAAAAACAATTTGAGGCAAATTTGGCCAACTACAATGGAAAATTTAAAAGAAGTGATTTTAATGTTTTTAAATAATACGAGCTTGAACAATGACAAGCAAAAAATATTTAACAAAAATATTAAAGTTAAAACAAAAAAATAAGAATTTGTATGTGAATGATTAACATGTTAAGTAAATCAAGTTAGCATTAAGTCAGCATAAAGTCAGATACAAAGTAGGTTTCAAGTCAAAGATAAATCCTAGTAGTGAAGTCAAAGGACTCAAGAGAAATCAGAGTCTGGGTTTAATCAGAGTCGAGAATGAGTCAAATCAATATCAGAGATTCAAATTGAAGTTAAGTCAGAGAAGTAAACTCAGAGCCAGAATACAATGAAATAATTAGTATGAAATAATTCATAAAATTCAAAATCAAATCACAGTCAAATCAGAGTATATTTAAAGACAGGTCTGAATCAAGACAGAGTCAATAAAGGGTGAAGTTGGAAGACATTGACTCCTATATAGAGTCAAGGCAATGCCAGAGTAAGCGCTTAGTCATAAGAGTTAGAGTAAGGTCAGAGTCAAGTCAAACCCAAGCCACGACAGAATTCAGAGTCAGCGTGAAGTCATAACTAAGACAAAGACAACTCAGAAAAAAAATCATAAGAGTCATAGTCAAATCAGAGTCAAGTCAATAAAGAATTAAGTAGGACTCACAACAGAATAAAGTAAGAGTAAAGTCAGAGTTATGCCGGAGGAATAAAAACAAGTCAAGTCGGGGCCAAATCATAGAATTCAGAGTTAAGTTGAGTCAGGAAGGAGAATTAGAGCACAGTTAAAACCAGGTCATAAATGAAATTCATTCAAAGGACTAAATTTAGAGTCAAATCAAGAATAAGTCAGAGTGAAGCCAGGGAATAATTGAAGTTAAATTCGAGTTAGTTTCAAGTAAGAGCCAAAGTCAGAGCTTAGTCCAATCAAAGCCAAGCCCAGACAGATCTAAGTCAAAACCAGAATCAGAGTCCGCATTAAGTCATAGTTTAGACAGAGCCTACTCAAAAACAAAATCATAAGAGTCAGAGCCTAACCATAAGAGTGAGAGCAATGTCAGAGTCAAGTCATAAGCAAGACAGAGTCTAATCAGAAACATAATCATAGTCAAAAACAAAGTTAGTCTGCGTTAAGATAGAGCTCACTCAGAAACAAAACTATAAAAGCCATCAGGGTCAGAGTAAAATCAAAAACAAAACAATGGCTACTTAGAATCAAAATCAGAGTCAGCAAAAAGTTACGTAAAATTTGCACATCACATCAAATGAAATCTATTTTAATTGTATTCGAACATGAAAGCAACATCGGACCGAAAGCAAAAAAAAAGGTAAACTTTTCAGTCTAAAATATAATGATAGTAAAAACACTTAAAAATGTGCTTGCTCTTTAATATTTAAGTGAAATTGAATTTTGACAAAAGGCACTCCATTTCAACTGAACAGAAAACTCTTACTTTAATAGAAGAATACAAATTGATTTTCCAAAAAGTTTAAGAATATGTTTAAAGTGAAGAAAAATACAATACAAAAATTAACAAGAATGCAAACAATAACAACGTATAACCAAAAAATAACAACACTTTAATGGCTCACAACAACAAACGGACGAAGAAAGACGCCAAATTGTCGACTTCGTGTCCTTGTCTCCATTCAATATATGTTGGTTTTATGATGCTTCTATGATGTTAAGACCAAACAAACAACTTTCACAATCTCACCAGAAACTGGGAAGGGGAGAAAGGAGATGTGGGCAGTAGTAACAAAAAATCCAACAATAACAACTTAAAAGTAGACAAAAGAGCCTTTTATGACAAGAAATACTGAATTGAAGTTGTAGGTGATGGAGTATAAATTATAAGCACACACACACACACACACACATACGTACACAATTTTAAAGCCTTAAAGGATATTGAAGCATGTTGTCACAAAGATGGTGAACAATTTTTAAAGAAATTTGCTTGTTTTTCTTTTGTTTAGTTTTTTCTTACAAAAAAAAATTCACTTTTAGCCCGAATAGTTTTCAAGAGCTTTGTTTGAAATTTATAAAAGCTTCTGATTATCCGATGGTAGCGGCAAAGTTTTTTTGGTAAAAAAAAAAAGAATTTTTATAGGAATTCAATAAAGAATCAATTGGGATAAACATGGAGTGAAGCCGGTGAAATAATAAAATCATCACTTTAAGCTGACGATGGGGTTGGATAGGCACAGGATAAAAACCCTAAAAGCGCAAGTCCAATAAATTGTCAGATTTTTACATAGGGTCTTGGACAAGGCAACATAAATATAAAGTTTATTTTCTTCTCAATCAAAACTTACAACGAAAGCGATCAGCTCAAGAGTAGGACATAAGAAAGAACTGTATAAAAAGTATGTATTAAATACACAAGGTTATATAAGAAAGCAAAGGATTTACATGTTTAGTTTTTGTATCAATCCACATTTTAAGCGTATCTGGGTTTTTAGAATTAAAGCACAAACCATGGCCAAAAACTAAGAGCAAATAAATAAAATAGAAATGCCAAAACGAAGATGACATATACACATATTCTTTTACATTACTTACTGAGACAGTGCCATTTAAATAACAACAACAAGAACAAAAACCAATATAACTGCCAAAACAAAACAATATTTTATGTGTCTGCCGATATTATTTACTTAAAAATGTTTTGGTTATGTGCATAACCTCTCATACTTTTACTGAACATGAATAGCTATATGATAAAACTGTTTAACTTGTATCTGAACAAATCTTCGTTAGTTATCCAAATTGGAAAACCTTGAGAATAACATTATGCACAATGCAACAACACTAATTACACTGTTTAGCAATTTTCAACCTTTCGCAAAAATACAGATTTCGATAAATGAACAAAAAACTTGTAATCAGTATCGGCGTTCTAAAAGTTTAAGTTGGAGTAACTTTGAATAAGGTTTTTAAATTTTCTCTTAATTAAGCATTATATTAACAGTAAGAAAAGTAAATAAATATATGCTTTTGATAGAGTTGCTGTGTTCACAAGCCAAATGCAGAATTTTCTAAGAAATTATCTAGTAGAATATCAAACACCATTTTTATGAATCTTTTTTGAAAATTTTTTTAAAAAATGAAAAAACCTTGAACGCAGTCCTTACAATATTATATGAAAATGTTTCTTCAAATGTATCACTATAAGTCTCTTTGGATATGATTTGTCTAAATAGTAATTCTATAGAGAAAACCTTTTTTTCATACAATTTTATTACTCTCTACGTTTAAGGTTCCTTGCAAAACTTGTTTTTTGAAAAAGTTAAATGGCCTTTAAAAAGTTCGATAGATACTTAAGGTATTCCACAAAAATATTTTTCAGAAAATTTTACTATAAGAATGCGAAATCAACAATTGTGTCAAAGGCATATATATTATAAGTAGTTTTTTGCTCTTTATGTTAATAAATTGCTAATTTTAGAGCAAATTTACAATCTATAGTAAAAAAATAATTTCGACATAATCTTTAAAACGCCAATGGTCAAAGTCTCTAATTATTTTGGTTGTTGGACTGTGTAATTAAACAATGTAAAATGGAAAGCTTTTTGTCACATGCTGCAGTATTAAAGTTTACATATTCATTGAGAAAATACCCTTTGTTCCTAAAACTGGGTCATCATTGATTAGTTTATTATAAGGTTAGCGTAAAATTAAGTACTTTGTAAGAAGAGAAAGCACTAAGTTTATCTGATATTTTTTTTTCTTTGCAGTGGTAAATATGATAAAAATTTGTAAAAAAAATTTCGATATTTTGTACGCAATTTTTTTACAGCTTTTGATTACAAGCAAGCTGGCTTGAAATCTATTTTATTATGTTAACCGATATATCTTTAATTCAAAATAATAGCGTTTCATAATAGTCTTCTCTGTTCTCAATACTAAGAAACAAGTGCATTATAGTGCAAGATATCGAGTTTGAAGATATAAAGTTGTATTGGAGATGTCACGGCAGTTTTTTATGGAATTAAATTTTAATAATAGCTACATCTGTTTTTTATTTTATTAGTCAAATTTTCATGAGAATCAAGTATCTTAATGTTCATGTCGAGTCCCAGTTGTCGAATCTTATTTCTGTTTTATGTTGCGATAAATCTTAACAACACATGAGACACAAATTTGCGCTCACTAAAAATCCAATATATTCCTCTTGAAAGAAAAAAATATACCAGTGTATCATTTTTTCAGGATTCTATGCATCAGGTTAAAAAAATAATTTTTTTTATTTTTTCTGTGCACTTTTTAAATGACAAGATTCAATGCTGCCATGATTTGCTTTTTTTGTGTTTTTATTTTAGCATATTAAATATTTTAAAATTTGTACGTTAATGTCAAACTATTTTTTGAGAATATTAGGGATTTAGCAATTTTAATCTAGTTTTAATTTAAAACTATGTTCAGTAGATATTTTAACATAGAAACATTAATTTTATGTATAAAAAAATTAAAATTTCTTAAAAAAACTAAAATGTTATTTGAAATTTTTTCTGATCTAATACAGAAAACACTTTGTTACACGGGTGAGTTATTTTTTTACTTCTGTCAGAATATTTGGTATTTTTTTATATGTGCCATCAAAAGTCATAATTTCTTGCACACTGCAATATTAAACTTGTTCCCAATTTGAAGACATTTGATTCTTTTAGTTTCTAGTTGTCTAGTTCTACTCAAATTTTTATGGTAGGTAATAAGTTTTGATAGAAGTCACATTTGATCACAATTTTAAGACTGATTTTTTTGAGATAAGCTTAGTATTTAATATAGCTGATTTTAAAAAAGTAACCAATTCTTAAAATAAATATTTGTCTCATCGGCTATAGGCAATAGTTTAATGGCTAAACACAAAAAATATTGCAATGTATTACTTATTTGGCAACCTTTTTTTTCTGGCTTTTGTTGACTTCTGTTCATGTGGCGAGGAGAAAATAAGCTATAAAATAATTTGGATGTTTTATTAATATTATTATTATAAATAGATAATATATTTATTTTATTTTTTATTTATTTATTTATTTATTTACCTTTAGTTTAGTCTATAAATAAATGTTCTTAAAGACTAGTTTAGTATTAAGTATGAAATATTTATAAAATAATTAAAAAAAAGTGTTTAAAATAGATCTCATTTGATTCTTAGAAACAGTAAAATCAAGATTACAACTGGAATTAATAGAATTTATCAAACGCAAAACACGAATAATAGCAGCATTTATAGCGTAGTTAGAATGGTAAATTTGCAAGTAAAAAGGATCATAATTTCCAAGTATTCTTGCTGGAACATTAAAATCAAGCATTTCCAATAGTGCAGGGCAATCAACCAAACCATTGATAGTATCAAAAAGAAAGAGCAAAGATAAAATTCTTCTTCTACTCTTCAAAGTCTTAAGACCTATTAATAGGCATCGCGTTCTATATGAAGAAGGAACACCATCAATATTAAAAGAGCGTAAGGCAAACCTTGTATATTTATGATTATTAAAAATCTGAGTGGCTATGACCACAGGATAGAAGTAATAACTTCTAATAGTTCAATTTGAAATTGTTTGCCGGTAGGCATTTTTATATCTTACTCTTTATCTTTTCTAATACTAGCTGTTACAGATAAAAAAACTATAAATTTCTTTAAATTTTTCGCTTTTTTCACATTTACATCAATTTGTGAATAAATGTTATGTTATATGTCACTTTAAGTGGGAGCAATACAAAAAGCAAGTTTTATTTAAATGAAAACGTTTTTACTTTACTTCACTACTGTTGAAATTGTATTATTAAGTCATATAATTTTGTACAATACTGTTACTATGTATTATTTTCTCCATTCTCTAATCTCTAATACATACTCGCTCCTATCTATACTAAATTAGAATTAGCATTTAAGAAATGGGCTTTTATTAAGAACTCAATAAATTCATTTGCTTTAATCATCTCCAGCCTTTAATCAAACCAGCCTTAGTTTGCTGCTGCTTTTTTGTGTGAAATTCTAACAACTACAAAATCACCAAAGAAAATAATGTTTTACTTGTTCTTACTTGTGAAAAGCTCAGGCAAAATAGCATAAAAACAGCTGTTTTTAACAGAAGCATTAATACTTAAAATTGAATAGCTCGAAATAAAAATTTTTAAACTAATGATATTACTAAGTGTAAATTACATTTTTTATTTTTTTTTATTTTGTTACACAGTGTTATTTAAAATAAAAAATATGTAGCGTTTGTTACTTATATGAACTATGTTTATATGGCATGTATGTTTACATAATTTATAACTTATCTTCACATTAAAGCTGAAACCAATTCACTTTACATAATTACTTTTGTTATTTATTACAATTTTGTACTTTTTATTAATTTTTTGTTAAACGCGTCAGCCCAAAAAAAAAACTTTCACGATCATGACATGTTTTTGAAAATTTCAATAGCAACAAATTTTGTCAAACAGTGTCAAAAAAGCAATAACAAAATATACATACCTACATAAAAGCCACAACACTTCCCAGTAGTTCGCGGCATCATTGACGAACTTTTCGTCTTGATTTCGTGAAGGAAGTTTCTGCATGAGCTGCTGTACTTAAAAAAAAATGCATACAAAATATAATGCAAAGCAGCGGTTGTCAGCGCCTAACTCCACTCTATTACAACAATTTGAAGATATTCATGATTGTTCCCAGCAAACCAAACTTTCCGAAATCGTAACGAATTCTGTACGAATATTTCGGGAACTTTCAGATTTCGGAATCCGATTTCGTTGCGAAATAGTAAAGAAAATCGTATGAACTGGTTGACACGACTTCGTTACGATGTGTAGTTACGAATTCGAAACGAAATGTAGTTACAAATTCGGAGCGATAAGTAGTTACGAATTCGGAACGAAATGTAGTTTCGAATTCGGAACGAAATGTAGTTACGAATTAGGAACGAAATGTAGTTAAGATTTCGTAAGAAATGTAGTTTCGACAGTTAGCTTCTAATTCGGAATAAAATTAATTGGCTGTTTATTCATAAGTATTTACCTAGTGGCTTACTCTGTAATGCGATTCGAAAAGCAAATTCGATTCGAAAACAAAATCGCACCAAGTATTAACATGGTTTTTTGACTAATTTTTGATTAGTTCGAATTTAATGCAGATAAAAACAGTATTATAAAGCAGAGGTAGAAAGTTACTGCCATGTAGTAATCTTAAGTAATGTATTTACATGGTGTGATTTTGTTTACGAATCGCATTTGGTTTTCGAATCGCATTACAGAGTAAAGCCCCAGGTAAATACTTATGAATAAACAGCCAATTAATTTTATTCCAAATTAGAAGCTAACTGTCTTTCTGCAAATAATTCGAAAATAGTAAATAAATAACACCGCATATTTTTTTAATATCTATTTTTAAAATAAATTAAATTCAATACATAGTTAAGTCAATTCAATGCAATAAAAAGATAAAACAAATTAATAATGAAATTAATGTTGAATATTAGTAGAGTTGCGTCAGAGTTTGTCAGTTCCTTTAGATGCTGCCTTTTTTCGGTTTTTTTAAAACGGTCCTTTGCATTATTGAAATATTTCTTAATTGTTGCATCGATTTTTGATATTTTTGCGTGCTCAATAGAAAGCACGCAATCATCTGAAAAAATAATTTTAATTCAAGTTAATATAAAATTAATGAAATAAAGTTAAGTACAAAATTTTGCCCAAAAATGTTTGGCGTAAACAGACATTAAAGAGCGGCCATAGGGCATAAAATAACAAACAGTTAAATAACAAAAAATATAAAAAACAATGTTTTCTGATTTTTAAAATTCTAAGCACTTTAGCGTGTAAACGCCTCCTATTTTTATTGACAAAGAGCAACATTTTTTCCAAGTCTTATTTTAAATTATGAGAAAATTTTTCAAAATAAAGGGATTAAGGTATTTTTTTTACTGTAAAAGTACCTTTTAGAGCTTGAATTATATGGAATTCCTTAATAGATATATTCGAACTGGCATTTGTCCATGAGAAGTGTGATGCTAATTTATCATCGCCGAAAATCAATTTTAAATTACATGTGATGAATTTTATGACGTCATCATTGTTTTGGCGGCAAAATTTATCTATCTGAAAAGTAAGAATAACTAACTTAAATTCATTAAAATTTTAGAGTCTCATACCAATTCTTTCTGCATATCTTTATTAAATTTTAAATCAGCTTCAAATTTTAATATGTCATCTTTTGATGTAATAGGAAGTTCTGGCAGCAAACAATTTTTAAGTTGTAGACCTTTTGATGTTTTTATTAATTCTTCGACTTGTCGTCTTAATGCCACAAACTCTTCTGAAAAATGATTGATAATTTTTCGATTTTCTTCCAGAACTTTTTCATTTTGTTGTATAACAGTTTCAAGTCTGTCACGAATTTCTGCAATTATGTAAGAAAGAAAATTATATTTATATATATTTTGTTTTTTACATGCGTACAAACTTTAAAACCTTACCATACAGCGTATCTTTTGATTTCTTTTTTGTCGGATTGGTAATATTTTTAGAATCATCGTTTGTTTGGGTGCTAAGTTCCATAATGTTCAAGTCATGAGTAGGCAGATCTAATTTTAAATCGATATTAAGAAAACAAAACATTATTAACAAGAAACTAATATAAATATATATTTTACCAGATCCTGCTTCGATTCCAAAACTAACGTGTTTATACATAGTAGGTTTACAGTAAAGGTGTAAAAATATGCAACACTGAGGAAAATTCTAAATGGAAATGAAGACATTTTGACTGAATTTTATGAAGTAGGAAAAGTGTTTCGGTGGTAGAAATATTTAAGCAACTTATTTTGTATACATTTAAAATATTAGTGTTTTGATACAGTGTTTCCTTTTTATTATTTAGCGCCAGCACATATCAAAACTCGGCATAAATTCGTTTCAAGATTTAAACTGTTCCGAAGTTTGATGTAACGAAATAGTAACGAATTCTTTACGACAGCTCGAAATAATTACGAATTGGTCGGAATTTCGACAAAGTCGTCAAGTTTGGTTTGCCGGGTTGTAATTCGCCGAATCGTTCAGAGGCTAAACTGTAGCAAAACAGCGTTTTCACTTCTTCAACGTTTCGGTATAACATTCCTTCACGAATTTTATTTTTCGATTTTAAGTTTGATTCCTTGACGAATTTTCTTTATATTCGTCTACTTTTCGTTGACGAAACTTCCTCAATATTTTGATATTGGGTTCGTGCATGATAAATCCCAACGTTTCTGCATTGCGTCTTGCACGAATTTGGAACATTTATATGAAATTTTCGTCAATGAAATGTATGGCCAAATCAGCATGTTTCGTCAAGGATCAAGAAAAATCGTACATGATTCATTTGAGATTTCTTCAAGACTGCAACTACTGGGTTGAGCTGCCTAGCGCATTAAACGCTAAACTTAAAAACTACTGAACCGATTTTAGTAATTCTTTCACTAATATAAAGCTACATTTTGAACTTAAAATCATGCGTCTATTATGTTCTTAAAGTCATTCTTAAAAGTTATTAAAATTTAAATTTATGAAGTTGCCAACAAAAACGAATCATGAAAATCATTGCTTCATTAAATTGTTAGACACACAAGCAGCTTAAAGCTTTTACTCTCTTTTCTTCTGCTATGGTGTTTCTCATTGTTTAATTGCGGTGTCGAGCAGCTTTTCACATTTATACTCTCTCTTCTTGAGTATTTATCAGGGATGTAAATGTAGGCACAATAGTGCTTTTTTCGGCAATTTCGAGATCAGACGGCACTTTTAGCACGTGCCTTTTCATTTTAGCACTATTTCAGTATCTCAGAATTAAAAAAATTTTCAAGTTTTAAAATTCCTCAACTTCACAATATTTGTATAAAATTAACACGATTAAAAATGAACTCGATATATTTTAATTTCAAAATATATATAGAATTTTCCAAGGTGTACTGTCGTTGCCACACTCATCCGCTTGAGTAGATCGAATATTTTCTTTTCAAAACCTTATTAAAACAAAGTGCCGCAAAAAACTTAATTTGGATACATGCTATGCTCTTGTTCAAACTTAAATTTTGTTAAAATAAAGTTCATGCAGTTGTTTTAATTATAATATATCCTCATTCAGTAAAGAAAGTCTGCCATTAGAGTATCTGAAAGATGATGAACTACTTGAATAATATTGTAATTATCTTTTTTTCTCTGATTTCTGTACTGACTAGCGGGACTTAAACTCAAAGATTATAGTTTCATACTTTTATTAAGATTTGGTCATTGAATCATCTGTATTCACTTTTAATATTTATTTTCTTGTTATCGAGATTTTTTATTCTAGATTCTAGTTTTTGGCTTAAATGCCAATTTTCTGACTAATAACTACTCTTCGTTTCACCAAATACGCCATATTGTGGAAAAAAGTGTGGGATTTATTTTTACAGAAATAACTAATGAAGTAATTCCAAATTATGAACTGTGTTCTGCAAACAGTGAACGGTGTTATATAAAAATTAATTAATACTTTTTTAAAAAATTTTA
Source organism: Dichetophora obliterata (assembly GCA_963920525.1). Taxonomy (NCBI): domain Eukaryota; kingdom Metazoa; phylum Arthropoda; class Insecta; order Diptera; family Sciomyzidae; genus Dichetophora; species Dichetophora obliterata. The sequence goes on along the minus strand of OY986439.1, from coordinate 83,564,244 downwards.
TTCTTGTGTTCCGTATCTAATCAAAAAACATGATCTAACATGATCAAAAAATTATTTAGCGAATACTATTCTTTATTTTTTTTTAAAAGAGGATCTCACATTTCCACCAAAAGTTCTAAAAAGACTGAAAACTTAAAAGTAGTTTTTGGAAACCTCCATAAACCTCCAAGGAAAGAATGTTTAAATTTATATTGTGAGAGTACTAAAAGCTAATCTCAATTTGAATTTTTAAAAATGGCAACAAACGTGTTGAATGGCAACAAAATTTAAAAAATATTGATTAAAGTTGGAAAAATTTTAGCGACAGTTAGAATTTTATAAGCATAATAAATACTCGTATAATACAAAGTTTAATTAAATTTTTTTCAGTTTTTTATTTTTACGGTCCTGAACTACACTTTATATGTTTTTCTAGTTCAAGTAAATAAATAAAACTATAACAAATGTGCATCAATAAATCAAAACAAACTTAAAAACTTCTTTGAAGGGAAAAATCTCTACGATACAGATGTATGAATCGTAACGTATCATATAATGGTTTGTATAAAAATAATTAAAAAATAATTTTCAACGAAACAATTATGAATATATAGCAGCATTATTTCAGATAATACTGAAATAACTTTGATAAAAAAGTCATGCACTTTTCGCAGATTTTTCGTTTATATTGATGAGGACAAAAACTACTTCTATTTTATGTATAGTAACGTGAACTTTTTTGTTTGCTTATATCTTCGGACAATACTTTGATCGCTTCCACCTTTTACACTAAATATAGTACTACTAGAGTGCTATCCAAAAATCAAAACAGGACAAAAACGTTTAAATTTTTCTTTTCTTTTTTTAATTTTTAACAACAAAAAAGTAGTAAGAACTTTAAGTGCGCGTCAAGGAATTTGAATTTATATAATTTTTTACTTTTATTTCTTATATTGTTATTTTTCTTAAAAATAAATCTTTTAAAAAATAATGTATTTCAAATTCGATTTTTGTTTCGGGGATTACAATTTTCTTAAATACGTTATCAAAGCAACGCGACCAGAAAAATTTTGGGAAAAGCTGATCTAGTTGATTTAGTTTTGCAATCTTCATATGAAAAAAAATGTAAAATGTAAAATACATAAAATATTTTATTATTTTGAAAATGAATAAAAGTAGTTTTTTAAGTTAATAAATCACTGATCTAATTTTAACGAATAAATAATTTTACGTTTTTATATAATAACTTAATTAATATTTAAATTTTTAATTTATAAATGCATTGCTCATTTCGTGGAAGATCCATGTAAGACTCTAAATTTGAAATTTTTCGGAAGACCGCTTTGAACTTTTTAAATTCTCTAGCTTCCATTTAGAAAGCGTGACAAAAGTGTTCGCAAAACCGTTATTTAAACGCAAATAAGACAATCTTGAAGCATTAACAGAAATTCTTATAGCGATTCTTTCTGTGTACTTATTTTAAAAAATGCTTTATTTTGAGTTGTGACAGTTTTGCATGCGATGAGCGGATATGTCAAAATAAAATTTTGGATACAATAAAGACAGCACTATTTTCTTCAAAGCGGCACTATTTTTCTCTCCAATTCAGCACAATCTCAAAAGGTCATATTCCATCCCTGGTATATGTATCAATGAGCGCTTTAAAGCGCACACTGAATACAAAGTAGTGCTACACCGCTTTTTGCAGAAATCTTATGAATCTCTAGGTAATTTTTTTGTGCTCTGATTTATATTTCAAAAGTAAATAAATTTGTAGTAGACGAACTGTCAAAAGCAAACAGATGAACATGAAAAATGCCAGATGAATTGTTAAAAAAAAACAAATATTTTTTAAGCTGGAATATAAATTGACATATCGCTCATTTAATTTTAACAATTCAAAATATCATAAATTTTTCATTTTGCGTCAATAGTAAATTTTTAAGCAATATTTTTGCAAGAGTCTGTTTGAGTTGTGACATTATTACTATTCCACAATTACATTTGCTACAATTTTATTACTTGTATAAATATTAGGTTACTTGTTTGGATTTTTATTTAAAAAATGGTTTATGGTATAATAAGTCGTTAATATTGAAAAATTATGCAGAAATTTAAAATAAATTTTGGTATTAATAGAAATGAAACGTTATTTACAACAAAAAAGTGAAGAAATTGCTAAAAGTCAAAACGAGACAAGTATCTGCAAAACTGTCAATTAACAGCAAATCGGTCTGGAATTAACTCAAATTGAAGATATGATAACAATACATATTTCCGTATATATAACTCAAAAAACCTAAATGCTACTCAGTTTTTCCCAATCAGATCAAAATCTCGAGATATTTGCGATTGAAATTTAGTCACTTTAAGACCCATTTTTAGCTAAATATTTCTTATTTTGGAAACCAAAAATTTTGACCACTTCCGTTTTGCTTAAGCTTTCAGAATTTAATCTACTTATATATAATAATTTGAAATATAATACTAATTTGAGCAAAAAAATTGTAAAATTTTTTCAAAGTTTTACGTTCAACATTGAAAAACATTATGAAAAAACAGAAATTGAACAAATCAAACTTGATTTCCACGTTGAAGGTATTTTTGAAAATACAATGGCCCATAATCATAGTCAAAATAAAAGTCGACTCTTAATTTAGTATAAGCATTTTTGACAGTTTTTCAATATACAATTTTGTCAAAAAGCTTACACTAAATATAGAATCGACTTTTATTCCGACTATGATTAGCTATGGGCTAATAACAATTAATTTAAAAAAAACTTTAAATATTTTTTGAATTAAGGTCAAATATCTAAAATCTTAATATCTCGAGATTTTTATCTGATTTCAAAAAACTGAGTATGCCACTAAATTGTACTACCAAAACTAAAGTTTACATGTCTCGGCCTTTTTTTTCTGTGTCTTTTCAAAAGTTGAAAATGCACTTACAGTGTGATATAGATACGAGTCAAAGCGGGTTGTAAAAGTGACAGGAAAACCATTAGTAAAATCTTAGGACTAACATTGATGGAACAATGTAAAACCCACAACTGCTTATTTTAAAACATGATTTTAGATTCCTGAGGGAAACGCTGCTTTTTCAATACTTATTTCGCTATAGTGGAATGTAATACAATAATTTTCAGATTTCAAATTTTTACATGGTACATATTTAATATTTTTATCGCAGGCGAAGCAGCGGGTATTTGCTAGTATTACATATATCCTGAAAACATCACAGTTTTGCTTAAGAAATTTATTGAAATAAGACATACTATTTGTCAAAATCCGGTGTTGGCTAGCAAAAGAAAAGATTTCATAAACTAAATAAAAACGAGTGATTTAAAAAAAATTTCTAGTTGTTTCACAATGGAGAATTGAACCCTCAAAATAGGTATTAATTCTCCTAGAAGACGGAGGAAACTTTTAAATTTTTTCTGTCAGTCCGTCTGTCTGTCTGTCCGTCCGTCCATCTATCTATATGTCAACACGATAAGAACCGTTATTTAGAAGCTATCGTAATAAAATTCCATATTTAGGCTTTATTCTACAACATAAAGATCAAGTTCAAAAATTAACGAAATCGAATTAAAAAACCACGCCTTTCTCCCATACAAAGAAACTTTACTTAATCGGTAAAATCTTTTTAAACTGCACACAACTTTTTGCATATAAGCTTTGATATTTAATATGCACTTCAAGATTGAAATTAAATAGAATCGAGTAAAAACCACTCCTTCCTCTGTGGAGAAAACTGATAAAAACTGTAAAATTTCTTAAAATTCCACAAAAATTAATATATGGACTTGAAATTCAGCACAAAAGCTTTAATTTTTAATTTATGCATTTTAAGTTTGAAATTTGATACAACCATGCAGTGCGTTTCAAGACTTCTTGCCTTAGAAAGTTATATATTGCGCTAAAATCATCACTGCTAGAGTTCTTCATTACGTCATTCATGGCTTGACGAGATATAAAAATAAAACTTGAACTCGTTTCTAGAAAGAGGATAAAACCACGTTGAAAGCCTTTTGGTACATTTCACTATACTGAGTCAACAACTTCCACAACACTAGCGCTTACTCCAGATATAAGTAAATGGCCAGAATCTATACATTTACGTGTATTTATATGGGAAATTAGCGTTATTGATGTTAAATTCAAACGTGATTACAAATCGTGTATGTTTATAGTTGCGGCTCTTTTTTGTCTTCGCAGACTTTCGCATATGTTGAACTACGTGATAATATAAGAATATTGAAGAAATGGTTGCCAAATGTAAAAAATACTCGTTTTATGTTAATACATTTTTGTGTTTTATTTCAAACTAATAAATTGTTATAAATGAGAGTTAATAATGAAATTCGATAAAACAGATATTATTACTCATGATTTATGCACCCGAAACAAATGTAATCAACTTCGTAGTGTTGTTGACACACTGGATTATTACATTTTACCCAAAAAAAGCGAGTCTTGCGTCGGATACGACATTTTCACATCCTTGTAAGCAAAGTTTACAATCTCTCTTCTTTTCGATTGTAGTGAGGCCACTTTCCTTGTCTGTATAAACTTCTTGTGGAAGCTGAAATTAAATAATGAAAGACAACACACATGAGACACAAATGTAAAAGTCAAATGCATATGAAATTATTTCAAACGGTAAAACAATTTTATTTGAATTTGAATACTAACGTTTAATGGTTTTCCGAAAATGGCTTTAATCGCAGCACGTGTGGAGAAATATTTGGTATCGTTGACATTTTTCATCCGATTCTCAATATTTGAGAGAACCAATGAATAATATAAAGTTTGCAGGAAATTTCGTCTTGCATCCCTTTTATTGAATCGATAATTTTCTTTGCATATGCAGCCAAAGTCATAACATCAAGCCAATTGAACAAGAAACATAGTGTCCATCGTTTTGTTGAGCGTTTGCAGGTGAAATGGGTGATCCATGCAATCTACCCCTCCTTTATTTGAATTGTAAAATATAATCGCCTCTAGTTTCATCATTTCAATTTGGCAAAATTTCTTTGGAACACTGTGCCTAACTAAGCAAGCTATATTTTTCCCCGTTACAATTCTTACTTTAGTCGTGAAAATATATATAACTGTAAGCGATGGAAGCTGGGTTGCCAACTCATTTTATGGTTTTCCCCGCATTGGTTCTCAGAATTCCCCCCAAAAAAAAATTAATGAATTTACTTATAAATTTACTTTTATTTACTTTATAAATTTTATAAAAAAAATTTATTATGTTATAAAAATAACACACTATAAAATTAAAAAAAATAACTTTAAAAAAGAAAAATGTGTTTCGAGTCGCGATTTCGGAGCTACAAAATGTCGATGCCCCGTATCCAAAATATGTTAAGGGTGGTTTTTCTAAAAAAAATCTATTTTTTTTTTCATTTGATTATTTTTGTACAACTATTCACAAATATGTCAAAAAAATTTATAAATCAGTCCCGCTTATAACAAAGATTCTTTAGCGTACCCAGAAAAAAATTTCGGGGTTTTTTATTTTTTTTAAGACTTATTACAATTTCTTTTATATTATATAATATATCATAACAATATGTATTTTTTTCGGACTAGTGCATTTTAAATTTCTTCCGTGTTTACCTCCTTATCCCTGTGAAGTGTTTTGAGTCTTAGAAGCGACGAAAACGAGGTTGCACCAATCTTCAGGAATGGGCTTATTGATGAATATATAACGAATGGATATATAAGCCTTACAGGTCGATTTGTCCGATACAAGCAGTGCCTGCAAATATGGGCTACAAAATATTTGCCAAAATCAATATATACACTGAAAAAATCATCACGTTTTCGACACAATTCAACACAATTCCATTTATATCAATGCATGATTTTTCATTCAAAATTGAAAAAAAATTTTAAGCAATTTTTTAACCACAATATGTTGTAAAAAATTTGCTTTAAATATATTTCGTCAAAGTAATAACAAATGGTTTTCAGTATGTCGTCCATATCACATTCAATTATAATATCAGTTATAACGGACCATCCCCGATTTGGCTCAAATTTTGTGCTTAGATAAGTTTATTGTTTAGAAAACCAAATCTGGAGATTGAGGTTTTGAAATTTTTTTCGCGGACCCATTGCCAAAATAGGGTATATTTTGAGGCAACGTATCTCCATAATTAATTAAAAAGTTTAATACCATGCCAGCAACAGGTGCTATAATTTTTATTAATTTACATTCTTTTCATTCTTTTTCGTTTCGTTACCTTTCCAGAGATATGAAATGAACGTTTGTTCTTTAAGGGTTCAGAAGTTATAGCGTAAGAGCTTTTTCAACGAATTAAACTAGCGTTGATATGCATTGTGAAAAGACTGCAATACATAGACTTAAAATTTTTTTTTAGCAAATAATATAAAAAAAAAAATTCAAAGTACATGTTTTTTTTATTTTAAACGCATCTTATCCTCACTAGGTGGCATAAAAAAGTAGTCCTTTCAGTCGGTGTCAAGATATTTCGGTCCCAATTTATTTATTTATTTATTTATTTACTTGATTGCTAAACCCTAACAGGTTTTAAAGCAAATTTAAAATTATAAAATAAGATATTTAATACATTTCAAAAATATAAAGTATGTTTTTGAATGAAATAATGTATTATTAACAAACTAAAAAGTTTTAGTAAATTGCTTAAAGTATATAATTTTATTAAAGTATAAAAAATAATAGAAAAAAAGTTAAGTAAAAATCGATAAAATCAGACAGCATAGCAGGGTTGCGTTTTCAAGACAAACAAGGTCAAGTCAGCAACAATTTTTGTATACGGCGGAGTCGTGTGATAAACAAGATCTCATACCCAATAAAACACCACTCCAATAGGTATATATATAATATATATCGTTCTGTCTCCCTGAAGCCGGTGAAATCCTGGCTTGACAGGGTGGTTACTCGACAAACTAGGTCAACTTCACCAAACCAATTTTCATAAAATAAAGAAAACCAGTTGCGAACGCAGGCACCAAGACAAACTAGGTCTTATCGGCCACTCATATTAATATATTACAAATCGATCTAACGTAGTGTTTCAAGAGGTAAAAAGACACCAAGACACCACGGTACCGTCGACAAGTGTAGTTACAATCATCATGAAGATATGAGGCAACTGAAGATCCCAGGTTTAGGTCCATTCAGATTACTTAGATGTTTATCCACCATATTAGATTGTTATATTAATGTGTTTACAAATCACCAGATGCATCAGATATATGTTTGAAAGAACTTTACATAATCAACGACGGTACTGCAGGTAATCTATAATTTTATGTTTGATTGAGTCCATGGATTCACTTAAGGATATAACATCAGATACAAAATTAAAATCACCGCAAGCGCTTCTAAGAGGTTCATTTTGCAAATAATTAGTTCTACAAAAGTTCATGTGGAGTAACTCAAAAGATCTTCTAGGACGAAGAGGAATATTAAAATATATTTTACTCAATAAATATGGACTGTTTACATAGCCATGTAAAAGTTTTATAATCCAACAAGCATTTATCATAATTCTCCGACTTTTTAAAGACGGAAGATTTAAGAGTTGTAACCGATATTCATAAGGTGGTAAGTGAAAATCAGTATTACAATAAAGATAGCTTAAGCAAAACAAAAGAAATTGTTTCTGCACTGATTCAATGTCGTCTATGTAACAACCGTATCGTGGGCACCAAACAACTGAAGCGTATTCTAAGATTTATCAGAAACCGAAAATTCAAAGTGCATATTAATAAGATTACGACAACCATAACTACTGCTATAAGGTTTGGTTACAATTATCCCCGCTACGGGGATCAGAAGCGTCGAATATGACAGAGTTTTTTAAAAAGTCGCACTAAATTTTTCCTATTGGACCAAACTTAATAATTCTAGTAAAGGTTGTAGCTACAACTACGCTTATTAAAATGCACTTTGATTTTTTTGTTCGGAAAATTTATCTAGCTTTTTCGCGCAACAATATGTTAAGAAATACAGTAAATTATTTAACTTTTTTCACCTCATAATTTTCTTTATTTTAAATACATTTATTCCATTTTGGTTAAAGATGTGCATTCAAGGGTCTGTTTTTGAATTCATCTTTTTATTTCAGACGATCTGGAGCAGAGCTATAGTATTTTCCGATTTTCACTTATTTTAAAGCACACTTCAGTGCAATCTTTATATTAAAACACTTTACGTTAAAAAAAAATTTTACTTACACTGATGATGTTAAATAAACATGCAAATGAAATTTTTTGTATGAATAATATACTTTTTTAGAAAACTTCTTCTAAAATTTTAACCATTCCAATTTCTAAAACCACCTAAAAACTTTCTTAAGTCAACATTGCACATTTATGATGTTATTGAAATGCAAGTCGAAGCGTTAAATTTTTTTTCAATTTCTTCCAAGGTTATAAACGAAAATGCATTAAAAATTAAACAAAAATGTTTTATAAAAAAATTCATTTGGAAACAAGGTACAAATTGTATTAGAAAATTTAATATAAACCAAATACTCCGAATATATAAGAAAAAAATGTTAAATTCCCCGCAAAAATCATTAAACGTTAGATGAATTATTAAATTCCCCGCACATTTGAGTCCATTCCCTGATTCCCCGATCGACATGCAATTATCCGCAAATCGGGGAATTCCCCATTAGTTGGCATGCCTGGATGGAAGTAAAAAGAGAACTTATACACAAATTACATACGCAAGGTAAATGAGAAAAGAGAGAGAAGAGAAAAACGAGAAAGTTTTTGTTTATTTGATTTGTATTAATTGCAGATATTTTTTTTACCTTCTTCACTTAGCCGCATTTACATTCCGCACATTGGTGCATTTTTGAACCATTTTGATTTTGAGTTCATATTTAGAAATTGCTATATTTTTTAATGCGCAAGCATAGCGCAGCTTTTTTTTTGTGTAAAATCTTAAAAAATTATCAATAATTTGAGAAAACAATAACAATTTCGCTCTCAATGACGTCACAACTACATGTCCATAAATATACTCAAAATGCACACATTTGTAAGCTAATTGGAGAAAAAAAAAATAAAGTATTTAAAAAACTTTCTCACAAAAAAAAAACAGACTTCATGTTTCCAAAATACCTCAGTAAGTGGCTTCATTTTATTTTGTTTTAAGCTTTGACTTTAAACATATAAGAAAACAACTGCAGAGCTAAGAAAAACACATTCTTATCATAGAGAATACGCAAAAAGAAAAAACGTCAACTCTCAAAGCGCAGTGCAGTTAAGCGGTACAATATTTTGTAACAATTCTTTCACTTAGTGATTGATTTTTATGCTCTTCAATCTGGTACCAAATATAAGCATGTACCTGAAAATAAATTTTTTGAATTAATCCTCAGTTTTGTTTCCAAGTACTTCTAGTGCGTTGTAAGGAAAAAAATTTTCGAGTCTCATTCGTCACGTTTTTGTGTACACGGCGCACGGTTCATAACTGACAAGTTTAATTGTGAGGTCTTTATACTGCGAATTTTCCAATGGAAACTAGTTTATTGCACATTTTTTCCAAGAAACTGTAAAAAACTAAACAAAATTTCTAATTAAAAATGAAAACTTTATTACAATTTAATAACAAAAACCACAAATTGCAGATCGGGATGTCCCACAATAGAGTGAAACTATTTACGGAGGTATTTAAATAAATCGTTCGCCCTTTACAATATTACTAGACAGCGGTAAAATTTTGTTAGCTCAAACAACTTTTTTATTTTACAAATATGTTTATGTTTTTGATATCATTGCAAAAAAAAATTAAATAAATTACAAAATTTAAATAAATTGTAAAAAAAAATTATTTATTTCTCAAAATTCTGAGAAATTTGCGCTCAAACTTTAAATTTAGTAAATTTAACGAATTTTTCCTTCTTCACACGAGCACAGCTCCGTAATGGATAAGTTCTGTGTATTTTTTTTCGTACACCGTTCGAAAGGTCGATTCATTGTCTTTCAAATAAACTCTTAAAATAAGTTTTTCGTGTGTTATTTCTTCCGCTAAACACAATAATGTACATTAATGTCATGAAATATCAATATGCCATGTAACTTCTGAGGGTGCGAAAATAGACCCCCCCTTCCTTCCGATTTTTTCAGCTCAACTCGACATAACACAAAAATATGAAACAAACTAGTTTCCTTTGGAAAATTCCCAGTGCAAAGACCTCGCTACCAAACTTGTCAGTTATGAACCGTGACGTTTTCTATTTTTTGTGTTTTTTGTGTAGAGACCCCCAGAAGAGAACGCAGATAGAGTGTAGGTGTGTTCCGAAAAAATATTGAGGACAAAAAAAATTAAAAGGACCAGCCCATACAATTAACCAAGGGTAATAGATTTCTTTGATATAAACTTTAATAGATATTTTTTTAATATTTTTTTGTAATTTTTGCATTGGGATCCCCAAAATGATGGCAGTAAGGGTTTAAGTATGTTCAAAAAAAATTTAAAGGGGAAAAAGTGAAAGGACCTATACCCCAAAAAAAGATGCAATATTTTAACTTCAAAAAAATCGGATCACGGACATATGTATGTATCTATCACAAACCATTAAATCAGTGTTTCTTCTTGCAGCATCAACCATTGACTGTGTAAATATTAAATGAACATAATATTTTTATGCAAATTTTGTATTGTATTTCTCTTCTTTATGTCTTTCACAGAAACCTTTCCTTTTCTTCATTTTAAGAAGTTTAACTTGTGCACTGCAAACACGCTACACTGTAATTCTTTTTTAGTTAGTAATGCAACTGATTGAATCTTTAAGAGCTTGCTTTTATTTTTTGCCATCCATCTTCTATTGAATATAAGTACCAATTAGTAATGTATTATTATATTTTGTTCAAAATATCTAGTATCCAATTATGTATTCGACTCAGATAGCTCATGCTAAGTTCTAAGCATAAATAAAGACTATTTTGTAAGCTTTAAATAAAATGTTTATATATTTTTGTTTATGAGTACAAATAATAAGTCGAATTATACGTTTTGCTATACTTTTCTTAGTATATTAATAAAGTGCTCGGTATATAAACTCCCAAATTTTGCATCATTATTTTAAAGATGTAAAGTTTTTCAATATGCACAAGTGCACAACTGCTCCAGTGCTGAAATGCACTAGCAACTGCACTTAATCGTGAATATCCCTAATGTCATGCAATATAAATAAATGTATAAAAAATATATTAACTTTTTAAAGTAGGTCGTTTTATGATTTTATTACTATGTTTGCCATTGATTTATTAAAATTCTATCTAAAAGAAAGATTTGTGTGATTTTTTGTACAGCTGATTATATTGTTATCACCGAAATGACGGAAGCAGGTCATTAGTTTAGCAGAGTTTGAGGTCGTCCGTTTTGAAACTTTTATCGTAGAGTTTTTACAACGTAGGCCAAAGTACGATCAACGGTCTACTGACTGAATTCACTATTGAGTTTTGGCTTTCAAGGCTCCATAAAGAACATAAATATATTTATCTGAGTCGAAAAATCAATCAAAAGAAACCAAATACTAAGTGAAAAAAAAAACTTTCGAAGCATTAAATTTCTATTTGCTATGGCATCGAGGTAACAGTTCCGAGAAACATTTTCATATTTTGTGTCAATAAAGTAGCTGATATATGTCCAGTGCCCGTGTCGGTAAATGTCCGACCTCTGCACCGAAAGAAGTGCTAGTTCTGGAACACCTTGGGCAGGCACAATGTTCGTCAGTTTCTTGTGTCCGAATATAGTCGCTCGTTTTGACAGTCTTACTATGGTACTATTTCACGTCACTTTTGAGGTACTTGTTGGGTATGTTTCGGGTACATATTTGTTAAGACTCAGGCTAGTTTTGATACATATAAGCTATTACATTGACACAATATATGGATTTTTTTTCTCGGGTCCGTTTCGCTGAAGCTCGTTTGCATTCGGCTTAATATCGATGTGCTATTAATTTTTTTATTTCATAAACTGTGCAGTTTTTCGTTACTACTCGTGGCTTTTAAAAATAAAATTGAGTCTGACACTCGGGACATTTGTATCTGAGTAGTTTGGTAGGAACACAAATTGTTTCTCGAGAGTGTGTGTACACAGGTCGAGTGCTTTATGTAAAATGAGCTTAGCGTGAGACGAATCGATTACAGTTGGTCAAAAGTTTCAAGCATTATTAGGGAAAAAATATTGCGATTTCCAACAACACCCCGTGACCAAAAATACCCCAATTTATAGTAGACCATACTAAGCGCTTTTATTACAATGTTGAAAGAAAATTAAAGCCTACCATTTTAAAATAATTTTAAGTGTTCAATTAAAAAAAGGATTTTTAATTAATTTTATGTAGTTCACTGCATTATAGTTTGATAATCGTAGAAATTTGTTTATAATGCCATGTCTATTGTAGCCAAACATGTTTGCCGAACATTTTTTGTTATTGTTTCACGAATAAAATGAAATTGAACTGCTCCTCATACTCATTCTCTCTCTCTCTCTCTCTCGGACCGAACATTTTTGATTGCTGACTAAAACACCAAATATGCCGAACTTTCCGGTATTGCCTTTAGTTATTTTGCATAATAACATGAAAATGTAGCAAAAAGTGTTAGAAAATGAGATTAGTTGTGTGCTCCAGCAATCCTTTACACAAACAGCAAGCATTGTTGTGTTAAACATATTTTAATAAGAAAAAAATTGTGTTAATTGAAGTAATCTAATAATATTTTAAAAGGAAAATAACAAATTAATGAATACTAATGGCACTCCCATTGAAACTAAAAAAAATAATAACAAATAATTGAATAAAAAAAACCTCATAACCGCATAACCAATCCCAATTCTTAAGAATTCACTAAGTTTGTTTTCCATTCTATAGTAAATTTGAATAATACGTCTAAAAGTGTTTACGAAAATGCAAATAAGATTTGTTCTTATTTGTGTTTTGATCAATTATTCCATAATATGCAACTGTGGAAAAAACAAAGTACAATCACAAAACAAATATTTCAGCAAAGGGAAGAAATAACGAAAATTAACACCAAAAAGCATAACTTCGGTACGAGAAGTATTCAAGTATTCAACGACACATATAATATAAAGGCCATTACAAAGGGTTACTAGCCCAAATTAAAATCGCAAAACTACTACAATATAAATAGATAGTATTATAAAATAACGTATGTATATTTGCTAACATTGAAGAACAGTCAACTTTGTATAGCAGCTCTGTTGCAACAAATTTATTAAATATTTTTTTCTTGTTTACCTATAAATACAATTTATTAGTCGAACTTTATTCCATCGAACTAATTACATATAATATTTTCTAACCAAAACATGAAAAAATTAGAAACGTTCAATATCAACATTAATTATTTCAATTTATTATATCCTGACCAGAGGGCAACATCAATAAATCTCTACGGAAATTAATTTTCCACTCATTCACACATCTGATTAAATTTTGCTAAAAAAGTAAACAAAAATTAAATTAAATAAAAACTTTTCAAAATTGTTGAAATTCTTCACGTACGCACTCTTAAACACACAAACACAATCATAGCACGATGATGTGACTGACACACCAGGAAAGAACAGTTAAAACCACTTTAAGAGCAAATAATGGAAATTGTTCATAATTACATCGCATGCAGAATTGAATGTTAAACAAATAAATTAAAAAAGCACAACAAAAACAAAACACAATAAAAAAATAAAAAAAAAATACGATCATGTTCATACAGCAAACGATAAAGACTAACAAGAATAGCAACAACAAAAACAGCAATACAACAGCAGAAAACAACACAGGTGTTGCAAATTTTACCACAAGCCCAACAAAAAAAAAAACAAAAAAACAACAATAACAACGTGAACGGCTTTTTCTGCCGGCATGAATTAAATATAAAAAACCAATAAAAAATGGCTACCAAAACAGTACACGCATAAATAAAAAACAAAAATAGAATATTCAACTTTCCGAGTTATTTTTATTGAAATTTATTTAAAAAAATGCGCCCACAAAAACCGCAACACAGGCGAAAAAAGAACCATTTAATAAACACTTAAAAAATTTTAATAACTGCAACAAAAAAAATTATGATAAATTTACGCGGATTAAATTTGTACAAAATCGAGCAAACCATATTAAAAAGTTCTGTTTTAAATGAATTTGGGATTCTTAAAGATAATCTTGAAATGAAGCGGAAAATTCGGCTCGGCAGTGTTAAAACATTGAATTGCACTATTCACTCGATAAAAAATTATTAACTCGTAATTTAGGTCAAAACAATACATAAGATCATACTTCAATTAACCACATCAAGATATCTTAGAAAATACTTTCTGAGAAAGTATCTACTTCTGCTCAAAAGACATAAATAGTTCGTGAGAGAATAGAACTCCACTTTAATCCTTAGCTGAATGAAATTAAATTTAAAAACTAAAAGAGAACAGCATCTTTCAAACAAGAGATATTTATAATTCACATAGTGCCAAAATCAACAAATATAAACATTTCTGCTTCGCCAACTAGCAAATTCATAAAATGTCGAATTTGTGCGAATATTCTATTTTCGCAAAGTTCTCAAAATCAAAAAATTTAAAGACTGAAAACTGAAAGACAATGAAAACAAAGAAAATTCAAATGGTATTTTACATCGAGGTGAGCATCAATTTTATCTTTTCAATGAAAATATCAAAACATGAAAAATTACAACATCTACGAGTACATAAACAGAGCAAAACGGCAGCACAAATGTTAATTTCATGGTGCATACACATATACGCACAAGCTCAAACACACACGCTCCCATGTAGCTATCGACTCATAAACTCGACGTGCTTCAATGATTTTGAGACATTTGTGTTTATTTTTCTTCCAAATCCAGACAGTATGTCAATATTTTATGACATGCAACCAACATAAAATCAATGTTTTCGTACATGTGTGTTATGCCCAGAAGGAACTCAATAAAAATATTGCTACATTTTAGCCACACTCCTTCCCTGCTAACTTCTCTCGTTGCAACATCTTCTTTTATAGGATTAAAAACAATATTGCAATAAATTCGGATTATCACCCTGTAAAGTGGGCAAAGTAAATTTTTGTAAGACCTTTTTTAGAGAAGGCACATAGACAGGTGGAATAAGATATCTAGATACATTGTTAACTGAAAGTTATTGACAACTGGATAGAAAAACAACGAGCATTGAAATGTTTGTTAGTAAAATAAATTTATAAAAGATTTGTGTTGTTAAGAATTAAATGTAATGTGTTCCTTTTTCAGTTTTTTAAGACATTCGAAAAAACAGTTCATGACCATTAAAGTTTAAAAATATAAACTTTTAAATACATTTTATCGCTACTTATGTATTTTTGACATCATTCGAAATGCAAGTAAAATAAGTAGATTCAAAAATATTAAATATAGAACCTTGGAACAGATGGGTTTTCAATGTGAAACACGTAATTACTTTGAACTTAATTCTCCTACACAAACTTTGAATACAGTGATCGATAGCATTCAACAGTAGGAAACAAAATCATTAATAAAATATATTTTTTCAAAAAGTGGAATACCATATTTGAAGCTGGAAAAAATTTAAAGTTCTTGCTGCTGTGAGAATGCAAAAAGTATACTTTTTCCTCAAAAAGTTATAAAGTTGAAATTAAAAGCCTTGTTGTTTACATTTTTCGCTCTAGTTCCTGCAGTATTTCAAAGAGAATTGAAAAATGCTACGCAGATGCCTTATTTTGCTTCATAAGCATGAAGAAAAAAGAAAATATAATTAAAAAGTGCCTTTGGTTAAAGTTGAACGCCTACGCTACGATATGAACATTTTCCATTTTCTCATTTTCTAATTTTTCGAGCTTTATTAACCAATTTCACGCTGAGTTTTGAAACGGCTTTACCAACAGTGGAGAGTAACTTTTCAAGGGTACTTAGGACCCAATAAACCCGTGGTCAAAATTTTTCTACTTTTAATAGGGGGTGGTGTTGGAGTAGTCGAACAATGGCAGTTGGCGGTGATTAAAATCACATATACTTTACAGATATCTTCTGCAGTTATCGACAAAATATATTTCGAAATTTAAGAAAAACACGAATCCTTTGTTATTAATAGTAAATATTATTATAATATAAATTATAGGTAATAAGTATTAAATAATTTTGCCATATGTAGTAGGCGTCAAAGCAGATTCTCTGTTTAGGTTTGTGGCAAATGTTGCACGACTGGCTTTTTAATCAGGCTGCACAATAACAAGACCTTGTTGAACGTTTGGGAAATACGTATATCGTTGTGCTGCTTCGTGGTATATAACTTTGTTTCGGCAACAAACACCTCGGCATTGAAAAATAGAAAAAATATCGAAATGTAATTCATCATTGAGCTTACGTTGGATTTCGAGTTGCAGCTGTTCTAGTGGCTCCAAACATTCACATTTTTTAAAAGTTGTCACCTACCTCAGGAACCACTGCGCCGCTGAGAATTCTGAAAAAGGAATTTTGACAGCAATTTTTACTTATGTGCGGGCTCAACAGTAGATTCAGCATATTATATATCTCCAGCCCTTCAACATTTGGAGCTACAATTTTCGCCGGTGTTGATGGCTGTTCATCGCTAAGATCACAGTGTGCGCTGTTGTGAACAATAGCAGCAATACGAGATGACTTCCGAACATTAATTTTCATGACAGGTAAATCATCTTCGCTATTCTTACAACAGAAAATCCCAAATATTCCAGCTCCAACAACTCATCTTAAATATCCTACTCATCAGTTTTTCCATCAAAAGCCTCAAAGGAATAGCGATCACTGTTTCTATTTCATCGCCGGTATTGCTCTTTAGTAACTCACCGATAATTTCTAGCACACGAAGCGCTTTACGACAACAGTTTACGAAAGACCCACTAGGATAAAAAAAAATTATTTACTTCTTACTTTGTTGCTTTTATTATTATTTTTTTTTTCTTATTTGCAAGAAAATCCCACAGATGTATTCTCTTATTTACAAGCTCACTTAAAAGGATGCTCATAATGTATTTCAAACAATACAAAAAAGAAAGAAATAAACATGTCCTGTTTAAATCTATCGAATAAATGTTCGTTTGCATTCAAAATTTAATTATCGCCTACCGCCATTGTTTGACTAGTCGAACAGTCATTTTTGCGCGTCTGCTAGAGTACCTGGCGGTACTAAGTGCAGGTGTAAAAGTCATTTGCTACATACTTTCGACATTTGCTTACAATAATAAAGTGCATTTGTTAAAAATTATTTATAATTTTGTTTAATTTTTTAATTTAATTTAGAAAAAAGGTCAACAAAAATAGTGTTTTCTATCCCCCCTGAAGTTAGCGAAGGGAGTTGGGATGACCGCTTTTATTTTTTTCTGAAAGCCAATTAAAATTACTCTAATATTGTATCATTACATGCAGTTTCACCTGCAGTTTCACCGTCATAGAAAAAAAAAGTATAGCAGTGAAGGGACTGCCGACCGAAGCGAAAACATATATGTAAAATATTAGTATTCCCTGGAAGACTTTGTCCTTTCACGGACCGCCTTACTGCTATATAAAAATTTACATGCTAATCGGAAAAAGTTTTATATTTTCACCCCTCAACCTTTGGTTATTTCTTTCAAAATATTTTTTATTCAGACAGTATTTTTACTTTATAATTACGCCAAAATATATTATTACATTTAAATTAAATAATGTTGATATAAAAATAGAATACTGGGAGCTCTATTGAATGAAAAATAATCCTCAAAAAGAACATTATAATAAAATCATAATATAAAAAAACAAAGTAAAACATAACCAAAAATATAAATTAACTTATTGAAATAATTAATATGCACTTAAAATACATAATAATTTACACATATATAAAATTTGTATTTACATGCATTTCATTGAATTTCATTTTTATTATTTTCACTGTTTGCGTCATTAATCATTGCATTATATTTTTAAAAAAGATACTATGGTAGCTGAAATAAGAAACAAAAAATTTTGGACGATGCAGTCCCACTCATGGTAAAAATATTATTAGGTAGCCTTGACAACTACTTATTTTCTCACGAGCTGCGATCATCGAATTTCACATAAAAAAAACTCAATATAAAGTGCGTGTGTCACACACATTGGCAGCTTTAAGCGGAGTAATAGTTGGCAGCTGTTTTTTGAAAATTTGAGTAAGAAACCTTTGCAATTCAATGATCCATTCACAGCAGATGACTCCTCTGAATGCGGCCAATGTGTGTGACAAACGTTCTCTATTTTGTTTTCTTTTGCTTGAAATTTGATGGTCGAAACACGAAATGTCACTCCTACCTATTACTTATTATACCATGTCCCATGTTCCAGTCAGAGAATATGCTGGTGACATTTATAAAACTACAAATGTTTTTATGTTGGTCATGAAACTCAAATGCACGCTCTTGAATATTAGCTACCAGGCGCTCAGCAAATGCAGCACGCATGGCGAAATTGAAAAAGGTAGTGTTAGGGCGGGCCGGTGACCGAAACTGTTAAAACGAAGTTGACATTTCATACAAAATCTGCATCCAATAAGAATGAAATATGAAAGCAAGAATTGGCAAATATATCAAAATGTGTGAGTTTGACAGTTATGGTCACTAAGAAAGAGAACACATGCAGCCCTAACACTACCTTGTCTAATTCTACTATGGCAGCAAGCAACCATCAATAAGTTTATCTGCTGACAAATCGTTCCTTCATAAAGAAATCATGAAGGATATTTATTGTTTTTCTGTCAATCTATATGTAGATCTGTAGCTGAAGTAAAATACATTTACAACAACAAATCTACTACAACCAAGCAAATCTACTACAACGATGAACAGAGAAGAGCAGTATCACATCGGTTGCGCAACATTAGAGGGGATGAACCGAATTGGCGGCGGAAAATACACAACACTTTGCTTGCTATGTTTTTTGTTTGCCTGGTAGCAAGATCTCAAGTGGAGGCATTAAAAGAGACTTCACGGTCAGTCAAACAAAAAGCAAATATCAAAAATTTTTAATTTATTTTAGTTTAGCCTACAGCTAGCTGTACATATACATTGAAAAAACAGTAACATTCAATAGCTGCATTCCCGTGGTCGTTGATCTAGAAGTCGGCTCTATTTTATTCACAAAACAAAAACAAAAATTAAAACCAGCTCGATTTCTAGCTCTATTTCTGATCTTAAAATGCTGCCAAGTTTCAAGCATTTTTTATCAGAACGAACATAGTTGGCAAATCTAAATAACTATTCATTTCCTATTTTGACGTTTCACCGCTCAATGGGCGTTTTGGTATTGTTGTTTTCTTTTGTTCTTGTTCTTAAAACAGCTATTTCAAGACTCTGATGACAAATTGATATAAAGTTGAACTAACGTTGTTTTACTGAGATTTGATCTGATCTAGTGCTACGGGAATGCAGCTAATGTTTCGCAGCGGAGCAAAGGGAGGGGAAGAACGATGCGTCAGCAGTGGAACTTATTGATGGTTGCTTGCTTATGTTTTCTAAGTTTCCTATCTTGTTATCTTTGCTGTCTGTATTGATGACGAGAGTTACTCGGAAAAAGACACAGACGCAAACCAAAGATTTACCCTCTACCAAAATCGTTCAACGCGCCTAAAGAAGTTTTCAATTCAAAAATTGGGGTGAAAAAAGGCAACCTTACTGTTCGAGTAGTCGAACAGGGGCGTAAAATGGGTTAAGTTATTTAATTTTATTTTTCTACTTCGCAGACAACTTAAACGTTTATGTATGTTTGTTGCAATTAAGCTTAGGCTAAATGGTCTGTTGTTTTTTTATGCAAATAAATAAAATTTACTTCATATTTTTCCTCCGACGTTTCGCTGGTTATTTTTCAGCTTCCTCAGGGATATTTATTAAATCACTCAGCAATTTCTTTCACAATGAATTCCAAAACAAAAGTCTGCAAATTTGGCCTGCAAAAATTCCAAGACTTCAGAATTTTTTATAAATTATTGAAATTTTCACACAAAAAGTTCTAAGCAACGTTTATGTATGATATATCATTCTCTATGCCACACCCAAATCACTTGAATTTTTTTTTAACTTTTGACTTTTCCGTCTAATACTAATACAAATGTACTTTGCAAATTTCAATGGGTTCTGGCGGTAAGCCGGGTTAACCAAAATTATATATTTTGAAAAAGTCAACAAATTGCTTTATTCAAACAATTAATTTTTTTCTTCCTTTTTTTCTTGTTGCAGCAAATAATCGACAGGCAATAATCGTCCGCCAAAGATGCCCTCTCTCGAGCTTCGCATTAAAATCGTTTAGGACTATTTTTACGACGTCGGCCGCACAGCGATCGTACACGTTCTCTAGACTCACATAGAATATCAATTAATATAAGGTATTTGTATTGAATATATAATATTGTTAAAACAGAAATAAAATTATTCTTCTTACTTAAATATTCAATTATATTCAATATAACAAAACTATAACAAAAATTAAAAAAAAGACTAAAAAAATTAGTCTTATTAAATTGACACATTAGTTTGATTTTCCAGGTACTCCTTTGCACTTTGAGCAGAACACCTCGCTATCACTATTTGTTTTTTCCAGGAATGAATATTTTTTGTAGGTTGATTGCTTAACACACACTTTCGTTTTGACATTTCGACAAGTTTAACAAATGAGTTGCAAAGACATTCTTAACGGGCGACTCAAAAAAGGGAAAGTGTATTAAGGGAACTTTTTGACTTATTACTGAAAAAGTATGAATAATTGACAAAGTGGACTAAATTGCAAACATGGGAGAAAAAAATAAAAAAAAATATGAAAAATAATAAAAAGCAGGCTTTTAGCCCGTTACACAAGACGCAGAGCTTTGCTCGGAAAAACATGACTATCCTGCAAAATAAATAACGGTGCGTTACTCATGCACAATTTTCGAATTGAAAATGTTATTGTGCCTTTGGTTTTGAACAAATTTGAATGAGGTTGCGGTTTTGACTTATTTTAACCAAAATTTTAAAAAATTAAATGCCCGATGTATTTACATATTTTTGGTATTGTGTCAAATTGACACACAAGCGACTCTTTTGTTACTTTTTTTAACGACAGATACGTGTTAAGCAATTTTTGAAGGCAATTTCTTGCTCTCGTTTGTTTTTTGATAAGTTTTTTAATATCTTCTGACGATTTAGGCGTGAGTTTTAAGCCCAAAAACTCATCTCAGGTCGAGACTGCGGTGTGCTCACGTACGCGTGGTAGAATTTTTACTTCTTTGGCGTAGTTTTGAAAATTTTCATTAACTTACTTAAATTCATATTTGTTGATAATTTATACCAAGTGAATAATAATCTTTTAAATAATCTCTTCGAGCTGCCTTCTTTTAAATATCACCTGAATACAAAACAATACAATACAATGACATGTTAGTGAAGTTATCAGCTTATTGTTGATTGTTAAATTTATATCTTCATAAGCCTTTAATCATACTTCATCTAAACTTTGTAACGTAAAAGATTTTTATATTCAATTTGTCACCTCATTATATATATTGTAACATGTTAACGAGTTAACAAGCTATGCAGTTCCACAAATATGCAATTTGAATTCTTTTAAAAATGCTAATGTACAAGCAAGAAATGAAACTCTGTGAGGAACTTACAAGCTGTAAGATAATAACTTGCCCAAGTCCTCATAAAAATTTGCTTATTTCGATCACTGTCACTATATCAAAATTTTTAAGAGATATTTATTATCACGTCAACTGCAATAAAAATAAAACTTTGGACTGACAACAGATGTCTTTATTATTTAAAACCCACAACAAACAACAAAAGTGATAAACAAGCTTTACCACCAAACATCAAACACAAAATAAAACAAAATTAAAGAAGCACGAAGAATGGTTTATTTTTAGCCTTCGACACGAAAATAAAAACTTTTCTTCTAAACTTAAATCCAAAACACATGTTACGCCAATGTTTCGGCAAACACATGCACATTTTCCAACACTTTTATATGCATTTATTTAAAATCTTCAAAGATGAATGGAATTTTGACGCCATGGCCTCATGGTATATAAACAACAACAATTAAAGCTTAAATGTAGTGTGCCTGTTGGAAACAGTGAAGGGTAAAGTATTTACTTTAATTTTTCAAGCACCTTTTAAAAATATCTCAAGATGAGAAAACACGTGTTTCTACATACAGTCCATAACAACTTGTATATATTTATTTATATTTTGTATTTGTTTATCATTAAAAAATGTGTTTTTATGTTAATTGAAGAGCATTAATGTTTTATTGCCAAAATTAATATAAGGTAGGTAATTATTTTTACTCATATTAAAGAAGAGAACAATTATTATTTCACTTTTTAATATTAACCAATTAAATTTCTGGTCTAATTGAGTGTTAATTGGATGAATTTCCAACATTAATAATATTTTTTCTTAAAAATTGTTCCGACCGTGACTCTGAAGAGCAAACAAAATAAAACAAGAAATTCTTCAAATTGTTTCCGACAAAAAACATATGCTCTCATTTTAAAAAAAAAAATTAAGTGAGAATTAGTTCTAATAATAATTTATTTTTCTTAATTTTTCTGATTTATGTGGAGTTTTCTAACTTCAAAGTTTTAAGTGTGGCTTCTTGGAAGTATTTTGGGGGCACTCGAAATGCTTGCATTATGAAATGTGTATATTTATTGCGGTAAATTTTGTTTTTTTTTTTAATTTTGGTGCTTTTTTTCCTTTTACTTCTTTTTTACTTTTTATTCCCTTCAGAAATTTTTTTTCTATTGATGATTGATGCATTTCCAAATGTAGGGAGAAAAATGTCAAAATATGCTTAAATTTGATTTTATAATAATATGCTGTGTGTGTGATGTAAAGAGTGGTAAACAGTGCGATAAAAACGGATGTGTATGACATGGTGACGATTGATGGCAACACGTCTTAATTATGTCTGTATAGATTAAAGAATTGAGGATATCTAAAAATGGGAATTCACACTCAAGAATATTTTATCAGAAACATATCTTTGAAATGTAAGTATGTAAGACCTGAGGTTTTAAAATTCAACCAAGAGGTTGCTTAATATCATATTGTAAGACATTTATACTACTACATTTTACCAATTTATACAACTACTATAGATATAACAGTCATTTTCTTATTTAAATTCAATCGAAATGTGATTTTTATGCAAGTCTCCTAGTAAATTTTCAATTCTTAAAATTATAAGCAAACTTTGGAAAAATTAAACAAGTGTCCTATGTTTGTCTATTGCTGCAATATCAGTAGTTTACTTTTTTCATCTTTATATTGGTTTAAAATTAAACTTTTTATGCAGAATTTTTCAACATGAAATAATATATATAGTCGACTTCTGAATGATTTTTCCCGTGGAATTGGAAAATTGTGTTTTCATCTGCATCACTTCAAATTCATATTTAAATCTTAATAATTTTTAGTTTTATTTCTATATTTTTTTAATATTCTCTGAATGATCTTACTACTTTTGAATGTGTACACCCAAAAAATATTTAGGATAAAATAACGAATAAAATCTTTATAGAAATACAAACAGAGGCTATTCGTAGAATGTACAAATGTTTTGTACATAGTAAAAACGTTTGTAGTGTTGGCCGCATGAAAAAAAAAATTTGAATTCGTTACTTTGTGCATTCTACAAAGGCTAGTTTGTAAAAATCTATAATGTATAAATTTGTAAACTGAACAAACATTTTTAGATAATATACAAACCGGTGGTACCAGAGTTCGTATATTTGTTCGTGTATTTTGTAGATGAAATGAAAGCGTTTGTAAAATATAAAAATTTTTCTTTGTACAATGTACAAACGGTCATTTGTATTATTCACAAAGTCATTCGTAGGCTGAAAAGAACAAACAGCTTTGTAGAATATAATAATTGTTTTGTAAATAGTACGAAGCTTTTTTTTTGGGTGTACTCTGATCTCGTTTTTTGAAAAATTCGTATTTTTTTTGGTGTGATTATCTTCTAAAAATTTCAATTAAAATTTTTCTGTATACTTTATTTAGATATTAGTTTTTTATTTAATATTTCTAAATACAGAGTTAAATTGCTTTTATAGCGGTAGTAATTTTATAATAATATATACAACAACTGTAAAAATTGTTAGCAAAAGTGTCTATATTTATTTACATAAGAGTACTAATCTTGCATTTTTTGCAGTATAAACAACCGATGTTCAGTTTTGCTAAATTTAAAATTTAATAAGTTATTTAAATTTGTTATAATAAATAATTATTATATAAATAGTCATTATACATAAAACATTATGAGATAAAAGTTAAAAGAATTTTCATCAATTTAATTAAATAAATATAAAACTGAAATTAAAAAAATCACTCAGTATTTGAACGGTTTAAGGTCTTGAACAAAATATATTTTTAATAATGAATTATATGTTTTATATTCTTTTGATTTTTCATAATTTCAATTATAAGAATGCAACAACAACAACAACAACAAAAACAATTCTAAAAACAATTCTTCAATAGATTCAATTACACAGCAAACAAGACAGACTGTGTTTCGGAAGGCGCTACCCTTTTCATCTTCAGTCGTCTTGAGTGATTAAGCTGTGACCAACCCACAAATTACATTCCTTTGTTTTGATAGCACGAACCTATTCCATATAGATCCATTTTCATATCCCGTTAATGCAGTTAAGTTATTTTTGATAAGAGCTCTTCTTTTTTTTAATTTGCCGAAATAAAATAATCGCCCTTATTCTTGAGCTCGCGCTCGCTCTCAAAGCGAAGTCGAAACAAAATTTTTATATTCTTGAATCTCTTAATTTCGACGTTGAGATCTGCAGTGATTGCATGTCAATTATTGAGCAAATGTCGTCAAATAAATTGTGAAAGTGAGCTCTCGACGCGGATTCGAGAATAAGGGCGAATGATTGTGAATAGAGTTTTTTGCTTTTCCTCCGTCAGTCTCGGGATTGCAACAAAATTCCAAAATATTCCAACAAAAAATTCAATGATACTAAGAAAAAAATATATGAGATTTAAAAAAATTTTAAAATAAAAACCTTTCTAAAACTATATGTGCAAAATAACGCAAGGCCTTAAGTCTAATCATTTTAATGTCAACTCTAAATTTTGTGTAAGCTTTTTGTCAACAAACTATAAAGAAATAATGTCAGATAAGCTCACACTAAATTTAGAATAGGCATTAAATCGACTATTGATTAGGCTCAATGTGTTAGACACATGATACTTCGTAAGAAATACTGAAATGTGATTTTAATAATACAAAAGAAAAATTTTTTAAATAGTTGTATAAAATATGATGTCATACTATCTTAGAAATACCAAAATGTGACATTGTAATTTTAAAAAAAATTTCCTTAAACACGTTGTACAAAATATCACATAATTCCTACATAGAAATACTGAATTTATTTCTTTTTTTAATAATTTTATGAACCTTCTGAATATTCTTATTTTATTAATGTTTTTTTTTAAGAACTGATTTTTGTATTTCAGAAATAAACAATAAGCTCTATCCAAAAACTTAATCGAAACTGAATTTTTTTTAAATCTTCTGCAATGTTTTGTGTTGTAAAACAAGGCATAACTACTTTGAAACTTCATATTACCAAAAATTCGTTTTCTAAAGTTTGCCAAACTCGGGATTAGTCCCGGGATACCGGGATTGTGTTTTTCAAATCCTGGGATAGCTGAAGCGTCCCGAAATTGGATGCCATAGTATTTAGTTAATTTAACATTAGCCAAGTTTTTTCTTATTTCTGGTCTCATTTAATCTTTAGAGATCATATAGTTGATTATAGAATCATTTAGTTTTACATGATTTTAATTATGAGCGCCTTCCGAAACAGTCTGTCTAGTCTGCTGTGTGATTGACTCAATACAGAGTCGTTATTTTGCTTTATTTTGTTTTGCTTTCTTTAAAACTTACTTGATCCAAAAAGTTAAAAATAAAATAAAAATATATTTTTGTAATATAATATTAAGATAGTGAAACATGTAACTTTTTTTATTTAAGTATTCTATTTTTTTTAAAAAAGCAAAATTAAATTCTCTTTATTTTAAAATTGTATTAAAAATTATTTATGTAATATTCTTTAACTAATAAAATAACTTAACTTTTCCAAGCTAAGTATAATTAAGACTCAAAATACTCGAAAAACTAAGATATTTTAAATTCAATAAAGTAGACACCATACTTTTTTTAAGTATTGTAATAAAATTCATAATTGTTCTTAATTCAGTCTAAATTTCTGTTCGTAATAGTCGTATTTGTATAAATCCCCTTTTCCCAACGGCGGTTTGTTATGGTTCATACATAATGGAGCCTAACTGTTATTTACATTTTAAATACTATTTTTAAAATATTACTTTTAAGACATTTTAGTGTGAAGTCATACATGTGTATTCTCCTTTTCTGAAAATTAAAAATTGAGCACTTTTGTGCTTTTTTAATTGGTACTAAAAACAGAAATAATTTTTAAATAAATTATTTTAAATTTTGAACTAATAAAATATACAGCATCTAATTGCTTTTTAAACATTTAACCTGAATTCGGACATTCTTAAGACAAACAACCATCTCTTAAGAAATGTTATTGCAATATAAAAAAAAATTGGATAATTAACCACATCCGAGCTTTAGAGATAAACAGCAAAACAATGAATGATTAATTGGGAATGAATAAAAAACTTACCTTATATTACGAGAACACTCATCAAACGTTGTTTGGTTTCGGCATAACAGATGGGCAGCACTGTGTTATAAAATTCGAAGACGTCTTGCGTTTTTCTAGTTTAAGTTTTTTATTTGGGTTTAGTTTTGTTTGGTTCTTTCTTGTTTTTTTGTTCTTTACTTATATATTTATTTATATAATCAGATCGATTATTATCAGAATGCCCGAACACACAATGAAAATAAAAAAACTCATGTTTTTTGTTATATTCAATTTGAAATTTTTTGGATTTTTTTTTTTTTTTTAAAATAGATATTGTTTTGAAATTTGCTCCAGTTTTATCTATCAATGATTTGCACCACAAAATAGGGAATATTTAATAAACATGCTTTCAAAAGTTGTAACTGCAGCACGTTTAAAAATGAAGAATTATACGTATTTAAATACCAAAATGGCACATTGTCAAAAATTATAAATAAATAAAATACAACAAAAACGTTGCACTCGTTGCAAACTTTGTTTGGTTGTGTATCGAAAATTGAATAAATTTGAGGTCATGACAGGAAAAAGTATCTACTGAATTAATAGTTTATTGTTTTTGTGCACCTTTTGATTTATTGAGATTGCTGATGGGCGTGGCGTCTATAGTTAATTTTGCTTATTTATGAACACACTTAGCTTTAGTTTAGTTTCTTTTTTCAAATTTTTTGTAAATTTTTATTTAACTGTCTGTTGAGGTTGAATGTTTTTAATAGCTTTTTTGTTTTTAATATATTTTTTTTTTCTCTAGCACCGAGTAATTAATTTAGTTGGCAATAATGTTAATGTGAATGGCAACACTGTCACTTTCAATAATGTCAATGGCAACACTTGCTTGCTTCAGTTTGTAGTCGATTAATCAATTTTAATGGTGAACTTGTTCTATTTTCACACGTGTCGCTACTTTATTTGAATTTTACTTAATTAAATGCAATTTTAATTTAATTTTTTTAAATTTTTACAGATATTAAATTTTTTAACTATTTAATTATAATGTAAATTTTATTGATATGTTTACATAATTGCATTTATTTGCAGTGTTGTTATTGTTTTATTTTTGTTTTAGCGTTAATTATTGTTGTAATTTGGACTATGAACTCAGTCTATTGCTTTGCTTGTTTGTTGTTTCGGTATAGTAATTATTTTCTCTAATTTGGTTTCAATTCCATTTAGGTTTATTCTTTGGATTTCATCAATTGTTTATGCAATTCCTTAATTTAAACTTTTTCGTTTTTTGAAGATTTTTCTTTTTCTACGTAAACTTAGATTTTTATAGATAATTCTTATAAGTTTTACAATTCCACTTCGTGTCTTTTGTTTTTCAATAATGTCTGAAAGGAAGAAAAAACAAAAAATAATTATTAGCGTTTTATGTATTAGTGAAGATAATTAAAGTAGACATTTTTCATCAATTAATTATTGTTTATTAATTGATTACGGTTTTTAATAATAACCGTGGGCAATAGCGATTTTTCTGTTAGAAAGTTGAAAAGTGTTGTGAAATAAGTATGGTGTATTAAATTAAAAAAATTCCAGCACTATGCTAAATTAGTTTTTGCTACACCAAAGAAATTTACTGAAATAGTAATGTGAATGCTAATCAGATCACTGCAGTGCTTCAGAGGTAGAATTTTAAAGTTTAGAATTTACAATAGTGCTTAAAATTCATTGCGTTTATAAACTTATCGTGACTTTTGTTGGTATTGAAAGGCAGGGAAAAAATTGAGCATTACATGCTTGAATCAATCAAGAGTTATAGCATTTAACCTTAAAATAATACTTGGTGACAAATTGAAAAACAAGATGTCTGTGTATCGGCACCCACTATGAATTTCTGATATGTTATAGTTCTCTTACTACAAAATAAAGAAAGTTTTAAATGCTATTATGTTAAAATTTGGATCACAAGGACAAGTAATTTACAGAAAAGGCAATAGCAACAACAACAACTCTGTAAAAATTCAATCACATAGCAGACTAGACTGGCTGTTTTGGAAATAGCTACTCTTCTTCAGTAGTCTTGAGTGATTCAGCTGTGACAAGCCCACTGTTTTAACTGGCATATGATTCGACACTTGTAAGAGTTAACGCAGCTAAACTAATGTGCCGCTGAATTGTTATTCAGAACAATTCAGAACAAGGGAAGGGTACACTCGCGCTCAAAAAAAAAGCCGAGTTATTAATTTGATAAAAAATATTATTTTTCTTGAATTATAACACAGTGTGCCAAAACCATAAATAAAGAAGCACACCCAAACTTTATAGAAATTCTTAAAGAAAGACATATTTAGAGTCCATCGCACTTGATTTGACCTCTCAAGGTTATCACAATTTGTTCAACATATTTATAAAGTTGAAGTGTTCGAATTTTGTTGTGACAACATTATTTATATATTTATTTATTTATCTTCAATTTAGTCTATGAATAAAAGTTCTTACAGACTAGTTAAATATTGAGTTTTAAACATAGTAAAAATAGTTCAAAATATTTTGTTTCAAATAGATCTTATTTGAATCATAGAAACAGTAAAATAAAGATTACAACTAGAATTAATAGAATTAAACAAACGCAAAACACGGTTAATAGGCGCATTTTTAGCATAGTTAGAATGGTAAATTTGCAAGTAAAAAAGATCATAATTTCTAAGCATTCGTGCTGGAACATTAAAATCTATCATTTCCAATAGTGCAGGACAATCAACAAAACCATTTATGACATCAAAAACAAAGAGCAAAGATAATATGCTTCTTCTACTCTCCAAAGTTTTGAGCCCTATTAATAGGCATCTCGTTTTATATGAACACGATCAATATTGAAAGAGCGCAAGGGAAACCTTGTAAACGATTTCTAAAAAATTTCAATTTTCAACTTATGAGACTCGTAAAACGGGTTCCAAATAATAGCAGCATATTCCAATCTAGAACGCACAAGGGAGTTAAACAAGACTTTCAAAGTGTACGGATCGGAAAAGCATGCACTATCTCGTCTTAAAAAAGCTGGCATAGAATAAGCTTTAAGAATAATGTAATCCAGATGAGAAGTAAACGTAAACTTATAATCAAAAACGACACCTAGGTCCTTAAATTGTTGGACAGAAGTCAAAGGAAATTTGGTGATATTGTAAGCGGACTTACGGAAAAAGCTAGATTTTGAGAAAATAATTGAATAACATTTATTAAGATTTAGGAAAATACCATTTCTGCAGCACCACATATAAAGTCTATCTACTTCACTCTATAAAAGTTCAGTGTCATTTAAATTGCCTATTTTGAGGAAGACCTTGAGATCATTAGCGTAGAGCAAAAATTTGCAAAAAGAAAAAATTGATATGTCATTAATAAACAAAATAAAAAGTAGAGGTCCCAAGACACTTCCTTGAGGAACACCTGAAGTTGCTAAATAAGAAAAGGATTTAACATTATCAAATACAACTACACATTGCCTGTTTGATAATATATGACTCAAGCCAGCATAAGAAAATAGAGTGAAAACCTAAGTTTTTAAGCTTTTTGATTAACAGAACATGACAAACTTTATCAAAAGCTTTGGAAAAATCAGTAAAAACTACATCAACCTGACATCCCTGAGTAAATGCTGATATGCAGTATTCAGAAAATAAAACAAGATTTGTCATAGTAGAGTGACCAGGTACAAATCCATGCTGGTGAGGAGAGATAATATTCTTAACTGTAAAAAACAATTTCTCTTTGACTATAGACTCAAAAAGCTTCGAAATAGTTGTTAGCTTAGAAATTGGTCTATAGTTAGCTATATTGTTTTTATATCCAGATTTATGGATTGGAGTAATAAAAGATAACTTCCAATCATCAATGAAAACACTAGAACAGAGAGAACTGTTAAAAATAAAAGTTTTACATTAATTAAATATGTACAGGCAATAGAGCCGTATAATCTTTCTTTTGAATGTTCCTAAAGTCTTTTCATCTGAACTGCTCAGCTTCCAGGTTTGTGATTATGGTATTATGTATTATGGCCAATGATATCGATGTCATCAATATACGCAAGCAGCATAACACTCTTGTAGAATATTGTGCAACTGCGTCTCAAATCAGCAGCTTGGATGATCTTTTCCATCATTAGGTTGAAAAAGTCGCACGATTAGGAATCACCTTGTCTGAAACCTCGTTTGGTTACAAATGGTGGGGAGAGGTCCTTCTCGATTTCAACTTCGCTCCTGTTGTTGCTCTGTGTCATCCAGCAAGGCCGTATTAGTTTTGCAGGAATACCAAACTCAGACATGGTGGAGTACAGGTGGTTCCTTATTGGGCTGTCGAAGGCGGCTTTGTAGTCGACAAAAAGATGGTGGGTGTCGACTTGTTTTTCTTGAGTCTTCTCCAAGATTTGTCGTAGCGTGAAAATCTGGTCGATGGTGGACTTTCCAGGTCTGAAGCCACACTGATAAGGCCCAATCAGTTCGTTTACAATGGGCTTCAATCTTTCACATAAAACGCTCCACAGGACCTTATATGCGATATTAAGAAGGCTTATCCCATGGTTAGTGGCACAGATAGTGGGATCACCTTTCTTTTGGATTGGGAAGAGTACACTAAGATTCCAATCATTCAGAATGCATTCTTCCAACCATATTCTGCATAGAAGCTTGTGAATGCATTTAAATAGAGCTTCGCCTTCGTTCTTAAACAGCTCAGCAGATAAGCCATCAGCTCCAGCGGCTTTGTAATTTTTAAGCCGAGCTATAGCTGTCAGAACTTTATTATAGTCGGGCAGCGGAACCTCGACGCTGTCATCCGTAATTTGGGTTTCCGGAATATCATCTCTACTGGCGGGATTGCTGTCAGCGTTGCCATTTAGAAGCTTAGAGAAGTGTTCCCTCCATAACGTCAGTGTACTCTGGACCTCTGTTACTAAATTCCCGTTTTCATCCTTGCAGGAAATGGACCTGGTTTTAAAACCATCGGCAAGGAGTCTTATTTTTTCGAAAAATTTTCGGGCCTCATTCCTGTCACCATACATTTCAATCTTCTCTTGCACGAACTTTTCCGCCTCTCTTTTTTTCCACCTAAAAAATCTCTCTTCCCTCCTCTTCTCTTTAAATCGCTCCCTAGTAGCGCGCACTACAACCGACTGCAGGGTGGCTTCGTAGGCGGCGTCTTTTTCTGCAGTGGCGTCGCGACACTCCTGGTCGTACCACTGGTTTCGGCGAAGGCGGTGGTAGCCAATCACCTCTTCAGCAGCCGCACGCATGGAGTTGGTTTGAAGCAGAAGTGAGAGTCGAGTGGCGAAAGCTTGGGCAGTCTGTTACGATTCCAGCTTGTCGACGTCTAGCCTTCTCTGTGTAGGGTTGCGTGCATTCTTAGCTGCGCGCAGACGTGTACGGATCTTGGCTGCGACAAAATAGTGATCCGAGTCAATGTCTGCACCACGGATCGTGCCTACATCTAATACACTGGAAGAGTGCCTTCCGTCGATCAAAACGCGATCAATTTGATTTTTGGTTTTTTGATCAGGGGACATCCAGGTGGCTTTTTGAATATTGATATGCTTGAATCTAGTGCTAGTTACGACCATTTTTCGTGCTGCGGCAAAGTCAATTAGCCTCATTCCGTTATCGGAGGTGTTGTCGTGGAGGCTAAGCTTTCCAACTGTTAGACTAAATATATTTTCCTTGCCCACCTTAGCGTTGAAGTCAACAGGCACTATTTTTATGCCGTAACGGGGGTAGCGCTCGTAAGCATTTTCAAGGCGATCGTAGAAAATTTCCTTGGTCTCATTGTCCTTGTCTTCTGTCCGACCATACGCACATAAAACATCATTCATATGAATTCTTTATTGGCGTATACAAACATCTAAGGACAAAAATCTAGATTTTCTTTTTATTATTGCGATAACGGGAGCAACAGGTAAATATAGCAACCAAAAAGTCTGCGTTCAGTTTTAAAATAAGTTATTAAATCATTAGAAACAGTAAGAACAAATAAAATTTAGTACTTTGTTGGCTAGCCACGTAGTCTTAATCCGAATTTGATTTCAGATTTGGCCTATCACATTTGGTTATTGAGATATTGTAAGATAAAATACACAAACAATGCTCTTTTTGGTTATGTGTTAGGGCATATTTAAGCGTGGAATCGAACCTTTTGAAATGACTAAATGATGCATTAGATGCACGGTATTAAAGTACTTCACCCTTCTTCAGCCTTCATCAAGTACTTCAACCTACAAAACCCAATTTGATTCGTCTCAAAATCGAATTTTCTATCTTTAAGGTAATGTTTGCAAGAACTTATTGTTTCAACGATGAAATTGTATGGCATATGACAGGAAAGGAAAGTCATTAAAACTATTAATTCTTACAAGCAATATCTTGTTATTGATTTAGTGTTCTCAATATTCAAATCGTAACCAATTATTGCACTATTTTAATAAAAAGGACGTACAATGTTTTTTAAATTTCATCACATTTAAAACAAATGTGGTTGCGGATGCGCTACATTTAAAGGGTCCATAAAATTAAAATTGAAAATTTACCCTATTTGCATAAAATACTTTTACATTTAATTTCAATATAAGTGGATTACCCTTTATTATTAGGAACTAATCAAATGGGGCAAAATCGTTGTTGAAAATTATTAAATTAAATGCGTTTTCTTTGATTTAACTCCTTTTTTTTTCATCAGCGAATAATGCACTTTTTATTACAAATATTTACATCATTTTTTTCAAATTTTTAATTTTACACTGTGTCAATAATGCTAGTAGCAAAAATGGACGTGGCAATAATTCTCAACACCTGATTATTCTGTCAATATTTGTGAAAAGATAATTATAATTGCTTTAATTTAAAATTAAATGTGATTTTTAATCGATTGTGGTGACGACAGTGTTGATAAATTTTCTTTGTAAACATTTTGAGTAGAGTTGCCAGAATTGTGCTGTTATATTTTGCAGTCTTGCCGGCCAGCGTTTGCCCACTTGAGATTGTGCTAGTATTGCAAAAGTGTACTTATCTCACGAACAGAACGATAAAAACTTCAATGTTCTAGCGAACATCGATCGGGCAGATAATGTTTGTTCCATATCTGCTCTCGATTACGAGATTTTACATTAGGAAATTTTATGTGTACGAGATGTTTGCAAGAAATGATTGTAATCAAGTAAGAGGAAAATTTCCTATGTCCCTCAATTTAATTCTCCAAAGCTTATTTTCAAGAATCTCTTTTATTCAAACCGACATATTTTTGAAAATAAGAATGAAAGAAAAGGGTCTGTTCCCGTACTTTTTGGACTAAAAATGGTAAAACTGTCAAAAGAAAAACACAAAAAAGTACGAACAAGTTTTTGCGAATAAAATTATGTAAACTATTAAACGAAACCGTTTTTCAAAATTAAAATATTTTCAAAAACAGTTTAAAATCAGAAAAATCATTAATAAAAATGTTACAAAAATCATAAAAACCAATAAATTTATTTTTTTCATTCAAATTTTGCGTCTCATAAAAACACATATAATATGAGTCTTACTCTTTTTAAATCTCTTGTTTTTAAGTACATAATCAAAAAAATGATAAGGAAAATATTGATTCCTTCAAAATATAGCTTAAATATGAAAAAAATGTATTATCCTTTCAGTTATATAAGAGATGCCTATTGTTAAATGTGATTTTTTAATAACATCAAAATGGTCAACTATTTTTTTATGATTTTTCTTTATTTATTTTACAAAAAGCAAGCAAATAATATCTTTGCATAAAATAAACCACTAAATTCAGCCGTTTGAATGCTATGTCCCATGAAAGTGTAAATTTTAAAAATCACGTTCACTAAAACATTTCTTATGGGAGGTGAAAGTAATATAAAATATATTCTTTATATTCTTCGCATGTATTTAAAAGTTGTGAGGGAGGGATTTTTATTAATTTATTTTTATTTATTCATTTAAGATCTTAGGAAATTAAGATAATATAATGTTATAAAGCTGCTCTAACGATAGTGTATTAAACAATATAAATATTTAAACAAAATATAAGTTTTATTTAATAAGCTTATACTAAAAAAATTCAACCAAATTAAATACAGGTTCAAATTGACTTAATTGACAAAATTTTAACAAAATCTAATACAATCTCAGATTTGCTTAGTTTATTATAGTTAACAGATATAAGATACAAATATACAAAATACAATTTATTCAGTTTTCATAACTAGAAGTTTTGTTACAGGAAAAAAAAAGTTGACATCATATAACGAATTGAGCATTTAATCAACATAAAAACGATAAATTGGTTGCTTGGTAATAAGAATACGTTAATTACACTTGAAAATAGTTTGATAGATCCTACTTGAAAACATTAATATTACTATTACATAAAAAACTAGCAGGAAGTGAGTTCCAAAGTCTGATTGAATACATAAAAAATCGACGATCCGACATAAGAGACTTATGCCTTAACTGTATGATTTGGTTAGAGCGTCCGGAAGAAGTAAATCTCAATCTATTATATTAGTACGAAGGTTAGTGCGAGTATATTATTTTGTGAAGAAGAGTTAGTGCATTGAATTAAAGTTATTGTCCAAAGTTTTTATTAAAAACTTGCACGGCAAAGGAAGATACATGATCTGATATAACTATTCAAGCTAAAAATGTATCTCACAATGTTATTAAACAAAACTCTTAGCATCTGTTTACTGGTCGAGTCAAATTTTGGAAATATCTCACTGTCATATAATAATGTTGGAATAAGACATGCTTTGGCAAGTGTCATGCATATTTTGAGAGGAATGAAACGTTACGTAGCCCACACAAGGATAAAAGCATACCGTAAAGTTTCCCGATTGTGATTGTAATGTGAAATGTCCACGGTAAAGTTCCATCGAATACAATTCCCAAATGTTTTGCTGTTTTGACGCATTCAATTTCAGTAAAGTTCATTGCAACTCTTGGAAGATTTATCAAATCTAGTTTCTTTTTATAAATCACTAAGCATTGCGAATTGGAGGGATAGACATAAGCCGTTTTTCTGAGTCCAAGCATATACATCACCGAGTTTATTGTTAAGTCTAGATACATATTCGGCTATTTGATCACGTCTACAACTAGTGTAAAGCTGAACGTCGTAGGCGTACATGTGTATTTTACAGTCACAAAGAATAGTCGGTAGGTCAGTTAAGTATATTATAAATAAAAGTGGTCCCAAAATAGAATCTTGTGGCACACCTCTTGTCACTGAGAGAAAGTCTGAAAACTTATTGGTACCCCCCCACCTGGTTGATGTGCTGCTTGTAATCGATCCGTGAGTTATGATTTTAACAGTTTTACTGCAGTGAAGGAAAAATTGTATATATTTTATAATTTTGTGCCAAGTATTTTATGGTCAGCAGAGTCAAATGCTTTAGAGTGGTCAAGG
This sequence comes from Dichetophora obliterata, assembly GCA_963920525.1. Taxonomy (NCBI): domain Eukaryota; kingdom Metazoa; phylum Arthropoda; class Insecta; order Diptera; family Sciomyzidae; genus Dichetophora; species Dichetophora obliterata. Next base: position 83,528,088 of record OY986439.1, on the reverse strand, counting down.
AGTGTCAGGAATGTTACCTCATTTGCTTCAAGCGATACGCGAATGTCCTCTGTAACGTCAGTAAGTGCAGTTTTGCGGCTGTGCTTTTTCCTAAAACCAGATTGTCGGTCATTGATTATATGATGAGTATAAAGATATTTGTTTACGTTTTAGAGATTCAAGTACTTTCGACAAATATGGCAAGATGGCAATCGGATGATATTCTCTGCCTGATTTTGGAGTGGGGATTATTGTAGCAATTTTCCAGCATTTTGAGAATGTTAACGTCATTATTCTTGTATTAAAGACATGTGCAATGTATGGCAATAATTTTGGCAGTATAACTTTAATGAATAGTGGGTGAATTCTATCAATACCATAAGCATTAAACCTAATATTAAGAAAACTCTCCAACACATCTAACTGGTCAACACAACAAAAATAAAACATGCAATCGGAGGACAAAACTGTTCTTGAAGTAAGTTATGAATTTTCTTTTATAAGATTGAACGGAAGATTGACAAATTTTTTATTAAAAACATTTAGGTCAACATTAACTACACTTAAAATTTTTCCCTTTGCCAATATTGCAAATTTTCTTTCATGTCTGCTTACTACTTACAAGATTACTGAACTTACTCTCATAGTAACAAGTTTTAGTGGCACTTACTTCCTTTATTACCTGCCTTCTAAGGTCCTTGTAAGTCTCAATCATATTATTAATTTTGTATCTTTTTCAGCATTTAAAGGCGTTTATCAATTAATTTCTTAGTTTAGGACAAAACCATGGCTGCTGACCTTGTCTTGATATTTTAGTTTTCATTGGAACGAATTCATCAAAGAGATGGTTTATATTAGTTTGTAAAAATTCACTTGTTCATTTACAGAGGGCATACTAAAAATTGAATCCCAGTTCTTAGTGTCAATTGCAGTCGCAAGTTGTCTGTAATTAATATTCTTAAAGTCACGATAGCTAAAAGTATTTGATGTCACATTAACGTCTTTTACATATCTCATAAAAATTAAATCATGTTTTGAAAAGCAAGGAACAGAAAGTTGGTCATAAAGATTCATTTTATGCTTGTCATAAATCCAGAAGAGAGCTATTTGTTCTTGTAAAATATGTAGGAGATTCTAAATTGGTAGAGAATAGGCCTATTGTCGTCATTTCCATTATATGTGCATCTTCGATAAGGATATTGCTATTGAAGTCTCCAGCTATAATTATATTTTTAAAACTTATGGTAAGTTCTTGTAATGTGTCTAGCAATGGTTGTATATTGATTGTGTGGCTTGGGTTATATACGCATCCTATGAGTAGGTTTTCACTACAATTCAGGACATTTAGGAATATTCGAGGGGGCTATTACTTGACGAACTACTGTAAATATAGCAAGATATACCTTCCCTTACAAAGATAGCAACTCCCCCAGTACGACTCTCTCTATCCCTACGAAAAATGTTAAAACCACTGACTTGGAACAAGTTATCATACATATCTGGGACAAACCAAGTTTCGGACACACACATCACATTAACCCCCGAATTACCGAACAGGTATATAAACTCATCAATTTTCTCAACCAGGCTCTGCGCATTAATATGACACACTTTAAGACCAGACTGAACTTTGGAGAATATACAGATCATATTGTAATTACTGACATTGGAACATGCAACCGTATTATGTTGTGTATTCATGAATGTATAAAAGAGAATAAAAACTAGAAATAATAATTTTAATATAACTTTTTCCTAGAACATTTAGAATTTGTATTTAAATCATATAAAATCAACATGATTTTAATATAACTTAGAAAAGCTTTAACATTTAAGAGAGAGATGCTGCACTCTCCTCTATCCCAAAAAAGAGTCCAGTTGCTGAATTGATCCAATTTGCATTTGGTAAAAGCCGCGCTTGGTAAAAACAGCAGACAGTTTATTTTTATTTCTTATAGCGGATCGCCGCTAGCATTATATTAAAATTAACCTTTATTAATTTCTGCTTGTGAGCCAAAACCAGCATGTTCCAATCGAAGAGATTCTCTATTTGACCGTCGGAAAAGAGCCACCGATCTTTTATCATAAAATGTTGCAAGTTTTATGCGAATAGGTGGGCTTGCTACAGTATCTTTATTTTGGGTATATGCATACTTTACTCGAAGTGCAGTCCTTACTTCTGGTGGTTCAATGCCAATGGATCTACAAATCGTACTAAAAATTTCGATTAGATCCTCCTCAGGACTATATGGAATACCACATAGCCGCATATCGCAGGCCACTGCAGCATTTTCTTGGTTTGCAATGTGATACTTCAATTCTGCAACTTCTACCTGAAGACTTGAAATTGTATCGCATGCTTTAATTCGATTTCGCATATCATATAGCTCTATTTTTATTGTTTTAATTTCAGTGCATGCCCTTTCAGCAGCTGCCACCCTTTTTGAATAACAACAACGTAGCTTTGATGTTCATTATTTCCGCGGTTGTTTTTCCAAGCTTTTCCATGACTCGATCCTCCGATATCATTAATGCCGACCGTAGCTCAGCAATAATGGTCTCCCTCTGCCTCTCCATCAGTTTCCATTTTTCATTTCACGGTGCGACTGCTGAATCATGTTGCTCAGCGATAGTTCAGCGCAAAGTGATGTTGATTGTTAATTTTGAGAAGTGTGGGGGGGAGAAACTGGTTTAAGCGCGAGTTTTGCTCGGGTAGTCATTCTCTCACTTAGTTTGATTTTATTTGAATATATTGTTTGTTTTTTTTTTGGTAAATGTTTTATTGTTTATTTTTATAATTTTCTTTCAGTTTTCTATTTGTGTCTTATATGTTATTAATTTCTAAAATTTTCTACTTTTTTGTAGTTTAAAAAACGCCATATAGGTCGGAGCAATTTAAAACACGTCTTATTCTTAGCTACGTAAGAGTTTGTCTCTTATATATCTTTTATATAGGCTCAATAACAAAAAAATAGCGTTTTAAATTTTTGTATTATATAGGAGGTAGGCGTGGTTGTAGGCGGATCTCAAAATATTTTTGGTTGTGATCTCATATAGTTAATTTAAACATAACATGCTAATATTATGTGTGAAATTGTATTGGTCTACGAAGAGTCAACCTATTTTTTGACACTTTTTGTATGGGGCTCAGCCACTGAAAGCCGTTTTGATTCGGCATAAAACTCGTAGATCTAGTTCCCGATAATTTGTGTTCAAACATTTAGTAACAAGCACAACACAATTAATTAGTAGAATCTCGGTCATAGTCTTTTCAAGGACTGAAATGGCCAATGAGTTTTCGTTTGTTATGTTAATGAGCAAGTAAACTTTTATGAGCGCAAAGTTTATTAGAAAATAGCCGAAAAATATTCAGTAAGACTTGGGAATCCATTAATTAGTTAATCGAACCAAAGAAGTGGATTTAGTAAATTATGTAGACCGCTGTGCTATTAAAATAAGCCCTTTAATTAGTTTTTTATGTTTTTTATAACACATCGTTAAATTAGACATTAAACCCTTCTTTTTTCTCGACCTCTGGCTATGAAAAACTCTTTGAAAAATTGTTTTGTTTTCCAAAACTACGATATTCTTGTAAAAGTGTCTCCGAAAAATAAATTGCTTTCTTCTCAATTTTTGATTATTCTACGGGAAAATCTAATTTTCACAAGTAAGAAATGTCAGAATATTGTAGAGCTATTCATGAAGAATTCGCAGAGAGCAATTATGCAAAATTTTTCCTACGAAAAAGTAAACAAGTAAGACAATTTAATGGAGATAGTCATGCTCATATCGATAAATCCTTTTTTTATTGCATTTTAAACCTCAAAAAATACACAATCTTTTTACTGACTTCATTTATACTAAAAAAAAAAGCATAAAAAAGTGTTTCATATTTCAAATATCACCATTAAAGCATTAAAATAAGTTCAAAAATGGAAAATACTTCAATAAAAAAAGCTGCCTTTAAACCAGCTCTCTCTCTCTCCCTCGAAAGATTTATGTAATAAGCGCCAACAAATATATATTCCACATACTTACGTTTATATAAATAAAATATATAACAAAAATTTTTATAATAAGTAAATGCAGAGAAAAAATAAGTAAATAGAATGGCAGGCAAAAAAAAACTACGTTCGTGTCTGCATAATGAAAATGCTCCAGTTTGCGAATGACTTTTTCGACGACCTCTTTCCCGCATCACACAAACACGCACACACATACACAGTGCTGTGGCACCGCAAGAACATCAAGAAATGCAATCCAAATTTTCAGGAAAGTACAATAGCAAAAAAAAAACTACAAAACCACAAAAATTTGAAACGTAAAAATTATGCAACAACAAATTGAAGAGCCAACAATTTTGTTGATAAGCAAATTAAAAATTTTTTGTTTTATTTTTTCGCTTGGTTTCAACTTGATTTTGCTTTCATGCACTCAATTTCGGTTTCAGCTTTCAGCAAATTGAAGTCAAGGAAGCGCAGTGTATAGTTTTCTTACCATCCATTGAAATGGTGCTATCTATATACTACGTAATCCTGTTTTGCTGCCTACACTGGTCTCAATCCTGTCTGCTTTCGGTTTTTTTCCCTTTCAGCGTTTATGCTTTCGTTCGTTAGTTTCACCGCTTGGCTTCAATGCATCACTTTATAGTAATATAGTGAAGATTTTTAGCAAGTTTTCATGTCCTTCTGCATAAGGATTACGATGCAACGCGAAGTGCCGCGATTTGTTTCACACATACTGCCACTCAACAGCAGTTAATTTCCTTCTTGTTTTTTTTTGTTCCTTGCATACTTACAGGCGAAGAAGCAACATTGTTGCAATGCAGCGTTTTGCTGTTGTTGCGGTTTTTTCTGCTCCTTCTTCGTCTTCTTCATTATTGCATTTTCGTTATTTTTATTGCTATTTTGCATAAATTAATGTTAGTGTGCCTGAGTATCTGTCGCTGTATGTGTGTGAGTGTGCTTATTTCAGCACATCACACACTGACATACTGGCACTGCTTTGTGTTTATTGTCGTTGTTGTCGTTGCTGGACTGGTTATTGTTGCTGCACACTCTGATGTGCTAAGCTTTGGCATTGCAGCAGCGCGGCGATAGTAAAATTCGCGAAGCCAGCAGCAGCTCGAAGAGCCAAACGAACGACCACTTTAACTAGGACAACTGGAGCTATAATAAAACAATAACAACTACAACAACAACCAGAATTTTCATTACAAAAACAAGTTCACAGAGTTGCTGCAATAACAATGTTTGGCTCAGCTTTAACAATATGCAGTTTATATAGTATATAGTATTTTGCGCCTTATTGTATGCTAAACAAATTTTCATTTTCAGTTTCAATTATAATGTGTGTGTGTGTGTGTTCATAAACTGCATCATTAACACCCCTATCGGAATGACAAAATAACTAGTTTAAGAGTACTTGAAAAAAAAGTTTAAAATTAGTTTAAAATACATGCAGCATGCGTTGGTTCGGCCTAAATTTTTATTTTTTGCTAATTCTATTTTAAAGCATATGTGTTTTCTTATTTTCCTATTTATGTTTTTTCATTGCTTCTTTCTTGTGTAGTGACAAAAAATAAGCAGCTATCGATCATAATAACGAAGTTTTACATTCAAAAATTTAATTTCATGCCAGCAAGTTCGGTGCGAAATGCGAGTGTTCAATTGAATTAAAGTTGTGAGTTATTAAAAGAACAGCAAAAGAAATTTAGAAAGTTTGTTTAAGAAATAGAAAGAATATTACTTATCGAAAGTGAAGTAAAAGAAAATAAACATAAAGAAACAAGTGCATGTGCTTCACAGCGATCAGAAAATCAAAATATTAGCCAGCAACCAAATTAAGATTTTTTCATATTTTGAATTTCGTTACGATAGCTCCAAAATTACGGCTGTTATCGTGATCACAGACAGACAGACAGACACTGCCAAACCACTCAGGAATGCCGTGTGTGAATATTTTCACTTCTGAGATTATTGAGAAAAATTAGCTATAATTCCAAATCCAGCGGAACATAATTCTTCAAAATTTCAGGTCTCTTTGCGGACACATTTTACAATAGATTACAAACTTTTTGTTTACTTACCCTCTTTTTTTTAGAATTTATAGCCCCTTTTCCTCAATAATCGCAAAAGTGAAAATTTTCACATACGACATATATTATCTCAAGCGACGATATTTACCTGCCACGCCTCTTTATCGGCGTTACAAACGGAGTGACAAAGTTAATATGCCCTTATTCAGCATGCTTGTAAAAACAAAATTTCTAAAAATTACGGACACACCATTTTTAAAAAAAATTAAGAAAAATTTAATTGGCTAAGTATATCACACAAATTTTTTTCTTATTTAATAGAAAAATTTAATTTAAGTTTTAAATGAACATCGATGGGACCCACGGTTAAAAGAGGCTTAAGGACTTCACAAACTTTTACACAGCTTTAAAAGGTAAGCATTCGTAAGAAAATTATTTTATTTATTTACAAGAAATTATAACTTTTTCCTTTCACTAGACGCCTTCTGTTCTAGATAAAGACCTAGAAGGCATTGTTCGAAAGACTTTCCAGGCTGACAAAAAGGGTATTTCACGCAGAGTGTACTTGAAGAAAACAGCTCTTAATTTGAAAATATATTTTTTTTTGCATTTATTTTGAAGAATTCTGAAGCACCCCAGACACTTATCAATTTACCGAACAACTGAGTTGCGGACTGGGTTTTACTCAGCCACACACAATGTAATCGACTATAATGACTAACATTCAACCGTCATTATGATGTTGGATTTTGACAGTTGTCTGTGTATTGTTATTTTATTTTTTATTAAATATAACATTTTAGTCGATGACTTAAACCACACACTATTCGATCAAGTTGCCAACTTGATGAGTTTTGTGCAAAAAATCAAACAATTTTAAAGATTCTTCAACCGACTCGACAACTGCCAAATTAATCAACAACTGCGACATACATAAGGTCGGTAATTTGATAAGTATATGTGGTGGACAAAAGAAATAAAATAGCAAGTTATGTATTTAAATAAGTCCACAATATCAATTTATTTAAGACCGTTACTTTTAAAGTAGTCAAGTTTTATAAAACTATCCAATTTCACCATGTTAATAAAGTCAGTTGGTGAGAAGAGAAAAAGATAGAATTTCAACTTGTTGTAGTTGAACAAAAAGTAGTTTTAAACTGCTTTTAAATTAACTTATTTTCCTGCAGGGACATAACTCTCTTTATTGTTAATGCTTTATAAACTAACACATACGTACACACGCACATAACGATGCATGCATGTGTATAAAAATTTTATGTTACTTCAATATAAACAACACTGCGACAATCTTTTCTAGCCCAAGCTGCGAAGCCAACCAAAAAACATGTCAGTTCGTTCGTCACTCTTTATTATTCACGCTTTTTTCATATCATATTTCTGATGTGAACGTTAATGCTTTAATTTTTATCTCTACTTCGTATAATAAGACTCTAACAGCGGTTACAGCATTCATATTAATTTTTTCGCTGTCATACAGCGAATATGACAGAATTATGGCAAGAATAAACATTTCACTGAGTTTTTTTACAAAAGAATTGAACTAAAGACGTCAGCTTGCACACATTATTGTGTGAAATACGACACTAAGTTATGTTCAATAAAAGCATTTACAGGAAAAAAACTAAAGTAAGCACATATATGCTTTTATCTTATTACATCAATTTTAACTGTATTTATTTGTATCTGATTTTTTTTATTCCAGTTTGCAAAAAATACATTTTTTTTAATACGCACACATTTATTTATTTTCTAACTTGTGGTGGCCGTAGCTTACAAGTAGAGGGCGTGACCCATTAGCTAAAGGACCGCGGTTCAAACCCTGGCTCAGACAAAATGTTTTTTAATTATATAAACAATCTTATACATCGTATGGTATTAAAATCAAGTACTTTAAATTTTTATTAGAAACAAAAAATGCTTACAATGAATATTTCTTTTTGATATGCAGTTCTAATTTTCTTCAATTGAGTTTATTTACTTAAATTTACTTTACTTGCTTGTTTCAAGCATAGAATGCTTGAATATATCTTTCCGTTATAATTTTTTATTATTCATAATAGATATGGTAGTACAGCTTTACTATACTCCCGTCCTAAGGAAGAGTACGCCATCTAGCATAAAACCTAAAATTAATTTTATTATATTTTCCTTATTGTGGCGGCCGTAGCCTAGTGGGTAGAGTGCGTGGCTGCTAAGCTAAAGAACATCGGTAGCCCGGGTTCAATTCCAGCTCAGACAGAAAGTTTTTTCAATTGAATTAATTTTTCTGTTCGGTCGTCACCTCTCTGCAGACAATGGCAAACCTCAGAGAGTAAAAATTGCCATGTAAAGCTTCTTGAGAACATAAGTCGTTCGGAGTCAGCATAAAACTCGTAGGTCCAGTTCTCGATCATTTGTGATCAAACATTTAATAACATGCACAACACAATTGATAAATAGAAGCTATGTCAAAGCCTTTCCAAGGGCTGAAATGGCCAGTTTATTTTTTTATTTTATATATTTTCCTTATACTACAAGTAGCATGATGCCAAAACAGCGCACGTTCTGAGAAATATAGATAAAACCCTCGCATCGCATATTGATGATAGATACTTGAATTTCGGGCATTACTTCCAAATGCTTCATAACTTAAATCGGTTTTTCTTCACCATTGACTGATACCCTACAGCCAAAAGTTATGACTTTTAAAGAACTGCACTATGTGAAGTCAAAGAAGAATATCATAGTTGTATTAATGTATTTGTAAAGCTGGCCAAAAACAAAAATATCCATGTTTCAGCGTTTTCAAAGTTTAAGCATAATAGCTGTTTTTATAAATTTTTAAGTCAACATTTGTAAAAAAAAATTTATGAAATTATATGGAAATAGTTTTTGTTTTATATAGAAAATAGTTTAACTTTTTTTGAGTAATTGTACATTAGGGCGTATCGAGTTACAATTTTTTTTACTGCACATTCTAAGAGGTCTCAAAAGTTGCATATGCTGGTCAAGATCTCCCAAAAAAAATTAAAAAAAAAATAAGGATCTCTTCCTCTCCCGCAAGGACAAAGTTTTCTTTGAGAAAGTCAGTCAAAAATCACGATCTCAAAATACTTTAATTTTTGTAAGAAAAACTATATATGTCTTAAACCAAAAGTTAATATAGACTTAAACAAACAATATTTTGGCAAACACTTGGTTTTTACCCACAGTGTCCTGTGTGAAGAATATTCGAATCTAAAGGTACACTCCAGATAGCACAGAACATTTAATTGTTATCTGATTGTCTAAATTTTGCTGATAATGATTATAGTTGACGTTTTCCTTAAATTTGGCAAAATAATTATTTGCAAATGCATTTTAATGTTTTGGAAAAAATTAAACTTGAATGCATTTTTTTAACTTTTTCAAAAATATTTTTATAAGGATTTATATCTCAGGCGCCAGAAGTGGTACCAAAGATAATTTCCTCATTTCGGATTCAGCAAATTGTTTTGAATGAAACCCTGTCTAAAAATATCTTTTTTAAAACAGCAATTAAAGGCCACGATTGTTTTTACTTTGTCCTTGCGGGAGAAGAAGACATACTTATTTTTCCTAAAATTTTTTTTGGGAGATCTTGACCACCCTATGCATTTTTTGAGACCTCTTGGAATACAATCTAAATTTTTCGACACGCCCTATTGTACATAAAAGTTATTACAAGAATATTTTATTTTGTAAAATATTATCGTTATTCAATATAAGCAATTTGAAGTAGTTTTTGAAACAATTTTTTGATGTATGATATTACTTACAATCTTCAGCAATCACTTTTGAACTGGTTTCTTTATTTATTTTTATATATGCACTTTATATCCAACAAAATAATATATAAGAAAGATAACTGTCACCTTGTAGTACTTTTAAATTCCAGCTTACTCGAGTGGAGTAACTTCACTGTAATTACGAATCGTAAAAGTTAAGTCCTTTTACACAGTCGGTACACTGAGAAAACTGTTTGCTAAATTCGTATTGTGGTTAAGCAAAAATTGCGCTTGAATCTCTGCCACTTCAAAATGATGCTAGATTTCAGCAAAAACTAATTAAAATTTGGTGTTCCAGTTTATAATAACTAAGCAAAATTTTGATTAAATTCAAGCAAAATTTTTCAAAGTTATTATAAACTGCAAAAGAAAATTTCTTCTTAATTAAAGCAAATACTTGCTAAGTCTATGGCACTAGTAACGGAAGCCAATCGAAATTAGTTTTTTTAATTAAGTTTCTCTACTAGACACTCAAATTCTGCAAACAATTGGGGTAAGTTTTCTCATTTTTAAAAAATTACGATGAAAAATATAAAAAAAAAAACCGGTTTGGGAGACAAATTCAACGATACATCAGCCACTCGATGAACAGCTCTTTTCCCAACACCTGATATGATCTAATATGAACATCATGATGGGCATTTTGAGCACATGACCTACTGGTCATTTATCTTTTGCAGAAACAAGTCCTGCAGCTATTTTATCATGAAAATCTGGAGCCTGTAAAAGTTGTTGCTCGTCGGCTTCATTGCTGGAAACATTTTCTTTTTCGGAATGCAAACATTTGTAAAAAATAATGGATTTGTAGAGGCCATTTCCACAATATGGTAGAACAATTTAATCATATTTCGATTTTTAGCTCTAATATCTAATATATGCCCATGAGGCTCAGTTCACCTTTCATCTTTCGCTGCGATTCATCTTGAAACGATAAATATATCTTGATGGCAAAAATCAACAGCAACAAGCTGTTCTTCCCCCAACAGCTTTTTGGATAAGGAAAGCGATATACTGGCATGTACAACATTACGCCGATGTAATGTCTTACTTCAGTGGCATTTGTGCTAAATGTTGAGCTTATATTTTCCTGCAAATCGCAATGGTTTGTTACTAGAACGGCATCATCATTAAAAATGTAGTCGAAGAATTCCATTGGAGTTTGGAGATCTTCCACAGCCAATGGAAGTTAGGAATCACCTCGAAAAGCTACCTCGTTTATGTGAAAACGCATGGATCGTTTCCGCCAGATATGTTTTGATAGCTCCTTCAAGTCTTTTGATATTGCATTCAGATCTGTTTTAAAAAACAGAGACAGAGAATATTTTCCCATAAATTGATGTATGTATAAGCGATCGGACTGATAATGATAGTTCTTGTGTTTCAATTATTTCGATCGGTGAAACATCTTGAACCAAACTTGAAGAAGCCGATGGTAGCTCCAGTGCATTTCAATTCAATGACACATTTATTGCCTCTACAAATTCCTTCGTGGTCTATGCCGCTTTCATATGGTGAATGTATTCGGTTATGGTTTGTTCCTCATCAAATAACATTGTGTCGGGCGTGATGATGAGCATCACTGTCATCACTATCAAAATTTTTATCAGTGCTTCCTACAGAATCGATGAACTCGAGCATTTGCTTATCAGGCATTGCCTCTAAATGGACATTTTTTCTTAAACAACACCGCAACATGGAGGAACGCAAACCGGCAAGCAAACTATTTCGCTTCCAACGCACAACTTAATTCTTTTTTCACTTCAAATATATAAAAAAACACAAGTATAACACGCAAAATAAGTACCGTAAAATTTTGAATTTGAATACTGTATTGTCAATGTTATTTTGTATAAATTAACAATTAGGAAATTTGCAAAACAATTAACGATGCTAATTTGTTAACCTTTTGCACTTGACTATCAAAAGCACACGAACGGCTTGTCAGAGGAGGTTCATTGATATACCAAAATGTCAAGTTAAGTTGCCTTCCCACAGTTTTCACTTATGAAAGAAAAACAAAATTGTAATATGAAACAGCACTACAACAACCATTTGTAGAAATTCTCAAAGAGATTCATTAATGTTTTAAAGGCATTTGCTTTATTAGAAATGGAAAACAGAATGCACTGATATGCAGTAGAATTTACTGTAGAATATCGTTATGAAATAAGATATCTAAAAAAAAGTGTAGCAAAACCGATTCTTGTATTTTTTGTAAATTTCTAAAAAATATTTGTATTTTAAATAATGTGGTATATACAACATTTTTTTCACGAAACTAAACTGCACTTAAAACTGCCTTTCCATTGAAACCTAGAATATAGACATCGGTTGAAATTTCGCTTATTGGAGGAAATTTCAACGTTCGTTTTTTCATCGTAAAAAAGTAATTCCCATATATATTTCTTCTACAGTAAAAAGTGCTCCCATTTCGGCAATCATTAGCCAACATGTTACAGTACAAAATTTTGGCAACTTTTAAGTTATTATGACACAATTTTATTTTTTTAACTGCACACTGAGATAGTACGTATATTTAAAATTAAGAATAGTGGAATTTATATAACATTAGAATTAGTTGTAAGAGCATTGCTACAGTGATGTGGAAAAATTACGTTAAAGTGCTTAGGACAGATATTGTTCTCTTTCTTTTGATGCACATATTTTCATGTATTGAAAGTTTTAAGTATTTAAATAAATTAAAGTTTTTTCCTAAATGACCTTGTTTTTTATTACGTTGATTTTATATGATTTAAATACAAATTTTAAATGTTTGACAGTTTTAATCATAATAATAATAATAAACTGGCCATTTCAGCCCTTGGAAGGACTTTGACCTGGCTTCTATTAATCAATTGTGTTGTGCGTGTTATTAAATGTTTGATCACAAATGACCGAGAACTGGACCTACGTGTTTTATGCCGACTCCGAACGGCTTATGTTCTCAAGAAGCTTTACATGGCAATTTTTACTCTCTGAGGTTTGCCATTGTCTGCAGAGAGGTGACGACCGAACAGAAAAATTAATTCAATTGAAAAAACTTTTCTGTCTGAGCTGGAATTGAGCCCGGGCTACAGCGGTTCTTTAGCTTAGGGGCCACGCACTTTACCCACTAGGCTACGATCGCCACATTTTAAATCATACTTGATTTTAAATACGAATTCTAGTTGTTTAATAATTTAAAATCATTTATTGAGCTTAAGGTCAAAGTTAGAACAATTAATTGTTCTAACGAATCTTTCCAACGAAATAACAACAACAACAACAAGAATTTGTATTTAAAATCAAGTATGATTTAAACTATCAAACATTTAGAATTTGTATTTAAATCATATAAAATCAACATAATATTTTAATAAATTTTTTATGCAACTTTTTTTTGTAACTTAAAAGTCCTTTTCAAAAAAATCCTGACATTCTAGAAAAAAAGTGAGAACACAGTTTTACTATCCCATATCTTTAGTTTCACGTATATACGGTTTACTTCGTGTGAAAATTTTTTCCCATAATTGTTGTACGGTGTATTCTACGATAAATTTTAACATCAATAAATGTCGGCGTACAAAATTAAAATACCTAAACATTAAAACGTAATTAAAAAATTGTGACGACATTGAGAGGTCAGACCAGGTGCGATGGACTCTCAACATGTCACCCTTTGAGAACTTTTACAAATGGTTCTTGTAATTTTTTAGCAGTCACACTGTGTTATTAAAGACGGGTTTGATCAATAAACCAATAATTTATGTACTGCAATGCACATGTGTTTAAGTTTATCTTATAAGTCATTTTCTATGTTACGATTTTGTGCACCCAAGGATTTTTTTTCTTGAAAACTTATAGCTGAACATCTTTAATACATGGATTTATTATTATAAAATTTAGATTCTATGATTTTGTGAAATAATATTCTAAATTTCATAAAATGAATAGTCTAAGCAAATTGGTTTATTGTTCTTGATAAGCGTTAGAAAGGTTTTCTTGCTTTTATTTCGGTGTTGCTTCTGGAGAGCCACTTTACGAAACTCGATTAATTGTTTCATCTGCTCCTGGACCTTCTATTAAGCATTGAAGTCAAAATATTTTCTTATTAATATTGTTCTTCACCGAAATTAATTGCGCAATTTTTATTGGAATCGAAGATAATTTGAATACATTTAATTGAGTGGCCGCTGATATGTTGACACCTCGTATAAATTTCTTTGTAATGAGACAATAGAAAGCGGTAGTTACCTTGTTTTGTGCTACAATTTTTTTCATTATTTGTAAGTCTATTCAAATAATTTATCGTTTATATTTTACTGGACTTCATTCTTCTGACGAACTAAAATTTTGTAGGATTCCCACCCCTTGTGCATGAAATATTGACTTTTTACTGTGAGACGTTGTGCTCGGGACATTGAAAAATTAAAATGCCGCATCCATCCTTTTATACTAAGGCCCTATTTTACCAACAATACGTAAGTTGTACTTAGGTTAAACCAATTAGTTTTTGCTGTTTAGTTTAATTGTTTGCCAAAATATAATCATTTGTTTGCTGTCAATGACTTAACTATAACTTAAGTCACGTATTTTTCATACTTAAGTCGAACTTAAGATGAATTTTTGTATGGCTGATGAAATACATTTTCAGAGTTTGTAATTAAGTTGAACTTAAATATAGTTTGTGAAACCGGGCCTAACTGTTTACTGCTCCCAGCAAGCATTTGGACGAGAAATTGTTCACCTTTCACCTAGGTGATGCAAAAGTGATACTTCTGGAAGATATTTAGGCGAGATTTTTTTTGCGCGAAAAGAAAACGAGCAATTCAATATCCTTACTTCTTGGTGATCTATTTTGTTTCAAAAAACAAAACATTATAGTTTCACTTTTTTTTCTATGGGTATAAAAAACGATATTGCTTTGAACAGCAAAGCATATGTGGAAAAAAAAAATCAATCAAATCAATCAACAATTTTTTGAATTTATGAAGGTACTGCTATATGATAACGTCACCATGTATTGCAGTAAGTTGAAGTTTTAATTTATTTCCGTTAAATTTAAGGCTTAGAAGAGTTACAAAGAAAATTTATATGCAAAACTAAAAAGCACTGCATTTATTTTTGTGGAGTTCAAAAGAATTTACCGTTTTGATAAAGTTACTTTGTATGGGAGGTAGTCGTAGTTTTTATCAGATTTTTCTTATGTTTGAACATGATCTTTATTAAAAAATGCTAATACATGGTTTTTTAACGATAGCTCCAAAATTGCGGCTGTTGCGATCACACACTCACACAGACCTAAATCGGCTAAGAAGCTGATGCTGATCAAAAATATTTATATATATATTTCTATACCTGCCACATCTTCTTATGGGTGTTACTAACGGAGTAAAAAATCTAATATACCTTTTAAGCAGTACGCGTGGAAATATCAAACCAGAATCAATATTTCAGACACAGTTGTTGATGCGCTATTAAGTACATAACAACGTTATAATTCCTCAACCTGCTTTTAACAGTTGTTAATGTGTAACGTAATCCTATGTTAAATGCAAGACAGGAAAATAAAAACAAATTTTTCAGGAAAATAAAAACAGAAAATCAACAACTGAAGCTAACATACTTATGGAACTAAGAGGGAGGGATTTGCGTTTAATTATCAAGAGGGCAAAACTTTACTCCTGCCATACATTTGTAAAAATGCAAAATAATTTATCGTTTTTAAGTGATCACGTGGCAATTTTCATTAAAGCAAATAAACAAAACTAATCGCAGAAAGCTTTGCTTCATGCACCATTTATTTTTGCTCGTTAACCAAAAAAATCCAGAAAAATACTATTTGCTTGAGAATTTTAGTTTGGTATTAAAATTTGTAAAGTTCTACAATAGTTTAAAATTAAAAAGTTATAAACACTTATTTAATAAATTTTGGCCGTCTCTAACCTAATGAATTCGGTTTCAGTTGCAAGTCAGTAAAAACTATATACAAATATGTAAATATACTTGGTTATGTTAATCTTTTTTGTCACAAATGTATAACAAGCCATTAAAAAAAAGCCAGGAGAGTGTGCTTTACAAGGTTTTATTGGTTTTGAAAATATATCAAGAGAAGGTTTCAACCTTTAGATTTGTCAAACCGGATTAACTTTTTTATAGATTTAACTTTAAAAAAAATAACTTTGTATAAATCGTTTGAAATTATCTTGAAAACTTTGAAAATCCACATATTTCCGGCCCTCTTTTAACGCTTCCATATAATTAATTGCACATTGCTCATACGCCATGTAGATATAATTGTTTCTCTCAACCTAAGCTAGCATTAAGCTGGACTCAAGCGCGTCGGAAGCGAATTTCATCTGGGGGGCAATACAAATGGTGGTGCAAAAAAAGTTCACCAAAATTTCTTCACATGAAACATGAAGAAGAGAGAAAGAAGAGGAAAATATATAATACAAAAATATTATCGTTGTAAAAAAACTGATATTTTGAATAACTTTTCCTTTTAAATTGTTTATCTAGCTAAAAAAAGTGCGGGGGCAACTGCCCCCCTTGCCCCCGCTTCCGACGCCAATGGCTGGACTTTTTGTAATAAAAACTTGGTGCACTGTTTTCATATTCACTTGTTCAATAAAGTTGTTGGGACAAATAAAAGGAACAACTTTAATGAAGAAACCAAAATGAAAATCCTAATTGTACGAGAGGTATCAACACGAAAATTAGTGTATATCTTGAGTAATTTTTCATTTTGAGCTATAAATCTTTAAAAAAAAAGTTTGCTCTAAATGTTCGGTAAAGTAGTAAAATGAATGCCACCACGAGATTCCTCTTAACAAAATTAAGCAAAAAACGTTGAAGTTATCAAATACAGATTTTTGTGCAGTGCCGCACAGTGTAAAAGTAAAAGGTCCTATGAATAGTGTCTACAATTTTTAACAGAAAAATAAAATTTATGTAAAAAGTTTAGATTCGCAAAAACGCGCATCGAAAACAAAAATTTTTGTAACCATTTTTAATTAAAACAAACAACATTCTATGCTATGTTTGAAAACAATTCAAAAACTTTTGGTTTTTCATAGAAATAGTATTATATTTTTATTCATCTCTTTCTTTTTATCTTTTCATTATTCTTAAATTTTCTTTAAGCTTTGTAAATTAGAAATTGTAATTGTTACGAAAAAACTCTACTTACGTTTCCTTCCCATAACAACTTTATATAACATGTTATTATAAATAATTTTATTCAGCACAAAACAGCACAAAACTAACAGAATTTTCGTGTCCAAAGCTTAAGAATTAATATATTTTAATTTGCTTATTATTGATTTTCTGCTTCTACCCACCTTTTATTTCAATTCGCAATCAAACTTCTCTTAATCCACACTTTCAACTTGAGTGCCAACTTATGTGATTTCATCTTTGTTACGCCTACTAAGTATATATGTGTTTAATTTTGCAATAACACTAAATATTCTAAAGTTTCCCTGTTTTTATTATATAATTTTTTGTTGTTTTTTTTTATTCACTTCATACTAAAAACGCGTTTCAGCCAGACGTGCGATAAAATCATACCAAACTTAGCGCATTGCACATACACACACGCACACGACATTAGCGCACAAACATACAAAAACCACACACACACGAGTGCGCGTATAAACTAGGACCGCAAAATTCAAAGAAATGTTTAAGCTTCCGTTTTCCGTTTTACTGTGTGCAGCACTTCCGGTTTGTGCTTCAACCTCGACTCAACTCAACTCAACTTAGCGCAACTCGGTTCAGCTCAATGCGGCTCACTTCGACAGACATCGTCATCGACAGCAACATTAACATGGACATCGAACGAGAACATCGAAGAACAAGAAACTAACGAACGAACAAACTAGCGAGCGTATTGTATGAATAACAGCACAAGCCACACAAAAATCTATCCACTCACTGTGGCTGGGATGTGTGTGTGTTTTTGCCTGTTTTTATTCTTGCCTTCTGCTATCTATCTAGCTATCTGTCTGTCGGTCTGTCTCAAGCTCACACAGCGCACAAATAACCGTTACATGTGCGAGCACGCGGAAAAACAAATGAAAACTGTTCGCACGGCATGGATTTCGAAGTGATGCGATGGAAAACCAAGCCGCCGAAACGAATGAAGTTGCCGAACCTGGCAGGCGAACGAAGAAAATTTGCACGACTGCAAACGATGAGCATAACGGCAACTGCGGCGTTGCTGACGTTGTGAAAAACTATGACGACAAAGGGAAAACTTTAACAGCACGCAAGCAGAGTGAGAAAATGAGAGGGAGTAAGAGAGAGCTTGACACAGAATGCATGGTGTGTAGAGTTGAGTGAAAGGAAGAGCGCGTGCAAAAAGCTTTAATGTTTCCTCATGGGAAGCTCCAGTGCCGCTGGAAAAATTGCACAATTAACTAGCTGACATGATAAAGTGGCAGCAGCGGAGACCGAGCGAGTGTGAAGCGTTAACAGAGTGGTGGACCACGTGCAATTCTTCAGCTCTGCAGTAGTGAGGAAAGCAGCGCAGCAGTTGCTGACGCTGCGGTAAACTTAACAAATGTTAAAATCAAGACCATGATTTTTGTAGAGAGCACTGTTAAGAAGCAGTTCTCAAAAATTTTCTCTTACGATTTTCATTATGTTTATTTAATCTTTTTATATGATAATTAAATTTGGATTGTTTTCATTTTAAAGTTATAGTTAATATTTAAGTTAATAGAAAAAATGACATAAAGCATATTTTTTAGTTTTCGGCATTTTACGCGGATCAGACAAAAAATTAGAGAAGAGTTTTGGTTTTCGATTTGTTTTGATCAGAAAATCAAGATACTAAATTAAGTTCCTTTGTTAATTACATATGTAATTAATTAAGCTAGTGTATTCGCAATTTAGTTTTTTTTTCTAAGCGCACAGTTTACTAGAAATGATAAGATAATAACACGAGCAAAGATTTTGATACCAAATTCAGCTCGATTTGTCTGTAGGACGCACCGGTTAGATTCTAGAAGCATTTGAATATTTTTTTAGATGTTTTTCCGCCATAACTCCCAAACGATACATTACACAAGGACAATTGTTCACCATTTAACTAGCCACAGGACTGCATCCTTAGTTTGGCTCTATCTCTTATAGTTTAGGAGATATAGCCGTTTGAATATTGGGTTTTGATTTTTTAGTACTTAAAAAATGTACCCGTAAATATATATAGAAAATGCTTTCCAAAGCTTAATGCTTTATTTTGGTAATCAATGAAGCTTATTTTATCTAGAAATTTTAACAAGAAATTAATGGTATAATAACTGCATATTAGCAGGAGTTTTTCTTCAAAAACTAAAAAAACAACTATATGTAGGGGCGTGGCTAGGGAAAGAGGGGTGAAGCAGTGAAGCTTCAGTTACACAACAAAGAGATATAATTTTTTAAAGAAATTGTTTTGATTAATGAGGTTAAATAATTTCTTAAAACTACTATGCATTGTGATAGAAACTACAGAAATAATTAGGTTAATTTCTGTGTGCTGGTATATTTGTTTTTATTTTAAAATTTCTTTTTTTCTATAATGTCGTTTCAATAAGAAGAAAAATATGAAAAAATTTAATATAAATAAAAGTTAAATGCAAGGTGATACAGAAAAATTGTTTGATTTACGGTTAAATTTATAAAATACAATAATTAAGTGATGAAAATAAAAAAGATTTTAATCATGTACTTTAATCATTATAACCACATAAATACTTTGACTTATATTTGGTTTTTTCCTACTGCAAGTTGCTATACAAGTTGATGTACACTTGTTCCAAAAGAATAGCACACAACAAAAGAAAAGTATCCAATGTTGCCAAATAACCGAAACACGGTTGTAATTATGTGTGATAAATGCTATTAAGAAGTGCACATACAATAGCAGATAAGCAAAAAAATAATAAAGAGTGTTCCAATAGTAGGTGTTATACTTTGTTATCGATTAAAATATGCATTATTGCCCATTGACCGCCATATTTTGCGTCATTGTCATTGTGAGCGTATACAATTTAAGTTATGCGATACGATTCGATTTAAGTTACACGATAGAA